>BSBN01001121.1:14275000-16675000 GCA_027924645.1 Cunninghamia lanceolata | reverse complement strand
GGTGGAGCATCCTAAGTGACTCCAAGGCTAAGGTGGATAAATTGCAGATGCAGACCAGGAAAAGGTCTTATCAACTAGAGAAAGTCCTTAGCCTATTGGACGAAATAAGGAAGATAAATCCACAACTGCTTATCAGTAAGCAGGTGTTAAATAATAATACTGCATTATTAGTGGATATCTAGTATAAGGATGTGCAGTTTGAATGCGGAGTCCTCAAGAGATGCAATAATAAGCTGAGGGAGATCAGCATGAGGCTATGCGATTTAATGGGCATTGAAGCAGACATGCTCGAAACATTAGAAGGCAAGCTGGAAGGGAAGATAGAAAATCAAGATGAAGATTCTGCCCTTAAGGCTCTGCGTAATAACTTCCATATAGAAGATGAGGGTCCGCTAGTCCACTTGACAGAAGAGATAATAAATAAAATGATGAGGATCAAGGTCAAGATGGAGACCTATAATGAGAAACTGCAGGACAGAAAGAATAAGCTGGACAACAGCAGGGATAAGTATGAAGCGCACAAACACGCCATCATCAAGGCAAAGACTCAGGATGGTGGAGGAATAGATCAAGTTGTGCAGTCATACAAACAGATCCAAAGCAGCATGCAGCCCCATATGCAGCAGCATCATCATCCGGATAGCGAAAGTTCAGAGAGCGATGCACATGATGATGACCCGCATGCATCAGATGAAGAGCATGATGAAGATACATCATGAAGGGGAATATTTTGCATATGCAGTATAGATAGTTGCCAGCTGGCAACTTGTGCCTTTTTGTAAAAGTGACAAGTCATGAAGTGATGACTGTTGATTTATATTGATAAATCAGATCCGTGGATCTTTTGTAACGGATTCCTCACCTTATTCTATAAAAGGTGGTGGAATGCCTTGTTATATTCATTCGAAACTTAATTGAAATTTGATTGCTGAAGTATTCAAGACTTATTTCAAAGCTGCTGTATATGTACATGTCTTTTGCATACTTAATGAAAGGGAAGAGTATTTTGATTACAAATCTTCGTAAATCTTGAGTAATCTGTGTCTGAATTCTGGATATGTGCTTTTATTTGCTGCGTCCCTTGGAGTGCTCATCATGTTGCATGTATTGTTTTCATTCATTATCCTCTGAAGTTTGCATCAACTATATCTAGCTGTGGAATGTCCTGGTGAACATATGGTTTGATTTCTTCTCCTCATGACAGTATCAAGCATGTATGTGGATCAAAAGCTAAAGGTTCAACTTAATTAGAAGCATTTCCTTTAATTTCTTTCAATTTCAGAGCATCTCACTATCACAATTGCAAATAAATTGATAATCTTAAGCAAACAACAGAGAAATATGCTGAAATCCCGTAGGTAACTGAAAATCATTAGCATATTTGAGTTAAATGCATGTAGTATTGAAAATATCATGCAAAGAATTGCAAATAATGGTAGAAATCATGCAAATATCAATCTGTAGGCACATTATTTGACTAAATTCACAGTGCAGAGGTAGAATTATTGGAGATTTATGCAGAGCAGGCATATAGAGCAGGATATTTGAAGAAATAATGATGAACTTTGCAGAAATACGTAAGGCCCCTGAATGGAAAACAACAACACACATCAACCACTGAGTAACGTCAGTAGATTAAGACCTAATCAACGGAGACTTGGGATCATGAATTCTCTGAATTCATCGTATCTTTCAAGATGAGTAAAGGTTGTTGTGTAACTTTTATTCTATGTTTGTGAATGACTAACACCATGACCAACAGGTCCCCTGAAGGGTGTTCAATTCCATCATTTGTTTGCCTAGTCCTTTGGGATTTTGTCATTTGGTGTGAAGAAAACTAGTAGAAGAGGGCTAGTAGCCTCACTAGGCCTAGTCAAGGTTAGAGGGTTGTGTGAAGTTGGGAACCAAACCAACTATTGGAAAGGTGTTTGCAGACCTTCCATAAGGTGTAGAAATAGTCTCAAGGGTTAGACAATAGCCTAGCCCACAAATCCATAATTTGCATTTGGTGAGTGGCTTTGCTTGGTTGAAGGCTAGGTGAGTGGGTGAGTGGGTAGTAAACCATTGTGTTGTTGCTTCCCTTGTGCCACTCTCTGCATCAGGTGGTATCAGAGCCTTCAAAGAGATGGGAGATAGAGAAGAAGAGGAGGAAGCCCCTTCAAGAGTGACCAATGCTAAATTGGCAAAGATAGTGAGAGAGCAAGCAGCCAAGAACAAAAGGATGGAGGCTGAGATAGAGAAGTTGAAGAAAGACAAAGACAAGAAGAAGAAGCCAAAAGTCATCTTAGATTCAGATGAAGAGGATCAAGATGAGGAAGAAGAAGTGCCTATGGAAGAGCCACAATGAGGCATG
The DNA here is from genome assembly GCA_027924645.1 of Cunninghamia lanceolata. Classification (NCBI taxonomy): domain Eukaryota; kingdom Viridiplantae; phylum Streptophyta; class Pinopsida; order Cupressales; family Cupressaceae; genus Cunninghamia; species Cunninghamia lanceolata. The sequence continues at coordinate 16,672,647 of BSBN01001121.1, read as the reverse complement.
TCAGAGAGACAATTCCTAGATGCACTTGGAAAGTTGAGTAGGAAGGACACTAAGGCAGACTTACCTATGTTTCCTAGTAAGATGAATCTAGATGAGTGCCTTGATTGGATTGAGGCAATGGAGAACTATTTTGAATGTGAAGAAGTGGCAGAAAATCAGAAAGTGAAGATTGCTAAATCAAGAATGAAAGGGCCAGCCTTGAGTTGGTGGAATTTTATTCAAAATGAGGATAGAAGATGATAGGAATCCTATCTCTACATGGAGGAAGATGGTACTTGAAATCAAGAAGCAATTTATCCCTGAGGATTATGAAGTCAACTTGAATAAGAAGTTGCACAACTTGAGACAAAAGGACATGGATGTGAGCACCTACACAGAGGAGTTTCACAAGATGACATTGAATGCCAAGATGCCTGAGAATGAAAAATAGAAGCTTGCAAGGTATCTTAATGGCCTCAAGTTCTCCATTCAAGATGAATTAACTCTCTTTAACCCGGAGACAGTCCATAATTGTTTTCAAATGGCACTAAGGATTGAGGATAAGTAGAGAAGAAAAGGGGATTTTGGCAGTAGCAGCAGAGGCAGAGGAAATCAGAACTTTAGGGGCAGTGGCAGATTCCAAAACAGAGATAATTTCTCTAGACTCCAAGGTGGTAGATCACAAGAAGGCAGCCAAGGGTAGGCTGATAAAAATAGTGCTGATAAGGGTCAGTTTAGGGGCAGAGGTAATGGCAAAGGAAGAAGTGGGGACAGAGGTCCCAATGTGTTTACTGGAAGGTGTTTCTCTTGTAATCAGATTGGACATCAGTCCTTTAGGTGCCCGGAGAAGATTGGAAACACTGCTGCAAATCAGAAAGAAAGAAGAGTACAACTCCTTCAAGAAAAGGACTGTCAAAGCACCACAAGTTACCAAACAACCTCTTCCAAGTCTATAGCACCTGAGAGTGGAGAATACATCATGTTTAATAGATCCCTCATCATGCCAGCCACCAAGGAGCAGCCCCAAAGAAACAACTTGTTCAGAACCACTTGCAAGGTGAAAGGAAAAGTTTGCAAGGTAATAGTAGATTCAGGCTCCTCTGAAAATTTGGCTTCTAATGAAATGGTGACTAAGTTAGGATTGGAAAGAATGCCTCATCGTAACCCCTATAGAGTCTTTTGGTTAACCAAGGAACAACAAATTATGGTGAAAGAGCAATGTTGGGTTGAATTCAAGATAGGTGAATATCATAATAAGGTTCTTTGTGAGATAGTGGATATGGATGCATGCCACCTTCTTCTTGGAAGGCCTTGGCAACATGACACAAGTGCCCAACATGATGGTAAGAACAATGTAATTCATTTGTCCAAGAATGGTGAAAAGTTTACAATGACTCCTTTGATTGATGATTGCAAAGAGAAAGTCATTTCTAGTTCAGTTATGTTGGTAGGTGAAAAAGAGTTTTTGGCTAACCTCAAGGAAGAGAAAGTGCCATGTTTTGTAGTAGTCATCAAGCCCAAAGATGTGAATCCCAAGAAGGTCAAAGTGCAGCAACCTCTTAGGAGGATTGGACCAAAGGAAGTGGAGGAACTATTGGAGAAGTTTCAAGATGTGATAGCCGATGAAGGCAAGGATGCCCTTCCACCAAAGAGGGAGATTAGTCATTGCATTGATCTCATCCCTGGATCCACCCTACCAAACCAAGCAGCCTACAAGTTGACCCTAGAGCAAAATGCTGAAGTGGCAAGACAAATCCAAGACTTGTTGGATAGAGGACTTATCAGGAGGAGTATTAGTCCATGTGCAGTACCTGCAGTACTTGCACCCAAGAAGGAAGGAACATGGAGACTATGCACTGATTCCAGGGCCATCAACAAGATCACTATTAGGTATAGATTTCCAATGCCTAGAATGGAAGATTTAATGGATTGCTTGGGTAGGGCTAAGTATTTTACCAAGATAGATCTAAAAAGTGGTTATCACCAAATCAGGATAAGGGAGGGGGATGAGTGGAAAACCACCTTCAAAACCAATGAAGGACTATTTGAATGGGTTGTCATGCCTTTTGGCTTGTCAAATGCACCAAGCACCTTCATGAGATTGATGAATGAAGTGCTAAAACCTTTCCTTAATAAGTTTATTGTTGTATATTTGGATGATATACTAATTTTTAGTGATAGCAAGGAAGACCACATAAGGCATATCCATCAAGTGCTCAGGAGGCTTCAAGAGGAGAAGTTGAGAATCAATCTTGACAAATGTGTCTTCCTACAAGAAGAGTTGATATTTTTGGGGTTTGTCATCTCCAAGGGCAGCCTAAAAATGGATCCAAGTAAGGTTGAAGCCATTCTTAATTGGCCAACACCTACAACAGCCTCTGAGGTAAGGAGTTTCCATGGTTTGTGTAGCTTTTATAGAAAGTTCATTAGAGGGTTTAGTGGCATTTGTGCTCCACTTGTTGACACCATAAAAGGGGGCAAGAAATGTGTGTTTGTATGGACAAATGAGGCCAACCAAGCCTTTGAATTGTTAAAGAAAAAAATATCAGAACAACCAGTCCTTGTTCTTCCTGATTTTGACAAGGTCTTTGTGGTAGAATGTGATGCAAGTAAGAGGGCTGTAGGGGGAGTCCTAAGTCAAGATGGGAGGCCTGTAGCATTCTTTAGTGAGAAGTTAAATGAGGCAAAACAAAACTACTCCACCTATGATCTAGAGTTATATGCCATGGTTCAGTCATTGAGGAAATGGAGACACTACTTATTGCCAAAGGAATTTATAGTTTTTACTGACAACCATGCATTAAGCTTCTTGAACAGGTAGCAAAAGTTGAATCACAAACATGTCAAGTGGATGGAGTACATCCAAGCATACACCTTCTCCATAAAACACAAGAAAGGAGTGGCCAATAAGGTAGCCAATGCCTTAAGTAGGAGAAATCTTGTTGTACAGACCATACAGTTGGAAAGTATAGGTATTCAAGCCATCAAAGATCAGTATGCAGCAGATGAGGACTTCAAAGAACCATACCTCTCTTACAAGGCCATGACAGGAAGGTATAATACTGATTTTTCTGATTTTTTGTTGCAAGATGGATATCTTTTCAAGGGTAGCATGTTGTGTATCCCAAGAGGGTCTATTAGAGAGAATGTAATCAGGGAAAAGCACTGTGGCAGCATGTCAGGTCACTTTGGTATTGACAAGACCCTAGAATTTGTTAGGAGGTACTATTTTTGGCCCAAATTGCCAACCGATGTAAGGAAGTTTGTTGAAACTTGTCAAATTTGCCAAAGAGTAAAGGGGCATACATCCAATGCAGGTTTATACACTCCTCTACCTATTCCTTCAAAGCCTTGGGATTCCATCAGCATGGACTTTGTACTTGGTTTGCCTAGGACAAAGAATGGACATGACAGCATTTTTGTGGTTGTAGATAGATTCTCAAAAATGGCTCACTTCATCCTTTGTAAAACCACACATGATGCCTCACACATAGCAGGTCTTTTCTTCAAGGAAATAGTCAGGTTACATAGTTTACCTTTGTCAATCATCTTAGACAGAGACCCCAAGTTAATAGGACACTTCTGGAGGACACTGTGGAAGAGACTACGTACAAATTTGTCCTTATCATCTGCCTATCACCCTCAGTCTGATGGACAAACAGAGGTGATTAATAGGTCACTTGGCAACCTCCTAAGATGCCTAACAAAGGAGCAAGGTGCTAGTTGGGATTCACTTTTGGCTCAGGCAGAGTTCTCATACAATGACACTATCAATAGAAGCACCGACCTGTCTCCTTTCCAAATTGTTTATGGCAATCACTCAAGGGGTATTTTGGAACTTAGGGAGGTTAAAGGACTGGAAAACAATAGTGCCTTGGCTAAAGACTTCGTTCAACTCATGAAAGATGTCCATGAACAAGTACAACAGAAATTGTTGTCCACTTCTTAGAAGTACAAACAGTTTGCTGACAGGAAAAGAAGGGATTTGCAGTTCAAGGAAGGTGATTTAGTAATGGTCCATTTGAAGAAGGAGAGGCTCCCTGCAGGTAAACATACCAAGCTACTCATGAAGAAGATTGGGCCTTGTGAAGTGCACAAGAAATGTGGAGCAAATGCCTACAAAATCAGACTTCCAGATGGCATTGCTTTGTCTCCTATTTTTAATGTTTCAGACCTTTATCCCTATAAAGGAACTGATCCTCAAACTGCTGTTGCAGTAGATCAAATTGATCAGACACTCTAGAAACTCATTCCTTCATCTCCAAATCAGATTGAGTGCATTTTGGACAAGAGGATTGCAAAATAAACTAGAAGGCACACCTATCATGACTATTTGGTGAAGTGGCTAAACAAACCTTAGGAGGATGCCACTTGGATGAGCAAGGCAGACATTGAGAAGGTAGGTTTCACATTTGACAGCATTCCAACTCAAGAGACTTGAGTTCTCTTTGACAGTGGGTGTATGGTGCAGGGCACCTAGGAGCACCTTGGTTCCTAAAGGCATTTTGATGCATTTTGAGCAGTTATGTTTTTTGTTCAATGTGTTTTGTAATAAGGCTTTTAGCCATTGTTGTTTGGTCCATTTTGTATGGTTAAGAGGTTTGGGGTGACTTTATAAACCTCAAATCCTTCTTAGTCCATTTGGACCCTTGTTGTGCCAATTAGGCCTAGAAGGTCTAAGGATTGGTTTTCAAGTTTTTTCGGTTGTTTTAGTGTTTTAGTATCTTGGAATGAGTGTGTTGATCATTTAGACTCCATTGGACAAGCCAAACAAATCAACCTCCTTGTGTTAATGCAAAACACCATAGTTGTCAAAGGTGTTATGTGTTGGGTCGGTTCAAAAACCACTTTGGGCAGTTGAATGCTATTGTATAAGTTGCAAACCAACTTGGATGGTTTAATATGGTGGATATATGACTCCAGTACAGAGGAGGAGATTTTGTATGCAATTTTGGGCACAAAAATCAAGAATTTGATTATTTTTTTGAAGAAAATGTGTTGCTGTATGAACTATACAGATTTTCCAAGGATGTAAATGTACTTTTTCTGAAAGTTCTTATAGTCAGGGTTCCAATGAAACTAGTTTGAGGTCTTGAAGTGGTTAGGATCAAAAGTTATTGATTTTTCTTTCAAAACAGGTCTAGAAACCCTGTTTTCTAGGGCAGCCATAGAAATCCGGCCCTAGAATGCATTCCCACTAATGAAAATTCACAACAACTGGTGAAATGTAGGATAGGGGTACGTACTATAAGATTCCAAAAGCTTTTTGTTTGAAAATGCAGTCTTCTATTTTTAATTTGATGCCCTAGGTCAAGTATTACCATGTATTTGGCCTGTTTTATGCTATTTGCTGTTGTAGGTGATAGAATCCAGACAAGGTGAATGAAAGAATGGTGGTTTTGTGTTGTAGGGACCTGGTAGAGACATTCCAAATTCCTGCCCCTAACCTATGAACCCAATTTGAACCCTTTGCTTTGTAACCCAGGCCTAAAGTGATCAATTAGGCCTAGAGACCTAGTGGGGGTTTTGAACTGTTGGAGTAGAGTTGGGATTGGAGATTTGGAGGTTTGTTAGGGTCCCTTGAAGGGCATTCAATTCCATCATTTGTTTGCCTAGTCCTTTGGGATTTTGTCATTTGGTGTGAAGAAAACTAGTAGAAGAGGGCTAGTAGCCTCACTAGCCTAGTCAAGGTTAGAGGGTTGTGTGAAGTTGGGAACCAAACCAACTGTTGGAAAGGTGTTTGCAGACCTTCCATAAGGTGTAGAAATAGTCTTAGGGGTTAGACAATAGCCTAGACCACAAATCCATAATTTGCATTTGGTGAGTGGCTTTGCTTGGTTGAATGCTAGGTGAGTGGGTGAGTGGGTAGTAAACCATTGTGTTGTTGCTTCCCTTGTGCCACCTCTACATCATTTTATTCTACACAAACCCTAATTTCCTTTTGCAATAAATGCACAACTTAAGTCATCCAGTTGCCTTGTTTTGAGAGAGATCTTTCTGAATCACTGAGATGTACTTGGAATCATTTTCAGTGATAATTGACAATGTATCTTCTTTCCTCCAATCATGCCATGAATCCGCAGATCAAGATATCTCAATTTTGAATCATACCGGATCTATCTATGAAGATCCTACTTTGCTAGATGGCTATCAAACTGGATCAATCTTGGTTGAATACACTCTTCAAACCTCCTTGTGGATCTTTCATATTTTTACTGAGGGTTATTTAGATATTTGTCTAAGAACCCTTTAATCCGTAACATTCCATGTGCCAAATTTAGGCACCAATTGACTGGTTGGGGGAATTTATTTTCCTTTGTGACTCCCCCTGAGCCAGAGCTCATCTGTTTAGTTTCTGGAAGGAATATCAGCACCAGATTTTGGTGGGGATCCATCCCCAACATTTTATGTACTCTTCTTCACCCAAATCTTGTTCATCTCCCTTTAAATTTCATTCGCATTCACTTTGCCTTTTCCTTTATCTTGATTACAATGCACCAGACCCCTTTTATTCTGATTCTTACTTCTACAGAATTTTGCAATATGACTAGATCTATTGCAATTGTAACAAACAACATTTCTTTGCATATTTGATTGATATCCTCTTGATCTACATTGATTAGCCATATGTCCCATTCTATTGCATGCAAAGCATCTACCATTGAATGAATTGTTTATTTGCATATTTCTACATTCATGAGATTTGTGACCATACCTTTTGTAGTTGAAACACTATCCAGAGAAGGATGAATTAGTTTGATTCATTCTTCTTTTGCACTGAGTTGCTTTATGACTAAAGTTGTTGCAACTGTAGTAGTATCCATTGAAAGATGGATATCTTTGAGCATTTGGTTGCCTTACCGGAGGTCTTCTAGGCCTGTTTCCTGGATTTCTTGATCCAGAGTTCTTCTAACCGGATCTGGAGCTTTCACCTTTCTCATATCCCAGCCACGCTTGTCATCTACCCTCTTTTGGCTTTCAAGAAGAACTTTAAGTTCAGCTGAGCTTATCTTGAATTTCTCTTTGTATTCATTTGTTGTTTTGAGATCTTGTTTAAGAGTGTCTATCTGATTCTCAAGTTGTTCTTCATTATCTCTAGCTTCTTTAAGATTAGATTCCAGATGCCTGATTATTCTATCCATTTTGTGATAGTCCTCTGACTTCTCCTTGAGAGATTGTTTTAGATTATTTTCAATTTTTCTTTTCTCTTCAATTTCTTAGGTGAATCTCATAACCCTTGATTCCATTTCATGCCTTACCATAATGACCTTTTTTGATAGCTGAACATAGCTTGTTTTGTCATTCAGATCTTCATTAGTATCATTGTCTTCACTTTGATTTGCTAATTTTTGAAGTAGTTCCTTTCTCTTTTTCACAGAGATACTCGGTTTTTCTTTTATCTCATTTATGAAATCATCAACTTGTTTGAGTCTTTCTCTCAGGTTATTGACTTCAGAGTGAGATTTCTTAAGATCGTCTAGGGCAGACTGAAGTTGTTCCTTCATACCATACATATCCATTAAGATTCCCAAATATTCCTCAAGCTATTAGGATCTATTTAGAGGAACTTAGCTCTGATACCAATTGTTGGAAACAAGGTAGATAATTGAGATGGGGGTGAATCAGTTATCTCTAATAACTTTACTTTATTTTTCCTTTATAATTTGTGCAGCAGCAAAACACATAAGCATATATTTAATCATGAGAGAAGAAATGAAATCAACACACATAACACTAGGATTTTAACGTGGAAAACCCTGTTAAGGAAAAAACCATGGGGTGACTAACCCAAGATTGTATTCTCTGTTAAAGAATAAGAAGTACAAAATGGCACTTGCCAATTAAGGCTCACTATCTGAGCACACTGCTCACAAGAGGCACAGTGCCTACAAGAGACTCACTATCTTTAAAGTTTATAGAAGGTAACCAGGTGTTTGAACTGATGAGAGGCATCCACATATGCTGAGGTTCAGTTCTGATTAGGCTCAATATACTGATCTAATGCACTTCATTCTTACTCTGCTTTAGTGCTGTTGTTCTATCACATACTAGACCTGTATTTCTACTTCCACACTTATCTCTGCCTTTCCTCGCATACTATATACTTTCACACACACCTTCATACCGAAATCCATCTGGTATATATATACACACCAAGGATTTCAATATCTTTCTAGTCGCCAACCGGAATACTCAAGATATTTACAAAACACTGATCTATCGATTGATTCCATGCTTAATATGTGATGCATATCAAAAACATAGACATAGAAGTCATTAATCATGTCGGCCAACCATGTATAATCCCTCACTTAGCTTGATCAGCATCAATTACTCATCCAGATTGAAGTTTGATACTTTGTCGGTCAGTTCTTCCTCTGTTTGCTCTGCCTGTTTGGAACCCAAGACTCAGATGCTCATATCTTTTCCATGATTCATCACCAGAGGCTCAATCTCTAGAATATAGTAGTCATGGTACTCCTCTTGACTTCTCCAAGTCCACAACTTACTGGGTTATACCATCTGAGAGATCTGGACCTGATTGTCAGACCTTGCTGCATGCTCTATTCTTGTTCACTGGACCAGAACACTCTTCAATCTAACTTCTGGTATAGGCATACTATGTGTTGTGAATGTGTGGGATAGACTTTGTTGCCACCAATGACAACAATCATGAAGCCACACAGTGTCTCTTGCCAACACTTCCTTCAACTCCACTTTTCCCAAATGCGACACATGTAACCTGCAATCACAAGACTTGGTTTGGGGGTTGTTGTGTTTAGAGGCTTGCCTCAGTCAAGCCCTGGAGGACACTTAAGTCTCCGAACACCATTTTCAGAAAAAGAGTGCATGCCCTTGTGAGGCAGAGGCAAAAAACCAAAGGAGTCAATGATAAAAACACAATATTATGTCACCTTGTAGTGAAGCTCTCATGGAGGAAGATGCTCTTCATGCCATGAGGAGATTGATGCTCAAATCTACAAATATCAACACACAAAACATACAAGTCTACTCGTGCAACACAATAGAAAGCCTTGAATCACCTTGAGAACACAATAGCTTTCTAGTAATCATCTAGTTGAAATCTAGTTTACAAATGAATGCCTAAACATGCTTTTATATGCAACTACAAGCACTCCCACCAAGATTTCAAAAATCAAAACTTACTGTGTCAGAAAAAGGACCAAATAATGGTCATAAACTGACACTTAAATTTTGGGCCTAACCCAAAATAGGGTAGGACTAGGGCATGAGCACCCAAGTCCTCCCTCCTTATTTTGGGCAGGGCTAAAGTCAAGGGGTCCTCCTAGGTCCACTTTGCCATGAAACCTAGGCCTCATTCCATCGGGATGCCAAAATATGAACTAAGATGTCCTAAATGCATGCAAAAGACCCGGTACCTAGACCTTATGAGGGAAAAGCCTCCAAGGGGACATTTTCTGACGTTACATTTAGCCCCCACTTTAATGTATGTATAAATGCAAGGCCAATACATGCATTAAAGTAAGGTCACAAACACAACAAACACACCAAGCACGGAGAAGACACGCCAATCACATAGAAAATAGTAACAAGCACATAAAACATGGAGAAGATAGTTATAGTCACATAGAACATGAAGAATACAGTCAATGCATAGAAGACACATTAATGCATGGAAGACAAGCATGATTTCTTTTCTTTTCTTTTTCTTATATATATATATGAAATGCAGGTGCAAGTACTAGAAAGTAAACAAACCTCCCATAATACAGGATGCACTACCCTAAGGCACAGGCCTCTGTATATATGGGGAAACACATATGCAAGATACACAAAACCTCCCAAAATGCATACTGCATATGGGGCAACAAACACGCTAAACAAAACAAGCACACCAAAACACACACACTTGAAGACACGAAGAAAACATAGCAGACAAGTGATGGTGTATTCCCTGTTTCTAGGATCATCACCATCTCAGGCACATTACAGGCACACACCGATGATTGGGCTTTGCCACAACAATCATTGAAGACACACTTAAGGGTTGAGTTAGTCACCGAACCGCTCCTTGCCTCCGCAAAGGACTTTTAAAAATGACAGGATGATGCAATCTACTCTGAGAAATACACCATCCCTACCTCTGCAGAGGGCTTAAGATAAAAAAGGATATACATGATATCTCACCTCTGTAGAGGGCTTACATGATTGATTGATTGATTCCAAACAAACTCAGGATGTACTATGCACTACCCTGGGGTGCAAGTCTCTTCATCTGAGGTCAAACATATTGCTAACATCTATAACAAACAGCTTACCTTATATATGCCCCCACCTTAAGGTGGTTGATATCAGGTATTGATATCAAGCACATTAAGGTAGGAAAAAAACACACAAGGGAACACCGACTTTTGCAAAGCCCATGCCCCCCAGAGGTGACATGTACTTTACGATTGTCAAATATTCCCACAAACACATCCCTGCAAGAAACATGTTAGTGTCTACAAAATCATCATAAACAACAACATCAATGCATGTGATTAACTAGACAAAGAGCCAAGGTTATACAATGAATCCGGAGTTCGAGGATAATCGTAGGGCTATATCATGAATCTCTCTGAATCGAGTACTGCCAAGGATAGATTCAAAGGAAAACAAAGGTGCACGGAGCAGTAGTATTGTTAAGGTTTGTAAATGTGATAAAAACATCATAAAATTCACTACGCGGAAAGCACAAGTGCTTCTACTAGCCAAGTGTCAAATAAAATATACAACCCCATTGTCATATTAGGAACTAAGTCCATTTTTTTATTGCTCTCGAAAGGGACACTAGGTCCGCATCAGTATAAATGATTTTTGTCATCTGCCTGCTAGATGGAAACACTAGAGGAAGGGAAACAATAAATAAGAGAGGAGAAACAAGTGTCTTAGAGACAGTCATGTAGGAGGGTGCCCCTAGTGTCACCAACCGCAATGCTATGTTTGTAAGAGACAACACACAACAATGAAATCAGAGAGAGGCAATATTGAAGAATGATGATACAAAAAGAAGGTCACAATAGGGGCGGTCTCCTGGTATCCCGGACCTTACAAGTGAATCTAAGGTCATCCCAGGAGGCCTAAACAACACATAACACATCACAGGGGAAGCACATCATGAGAGAGATAAAGGGTTAGAAATACTTACCTATTAGCACCATTGTTAAGAACATACACACTTAGGATATCTCTCATGTTGTTTTAATATTGTATTAACATTAAGTTTAGGATGACAAGAGGCTTTGGTGGGTTTCAAAGAGTGGTATCCTATACCAGTTGTGTAGTTAATTCCAGCAACTTGTAAAGGTACTCTAATTCCTTGTTGATTTACACCCCAACCATTGCCGACATAGTCATTATTTTTGTACAAGATTTGAAATCCACGACCATATAGAGAGTCCATTTCTTTAGAAGAAGGTGAAGCCTCATAGGTATCATAATTTGAGTATAAGTGAGGGTATTTTCTTTATTTTCAACCAAGGAAACTTTATTTTTCTAAGATGTTTCAAAATATTGTTTAGACGAGATCGATGCAACTTTTGATGTGTCAGGTTTATTAAATTTGTATTCCCCTGTACTACAAGTGTTAAAATCTAATGAACCACAATCATCACCAACAAGTGCATTCGAGGGTTGGGAGTCTTGTACAACCTTAGTCATTGATAGATCGCCTCACAAATTATTTAAGCTTATATGATTGTTAACTAGCTTTTGCATTTCAATGTGTAGACAGTTGTCTAGTTCAGGATCAGCATGAATAGTATGAAGTTTACCTTTGAATATAAATTTAATTGAATGATGTAGAGTTGAAGGGACTACCACAAATGCATGAATCCAAAGTCTACCAAGAATCATGTTGTAAGATAAAGAACTAGGCATGACATGAATTAGGGTAGGCACAATCACAGGTCCCACTTGTATAGGTAAAGTTATAGTACCTATGGATTGTCATCCAACATTGTCAAAACCATAGATACTTAATGGTTCTAGCTTGATGGCAGATGTATCAACTTCAATCTTATGTAATAAGTCAATGCCACAAAGATTAAGAGCTGATCCATTATCAATCATAACTCATTTTACCAACTTTCTATTTATCGTGACAAAGATTATAAGAGGATCATATTGGTTTTGAACTTCAATTAACGGTAATTCCTGTGGTTGAAAGAGAATATTTGTTTTTGTCGCATGCATACTATCTAATACGGCTGCTACATCATTAGGCTTAGCACTAGGTGGGACAATCACCTTTTGTAAAGCTTCTTGGAGCATTCCATGGTATAGAGGCAATGTTTATATTAAATCCCAAAGAGAGATCTTAGTTAGAGTAGCGCGAAGTTGTTTGACAAGATCATACTCTTGACCACTTTTATGAGTAAGACGAGGTGGTTGAGGAAGGATAGGTTGAGAACATGGAAGAGAGACAGGCACATGCGGTGCTTGGTTACTTTGCTTGTTATTATGGGTGTTGTATGTGTGAGCAATCACATTGTGATGTGGTTATTGTAACACATTTTGAATACCTTAAACCATAATCACCAACTTTAAGCAAGAAGGTGCATTAGGTGCCCCCCGCACAACCATCTTAGGAATAGTGCTACCAAGTCTATTAATAAGTATCAAATTAATAATGTTTCTCTCTTGATTACACCCAACATCCATCCCTAAAGTATTTAATGTGAGAAACCTTTTCTCATCCACTAATGCTACATCTTGGCTAGGGAGAGCAATGGGATGAGAGGACGGTACATCATCATCATCATACTCTATGGCAAAAAAAGACTTTTCACTCTCATCTTTCTTATGAGTGTTCCTAGAGATGAATTTGGTTAAATCTTCTAATATCATAGGATGTTCACTCATGAAGATTAGGAAGTTGTCAAAATCAAGATCTTTGATAAATGCATGCAAAGATACAATAGAAAAATGTCATGAAGATGTCATTGCATTGTTTTCAATGTAAAATCAGAATTTAAAAGCTTTTCAAATTTGATGCAAAAGACAAGTGCAAGGTTATATGCAAAAATGACCTAAAATGTTTGATTTTTTGTACTTTTTCAATGTGAATGAATGAAACAAAAAATGTTGTAAGTATTTTGATCAAGGGAAGAAAATTATATGTCTGATATCAGTCCAAAATAGCAACATAGTCCTTCTCAACACACTCTTGACGTAAATCCAAGATAATGCCAAGTCAAACTATAGTGAAAATATGTCGAAATAGGCACTTTTCCACCAAAATTCAAATGCAAGAGGGCATAAAAAAGGGTGTTGTGAGGAAAATGATGATGGAAAGAAAATAATATCAGTAATAACAGCCACTTGGTGCCAAAATACCCAACATAACACACTTTTATTACCACTTAAGGTAAAACATTAGTGAAAATATAGCAAAATTTGCAATCTTTTCATGGTTTTTGAACTCCAAGACCTACCAAAAGGGGTTTTGTAATGATTTTTAGGAGGTGAAGAAACTAAAATCAATTATATCCATCACCTTAATCCATAACATTGATCACAACACACTTGGAGTGCAAACTAGGCCAAACCCTAGGGCAAAAATAACAAAAATGTGTAGTTTTTCACCAAATTTTCAATGGAAGAGCCCGTTAAAAGGGTGTTGTGAAGATTTTTACGAGGGGAAGAAAATTATTACCTTGATAGCAGCCAACTATTTTAAGAATACTTTTCACAACATGCCTTTGGTGCAAGTTTATAGAGTCAATAAGGCCAAATTTAGTGAAAATTAGTGTTTTTGAAGCCCTAGTTTTGAGATCTTGGGAAAAAATGCTATGTGAATATTTTGAAGTCTGATTTATGATGGAAATGAACTAATCTCAGATATTAAAATTATTTTCCAAGGTTGATCATGCAAAGTGCTAATGCAAATTTAATAAAAATGCATGAAAAATGCTAGCTTTTGTGAAATTTTCTATGCAAACATGCAAATATTTTGAATCTAAATGCAAATTTACACTAAAATGCAAGACTAAAGCCAAATAAAAATTTGAATGAGCCTCTAAAATTAGTAGAAAAATCTGAAAGAAGATTTTTCCTACTAGCCCTAGATTTTGGAATTACTAGGTTTAATGAAAATTGTCAAAATTTCTACAAAAGCCTAGCAAATTAATAATGAAAATGCAATGCAAATTTATGAATTTTTGGATTTTTATGTAGTTTATATTAGATATGATGCAAAAATCATGAATTAGGAAAATTTAGAAAGAATTGATGCAATTTAGTAAGCCAAACAATGCAATTTTTTTGAATTTTTGAAAATTTTCAATTTTTTTGAATTTTTCTCAATGCAATAAAATGAATGAGTATATGAATGAATGAAATCAATCTAAATATGAAGAAACACACTCAATAAGTTGCAATTTAAATCCAAAAACACGGGTTCACTAAAATCTTTAGGGTAAAATTGGATTTGTTAATATTCTAATGTTTAGAAGTTTGAATCCTGCTTTCACCCTAACATTGAAGGATCTAGGGTCGAGTGGCGAGCACTATCATACCCTAGGTCACTTGAAAATGAAGGGAAACTTAGATTAGGGAATCTAATTATTAATTTTCCTTCTCTTATGTCCAATTAACCATTAAAACCCTAATTATACAAATACAATAATAAATTGACGAAAGACAGAAAAAGCTCTTGTGGACAGGAGTAAAATGACAAATCACAAAATACCTATTTTTGGGGTTCCAAGGCGCAATAGTCGAGGACACTGATGCGGGTGCCTAAGTCCAAGGTACCTACTTTTTTAGGGAATCTGGACCTCCTTCTGACACTGATCAGCATTGTAACTTCTGTTTCCCGAGATCTATCTGTGGAGGACACTGTTACAGGCACCCTAGTCTTGGAAGTGCTCCTTTGTCTGACTTTTCTTCAGATCCTAAATCTTTGATGCCTGCCACTCCTTCTTACAACTCCACTTTTCCCAAATGCAACACCTATAATCTACAATCACAAGACTTGGTTTGGGGGTTGTGGTGTTTAGAGGCTTGCCTTAGTCAAGCCCTGGAGGACACATAAGTCTCTGAACACTGTTGTTAGACAAAGAGTGTGTACCCTTGTCAGTCAGAAGCAAAAAAACCAAAGGAATCAATGATAAAAACACAATATTATGTCACCTTGTAGTGAAGCTCTCATGGAGGAAGATGCTCTTCATGCCATGAGGAGATTGATGCTCAAATCTACAAATATCAACACAAAAAACATACAAGTCTGCTCTTGCAACACAATAGAAAGCCTTGACTCACCTTGAGAACACAATAGCTTTCTAGTAATCATCTAGTTGAAATCTAGTCGACAAATGAATGCCTAAACATGGTTTTATATGAAACTACAAGCACTCCCGCCAAGATTTCAAAAATTAAAACTTATCGTGTCAACAAAAGGACCAAATAACGGTTATAAACCGACACTTAAATTTTGGGCCTGACCCAAAATAGGGTAGGACTAGGGCATAGGTACCCAAGTCCTCCCCCCTTATTTTGGGAAAGGCTAAGGTCAAGGGGTCCTCCTAGGTCCACTTTTCCATGAAACTTAGGCCTCATTCCATTGGGATGCCAAAATATGAACTAAGATGTCCTAAATGCATGCAAAAGACCTGGGAGCTAAACCTTATGAGGGAAAAGCCCCCAAGGGGACATTTTCTAATGTTACACATCCATAGGCATAATAACACACAATACTTCATCATGATAATATCCAATATGAAATTTTACCAAACATTGTTCACTCACCAGTACCTTATGTTCATCCTAAATTTGGGCTCTCTGATAGGGCTTAGGGTGTTTCAGTCTCTCCAGGTTTAGCTTAGTCACCAACTCTTCTAAAACTAAATTATCAGAACTACCACTATCAATTACAACCTTACAACATTTACCTCATGATTTGCATCTAGTCTGAAACAAAATTTTCCTCTATGATGGTTCCTCATTTGTCTCAATTTGAAATAGTGCTGTCCTCATAACTAATGACTCTCCTTTCTTAGGTTTACCAACTGAATTAGGTGATCCAACAGGTTCTTCTTCTACATAAGTTGTTCTTGCATTGTTCTCTGTCTTCTTGCTTGTACTTCCCTGATGACATTTAAATTCTGTGTCCTTCACCTTTGTTTAATATGAAAAGAAGGATGATGAGGTTGATTTCAAGGGTTTGTCATGATCCTCCTTTCACCACTAAACATTCAAGGACATTCAACCAAGTAGAGAACTCCACTACAGATTTCTTTTCACTTAGAACATAAGGGGAAGATTGGAATTAAGTTAATTTCTTGTTCAATTAAGTCTAATTATCATCAAAACCCAAAATTTCTGAAATCATAAACAAATGGATAAATTACAAAAAATAATCACACATAGAGATATCAAATGACAACCAAATGCATACCAGATTTTGAAGTTTGGTGTGTAGAAAATTTGGGGACTACTGAGCGGGCACCCTAGTCCAGTGTACCATTTTTTATCAGGATCTCTGAAGAATGTCTGCAACCTATTCCTTCTGTCACTGAGATTTCACTGCTTTAGAATCTAGAGGACTAATAAGTGGGGACCCAAGTCCAAGCTCTATTTTTTTTCTTAGATCTGCAATTCTGGTAGTCTGCATTGCTCTGCTACAACTCCACTTCTTTCGCTTCCAAAACCTGTAACCTGCAATCACATAAAAGTGGGTTGGGGGTTGTGGTGTTTAGAGGCTTGCCTCGGTCAAGACCTAGAGAGACATTCAAGTCTTCTAAACACCATTGTCAGATACAGAGTGTGTATCCCTGCAGGATAGAGGTAAAATCCAAATGATAAATGATAAAAAAACACAATTGATATCACCTTGTAGTGTAGATCTCATGGAAGGAAGATGCTCTTCATGCCATGAGGAGGTGGAGTCAAATCTGCGAATACAAACACAATAACAACACAAAATGCTACTCTGCAACACAATTAATGCCTTGAATCACTTTCATATAAAGTCACAAGTTCACAATGTCCATCTAGTTTCCATCTAGTTTGCAAATGAATCACTAATCATGCTTATATATGCAACTACAAACATTCCTACTAGGAATTTCATAATTCATACTTGAGATGTCGACATAGGATGTAATAATGGTCATAATTTAACCAATACCCAAAAATAGGTCCTAACCTAAAATAGGGTAGGACTAAGGTGCTGGCGCCCAAGTCCTCCCCCCTATTTTAGGCAGTGATGGCACAAGTTTTAATGACTCATGCACATGCTCTGCTTCTTTGTCTGGCTTCCTTACCAGGCACAACTTAAACCTAATTCTAGAAAACTTAAACAAGAGACATTCAAAAATAACGACAGGAATTCAAAGTATTTCCTTGCAATGATTCAATACAAAAATGATAGGAGGTTAAGAGATCTTCTACATAGTCTTAAACAACCAAACACAAAATGATAGGAAAATGGAAATATGCAGCACAAAGACAATGTCAGAAATAGACTTCTCATATTTATCTCTTATTGTCAAAACATGTTATTACATCTAGCATTGGCCTGCAACAATCAACCTTCTAATGTGCTAAAACACAACTTCACTCTTCCTACACTCCCGTCCTTCTATCCTTATCTCGATCTATATTATATTCCTTGCACATACCACCATTGGCCTCTTCCACATATGACCTGCTTTCAAATGCCCCGGCAATGTTTTGGGCTTGCGGCCTCTTCCTCTTTCTTTTTGGCCTTTTTTTTCTCTCTCATTCACAGCTTCTCTCTTCGTTTATCCATGGCTTGCTTCTGCATATTTGACCTCCTCTCTATAACCATCAGCCTATCCATTATAACTATCTTCTCCCAATCCTTCGGCCTCCTTCCGCTTGTTTATCAGTCGTTCTGCCTCCTATATTCTACCTGCATTTTTTTCTTTAAGTAACCGATGACCTCCAACTATAGTTGATGTCTATTCCTCTTCTTCAATTGACTACTACATGTTTAGATTATGTGTTGTCATGCACCAGCTATCTTAGAAATGTCAGGTAGAGATTCCTTATTTTCCTCTCGAACTAATTCGCAAAAATCATAAATGTAGACAGCAATTACTATCTATTCTTCATCCCATGCAATACCTATGCCCCTTCGAATTCTTTAACTACTGAGTAGCCATTTGTTAGAAACAAATAACAATGTTAAATCCTTTAGCTTCTAGTTCCTAGTGCTTGAGCAACAGGAGACTTCCAACTATGCTTTGATTCATCATTGCTAGCTACATGAACAATATGTGCGATAAGAGTGTTAGATTTCTACCCAAGAATGCAAGTGATTGAGATAAAGAAAAATAGAAATCAGATATGAGCCAAATAAACTGTATTCAACTCAAGAGAATGCAAAGCAATACAATAGAATGAGATTGCTCATATGAGAGCAAGAGGTGGGTATATATAGGATATTCCACCCAGGAGACTAAAAACACAACCAATATGGGATAAAGTGAAAAAGTACCTAAGTAAACTTAACCTAGTGTGAAGAGAGCTAAAGCGGAGAACAAGCTAAGAAAGAGCTAGATAGCAAAGTAACCCTATTCACACTAACACACCCCCTTAAGTGCAACTTAAGGGGAAATGTTGACAAAATGCAAAGATGGGTCCCGGCAACAAGCCCTGATGAGGTACCCATGTACAAAGAAACCCCTCAAATAGAAAAGGAAAGAGAAAACCCAATGGGAAAAAACTCCCCCATGAGAGGAAAAGAAGAGAGCCCAAATAGCCCCTGCTAAATGTAGAGTGTCCTGCACTGATGGTAGATGCCCAAAAATGAATGTTGAAGATGATCCACGATCGCCGAATAATGTTCCTCCCCTTAGGAAGAAACAAGACCAATAATGTATGCAGGATTTCTTCCCATTCCTGAAAGGAATATGAAGGAAGAAAGATAAATATCTTTGAACTTTGCACATGATCCAAAGACAACAATGATGCTCCTTAAAACTGTTCAAATGTCTCCAATCTACTATCAAACTGTGACTGAATAGGATGATGAAGAACAATATTAGAAGATGATATCTTCTCTGAAGACAAGGAAACCTTCTCCAAATGTTTCCCAATGATCTCTAAGCCAATGCCAATCTGTGACAAATACTGATATTGATTAGGTACCATAGAAGATTTAGGTACAATAACCATGGATGTATGGTGCTCACCATCAGTAAGACAACTAGACCAATGAGAATTTGGTACTTCTGCAGAGGATGTCAACATGAATGATGACTGAGTCAAATATGTGGACTCATGAATATCTATAGATATTGTCACTGTAGAAGAAAATGTAGGCAAAGAAGGAACAAGAGGCTCTGAATGTGCCCTCGAAACATCTTAAGAAGAATCAACTCCATTAAAGAGAAGATGAATGAAATCAATAGTGTCTCCCAAATCTATAATGTGGGACTCCATAAACAAGAATGATATGTCTGCTAGGAATATGTCCCAAAAAATTGCTTCTGGAAGACCGATATGAGCTTGCTGCACAGAATCACTAGAAGCCATGAGAGGAGCTACAGTGGACTCAGATAGAGCAACAGGTAATGAAGGAGATGAGATCTCAATGCATGTCATAGGACTACATTGTTCATCCCCAAATGATATGTCCACACAAGATGGCTTAGTATGAACATGTGAAATATCTGCTAATGCTGGATCACATGAAGTCTCTGAAGGAGGAGTATTAGGAAAAGTCTCTATGTCATTTAGACATTCAAGTGCTTTCCATTCATCAAGCTTCATAGCTGTTTTAAAATCATATGGTAGAAAAACATCAATTGGTTTTAAACAATCTGCAACAGGATCCTCAGGAAATGGAGACTCATCCAAGTCACCATACATCTCCCAAAGTTTGGTCTAATAAACATGAGGGGAAGAAACCCATGTTAATGTACTCATTGTGTCAAAGTTGACATTTGAACCAACAAATGCTGCTACATAACCATTCTTTTGATGCCATACAATGCTTTTCTGAAATGATACTGGTTGAGGAACAAGTTCATAGAGATAGGGCAAAAGATTAAGCCATCTGAAATGTTTCAACATACCATCTCACCAAGACTTCTAGTTACCCCTTTTTAGTTCAATTACACCTAGATGCTTTGTGATACCCATGATTACTCCTTAAATTTAGTCACACATAAGACTAATCAAGAGACTAAATCCAACAAAAGCAAGAACACCAAGAGACCCCCCCCTCAAATTACTCAATGAAGAAGCCCCCCCAAGAAAAAATAATTTGGCACTTTATAAGTAGTTCGGTTACAATGGCCACTAGCAAGAGAACGTTTAGTGGACTTGACTTCAATGCTTTTACCAATCCTCATAAAATGAACATATACTAAAATTATAATTTTGGGACAAACCCAAATGAAATTAGAAGTACCACTGTGAAGTACATGAAAAAACATACACTTTCAAAACAAGAATCACCTCAATCCGAGGCTGTATGCAAAAGTTATGCACTTTTGAAAGTCCCACAACAGGAACTATGTAGAGTCACATATGAGAATCTAAGATTACTAAAAAATCCATACACTAAAATAAAAAAATGACTACATCAGCATGTAGAGCATGAAAAATTAGCTAAAATTAAAAAAAGAAGCTCGCAAATCGGAGGTCGGGAGCCCGAGTTACAACCTTTGGAAGTTGAACTGCAATTTCCAAAACGTCAATGGAGAGGGGGTCTTCTATAGCTTTCTGATGTTGTTTCTGCAAAATATATAAGCTGTATGTAAAACCTAATAGATACATAGATGGTTTTTCGGTGCTTTGAACAAAACCCAGAAGGCATTTTTCTCTGTGATCTATAGAAGATGTGACTAATGAAAAACACACATTTTTAGCACCAAAAAATGACCCCAGCAACCATAAAATGGCATGCAAAGACTGAATCAGCTACCTAAGACAAACAAAGGCATGCTGCAACCTACAAGATTGATCAGAATAAATAAAATGCAAGCCGTTTGTTAGATTTTAGTTCAAAGAGTCTCGAGGAAGCTTTGAAAAAACTTGCAACTGGCAAGTCAAAATATGAACCCCCCTAGAAACTAGAGTTTTCTCCACACTTTTCTATTTCTCCAAATCATCAGAAGATGCAAGAGAAGAGCATACTCATGTGCTTCGAAAAACAACTCTACACTCTCAGATTTCTAAAAAAATGCTAACCCACAACTCACAACCACTTTGATACATGTTAGATTTCTACCCAAGAATGCAAGTGATTGAGAGAAAGCAAAATAGAAATCAGATATGAGCCAAATAAACTGTATTCAACTCAAGAGAATGCAAAGCAATACAACATAGTGAGATTGCTCATATGAGAGCAAGAGGTGGGTATATAAAAGATATTCCACCCAAGAGACTAAAAACACAACCAATATGGGATAAAGTGAAAAAAGTCCCTAAGTAAACCTAACCTAGTGTGAAGAGAGCTAAAGCGGAAAACAAGCTAAGAAAGAGCTAGATAGAAAAGTAACCCTGTTCACACTAACAAGGAGCTTCACATTGAATTCAGTTTTACAAAGATAGGATCTTACAAGATAATGACAGAAGATAAGGAGAGTCACCACCAACAAAAGCTAACAAAAACAATGAAAAGATGAAAACCAAAATTGTAGGGTAAGATGACCTTGCATCAGACTCCCCTACTGAATAAAATTCATGAGCTCCTGCTCATGAGCTCTGCAATAGAATGCTTATATCTAGATTTCTTCTTCCACTTCTTCCAATTTATTCTATGCTTGCAATTGCTTTCTAAATTTCTCCATCTTTAGTTGTTTTCTTTCCACATTCTTCTCATATATCTACCTGTTGATTTCTTTGTTCCCTACAAATCTCCATAACTCTGTCTCATCTTCATAGTTATTAACCTCAAATGAAAATAAAACTTCATCCTCATAATGTGTAAAGAAAGTTACCTTAGAAGCCTTTACTTCTCCAATGTTGTCTTTTAATAGTAAGTCTTCCTCTTCGACATTCCCCAGTTTTTTCACTGCAATCTCAATTGAACCTTCGACATTTTTTCTTTCTTCTGTAATCTCCTTTACCAAGGCTGCACTCTCTCCTCCAAAATATTCTTTCATACTGGACATTGCCACATATTTCTCCTCCTCTTCATTATAGTTGTCAAGAACAAGATTTTCTCCACCCTTAGACTCTAAACCACTCCGAACACCAGCTTTCCTCAAATCCTTAAGACAACCAAAATGTCAAAGTTCTAAATTTGAATTGGCTCTACTTCAAGCTCTCTTTCTTTGGCTTTCTTTGAATGTCCTGTAATCACCGTAGAGTTAGGGAAATAAAAATTTTCCATTGCATTTATTTGATTGGAGATCTTTCACAATTTTTCATATAGCTCTCTCTTCTCCACACTCTCTATCAGTCTGTCAACTCCAGTAAAAGTATGCTCAACCTTCCACATATTTGCATTCATCACTCCATATACTTTACTTTTCACGTCCTAATTAAACAACCACCAATTATTAATATCATGCATCATCTCAGACTTTTGCTTAAACCTTCTATTAATCAACATACTAAATGAATTTATAATAACATCCTCATAAAAGATTTCCTAGTTTACCTTTGCCTGTACTGCTGCATCCACTTCTCTATTACCATCTACAATCTCTTTTTCTTCACCCTTCTTCGCTGTGTTATTTTCAAGCAGGCTTCCACAATGAGTCTTCCTTTGTCTTCTTGATTCAAACTCATAAAACAGAGTCCACAAACTATCTATAACATCCTTATTTTCTGCCCCTTCTTCCTTGTTTCCATGTATGCATTTATTCTTATCTTCTTTATTCTCAGCTGCCTTTGTTTCTTCCTCTTTATTCTCTGCTGCCCCAATGTCTATTATACATCCCTCATCTACATTTCCACTTTGTCCTTCACTTTTCTCATCTATCTTCCCCCACACTTTCATGTCATATTCATACATGTCATTTAAAACCTCAATATTATCCCCATCAAAATTAAACAACTGACCTTTTACCTTTCTCAAACTATGCTTCTTCTCCTCTAAGGCTGCAGCATGCCTTTGATCTTTATTCTCTTTTTCATCCTTTACTTTGACTCCTTGTTCTAGGGACTGGTGCTTCTCTTCATAACTCCAATTCTTGTACATTGTCTTCTTATCACCATCTTCTCTTATTGTTGTCCCATGTTTCACTATTTGATTCTTCACCTTCCTAAATGGATGCCTTGCTGCCTCTACACTTGGCCTATCTTCTTGTCTCCTCTAAATCTCTATTATATCTTCCATCCTTGATGTTATTTTGCTATCACACAGGTTAGCACAAACCACTCCTTCTCTGTGCTGCACATCTACAACTGATTTCTTTTGCCAATATGGTATTATACACCCATGATCCACTATTTTATTCTTCTCATTTTTAACTTGTAGGTTTACATTTCTATTTTCTCTTGTACAAACAAAATCACTACCAAAACTTACTTTTACTTCCTCATTGCTCTGCTATCCCAATCTTCTTACATCCTTGGCTTCATGTCTTGCCACCTCTTTCTCTTTACAGGCTTTCTTCCTTTCTTTATCAACCCTCTTTCCATCTTCAAGTTCCTTGTATTACGCCGCTACTACAAACTATCTTCCATGATCTATTGCTGCAACTTGTCTTATTTCCTTCTTATCTTCCTCTTCATCTACGGGCTCTCTTCTTGCCCTTTCTTCTTTTTCCTCCAAAGGCTTGTTCTCAACTTTCTTCATACCTGCATTCACACTTTCAAACAAATTAGTAGCAAATGCATCAAGAGACCAGAATGTCTCTTTAGGTGCCTCTTCCATAGACACTTTCTTTTCTTCTTTTTCTAGTGCTCTTTTCTACACTTTCTCTTTTCTCTTTTCCTTGTTGTCTCTAATGAGGATTTTCCTCTTCTCTTCTTGTCCTTTTTCTGCAACTACAACCTTGTCAGGAAAATAAATATTTTCTAAAATTTCCATTCTTCTTGCAATCTCTTCGAATCCCTCTCTATATTTTCTACTTCCCACTTCATCCCAATATCTTACCAAAAATGAGATTATGATGAGTCTCCTTACACTAATACCCATCCTCTCACTGTTGCAACATAATATCTTACCTTCCACAACTACCCTCTATCCAACAATGACCTTGGAAGATGTTACTCTCCAAACCCTCTCTACCCACTCTCTATTCATGGAGGAAGTTATACACCTTCTACCCAGTTTATCTTTATCGGAGGATAGCAATTACAAGCCCTTTCTCATGCCTACAACAACAAATACTCTCATGTCCATACTTTTCACCATGTTAGTGATCTTCTTCTTCCTCTATCAATCAAACTACAACATACATTAGATTGCAACACTCATATACAACACCCATAAAAATCAAGAACACACATAGTGCTCACTGCTCAGATCTTTTGAGACTCTAGGTTTCTTCCACAACCCATTAATACTCTCCTTCTGCTGCTAAGTTGCCTCGCTCTGGAAATCTACTCAGCACATAGAACCAACCTTGCGCTCTGATACCAATCTGATGGCACAAGTTTTAATGACTCATGCACATGCTCTGCTTCTTTTTCTGGCTTCCTTACTAAGCACAACTTAAACCCAATTCTAGAAAACTTAAACAAGAGACATTCAAAAATAATGACAAGAATTCAAAGTATTTCCTTGCAATGATTCAATACAAAAATGACAGTAGGTTAAGATATCTTTTGCATAGTCTTAAACAACCAAATACAAAATGACAGGAAAATGGAAATATGCAGCACAAAGACAATGTCAAAAATAGACTTCTCATATTTATCTCTTATTGTCAAAACATGTTATTACATCTATCATCAGCCTGCAACAATCAGCCTTCTAATGTGTTGAAACACAACTTCACTCTTCCTACACTCTTGTCCTTCTATCCTCTTCTCGATATGTATTCTATTCCTTGCACATACCACCATTGGCCTCTTCCACATATGGCCTACTTTCAAATGCCCCAGCAATGTTTTGGGCTTGTGGCATCTTCCTCTTTCTTTTTGGCCTTTATTTTCTCTCTCATTCATGGCTTCTCTCTTCATTTATCCACGGCTTGCTTCTACATATTCGACCTCCTCTTTGTAACCATTAGTCTACCCATTATAACTATATTCTCCTAATCCTTCGGCCTCCTTCTGCTTGTTTATCAGCCATTCTGCCTCCTTCTATATTTAGCTTGCATTTGTTTTCTTTAAGTAACCGACGACCTCCAACTATAGTTGCTATCTATTCCTCTTCTTCAATCGACCATTGCATGTTTAGGTTTAGTGCTATCATGCACTAGCTATCTTAGAAACATCAGGTAGAGATTCCTTATTTTCCTTTCGAATTGATTTGTAAAAATCATAAATGTAGATGACAGTTACTATCTATTCTTCATCCCATGCAATACTTACGCCTCTTCGAATTCCTTAACTGCTGAGCAGCCATTTGTTAGAAAGAAATAAAAATTTTAAATCCTTTAGCTTCTAGTTCCTGGTGCTCAGGCGTGCCAACTATGCTTTGATTCATCATTGCTAGCTATAAGAACAATATGAGCAACAGGAGCTTCACATTGAATTCAGTTTTACAAAGATAGGATCTTACAAGATAATGACAGAAGATAAGGAGAGTCACCACTGAAAAAAGCTAACAAAAAAGAACAAAAACAACAAAAAGATGAAAACCAAAATTGTAGGGCAAGATGCCCCTGCATCAGGTACAATTTATGTTAAGCACATCGCCTAAGTCCCATTTTCCATGAAACTTTAGGGTTTTCTCATCAGGAGTCACCATTAACATGCAAGATGACCTAAATGCATTTTGAAGGACCTGAGAGCTAAACCTTAGGAGAGAAAAGCCCCCAAGGGGACATTTTATAACATAACATTTAGCCCCCACTTTAATGTATGTATAAATGCAAGGTCAATACGTGCATAAAGTATAGTCAACAAACACAACAAACACACCAAGCACAAAGAAGACACACCAATCACAATGAAGACAATAACATGCACACAAAACACAGAGAAAATAGTTAGAGTCATGCAAAACATGAAGAATACAACATTAAAGACATGCAGAACATAGTGAATATAGTGAATGCAGTGATTATTTCTTTTTTTTTTCTCATATATATGAAATGCAAATGCAAGTGCGAGGAAAATAAACACACAACCCAAAATGCAGGAGGGACTCATCATCACTAGTCTTTAGACTGCATATGGGGCAACAAAAACACAATACAAATCTCAAAGTGTAAGAGGGACTCATCGCCACCAGTCTTTAGACTGCACTTGAGAACAAACACGCCATACAAATCAAGCATGCCATACAAATCCCAAAGCATAGGAGGGACTCATCACCATTGATCTTCAGACTATGCTTGGGAATAAACATGCCATACACACACATGGAAGACACACAGAAAACAAGACAGAAAAGCAATGGAAGAAACCTATTGCTAGGTTTGCAGCCATCTCAGGCACATTACAGGCACACACCGACGATTGGGCTTCATCACAACAATCACCAAAGACACGCTTAAGGGTTAGGATTGTCTCAAATTTTCTCCCCACCTGCTCAAAGGACTTTTTGAAAATGACAGGATTATGCAATCTCTTCAAGAAATACACCATCCTCGCTTCACACGGAGGGCTTAAAATAAAAAGGATATGCATGATATCCCACCTCCACATAGGGCTTAAGTGATTGCATTAGATTCAAGATTTACAAACACATTTTTCTAACATCTATATCAAACATCTTATCTTATATATGCCCCATCTTAAGGTGGTTGATATCATGTAATGATATCAAGCATGTTAAGGTAGGAAGAAAACACACAAGGGAACATGAGATCTCACAAATCCCATGCTCCTCGGAGGTGACATGTTCTTTATGATCACCAAATGTTCCCACAAACACACAATTTCCTACAAGTAAAGGTGTTAGCATCCATATAATCATGATAAATAACAATGCATATAATCATTCACATAGAGAGCCAAGGTTATACTATGGATTCAGAGACTGAGTATAATCATGGGGCTATACCATAGAAATCTCAAAACCAAGTGTAGCCAAGGAGAGATTCAAAGATAAACAAGGTGCACGGAGCAACAGTATTGTTATGTTTTGTAAGCATGATAAGACAACATCAAGATCACATAGAGTGATTCTACTAACTAAGCATCGGATAATATATATCAACTTGATCATCATGTATGGACTAGGTCCATTTTTTAATTTCTTGTTGAAGAGACACTAGGTCCATATCAGTATAATATGTTTTTCATAAATTGCCTACTAGATAGAACCACTAGAGGAAGCTAAACAATAAATCAAGAGAGAAGAAACAAGTACCTTATGGATAGTCACGTAGGAGGGTGCCCCCAAGTCACCAACTGCAACACTATGTCCATAAGACACAACACACAACAATGAAAATAGAGGAGAAACAATATAGAAGAATGATGATACAAATAGAAGAAGGGTCACAATAGAGGCGGTCTCCTAGTATCCTTGACCTTACAAGAGTATCAAGGGTCATCCTAGGAGGCTTAAACAACACATAACACATCATGGGGGAAACACAACATCAGAGGTAAAGGGTTAGAAATACAAGTACCTATAGGAACAACCAAACTAATAGTTGTCATCAAGCAAATCATCATCTTCCCACTCCCGAATGTTAGAGAAAAGTGGGACATAAGGTACCATAGCCCAACCTTTATTTTTGTCTTCGATTTGTCCATTCTTAAGGTTTTCTTGGTTTGGTACAATGTTAGGTGAAATTTTTTCTTGTTGAGGTGTGTTTCATTGGGCAAAATCTTATCATCTCCTCCTTTCTCTTGCTTGTCTATTTCTTCTTGTCTTACCACTTATCTCTTTTAAAATAGTGTCTTGTTCTTCATAGGTTTTTGTGTTTTAGAGGATGAAGCACCATGATCAAATCTCATTTGTCTAGGTGGAATGTTTTACTCTCAACGACTACCTCCCAATCCTTATAAGGATGGTGGAGGAGGAACCTTAGCATAGGGTCCTTTTCCTTATGGTCTAGGATGCTCTTCGAATACAGGTTGTTTGTCTCTTGTTTCTTGAATAGAAGGACCAACCACTTGATGTAATAATTGTGTTTTATAGTTTCTATATCTGAAGAAGTTAAAGTCTGTTTGTGGCTCTTGTTCCACTTTAGATCATTCCTAAAAGTAATCAAGGGTAAAGTGTTGTCTTGTAACCAAAGGTTTATACGTATTGAGAGGAATAGTATGCACTTGCCCATTCAAAGGAAATTTTACACAATTATGAATTGTTGTAGGGACAACTTTATAGCTTTTAACCATGGGTGTCCTAATTTTATGTGAAAGAGGTCAGAAATGGGGACAAAATCAAATAATTGTTCTATGGATTTCTCAAATATAGTAATCAATAAGGATATCTTCCTAGAAGTGTTTATAAAGGTTCCCTTAAGTGTCTTAATCATCATGTTCGAAGGGTCATAAAAGCCTTGTATCAAACCATGTGAATAAATAAATTCTTCCAATGCTACATTAGTCATGCAATTATGATTAATAAGAGTTCCATCCATAGGATTTCCCATTATCTTCACAGTGATATAAAAAGGTCCTTCAGTATCTCCAATTGTTCTATCATGAGGTGTAAACACAATTTTGGGTTCGAGGACCTTTCTTTTCATGTAAGGCCTAGGATGAAACCTAGTGTTATTGTTGCGATTAGAATCCATGTGTAGATGTTTTTAGATCAATGTAAAATCATATTTTAAAATCTTTTCAAAAGTTATGCAAGAGACAAGTGCAAAACTATATGTGAAAATGACCTAAAATGCTTGATTTTTTCAACTTTTTTCAATGCAAATAAGTGAAAAAAGAGGTGTTGTATGGAAATTGATGAAGGAAAGAAAATAATATGTCCAATATCAATCCAATAAATAAATAATATGTTTCACAACATACCTTTGATACAAACCTATAATGATGACAAGTCAAAAGCTAGTGAAAATACACTAAAATATGCAATTTTTCATCAATTTTCAATGCAAAGGTCCACTAAAAAGGACATTGCAAAGAATTTAAGGAGGGGAAGAAGATTATAACCCTAATATAAGCCAATTAATGTAGAAAAATCCTTCACAACACACCTATGATGCAATTCTAGAGAGACGATAAGGCCAAAATCTAGTGAAAATGCAAGGTTTTCAAACACTAGACATGAAATTTTGCAAGAAAGGCACTATGATGAAACACTACAATCAGTCCTAATGAGTGTTTTGAAAGGGTAGTAAAATCTAAAACAAGATTTTGACTACAAATCCTAGCTAATGCAAAACTAGGTTATAAGGAAAAATGTACAATTTCAAGTAATTTTTAACAATTTGATCATGAAAATGCAATGTAAATGAATGATTAATGAACAATTTATATATTTTAAATAAGATTTGATGATAATGATATAAATTATTGAAATTAGATGCCAACTAATTCAAATTATTTGAAAATGCAAGCTAGAAATGACAATTTTTTCAAAATTTTCCAATTTTTCAGTTTTTTTGTAATTTTTCCAATGCAATAAGATGAGCAATGAAATGAATGTAAATATAAAGTACAATACTTAGCAAGGTGCAAAAAATCTAAAAACACAGGTTCACCAAAATGTTTAATACAAAAAGAAGGATGATGAGGTTGATTTTAAGGGTTTGTCATGATCCTCCTTTCACCACTAAACATTCAAGGACATTCAACCAAGTAGAGAACTCTACTACAGATTTCATATCACTTGGAACATAGGGGAAGATTGGAATTGTGTGAATTTTTTGTTCAATTAAGTCTAATTATGCTCAAAACTCTAGTTTTGTGAAATCGTAAACAAACGGATAAATTATGGAAAATGATCACACACAAAGATATCAAATGACAACCAAATACATACCAGATTTCAAAGTTCAGTGTGTGGAAAAGTTAGGGACTAATAAGCGGGTGCCCTAGTCCAGTGTACTAGTTTTTATCAGGATCTCTAAATGTTTGCAACCTGTTCTTGCTGTCATAGAGATTTCACCGCTTCAGAATCTAGAGGACTAATGAGCAGGTGCCTAGGTCCAAGCCCTAGTTTTCTTCTTAGATTTGCAATTCTAGCAGTTTGCATTGCTCTCCTACAACTCCACTTCTTTCACTTCCAAAACCTATAACCTGCAATCACAAAAAAGTGGGTTGGGCTTTGTGGTGTTTAGAGGCTTGCCTCAGTCAAGCCCCAGAGAGACATTCAAGTCTTCCTAACACCGTTGTTAGATAAAGAGTGCGTATCCCTATAGGATAGAGTAAAAATCCAAATGGTAAATGATAGAAAAAATAATTTATATCACCTTGTAGTGTAGTTCTCATGGAAGGAAGATTCTATTCATGCCATGAGGAGATGGAGTCAAATCTACAAATACAAACACAATAACAACACAAAATGTTGGTCTACAACACAATGAATGCCTTGAATCACTTTCACATAAAGTCACAAGTTTACAATGTCCATCTAGTTTCTATCTAGTTTGTAAATGAATCACTAATCATGCTTATATATGCAACTACAAACATTCCATCTTAAGAATTTCACAATTCAAACTTGAGATGTTGGCATAAGACCTAATAACGGTCATAAAACTGACACCCAAAAATAGGTCCTGACCTAAAATAGGGCAGGACTAGGGCACGGGCATCTAAGTCCTCCTCCCCCTATATTAGGTAGGATTTATGTTAAGCATATCCCCTAAGTCCCATTTTCCATGAAACTTCAAGGTTTTCTCATCGGGAGTCACCATGAACATGCAAGATGACCTAAATGCATTCTAAAGGACCCAGGAGCTAAACCTTAGGAGGGAAAAGCCCCCAAGGGGACACCTTTTGAAATAACAACCTCCACACTTAAAACAAGTTCCTTTGAATGTTCCCTTATCAAACCTTCTTTCATCTTTCCTATACCCTTCACTCTGGTATGAATTATGATTCCCTCTATGGTAGAAATTTTTGTCATCCCTCTGATATGAATTACTATCCCTGTCTTCCTTCTTGAATGTGCTATCTTGTCTATTATGCTCTACATATGATCTTTTCCCTCTAGAAAATGTTCTACCTCTCTAAAATTTACCTCCTCTACCTCTCTATCTCTGCTTATGCTTCTTGTTCAACTTTTCTTCAACTTTCAGGGAAAATTGATATGTTTCTTCTATTGTTGTCATCCTCACCAAACTTAGTTCTTCTTGATTGTTCAATCTCAATCCATTGATGTATTTAGCCACTTTCTCCTTGCTTTCTTCACTATGTCTTGTCCTTATAATCATCTTATGAAATTCTTTAGTGTATTCTTTCACAGATTTCTACTTTTGTCTCATGTTTTGCAATCTCTTCAACAATTCCAACTCATAGTCAATAGGTATGAACTAATTCTTCAACTTTGTCACCATCCTATCCTACTTTATGATATTTTCTTTTCCTCTTCTATTTCTATCCAACTGAACTTCTTTCCACCAAATAAAAACGTGTCCTTTCAACTTAGTCTTTGCAAATCTCACCTTGTCCGGATCTTCAATTTCTTCATATTCAAAGTATTCTTCTAGGTCATTTATCTAGTCAATTAACCCCTATAGATTCAAATTACCAATATAGTTCAGTAATTCCACTCTACGTCTCTTTCTAATCTTTGAAATAGCTCTCAACATCTTTACTTGATTTGATTCTTCATCTTCTTCTAGGATTTCTTCATTTTGATCGGTGGACTAAAATTCTTCATCGTCACTTTCAACATTAGGTCAAGGTGTTAGTCCTCTTCTTTGATCTTCTTCAACAACATACAATCAAGATTGCATGGTTTTCATCATCTCCATCATCTCTTCCATTCTTCTAGCCATAGTACCAACAAAAAGTATTCTCCTTGGTGACATCTATTCCTAGGATCAAGTGTAACTGCCTCAAATTCAATGATCAATTGACAACATAGGTAGTCTACCTCAGGTTTGGTGATCTATTCACAACACGATATTACATAATGCCTTCACAAACTTCACTCCCAAAGGATTCAAACTTTTCTCTAATACCACTTGGTGAAGTCATAGTCAGAGGGTCCATAGAGTGAACTGTTTAGGTCATGCAGCAAGAGTGAACACAATGGAAGCAACTCAAATATAGAATGCAAAGAATCATTCAAATGCTCAATATATCATAGATGCAAAATACTGATATGCTAGAAACATGCAAGCTTACAAGTTAGGCCTCGCAACCCTGATTACAGAATAGAAGGATATGGCATTGAAGCACCTCTTCTAAAAGGATTCAAACTATCTATCCACTTCTAATCATGAACTAAGCTAACTATCTAATTAAGTACTTTCCTATGCATCTATTACATGATTATATATCATCTCTGAAGTAAAAGAATCCTCCGTGTTGGCCAAGGAAGAAGTTACAGTCTCCAATGAAGGTGTAATGTGTGAAAATAGATAGGTTGGCCTTAAGCAACTTATACTCCTCCACAAGTGAATGAAACAAGGTGTACATATCAGGGAAGGTCAGCCAAGTCCCAAACTATCTTGAATGATGTTTCATTTAGTTCTGCAAGTCATGAAAGTAATCCGCAAACCTTCTCCTTTAGCTGACTGTCTAAATGCTCTATTATAAGAAAACAGTTGATCTTCTGATAGTGATATCTTTCTAGAAATTGATCCAAATGATCTAAATTTTGGATATGATGTGCATGATGATGTCTAGATGCTAATCCCTACTCTGCAATATCTGAAATCCAAACATGATAGAATGTGGACCAAACTACTGAAACTAATTTTGACTAAGCTCTAACTGTTCAACTGAACTAAAATGAAAGAAAACAAAAGAAAATGTAAATATTTTTGGTTCATGCAAGATTGATCTACAACCTGGGATGCTCCTGCATCAGAAAAAGTTTTAGGTTCCAACTTAGACAACAAAGAGAAGTTTACCTATTTATTTGTCCTTACAAATCTTCTTATAGTCTATACTCCTTCATTCTTGTCTCCAATTATTTGATCTTCTGAGTGGTTTTTATGAACATACTTAGTAGGAGTCTTGATGGCCTTCTCTTGTGTTTCTTCTATTTCTTCAACTTCATCCTCTTCTTTTGTGCAAGAAGATCCTTCTGAGCAACATTCTTATTGATCATATGTGGGTGGATGCAGGTCTTCATCAACCCTCACATTTACACTCTCAACAATCTTTTGTAGCCTATTGTTGAAACACGTGTATGCCTTACTTCTAGATGAATAGCCAAGGATGAGACCTTCATTTGATCTTGAACCAAATATTCCTAGGTTGTCATCATCTTTCCTGATGTAACACTTAATTCCAAACACCCTGATATGTTTGACTGAAGCAGGTCTACCTTTTCACAGCTCATAAGGTGTCTTAGAGTTGTTCACTCTTAGCTATCCTCTATTGAGAATGTAGACTACAATTGTGAACTATCTCTTTCCAATATTTGTTAGGAAGTTTTGCATCATTAAGCACAGTTCTTCCCATCTCATGCACCATCCTATTTTTTTTCTTTCAACAACTCCATTTTGTTGAGGGGTTCTTGCAGCAGATAGGTGCCTCCTTATTCCATGTTCTTCACAATATTCCTCAAACTCATTTGTTGTGAATTCACCACCTCTATCAGACCTTAAGCACTTGATTCTAGAATTTATTTCATTTTCAACCATAGGCTTGAAAATCTTAAACCTACTAAAAGCATATGATTTTTCTTTCAAAAAAGTAACCCATGTCATCCTAGAGTAATCATCAATGAGCAACATAAAATACCTTTCACCTTGAAGACTCTTTGATTTTGTGGGTCCACACTGATTAGTATGAATCCATTCCAATGGCCTTGTAGAAGAAAACTCTTTGGTCTTGAACCTTGTCCTTGTCTTCTTCCCAATCTAACATTCTTTACATAGGGTATTTGTAGGATTGATAATCTTTGGC
This sequence comes from Cunninghamia lanceolata, assembly GCA_027924645.1. Taxonomy (NCBI): domain Eukaryota; kingdom Viridiplantae; phylum Streptophyta; class Pinopsida; order Cupressales; family Cupressaceae; genus Cunninghamia; species Cunninghamia lanceolata. The sequence continues at coordinate 16,638,654 of BSBN01001121.1, read as the reverse complement.
ATGTCTCTTACTGCCTGTGTGGAGCCAACTTTCACAAGATTGTCAAAATTGATGTGTCCCATCCTTTTGTGCCACAACCAACATTCATTTGTCTACCTAGAAGATAGTTCCTTCTATTAACACCACTTAGGTTGTGCAAGTTATTTTCTGTCTTACTAGCTTATGCCACCAATTTACCAGTACTTTCTCTTCTAATTTCACATTCTTGTGCATTAAATATAATATTGTATCCTTGGCTACACATTTGACTTACATTAAGAAGACTATGCTTGAGACCTTCTACATATAGAACATCTTTTGTTTTAGACCCGCCTTCAATACTTATGGTGCCTTTTCCATAAATTCTAGCAGTTGTATTATCTCCAAACTTGACTGATCCTCCATTCTACTTTACAAGGCTGATGAATTTTCTCTCACCTATCATGTGGCTAAAGCATCCAATGTCTAACAACTAGGGGTTTGTTTACCCTTGTACATGAAATTTTGTTTGAATAATCATTGAATTTTCTTCCTTTCTATTTATTTCATGTCTTTTGGATGTGTCACTCTCCTTGTCTTGCTTATTAATGTCTATCATTAATCCACTTCTGCAATATCTTGCTATGTGTCCAAGATTGTTGCAGGTATGACATATCACATTAAGATCAACCAGGGGAGTAAGAGGATTCCTACTCACAAAATTTCCTCTATTCATCCTAGAATTACACTCAATACCCTTGTGACCATACTTATTGAAGATAAAACAATAACCAAAAAATGCATGATTGAACCTATTTATGAAGGTCTGCCTTGCTTGAAATGGTCTTCTATATCTTCTTCCTTAAGAAATGACAAGAATGAAATCAACTTCTTCAGTGTCATCTGGAGTTTTAGGTAGATTTTTCCAAACTTGATACTCTTATCCAACTGACCATATATTTTCTCCAATTCTTTCCTGAGTAACACAATCTCTTCCTCAAGCTTTGAACATTCATTTTTCTTGGCTTCAATTTGGAGTTTTAAACTAACAGTCAGTTCCTCAGATTCTTCAATCTTTGCCTTTTGTTCTTTGTTATCTTTCCTTACACATTTCAAGTCTTCAAGAGAAAAAATGAGTTCACCTTCAAGATCAACTTCACATTCTTCTTCATTGATGACTATCATGCTTTCCTCGTCATCGATAGCTTTCTTTGAATTATCAAAGACTTCTATAGTCATGAATAGGGATTCTTCCCTTTCATCTTCTAATGAGTAGTGATTTTCTTCTTCTCAAGGGTTGTGGTCCTCTTTAGAAAAGAGATTCCTTTCGAAGTTGTTCCTTTTAAAACCCTTGTTGCTATTTTCATTTTCTCCAAAAGGACATTTAGATACATAATGACCAATTTTACCATAGTTAAAACTTTTGAAGGGTAGCTCACCTTTATACTTTCCTGACCCCTTCTTTAGCTTTCTCACAAAGTTTTCTTCTTCTTACTAAGACTCACTATGTGGACCAGATGTTCCTTCTTTCTTTGAAGCTTTGAAAGTTACTTCCTTTTTGGATGTATCTTTGATATGATTTCTCATCTCATAGGAAGTGAGAGAACCAAATAGTTCATTTATGGTGAATTTTTCAAGATCTATGGCTTCTTCAACACTAGAAACTTTTGAATCAAATCTATGAGGAAGAGATCTTAGGACCTTCTTTACAGTCACTGAGTCTTTTACTTATTTTCCTAGCCCTTTGATTGCATTGACAACTTAATTCACCTAGAGCAAATAGTCAGCAATGCTTTCTTCTTTTTTCATCTTCAGACTCTCAAACTTTCCTCTATATGTTTGTAATTTAGCTTGCTTTACCTTGTTATCTCCTTCATAAATGTTATGAAGCTTATTCCAAATGTCCTTAGTAGTCTTGCAGTGCATCACTTTAATTCAATATTTGTCAGTCCACTCAAAATTGCATTCTTAGCCTTGGAATTATTCTCACATGCTTTCTTCTTAGCCTGATCTAGAGGAGTTTGTAGTACAGTATAGCCATCCACAACTGATTTCCAAACATCAAACCCTAATGAGGTCAGATAAGATTCTATTCTTATTTTCTAGAATACATAGTTTGATCCATCAAAAAGTGGTGCCTTGTTTGATGTTGATCCTTCATGTCCTGCCATGTGTTCTAGTCCAAGATCTACTTTCAAATATTAGACTATATCAAGGAACCTTTCTTTGATACCAATTGTTGAACACACGTATATACTGAGAGGGGGGGTGAATCAGTATATATTCAAATTATTGCCCTTTAGATGTTTTTTATCCAATGTAAATAATCAAACCACATTAAGCAAAAGAACACACACACACACATAACACCACATTTACATGGAAACCCATGATGGGAACAACCATAGTGAGCCATCTACTTGGATCTACTATCCAAATCCAACCTCACAAATAAAATGAAGTATACACATTTGAGTTTTTTAGGCACTAACCCAAAGGAAGCACCAACTCCTTGAAACACAATTTTATGGGTACCGACCCAAAGGAAGCACCAACTCCCTAAAACAAAGTTGTATGGGCACCAAACAAAAGGAAGCACCAACTCCTTGAAGTGCTACAACACTTACAAGATGAGGCACCAACCTCTTCTCTACAACTCTTGATTAATGACTCGGTTACCTCTACAACAATATCTCTACTAACACTTTGACATTCTTGACTTGTTTTGATGACTCAGACACCTCTGCACTATCATCTCCAATAGTCTTCTTGATCATATGACTGATTCTAATAGCTTGAATATCTCTACAATACTAACACTACTATAAGTTATGCATTGTTGCTTATAGAGTCCCTTATCTTTCTTTGAATCATTCACTTATCATCATACATATCCCTCACACTTGTGGCAATCTTTTTACCTTCATATATATCCTCCACAAGCCTTCTAAACATTATCTTTGTTGGCCTTAAGGTAACATGTATCATGAAATGTGTAATCAGCCTTGTCAGCTCCCAAATCATCTACAGTATTGTAGGAGTGAATCCCATTATGCAATTCATACCAAGTGATCTACTAGACCCAATTTCCTTCCTTTGAATCTTTCTTTCTAGCGCACACTCCTAGACACATGATGTAAGAAATCAAATATACCATGTTGGTTCCGTAGATACTTATCCTTTCATGCATTATCTCTAGACCCTATGTGGTACTGGAGAATAGAGATATCATCAAGAGGTTCGTGCCATGAACACTATATGACTTGCAAAATATTTTCATGCACTCATCTTTCTAGTTCATGCCTTTGCTTGCTGGCACAAGCCATCAAAATTTGATGTCGATATGCTTTACACTATCTCGTCACACTATCTTAGCTTAGAACATTGAAAACACACTTGCAGTACTTTATATCCTTTGAAACTTGAGTATGTCATTCATGTATCTTTCATTTACATAATCTCTAAACTGCCAAGTCATATATGTAGATGTGGTGAAATGCGGCAACTTTGAGTTTCATACCTGATAACCTTATGGTGCAGAGCACGGACACATCAGAAACCGTCACAACCTAATCCCTTCTATCAATATCGGCAAGAACATATACTTGTCTCACCGAATTCTTCTATTCATCAGCCACACCTTATACCATCGGGTCACTCAAGGTTTCTCCCACTGATGCACCGCTCACACTAATGACTTATCACTATCGTTTAGACTTCCCACTATCGGTGTAGCTTTCTTCTCATCTCCCGATAATAAGATTCATACCGATAAGCTCTCCATCGGTGACACTTTCAGTTGTCACCCCGATCGGCAAGACCATATACTATCGGCTTCACAATATTTCATTCACTTGATGCTTTTCTTACGCCAATGTGCTTTCTATCGGTGACACTCTGCCTTCGCTGTGACTCCCAATACTTTTCCCGATGGGTTCTCCTCACGCTGATGACTTCGTCTTGTATATGCAATTCCTAACCTTCTACAGTCGGTCTCCCATTGCATCTTCCTTTACTTTGACTGTCACAACTAGTCACCCATTGTATCTTTCAAAATGTATATTGAAATGTATATTCTGACATACATTCTTCAACATACATTTATCGACTTACTGAGCTGGTTCTCCTCCCTGCTATCACCAGTCATCCCTTATATCTTCAGAAAAACATCCATCCACTATACAAGCGAGTTACCACCTCGGCCAGTCATCCATTGCATCTTATGCAATGTATATTTTCATTGCATCTTCACAACATACAGTAGCTATAAGCATTTGTAGTATACTCACAAACTGATGCACACATACAATGGTGATATATTCACAAATTGTCTATGACATACATTGGGCGTATGCACACAAAATGTATATTTCAATGAACAATCCCAAACTTAGCCCGAATGGACTCTTACATGCACATTTTGTCTGACGATATACACAAGGTGATACCTAGATACAACAACAATATACATAAAGGAAGTACCTTCATACAATTGTGATATATACAAGAAATGTATATTCGCCGAACAACACAAACTTGGCCAAACAAGACTTTTTATATGTACCCCTTTTCACAGTATATACACAGAATGAGGCTCGCATGCAAATGCGATATATTCATAGACTATCTACATCATACAATTTATGTATATACTTCACATGTAAATTTGAATTTTCCTGCCGATGATTTTCTCTGAAACGGATTATGTAATTTCTATACTTCCATGTTTATCAACCACAAGAATGAAACAAAAATGGAAAACTACTTTACAAGTGCATTCCACTGGTTTCACAGAAATCCACCAGTGAAATGAAATTTAATCGTGCATTATGACACAGAATAACTAAAATTAAAATACAACGGTTCTATACAGATAATAAACAAAACAATTCAATTTCCCAAGATTTCACACAGGGTTCAAAATTTACAAAACATAATTTGCAGACTTTCTATTCTTTTGTTCCAACTTCTTACATTTGGTCAGTTCCAGAAAAAAAAAAAAAAAAAAAACAACCACACCTCTCTCGTCCATCTCTCCCTATTTTTGTTAACCCCGTCACCTCTATTTTCGGGATTTTTAATTTTCCAATGATTATTAATAGAAACCCTAATTAATCTCATGACATCTGTTTTGCATAAGACAACAAAACACCTAATGATAAGACACATTGGTTTAACCCTTCACATAACCCAACATGTCTAAATTGTTAAATTTGATGTTTACCAAATAGGAAAAGCCAACATAAAATGCTACATGTGACTTAAACATATAAATGCTACAGGGTAACATGAAATGTCAAATCCTTATTAAAACCTTATTGTGCATATTTATCCTGTTGAAGGGGTGCTCCTGCACCACCTTACATTGTGATAACCCTATTTTTAGTCTGCTGACTCTGGATGTCCTTGCGGTAGTCCATATGCTTTGAGACATGGATCACACATGCATCATAGTCATATTTATTTATCCTTCAAACCATGAGGTCATATCTTCATCTATGGTAGAATGTAGTACAATCTTCTATGCTTCTATAGTACAGTTCCCTATGCCTTTGACCTTTTTGATAACTTAGACAATTTCCTTCATATCCCATGCAGTGTTTTTCATCAAGTGACAATATATGTAATAATACAACAAGCATGACTTCAAATTATCAATGTATGGCATCAATCAAAACACTTTGACAACCTTCACCTGTCCATGAACTTTAGAAGATAAGGTACAACTGTATACAGATGATATTGATCCAACAACATGTTCATGTATTTCACATCGCAACTCCTCTTATCACCACTCCTTTGACATCAATGACATCATATGCAACACATTTATAGTATATGCCACCAAAATATGTAATTTAAATGTATAACCAATGTGGGATAAATGAGATAGTATACATTTGTAGTACAAGTCTCCACTAAACTAGGAAACTATATGACCACCTTTATTAAATGCATATAACCTTCCTATGTAGATGTCTACTAATGTGCAAGGGAGATATCACCTATCCAAGTAGAAACCTACCTATGTAAGTTTATCATAGGTGCACGCTAATGTAGTAAAGTAAACAACTAATTGTAGACACCTAAAAATTACCCAAGTCCTGATTCCCTAAACCATCCTAATTTGTCCCTAATACTAATAATTTATTGCCTAATCTTGATCATTGTTTCCTAAATCATCCTAGGTTCTAATTCATTATTTTCCTATTTTCATAGGTCCTAAATCATTTTTCCTAAGTCCTAGTCCCCTTCCCACAAATGATTTAATTAATTTATTAATTAAATCACCTTTTTTTCCCACATAACAACCTAAAAAGTGGATAAACGAAATAGATATTTCTTTTATTCCTCACTTCTCATATCATAACTAACTCCCAAAAATTCAAAAATGAATTAAATAATATTCATTATTCTCCATCCTCCATCTTTTAATCACTTAACTAATTTGATCTCAAACATCCATCTTTCATCAGATCTCCATTATTGATTTCCCTTCCTAGAGGCCTATAAATTTATCGATTCGTAAGAAATTAGAACATCCTTGGAGCAATGTCATGATGTTAGTTTTTGAGAAATGACATAATTTGAATCCTATGTTTTTGGTCTACATTTTATGTATACACTAACTACAAGAAAATAAGTATGCACTGACACCCCCATAAGTGAAGCTTAGATGGGTATGATAGATGGGTACAAATAATGTGTAGCCATGTTATGTACCCCATATATACAATTATCATTCCAAAATAAGAGAAGGAGAAAATTCCATGAGAGGAGAAACATCCCCCTAAAAGAGAGAAGATGAGAATAGAGACTATGTAGCTGCTAATGTGTAGTCTCTTGCGATGAAGGTGGATTCTTAACATTAAATGTTAAACATGATCCATGATTGTTAATCATCATTTTTCTCCTTTAGAAGAAACAAATTGTAAGGTGAATGCAAAACATTTGTAGACACTTAAAAATTACCCATCATCCTAGCCACACCTATCACATTTTTATCCTATTAATTAAATAAATTAAAAAAAGTATTTAATTAATTAGCTCACTTTTCCTAAGTCCTAATCTAGTTTTCTTAAATCATAAATAAATAAATTCTTATTTATTTATTTAATCCCATTTAATTTAGATGTAGGAACTTCCATTGGATCGGGTTTTCTTAGTTTTGCTAGTGAGTATATTGTTTTAGGATCTGCATCATTATATTGTTCTAATGCTACTTCCTCTATGTATGTATTGTTCATATGTACACCTAGAGGTATATGTACTATCTTATATTCGTCTATAAAAGATACTTCTTCTTTTTTGGAATCTATTATGTCATTGACATTCACAAACCATTGTATTCCTAGTAATGCATTGAAAATGTCAAATGGTTCTTTCATTTCTATGACCTCGAAGTCACCAATTGTTTCACCCCTAATATGTTAACTTCTATGTTTCTCTAGGTCCCTATTGTTCCTATAGATTACCCATCTACTAGATTAATATTATAAGGAGTTTCAAATAGTTTTGGGTATCCCAGTTGCTCCCATATTCTTTTGGGAAACATATTCACATCTGCTCCTAAGTCAACAATTACTTGTTTTATTTTCTTATGATTGATATGTGCATCAATCATCAGGGGTTTTGTTTTCCAAGATTAGGATGTTTTTAACATTTTATGTATTTGATGTTTTGGAAGTGCTTGTTTGTTCTAATATTTTAAAAATTGTTTTAACTTTTCAATTAAGTTGTTATGTTCCACAAAGAAAGCTAGTTGTTTCAATGTTGCCACTTCTTTATCTAAGAAGCAAGCTTTATCATACAACTCATTTTGATGTTCCTTGCTAATGTTCTTCCTAGCTTCTTTTATATTTTGTCATGTTTGTATTTTGTTGGGAAGAATTCTTCCTCTTCTATTTCTTCCTCATCATTTTCACTTTCTGACTAATTTATTGTGTATCTTGATTTTGCATTATGTATTCATTTCCTTTTTGCTATTGCAACCTTTTTTTAATACTCTCCTAAGGCTTTTTCTTTTAATTTCTACTTTTCACCTAATATTCTTTTTCTAGTGCTTCTTGTTCATCATAAAAATCAATTATGTCTTTATTATGACATCTTCTTGCTCCTTGTGGTGCATTTTTGGTAACTTTGAGAATTATATTTGCCCCTCTATTTAACTCATCACTCTTTGATTGTGGTGGAGTGTTTTAGAAATTATGTTTTTCTCTTTCACAAGTAAATAGGTCATGTTATCTATCTCCACAAAATCCACATTTTTCTTTATATCTGACTAGCATTTGTAGTTGGCATAGTGCCCCTACTTACCACATTTATGGTAGGTAGCATCATCCCTTCTTCCTTGGCCTCTACCTCTACTTCTTCCACCTCTATAATTATTGTAATATCCTATATCTTTAGTTGAATAGTTATTTGGATACCTTATCTAATTCTACGGATATGTATTTTGGATTGCACTGATATTTCTCTGGTTTCTCTAGTTAGGCACTTTATACCCATGATATTGAGTATAAAGAGGTCTTTCTACCAATCCCTAAGCATAGGTCTTTCTACTATGTTTTTATTATTGTGGTGGTGGTTTCACCATGGCTTGTGTTCTTCTTCTTCACCTCTGAGCCTAAATAATAGTGAAGGAAAATCATCAGTTTCATGCTCATCCCACTCTCTACATATTCCAAAATAAAAAGTATGTGTCTTTCTTGGGACTACTTTTAGGTCTACTCTTAGTGTAGTGACCATCTTATCTACCTTGAGCACTAAACATTCACTCCTTATATGACCTTCTCTAGAGTAGTATGTGCACCAGATATTTGCTCTTTGTTTTTATGGACTAGTTTCCTGTTTGGCCAATATTTCTTATTTATTTTTTCAACTATTCTAATTCTAGTTTTAGTTTTTCTATTTCTTTATTTTCATTGGATTTTTCCTTCCTTCTCCATGTTTGGGCTTCAATGTAGTAGGTTATGGTTTCCGCTTCTAAGTATGTATTGAATACTCTTCCATCTAGGGATGTTCTTATTTCAAAAGTTAGTCTGAAAACAAACCATTCAATGTGTTGTTTTCTATCAAAGGCTCTTCTAGTTTCATAGATATTTCCTTAAATCTTTTGTCATATTCCTTTATGGACTCTCCTTCATCTTGTACCATTTCATGCATTTTTCTAACACTTTTTGTGGGTACATCCAGTGATTCAAAGTTGGATAGAAATTCCTTATTGATTTCATCCCATTCCTTGTCATGTTCTGGGCATGTCTTTCTATACCAAGTTAGTGCTTCATTCCTAAAGGTTCCCACAAAATCAAACATTTTCACTTGATCTCTTATGGTTCCCTTCCTTTTCCATATTGATTCTGACACAAATATGTGTTCTATGGCTTCTATGGTGTCTTTGTCAAAGACTGGAAGTTTCATTGGTGTGTCCATAATAGATTTAGGTCTTTTATCCTCTTTGCATTATTCTTTATTTAGTTTTTGACCTTTCTTTTTTATATTAATTTGTTGTACTATTCTATGTTTTCTTCCCTTATATCTTGATAGTTCTATATCGAAATGTTTGTGTCCCAATATAGTGTTGCAGATTTCCATGAACAATTGCTCTTTAGATTTTCCTAATTCAATTAAATTATTAATTGTATCTGTTGTCAAAATTTGTCTTGTTTTTATTATACGTTAAAAGGGGGAAGGATGCAAAGTATGTGTGTAGACTAGATCAAACCCTCCTTTCACTACAACATTCAAGGACCAAACTGAGCCAAGCCATTACAAGATGGAAGATGACTCGGCTATAGATTTTGTGCTCTTGTTTGTCAAGGAAAGATAGGATTCAACCAAGCCTTTTATCAAACCCTAGGGCAATCAATGCATGAAACCCTAGAATAATGATAAATCATCTTGAAACAGATGATCAAAAATAGAAATCCAGAAACCAAAAGTATAGAGATGATCAGTAAGATGTTGGAACCTATCTCCCGAAAGTAGAGGTGTCAGAGGACAAATTTGGCAACCACACAAGTATAGAAGTGAGATTCTGCCAGAGGTTAGAAATGAGAAGATGTTGCAAATGATGCTTAGAGATTATCTCTAGAAGCTAGAAGCCTTGTGGACTAGGGTGCCAACCAACCAAGTCTATTCAAAGAGATAATCTAGAACTATTTTCACATCCTGAAACTATAATTCATGTACTGTCTTCCTATAGCTCCACTTTTACCAAAACTTGTAACTATAACCTACACACAAGATGACAAGAGAGGGATTTGGGGGTTGTGGTGTTTAGGGATTTGCCTTAGTCAAATCCTAGGTTAGCATTCAAGCTTTACCAACATCATTGTTAATGAGAGAGCATACCCTTGTAGGGTAGAGGCTAAAGATAATCCAAATGATGAAATGATTCAAATGATTCAAATAGCAATGATGTCACCTCAAAGGTGAAGTTCTTAGGAGGATGAAATCTCTTTAACTCATAAGGAGATGGATGATGATGCCATATCTACAACAAACACATAAATACAAACACAAATTTGCAACAATAACATAATGAATGCCTTGAATGCTCTTTTCTCCTATATCACAAGTTCACGTTATCCATCTAGGTTTAAAATGAAGTCATAAACTCACTTATATATGATTTCCCACTAACATTTACAAATTAAAATCACAAAAGTTGACAAGTAGAAACATTTTGGAAGGGCCCAAGTTGACATACCATTAGTTAGCCTCGACCAATTAGGGGAGACTTGGGCAGTTGGCACCCAAGTCTAGGGTCCCAAATTAGGTTAGGATTAAGATAAAGGAGGTCCCAAGGGTCCAAAATATCATGGGTGTCAGATAATTTCCTTCAGGATGATCAATTAGAATGTATAATGAAGCAAATAAGACCTAGGATCTAAACTAGCAGGTAAAAAGGCATGTGGCCACTTTTTACTCCATAACAGTTTTATAGGACACGAAAGATGACTCCTGGTTCAAGGGTTGCACCTTTTCAAAGTGGTTCTTTGTTTTAGGAGATATTCTTTCATTAGTTAGAGACATTCTATTAGTTAATCATGTAATCCAATTTCTTTCTTTCAATTATGTTATTGAACATGGTATTATTTTCATCTCGTACCACTTTTAATCCCTCGTCTCTTGTTTTTCTCACACTCTTATTTACAAAATTGCTCCAAGTAATCTGCATCAAACTTTAAAGGTTGTAAATTTTTAATAGGATTTAGTAGTTGTTTGAAATTCTCATTAATTGTAATTTGGATGTTAGATAAATTAGGTTCAATTTGTGGTGTTTTCTTTAATCAAGCAATAGTGGTGGGATCTCCATACCAGTGCACCCTTCTCATATTTTCCTAGATATCCCATAGGTTGTGATACTTTCTTCTAAGTTAATAAGAATTTATGTTGCTTTCTCTAGATGTGGGTTCATTTGTTTTGGAGTGTTATATAATTGTGTTTCTATGTTATTACCTTCTATCCTTGTGGTGTGCTCACTTATTTATTCAGAATTAGGTGGACTAGTATTTTCTTAATCAACCGCAACCCCCCTAGCGTGCTCTATCTATTTCTCTTTATCTTTTTCAGCTGCATTCCTTTCGGTGCATTCTATTTTCATCTCCTTTGCTTTCTCCATCCTTTTATAGTACCTTTCTTGGTGTTCTTGTGTTTGTTTTTTCTTCTTTTACTCCATGTTAATTTCCATTGCTAATTGGATATTTTCCTTAACTTCTCTTAATTTTGTTATCTCCTTTTTCCATGGGTGTTTAATATTTGGTGTTTCATTAGTCCTTATGTATTCCATGGCCAACCTACTTTGAGTGGTCACATCTTTTTAGGGATCTATTCAGATCCCCCCTTTCCATTTGTCCTTTCTGAGGTGTCTGGCCCCCTCTCACAAGGTTAGGACCCAAGATAATCTTCTGTAAATCATAAAAAATTCTACCTTGATTATAATGTTTCCCTTAATAATTTCTTTTATTCCACACTTCTCTATTTTCAATGATATGCTTTATTCTTCACTATTCTACCAGTATTATTCAATGTTCTACCAGGGTCCTAGCAATGGAACCATAATGTTGGAAAGGAACAAGGGATCCAAACCAAAGTTCTAAGCCCTAGTGTCCTTGTAGTGTTTATACCCTAGTTATGATAGTGATAGAAGAGTTAGATCATTTTAAGCAAGAAACAACATAATGCAGTAAATTATACTAACATTGATGAAGGGGGTAAGTCATAAAACACACAATAACAGAAATTGCACATAGAAAATAGAATGATATTTTATTAATATGGGAAAAACATTACATTACAGAAGCTCAAATACAATCAGAGGATGAATCCCCTATAGGCTACAACACATTACAACTCCCTCTCCCAAGACTCTGGAATCATTTGCCTTCTATAACCCCAAATTAGCTAGGGTTTCTGTTTTCCCACCTATTCTTGACTCTACACTTTCCCCCTTAACTCCACTACTCTAAGGGTTCCCAAAAATGGTCATATATAGCCCTTTTTGGTGGGCACTGGCTTAATTTTGAAATTTACATCTCCCTCCAAAAATAGGTCAACTTTGTGGGGCCATAATTTTCGATCCGACTGTTGGATTTTCAATTATAATACCTTTTCAAAAATCTCTCGAGAAGACGGTTGTGCATAAGTAGTACCTAAAGGTAGATTGCTTGGGTTTCCCACCAAATTTTAGGCCTATCTGGAGCCTCTAAGTGCCTAAAATTTGACCTTGAATATTTCAATAGGATTTTTAGAATTTGAAATTTTAACATCTCACAAATGACAAATGATATTGAAGTGATTTATTCACCATTAGTTTTAATTCACCATTCTGGAGGTCCATGTAAGATTTTGTATCCAACTGTAACCAAATGCAAACTTGCTAAAAATAGTAACCCTGCCAAATTTAGCCCTTATTGAAAAGAAACAACATTTTTTTTTGTTGATGCAAGATTGCTCTTACACACTAGATGCTCCTGCATCAGACACCCAGGGTAATTTGAAAAGTGACCCTGTCATTTCTTATGAGTTGGAGGGAAACCAAAATGGTTAACCTCAGTCTTAGATAACTATGATGAATCTTCAACAGGCCTTCCTTTCCATTTCACCAAGTATTCTGCATACTGCATGTTTCTTGTACTCCTACCCACACAACTATCTAGAATGCCCTCTATCTCCTCCTTCTCTGAAGTAGATGCTGGAATGTCCCATTGTGTTCCTTTATCAAGTCCATCATCATGATACTCTATCAAATTTGAAATGTTGAACACTAGTGAAATATTGATCCTATTCAAGAACTCTACCTCATATGCGTTTCCTAAATCATGCTTCTTCAAGATTTTGCATGGTCCATTTGTTTTCATTTTCAACTTATTGTATGTTCCAATTGGGAACCTTTCTTTTCTCAAGTGAACCATGACTTCATCTCCTACCTGGAACTCCTTATATCTCCTCTTCTAATCTGCCTTAGCCTTGTACTGAATATTCATCTTATTAATGTGCTTTCTCACCTCTTCATGCAAATTCTTCATGTGTTCTGTAAAGTCTTTAGCCTCGGCACTTGTCTTTCCTCCTTTGTCTAGATTCCTTAACTCTGAAGCATTTCTTGGACTATTCCCCTATACAATCTGGAATGGTGATTTACCAATTTTTCTATTGACAGAATTGTTATAAGCAAATTCTGCCTGTGGTAAATTCAAATCCCATCCCTTGGGCTTATCTCCTTCTAAGCATCGTAGCAAGCTACCCAAACTCCTATTCACCACTTCAATCTATCCATCAGTCTATGGATGGTGTGCAAAACTGAACTTCAAATCTGTCTTCAACTTCTTCCACAATGTCCTCCAGAAATAACCAACAAACTTGGTATCTCGATCTGAAACTATGCTCTTTGGTAGACCGTGTAATCTCACCACCTCCCAAAAAAATAACTCTGCAATATGAACAACATCATTAGTCTTCTTGTAAGGAATAAAATGTGCCATCTTTGAGAATCTGTCCACCACCACAAAAATGGAATCATGTCCTCTCTATGTCCTTGGTAAACCAAGAATAAAATCCATATGGATATCATCCCATGGCTTCTTTGGTACAGGTAATGGCTGATATAGCCCTATATTATGACTTGTTCCTTTTTTCATCTGACACACTGCAACTCTACACAAATTTCCTCACATCCTACTGCAACTGTGGCCAATAATAATTTTCACCAACAATAGTAATGGTCTTATCTTGACCAAATGTTTGGTCATTCCTCCACTATGCTTCTCCTTAATCAAGTTCTCTCTCATGAAACTCCTTGGAATGCTCAACTGGCTTCCTATAAACAACATGCCATCTTGGATTATGAAATCCAACCATTTTGTCCTATTCAAAGTAACAGGTTCCAAACAAGCTTTCCTAGCCTCTACAAACTGGTTCTTTAGGATACAAACTTTTGATCTCATCGAACCCAACAACCTCTATCATCATTTCTGTCAACAAATTTTGCCTTCTGCTCAAGGCATCTACAACTCTGTTGGACTTCCCACTCCTATGCTTCAAAACAAAAGTATAGCTCTGCAAAAACTCAACCCATTTTAAGTGCCTCTGGTTCAACTTTCCTTGACTATTAAGATATTGCAAAGCCTGATGATTAGTATATAAAACAAACTCCTTTGGCAACAAATAATGTCTCCATTTCTTCAAAGCCTGAACTATTGTATAAAACTCCTGATCATAAACATAATACTTTTTCTTGGCATCATTAACCTTCTCACTAAAATAGGTAATGGGCTTACCTTCTTGGCTCAAAATAGCTCCTATAGCACTTCCACTAGCATCACAATCTACCTGAAATACCTTATTAAAATCTGGAAGTGCCAAAATAGGTTGCTCTGTGACTTTTTGCTTCAATGTATCAAATCTTTTATCTGCTCCTTTAGTCCATCTAAACTCTTTTCTATCCCCTCTCATTATCTCAGTTAGGGGTGCACAAATGCTACTATTTTTTTTGATAAACTTTCTACAAAAACTTGCCAAACCATGAAAAGATCTTACCTCAGAAGCACTCCTTAGCGTAGGCCATTCAATGATAGCCCTCAGCTTCTCTAGGTCCATCTTAAAACCTTCCTCTGAGACAACAAATCCTAGGTATACCAACTCCTTTGCAAAACTACTTTTCTTCAGATTGATCAACAACTTATCCTCCCTCAGCTTCTCAAAAACTCTTCGGATATGCATCATATGCTCATCCCAAGTCTTACTGAAAATCAAAATATCATCTAAATAAACAATAACAAAACTTCCAAAAAATTCTTTCAATACCTCGTTCATGAGCCGCATGAATGTGCTCGGTCTATTGGTTAGCCCAAATCACATGACTAATCACTCATACAAACCTTCCTTTGTCTTGAAGGTTGTCTTCCACTCATCTCCCTCTCTAATATGGATCTGGTGATAGCCACTCTTCAGGTCAGCCTTTGTGAAGTACTTGGCTCCACTCAAACAGTCCATTATGTCATCCATTCTGGGCAATGGAAATCTGTACTTGATCATGATCTTATTGATGGCTTGAGAGTCTATACACATTCTCCACTCTCCATCTTTCTTTGATGCTAGTACTGCAGGTACCACACATGGACTTAGGCTCTCTCTTATCAATCCCTTCCTCAACAACTCTTGAACTTGTCTGTTCAACTCTTCACTTTCTGCTGGAGTCATTCTATGGGCTGCCTTATTTGGCAAACTAGCTCCTGGTATCAAATCCATTTGATGACTTATCTTCCTCACTGGTGGTAAACCTTTTGGTACATTATCTGAGATAATATCTTAAAATTCTTCCAACGTTTCTGATACTTCTACCAGTACATCTTCACATTTCTCTTGACTAATCTTAGGAATTAATGCAAAGCAATGACACTCATGCTTCATACCCTCCAAAAATTTTCTACCACCTACCAAGCAAATTCTGGTAGTACTACTTACCTTTTCTTCCACCTCCTTCAAGGGCTTCAACTTATGATGAACTCCATCCTTTGTTAGGGAGTATGTGTTTTCATGGCCATCATGGACAGCACTCCTATCATACTACCACAACCTCCCCAATAACATATGACATGCATCCATCGGTATGATGTCACACAACACCTCATAATGGTAGTCACCAATCTTGAACTTCACTAAACACTGCTCATTGACCAAAACTCTATGTTCCTTCTACAACCATGCAATCTGATATGGATGCAGATGCTTTCTTCTTGTCAACTTTAACTTGTCAACCATCTCCTCTGAAACAATTTAGTGCTTCCACTGTCAATAATAATATCACAACACTTACCTTCACATTTGCACCTTGTGTGGAATAAACTCTTCCTCTGATTGGGTTCTTTCTCCTCATTCAACAAAGTTCTTTTGTCAACTAGGGTTTGTCCCCTTTCAGCATCTTCAGAGCGCTATGATTGTGCATCTTCATCGACATGTGCAACTTGTGCATTACCTTCAGGTGTTCTATTTGCCCTTCCTTGATGTTGTGGACACTCGTATGCTTAATGTCCTTCTTCTCCACATTGGAAACAGGTTCCTCTGAAACCTCCTCTTCCAGGTCCTTGCCCAGGTCTACCTCTTCCTCTTCGTTTTTTCTCACAATTGTTCTGGTCACGAGGGCGGTAGGTATTATCTCCTCTCAGATTTCAACTAGTGCCGGCTTCTTCACTTTTCTTTGAATCTTCATTTTGGCCCCCATAGGATCTTCCACCAGTCCTTCCACCTTGACCTCTTCCCCTTTGCTTGTTGTCAGATCTTTTATTCAGCTTCTCTTCCACCTTCAGGGAGAACTAGTATGCATCTTCTATGGTGGTCATTCTAACCATGCTCAACTCCTCTTGAATACTTGGCCTCAACCCATTAATGTAACGGGCTACCTTCTCCTTGTTGGCCTCTCCATGGCCTGTCCTGATAGTGATCTTATAAAAATCTTCTGTATACTCCTTAACAAACTTGTTACATTGCTTCAATCCTTGCAGCTTCTTCAGCAACTCCATCTCATAGTCCACAGGAATGAACTGCTTCTTTAATTTCTCCACTATCTGATCCTATTTGGTAATCTTTGCTTTCCCTCTTCTATTTCTCTCTAACTAGACCTCCTTCCACCAAATACTAGCATGGCCCTTCAACTTTGGCTTTGCAAAATTAACCCGTTCTGGGTCTTCCACATCTTCATACTCGAAATAATCCTCCATATCATTGATCCAATCAATAAGTTGTTCTAGATTCAAATCTCTAGAATATGTAGAAACTTCAATCCTGGGCCTCTTTCCAATCTTAGAAATGGCCCTTAACAACCTAACTTCTACAGGATCTCCTGCAGCTTCTTGTTCTTCCTCAAATAGCTCCTCTTCTGCTTCATCCTCACTTTCTTCTTTTGTTCTTGGGTCAAACCCTCTTTGCAGCTCCTCTTACAATGCATCAGTTTGTCTTTGTAGGGCTCTAAAACCCTCTTCCATCAAAGCATTCCTCCCAATATGATTTCTTCATGGAGGCATCTTGATCTCCACAGTAAACCCACAACCTCAGGTCTTGTTCCAAATTGCCTCACAGTTGGCGATCTGTCTACACACTCATGAACCCTTGCTCTGATACCACTTGATAAAGGGGGTAAATCATAAAACACACAATAATAGAAATTGCACACAGAAAATAGAATGATATTTTATTAATATGGGCAAAACATTACATTACTGAAGCTCAAATACAATCAAAGGATGAATCTCCTAAAGACTGCAACACATTACAGCTCCCTCTCTCAAGACTCTGGAATCATTTGCCTTTTGTAACCCCAAATCAGCTAGGGTTTCTATTTTCCTACCTATTATTGACTCTACACTTTCCCCCTTAACTCCACTACTCCAAAGGTTCCCAAAAATGGTCATATATAGCCTTTTTTTGTGGGCATCGCCTTAATTTCAAAATTTGCATCTCCCTCCAAAAATAGGTCAACTTCGCGGGGCCATAACTTTCGATCTGGCTGTTGGATTTTCAATTATATTACCTTTTTGGAAAGCTCTCGAAAAGACGGGTGTCAATAGATAGTACCTAAAAGTAGACTGCTTGGGTTTCCCACCAAATTTCAGGCCCACCTGGAGCCTCTAAGTGCCTCAAATTTGACTATGAATATTTCAGTAGGATTTTTGGAATTTGAAATTTTAATATCTCACAAATGACAAATGATATTGAAGTGATTTATTCACCATTAGCTTCAATTCACCATTCTGGAGGTCCATGTAAGATTTTGTATCCAACCGTGCACAAATGCAAACTTACTAAAAATAGTAACCCTACCAAATTTAGCCCTTATTGAAAAGAAACAACATTTTTTTTTGGTTGATACAAGATTGCTCTCACACCCTAGATGCTCCTGCAACAAACATATAAAGTATCATATAGATTTTAAACAATCAATTAGTCCTTTAAAACCCTTATATCTTGTTCATATATATTCATTAAGTATTACAATAGTAGGTATGTAACTTTTGCTCTTTCTATGTTCTCCTATATCTTTCTTACTTCCTACTACTATTTCCACTATTCTTATATACATATGATTACATTAGGGATGTGTCCCTTACAAAGTAGGTCTATTCCTACTAGGCCTAGTCAACCTTGTGCTCTACAACCCCTATGTTGCCAGCTATGGTAGGTTCTGGTTGTTTTCATGACTACTACCAATAATGTACCTTCCTAGCAACTCCCTTACATGTGGTAAGTGTGTGTTCCTTGCTAGAGACTCATTACCTTTGAAAATAATTCACTGGGTGAGTGTTTACTTGAGACCTTTGTGTCCATTTGCTTTCTAGCTTAGTTATGGAGAACCAAGGAGAAGCCCACCCTAGTATCTTAGCTACCCTCCCCTAGTCCTTATTTGGTTGGATTGTGAATATTTGACTTTGTGTTGAGTTAGAACATGTGAAATAAATGTCTACATGAAATGTAGATACTATCCTAGATCTAGTTTTGGTTATCTATTTATTGTGTTCTCGCTCTATCCCTTCTTTAGTTTTGGTATTGGATATATGTTGTGATCACTTGCATGTATGTTGATTATTAGGGTGCTCTCATAAATGTCTTTGTGATGATGTTGTTTTATGCCTTGTTTGACACATATTGAAGGTGTGAGAATCCCTTATGCTTAATTGTTTTGATGGTGTTATTTATTGTGTGTTGGCTTGTGTGAGCCACCCATGCTTGTATGTGTTTGATTGGTAGTTGTGCCACATGTTTCATATATTGGTGTATGTTGATTAGCGTGAGTGTTGCCATATATTAATTGGATGTGTGAGAGTGTTAGCTTGGATAGTGGTGTTGTCATGATCTTCTTCTCCATAGCTCAAGGGTTGCCTAGAGTGGCATATACATCTATTGCATTTGACAATGGTAATATGGTAAGGTGGTGGGTAACATTTCCCCCATTGGTCCTTGAGTTAATTTTGCAGGATATAGCTGGTTCTTAGTTGATTTTAGGACATTTTGACTATTTTGTACTATGTGCCTATTGGAGCACTTTAGAGGTAGTTTATTATGATGTATATTCATGCTTTGTATATTTTATTTATTGAAGTGTGATCCTTCCATTTTTGGGAAGTAGCCTCTATCATGTTATTATTTTATTTCATCGTTTGGTTGGAAAATGATCCTTGTTCTAGAAGGAAATTGTCATTCTCATAAAGTTGTTTTAATTGTTAAAATGGTTAAATTGACATGTTGGTGCTATCTTTTATATATGATTTTATTGCTTTATGATATGTTTATGAGTTGGTTTATTATGTGCCCACATTATGGTTGAGATATCCATGTTTGTATTTGGTTTGTTTCAACATTGGTGTCAAACAAGCGGATCACTGTGCAAAAAAAGTTCTATTCACTAGTGTGAAGACTGTGCCTCGCAAGGTTTGCAGAGTGACAGGGAGAAAGTGTTTTTCTCTACATTTCTCCATAGATTAAATTTTGAGTTTGTAGTTCTGGACTTAAGATTATAAGGTCCTTATTCATCTTCATTCTGAAGGATATGTGATTTGAAGATTTGGAAAGCAAGTTTCTAATTAGCAGAGTTTGATAGTGTCTGATTGAGAATAATTTGTAATCCCTCTTCAAGTGAAATAAGTTGAGATCTATTGTAGTTGGATTTGTTGGTTTCCAAATGATTCCATGATATTCATGGATATCCCCTGAATACATTGAAGACGTGTGCTTGATTCACAAGCTATAATGAAGATCTTGGAAGTGTGTGTTCAAGTGTTCTTGATGATTGCACCAGTCTGGCCAACCTAGATGATTAACACTATTTACAGATGAATTTCCTAAATTGTAGAAGCATATGGTAGCGTGTGAAGATATAATTAAGACCGTGCTAAGGTGTGAAGTGTTCCTCCTTTATTCATTTAGTTTGTAAGCTTGTTTAGGTATAGTCCCAATTTGATGTATGTATGTATGTCGACCTTGGAGATTGTTCCAATGGTTGATGATTGTAATGCTAACCTTGATGTACATTCCAAGGTTGATGAATTGTATAAATATATGTAATGAAGTCATGAAAGAAGTGTGATTGTGTGAACATGAAAAGATAAGTGTGAAGTGTAAAAGTAGAGCAGAGTAGAGGAGATAATTTGTGCTTCAATGGAACTAAACTCAAGTATGGTGTAGATTCTAATAAATCAGTTCAACCCTTGGTAGTGAGCCATCCCCAGCAATGAGCCACCCCCAATAGTCATCCAACCCTCGGTAGTGAGCCCTTTGGCAACGAGGCACCTTTTGATATTTGGTATTGTTACTAAATTTATATTGTGAGCTAACACTCACTATGATTTTTCCCTGTTTTGGGGTTTTCTGCATAAAAATTTGGTGTTCATGTGTATGTGGTGTTGATCTGTTCATATTTTGATTCTTCTATTCATGTTTAATGCTCATAATTGAATAAGAAAATAAGTTAATTGATTATAAAATTGATTGTGGTTTAAAGAAGTTAAATTTTGATACAACTGATTCACCCCCCGCTCATAGTTGTCTTGTGCCATTCAATAATTAGTGTCAGAGTAGGTTCCTTTGAAGAAAGCTTAATAGCTTAAGGTAGATCCGAGATGACACACATGAAAGACATTCCTAAGTTCAATGGATCTGACTATTGTTACTGGAAGGTACAAATGTAAAGTTATATCATTTCTCTTGGTTATAATGTTTGGACAGTGGTTAAAGATAAATACACAATTCCTAAAGATCTAGATTCTAAAGAAAATGATAAAATGTTTGAGGATAATCACAAAGCTAAAAATGCTCTATTAGATGCCCTATCTAACACTGAAATGGCAAAAGTTGTGAATATGGAAGCTGCTTATGATATTTGGGACAAATACAATAAAATCTATGAAGGTGATGTATCTGTGAAGAATGCCAAGCTACAAAATTTAAAGACCACATATGAAACCATGCGAATGGGTGAAGATGAGAACATAACAACCTACTTACGAAAGATCGATGAAGTTGTCAGCAGCATTAAGGGTCTTGGTGGAGAATTAAAGGATGAAGATGACATAGATAAGATACTCATAACTCTTCCTAAATCTTATAGTCACATGGTATTTGCCATTGAAGAGTTGTTGGAATTGGGCAAGCTTACAAAAGATCAATTACTTGGTAAACTAACCGCTCTTGAAATAAGAGATTTTGGTACCACTAATGGCCCTATGAAAATTGAGACTGCTTTCAAGGCCAAGGAAGTAACTGAGACTGCTAGATTAGAGAAATATGTTGTGGAATCAAATGATGAAGACTTTGCAGAGATAGAAGCCAAATTTGCAAGTAGAATAAATAGGGGGAGTAAAGGAAAATTCAAAGGTAAGTTACCTTTCAAATGCTTCAGTTGTGGTAAAATTGGTCATTATGCTTCAAGATGTCCTGACAGAGCTTTGAAGATCAATGAAAGCAAATGAAAGATGGTAAGAAAGAGTTATTATGTTAGATATGATGAAGGTGTAATTGATGATGAATCTAATTCTAATGATGGCAAAAGTAGTGAATGCTTGTTTATTACACTTAGAGAAGAACCTGTTTCTGCTAATCATGCAAGCTGTGTGAAGGAAGAAAATGCAGGAGAGTTGTTTGCATTCCATGCTCAAAAGGAAGATGAATGGATCATTGATAGTGGATGCTAAAAGCACATAACAGGAGACAAGAGTAAGTTTGCTAAGTTTGAAAAGTATGATGGAGGACTTGTTAGGTTTGGTGATGATGCAACTGGTAAGATTTATGGAAAAGGATCTATTACTTTTAATGGCAAGCATAATACATATGATGTTCTTTATGTCAAGGGCTTGAAGCATACTCTACTAAGTGTTGGACAAATGTGTGACAAAGGGTATAATCTTGTATTCAAGGACAATGGGTGCAAGATATAGAATAATTCTGGAATCTTAATTGTTGCTGGTAAGAAGACACATGGTAATGTGTATTATTTGAAAGGTGTTCAAAATTGTTGCTTGTTGGCTAAGTCAGATGAAAGTTGGCTATGGCATAGAATAATTTCACATTAACTTCAATAATCTGGTGAGAATAAGCACTATTCAAGTTGTAAGAAATCTGCCTAAGATTGTAAAGCCTGCTAATGTTATATGCAAAGAAATCTAGTTTGGGAAGATGACAAAGCCTACCTTCAAAAGAAAAGAACAATCCTCTTTCAGTTTGTTAGACCTGGTGCATATAGACCTCTGTGGTCCCACTAGAACAAGAAGTCTACAAGGTGAAAGGTATTTCATGCTCCTTATTGATGACTTCTCAAGAATGACTTAGGTTACATTCCTTAGAGAAAAAGTAAAAGATTTGGATAAGTTCAAGGTATTCAAAGCTATGGTTGAAAATGAATTGGATTTAAGAATCAAATGCTTAAGATCTGACAGAGCTAGTGAGTTTACCTCAAATGAGTTCAATGCTTTTTCTGAAGAACATGGAATAAAGAGACATTTGTATGTTCCCCAAACTCCTCAACAAAATGGAGTGGTTGAAAGGAAAAATAGAACTATTCAAGAAGCTACCAGAGAAATGATCAAGGAATCATATCTACCAGAAGTGTACTGAAAAGAAGTAATACATACTATTGTCTACATTCATAACATAGTGCAAGTCATAGTAGAAGAAACAAAGACACCTTATAAATTATGGTATGGTAGGGCTCCTACTATCAAATACTTCAATGTTTTTGGAAGTAGGTGTTACATAAGAAGAGATGAAGAATTAGGGAAGTTTGATGCTAGATATGATGAAGGCACATTCCTTGGGTACTCCACTAAGAGTAAGGCCTACTGGTGCTATACCAAAAGACTAAGAAAGATCATTGAAAGTGTGAGTGTGAAGATAGATGAAGACTTCCAACCAGATGGATATGAGTTAGATGAACCTACTAACACAAAAAATGTTAGAAAAGGCAAGGAAAATGAAGTTCAGACAAAAGGAAAGGTGTGATGACACAAAGTAGGATTGCAAAAAAAAAGTAAATCTTTGTCTGCTATCAAAGGTGAAACCTAAAATAGTAAATGAAACATGCAATGATGAGCATTGCATCAAATAAATGAATGAAGAACTACAATAGATTGAGAAGAACAAGACTTGGGAACTTGTCCCCAGACCTACAAATAAGAATGTGATTGGAGAAAAGTGGGTTTTCTAGAACAAATTGAATGAAGTTGGAGAAGTTGTGATAAACAAGGCAAGACTTGTGTGTAAAAGCTACTCCCAAGTTGCAGGAATTGATTATGAAGAGACCTATGCCCTGGTGGAAAGAATGGAGGCTATCAGACTGTTTTTGGCATTTGCAGCACATAAAAACTTCAAGGTATATTAGATGGATGTGAAATCTACCTTCCCAAATGGTGAGCTAAAAGAAGAGGTCTACATAGAGAAACCAGATGGGTTCCAGTTATCAGACAAAGTAGACACGGTGTGCAAATTGAAGAAGGCCTTTTATGGATTGAAGCAAGCTCTCAGAGCTTGGTATGCAAGACTAGTTAAGTATCTACTGTAGCAAGGTTTCAGTAAAGGGTTCGCCGATAGAAATTTGTATATCAAGGTGAGTAAAGATCAGAACCTAATTATTGAAGTTTATGTAGATGATATCATATTTGGTGGAAATGAAGAGATGTGCAAGAATTTTTCAAATGAGATGCAAAAAGAATTTGAGATGTCTATATGTGGTGAGATGAATTTCTTCCTTGGACTGCAAATCAATTAGATAGACAAAGGTATTTTCATTTCTTAATCAAAATATGTCAGGAAATTATTGAAGAAATTTGGAATGGAGGACTCTAAACCGATATGCACTCCTATGGTTACTGGTTGTAAACTAAGGAAGAATGATGAATCTCCCAAGGCTGATCAAAGCAAGTACATACCAATGATTGGAGGAATTCTCTACCTAAGTGCTACCAAACCAGATATTATGCATGTAGTCTATCTTATAGCCAAATTTCAATCAGATCCTAGAGAATTACATGTGATGGTAGTTAAAAGGATATTCAGGTACTTGAAGGGCACTCCTGATCATGGATTGTGGTATCCTAAGAACAATGATTTTGCTTTAAGTGCCTACACAAATGCAAATTGGGCTAGATGTGCTGATGATAGGAAAGGCACAAATGGAGGTGCATTCTTCATTAGAGATAGCATAGTGTCCTAGCATAGAAAGAAACAAGAATCAATTTCGTTGTCTACTGTAGAAGTAGAATATATTGTTGTAGTATCATGCTACACTCAGGTGCTCTGGATGAAGAAGACATTGAAGAATATCAAAGTTGAGTTTGATGGACTAATTCCTATTCTTTGTGATAACACAACATTTCAAAGAATCTAGTGATGCACTCAAAGACAAAACACATTTCAATAAAGTATCACTTCTTGATCGAGAAAGTTGCAGAGAATGAGGTAAAACTTGAATATGTACCTACAAAAGATGAAGTTGATGATATATTCATTAAGGCTCTTCTAAAATACACATTTGAGTATCTTCGAGAGAAATTAGGGGTCATTTCACCTCCTTCCTTGACCTAGATGCATAGGAAGGTGCATCAGTCCAGTGTGCTTCAAAGTACATTTCTCCTTTTTGTACTGATGTTAGAGGCTACCTCTCAGGGAGAGTAGGTAGTGGTTTAAGAAGATTGTAACATTTAGGGGGAGTAAAGTATGACTTCTAATAGATCAGAGCAATATTGTGCAAGTATTTACAGTAGAAGAGATGTAATGCCCTTTACCATTGATGTCAAAGGGGGAGAGAAATCATGTGAAAAACTCAGGGGAGTAAGAGTGTAGAGGTATAAAAAGAAAGGGGGAGTTCTGATGTAGAGTTGTGTGTTGATGGTAGAAAACATCTTTCACATCATATGTTTCCATCAATGGCAAAGGGGGAGATTATTGCAAGTATGTGCTAATTGGTGTTGTCATTGATGTCAACATGTTTGTACTGTCATTGGTATTAACTATATCTTTTAGCATTGTGTTTTTGTTAATTGATTAAAGAACCATGTCTAAGTATTTTGCTCAGCATATTTCTTTTTTTAAAGACTAGAGTAGGAGCTTTGGATATGATTTATAGAAGTTTTTGAAGATGGTAAATCTAGAATTTGGAGGTCTGGATCACTATGTGGAAAACGTTCTATTCACTAGTGTGAAGATTGTGCCTGGCAAGGTTTGTAGTGTGACAGGGAGAAAGTGATTTCCTCCGCATTTCTTCATAGATTGGATTTTGACTTTGTAGTTCTAGACTTAAGCTTATAAGGTCCTTAGTCATCTTCATTCCAAAGGATATGTGATTTGAAGCTCTAAAAAACAAGCTTCTAATTAGTAGAGTTTGACAGTGTTTGATTGAGAACAGTCTATAATCCATCTTCAAGTGAAATAACTTGAGATCTGTTGCGGTCGGATTTGTTAGTGTTGTCAATTCAAGTATGCACCCTTGTTAAGCTTTATGAAGGCTTAACTACTTGTCAAAACATGGAATCATTCTCGGATGTGGGTCTCCTTTCATGAGATTGAATCTCCATAGTGAGCTAGTTCTCTTATAATTTCTAAACTACGACTTGAGTGGAAAAGGGATAGAAAGTGGTAACTGAAGTGCAAACTGATTCTAGAATCTAAAACTAAATGAAATTCTATCATTCACAGGTAGATCCTCTAACATTTATCTTCTCGGCTTCACTAATAGTTATTCCTTAAGTAATTTGCAACAAGGTTTGATATTAAACACAAACTACAACCAAGAAGAAACTAAATTTTAACAGTATTGAGACAAAATAAAGGGCTGAAATAGTCACAATATGACATCAAATCAAGACTGCAAAAAAGTATGTAAAACAGGAAGATTTGCTATTAGAACTAAAAGGAATGCAATGCATAAAAATGAAATCTATGAGCCAACTGATGTATACAACTCTGCAAGAGAGAAGAAACTAATGCTAATTGACTGACCCCTGCTTTGGAAAAATCTTTGATATATAAGCTCTCCAATGATCCCTCAGAAAAGCTCCTAAAAATAGGAAAAAGATCCATTTTTGAGCTCCATTAAAAAGATGATAAAAATCTAACCAAACTGCCTCCAAACTGCAAAATAAAACTGCCAACTTGATCCTCTAGGTGGTCCCCACCAAAACTGCATCCAAATCTATCTAATCTACCTCATAAAAGCAAAATTTTTGTCCTTTTATGCTTAATTTCGCCCAAGGGAGTCAAACTGAAAGAAGAAAGATCTGCCTTGTTTTATTCTGCTTCTAACTGCTTAAAATAGCATTTATTTTAAAGCAACTTATAAAATATTGCTTTAAAACAAAGCTTTACATAGTTTGCAGTTTTGGCTTTATATTTAGCTCAATTTGACTTTTCTGCAAAAATAAAACTATTACAGTGCCTTTGGCTTATAATTTGCCAATTTTATTGCAGTTGCAATGTTTGATTTTTTCAATAAAAATCATAAAAAGAAGAAATATTTGGGCATTACATGTCATTGGAAAAAGTAAAAACCTTATAAGCTTATTTCTATCTATCTTTGGATTACATAAGGCATAGGGACCTATTTCATGCCTCAAAAGTTTTTGTAGATTACACTAAGGGCATATAATTTTACTCCATGGGTGATTAAAGTAAACTTAAGGCATCAATCCATAGTGTAAAATGTGCAGGGGGATCTTTAGAGTTTCATTGATTTGGACCTCCCTAGTGGCAAAAAAGGGCATCAAGGTTTGAAAAGATATACCCTAGGCACAAACACTACCATCTAACCCCCACGGGTATTAACTTGGATAATAAAATGAACTTAATGTGACAAAAGACCAATTGCACCTGAGGATTGGAAAGAAACCCTAGATAGAAAAAGATCTTTGCCCCAATTTTTCAGCTTATTCTCACTTTAAACTTTTGGAGAGATTGATCTGTGCACCATGGCCGCCATGAATGCATCTTAAGCTTCAAATTGGAAAACTTCATTTTGCTTGTATTTTAGCATTCCTCCATGGATTTCACACAGATTTTGGAAGGTAATTGTCTTCGTTTTGCCTATGTGGTCATTTTTCTGGCTTTCCTCTTCATTTTTGAACAAAGAGTGCCCTTTTAGCCGCAATTTTGACTCTTATTTGATGCATTTGTTGTTGTTTGCCTTTGGGATCTATCACGGCAGCCATAAATCTAAGTTGGAAGCATTTGGAAAATGCAACAAAAGACGTATTCATGGCCTAGTTTCTTGCTACTCTTTTCTTCTATTCGTGAGGTAGGCTCTCGACTGTGAAACTCTACCACTTCCCTTACATTTCCTTTATCATAATGGCTCAAATAATACTGCAACAATATACATTTATCATTATTTCCTTTCTCTGCACTCTGCAGGATTTTTATGGTAGGGTTTCTTTGTGGAAGATGATGATTCTTAGGCAACAAAGTTCATTTTCCTACATCTTGCATCTGTGTCTTATCCTATCTTCTGAGCATTCATTGTGTATATGGCAGTAACTTCTTGTTTTTCCATACTTAAAACTCCTCTTCTCGCATACTGGACTGTGATTACAACTGTGATTTTGTGGAGGCCGCGACATTATAATGTTTCTGAGTGTATTCATTTTCTAAAGATGAACTGTTGTCTTGAAAACCCTCATGGGTGAAGAACACATAGATCATAACTGTAAATACATTTCTTCTTGTTATCTCTGAGTTCCTCTTAAACCTTAAAAGCTCATAACCTTTCATTTTTCTCTGTATCTACACTCCACACATGTAATTCATATGACAGTGGTTTTAACATTTTGTGTGGAAAAGTATATCTCTAGCTGCGGCTTTAGATCAATCTTCTGAGTTTTACAAAATACTTATTTGGTCAACAGTCAAGCACATACTATGACACTTTTCCTGTACTTCTCCATGGTCGCATGTCTGTGACTTTTAACACACTGCTATGAACAAATCTCATTTGATTCTCAACACAAATGTGAGATGACCAAAACCGATAGCAACATGTACATTGTGTTCATTTTCTCAGAAATTTCTAGCATGAAATATGAAATGTACCATGATCTTATACTCTACTATGTTGGTGTTCACTTTGTGAATTTACATCTCCTATAGATGAATATTGATGTTGAAGTTTCATTCCTACCGACATTTTGGTGAAGTGCATCTATTGATCTCTAGATATACTTGTCGTGTTATTCTTCAATCTGTAACATGTAATATATCTGTTGTCCATTTACTATATCAAAATGTATTCTTGTTTGTATCAAATGGTTATATTCTTGGTTTCCAAATGGTTGTTCCAATACATATGAATCCATGATGCTTCTTTTGATGGCTGTGATACTAAATTTTTAGATGTGATCATGTTCCAAGATAAACTTGACTGGCAATCCTTCATTTCACTTTATGTTTGCTTTTGGAGTTAAAACCCCATCATGGGTTAGACAGTCATGACCACTGTTATTGATGATCATTTTGGCATTTCACGTAACTGAAAACTTTTACTTGTTCTGTATGTCATCAAATGTTATCTCTTTCATTTTGAATGGTCCTACAACAACACTTGAAGCCTTTGACCTTTTAATCTCATAACAGAGGATAGAATTTTATCATATCATGGCAGATTTCAAAAAGTGATGAATACCTATTAAGATATTGAAATGCCCTCGTGAAACTTATTGTATCCTACTTCTTACTGCTACCCCACTATACACTTTTTAGTCACTGTGGTTCTTAGTTGTTCCACATATGCATGTGATGGTACTTATTATGAATAGTGGTAGCAAAAAATTGTTTACTTATTCCTTTCCTGTCCCTCTTGCAATGGCAAACATGATGTGAGTTGTGGTCCATCTGTAAACATGTTGTTCTTGCATTGATTATGACATGCTCTGTACCTCTTATGGACTTTTATTTTCCCAATGATGATTGATAGCTATCCCAAATAATTTCAGTTACATCCTTATGGTTTCAATTCATGTTTTGAAATGCAATCATGAATATGTACCTGATTACTTTGAGACTCCATTCTTTTGAGATTAAAGGGGAAACAACATGCTCGGCTCAACCCTTGTGGGAGCCTATTTGAAACTGTTGATGACTGTTTTGATGCAATCATAACAATAAGTTAAAATTCACATATAATGAACTGAAACTATACTTGAAAGATAAGAAGGAATCATTTGAGATTCAACTAATCCCAAGTCTACAATGGTTCGGTTGGTCAAGTTCAGTTGGTCAATGTGAAGCTGTAATGTTCAAGGGGCCTTACGTAGTTTAGGTTTGTTTGGTGGCTTACTGGACTAAGAATATGCAAAGAGGTCATAGATTTCAACAAGTATTCTGTTCATTTGCATACAAGTGTTACCGGGCTGCAAGTTTCAGAGGGTTTTCTTGAATTTTTTTGCAGCTTTCTTCTTTATCTATTTATGAAAACTGTCTACTTATGGCTCTGTTATACATGCTTCTTCAAATTTGAGACAATTTCCTTTAGATTTCTACGTTTTCAGCTAAATATTTCAGATGGGTTGGGAAAAGTTAGAAAGATCTAATCTATACCTCATTTAATCTACCGAAGGATCTAATTGTTTCTGTTATGCACTATGTAAATACCACAGCAATTTGATCAAATCCACAGTAAAAACCCTAAATGTAAGTTCTGAGCATTTTCACAAACATTCATTTAAAATTGCAAGCTCTCAAAGAAGATATTTCAAAACACAAAGAAGAGCAGGAGAACACTCAGAAGATAGATGCAGAACTCCAGATTCTATTGTATTAGAAACGAATAGTCATACACGATTTACAATGTAAGAATGACTCTTAGTTTCATTGATCATACTACAGAGAACTTACAAGCTTTACAGATACAGTAAGGCAGCCAGACATTCCACGCGCACCTTACTGCAGACAAACAGGTGACCTCCTTCTTCTACACTAAACTATGCTAACTTGCTGTATGTTCCTAAAAGAAAAAAATCTGTTGTAGCCACTGTTGTTTTCCTAAAATCCCTGTTGTAAAGTATTACAGTGTAGAGAGGCACAATATAAAGACATTCTGATTGTCCTCACTACAGCAAAAAACCTAACTGAACCCCTGGTTCAAACCCCTGGTTACAGCAATAAATACAAGTGAACCAGTTCTCAAAAATATCTCTGAGCAGTGTCAAATCTGGGCGAAATATTGCCCCTTCTGAGAAGCTCCGGCAGCTGGGTAATAACTTCTGTTTGTCTGTTGCAGTAATACCTTCAGCTGCGACCTTGTTCTTTACTTGAATGGCCTTGACTTTTTGCATTTCATCCTTATCTTCTTGCTCCTGAGATCAGATCTTCTACCTCTATGAGGTCACTGTGTTGACTTTCCAGCTGCTTCCTCATCTGCAAGCCTGCAAGAAAAGACAAGCAATAAGTATTTCATTTATCACATAAACAGCATGAAATTAAAATAACCGTTTAAACCCAGGTGACTGTGCAAGATTGTGGAAATCAGATCCAGAATACTCTCAAAACGCGTCCAAAATGCGCTCAGACTGCTCAAGATTCATCGGGTCAACTATCGATGACCGGGAAAATGCCACAGGCGCCAAAAAAAACACTTTAAAATTCCACCGCTTCATTTCCCGCCCATCGGCCTGACTATCGCTATCGGCGCGTCAAAAAAACATGTTGGCCGACATTCACTTCATCATCATGATATTCTGGAAATATGATGCTCTCCCTCCTAAAGGTCTAGATGATGTCATCATGATATTTCGCTTCTGCATATTGGAGAAATGAACAACATCATCATCATCATCATGTTGAAGAAGAATAGGAGGATATGGAATACAATCCTGCTGCGGAGGAAAGGAAGATGATGGTGACGTCATCGTCATATTCGGGTTTCATTAAAGTGCAAAAAATGACGTCATCATCATGTTCAGTTAAGATCAGGGGGCTAATTATGATATCGGGTCACCTAAGGAGCATGATCAGGATGATGAATGTAATATGATCCTTTTGCGGCCAAGGTAACCCTCTCGAAAGATCAGGATGATGATGATCATCATCATATTTGGGGCTTTTGTCGAACTTAGAATAAGACGTCATCATCATATTCATGTTGAAGGAAAATG
Source organism: Cunninghamia lanceolata (assembly GCA_027924645.1). Lineage (NCBI taxonomy): Eukaryota > Viridiplantae > Streptophyta > Pinopsida > Cupressales > Cupressaceae > Cunninghamia > Cunninghamia lanceolata. The sequence goes on along the minus strand of BSBN01001121.1, from coordinate 16,607,077 downwards.
TGATGATGATGATCATCAGGATATTTGCTTCTTCGTTTTTCAGATCAGGATGATGTCATCATGATATCCGGAGCCTTCGTTAAACTTAGAACATGACGTCATCATGATATTTCACTAACCGGATCATGTTTTGGAAAATATCCTGCCGAAGAAAAAATGTGATGATGATGATCATCAGGATATTTTCAAAAGGTCTTACTTCATCGGCAGGAGGACTTTACGAAATATCAGGTGGACAAACAAGATCATGATGATCTTGACAATATGATAGGATAAAAAATGTGATGATGATCCTCCTTATCGAACTATCATGATGACGTAATCATCATATTTCGTTTTCGGAGCACAAGGATGAGTTGAGGTCATCATGATATTTGCGCTAGGGTGATATTGTAAAATATGATCATGCTGTTTGAGAAATGCAATATCGACTTCTTCTTAAAAGACAAGGTGATCATCATGATATTTTCAAAAGGTCTTCAGGAGGATATGAATATGATGATCCTCTTTATCGAATATCATGATGATGTCTCCATCACTTAGCGATTTTCAGCGAATGACCCTCGTGAAAGATCAGGATGATGATCATGATTATGCAAAAGGATATTAGGAGGATATGAAGTCGTCATCATCATCTTAGGGAACTTTAGCAAATATCATGATGATGACCCTCCGATAGGTTTTTATCATGCGCATGCAAATATGCCGAAGGTGGATTTTCTAAGTCAGGGTGATCTTATATCATCAGCATGATATTAAAATTTTAGGCGATGCAAAAATATCATGATGATGCTCGCGATACAAAGACCGCTCGACGGGGAAACTTACCGTGACTTAAAGTTGATGTCATCATGATATTTGAACCTCAGGATATTATCGGGGGGGGGGGGGTTCAAATATGATGATGATGCTCTTCATACAGCAAAACCGAGTTATAAAATATGACCTTCCTAAAAAAAATCATGATGCTGATGATGCGCATAAGGCCATTTGACGGGTAAAGGGCACTACCACCTAAGATTGACGTCTGGATATTGCGACTGCATGATTTTTATCGGGTGATAGACCCAGATGATGATGACCTTGACAACATAACAAAAATATGATGATCACTTGTGATTATCAGGTTTGACCAAAACTTTGACCGTGCATAACTTTCACATATGGACGAATTTTCAAGTGAAGTAAAAGGCAAACCTGCATGAAATTTCAAGCTCTTTCTAAATATGAGGTCACATAAATAAAATATGAACTTTGACAAACTAACCTCATGATGATGACCTACCTCATTCAATATCATGATGATGATGCACCTGACCTTCATTTTTACCAAACCGCCAGAAAGCAGAAAAACACAAGCAGAAGCAAAAAGCAAAACATCAGCAGGGGTCCCCATTTTGCTAAGGAGCATAATGGGGCGTGTTGTGAACATCACAACAACTAGCAACCAAAACAAAACAATTAAATTCAGAGTGTTCAAGGAAACTAGATGAAATGAACTCATAACCTCCAACTATCTTTCCTGCAAATTGCTATTCAGCTTGAGACTCAAAGTATTCAATAAAGATGCATGAATTTCCATTTTCAGTTTAGTTGTGTGCATGTGATTAATTATCCTCATCTTGAAGATCGGTTGAATAAACCAGTGACTGACATTAGCCTACGTAGGTGAGGATATTCCCTCATAGCTGACCGGATAGAGCCTTGCTGCCAGCGAGCGTCTATAGCCCCGGCAAGGTTATCGTTACAATTCTCCTAAGTAGAGCCCTACTGCCAGCGAGCGTCCATAGCCCCGGTAGAGTTACTTAGATGGCTTAATCTAGATTTTCAGTATAATCCGCTTTATTTATTTATTTATTTATTTATTATTTTTTTTGTTTTCTAATTTTGAAAGATTTCATAAGATATAGCAATTTGTAACTTCATGATGCAAGCAGTGGACACTTGCTGAAATTAAGCTGAGAATTGTAATGGTAGCAAGGGTGACCTCTGATTTTTCACCTAATATCTAACTGGTATGTTCAAAAAACCCAAGGATTTTAGGTGTGTCATCGTGAGAAACCTGCTTCGAATTCTCAATCACATTTATTGAATACAAAACTTCAGAAGATGAACAACTCTCTACATTCATGACAGTGACAAATTATGTGTAAATTGCAAATGGTTAACCTGAATATCCTAAATTATATACTGTTTTGAATGGTTGCTAGTTTTGCTCCTTAATACTCTACAGTAAAATAAAGATCCCTGCTGAGGAGACAGCAAACAAACCAAACAAACAGGCTGTACAAACAAAACAACAACAAAAGAAAAAAAACTGTACAAACAGAAAGAAACAAAAAGCAAAAACAAACAGAAGACAAGCTATACAAATAGCTAACCCAAAAGAAAACAGCAAAAGAAGAACTGTACATTATCCACAGCATTTTACATTAAGAAAGAAAGGACTGCCTCATCCTAACCTTCAAGCCTGGAAGTAGTGTTTCAAATGCTGGCCATTAACTGGTAATGGCACATCTTCTCCAGTCAAGGTCTTAAGTCTAAAGGTGTTATCTCCTATTATTTCTGAGACTTGTAATGGACCCAGCCATAATTTATCGAATTTTCCATGGCTTCCTTTCTTTTCATGTGCTTTGTCCCAGCACAACACTAAGTCTGATATCCTAAATGTTTTGACTCTTGCCCTTTTGTCAAACCACCTCTTAACAACTGCTTGGTGTTTGGCAAACCTCTCGAGGGCTTGACCTCTTTTCTCCTCTAGTTGTAACATTTGCACTATTCTGGCTTCCCTATGGTTATCAAAGCCTAGATATTCATTGGCAAACTTCCAGGTTGGTATTCTCAGATTAACCGGAAGTATGGGATCAGTCCCATAAACTAAGTGATAAGGTGTGCTACCTAAAGCTGTTTTAAACTTGGTCCTGTCTACCCATAATGCATATCTTAATAGGGTATTCCACTCTCTAGGACTTTTGGCAATTAACCTCTTGATGATGTCTAATAAAATTTTGTTTGTTGATTCAGCCAGTCCATTACCTTGAGGGTAATAATTCGAAGAAAACCTTAGAATGATCCCATATTCAAATGCCCATTTAGAAAATTTTAAAGAAGAGAAAGCAGGGCCGTTATCACATACCAATGAATAGGGTGTTCCAAACCTGGTGATAATGTTTTCTTCAAGGAACTTGATAACTACCTCAGTTGTGGAAAATTTGCAGCAGGTGGCCTCAGTCCACCTTGTACAATAGTCCGTTACCGTCAATATAAATTTGTGTCCTGCAGAAGATGGGGGATTGATGACTCCGATAAAATCCAAGCCCCATTGTGCAAACGGTCTGGACTCGATCACAGGCTGCAGTGGATTGGCCAGATTTCTCCCTTTGTCTGCTGCAGTCTGACAAGTGTGGCAGCTTCTGATGTGACTCTTAGTATCTTTGAACATAGTGGGCCAGTAATAGCCCGCCCTCAGTATTTTGTGTGTTGTAGCTAAATGGGAACCATGGCCGGTTCCGTATTTGTCATGTAGTTCTGTCAACACTCTATTAGCTTCATTTCTATTTATGCATCTCAGATAAATTCCATCATGGTTCTTCCTGAATAGAAGACCTCCTTGCACCATATAATGCTGTGCCTTAATCTTCAAAGCTCTCCTCTGAGAAGCCTTCATCTTGCTTGGGTACTTTCCAGCTATCAGGAAGGTGCTTAAATCATCATACCAGCCTGATGCGTCTTGGGAATTCAATACATATTGCTGTTTTATCAGATTTGGATCCATGTTTGCTATTGTCTGCACCAGCGCCTGCCCTCTGACCAACTTTGCGGGAATGATCTCCATGTCAAATTCTTGCAGTGTGGTGATCCATTTGGCTCTTTTTTCTCCAGGCTCGTTTTGCATCAGCAACATTTTTACTACTGCGTCTGGTACTATGGCTTTAATCTGGCTGCACAGAATATAGTGTCTGAATTTTTTCATAGCCTTTACTAATGCAAATGCCTGTCTTTCGATATCTAGATATCTCAGCTGTGCATCCTTCAGAGGCGCACTCATAAATGCTATGGGCCTCTCCTCATTATTTTCACCTTTCTATGTCAAGGCAGCCGCGACAGAATGAGAAGATGCAAAGGAGTAGATGTAAAACGGGCTTGTGTAGTCTGGACTTGCCAATACAGGGGCATTAGAAATTGCCTCCTTGATATCTTCAAATGCGGCTTTGGCCACTGGCGTCCATTCCATCTGTGCATCTTTCTTTAACATGGCATTCAATGGCTGCACAATCTCTGCAAAACCTGTTATAAACTTCCGAACAAAGTTAATTTTACCAAAAAATGATTTCAATTCTTTCCTACTGTTTGGTATTTGCAAATTTTTTATGGATTCTATTCTATCCGGATCAATTGAAATTCCATTTTCAGAAATGACATGGCCTAATAATTTACCTTCAGTTACGCCAAATATACATTTCTTAGGATTAAGGGAAATCCCATACCTTTCACATCGCTGGAGTACTTTTCTGAGGTCCTCAACGTGGGTGGATGCATCCTTGGAATACACAGTCAAATCATCCATATACACAACAATGCATTTACCTGATAATCCATGGAATGCAACGTCCATGGCCCTCTAAAAAGTGGCACCTGCATTAATTAAACCAAAAGGCATTCTTCTATATGCATAATTTCCCCATTTGCAAGTGAAGGTGGTTTTTAGTCTATCTTCTCTGTCAATTAAAACCTGGTTATAACCTGAAAAACCATCTAAAAAAGACATCATCTTTGCACCATTTACTGCTTGCAGTACTTCGTCTATTGGGGGCAAAGGATAATTATCCTTCTCAGATGCCTTGTTTAAATTTCTAAAGTCTACGCACAACCTGATGTCTCCGTTTTTCTTCCTCACTGGTACTAAGTTAGCTACCCAGACAGAATGTCTGACTGGGAAAATTATTCCAGCGGACAGTAGTTTTTTAACTTCCTCAAAGATTAGAGGCTCTAGAATGGCATTTACAAGCCTCTGTTTCTGCCTAAATGGTTTGACTTCTTTTCTTAAAGGTATTACGTGAGTTATGATGGACTCATCAAATGTTTTCAAGTCTTCATAAGTCCATGCTATGACATGTTTATATTCTTTCAGAACGTCCAGAACCTCTTTTCTAATTTTCTCAGAGCAAGCTTTCCCAATTAGTACATTTTATGGATTTAGCTCAGTCCCTAAGTTATGTAAATCACACTTATCCCCTTCTGTTTTGGGTAAGTCTTTCTGTCTTATTATTCTGTCGAAGTCAAAGATGTGTTCTAATTCAATTACTCCTTTTGGCAAGAAGTTGCTCTTTAAGTTGATCATATCTTCTTCGTCCCATGTTACTTCAGGCCTTTCTTGGTCATCAATAATTTGGGCCTCAAATGCCTAATTACAAGTCAGAAAATTAATAATTTGCTGATCCTCTCCAAATACCTGAAAGTGTGTAACGTTGTCTGGTATACTGGGCACGTTAACTAGCTCAACAGCAAATCGTCTTAATCCTGACAGTGCCAATGGTTCTAATGTACTAGCAGCAACTGCTAACGCATCTGGCCTGTGGTTCAGCTCTCTAGGAATATCTTCTATGTTAAAAGCATCAAATGAATCCATTAAACCCCATACTCTATGTCTGTAACTAATCATCTTCTTATAATTGTAGGCATATAGTTTCCTCACTTGTCTGACTACTAATTCAGAGTCTGAAAATACTCTGATGGTTCTTACCCCTTTCTTGATGGCCATGACAAGTCCTAAAATTAGGGCCTCATATTCAGCAATATTGTTAGTGTAGGAAAATTGTAATCTATATGCTGCCAAATGTGATTTACCTTGAGGATTTATGAGTTCAATACCCGCACCTGTGCCCTGTTTTGATTTGGACCCATCACATTTTAACGTCCACATGCCACCTTTACTTTTCTGATCTTTTACCTTGGCATACTTTGTCCCTTTTATTGCCTGTGGGGTGTTATCTTGTTTATTCATGGGTTTTTCTATTTGGTTATCTTGCATATATGTGTTTGTAGTTTGCAACTCAGAAAGATAACTACCCTCGTCCTCTATTTCTTTCCCTAAATCTGGAATCAAGGCATCTATATTATCCTGAACATATCTCTGTGTCGGATCAGGATTCTCATTTTTCTCTTGTGATTCTACCCTCCCTATGCACTTTTTGTATTCATATTCAATGATGTCTTTGCATATTTCACAATTCTCCTCAGAATGTTGCCTATCATGGACTCTACACCTATTTTTATATAACTTACATTGGACTGGGAGATTGTGTGTAACGCACTCTTCCACCTCTCGTCTAATGGCACGACCAAATTTGTCTATTGCATTGTTTTCTTCATTTGAAGAATTTCTGTCAGACTCAATGAATAGTGCCGTTCTATTGCTGACACACTTCTTTCTAATGTTTAACATCATAATCTCTTCAATCTGCATCCCATTGTTGGTAATTCTATAGACACCTGGTTCAACAGTAGCATATAATATTTCATTAGTTCGATTATACTCTGTTATCATATGTTTCATTCTGGGTTCTGCCCCTATTCTGATCTGGTTTGGGATGCCTCTCCATGGTAACCACATGTGTGAAAAGTCAGTAGCCATATATCCGTTTAATGTTTTGGACCAATCCCTACTTAGCAACATTCCATAATTTACGGGTATATCCACTACTTGAATGTCAATGATTTGGCTTACCCTAGGGTCTGAAGCTAACTGCACTTGTATGTTCATGAGTTCTCCTATCACGCTAACCTCGGTCTTATCTAATTGCGTGACAACCTTGGCAGATTTGGTGGGAGTCAGCCCGAGAGTTTTACATATTCCTAAGGGCATTACGTTGGCTGAAGCACCAGAATCTACCATGCAATTGTGTATATTCTTCCCACACAACCTAACAGTTAACAAGAAAGGTTGAGTATCCCTCTTATCCGTATGTATTACTACATTTGTATTGGAAGGCTGCTCAACTTTCTTACCTTTCTCCTTAGGTGGTGAATCACTATTAGGAACAGTTATATCAGCAGACACCTTGTTTGTTATGGATGTATCCAGGGATTTTAAAAAAGCATTTCTGATCCCTGGGGTCTTCAATAATTCATTTAGAGGTATACTGACCTTAATTTTCTTTATTTCCTCTGATAAGTAATTCATTAGTCGTGTTGTCTCTATTGCTTCTGTCTTACTTGTTTGATCCTTTTGCACTGTTGTTTCATTATTTGTGTGCTGACTAGCTTTAAGTATGGCAGGATTGTTGCTAGCATTCTGATCTGGGGGTGTATTGATGTTATTCGGGGGAGTGGAAGTGGTGAAAGGTCCTCCCGGCCTAGGGTTGTTCCTCAAATTGTAGGTGTGGCTTTTATTTGTCTGTTGAAAGGCCTGCACCTCTTCTGTTTCATTTAATATCTCATTTTCAGATTCAAAAGGAAACTGAAAAGCATTTAACACAAAGGCTGATTCAGGATAAAGACTTTCACAACAGTATGGTTCATCCTCTAGCAATTCATCCTCTTTCTCTTCTGCGGTTGCAAAGGTAAACGTTTCTAAGACTAATGATGTGTCATATTCTGAGGGTACTACCTCATTACCCTTAGGAATGAGAAATTCAGAGGTAGGAGGCTGTACATCTACGTTGAAAATACTAGCTGCCAAGTGGAACTGTGGACAGTCGTGCTCAGCATGGGCATTGGTATTGTGAAATCTGCACCAATTTTTGGGTGCTGTATTGGCCATTTGTATGCTAGTTGTTTGTTTTGCACCATGATTATCTGTATTCTCAAAAGGAGAAGCCAGAGTACCATTGTTGGGCCCAGTGTTCCATGTCTTGGGTGGCCTAGGTTGATTCTGATTTTTGTTATTATTGCCCCAGGTCCTATTATCTATTACTGGCCCCCTATTTTGCATTGGTTGCCCCTGACTGGGGCCTTGATGCTGATTGTAACTTTGGTTCTGATTGTACTGCTAATTTTGGTTGAGACTATAATTCTGATTTTGGCCTTGGTTGTGATTTTGATGTGGATTGTAGTTTTGGTTGCTTCTTCCATAGAGGTTCTCATTTCTTAGCTGTGTCACTTTAGTTGTTAATCTTTTCTAATGTGCAGTAATCTCTTTGATTTCTTCCCTATCCTCTTGTGCTTTTGCCACAGTTACATCCCTAGGAAGTTGGAAGAAAGGTTGACCATTATTTTGACTGTTATTGGAAGTACTAGCCGTGTAAGGAGTTATAGCTTGGATTGGAGTAGGATTATACACAGGTGTGTAAGAAGGAACCGGATTTACTAGTGGAGCATGCTGCACTGGGACTCATTCCACGGGTGTGCCTGATTCTGCACCCCAAAATTTTCTCCATTGACAAATGGACTGTAAGTTGTATGTCTCATTTCTTGGTTCACTGAGGCTGCCTCTTTATAGGCTTTGGATATTGAATCTATGTCAGGTTTTCTTTTGACAAACATGGCAGTTAAAGGATCCAAGGTAGCATAGTACATAGCCAACAAGGGAGCATCATCTATGGTATAAGGGGCTACTAGCCTAGAATAGGCCTTTTGAAATCTGTCATTGAAATTATCAATTAGCTCTCCCTCACCTCGTTTTATAGCAGCCAGTTTATGATACAAAGCACAAGGGTCAATGGGTCCTCTAAATCTTGATAGAAATGCTTCTTCCATAAGTGCCCAGGAAGAAATGTAACCATTGGGTAAGTTTACGTACCAGCTAGAGGCCTGCTCATTAAAGGTGTAAGGGAACAATCTACACACAACATCCTCGTGCTCTAACATAGCCCTAAAACATGCTTCCTTAAATATTCTAATATGATCTTCTGGGTCTTGATGCAACTGGTATTTGGGACATATCTTTTCCAGATTTTTTGGCATGTCATGATAATCATTGAAGAATATGGGAGAATTGACATCGAAATAAGCCATTGTAGGTGTTTGAGCTTGACTTGAACTTGCAGAAATACCTGGATTGATTGGTGGATTAGGATTTAGAGGAGGATTGAGACCTCCAGGAGTGCCTGAACCAAGATTTAAAGATCTGGACAGTGATCTGTCAGGACTTACAATACTACGGATGTTAAAAGGTGACCCAGGAGGTGTTCCAGATGAACTTCCTGCTTGCGATATCTTTGGATTCCAAATTAAAGGGCTTTTACTTCGCCTTGTATCAGGTAGTTGCACAAATATATCTCCTGAACTGGACCTAGACCTAGTCACTCTATTACTGTCGTTAGCCAGTTTGAAATGAAACCTAACTCAGGAAGGCCCTCCTTCTAGCGCCAGAAAACTGTTGATGACTGTTTTGATGCAATCATAACAATAAGTTAAAATTCACATATAATGAACTAAAACTATACTTGAAAGATAAGAAGGAATCATTTGAGATTCAACTAATCCCAAGTCTACAATGGTTCGGTTGGTCAAGTTCAGTTGGTCAATGTGAAGCTGTAATGTTCAAGGGGCCTTACGTAGTTTAGGTTTGTTTGGTGGCTTACTGGACTAAGAATATGCAAAGAGGTCATAGATTTCAACAAGTATTCTGTTCATTTGCATACAAGTGTTACCGAGCTGCAAGTTTCAGAGGGTTTTCTTGAATTTTTTTGCAGCTTTCTTCTTTATCTATTTATGAAAACTGTCTACTTATGGCTCTGTTATACATGCTTCTTCAAATTTGAGACAATTTCCTTTAGATTTCTACGTTTTCAGCTAAATATTTCAGATGGGTTGGGAAAAGTTAGAAAGATCTAATCTATACCTCATTTAATCTACCGAAGGATCTAATTGTTTCTGTTATGCACTATGTAAATACCACAGTAATTTGATCAAATCCACAGTAAAAACCCTAAATGTAAGTTCTGAGCATTTTCACAAACATACATTTAAAATTGTAAGCTCTCAAAGAAGATATTTCAAAACACAAAGAAGAGCAAGAGAACACTCAGAAGATAGATGCAGAACTCCAGATTCTATTGTATTAGAAACAAATAGTCATACACGATTTACAATGTAACAATGACTCTTAGTTTCATTGATCATACTACAGAGAACTTACAAGCTTTACAGATACAGTAAGGCAGCCAGACATTCCATGCGCACCTTACTGCAGACAAACAGGCGACCTCCTTCTTCTACACTAAACTATGCTAACTTGCTGTATGTTCCTAAAAGAAAAAAATCTGTTGTAGCCACTGTTGTTTTCCTAAAATCCCTGTTGTAAAGTATTACAGTGTAGAGAGGCACAATATAAAGACATTCTGATTGTCCTCACTACAGCAAAAAACCTAACTGAACCCCTGGTTCAAACCCCTGGTTACAGCAATAAATACAGGTGAACCAGTTCTCAAAAATATCTCTGAGCAGTGTCAAATCTGGGCGAAATATTGCCCCTTCTGAGAAGCTCCGGCAGCTAGGTAATAACTTCTGTTTGTCTGTTGCAGTAATACCTTCAGCTGCGACCTTGTTCTTTACTTGAATGGCCTTGACTTTTCGCATTTCATCCTTATCTTCTTGCTCCTGAGATCAGATCTTCTGCCTCTATGAGGTCACTGTGTTGACTTTCCAGCTGCTTCCTCAACTGCAAGCCTGCAAGACAAGACAAGCAATAAGTATTTCATTTATCACATAAACAGCATGAAATTAAAATAACCATTTAAACCCAGGTGACTGCGCAAGATTGTGGAAATCAGATCCAGAATACTCTCAAAACGCGTCCAAAATGCGCTCAGACTGCTCAAGATTCATCGGGTCAACTATCGCTGACCGGGAAAATGCCACAGGCGCCAAAAAAAACACTTTAAAATTCCACCGCTTCATTTCCCGCCCATCGGCCTGACTATCGCTATCGGCGCGTCAAAAAAACATGTTGGCTGATATTCACTTCATCATCATGATATTCTGGAAATATGATGCTCTCCCTCCTGAAGGTCCAGATGACGTCATCATGATATTTCGCTTCTGCATATTGGAGAAAAGAACAACATCATCATCATCATGTTGAAGAAGAATAGGAGGATATGGAATACAATCCTGCTGCGGAGGAAAGGAAGATGATGGTGACATCATCGTCATATTCGGGTTTCATTAAAGTGCAAAAAATGACGTCATCATCATGTTCAGTTAAGATCAGGGGGCTAATTATGATATCGGGTCACCTAAGGAGCATGATCAGGATGATGAATGTAATATGATCCTTTTGCGGCCAAGGTAACCCTCTCGAAAGATCAGGATGATGATGATCATCATCATATTTGGGGCTTTTGTCGAACTTAGAATAAGACGTCATCATCATATTCATGTTGAAGGAAAATGTGATGATGATGATGATCAGGATATTTGCTTCTTCATTTTTCAGATCGGGATGACGTCATCATGATATCCGGAGCCTTCGTTAAACTTAGAACATGACGTCATCATGATATTTCGCTAACCGGATCATGTTTTGGAAAATATCCTGCCGAAGAAAAAATGTGATGATGATGATCATCAGGATATTTTCAAAAGGTCTTACTTCATCGGCAGGAGGACTTTACGAAATATCAGGTGGACAAACAAGATCATGATGATCTTGACAATATGATAGGATAAAAAATGTGATGATGATCCTCCTTATCGAACTATCATGATGACGTAATCATCATATTTCGTTTTCGGAGCACAAGGATGAGTTGAGGTCATCATGATATTTGCGCTAGGGTGATATTGTAAAATATGATCATGCTGTTTGAGAAATGCAATATCGACTTCTTCTTAAAAGACAGGGTGATCATCATGATATTTTCAAAAGGTCTTCAGGAGGATATGAATATGATGATCCTCTTTATCGAATATCATGATGATGTCTCCATCACTTAGCGATTTTCAGCGAATGACCCTCGTGAAAGATCAGGATGATGATCATGATTATGCAAAAGGATATTAGGAGGATATGAAGTCGTCATCATCATCTTAGCGAACTTTAGCAAATATCATGATGATGACCCTCCGATAGGTTTTTATCATGCGCATGCAAATATGCCGAAGGTGGATTTTCTATGTTAGGGTGATCTTATATCATCAGCATGATATTAAAATTTTAGGCGATGCAAAAATATCATGATGATGCTCGCGATACAAAGACCGCTCGACGGGGAAACTTACCATGACTTAAAGTTGATGTCATCATGATATTTGAACCTCAGGATATTATCGGGGGGGGGGGGGGGGTTCAAATATGATGATGATGCTCTTCATACAGCAAAACCGAGTTATAAAATATGACCTTCCTAAAAAAAATCATGATGCTGATGATGCGCATAAGGCCATTTGACGGGTAAAGGGCACTACCACCTAAGATTGACGTCTGGATATTGCAACTGCATGATTTTTATCAGGTGATAGACCAAGATGATGATGACCTTGACAACATAACAAAAATATGATGATCACTTGCGATTATCAGGTTTGACCAAAACTTTGACCGTGCATAACTTTCACATATGGACGAATTTTCAAGTGAAGTAAAAGGCAAACCTGCATGAAATTTCAAGCTCTTTCTAAATATGAGGTCACAGAAATAAAATATGAACTTTGACAAACTGACCTCATGATGATGACCTACCTCATTCAATATCATGATGATGATGCACCTAACCTTCATTTTTACCAAACCGCCAGAAAGCAGAAAAACACAAGCAGAAGCAAAAAGCAAAACATCAGCAGGGGTCCCCATTTTGCTAAGGAGCATAATGGGGCGTGTTGTGAACATCACAACAGAAACCACTTGTTGTTAGGTCTTGAACAGCTACATGACTTGTCCTATACCTGTATAAGAAACAAACATATTAGTCCAAAAAATGATGATGTTACATGGTTGTTTCCTTCCTTCTTAGTTCCTTCTACATGTGAATGATGTTCATTGTACTTTTTGATCTTGACTATCTCATACAATCTCTCATGTATTTTGTTCATGCTCATATAGTGTATGGATGAGATGATGTCGAGAGCACTAAACCCCCCCTTTTGTCACCTCTAATGCAGGTTATGATGGTTTCGGAGCTTAGCAACGAATGGAGCAGCTGCAACATGATCAACCGACTCCGAATTCAAGCAATGATTGGCACCCTCTCTTTCATATACTTTGTCAGTTCTTTTACAGTTGCATAACATATTGTATTAGGTATTCAGATCCAGCTACTCCCATGGCTTGTGTGGGATCATTAATTTCTCTTTTGTTCTTCATTCAATGCATGAAATATTGTAATATTCTATCTCTCATTTGATTAAATGAATGAAAAATTGTAATATGAAATGAGGCAACCTTCTGCAACACAATGAATGTTAACTGATATATAATACCTCCTATTTTCTAAAGATGAACTATTGTCTTGAAAACCCTCATGGGTGAAGAACACATAGATCATAACTGTAAATACAAATTGTGTTATCTCTGAGTTCCTCTTAAACCTTAAGAGCTCATAACCTTTCTTTTTGCTTTGTATATACACTCCACACATGTAATTCATATGACAGTGGTTTTAACATTTTGCATGGAAAAGTATATCTCTGGCTACGACTTTAGATCAATCTTCTGAATTTTAAAAAATACTTATTTGGTCAACAGTCAAGCACATACTATGACACTTTTCCTGTGCTTCTCCATGGTCGAGTGTCTGTGACTTTTAACACACTGCTATGAACAAATCTCACTTGATTCTCAACACAAATGTGAGATGACCAAAACTGATACCAACATTTACATTGTGTTCATTTACTCAGAAATTTCCAACATGAAATATGAAATGTACCATGTTCTTATACTCTGCTATGTTGGTGTTCACTTTGTGACTTTACATCTCCTAGAGATGAATATTGATGTTGAAGTTTCATACTTACCGACATTTTGGTGAAATACATCTATTAATCTCTGGATATACTTGTCGTGTTATTCTTCAATCTGTAACATGTGATATATCTATTGTCCATTTACTATATCAAAATGTATTCTTGTTTGTATCGAATGGTTATATTCTCAGTTTCCAAATGGTTGTTCTAATACATATGAATCCATGATGCTTCTTTTGATGGCTATGATACTGAATTTTCAGATGTGATCCTGTTCCAAGATAAACTTGACTGGCAATCCTTCATTTCACTTTATGTTTGCTTTTGGAGTTAAAACCCCATCATGGGTTAGACAGCCGGGACCACTGGTATTGATGATCATTTCCGCATTTCACATAACTAAAAACTTTTACTTGTTTTGTATGTCATCAAATGTTATCTCTTTCATTTTCAAGGGTCCTACAAGAGTACTTGAAGCCTTTGACCTTTTAATCTCATAACAGAGGATAGCATTTTATCATATTGTGGCAGATTTCAAAAAGTGATGAATACCTGTTAAGATATTGAAATGTCCTCCTAAAACTTATTATATCCTGCTTCTTACTACTACCCCACTATACACTTTTCAGTCACTGTGGTTCTTAGCTGTTCCACATATGCATGTGATGGTACTTATTATGAACAATGGTAGAAAAAAATTGTTTACTTATTCCTTTCATGTCCCTCTTGCAATGGCAAACATCATGTGAGTTGTGCTCCATCTGTAAACATGTTGTTCCTGCATTGATTATGACATGCTCTATACGTCTTATGGACTTTTATTTTCCCAATGATGATTGACACCTATCCCAAATAATTTCAATCACATCCTTATGGTTTCAGTTCATGTATTGAAATGCAATCATGAATACATACCTGATTACTTTGAGACTCCATTCTTTTGAGATTAAAAGGAAAACAACATGTTAGGCTCAACCCATGTGGGAGCCCATTTGAAACCACGTGCTGTTAGGTCTTCAATAGCTACATGACTTGTCCTATACCTGCACAGGAAACAAACATATTAGTCCAAAAAATGATGATGTTCCATGGTTGTTTCCTTCCTTCTCAGTTCCTTCTGCATGTGAATGATGTTCATTGTACTTTCCAATCTTGACTATCTCATACAATCTATCATGTATTCTATTCGTGTGGATATAGTGTATGGATGAGATGATGTCATGAGCACTAAACCCCCCTTTCTCTCCTCTAATGCAGGTTATGATAGTTTCAGAGCTTGGCAATGAATGGAGCAGCTACAACATGATTGACTGACTCCGAATTCAAGCAATGATTGGCACCCTCTCTTTCATATACTTTGCTAGTTCTTTTGCAGTTGTATAACATATTGTATTAGGTATTTAGATCTAGCTACACCCACGGCTTGTGTGGGACCATTAATTTCTCTTTTGTTCTTCATTCAATGCATGAAACATTGTAATATTATGTCTATCTCATTTGATCAAATGAATGTAAAATTTTAATATGAAATGAGGCAACCTTCTACAACACAATGAACATTAACTGATATATAATACCTCCTATCCTTTTTACAAGCAATAAGCAAGTGATAAAATGAACCTTCCACTTAAATGGCTTCAAACTATGCAAACTGATATAACACTATGAATCTTTCATCCTTAAATCAAATTGAAAACAAATCAGTTCTACCAATTTTTAGCTATGATAAAAAATGGTAACATTTCTGGCAACTTCTACTATATGCTTGCCTGTTAAGCATTTGACCAGTTGCCTTGAATATCCATTGGGCATAGAGTCATACTCTGTCCTTCTCAAACTCAGAAAACTTCAATCAGCACTTTAACTAGCTCAAATAGCAATAGAAAACTAAAAACAAACTCAACTGAAAACAAGCTAATAGGCCCTGCTAGCCAAAACAAAATGTTGAAAACAAAATGTGCATGAGCATTATTTACTACAACCTAAACTAACCTACTCTAACTAGCTGAGAAAGCTGATCAAACAAAACCATTTACTGGTTTGATAAAATAACTTTCCCTCCTCCACAATCTGTAATACTTCATCAGCTTGTGACTAGACCCAAAGAGGTGAAATAAGAACAAAAAGGCAACAGACAGCTGTAACACTTGTCTGAATAGGAGCATGAAGGTACTTACCCATTTCGCCTATTTGGTAGACTGATCAAATGAACAAGGAAACTGATAAGGCTCAACTTGATACCTTTCTTGCTAATGTGGATCAACATCATTGTGAGGCTGTACCCCCTTGTCAACTGCCAACCCAGCTATATATCTGATAGGACACCCCTTGGAAGGTGTTGGATCAAAAAGAAAGAATTTAGCATGTTTAGGGGTAGTAGTATTATCTTCATTCTGCATGATGGTATGCCATGTAAGTTCTTGCTCCATAGTCAATGGATCACTCTCCTCAGTCAAAGTGGCTAATAGTTCATCTAAACCATCAAAACTTGGAAGCTCCTTAGCAAAGACTATATTAGTATAAAAATCTCATCACAAGATGAGGAGACATAATCTAAGATAGAAACCTCTTCAGTTAATGAAGGAAATTATGAACTAACCTCTTGCAATATAGCCTCAATTGGCAAAAAATCAGCCTCAAACTCTTCTATGCAACAAGAAGACAACTCTTCAAAACAGTCTAGATCAGACTGCTCCAGTGATTTACTCAAAAATGTTGTGACCTCTTTCTCTTGACCTTGCTATCCAAAGTGACTCTCCTCAATCAATGTGGTCATATCATCCAAATGTGAGAAAAAAAGCTCAATTTCTGCCTGAAATAAATCATCTTCAAGCTCTTGATTAGATAAATCGGGACTGTTTTTACAAGCCTATCTTTGGGTCAACACCTCCTTGTCTGAGCAATCCTCTTTACCATGGTGATCAGAACTTGGTATAGCCATGCCACTCCCATGTTCATGCACAAACTTAGGAAGCTCAACAAACAAGATAGCTGAAAACTGAGGGTCAACACTCTTTAGTTGCACACTTTCCGAACTCATAACAGGAACCTCAAACAAACTTTTCTAATTTTCTAATGAAAAGGGGTTATCAGTTACCTCATAATAGCTTTCATTAAGCCTATTAGGCTCCAAAACAGGTCCCTCCTACTGTTCTAAAATTGCTGCCTCTGACATGAGCATTGATTTCTCTTCTGGTTCCACAACACTGGGTAATTGATTGAATAAAGAAAATGACTCCTCCACTTCTTGCTGAATTTCCTGTCTCCTACCTTCATGCAACTTTTGAACAGCGTTAGGAATTTTTTCAAATGAAACAAAATCTAGAGGGTTTGGTACCAGATCTGCAACAACAACCTTTTTAGATGTGTAATGCTTATAATCACTGTAAAAATAGCACTAGTGGTAGCAAACTCTTGCTTCTTTTTTGATTTGTCTGGCTGGTCATCTTCCACATAACAAGGAGGGTCATTAGTGAAAACACCAAAAGATTCATTAGGAGAAACCTTTGCTTGATCAAGTCTTTTATTCTTTGATCTATACTGCTCTATAGCTATATGTAATAAATTCACATTCCTAGCATCTTTCATGGTGAGTGAGTTATTTTGAAAGGCAATAGGTCCATCTTCATGAAGGAAAATGGTGAAAGGATAGTTAGATTCATCTGTCTGAGAAACTTGAAGATTCACTAGCTAATCTTGAACGCAAACAAGCTCCTGAGTAAAATTAGATCTTGGTATTTTGATTCTCTTGGGAGTCTATTTGCATTCAAAACCAATCTCTTGGTGGGGAAAAGATTCTTTAGGCAGCTAATTTTGAAGCATAATATATTTAGGCTATACCAACCTAGGTTCTTGCAAGGGTAAAGGGCTCCTGAAACTAGGAATCTTGACTTTGGTAGGAATAACAGGTTCACCTTGATTAAAATTTGCAAAATTATACCCACATACCTCATCTTGCAAACACTAATTTTGATTGACAAGAGGAGCTTGAATTCACTATCCATGCATTTGATGAAGCAAAAACCTCATTTGTTGTTCTTTAGCTACTATTTCTTGTTCAAAACATACCTTTTGTGCTTCCAACTCCTGCTCATGGAGATATGCCTAATAGGTTATTTCATCCTGGTGCTTGTTGTACTCCCGCAGCCTATGGATCTTGTCTATCTGCTCCATAATGAATTCCAAAGTATCTTTTATGCTTGCATCCCCCCTTAGTGTTGGCTGATTGAAAGGTTGAGCATGGGTGGGTGGGTGGCAAAAATGTTGTGCATCCTAGTATGCTATTGCTGCATGGCTGTTCAGAATAAACCTAGATGCATGGTTGCTCTGATACATCTGATAAGATGTTGGATTGGTAACACCATCATGATATGGTGGATGATATGAACTGATCATCTCGAAACTAGAAGAATAACATGTAGAGTTGCCAGGTATGCTAGTTTCTTGCCTCCAAAGGCTAGATTCACTGATACACACACCAAATATTAGTGATAAATGATCAAACTATGGACTGAAATAGTCTAACTGGTCCCACCAGGCATGCCAAAAATTGTTGTCAATTCAAGTATGCACCCTTGTTAAGCTTTACGAAATCTTAACTACTTGTTGAAACATGGAATCATTCTCGGATGTGGGTCTCCTTTCATGAGAACAAATCTCCAGAGTGAGTTGGTTCTTTTATAATTTCTAAACTATGACTTGAGTGGAAAAGCGATGGAAAGAGGTAACTAAAGTGCAAACTGATTCTAGAATCTAAAACTAAGTGAAGTTCTATCATTCACAGTCAGATCCTCTAACATTTATCTTCTCAGCTTCACTGATAGTTATTCATTAAGTAATTTGCAACAAGGTTTGATATTAAACACAAATTGCAACCAGGAAGAAACTAAATTTTAACAGTATTGAGACAAAATAAAGGACTGAAATAGTCACAATATGACATCAAATCAAGACTACAAAAAAGTATGTAAAATAGGGAGATTTGCTATTAGAACTGAAAGGAATCCAATGCATAAAAAATGAAATATGTGAGCCAATTGTTATATACAACTCTACAAGAGAGAAGAAACTGATGCTAACTGACTAACCCCTGCTCTAGAAAAATCATGATATATAACCTCTCCAATGATCCCTCAGAAAAGCTCCTAAAAATAGGAAAAAGATCCATTTTCGAGCTCCATTAAAAAGATGATAAAAATCTAACCAAACTGCCTCCAAACTACAAAATAAAACTGCCAACTTGATCCTCTAGGTCATCCCCACCAAAACTGCATCCAAATCTGTCTAATTTGCCTCATAAAAGAAATTTTTTTGTCCTTTTATGCTTAATTTCACCTAAGGGAATCAAACTGAAAGAAGAAAGATTTGACTTGTTTTATTCTACTTCTAACTACTTAAAATAGCATTTACTTTAAAGCAACTTATAAAATATTGAATTAAAACAAAGCTTTACATAGTTTGCAGTTTTGGCTCTATATTTAGGTAGATTTGACTTTTCTGCAAAAATAAAACTATTATAGTGCCTTTGGCTTATAATTCACCAATTTTATTGTAGTTACAATGTTTGATTTTTTCAATAAAAATCATAAAAAAGAAGAAATATCTGGGCATTACACGTCATTGGCAAAAGTAAAAACCTTATAAGCTTATTTATATCTGTCTCTGGATTACATAAGGCATAGGGACCTATTTCATTCTTCAAAAGTTTTTGCAGATTACACTAAGGGCATATAATTTTACTCCATGGGTGATTAAAGTAAACTTAAGGCATCAATTCATAGCGTAAAATGTGCAGGGGGATCTTTAGAGTTTCATTGATTTTGATCTCCCCAGTGGCAAAAAAGGGTGTCAAGGTTTGAAAAGATATACCCTAGGCAAAAACACCACCATCTAACCCCTATGGGTATTAACTTGGATAATACAATGAACTTAATGTGACAAAATACCAATCACACCTAAGGCTTGGAAAGAAACCCTAGACAAACAAATATCTTTGCCCTAGTTTTTTAGCCTATTCTCACTTTGAACTTTTGGAGAGATTGCTCTACACACCATGGCCGCCACGAAAGCATCTTGAGATTCAA
Organism: Cunninghamia lanceolata; assembly: GCA_027924645.1. Taxonomy (NCBI): domain Eukaryota; kingdom Viridiplantae; phylum Streptophyta; class Pinopsida; order Cupressales; family Cupressaceae; genus Cunninghamia; species Cunninghamia lanceolata. The sequence goes on along the minus strand of BSBN01001121.1, from coordinate 16,587,146 downwards.
AATGGAAAACTTCATTTTTCTTGTATTTTAGCATTCCTCCATGGATTTCATACAGATTTTGGAAGGTAACCGTCTTCATTTTGCCTATGTGGTCATTTTTCTGGCTTTCCTCTTCATTTGTAAATAGAGAGTGCCCTTTTAGCCATGGCTTTGACTCTTATTTGATGCATTTGTTGTTGTTTGCCTTTGGGATCTATCATGGCAGCCATAAATCTGAGTTGGAAGCATTTGGAAAATGGAACAAAAGACATATTCGTGGCCTGGTTTCTTTCTGCTCTTTTCTTCTATTCGTGAGGTAGGCTCTCGACTGTGAAACTCTACCACTTCCCTTACATTTCCTTTATCATAATGGCTCAAATAATATTGCAACAATATACATTTATCATTATTTCCTTTCTTTGCACTCTGCAGGACTTTTATGGTAGGGTTTCTTTGTGGAAGATGATGATTCTTAGGCAACAAAGTTCATTTTCCTACATCTTGCATCTGTGTCTTATCCTATCTTCTGAGCATTCATTGTGTATATGGTAGTAACTTCTTGTTTTTCCATACTTAAAACTCCTCTTCTCACATACTGGACTGTGATTACAACTGTGATTTTGTGGAGGCCGCGACATTATAATGTTTCTGAGTGTATTCATTTTCTAAAGATGAACTGTTGTCTTGAAAACCCTCATGGTGAAGAACACATAGATCATAACTGTAAATACATTTCTTCTTGTTATCTCTGAGTTCCTCTTAAACCTTAAAAGCTCATAACCTTTCATTTTTCTCTGTATCTACACTCCACACATGTAATTCATATGACAGTGGTTTTAACATTTTGTGTGGAAAAGTATATCTCTGGCTGCGGCTTTAGATCAATCTTCTGAGTTTTACAAAATACTTATTTGGTCAACAGTCAAGCACATACTATGACACTTTTCCTGTACTTCTCCATGGTCGCATGTCTGTGACTTTTAACACACTGCTATGAACAAATCTCATTTGATTCTCAACACAAATGTGAGATGACCAAAACCGATAGCAACATGTACATTGTGTTCATTTTCTCAGAAATTTCTAGCATGAAATATGAAATGTACCATGATCTTATACTCTACTATGTTGGTGTTCACTTTGTGAATTTACATCTCCTATAGATGAATATTGATGTTGAAGTTTCATTCCTACCGACATTTTGGTGAAGTGCATCTATTGATCTCTAGATATACTTGTCGTGTTATTCTTCAATCTGTAACATGTAATATATCTGTTGTCCATTTACTATATCAAAATGTATTCTTGTTTGTATCAAATGGTTATATTCTTGGTTTCCAAATGGTTGTTCCAATACATATGAATCCATGATGCTTCTTTTGATGGCTGTGATACTAAATTTTTCGATGTGATCCTGTTCCAAGATAAACTTGACTGGGAATCCTTCATTTCACTTTATGTTTGTTTTTGGAGTTAAAACCCCATCATGGGTTAGACAGTCATGACCACTGTTATTGATGATCATTTTGGCATTTCACGTAACTGAAAACTTTTACTTGTTCTGTATGTCATCAAATGTTATCTCTTTCATTTTGAATGGTCCTACAACAACACTTGAAGCCTTTGACCTTTTAATCTCATAACAGAGGATAGCATTTTATCATATCATGGCAGATTTCAAAAAGTGATGAATACCTATTAAGATATTGAAATGCCCTCGTGAAACTTATTGTATCCTACTTCTTACTGCTACCCCACTATACACTTTTTAGTCACTGTGGTTCTTAGTTGTTCCACATATGCATGTGATGGTACTTATTATGAATAGTGGTAGCAAAAAATTGTTTACTTATTCCTTTCCTGTCCCTCTTGCAATGGCAAACATGATGTGAGTTGTGGTCCATCTGTAAACATGTTGTTCCTGCATTGATTATGACATGCTCTGTACCTCTTATGGACTTTTATTTTCCCAATGATGATTGATAGCTATCCCAAATAATTTCAGTTACATCCTTATGGTTTCAATTCATGTTTTGAAATGCAATCATGAATATGTACCTGATTACTTTGAGACTCCATTCTTTTGAGATTAAAGGGGAAACAACATGCTCGGCTCAACCCTTGTGGGAGCCTATTTGAAACCACTTGCTGTTAGGTCTTGAACAGCTACATGACTTGTCCTATACCTATATAAGAAACAAACATATTAGTCCAAAAAATGATGATGTTACATGGTTGTTTCCTTCCTTCTTAGTTCCTTCTACATGTGAATGATGTTCATTGTACTTTTTGATCTTGACTATCTCATACAATCTCTCATGTATTTTGTTCATGCTGATATAGTGTATGGATGAGATGATATCGAGAGCACTAAACCCCCCCTTTTGTCACCTCTAATGCAGGTTATGATGGTTTCGGAGCTTAGCAACGAATGGAGCAGCTGCAACATGATCAACCGACTCTGAATTCAAGCAATGATTGGCACCCTCTCTTTCATATACTTTGTCAGTTCTTTTACAGTTGCATAACATATTGTATTAGGTATTCAGATCTAGCTACTCCCATGGCTTGTGTGGGATCATTAATTTCTCTTTTGTTCTTCATTCAATGCATGAAATATTGTAATATTCTATCTCTCATTTGATTAAATGAATGAAAAATTGTAATATGAAATGAGGCAACCTTCTGCAACACAATGAACATTAACTGATATATAATACCTCCTATCCTTTTTACAAGCAATAAGCAAGTGATAAACTAATAAATTGAACCTTCCACTTAAATGGCTTCAAACTATGCAAACTAATATAGCATTATGAATCTTTCATCCTTAAATCAAACTAAAAACAAATCAGTTCTACCAATTTTTATCTGTGATAAAAAATGGTAACAGTTGGTTACCAAATGATTCTATGATGTTCATGGATCTCCCCTGAATACATTGAAGGTGTGTGCTTGATCTGCAAGCTGTAATGAAGATCTTGGAAGCTTGTGTTCAAGTGTTCTTTATGATTGTACCAGTTTGGCTAACCTGGATGATTAACAGTCTTTGAGGATGAATTTCCTAAATTGTAGAAGTATATGGTATCATGTGAAGATGTAATTGAGTCCATGCTAAGGTGTGAAGTGTTCCTCCTTTATTCATTTAGTTTGCAAGCTTGTTTACGTCTAGTCCCAACTTGATGTATGTATGTATGTCGACCTTGGAGATTGTTCTAATGGTTGATGATTGTAATGTCGACCTTGATGTACATTCCAAGGTTGATGAATTGTATACATATATGTAATGAAGTCATGAAAGAAGTGTGATTGTGTGAAGATGAAAAGATAAGTGCAAAGTGTAAAAGCATATTAGAGCAGAGGAGATAATTTACACTTCAATGGAACTAAACTCATGCATGATGTAGATGCTACTAAATCAGTTCAATGCTTGGTAGTGACCCACCCCCAATAGTGAGCCATCCCCAGCAATGAGCCAACCCTTGGTAGTGAGGCATCCTTTTGGGCAGTGAGCCTTGGGTAGTGAGGCCTTTGGCAGTGAGCCACCTTTTGATATTCGGTATTTTTACTACATTTATATTGTGAACTAATACTCACTGTGGTTTTTCCTTGTTTAGGGTTTTCCACATAAAAATATGGTGTTCATGTGCATGTGGTGTTAATGTGTTCATATTTTGATTCTTCTATTCATGTATAATGCTCATAAAAGAATAAGGAAATAAGTTAAGTGATTATGAAATTGATTGTGGTTTAAAGAAGTTAAAGTTTTGATACAACTGATTCATCCCCACTCTCAGTTGTCTTGTGCCATTCAAAAATTGGTATCAGAGCAAGTTCTTTTGAACAAAGCTTAACAGCTTAGGGTAGATCTGGGATGGCACACAGGAAAGACATTCCTCAATTTGATGGATCTGACTATGCTTACTGGAAGGTACAAATGCAAAGTTATCTCATTTCTCTTGGTTATAATGTTTGGGCAGTGATTAAAGATAAATACACAGTTCCTAAAGATCTGGATTCTGAGGAAAAGGTTAAAATGTTTGAGGATAATCACAAAACTAAAAATGCTCTATTAAATGCCCTATCTAACACTAAAATGGCAAAAGTTGTGAATCTGGAAATTGCTTATGAGATTTGGGACAAATTGAATAAAATCTATGAAGGTGATGCATCTGTGAAGAAGGCCAACTTGCAAAATTTAAAGACCACATATGAAACCATGTGAATGGGTGAAGATGAGAACATAACAATTTACTTACAAAAGATTGATGAAGTTGTCAGTAGCATCAAGGGTCTTGGTGGAGAATTAAATGAAGATACTCACAAGTCTTCCCAAATATTATAGTCATAAGGTATCTACCATTGAAGAGTTGTTGGATTTGGGAAAGCTTACAAAAGATCAATTACTTGGTAAACTAACCACTTTTGAAATAAGAGAGTTTGGTACTACTGATGGTCCTGTGAAAACTGAGACTTCTTTCAAGGACAAGGAAGTAACTAAGACTGCTAGATCATAAAAATATGTTGTGGAATCATATGATGAAGAATTTCTAGAGCTAGAAGCCAAATTTGCAAGCAGAATAAAGAGGGGAAGTAAAGGAAAATTCAAAGGTAAATTACCTTTCAAATGCTTCAGTTGTGGTCAAATTGGTCATTATGCTTCAAGATGTCCTGACAAAGCTTTGAAGATCAATGAAAGAAAAGGAAATATGGTAAGAAAGAGTTATTATTTTAGAGATGATAGTGTAAATGATGATGAATCTAATTCTGATGATGGCAAAAGGTTATGAATGCTTGTTTATTGCACTTAGAGAAGAACTTGTTTCTACTAATCTTGCAAGCTATGTGAAGGAAGAAAATGTAGGAGAGTTGTCTATATTCCATGTTGAAAAGGAAGATGAATGGATCATTAACAACAGATGCTCAAACCACATGACAGGAAACAAGAGTAAGTTTGATAAGTTTGAAAAGTACGATGGAGGACTTATTAGGTTTGGTGATGATGTAGCTGGTAAGATTTGTGGAAAAGGATCTATTACTTTTGATGGCAAGCATAATACAGATGATGTTCTTTATGTCAAGGGCTTGAAGCATAATCTAATAAGTGTTGGACAAATGTGTGAGAAAGGGTATAGTCTTGTATTCAAGGACAATGGGTGCAAGATACAGAACAATTCTAGAATCTTAATTGTTGCCAGTAAGAAGATGCATGGTAATGTGTATCATTTAAAAGGTGCTAAAAATTGTTGCTTGTTGGCTAAGTCAGATGAAACTTGGCTATGGCATAGAAGAATGTGTCACATTAACTTTAATAATCTGGTGATAATAAGCACTATTCAAGATGTAAGAAATCTACATAAGATTGTGAAGCTTAGAAATGTTATATGCAATGAATGCTAGTTTGGGAAGATGACAAAGACTACCTTCAAAAGAAAAGAACAATCCTCTACCGGTTTGTTGGAGCTTGTGCATACAGACCTATGTGGTCCCACTAGAACAAGAAATGTGCAAGGTGAAAGACATTTCATGCTCCTTATTGATGATTTTTCAAGAATGACTTGGGTTACATTGCTTAGAGAAAAAGTAGAAGCTTTAGATAAGTTCAAGGCATTCAAAGCTATGGTTGAAAATGAATTGGATTTAAGAAATCAAATGCTTAAGATCTGAAAAAGGTGGTGAGTTTACCTCAAATGAGTTCAATGCTTTTTGTGAAGAACATGGAATAAAGAGACATTTGTCTGCTCCCTGGACTCCTCAACAAAATGGAGTGGTTGAAAGGAAAAATACAACTATTCAAGAAGCTGCTGGAGCAATGATCAAGGAAGCAGATCTACTGGAACTGTACTGGAAAGAAGCAATACATACTGTTGTCTACATTCAGAACATAGTGCAAGTCAGAGCAGAAGAAACAAAGACACTGTATGAATTATGGTATGGTAGAGCTCCTACTATCAAATACTTCAAAGTTTTTGGAAGCAAGTGTTACATAAGAAGAGATGAATAATTAGGGAAGTTTGATGCTAGATGTGATGAAGGCATATTCCTTGGGTACTCCACTAAGAGTAAGGATTACCAATGCTATAACAAAAGACTAAAAAATATCATTGAAAGTGTGAGTGTGAAGGTAGATGAAGACTTCCAACTAGATGGATATGAGTCAGATGAAACTATTGATACAAAAAGGTTAGAAAAGCCAAAGAAAACGAAGTTTAGATTGAAGAAAAATCTCTAGAAGAAGAAGAAACTCAAGTCGAGGCTCTGTTAAGAACTCTTAAAACTCCAAGATATGTGTAGAGAGATCACTCTGAAGATTAGATTATTGGTGAAAAAAGGAAAGGTGTGATGATAAGAAGTAGGATTGTAGAAGAACAAGTAAATATTTGTCTACTATCAAAGGTGGAACCTAAAATAGTAAATGAAGCATGCAATGATGAGCATTGGGTCAAAGCAATGAATGAAGAACTACAACAGTTTGAGAAGAAGAAGACTTGGGAACTTGTCCCCAGACTTGCAAATAAGAATGTGATTGGAACAAAGTGGGTTTTTTTGGAGCAAACTGAATGAAGTTGGAGAAGTTGTGAGAAACAAGGCAAGACTTGTGTCCAAAGGCTACTCCTAAGTTGAAGGAATTAATTATGAAGAGACCTATGCTCTGGTGGCAAGAATGGAGGCTATTAGACTATTTTTGGCATTTGTAGTACATAAAAACTTCAAGGTATATCAGATGGATGTGAAATTTGCCTTCCTAAATGGTGAGCTAGAAGAAGAGGTCTACATAGAGAAACTCGATGGGTTCCAGTTATCGGACAAACTAGACATGGTGTGCAAATTGAAGAAGGCCTTGTATGGATTGAAGCAAGCTCCCAGAGCTTGGTATGAAAGACTAGATAAGTATCTGTTGCAACAGGGTTTCAGTAAAGGGTCCGCAGATAGCAATTTGTATATCAAGGTGAGTAAAGATCAAATCTTAATTATTGAAGTTTATGTAGATTATATCATATTTGGTGAAAATGAAGAGATGCGCAAGAATTCTGCAAATGAGATGCAAAAAGAATTTGAGATGTCTATGTGAGGTGAGATGAATTTCTTCCTTGGACTACAAATCAATCAAACAAAGGTATTTTCATTTCTCAATCAAAATATGTTAGGGTATTGTTGAAGACTTTTGGAATAGAGGACTCTAAACTAGTATGCACTCCTATGGTTACTGGTTGTAAACTAAGCAAGAATGATGAATCTCCCAAGGTTGATCAAAGCAAGTACAAATCAATGATTGGAGGACTTCTTTACCTAACTGCTACCAGGCCATATATTATGAATGCAGTCTATCTTGTGGCTAGATTTTAATCAGATCCTAGAGAATTACATGTGATGGTAGTTAAAAGGATATTTAGGTAGTTGAAGGGTACTCTTGATCATGGATTGTGGTATCGTAAGAACAATGATTTTTCTTTGAGTGTATACACAGATACAGATCAAGGGCTAGATGTACTGATGATAGGAAAAGTACAAGTGGAGGTGAATTCTTCCTTGGAGATGGATCAGTGTCCTAGCATAGAAAGAAACAAGAATCAATTTCCTTGTCTACTACAGAAGTAGAATATATTGCTATAGTATCATGCTACACTCAGATGCTCTGGATGAAGCATACATTGAAGGATATCAAAGTTGAGTTTGATAGACCAATTCCTATTCTTTGTGATAACACAAGTGCCATTAACATTTCAAAGAATCTAGTGATGCACTCAAAGACAAAGCACATTTCAATCAAGTATCACTTCTTGAAGGAGAAAGTTATAGAGAATGGGGTAAAATGTGAATATGTACCTACAAAAGATCAAGTTGCTGATATATTCACTAAGGTTCTTCCAAAAGACACATTTGAGTATCTCTGAGATAAATTAGGGGTCATTGCCCCCCCTTCCTTGAACTAGATGCATAGCAAGGTGCATCGGTCAAGTGTGCTTCAAAGTACATTTCTCCTTTTTGGACTAATGTTGGAGGCTACATCTCAGGGAGAGAAGGTAGTGGTTTAAGAAGATTCTAACATTTAAGGGGAGTAAAGTATGACTTATAACATATCAGAGCAGTATTGTACAAGTATGTGTAGTAGAAGAGATGTAATTCCCTTTTCCATTGATGTCAAAGGGGGAGAGAAATCGTGTGAAAAACTCAGGGGGAGTAAGAGTGCAGAGGTATAAAAAGAAAGGGGGAGTTCTAATGTAGAATTGTGTATTGATGGTAGAAAATGTTTTTCACATCATATGTTGCCATCAATGGAAAAGGGGGAGATTGTTGCAAGTATGTGCTAACTGGTGTTGTCATTGATGTCAACATGTTTGTGTTGTCATTGGTATGAACTATATCTTCTAGCATTGTTTTTTGTTGATTAATGAAGAACACTGTTTGAGTATATTGCTCCGCATATTTCCTGTGTTAAAGATTGGAGTATGAGATTTGTATATGATTTATAGAAGTTTTTGAAGATGGTAAATCTAGAATTTGGAGGTCCGGATCACTATGTAGAAAAAGTTCTATTCACCAGTGTGAAGATTGTGCCTGACAAGGTTTGCAGAGTGATAGGGAGAAAGTGATTTGCTCCGTATTTCTTCACTGATTGGATTTTGACTTTATAGTTATGGACTTAAGCTTATAAGGTCCTTAGTCATCTTCATTCCAAAGGATATGTGATTTGAAACTCCAAATAGCAAGTTTCTAATTAGTAGAGTTTGACAGTGTCTGATTGAGAATAGTCTGTAATCCATCTTCAAGTGAAATAAGTTGAGATCTGTTGCGGTTGGATTTGTTGGTTTCCAAATGATTCTATGATGTTCATGGATGTCCTCTGAATACATTGAAGGCATGTTCTTGATCCGCAAGTTATAATGAAGATCTTGGAAGCATGTGTTCAAGTGTTCTTGACGATTGCACCAGTCTAGTAGACCTGGATGATTAACACTTTTTGTGGATGATGAATTGTAGAAGTATATGGTATCATGTGAAGATGTAATTAAGTCCATGCTAAGGCATGAAGTGTTCCTTCTTTATTCATTTAGTCCACAAGCTTGTTTAGGTCTAGTCCCAATTTGATGTATGTATGTATTCTGACCTTGGAGATTGTTCCAATGGTTGATGATTGTAATGCCGACCTTGATGTACATTCCAAGGTTGATGAATTGTATAAATATATGTAATGAAGTTGTGAAAGAACATAACATTGAAAAAAAGAGGGAAATATATAGGATTTAACAAAGCTAATAACATGTATATAACCTACATAAATTTTTTTTACATTTATCTTGGAGGGGATACATTTGGTGGAGACTTTTCAGGTATACTCTTGAAGGTCCCTAAGTGATTGAAGAGACCAATAATAGTTAGTTTTGGATTGGGAGGAAAGCTTGCTTCATTTCAGTCCAATACCATGTCTTAGAATGTTGTTGGTTCTTCTAAGGTTTATATACACAATCTCATTACCGAGGATAGACTTGTGTTTTTTTCAATGGAGTTTGAAGCTATGATAGCATATGGTGAAAAACCTACATTGCAAGCTTTGTGCAATAAAAGTCTCAGGGTTCTCAAATTTGAGTAAAGGAGGAGAACATCTTATTTAGTGATAAAATGGTGTAGGTTTGTTTATATTGAACCTCAGAATGTAATGATGTTGTCTACGTGTGTAATATTCCATGAACTTTGCTAACGTTATCCTCAGCCCATGCTAAAATGGTAGTGTTGGAAATATGTATCAAGGAATAATGTTCACTGGATTTTTGTTAGGTATTATATTGGGAAATGTTTGAATAGACATGTATACAAAACATGAAGGCTTGGATTTGCGGTCCCATATTTGAAAAGAGATATTGCTTTATTACCTATAATGGCTACAGAATCTACACAAAATGGATTCATGGAAAAGGGGTCAAAACTTCTGAGCAAATGTGATTTCACAGGTGTAAATTCAAATTCCACAACCTTCGTTGGTACCATCCACTTACCTACGCCAAGTTGGGAATTTTGAAAGGGTGTTTAATTTTCCATTAAAGCATAATGGGAGTGGGATTTTTGCTAGATACTATAGTGGGAAATACTCTAACAGCATACACCTAAAATGCAGATTCACAGATAAAGTCATGGCCTATAAAGGTGCTTAAAATTTTTTTTTAAAGAAAAGGAATATTTTATGTCATGGGATACAATAGATGGGGATATGTACAAATGAATTTGTTAAAAAGGCTTTTGAAACTCTCAAGCTGATGAAATTGATAGGTGTGAATCCATATCCTGTGAACTTTGCCAACATCTTTCCATGCCAAAATAGGAGTGCTAAAAAGTAGATTTTATCATATATTATAATTGAAACACTCCACTAAAATGCATGCAAAATGTGAATGCATTTAAAAAGCTGTGGCCTTGCTAAAATAAGAAATGATATATTATGGTATAAAATCATTACAAGATATACACAAAATGTATTTGTTGAAAAAGCTTTAAAAGTTTCCAAACAAATGCAATCAGCCTGAAATAAGACAAATCTTACATACTTCGCTAGTACTTGTGCTGAAATAGAAGTTTTAAAGAAGGTGGAACCATCATGTGAACTATTTTGTTGAAATTTTTAATCAAATGTTATTGGGAGGCGGAAAGGTGAATCTTTCAATCCTTGTGAGCAATTTTCATATGAGATCCGTGACTGTCCCTCGAAGCATGATGAGAAAAATTTCCCATGCCTGTGCGAAACCGGATGCCTCTAAAAGAGAGAGTGTGGACTTAAATCTACTTGATATGAAGTGCGACTGGGCAATTGTGGTTAGATAGTATGGGTGATGCCATAGATGATGATATATTGTTTGTTTGAGTGGACTCTCGCTAGCTTGCTGGTTTGCTTATTGGTGCATGGGTTAGCAGGGACCTTCTACCATATGTTGGGGATGTCGATGTTGGAGCCATTGTTTGTGGTTTTGGGTGGGCACATGGAAATAAGGGAGCTATACCAATAAGGATGAGAGTCTTCTGTAGGACAATGTGTATTGTAAACAATCACTTTTCTACTCACATGGATGTCGTAGCTCACCACAATGCAGATTTTGACTATATCTATCGAAGCATGTTGTGCACTGTACAAAACCCTCAATCCATGATAGTGCTTTATCGCTCCAGACAAAATGTGGCTTCTAATTGCAAGTGGAATGCAGAACAAATGAAATTAACACATTACCTTAAGTGACTTGATGATTTACTCAGAATACATCATACATAAGGACTTGAGGTTATTAAGGTAGATGTTGTCCGACATTTTAGGGAGTTGAACATCATGAGTGCAAAACCCTTGAAGTGATTGGTTAAGCTTGTGGCAAGGGCCTTCTATGATGATATCCCTACAAGAGCATAGAATCAACCAAAGTCTGGAAGAAGTGATAACAGGGGAATGATAGTTGTGGTCCTTGATGCTTTAACGAGACTACAAAGGAAGAAAACGTTTTTAATGCTGCTGCTATAGCGGTTACAGAAGATGGTCAACAAAATGGAAAAGAAGGTGAACAAAAGTTGAAGCATCATACCCACTCTTACTTTTGTCTAGATTATGCACATATATATGATGTCGTAAGGTATAAAATACATTGGATGAATAAAATATTGAAAGGTGAGCTAGAGGACAGGAATACACTTCATGAATATGTATGTCATAATTGTCATCAAAGGTATTCAACCTTGGATGCACTTCAACCAATCAATATTAATTCAGATGGTTTTCATTGTGAAAACTGCAATTCTGAACTTCTTGTTGAGAGCGACAAGTTGGCCGCAGAAGTAAAGGGAAGATATGAGGTTGGATTCCAAATAGGCAAAGAGGCAATTTGAGGGATAAAAAGAGTGCAAGGCACGCTGAAATCAAAAAGACAAGATGGAAAGAATTTCAAGATTCGTGTAGGTTGGAAAATGAATTTGAAAATAATAAATGTAATAGGTTTTTCAAGAGTCAATTAAAGGGGATGGGCTTTTGGGCTACTAGGGAGGAAGCTCTATAAAACTAGTTTGTTGTTAATTGTATAGGACCTTTTTGTTGCCTGTGCAACTGGAAAGCTCTGTAGAAAGGGTTATTGGAGAATTTGAGCTCTAGTTTTGGTTTTCTTTATATTAATGAAGGATTGTGTTCTTATGTCCATAATTTCTTCATAGATGTTGATTGTTCTTATGTTCATTCAGTTTCTTTATCTATTATAATTTCTTCTAAACGCTCTTGATATACGAGTGTTTTCAGAGGACATTATGCTTTTGTTGTTGGTTATTCTCTCTCTCTTGGAGACTTTGTGCTCCCCTTTTTAGTTCAGTTTATCTTTTCTCAAGAGATTTATGTTGTGTTTCTTACGTCCACAACATGATTTCTTCTCCTTTTCTCTCATCTTTTCCTCTTCCACCTTTCTGGACTTTCTGGTTAAAAGTACTCAAAAATATAAAAACCCCCATCATATGAGGGATCTACCCCTCTCTAACATAGAGGAGAATCATTGAACTCACAATGATTTTTCCATTTCTTAGTACTTTTGTTGCTACCTGTTGGGAGAGTCTGTTTATTTCTATAGCGATAAAACTGTATACTAATAATTTTTTGGTGTCTTCGCTGGGGATGTGGATGTGAAGACCAGTGCATTATTATTCTCCAAAAATATTAGGTACCTCTCCAAGGATGAGGTTGGCAATTCTATGAGATTTTGAACCTGGCATAATGGTTTGGTCTAGGCATTCATCCATGGTAGGTGATGATAGTGATGACAGTGATGAGGAAGACTTCTCTATTTCCACATCTACATCTCAAAAAAATTAGGTATTTGATGATCCTAAGCAAGTGAGCTTTTAAAAAAAAAATTATGGTAATATACAATGTCAATCTGATAAGGTATATCCTTCTTTGCTTCAAACATTGCAAGAGATTGAACAAAGAGATGGAAAAGATACAAAAAAAATTTCTTGCATCCATACCCTTGTTCATAAAGAAGTTGCATCAGATGAAGGATGTCATGCTACAAAACATTATTTGCAAAATGAGGACAACAATATGGAGGAAAAAAAATTTCTTGAAGAAATGTCCTCTCATAAAATTATTGATGGACCATGTAAGGAGAAATCAGACATTTTCACCCTGGTGCATATTTAGTCAAAGATTGGTCATGAGGATTTCAGCAACACTTCTATTGAAAATTTAGAACATCTACAATGTTTTGTTAGGGAAGAAATTTTTGTATCCACTTGTGCTAGCACTTTCCAGATGAAAGAAGATGAATACATAGACCACTTTGAGCTTGATAATAAGGTTGATACAGTATGTATGAAAGATGTAGTTGATGAGAAGGTAAACTCAGATTCAAATTGTTGTTTGGTATGCCTAGTGGAGATTATGGAAATTAAATAAAAAGAATTTGAAGCATTGAAGGAGAAAGAAGACATTGATGAACAACCAAGCAAATTCCAAGATATTCCAATTTGCTATCCTGAGGCACCTAACTCAGATTTTACCTATTTTGAAATTTTTTCTTGTGCTGTTCGATCAATTTTAAAAGAAGATTTACATCATCCAACTATGGACTCAAGTCGTCAAATAGGTATTAAAGGGTTTGAGATTGCCATACTTCAAATGATACAAGAGGAAGTAATTTGCAACATGCAAGAAGAGATTGTATTATTTTCTAATTCAAATGTCTTTCATGAGGAGCATTTACTTGAATTTGTTGCATCATCAAGAGAAGTTGCATATGTCAAAATCTTCAAAGTTGTCGCTCAAAGCACCAAATGGTATCTAGTTTCAATCATGTTTCATTGGCATAGTCCTTTGTTTTGTACAAGTACATATTTTTCTGAACCTGCCAATGGATTCACATAATTTCCTTGAACATTTGTGATTTGTTGTACCTAGTCCCAACACATAGGAGTCTTAGTTTGGTTTTTGTTTCCCTGTTGTGTGTGGTGTTCTGTTTCATTTTAGTTTTGGCTTTGTTCAAGTCTGCCATTATTCCCCATGACTATTTTGGCCCAATGGATAGGCACTTGTTTGAACAGAGAGTTTGGAGTTCTCTTCTTCCCATGCCGGAAAGCATTCCCCAATTAGAGCCTGTTGTTGTCCAAATTTATGAATATGAAAATTTTTAAAATTTCCACCATCATTTCCTTGGCATGTGTCATAGTTCACCTTGTTCCTTTGTCTTTCAGTCTTGATTACAAGATTTTCCAATCACCCAAAAATTCCAATGACTTGTCAAATTGTGGTCGTTAATATGTTTTGTTGTCTGAAGCATTTCTGATATATTGAAAACATCTAGTCTCATTTTTCTTCCTTTCTTGCTTGAGAAGTTAGAACATAAAATTCAAAAAAAGAGGGAAAGGTGCAAGATTTAACAAAGCTAACAACATGTATATATATCCCGCATCAAAACTTTTTACATTTATCTTGGAGAGGCTACATTTGGTGGAAACTTTTTAGGTGTACTCTTGATGGTTCCTAAGTGATTGAAGAGACCAATAGGAGTTAGTTTTGGATTAGGCAGAAAGATTTCTTCATTTTAGTCCAGAACCATGTCTCAGAATTTTGTTGGTTCTTCTTAGGTTTATATACACAATCTCATTACCAAGGACAGTCTTGTGTTTTGTTCAATTGAGTTTGAAGTTGCAATAGCATATGGTGAAAAACCTACATTGCAAGCTTTGTGCAATAAAAGTCTTAGGGTTCTTAGTTTGAATAAAGAAGGATAACATCTTATTTAGTGATAAAATGGTGTAGGTTTGTTTGTTTCAAACCTTAGAATGTAATGATATAGTCTACATATGTAATATTCCATGAACTTGGCTAACATTATCCTCAGCCCATGCTAAAATGGTAGCATTGGAAACACATCAAGAAATAATATTCACTAGATTTTTAGTAGGTATTATATTGGGAAATGTTTGAATAGACATGTATACAAAGCATGAAGGCTTGGATATGACTGCAGTCCCATATTTGAAAAGAGATAATGCTTTATTGCCTATAATGGCTACATAATATGCACCAAATGGATTTGGAAAAGGGCTCGAAACTTCTGAGCAAATGTGATTTGGCAAGTGTAAATTCAAATTCCACAACCTTTGCTAGCACTGTTCACCTACCCGTGCCAAGCTAGGAATTTTGAAAGAATGTTTAATTTTCCATTAAAGCATAATGGGAATGGGATTTTTGCTAGATACTATAGTTGGAAATACTCTAGCAATATACACCTAAAATGTAGACTCACACATAAAGTTGTGGCCTATAAAGGTGATTAAAAATTTTTAAAAAAAGGACTGTGTTATGTCATGGGATACAATAGTTGGGGATATGTACAAATGGATTTGTTAATAAGGTTTTTGAAACTCTCAAGTTGATGAAATTGACAGGTGTGAATCCATATCCCGCAAACTTTGCCAGCATCTTTCCATGCCAAACTAGGAGTGCTAAAAAGTAGATTTTGTTAGATATTATAATTGAAATGCTCTAGTAAAATGCATGCAAAATGTGAATGCATTTAAAAAGCCTTGAACTTGCTAAAATAAGAAATGATATATCTTATGATACAAAATTATTGCAAGATATACACAAAATGTATTTGTTGAAAAAGCTTTAAAAGTTTCCAAACAAATGCAATCAGCTTGAAATAAGCCAAATCTTATAGATTTTGCCAATACTTGTGCCAAAATAGAAGTTTTAAAGAAGGTGGAACTGACATGTGAACTATTTTGTTGAAAATCTTAACCAAATTTTATTGGGATGTAGAAAGTTAAATCTTTCAATCCTTGTGAGAATTTTCCATATTAGAGTCATGAATGTCCCTCAAAGCAAGATGAGAACATTTTCCCATGCCTATACAAAATTGGGTGCCTCTAAAAGAGACAGTACGTGGACTTAAATCTACCTAATATGAAGTGCGACTAGGAAATGGTGGTTAGATAGTATGGGTGATGCCATAGATGATGATATATTGTTTGTTCAAGTGGACTCTCACCAGCTTGCTGGTTTGCTTATTGGTTCATAGGTTAGCAAGGACCTACCATATGTTGGGGACATCAATGTTAGAGCTGTAGACACCCAAAATTGACCCATTTCATTATTTATGCATTAAACTCATATTGCATCGCATACCTTCATTTTGTCTAACACACTTATAATAAAAAATTTCAATTTCTTCCCCATCTCCATAATTAATTAAATAGATTCTATTTATTTAATTAATTTCCTTATTTCTTCTATTTACCATCAATAATTAAATAATTTTAAATTATTTAATTATCCCATCTTTCATTTAGAATAAATAAAATAAAATATTTCATTTTATTTTATTTCATTCATTATGCACATAAATTAAATAAAATTTATTTATTTAATTTATATCTCATCCACTCTTATCTTTATCATTTTCTTCTAAAATCGTGCAAGTAGGCCCCCTTGTCCATAAAATAACAAAAATCAAAATGTGGGAAAATTTAATAAATTAGAAAAAAATCAACTATCCTCATCACTTAAATCTCAAAATAGAAAAAAACATTCTACCTTGAGAAGGAATCTTATCCTCATCAATAACCCACCTAAGATTTCTAAATAAAATGCCTTTTTATGGACACATGGCGCTTGTACATTCATCCATGATCCTCAACCATTGATTTCTCCTTTTATTCCTCACCGTTGATAAAAAAAATCAGCTCTTGTCTATAAATATGTCCTCTCATAAGCCATTTTGGGATGCATTGAGTTTGATATCCTTCTGCTGTTGAATTATCATTAGAACCTTCGTATCATTCTTCTCCAATCTTCTCATCCATCCTCATCTATTATATTCCATCTGATTATCTCCTATCAATGTTATGCTGTGACTGTGAGCAACCAACAATCCAATCTTTCGAGTGATCAGTCATGCATGCATCAACATCTGAGGTATTCAAAGGATTTGAACAAAAATGAAAGATAAAACATAACATGCAATACCTTTTTACCCAAATCCTTCGAATGCCTCAGATGTTGATGCATGCATAATTGATCGCTCGAAAGATTGGATTGTTGGTTGCTCACAGTCACAGCATAACGTTGATAGGTGATAATCAGATGGAAGATAATAGATGAGTATGGATGAGAAGATTAAAGAGGAATGATGAAAAGGTTCTAATGATAATTCGATAGCATAAGGATATCAAACTCAATGCATCCCCAAATGGCTTATGAGAGGCCATATTTATAGACAAGGGCTAATTTTTGATCAACTATGAGGAATAAAAGGAGAAATCAATGGTTGAGGATAATGGATGAACGTGCAAGTGCCATGTGTCCATAAAAAAGGAATTTTATTTAGAAATCTTAGGTGGGTTATTGATGAGGATAAGATTCCTTCTCAAGATAGAATGCTTTTTTCTATTTTGAGATTTAAGTGATGAGGATAGTTGATTTTTTTCTAATTTATTAATTCTTCCCACATTTTGATTTTTTCTATTTTATGGACAAGGGGGCCCATTTGCATGATTTTAGAAGAAAATGATAAAGATAAGAGTGGATGAGATATAAATTAAATAAATAAATTTTATTTAATTTATGTGCATAATGAATGAAATAAAATGAAATATTTTATTTTATTAATTTTAGATGAAATATGGGATAATTAAATAATTTAAAATTATTTAATTATTGATGGCAAATAGAAGAAATAAGGAAATTAATTAAATAAATAGAATTTATTTAATTAATTATGGAGATGGGGAAGAAATTGAGATTTTTGATTATAAGTGTGTTAGACAAAATGAAGGTATGCGATGCAATATGAGTTTAATGCATGAATAATGAAATGGGTCAATTTTGGTTGTTTGCATTTTGCCCCTCTTTGAGATGATGTTTGAGATGATGTTTGAGATGATGAAATTTGTGTCGAGTAACATCATTTCAAAGAAGCTAAGGTATGGATAGAGGAAAAGGGGTGGATGATAGAAAGATAGGATAGTTGATCAAAGGTTGTTGTTGTCTTAAGGAAGAACATTCATGGATGAGGGTGGAAAGACCAATAGGATGTGATGGTGGACTTGGAATGGGATTGGCGGTGGATGAGGAAGGACCATTAGGATCTTGATTATGTTCATTTAGATCCAAGGTATTTCTTTGATCTTCTATGCTTATGTGTTCTTAGGAGGCACATGTCTCATTATGAGAAGTGGAATCTTGTGCATTAGGGCTAAATGGAGGATGGATAGGAGTAATTTAGATATCTTGCTCATGGAGGGGTATGGGATTATGGATAAGATCAAGGTGTTCATGGATAGCTTCTTTATAGGTGATATCATCTTGATCATGGAAGAGATAAATATTATGGATGGGGTGAATAGGAAGGATTTGATCTTGACTTAGATAAGAGGTTGATGTTTCCACATGCTTAGGATCATACACTTGATAAAACTCTTGAGTTACTTGAATAGAGGAATAAGGCTCTTGGATGAGTTTAATAGGTTCTTGATATTCATCCATAAGAGAGTATGATGGACTTTGACTTGGGCTCATGATAGGAGGCTCTGTGATTGTCTCAATGGCTTGTGGGTCACACGATGAGCTTGAAGGGCTAAACATGTTAAAGGAGGGCTCATTGCTAGGTGCTAAGATAGGTGTTTGACATGGGGATAAATTGTTCCTAGCTAGTAGCCAATGGATTACCTATCCATTTATCTATCCATCCTATACCTACCTCCTTGCACCTAGACTTGGTTTTCCCTTGTTATTGGTATCTAGCATAAAGGCTACACAAATTGTAAATCCATTTGACATCCCGAAACATTTCAAAAACCCCCAAAAAATTGAAACATATCAAAATTTAAAAAAATTGAAATATCCCAAAAGCACAAAAAAATCAAAACATATCAAAAACACAAAAAAAATCAAAACATATCAAATCCAAAAAAAAATTAAATATTCCCAAAAATACAAAAAAAATTGAATATAGAACAAAAAATCCCATTAGTTCAAATCAATCCATCAAATCACTTCTTCCAAATCAATCCAATCATCAAATCACATCAATCACATCATATCACTCAAATAAATCAAATAAATTACATCAAATCAATCATATCAATCACTTCTTCTAAGTCAAACCACTCAATCCAATGAAATCATTTCTTTCGATCCAATCAAATCATTAATCTAATTCAAATCAATCCATCCAATCACTTCTTCTAATTCCATCTAATCAATCCATCAACTCAATCCAATCAAATCCATTCTTCAAGTCAAATTAAATCACTTCTTCTAAACAAATCCATTCTTCTAATCAATCTAATTATCTTCATCAAATCAAATCAAATCAAAGCAAATCAATTCAATCAATCAATGCAAATCAAATCAACCCAATCATCACCTCATCAAATCAATCCAATCATCCAACCATTCAACCAATTCAATCATTGCTCATCTCACCCTCATCATCAAACCATAATCAGAACTACATCTCATCTCTATCATTAAAAGCCTTGATCCCATGGATACAAGGTATGTAGGCAATCTAGGATATGAAGGAAGTACCTAGATTCAAGAATAGATGATATTCCTCTTTCTTCTTTCATCATATTCATCTATCATTTATCTCCATCAATTTCTCAATCTTTCAAAACAATTCTTCCAATCAATAATCATCAATCATCACTTCTCCAAATCAATTCTTTAATCACTTCTTCCAATCAATCTCATCAATCCAATCCATGTCATCCCATCAATTGTACTCACATCATTAAACAATCCATCACATCAAACACATCAAAACAAATCCAATCGAATCATCAAATCCAGCCAATCAATTCAAATCAATCAAAATCACATCAAACCTATCCATCCATCTATCATGTTACCCCCACAACAACTTATCCCACTTCTTCTAATATCGACCCTTATCCATATCAACCTACATCTCAAAAACCATTATCCTATGTGATCCCTCATCCAACACAACATCAACACCTTCAACCACAACAAAAACAACATCAACCTATCCAATAATTCCAACATCAACCTATTCAACAACCAATCACATCACAACACCATCCAAACCTCCAACACATTCAACCACAATCCTATGTGTCACCTTCACCATCATGCCAACCTACCCCATATACACATCATGTCAATTTCATATCTACCCAACAATTTTCACCTCAAACTTATCCAATTCCTTCTTCCAACATGCCACCTCATCATCAAACCTAATTCCAAGGCCAAAAGGTGTCCTCACAAGAGGTACATGCAAGTCCAAATAGCCCTTTGTACATAAGTCAAATGTCCTTAAGTCCACTTTTGGAGCAAGATCTAATATCCTTTGACAAGGGAGATACCTATGTGTCACCTAATCATACTCCAAGTGGCCCCTTGTATATAAATCAAGTGTCTTTATGTCAATTTTTGGATCAAGATTTGATATCCTTTGACGAGGGAGATACCAATCTAGGTTATGCACCCTATGAACATCCTCCATCACCATCCATTCCAATGTCAATCCATGAGCTTCTAGTCCTATCCCAACACCACCATATGATCCTACTCCTAGTCCTAATTCACCCAACCCTACTATCCCTCCATCTAATCCTAGTCCCAATCCAAACCCTAATATGTTCAATCCATTGAATCCCAATCCAAACCATCCACCAAACCCTAATCTGAAGCCTATAACACTATCCACCCTTATCATCCATCCACTATATTGCCCATCCACCCATACCCTTGCGAAGATGTGTCAATTGGCTACTAGCTAAGAACAACTTACCCCTATGTCTAGTCTTCTAATCTCATCATGTGATCCACAAGCCATGGAACTTATTCAAGAGCCTCCTATCATAAGTCCTAATCAAAGTCCATCATACTCTCTTATGGATGAATATCAAGAACCCATTATACTCATCCAAGAGCCTCATACCTCCATTCAAGAAACTCAAGAGTTATATCAAGAGTATGATCCTAAGCATGTGGAAACATCAACCTCTTGTCTAAGTCAAGATCAAATCTTTTCCATGCAACCCATCCACAACATTTACCTCTTCCATGATCAAGATGAAATTATCTATGAAGAAGCTATCCATGAGCACCTTGGTCTTATCCATGATCCCATACCCATCCATGAGAAATATGTCCAAATTGCTCCTATCTCCCCTCCATCTAACCCTAATGAGACAACTTCCACTTCTCATAATGAGACACGTGCCTCCCAAGAACACATAATCATAGAAGATCAAACAAATAACTTGGATCCTAATGAGCAAAAGAAAGATCCTCATGATCCTTCCATGTTCACCAGCCACCATATTTCAAAGCCATCATGTCCTATTAGTCTATCAACCCTAATTCATGAATGGTCCTTCCTTGGAACACAACAACCTTTATCATCTACTTCACCTTCTCCATCCAATAAGGAACTCGTGTCTAGTGTTCTACCTACACATAGTCCCATTGTCAATTGTATGCTTCAAAACATGAACTATCAAGGAAAAGGCTTAGGCCTTCTTGAACAAGGTATTTTGAAGCCAATCCATGTCAAAGTCCCTTTCGCATGCTCACATGGCCTTGGATACACACCCCAAAGACAAAAATCTAAAGATGTTGGTAATACCTCCATTCATCCTAAGTCCACTACCTTTCATCACAAATCCCATTATACCTCTAAATCATATGTTACCATTCCACCTCCATCCTCTTACAGATGTCAAAAGCATATGACCATACACCTTCCACCATCCACTTTTCCTCTACTTCTTACAACTCCTAATATCCCTCCATCTAATCTACCTCCACTACTTCCAACACCTAATTATCGACCTATCCAAAAATCCTTTAAAAATCCCAATCATGGCCAATAAATGCACACATTGTCTAAACAAGGAGCTTCCACCAACTCCACTTCCACCAACCCCCTGGGATTCAAAACTAAAAACTTGGATGCCTACACTCATAAAACAAAAAAAATCCTAAGGGTCCTAATGCCTTAGGATATCAATCCAAAATCAAAGAATCAAAGCAAAATCCATCTAAAAAGCTATCCAAACCCATCCTTTCAAAAGCAAAATGGTTTGGGTCCCTAAGAAAAAAGAAGCCAAAGAGAAAAAGGCATCCCCCTCTCAAAAATCCCATCCATCCACTTCCATTCCACAACCATCCTCTTCCATCCAAAAATCCCATTCCTCAAAAAGTCTCAAATTCCTCCATCCCACATGAAAAATAAAAATCATAAAAATACTAAGTCCATTGAAAGGAAGCTAGGTGTGCGAAAATCACTTCCTACACTAATCTAGTGAGGAGAGGGCTATGCAAATTCAATTTAATCCTTATCACTACAGAAACATATCACATCTAACAGAGATATTACAACAATACACAAGAACCAGAAAGAAGATAGAGGAAGAGAGACAAAGATTTATGGTGGGGAAAACCCTTATCGGGTGAAAAACCCCACACTCAGAAACCTGCACAATGTATTAACAAATCTGAAAGAATGTTTACAATACACTTGCAATGCAAGTTTCAATGGTCTTTGATACTCGTGTCTAGAGTTAATTTGACAGCATAACAGTACCTGTAAACTTGTGATACAAACTCCCTCTCCAAGCCCTTGTTTATATAGAAAATACAAGGCAATATTGGACCTATCTTGGGATGGGCGTCCAACTTGGCCTCATGGCCCAAAACCCATGCCTAAGGACACTTGGTCAACATTGTAGAATGTGCCTAACACTTGTCCATAGGTCCCATCCAAAAGAGGTCACCTATTTCCAAAATGGGCTATGACAGATGCTCTTACGACACTTACGACCATCATAGAATTTGTCATAGCGATTACAACTTACAGCTGTAAGAGAATCTGTCATACACATGCTATAAATAGCATATTCTCTTACAACATGTCATACTCCACCTTGGGGTGCCCAAATATGCCTTTTTCAAAGATTCTTCATGACACATGTCCTCACCTGTCTTACATGCTTCTATTTCTGACTCTTACATGTCATAAATCCATCATAGGAATCCATCATAACCGTTTCAGTCAAACATTCCCTTACACAACATGGAAAATGCCGACACATGGCAAAATACTCCTACCACTAAGTGGGATGCATATCTCCTCATGTGAGGACAAAATTACAAGTTGTCATATTCCATGTAGGATTGACACATCACCGTGCCACATCCCACAATATGACAATATGGAATTTACAAATATTTACAACATAGGCAATTAAATAATAAATACAAACATTAATAATGTAAGGAATTACCAAGGTTGAGACACCTTAATTCCCAACATTCTCCCACTTATCGAACACCTTGTAAGAGCCAATAGAAAAACAAGATTTAACTGCTATAGGTCGAGAGGCCCATAGACTCCGAACACCATCTGGACTTCTCTGTGCCCACTAGCTTTGTCAATGCATCTGCAACATTCTTCAAAGTATTTACCTTCTCCAAATTTACCTTTCCATCGTCAACCATGTCTCGCACAAAGTGAAACTGAACATCAATGTGCTTTGTTCTAGAATGGAAAATTGGATTCTTCACAAGGCAAATTACACTCTGACTGTCACAACTGATTGTGATCTGACCTGCATCAACACCAATATTTGAACACACTCTCTTAAGACAAATGGCTTCCTTACAAGCATGAGTTGCTACCATATACTCAACTTCTGTACTGGACAAAGCAAAAATAGGTTGTCGCTTACTCATCCAACTAATAGCACCACCAAAAAGTGTATACACATAAGCATTGGTGGATCTCTTGCTGTCAATGTCACTTGCCCAATCTAAATCCACAAATCCATGAATATCAAAAGAATGCAGAGGTCCTGTAACATTATCA
Source organism: Cunninghamia lanceolata (assembly GCA_027924645.1). Taxonomy (NCBI): domain Eukaryota; kingdom Viridiplantae; phylum Streptophyta; class Pinopsida; order Cupressales; family Cupressaceae; genus Cunninghamia; species Cunninghamia lanceolata. Next base: position 16,563,306 of record BSBN01001121.1, on the reverse strand, counting down.
TGATAGCATATGGAATACTTGGAAGTACCCCTCAAATATTTGAACACTTGCTTAACTACATCCCAATGAACTCATCCAGGATTAGCCATAAATTGACTAAGGACTCCCACTACTTGGGCAATGTCTGGTCTTGTGTAGACCATAGCATACATCAAACTGCCAACAACACTAGCATAAGGTACTCTACTCATGTCCTCCACCTCACTAGGAGATTTTGGACAGTCCTCAACAGACAACTTTGTCCCCAAAGAAACGGGAACACACAATGGTCTACAATCTACCATGCTGAACCTTTCCAACATGGTCTTCACATACTTACTCTGGCTTAACCAAAGTTTTCTGTTGGTTCTGTCTCTTCTAATTTCTATTCCTAGAATGTACCTGGCTGCCCCTAAATCTTTCATTTCAAACTGTGCTGATAACTGAGATTTAAAATCAGAAATCATATTCTTACCCTTCCCAATGAGTAACATATCATCAACATACAATGCAACAATGAGAATATGATCACCATCAAACTTAAAGTACACACATTGATCCAATTTCAATCTTCCAAATCTAATTGACAACACAAAGGCATCAAACTTCAAGTACCATCTCCGAGGGGATTGCTTCAAACATACAAAGACTTTTTAAATTTGCAAACCAAATTTTCTTTACCTTTCACCATGTAATGCTCTGGCTGTGACATGTAGATTTCTTCCTCAAAATCACCATGAAGGAGAGTTGTCTTCACATCCATCTGTTCTACCTCTAAGTCATAAGCTGCTGTGAGAGACAACAGGAATCAAATGGATGTCAGATTTGCAATGGGGGAGAAGATCTCACCATAATCTATACCCTCTAGTTGTGAATACCCCTTCGCAACCAATCTAGCCTTATACTTCTCAACACTGCCATCTGCACCAAATTTCTTCTTAAACACCCATTTACATCCAACAGGTTTCCGTCCAAGAGGCAAAGGCACCAAGTCCCAAGTTTGATTCTTTTCCAAAGAAGCCATTTCATCCTCCATGGCCTCCTTCTAGGAACATGCATCTTTCATGTCCATAGCCTCTGATATAGTTCTAGGTTCATCACTGTTAGTAAGCAAAGCAAAAGCACAACTAGAATCAAGAAATGTAAAACCAAACCTTTCAGGTTGCTTTCTTATCCATGATGACCTCCTCAAGAGCTGAGGTTGAGGTTCAACTTCTTCATCTGAGCTTTTAGAGCTACTAGAGCTCTCCTCATCATCAGGTCCAACAGTGTCTTTCTATTTAGTCTTTTCAGGGGTAGCAGGAAACTGAACAACATCCTCTTTCTTTTCTTTTTCTTCTGGCTATAAAACAATGGAAGAAGGTGTAAGCTCTCTGAAGATGACACTTCTTCTATACAACACTTTTTTAGCCATAGGGTCCCAAAGCTTGTATCCTTTCACACTGACACCATAGCCAATGAAGATACACTTCACAGCCTTGTTCTCCAACTTTGACCGCTTCTCCCTAGGCACATGTGCATATGCCTCACAACCAAAAACATGAAGATGCCTTATTGAAGGATTTCTACCAGACCACACCTCCATGGGTGTCTTTCCAACAAGAGCTGATGTAGGAGATCTATTAACAAGATAGCAAGCAGTGGCAACGGCTTCAACCCAAAACTTTTGTTCTAGGCCAGCTCCACTAAGCATACTCCTAGCCTTCTCCATCAGTGTCATACTCATCATTTCTGCAACTCCATTTTTCTGCGGGGTGTATGGAGTTGTCTTATATCTTTCAATCCCAAGTTCCTTGCAATATTTATCAAATTCTGTAGAACAGAACTCACCGCCATTGTCAGTTCTCAAACACTTAATCTTTTTACCAGTCTAATTTTTAGCAAAGGCCTTAAACTCCTTAAACTTACTATAGACTTCAGATTTGCTTCTGAGAAAATAAATCCATGTCCTTCTACTATAATCATCTATGAAAGATACAAAATATACATATTTTGATAACGAAGGAACATTAACATGACCAAATACATCCTTCTCACCAATGTGGCCAAATCTCTTATGCCATAACATTATCTTTTTAGCATGAAGTTTAACTTCCAAGGCATGATTACAAACATCAGAACTAGAAACAATAGATCTCTTAACTGCTCATTCAGATGGTGGGGATGAAGTGATTGCTGCCCTCTTCCTTGAATCAGAAGAACTATTGCATTGTGAAATGCATGTCTCTAGCTGAAATAGAGTACCTCTCCTAGTACCCTTAGCAATCACCATAGCTCCTCTAGTCATCTTGCATCCTTCTTTTAAAAAGACAACCTGCACACCTGCATCATTCAAAATACTTACAGAAAGCAGGTTCCATACTAAGCCTGGGATATGCATCACCCTAGAGATCCCCTTCACTTAACCATCAGGGAATTGGATAGAGACTCTTCCATGACCAACAATCTTTAGATGAGAGTCGTCACCCAAGTACACCTTTCCACCATCAAACTCCTCATACTTAATAAATCAGTCTCGATGCAAGGTCATGTGGAATGATGCACCAGAGTCAATTAGCCACACATCATCAGATGCATGGGTTGTAAGGGCTATGATGAAAGCATCACCATCATCTTGTGATTTGTCAGAATCTAAATTAGGAGCTTTCTTCTTCTTCTTCTTCTTCTTCTCCTCTTTGCATTCCTTTCAGAAATACCCAGATTTACCATAGTTCCAACAAATAGCCTTGGACTTTCTAGGAGATTTGGATCTCCCACGGGATTTGGATCTACCCTTCTCAGCTTTCTTGTCTTTATTTTTCCCTTTCTCCTTGGGTCTTCCACAAACTGCAAGAGCCTCTTTGGCTGCATCAGAAGACTTTCTCTACATCTCTTTGGATAGTAGCGAAGAAACCAATTCATTCATTTTAAATGTGGATGTGGTACTTCCAATAGCCATGACAAGGTGATCCCACGAGTCCAGCAAAGAACAAATCAAGGTCATACATCGATCCTCCTCCTCCATCTTCACACCAATAGATGTCAATTATGCAACCAACATGTTAAAAGCATTCATATGTTCAGTGACGGATCCTCCATCCTCCATTCAAAGAGAATACAACTTCTTTCTCAGAAAAAGTTTATTAACCAGGGATTTGGCTTGATACACATCTCCCAACTTCTTCTAAAACAAGGTTGCAGTTTTCTCCTCATGGACATTTAACAACATAGAAACAATAAGATTAAGTCTTATGAGACCCTTAGTCTTCTGATCCTTGAGATCCCACTCATCTTGTGACATTACAGCTAGTTTAGTTCCATTAACACTTTCCCAAAGGTCTCAGTCAACAAGCATGTCTTCCATCTTGAGCTTCCATAGCTCAAAATTAGTGCCATTGAATTTATCCACTTTAAATTTTTTGGATGTGCTTGCCATCTCCTTGCTGCAATAGAAATTAGAATACTTTGCACAGACTCCCACTCAACTTAAGATCAGCTCAAAAAACCCCTACCGAACAGCTAAGACCAAAACTAGCCAAGCTCTAATACCAACTAAAAGGAGGCTAGGTGTGCAGAAATCGCTTCCTACACTAATCTAATGAGGAGAGGGCTCTACAAATTCAATTTAATCCTTATCACTAAAGCAACATATCACATCTAACAGAGATATTATAGCAATACACAAGAACCAGAAAGAAGACAGAAGAAGAGAGACAAAGATTTACGGTGGGGAAAACCCTTATCGGGTGAAAAACCCCACACTTAGAAACCTACACAATGTATTAACAAATCTGAAAGAATGTTTACAATACACTTGTAATGCAAGTTTCAATGGTCTTTGACACTCATGTCTAGAGTAAATCTGGTAGCATAATAGTACCTGTAAACTTGTGATACAAACTCCCTCTCCAAGCACCTGTTTATATAGAAAATACACGGCAATATTGGACCTATCTTGGGATGGGCGTCCAACTTGGCCTCATGGCCCAAAACCCATGCCTAAGAACACTTGGTCAACATTGTAGAATGTGCCTGACACTTGTCCATAGCTCCCATCCCAAAGAGGTCTCCTATTTCCAAAATGGGCTATGACAGATGCTCTTATGACACTTACGATTGTCATAGATTCTGTCATAGTGGTTACAACTTACAGCTGTAAAAGAATCTGTCATACACATGCTATAAATAGCATATTCTCTTACATGTCATAGTCCACCTCAGGGCACCCAAATATGCCTTTTTCAAAGATGCTTCATGACACATGTCCTCACCTGTCTTACATGCTTCTATTTCTGACTCTTACATGTCATAAATTCGTCATAGGAATCTGTCATAACAATTTCAGTCAAACATTCCCTTACACAACATGGAAAATCTTGACACATGGCAAAATGCTCCTACCACAAAGTGGGATGCCTATCTCCTCATGTGAGAACAAAATTACAAGTTGTCATATTCCATGTAGGATTGACACATCACCATGCCACATCACACAATATGACAATATAGAATTTACAAATATTTACAAAATAGGCAATTAAATAATAAATACAAACATTAATAATGTAAGGAATTACCAAGGTTGAGACACCTTAATTCCCAACATCCATGTGGGTCCCTAAATGCCTAAATCGACAATCTCCTAAGTGAACAACACCATTGTTTCCTACCCCACCATCCCATCAAAAGCTTCAATGTTTATCATGATGTGTACAACCATTGGTCATGGTTCCATTCCATTCTATAAAATTTCCACATACTTTCGTCTCCCCACCTTTCATCCACTATCCTGCATATCTCCCCCATCATCCTATCCCTATGGTCCATGTTTTTGTATAAGCCCTTCATCTATCCCACATATTCCACATCATAATCCACTATCTCCCATCCATCCTTGCATAATCCACATCATAATCCACCATCTTCCCTACATAATCCACATCATAATGCACTATCTATCCATCTCCATCTACCTCTTTCATGTCATCTCGTACCAACATCTATGAGCATAATGACATTTGACATGGTCCATGTTATGACATCCATCTAATGAGACTATTACCATCCATGGAACTAGACATTTGAGTCCCTCCTATCCATATCCACCTATCCCATCCAAAAAGTCAAAAAAGTCAAAAAATGAAAAAAATGTAAAAAAAAAAAAAAGAGAAATCCCTTCGTCCAATGGTGAAAACCTGGTAAACAGGCACCTTGGATAAGTACCATGATGAAAACCTGGCAAATAGGCATCATGTGTAAATTGATCTTCTATGGCACCTACACTTAGGGGCACCTTGCCTCATCCAACTGATCATTTTCCATCCTATCTTGACCTATCTTACCATGTCCTTATTCATCCGCATACACACACCTATCTCATCGCATCCATTCATCCTCCGTTCCTTTTGTTGATCTTGATGAAAGATTAGGGGCAAAATGTTGAAACATGTTTTGAATATCTCTTGATATACCTTATCTTTTCCAACAAACCAATCCTATCATTATCCTCTTATCATTGTCCATCTTTCCATCTATCTTATCGTCATAAGCGTTGTCATGAAAATCCCAAACATACTATCTAGAAAAGGGCACGTTGTTCTTATGTGACATAGCCTTTGAGATCACATCTTTCTCTTATGCATACATACATATACTATAGCCTATCCTTGTATCTACCCATCTATCATGAGTCTTCTATCCTATTTGTTATCACCCATCTTTTATCCAATCCCACCAACCTACCTCATGGCACCTAGACTTGGTCCTGCCTTGTCACTGGTATTTAGCGCAAAGGCTACCCAAATTGTAAATCCATTGACATTCCAAAACATATCAAAATACAAAAAAATAATAAAAAGTCCTGAAAAAATACCAAAAAAATCATACAATGTCTTGAAAAAATCCAAAAAAATCAAAACATATCAAAATCCCAAAAAAATGAAATATCCCAAAATATATAAAAATCATATAAAAGATCTAAAAAAATCCAAAAAAATGTCATAAAATTCAACTTCCAAAAAAATCAAAACATATCAAAATACAAAAAAATCATAAAAATGTCCTAGAGAAATTTAATAAAATCAAAAAATTTCAAAAATTCCAAACAAATCAAAATATCCCCAAAAATACAAAAATTCAAATATCCAATCAAAATCCAAACAATAAAATCACTTCTTCAATCACTTCTTCCAAATCAATCCAATCATCAAATCACATCAATCAACAAATCGAATAAATTACATCAACTAAATCACATCTATCAATTCTTCTAAGTCAAAACCACTCAATCAAATCAAATCATTTCTTCTGATCCAAACAAATCATTCAATCCAATCATTCCAATTCATCTAATCATCAATTTAATTGATAATCAAAATCATCAATCCAAATCAACCCACTCAATCACATCTTCCAAATCAATGCCAAATCATTCCAATCAACCAAATCATCAAATCTCAAATCCAACCAATCAATTCATCCATTCTTCAAACTCAAATCCAATCATCACTTCAAATCAAATCAAATGAAATCCAATCCATGTCATCACATCACCATCATACCAACAAACATCTATTCCATCCCAATCAATCCCTAACCCAATCAATCTATCTACCCTCACCATCAATAAAACAAAATCAGAACTACATCTCATTTTTATCGTTAAATGCCTTGATCCCGTGGATACAGGGTATATAGGCAATTTGGAATATGAAGGAAATATCCAAATTTAGGCATAAGGCGATACTCCTCTTTTATCTTCCACCCTTCTTCCAATCATCATCACCATCTTCTATCATTTATCTTCATCAATTCATCAATTCTTCAAAACAATTCTTCTAATCAATCATTCAAATCAATTCTTCTCCAAATCACTTCCTCAATTCATCAATCCATCACTTCTTCCATTCATTATCAAATCATCCGAGCAATAAATCCAAATGCAAGTCATCCTTTATCCATACCAATCAAGTTAATCAATCTTGTCAAATTATCCAATCACAATCAACGGTCTTGATCCTAATCTTGTTGTAAACCAAATCAATCAACCAATCAACTATCATCATCATCATCTATCATCATCATCAATAAATCATTGGTTTACAACTTGACAGGGGTAATACCTTGTTTGTTTTTGAATCATTTGTGCATGCTTTCTCATTTTCTTGTGTGTGTTATCTTTTTATCTTGCATTTGTATCACATCTGAATCACTCCCAGCTAATATTCATATCTTGTATCTAGACAAGGTTGTATTACGCTGGGGCATGAGACACATTGTCACCTTGGTCCTCATACCCTAGTGCATAAAATCTAGTGCTAAATCAAACATCATGATTGCTCACTTTCATTGTAGCATAACGTATCTTTCATCTCTTTCCTCCACTTCCTATCTTGCATCATTCATCTTATCCCTCCAAGTATCATTTCATTTCATTTCGAGAGCATATCTATGTTTGTTCAACCCGCCTATCCTCTTGAGGGGGCATCATCATCCTATCTTTCTATCATCCACCCCTTTTCCTCTATCCATACCTTAGCTTCTTTGAAATGATATTACTCGACACAAATTTCATCATCTCTAACATCATCTCAAAGAGGGGCAAAATGTAGACACCCAAAATTGACCCATTTCATTATTTATGCATTAAACGCATATTGCATCGCATACCTTCATTTTGTCTAACACACTTATAATCAAAAATCTTAATTTCTTCCCCATCTCTATAATTTACTAAATAAATTCTATTTATTTAATTAATTTCCTTATTTCTTCTATTTGCCATCAATAACTAAATAATTTTAAATTATTTAATTATCCCATCTTTCATCTAAAATAAATAAAATAAAATATTTCATTTTATTTTATTTCATTCATTATGCACATAAATTAATTAAAATTTATTTAATTAATTTATATCTTATCCACTCTTATCTTTATCATTTTCTTCTTAAATCATGCAAGTGGGCCCCCTTGTCCATAAAATAGCAAAAATCAAAATGTGGGAAGAATTAATAAATTAGAAAAAAATCATCTATCCTCATCACTTAAATCTCAAAATAGAAAAAAGCATTCTATTTTGAGAAGGAATCTTATCCTCATTAATAACCCACCTAAGATTTCTAAATAAAATGCCTTTTATGGACACATGACACTTGCACATTCATCTATGATCCTCAACCATTGATTTCTCCTTTTATTCCTCACTGTTGATAAAAAAATTGGCCCTTGTCTATAAATATGGCCTCTCATAAGCCATTTGGGGATGCATTGAGTTTGATATCCTTATGTTGTCGAATTATCATTAGAACCTTTGCATCATTCTTCTCCAATCTTCTCACCCATTCTCATCTATTATCTTCCATCTGATTATCTCCTATCAACATTATGATGTGACTGTGAGCAACCAACAATCTAATCATTTGAGTGATCAATCATGCATGTATCAACATCTGAGGTATTCGAAGGATTTGGGTAAAAAGGTATTGCAAGTTATGTTTTATCTTTCTCTTTTGTCCAAATTTTTTGATATACAGGAGCTATTGTTTGTGGTTTTGGATGGGCACTTGGAAATAATGGAGCTATAACAACAAGGATGAGTCTTCCATAGGACAATTTGTATTGTAAACAGTCACTTTGTTGCTCAAATGGATGTCTAGCTCACCGCAATATAGATTTTGACTATATCTATCGAAGCATGCCATGCACTGTACAAAACTTGATCGATGATATTGCTTTATCACTCCAGGAAAAATGTGGGATCTAATTACAAGTGGACTATAAAACAAATGAAATCAACACATGACCTTAAGTGACTTGATGATTCACTCAGAATACATCATACATAAGGAATTGAGGTTATTGAGGTGGATGTTGTCTGTCATTTTAGTGAGTTGAACATCATGAGTGTAGAAACCTTCAAGTGGTTGGTGAAGCTTGTGGCAAGGGCCTTCTATGATGATATCCCTATAAGAGTAGAGAATCAACCAAAATCTAGAAGAAGCGATAATAGGGGAATGATAGTTGTGGTCCTTGATGCTTTAACAAGACTACAAAGGGAGCAAAAGTTTTTAATGTTGTTGTAGCAACTACAACAAATGGTCAACAAAATGGAAAAGAAAGTGAAGAAAAGTTGAAGCTTCATACTCACTCTTATTGTTGTCTGGATTATGCATAGATATATGATGTCGTATGGTACAAAATACATCAGATGAAGAAAAGATTGAAAATGAGCTGTGTGACAAGAATACACTTCAGGAATATGTCTATCCTAATTGTCATCAAAGGTATTCAGCCTTGGATGCACTTCAATTAATCGGTATTAATTCGGATGGTTTTCACTATTTAAACTACAATTCTAAACTTCTTACTGAGAGCAATAAGTTTGCTGCAAAAGAAAAGGAAAGATGCAAAGTTGGATTCCAAATAGGTAAAGAGGTAGTTTGAGGGACAAAAAGAGTGCAAGGCACATTGAAATGAAAAAGACAAGCTAGAAAGATTTCAAAATTCATGTAGGTTGGAAAATGAATTTGAAAATAATAAATGTAATAGGTTTTTCAAGAGTCAGTGAAAGGGGATGGGCTTTTGGGCTTCCAGGGAGGGACCTCTATAAAACTAGTTTGTTGTTAATTGTATAGGACCTTTTTGTTGCCTATGCAACTAGAAAGCTCTGTAGAAGGGGTTATTAGAGAATTTGAGCTCTAGTTTTGGTTTTATTTATATTAATGAAGGATTATGCTCTTATGTCCATAATGTCTTCACAGATGTTGATTATTCTTATGTTCATTCAATTTCTTTATCTATTATAATTTCTTCCGCACACTCTTGATATATGAGTGTTTTTAGAGGACTTTGTGCTTTTGTTGTTGGTTACTCTCTCTCTCTCTCTCTTGGAGACTTTGTTCTCCCCTTTTTAGTTCAGTTTGTCTTTCCTCAAGAGGTTTATGTTGTGTTTCTTATGTCCACAGTGTGATTTCTTCTCCTTTTCTCTCATCTTTTCCTCTTCTACCTTTCTGTACTTTCTAGTTAAAATTACTCAAAAATCCAAAAACCCCCATCATATGAGGGAGCTACCCCTCTCAAATGCAGAGGAGAATCATTGAACTCACAACGATTTCTCCATTTGTTAGTACTTTTATTGCTTCTTGTTGGGCGAGTCTATTTATTTCTGCAGTGGTAAAACTATATACTAACACCTTTAAAATCTATGCTATTGATAATCTATGGTCATGATTGGATGTGTAGAATCATTTATTATACATAGGTTAGCAATATTTTGTAAGTGGTTAAATAGGGTTGTAGCATTTTCTATTGTATAGAAGGGTAGGGCTTTTTGGGAAAATGCTAAGATAAGATTCCAAACATCTAGAGGTGTTGGTTAAACTAGGGGGCTACTATTATCCCATGATACAGAAGGTTAATTTATATCCATGGCCATAATATGGGCTATTTGTAGGGGTTACAACTAAAGGATTAGCTTGACGTTAGGTTTAAGGTGGTGGTCTTTTGTTGTCCAAGGTATTTAGGGTTGACAAGGGATTAAGTCTATAATTCTAATATGGATCTTGTAACAATTCTTTCTCTAATAGGTCATTGAGCTCCTTTATTCTACAAAGGCACTAGGTGAATGAATAATATGTGCTTGAAAAAGAAAATAAACTAAGATCTACATTGAAGTCTTAATCAATGCATGGAACATAGAGTTTGATTGGGTGTGCTAGAAATGGTTGATGGTGAGATTTATTTTTCAAAACAACTTTTTCCACACAAGACATCGAGCATGGAAATTTTATACAATACAAAGGATCTGCAAAACAATATTTGGGATTACACACCTAGCTCCTTATTATTCTAGCTTAAACCTCATATGATGAAGGAAAAGGGGAAGAAATGAAAAAAACATATAATTGAAATCAAACACTTGAAAATTCTCTAGAATAAATATATCATCGCTAATTTCTTATAGATATTTTAACACACTAAATAATAGTATATAAAATATAAATAAAGCGTGATCATGAAAATGAAATAGGCACTTTATCCATAAACAACTTTCAAAAATAATATTTAACTAGTATCTCAACTTTTTATATTTAATATTTGAAATATGTTACTCAATTACATATAAATGAAATGCTAGAAGTTTGTGGACACATACATAGAGGTTCCTTTGGAGCTCAAAAGCAAAAAAATAAGAAATCAAATTAAATGCAAGGCTTGTAGAGCTAATGTATACAAAGAAAAAATTGGGTTATGATTTAGTCCATGGCTCTAAATTTATAGGAAAACTACTAACAAGCTAATAGAAATTCCCCAAAAATAGTGAAAGCATAAAGCCTATGTTGGTATTAAAGGATAATTCCCTTGAGTAGGTGTGGTGAAATTGAAGAGAGGGCATGGAATCCATCTTGATTCAATCCTCTAAAACTAAAAATGGTAAAGCTGACATGGGAAAGTTTGTCACATGCAAAATGACTTAACAAATGCCTTTGAATCATCATTAGAATGCTTATGCATTCAAAAAATAGTTAATAGGATCTATCACACCTATAAACAATTAAGATATTTGCATTACTCATCATGGGTTGTTAGATTTGTGCGACATGGCAAGATGGATGGTGGATACTACCACTCTATAAAAATCCCTTGTTCATTTTGCCTAAATTCTTGAGAGTTTGCCATGTGCCAAGATATCAAAGTTGACACAACTAATAGCTATTACAAAAAGATGTGTGGGCCTTGTTGCTAATAAATATTCTTTTAGCACTAAATGATAAAGCAAAGGAACTGAGGTCTCTCAATCAATGGCTCACGTCAAGATCAACAAATGATTAATGGTTGAAGGCTCAATGCACTAAGGAAAGTTCTACACTAGGAGTTAAGTCATTTTGTTTCTTCAAATGTAGAATGAACATGTACCTTGCTTTAGACATCATTGTGAAGACATGAAATACCTATGAGGGAAGTTGCTACTAATGTCTCACGACATAGGGATTTGTTTTTGGAACTTCCTTATGTCAAACCTTAAATCCCCATGTGTTGTTAGATATGAGACAACTAATTGGGTGGTGTGTGCTACTCTAAGCCTCCAAAGTCTTCAACATAAAAGAAGTGCACTCGAAACCAACAAAAATGCTAAGGCAAAAAGGGATTTTCACCTGCTAGTGAGCAAGGAACAACAAAATACACCAAGGGGAAAAGATTTTTGTCATTGTAGTGAAAATCCACTACATCTTCTTTCAAAGTTTTCAATTTAGATTTGATTCTATTTATTTAGCAAAAATGTCTTTAAAATGAGATTGGTTCCAATTTTATAGGAAAATTTTTGACAATGTTGATTTCCCTACCAAAATGTACATTTTTGTTCCTTTAATGGAAAAGTTCTTCCATAGATCCTCCATAAATAAATAAAGTCTAGATCTTTGAACCATATGTTTTCAAACACGATTCAAGGGAAGTTAGCTAGCATGAAATCTCCTAGGACATAGAGATTAATTGGAAAGTCGTGTGAGACTAACAATGATGAGGATATTACTCTCAAGAATCCAAATCTTAGATAGCCAAGAGGTAGAAATGAGGAATCTATCTAGTTGCTTATCAATGTATTTGCTAGATTTGGGAACCATATTAGATAAATTCATTAAAGTCTAGTTAAGATTACAGTTGTTTAGAAATGTCTCCTCTCTTATCTTGGAAGGACAGAATGTCATTGAAATCAACACCTAATATTATCAACACATCAAACATTGATGAAATTAAAAAATTGAGTTGATTCCATAACTTGTTTTGTATATGCCTTGTGGGACCATAAATATTGAAAAGAAAGAAAGTCAGTTGGAAGAAAAACTTGAAATTTGACTAAACAACTAATTTTGATCCCAACCTACTTTTTTTCCATTACTTCACATCAATTTAATTAAATTTAAAAAAATAAAACAAATTTTTAACAACCATTCACATATCTTTTATCACAATATTTTATAATAAATATCTCTTACAATTTTGTTTATATTTCTTTAAGACTTGTAGTTAATACTCGATTTGACAAAGAATTTATTAACTCCCAAAAAGAACTTAATCTTCCACTAAAACTCCAGGGAAGAGAGGTGTTCCTATATTTTAATGACTCTTTCTACCATCATTATTTTTCTGTTTCATACATTCTTACCAGACTCTCCCTTCAACAAATGTCAATTCTTTTGACATAGTCACTCTCTTAAAAAGCTAGTGTTAGATGAGGGATATAGCTAGTGTTAGATGAGGGATATCTCCTTCAAGTGGGCCTTGGTTTGGTACCAGTATTAAATTAGAGGCCTCAATTTTCCAATGCGTGAGACAAATGTCTCTCCATAATTTATCCGGACTGCTTCCTGCCGCCTCACCATTTTGACTTGATTTTGAGTTGCCATCAACAAAAGCTTTGGCTTACATTGAGTTTCTGGTCTCGCTCTCCTCTTTTTCAATATATTCTTTGAATAGAAATATAATGATAGCCTTATCGTATTTCTGATCTAAGTTTAGTGCATGCGACTGTTTACGATAAGCATTTCTCTATCAATCGTAATCAGCCTCCCACTGCGGCGTAATCTTCGTTGGACAACGATTATATGTGTGAAAGTTTACTTGGAATAGTTATAAAGCTGTAAGTGTTTGAATGGACCAAATGTACTCCATTATTGTGAAAAATCTATTGCAGCTACTGATTATTAATTTCCTATCTTATAAGATTATTTGGCTGCCGAAAAATTAATTAATTTACAGCAAATATTAAATAATAACACAGCTGCAACTTCATGGAAAAATCACGGAGACAGAAAAATGAAATCAACACAATATTTTGGACAAATTGTCCTTGGAAAAACCTCGAAGGGAAAACCAGTACTGCAGATGAGGAATTTTATTAAACCAAATCAAGAGATACATAGACTACTTGCCTCTTACTGGCAAAGCTCCGGCAATGATCTCCTCCGAAAATTCTTCTCCCAATTTCTCCTATAGAAATTCCACTACTGCTGTCTTGAACGCTATCGCTGCGCCCTTGCTCTCACTGCAAATCAGTTTGCTATCACTGCAAATTTATTTATTTGCTATCGCTGCAAATACTTCTCGGATCTATGTTCTCCAAATGCCTATTGATCCTCTTTTATAATCCCCTCATTGAAAACCAATGGCCATGATTTAATCTAAATCAATGGCTAGGATTAATTAGACTCTAAACCCTAATATCTAGAAGTCTCTCGAGAAATCAATTTTCTAGGTATAGAGAAAAATATTCCAGCTGTGTTTCTAGCCTCGTAATCACCACCTGAGACTAGAACACCTATCCAAGCTACATTTAAAATTAACACTCCCTCTTAGCGAGGAAGGTGTTCTGCATAACACCCAACTTACCTCTGAAGAAGATGAATTTCACCTTCCCCAATGCCTTTGTCAAAATGTCTGCTACCTGCTGATCTGTAGGTATATATTGTAGCTGAACAATCCTCCACTGTACACAATCCCTGATGAAATGATACCTGATGTCTATATGCTTAGACCTATCATGAAACATTGGATTCTCAGATAATCTGATGCAACTCTGATTATCACAGTGTATCACTGTAGTCTCAACCCTCTGACCAAACAAGGCTACCAGCAACTTCTGAAGCCATATAGCCTCACACGTTGCCATACTAGCTGCTATGTATTCTGCTTCTACAGAACTCAGAGCCACAGACTTTTGCTTCCTGCTGTACCAAGAGACAACTCTTGATCCCAAACTAAAGCAGCACCCTGAAGTGCTTTTCCTGTCCACAGTACTGCCTGCCCAATCTGCATCAGTATAACCTACCAACTTGATACCATCACCTCGAGCATATCTGATCCCATACTCGATTGTACCACGCAAATACCGTAATACATGCTTTGCCGCTATCCAATGCACTCTCTTCGGCTCAACCATGAACTGACTAAGAGAGTTTACTGCAAAGGATATATCTGGCCTAGTGTTAACCAAATACATGAGAGATCCAATCATCATCCTGTATAAGGTGGGGTCTACATCCTTTTCCTTGGATGCGTCTACCTTCTTCCAATTCGTGATCATAGGTGTAGACATGGCTCTGTAATCTTGCATCTCAAACCTCTTCAAGATTTCAATGCAGTATTTCCCTTGTCCAAGGAAAATCTCTCCATTTGTCTGCCACACTTCCATGCCTAGAAAGTAGTGCATAAGCCCCAAATCCTTCATCTTGAACTCTGCTGCAAGGTCCCTCTTGCACTCCTCTATAAGCCCCAGTGAACCTATTAAAAACAAGTCATCCACATATAGAACAAGAATGAGAATTTCACCCCCAACCACCAAGTAGTAGAGGTTAGCATCTGCCTCACTCTTCACAAAGCCTATTCCCTGCAAGTATCTATCAATGTGCTCATACCACGCCCTGGGAGCCTGCTTGAGTCCATACAAAGCTTTCTTCAATCTGCACACGTGGGTTTCACTGCTGTGTGCTACAAAGCCCTCTGGTTGTTCTATGTATACCTCCTCTAACAATTCCCCATTAAGAAATGCCGTCTTGACATCCATTTGATGGATCTACCATCCCATATGTGCTGCAAGTGAGATTACGGCTCGTATAGAAGTATACCTGGCCACTGGAGCGAATCTCTCCTCATAGTCTATTCCCTCCTTTTGAGAGAACCCCTTGGCCATGAACCTTGCCTTGTATTTTTTGATGCTACCATATGTACCATGCTTAATCTTATAGATCCAGCGTGATCCAACCACTGCCCTATCTGTCGATCTAGGCACAACCTCCCACACATCATTCTGCATTATTGAGGTATATTCCTCAACCATCGCATCTTGCCACACCTGTTGCTGTGTAGCCTCCTGATAGTTAGAAGGCTCACTATCTACCAACTGACTAACCAATGCCACATAGTCATTATACCTGGCTGGTTGTTTCCGCTGTCTACTACTCATCCTAGGAGCTCCCACAAACTCCTGAGTATCCTTATGTGTCTGTTGAACCTCACGGTTCCTCCTGCCAACTATAGAGGATGAAATATCAAACTCCATATCTTCTTGATGCATCTCTTGGATTTGCTGTATCTGTTGCTCCATACTCTGTGAACTCTCAGCACCTGAGCCTGTGCTTGTACTAGTAACTATACTCGTGCTTCGCTGCCTCTGTTCTGGTTGAACAATCCTTGGAGCTTCTATTGGCTGCTCATTCTGATCATCTGCTGGCAAATCTCTGGACCTCCTATATGCCTTGTCCTCCATGAATTTGACATCACACCTGACTATAATCCTCCTGGTCCCTGGAATAAATATCTGATATGCCTTTGAGGTCTCGCTGTACCCCACAAAGTACCCTCTCTCTGCAGTCTGATCTAACTTGGAACATGTAGCCCCTGGAATCTGACAAAACGCCAAACTCCCAAATATCCTGAAGTGACTGACATCTGGCTTCTTCCCTGAGAATGCCTCCTCTGGTGTCATCTTGCCCAATACCTTATGTGGAACCCTGTTTTGTATGTATACTGCTGTACTGCATGCCTCTGCCCATAAGTATCGTGGCATATCTTGGTCATACAATATAGCCCTTGCTGCCTCCGATATAGAACGATTCTTCCTCTTAGCAACCCCATTCTGCTACGGGTTGTAAGGAACGGTCCACTCTCTCTTGATTCCTTCCCTGGTATAGAACTCCTGGAACTCTTTCCCTTTGTACTCGCCTCCATTGTCTGACCGAAGAACCTTTACCTTCCTGCTTGTCAAATTCTCCACAAGAGCTTTGAACTCCTGGAAGTGACTGAAGACCTCATCCTTAGTCTTCAAGAAGTATATCCAGGTCTTCCTGGAGAAATCATCAATAAAAGTAACAAAGTACTCATATCCTCTGAGAGACTTTATTGACATTGGTCCACATATATCTGAATGTACTAGATCAAGAACCCCCTTGCATCTGGTGTCACTCCTTGGAAAAGCTACTTTCACAAACTTCCCCAATACACATCCCTTACATACATCATCATGCTCTGTGCTCACATCTGGAACACCTGTCACTATCTCACGAAGTAATTTAAGTGCTCCATGATGTATATGGCCCATCCTTCTATGCCATAGCTCTCCTTGATCTCTAGGATTACTGCTGCTCACTAGTGCCTTAGGAGTATCGAACTGCAACCTATAAAGTCGGCCGCTCCTAACTCCAATAGCTATGGGTGATTTCCAATCCTTATTCTTGATTAAAACATGTGCCCCTCTAAAGAGTACATTGTAGCCTTTATCCTGAAGGACAGATACAGAAATTAGATTCATGCCCAAGCCTGGCACATACAACACATCATGAATGGAAATAGGCTTGCCATTCTCCCTCTGAAATAGAACAGTCCCTCTTCCAACTGGATTGCACTTGGACTTGTTCCCCATCTGAATCTAGAATCTGATGTCCTCCTCCTTGTATCTGGAGAAGTACTCCCTAACTCCTGTCATATGAAATGACGCCCCACTGTCTATATACCAAACACCCTGTGAGGTTGAGCTAGTCAGGCAAGCTATGAGTGCAAACTCATCCTCCATTCTACTAGAAAGCTCATCTACACTTGCTGAAGCTGCCGTCTGCTTCTTGCCCTTCTTTTCATTTTTCTTCCTTTGTGGGAAATCATTGACATAGTGGCCGAACTCGTGACAACCATAGCATTTGATCTTAGATAAGTCCTTCTTCTTCTCACTTTTTGGATTTGATCCTTTGCCAGACCCCTTCTTCGCTTTCCCTTTTCCTGCTAGGGCAACGTTTTCCTGTTCCACCTCACTTTTCTGACTATTACTGCTGGTTCCATTGACAAGACTTAGTCTAAGCTCCTCCTGAGTGAAGTCACTCCATAGTCGATCCCAACTCGGTAAGGTGTCTCGTCCATTAATAACTTGAACAAAGACATCCCACTGCTTAGTAAACCCATTCAGGGCTATTCGTACTAGCTCATCATCCTTTGGTTTGTCTCCAACAGCTGCTAATTCATCCTTGACAAGTCTAAGCCTGGTGAGATAACTTGTGACGTCTTCTCCCTTATTCATCTGGGTATTCCTTAACTTTTCTCTGAGAATCAGCTTCCGGTTAAGGGTAGCATTCTGGTACAGATTCATAATGGTGTCCCACATCGTCTTTGCTGTATCTAACTCTGCAATATGCAGAACAATATGATCCTTAACACCGTCAAGAATCAGCCTCCTTGCCTTGGCATCTTCCTTCTTATATGCTAAGAGCTGTGTTGCATCTGTAGGTACAGGTACAACAGTGGTCACATAATCCTTGATACCATTCTCTTCCAATAATAAAGAAATTCTGGCTTTCCAGACACCAAAATTTGAGGCTCCATCCAATCTTACCTGATCTCTTAAACCTGCTGAGGCCATCTCAAAAGAAAATAATAATTTGAAGAGGTCAAACTGGGTTTTATAAACCCTAGATTTTTATTTATTATTTTTCCTTTCTCCCTGTGCCTGTTTTGCCCTCAGATCCGCTCTGATACCATGTGAAAAATCTATTGCAGCTACTGATTATTAATTTCCTATCTTATAAGATTATTTGGCTGCCGAAAAATTAATTAATTTAGAGCAAATATTAAATAATAACACAGATGTAACTTCACGGAAAAATCACGGAGACAGAAAAATGAAATCAACACAATATTTTGGACAAATTGTCCCTGGAAAAACCCCGAAGGGAAAACCAGTACTGCAGATGAGGAATTTTATTAAATCAAATCAAGAGATACATAGACTGCTTGCCTCTTACTGGCAGAGCTCCGGCAATGATCTCCTCTGGAAATTCTTCTCCCAATTTCTCCTATAGAAATTCCACTACTGCTGTCTTGAACGCTATCGCTGCGCCCTTGCTATCACTGCAAATCAATTTGCTATCACTGCAAATTTATTTATTTGCTATCGCTGCAAATACTTCTCGGATCTATGTTCTCCAAATGCCTATTGATCCTCTTTTATAATCCCCTCATTGAAAACCAATGGCCATGATTTAATCTAAATCAATGGCTAGGATTAATTAGACTCTAAACCCTAATATCTAGAAGTCTCTCGAGAAATCAATTTTCTAGGTATAGAGAAAAATATTCCAGCTGTGTTTCTAGCCTCGTAATCACCACCCGTGACTAGAACACCTGTCCAAGCTACATTTAAAATTAACAATTATAGCACGGCTTCTCTGGAATTGAGGGTTTGAGAATATTGTGTTGAAAATCAAGCCCGCAATATCCTTTGCTTACTGCAGATAGGGACTTTTACTATTAATTTTGTCTCAAGGCTCTTAGTTGTGTTTTTTATTATATGAATTTTCTTAGTTATGTTTTTTTATTGATATGAATTTTATTTCATGTGATATTGTGACAAAAGATTGGTAATTGAGATTTGATGTTAAATTTTAATATCAGTATCTTCACCTATATCCAGAGTGGTGGTTAGTTCATAAGACCAATTCCTAGAGGTGCGGCGATTAGTCCAACAATAATTGAGATTTGATAATAAATTTGAAATTAAAGAATTGAGATGAGTGGAATTTAAGAATATGAGTGTTTAGAACTAAATTGCAACAATTATCTTATCTAGAGACATGATCTTGTCTTGATTTCTGCAATTATGTTCTCTATAGAAATGGATCTTTGATATTTGCAACACATGTTCACTTGATGGTATCTAAAGCAAGGAATACAATGGTGGTGCTAAAGAGCATTAGGGGGATTCTTATGCAAGAGTTGAAGTTTAGGACTTCCTTGTGCCTTAAACAAGCCTTGAGACAAAATTAATAATAAAAGTAAAAAGATAGTGGGTGGCTATGGATGCCAATGTAAGATGGCAGTGGATGATGTTGAGTCAACCATTGATTGTTCAAAGGGATTGAGTGTTATTGATGTATGACAAGTAAATACATTGATGGTTGGTGTACCTAGAAAAGAGAAGAGGTTAAATGCTCTTTTGTATGCTTATTTATTGACAAGTTGGATAGAGGACAAAAAAAGTGGCCAAAAACTCATTTTAGCCATAATTTGATTGAACTTTATTTAAACATCATCCAAATCAATGATCAAATAGTCAATAGCAATTTTACACTTCATCCACACCAAAAAGTGGTAAATATGTGTTATATTTTTATTGGGCAAAATTAACCTTTGACTATTGAACAAGATGACATTGAAGAATAGTCATGTGATTGAATGCCACTAAAAAATTGTGCACATAATGGATTGATGATACCCAAGCCATAGCACACTCATGTTATATACAAATATTAATATTTACAAGAAAATGTATTATTTACTAATGCCTGACATAATAAAAATATAACATAAGCATATTATAATATGACCACCTAAATTCAAATTTGAAAGTACCACCCCTAAAGATTGGATTCATTTAGCGTGAGGAATGGACCTGCATAGGAGACTCCAAAATATTTTTTATGTTAGGAAACGTGTCTCAACCTTGCACCTAATGCTAAGATTACAAATAGTGTAGTTTTTAGGATGAAAAACATAAAACACAATTTCTCAAGTGTAGAGTTAGTTCTTGACCAAAATAAAAATTATGGGTTGTTCAAAATCAATTCATGGCTGCCTTTCATGTGGACCTCTTTGAGCTCTACAATTTTTTCAAAAAAAGGCACAATCAACCTCTTAGATAAAAAATTATGACCTCTGAAAGTTGTGTCTCCTACATTGGAAATATAAAAACATCAACACATAAAAGAGATATAAAGGGGAGTTACACTTGTGACCAACATGTCATAAGGCATATTTCGATGGGGATAATGAAGCCAAAATAGAATGCTCAATTTGACGAATGGATTATAACAGGGTTATGATAGGTGGAAGGAATATGCTATTTTAGCCTATAGACTCATTTCAGTATTTGGATTCCAATATTTTGGGTGGTTTTATCTCATGGTTTTTTAATTACCATTTGATGGTTTCATGTATTGTATCTCATGTTTGGGCAACTACATGGAAATGGGGGACAAATTAATGGCTATCTTTGAGATTTTCAGAAAAACACATTCATGTTATGAAAAACATATCATGTAGATGGTTTAACATGTATACATGTTTAATGCCTTGAATTAAAAATTTTGTATGATCCTTCTCATTTAGGGCTTGGATTTCCAATCCTAAGGGCTGGACATCTCTTGTGGCTTCTACATTTACGTTTTTAACATAAAACATCTTGAATTTAAACTATGACTTTATCAGGTTTACACATTTTACAATAAAATTTTACAAAATCACCACCAAAATAAAGAGCTACAAGTCTTACCTTTCTATCCATATATTTTTTAATATTTTAAATAAGTTAACATATTTATTTTTATTTTCTTTGAAGAGTGTCTTGATATTCCTCCAACACATATGTATTGATTTATTTAATAACCCACTTATCCAAACTTCGATAAACATATATAGGATTCTTCTATGCTTCATTCTATGCACATTCAAGAAAAAAATTACATTTTCAATTAGTTTTGTACAAGTTATGTGATGCGTACACTCAATTATACAATTTTCAAGATGTATCCACTTCAAAAAATCACAAAAAAAATTATTCAATAAAAAATATTAAAAAACACACAACTTGTAGTACTCACTATTCACTATATTTCCACCAATTGGTTATTAAAAATACCTAATATAGGAAAAAAATAGAGGGCATACACCAAATACTATGTTATATTTTAGTCATAAAAATAGGAACACTTTTGTGTGTACTCAACATTTAACCCTCTTAATCTTAACCATTTTTAAAAACCTTTAGTATTTTAAAAACTAGATTTAGAGTAATACAATTTTTATCTTCAAATTTTGAGTGTATGCATCTTGAATTACTTGTCTAAGTTTAGGTTTAGCCAATTTCAAAAAAAAGTGGCCACTTTTGACTCCCTTTTCGTCCCCCATTTCCATGCACTTACGAGATTTATCAAGTTCTTCAGATGTAGGTTTCATACCGAGTTTTGTACGTATTTTTATGATGTTAGAATTCCCTAGATCTCTAATTGGTGATACTCTTGCGAAGGCTTGTTTTGCAAGTGTATTGTAACTATGTTTACTGAATAATGCATTGAGTTTCTTTGGAGTATGGATTTTTTCTCCTAAAAGGGTTTTCCCTACGTACACCTATGTTATGTTATATTGCTTATTTTATGTTTTATATGTGTTTCTACTTTCTATAATTGTTAAAAAGATTGAAATTTGCACAACATTGTCCTTAGAAGTTTAGTGTAAGCAACATTTCCATGGACCTTTCTTCCTTTCATTTGGTGTCAGAGCATGATCACTTCAGATTCTAGGTATTAGGTAGAGGGTTTTTGTAACAATCTTCATTTGAGTGGGAACTTATGTAGAGAGAGTTTTTGATCTTATAACATGAAGAGATGGAAAGCACATCAAGGATACAAGTGGAAATGTTCTCAGGCATAAACTTTGAGTTGTGGAAACACAAGGTGGAGGATATGCTTATGGATAGGAATCTATGGGATGCAATATCTAGTATCAAGACATTAGGTATAAACCAAGAATATTGGGACATAATGGAAAATAAGGAAAATGGTCTTGTGAAACTCTATTTGGTAGATTCAGTTTTATTAACTGATCATGAAGAGACTTATGCAATGAATCTTTTGAAAAATCTTGGAGAAATTCATCAAGCTAAATCCTTGAAAAATAAGTTAGTCCTTAGAAAGAAGTTGTACTCTCTTAGAATGGAAGATGATGGATCCACAACCAATCATTTGAATTCCTTCAATATGCTAGTTGCCTATCTAACATCTATGGGAGTGAAGATGAAGGAGGAGGATCGTTGTATGACTTTTCTATGTTCTTTTTTAGATACACAGGACAACCAGGTTATGGCCATTGGGAGTACTACCACCAAGTTCACGATGGATGTAGTGGTTGTATATTTTCTTTTTGAAGAAATGAGAACGAATAATTTTGAGTTAGTTGAGGCCCTAGTGGTTTGTGGAGGATCCAAAGAAAAAGGCAAGAAGAAGGAAAAGAGGCAAGATAAGTCTAGATCCAAATCTTGTAGGAGATCCAAATCTCTTGGTAAGTTCAAGGAAAACTGTTAGAACTATGACAAAGTTGGACATCTTATAAGAGATTGTAAGGATGAGAAGAAGAAAATAGGTTGACTTTGATGACGAGTCTAAGAGATCCTCCTAGGATGATGGTGATTCTTCTATCACTGCATGAGAAGGTGTGGTTGATAGACTCTAGTGCCTCTTTCCACATGACTATGTAGATCAAGGTTGGTTTACACCATATGAATATTATGATGGTGGGAACCTGTGTATCTTGGAGATGATTCTCATTTGAAGATTGTTGGTCATGGAAGATTCCCAATTCGATTCACTAATCAATGAATGAAGGGGATCAATGGTGTATTCTATATCCTTGGTTTCGCATGAAACCTACTTTCTATAAATAAACTTAATGATGTAGGTGTGTAGGTTGTTTTCTTGGGTGGAGGGTGTAAGATGGTTAGGAGAGCTATGCTTCTTGCTAAGGGTGTTCTAATTGGCACCCTATTTCAACTAGATACATGCATGGTTCAGTGTAATAGTTATTTTTTTCCTATAATGAAGAGATGTGTAGAATCTTCACCTTTAGCATTGGAACCAACAATAAAGAGCTGTGGTGTGTCTGCTTCTAATGGTTTTTCTTTCTAGGTACCTAAGTGTGCTCATTCTTTGAAGATAAAACTTCCAGTAGAGAAAATAATGTGTAGCATCGTAGATTATTCTCTTTCACAATTTCACACTTTATTTGGCACTCGCTTTAGTGTCCACTCCCCTAGTGTGTTTTCAGGATCACTCACCAGCCTTAGCCTTACCCTAAACCCACAAAGAGATGTTTTCTAAAGGATTCTTTGACCCTTTCTGCTTATCCTATCCAAAAACTATAAAGGTACCTTAGCCTTGGCAATCCCCCAAGTCATTTGAACTTTCTAGGAACTAAAGTTGTATGGACCAAAGTGCTAGGAACGTACATCTATGCATCGTGCTAATGTCTCGAAAGTGTCTTTTAGTTTCTCAACCATTAAATTAGAAGGTGTGTTTTTACTTGCGTAGCATTCTGAGCTTTTCTTGATCTCTATCTACACCCAAATGGCTCTTTTCCCATATTTTTTCCTCTTGCTTCTTCTATAAAACCATATCACTTTTCCATTTGAAAGTACTAATCTCTCACACCAGTGAAGCTATACCAAAATTATTACTCACTATTATTTTACTTATGTAATTTCTATTATATGCTCATTGTTCATTGTGAGTTATTGAAAACAATCAATTTATGTGATTTACTTTAATTCCTTGCACTCTTCAAAAGAATCTCATTTAAGATTGCTATCCTCTTGAACAAAGTTTCATTTTATACTTCTATGTGATAGTCTTCCAGTGAGATCCTAGTAACTCCTTTCCTCACTTTTGTCAATCCATTTAGATTAGCATTTATCTTGTGGGTTGAATATCATTTCCTTGCTTGTTCATTTATCAATATTGCATTATTATCTTGTCACTGCTCATCACAATTCTAGACACACTTAAAATTAATTTCACACACTATTTTATCAATATATCAATCTCTAGTTGTCATTGAGGTGGAAACACCAAAATAGGGTTTGACTGAGACAAACTCCTATACATCCCAACCCTTCTTCTCTATTTGTGATTATAGGTACCATGAGAAAACATTTTGAGAACATGAACAATTGCATTTCCTTTCCCCTTTATGGTCTATTCTATTATTCCATTCTCATCATATCATTTCTACCTATTTGTCTTGTCTATATCAATATTTGTGTAGTAATCATTGTGTTTGAAATCAACAGGTAACTTTCTAAATCCATGATTTTGGTTTTATGTGTCATACAGACCACAATGTGACGTACAAATCTCTACACCACATGTCATCCTAGACACTGACGCTATCTACCTAGTGCTAGGTTCTTTATGGTCTGATATTTCTATTTCTACATTTGTTTCTATGAATAACTTTATAAATCTCTATATTTTCTTTGTTTTATCCTCTCCTTGTTAGTTTTAGTTGATAACATTTAATCATTTCATTTCCAATTGCAACAAAGGGATATAGCGTAGATATTCTTTCTCTTCCAGATTGGATAGAAGCAAGATATACATCTTTGGTGGCTAGTATCCTAATTTGTAATGGGAAGTTGTTCTAATTAAACATAGTTTAATTAGATTTACTTTTCCCATATCACATTTTGGTGAACCTGACATGAATCAAACATGCTACCTTTTCAATAAAGTCTAGCATACCAGACACCAGGTGTTCCCTAATGTCTTGCATCTTTCTACTATTGACATTGACATTTGAACCCTACTATGAAGGCGTAAATATGAGAATTATCCCACCCCACCCTTCTGTAAGCCAAAATGCATGCCTCCATTTCTGCCTCTAAGTCCTCCTACATCATCCATTCTGATTGTGGAGACCTCTACTCAACTATTAGTCATCATTGCTCATGATCCCACTATTAGCATTGGGCGACCCCCTATTGTCATTTATTCTGATATTGATTCAAATCAATATTCCCCAAGGAAGATGTATTTGCATCCCTGGTAGAGATAAAATCTCTTTCCTCAATCTCCACAAGATCGATGGATCTCACCTTTGGTGAGTTGCACTAGGATCCTCCTTTGGTTGTTGATCCTCTGTGTGATGAACTAGACATTGTACCAAGTACTACTCTCAAGTGGTCCCTCTAGAGGCCTATCCACCATCCCTATATGATGAGAACTATTTGGAGGTGGATGACCTAATAGAGCCTAATCCTTGAGTATAGTCCCTTCATTTCATTTTTATTGTTCATAGTTTTCCTATATGTTTTGTAATCCTTGTACTTGATGCATGGCATGTCTATCTGTTTTTATCTCTCCTTGGAGGACCCTTGATGTTGGTGCAAGAGGTACTCCCTCTTGTCCAAACACATACACTTCCACACACAAAATCATATAGGTAATAGATTAATATAGCAGAGACTCTCTGCTCACAAATTGAACTCACAAACCATACAAGATTGCAACAAAACAATATTTCACTTTATTATCCCAAAATCCACACATCAATCAATTTCTACAACATTACAAATAATTTCTTCAATGGTTGCTCTCTCATTCAAACCTACACACACACAAACCCCATGGCTTCTTCTGCATACCTAAGTATTCACTTTTGCCCCTACTCTACAACTCATTCACAGGTTTCTCACTTATTCACTTGAATGGTGCTATTTTTCATCTAATTTGTGCCCTCTCTTCACTTCCACTCCAGTACGCCCTATCCCTATCTCATAGCCTCCTACATGGCCCTTCTATGAGGCCTTCTATATCTCCCTTCGACTATTCTCTGATAGGTAATCATAATTCTAATACAAAGCCTCTTCTGGTAACAACATGGGAATCCCCTAAGGCTGTAGCATTCGACCTTTTTAAACTCTACTTGCACACACCAAGGATGCCCACTAAATTTGTTAGGTGTTTGGCCTTTCATATCCCATTTGCATTTTGTTAAGACATTTTTAAATTATAAAGGGTGTGTCTATTGAGCATCATTGTGGTGGAAGTATACCAAACAAACATTTGTTTATTATGCTAAAACTTCCTACTCCTCAGACTATGACCTCAATCACTCCACGTTGACATTGAATTGAAATATCTTTTTAAATATTTTCTTATGTGCCTCATAAAATTTGCATATATTTGTTTTTATCTCCCACGTTGAGAGGCTTCCTGAGATTTTGAATAATTTTAACAAACAATTATGCCTATATGGTATTTGAATTCTCCCCAAATTGTAAAACATCCCAAACATTAGTATCAGTCTCTATAGGCTTGTTTTCTATTGGTTGAATATTAATTTATTTTTGTGAATGGATATACATCGACTTCCCACAAACCGCATTCATCTGTGCTGGCCCAACAAACGTATGATGAAGAAATTGATACAAACTCATTACAATTTCACCTCCTAGGGTGATGGATGATTCATCTCTATCAACTTTGAACTTCATCTCACCAGTAAAATGCACAAGTACTTCCTTTCCATAAAAATTAGTCACATACACAGAACTATTATTGAAAGAAGAAAATATGTGAGCTACACCAAACACATGTTCTCCAAACAATGCCATTCAATTCACCACATAACTCTGCATACACTTTGTAGACACCAAAAATTGATCCATTTCATTATTTATGCATTAAACCCATAACATCACCTAATCATACCAAACCTTGTAAAACACCTTGTAATATTTATCCTAGGTCATTACATTGTCCCACTTATCCCACTTGATCACTTTCCCAATTAATTAAATAAACCTCTTTATTTAATTAATCCCTCTTCACATGTCTCACAAACAATTTAAAATTAAATATTAAATCAAATCCCTCATCCATGTATCACATGACTACAAATCTTCTCATGCAAACATAATTTAAATAATTTTATTATTTAAATAATGAGATTCTCACTCACATCCTATTTTTAGCCCCACTTATTTGTGCGTCATAAGCATCTTTTCTCTCAAATAAATATAAGAATCCCACTTATTCCCTCACATCCTATTTTGAGCCTCATGTCATAACCCACTTAATGTGGGTCATAGGCACTAAAATCAACTTTTAATCCTAGTCCTACACATCAGATAATTGACTTTTAATCTTGGCCATCAAATCCTACCAGCTCTTGCCTATAAATCAACTCTCATCCAAGCCATTTTCATGCATTGAGTTTCAAGTAACTTTACTTTGTCGAAATTCCAATTGAGCCTTTACATCACCCATCAATGTATTTTCCTCTATCAATCTCCATATTACAGTTATGCTACAAAAATGAACAATCAACATCCAACCTAAATTGATCAATCAATCTTTTAATGATGCATGTATCATTCGAGGTATTTGAAGAGTTTGGATTGAGGTAATGCACTTGTTTTTGTTTTATCTATTTTATTTGTCCAATTTTTTTGTCTATACATTCCAGCACACCCGATGGGAACACTAGCTTGATTAGTTTTAGTTTTTCGTCACTAAAACTATGTTTTTTGAGAAGTTATGGATGAGGTGCACTTCTGGTTAGTTATAGGTCATAGTTGCAAGGTTTTATGTCACCTATGGCTAAAAATTTATCGCCTCTCCAGAGTCTAAGAGGTTCTGAGTCATGGTTGCATAGTAGTGAATCACAGTTGCAGAGGGATATATCGCATATGGTAATTTTCAAATTGCAGTTGAATAGTAGTAAATCACATTTGAATAGCAATAAGCCTTTGAATAACAGTGAATCATAGTTGCATAGCAGTAAATCACTTTTGAATGGCATTAAATTGCATTTTAATGGCAGTAGGTCACATTTGCATAGCATTAGGTCACATTTGGATAGAATTAGCTCACATTTTCACAGCAGTGAGTTGTATTTG
Organism: Cunninghamia lanceolata; assembly: GCA_027924645.1. Taxonomy (NCBI): domain Eukaryota; kingdom Viridiplantae; phylum Streptophyta; class Pinopsida; order Cupressales; family Cupressaceae; genus Cunninghamia; species Cunninghamia lanceolata. Next base: position 16,534,862 of record BSBN01001121.1, on the reverse strand, counting down.
TAGAGCAGCAAGTCGCATTTGCACAGCAGGAGGGTATTTTTTTTCTTTTTGCCATAACTTTTGCATACGGTATCAAAATTTTGTAAACAAGGACTTGTTGGAAATTTAACTCAACAAACTATGCAATGGAGAAGAAATTATTAGGTGAATATATCATTTACACTACTTTTTTTCTTGTTCAAAGTCAAACTTGATTTTAAACTTTAAATGACCATATCTTTAGCAAAATCCAATTTTGATGATTTTTTTTTGAAAGTGCATAGAATTTTATCTAGAATCTATTCATGCAATCCATTTTTCTGTATTAGATCATCTTAATTAGTTTTTATCAGATTCTTCATTTTTCACATAGCTTTCTTCTTGTGTAATTTTACTTGGTCTTTTTTGATTCTATGGCTTGTAGGTGAATCAAAGGAGCTGGAGCAGCATTTGGATCAGTCACAACATCAATTTGGAAAGAGAAAACAATTAGGTACACACATTCCATCTTTCATCACTTAATCACTGCTTACAAACACATTTGGATTTTGGTCTAAAAATGAATCTTGTCTTCAATCACACATCAAAATCAGGTCTAAAATTAACAAGTGTATTCCTACACATTTGATTTGGGAGCTAAAAAGAACAAGTGCTTGAACTACTTAATCACACATTTCAATTTTCTAAGGGTCAATTAACAACTACAAGTGTGAATCAAGTGACAACTCACTTGGTTTGCTTTTGTTTACCCTATCTTAGGAGGCCTTCTTGGAGACACACCCACTCCAAGGGACAACCTCAATTGAAGCTGAATCGAAAGACACCTCATTAGGAGTTGTAAATCTTGTCACTCTTGGCTAAGCCCCAAAGAAATTTATACCTTTGGGAAGTGAAGGTGAAGGGTGGGTTACCCCTTTCTCCCGGCTATGTGGCAAGATTTCTCTTTCAATTCTTTAGTCAACCTTGTGCAATCTAGCCTAAGACCTAATTGGCCATACCCCATTTGACTAGACATTAGGGCTTGTTGTTGTGTTTTCAAGTGTGTGCTTAATAATAACATTTAATCTTGAAAGGAAAATTGAACGTTGTGTTTGATGTGTGTGTTCATGCATTTACATGTGATATTTTGTGTTTGATATTGCCCAAAGTCAAACTTCTGATAAATATTTGACACATCATCCAATCTTTCCAAGCCAAACCATCCTAGTCATTCAAGCAATCACATACTAATCATTCTAAAACATCATCATAATCCTAATCAAACATTTGCTAAAAGTGACACCATGAGAACATTGGAAGACCTAGCACAAGACTTCATTCAAGCACTGTACCAAGCATCACGACCTCTAAACCAAGAAAACATAAAAGATCTCCATTTTATGATCCTACAAATTCAACTTCATGCAATCCAATCACCTCAAGTACATCACCTAATAACACAAGCCCAACACCTCCTAGCCATTTGCCAAACCCAACAACCAAATCATCCTTTATCCATTCACTATCAACAAGCAATGCCACCTCAACCTTACATGTCATCATCTTCCATTTCATATCAACCTAGTTAATCCACATGTCAAATCAATTCCATATCAAATTATCCCACTTCATATCAACCTAATCCACCTACCTATCAAATTAATTCCACATCATCTTATCCCACACCTTTCCAAGTCAATGCCACATCATCATACCCAACTTCTTCCAATACCAATAACCAAGCCTATCAATGGTCTCCATAACAAGACTATCAAGCACTGTTGATAGACCTAAGTCCACCTTTGCAACAAGACCTAATATCCTTTGATACTCATGATACCTTTGACAAGTAAGATACCATTCTAGAGTTGCCTCCATCATCCACCCAAATGCTAATCCCTAAACCTACTATTCCTATCCCAACACTACCATGTGATCCTATTCCTAGCCCATTGATCCACCAACCTTCTAATCCATCAAGCCATTCATTACCTTCATCACCATGTTATTCAAATCCTTCACCAAAAGATTCGGCTAAGAGAATTTTAAAAGAGGATGCTCAAAGGAAAATCATTAAACTTCCAGAAGTCAAACCATGTGAAGAAATTGCCTACAATGATTATGATTATTGTGCATACCATAGAACCAAAGGCCATAATACAAATGAATGCCCCATATTTATCCTAATTGTTTACAAGAGGTATGAAAATATAAAGAGAAAGTATGCCAAATCATCTCAATCCCATGTGTCACCCCCATCTAATCCAAACCCTAATCCATCCAATCCCATTATCCCACCATCTAGTCCAATTCCTAATCCATCCAATCCCATTATCCACCCATCTAATCCAAACCCTAATCTATCAAATCCCATTAATCCTTTGTCTAGTCTAAGTCCTAACCCATCTAATCCCATTCTCCATCCCAAAAATCCTAATTCTTAGCCTACCACACCATCTACCCTTATCATCCACCCATTATATTGTCCATCCACCCATACACTTGCAAAGGATGTGATCCAATGGCTACTAGCAAGGAATAAAACATCTCCATGTCATCAAACATCTATCCTTGAGCCTATCCAAGAACCTTCCATTAACATGCTTAGCCTTCAAGCCCATCATGTGACCTACAAGCTATTGAGCCTATTCAAGAGCCTCCTATCATGAGCCCAAGTAAAATTCCATCATACTCCTTTATTGATGAATATCAAGAACCCATCAGACTTACCCAAGAGTCATCCATTTCCATTCAATAAAGTTAAGAGGTATGTCAAGAGCATAATCCTAAGAATGTGGAAACATCAACCCTTTGTTCCAATCAAGATCAAATCCTTTCCATGCAACCCATCTGTAACATTTATCTTTTCCATGATCAAGTTAATATTACCTATGAAGAAGCTATCCATTAGAAACTTGATCCTATACCTATCCATGAGAAAGATATCCAAATAGCTCCTATCCATCCTCCATCTAGCCCTATCCATAATGAGCAAACATCCATTTGTCATAATGAGACATGTGCATCCCAAAAACACATAAGCATAGAAGATCAAACCAATAGCTTGGATCTACATGCACATAATCAAGATCCTAATGATCCTTCCACATCCACTATCAACCACATTTCAAATCCACCAACATATCCACTTGGCCTATCCACTTTCCTCCATGAATGTTCTTCCCCAAGAGAACAACATCCATTATCCATCACTTCACCTTCTCCATCCAATAAGGAACTCATGTCTAGTGTTCCACCTACACATAGTCCCATTGTTGATCACATCCCATTGTCGATCACATCCTCCAAAACATTAACTATAAAGGTAAAGACTTAGGCCTTTATGAGCAAGGTATTTTGGAGCCTGTCCATGTCAAAACACCTCCAAGCTCACATGGCCTTGGATACACACCCCAAAGTAAGAAATCTAAAGATGTTGGTAAATCCTCCATTCCTCCTAAGTCCACCTCTTTTCACCATAAAGCATATCATATACGTAAATCATATGTTGTCATTCCACCTCTACCATCTTACAAATGTCAAAAGCATGTGACCATACACCTTCCACCATCCAATTTACCTCCACTCCTTCCAACTCCTAATATCCCACCATCAACTCTACCTCCATTACTTCCAACACCTAATATCCCCATTATCCAATCCCCTTATCCATTTATCCATAAGTCAGATTCTAAAAATATCAATCATTGCCAACAAATGCACACATTGTCTAAACAAGGAGCTTTCACCAACCCCACTTCCACCATACCCATGGGATTCAAAGGAAAAAAATTGGATGCCTCTACCTATAAATAAAAAAATCCTACAGGTCCTCATGCCTTAGGACACAAAAACAAAGAATCAAAGAAAAACTCATCCCTAGAGCTGCATACACCCACACACCTCAAAGAAAAAATGAAAAAGGTGTGGGTCCCCAAGCAACAAGTAATTACTTCAAAAGCTGTAGACAAGCTACAACCATCCAAACCCATACCTTCACATAAAGCAAAGTCTAAAAGCAAAATGGTATGGGTCCCTAAGAAACAGGCCATCAAGTCAAAAGAGACATCCCCCTCTCAAAAATCCCAACCATCCACTTCCATCCATTCCATTCAAAAATATTACATTCCTTCATCCCACATCAAAATAAAAAATCATAAAAAATACTAAGCCTATGTGGGTACCTAAAGAACTTCATCACCCATCCCCTAAGCAAACATCTCCATTGCTTCCTACACCACCTTCCCATCAAAAACTTAAATATTTATCACGGTGTCTGCAACCTTTGGTCATGTTTCCCTTCCATTCTGCAACATTCCCACACACCTCCATCTCCCCATCTTTCATCTATTATCCTACATATCTTAACCATCATCTTCCTATGATCCATGCTTTTGGCTAAGCCTCCCCATTCATCTTTTACATAAGTCCTACATAATCTGTGTTGGTGTGAACAGGGTTATCACCTAACTGGTTTACCCTTGTGTGGATACTTCATCTTATTTAACTATTTACTAGTTAAATAATATTCACACATCACACATAATTCACACATGTTAAGTTGACTTAGTGAGTCTACTAGGTGTTTATAGTTGAGTCTAGTTGTGTGTTGAGTTTTTGATAGTTGGAGTGAGTTGTCTTATCCTCCACATGTGCAATTAGTTATCATTCTCTAATTGTCACATGTTGTAGGAATATCTCCACCTTTCAAGCTCTCACCTTGCCTTCATAAGCAAGGCCTTCTTCATGTATTGAAATGTAATCCACAATCACTTGTAATCTCTTGTAATCTTTTACATTCAATGATAGAATAACAATATCTCTCATTTGATCTCTCTTGTGCTTTCATGAAGTCCTAGATCCTGGGTGGCTCCAATCATAGCCAACTCTAACATGGTATCAGATATCTAAGAAGAATCACTTTGTGTTAGTCAATTCTTGAGAGATCTTGAGTGCAATTCATGGTGGATCTTGATAGTTGAGTATGCTCTTCTCTTGCGTCAAATGATGACCTAGAGAATTAGAAAAAAATTGACACAAATACCAAATTTGTGAAGGATTCCCCTTCTTGTCCTTGTATTGTAGGTGTGTTTTGGTGCATGCTGCTACAAATTTGAGTGCACCATTTCATTTAGGAGGTCTGAGATAGTTGAGATTGGCTTTTGTTTCATCCAAATAAGACACTAGAGGCCAAATCTATAGAATTTTTAATATGGGGGATAGATACCTGATCTGGGAGGCATCTGCAATTTTGGGCTAGTTTGTGTCAAATCTGACCCTACCATCGCACTTAGGACGCTCGAAAACCTATAAATCGACTCTAAAATCATCCAAATTAGACAAAGTTGTAGCAAAAGGCAAAAAAATTTATCCCTCAGCCGTACAAAATCTTGCAGAGAATCTCTGTAGAATATTCCATAGGCGTCAGGGTGAAATCTTGCCTGCGTAGGTGTAGGCGTCATTGCAAAATCTTCGTTCATTACCCACTAGGTCAAAGATATATTTCCCTAGTTTGGTAAATATTTATCTACCATTTAAAGTTCTTTGCAGAATCTTTTTATTGCAGGGTACCTGCATAGGGCAAGTAACCCTGCGCTAATCGCAGTGTCCCAGCAAAGTTGTGGGGCGCAGGCCCCCACTATCAGTGGAGGCACACAGTCTAACTGCCTGACAATCTTATTCCATAAGACATGGTAGACTTAATCCCCCTTGATGGTCATTCAAATCTTTACCAACCATGTGCATACTTACATCTCGACGTTGAAGATTGCTTGGTGCATATCCTTCAAATCTTCGGTGGGTAACTGTAGATCCAATTCCCTCCAAACACTTAAGCGGCCATTTTTTAATCAACACAAGCGTATAAAATTCCCTGATGATCATTCTCCCAACAGTCTTTACGGGCCCCTAAACCAGTGGTCGGTAGTCAATCTACAAACAATCTGACATAGGCTTTTAATATCAGTTATATTTGCAAAGGCCTCTAGGCGATCTGAAATTGAAATCTCTGCTCAAAATTCCAATAGTGGCTTCTGCATTTTCCATCCTCTAGCAGTCTCCTTGGCATTGGTAGTTTGTTTCTGAACTTTAGCAGTTTTGAACCCCCCGCTAGCAGTTTATCTCAACTGTTCAACTTTGTCAATGCTGAAAATAATCTAAACTTGTCAATTGTTCCTTAAATCTTTAGGCAGCCTTCACAGTTTTTTTTGGCAGCTAATCAAAACCACTTGCCCACAGGGAGACTTCATAATTTTGCAGTGGTGGTAGATCTAAAACCTACCACCGGTGGTGAACTATCTCCGACAAGGATTTTAAATTTCCCACCCAGCCAGCATTCCTAAATAGCCTACAATCACCTAAAAATGGTTTCCACTTGAAAAGGGTGGTTTCTACATTAAAATGATGGTTTCAAGCCTCTCAACTGGTGGTTTCCTGTAGTATTAAGTGGTTTTCCATGGATTTGTCAGCAATTTTTGCATTTAACTAGGCAGTTTCGGCAAGTTTTTGGCAGTTTGCTGATAACCAAGGGTGGTATTGCATTTCCCGAGAGGTTTCGTACACAAACTGGTGCGACATTTTTCTGTACAATGATGTCATTTTCCAGAGAGTGATGTCATTTTACGACATCCGTATGAAGAATATTCTGTCAAATAGAAGCATATTCTGGAGAAAATTTACTGATGTCAGCACTGCATTAGCACCAGGGGCCATTTTTGCCCCTTAAAGCCCTAAAAGGGGGCTATTTTTCTTTTTTACATAACTTTTGCCCATGGTGGCCAAATTAGGCAAATGAGATATCATTGGAAATCTAACAAAGAGAACTTCGTAGTGGTGTCAATAGATTTATGATATTTTTCTACAGGTGATTGCTACAATAGTTTGAAGATAGATCTTCGTTTTTAGTTTCTGAGCTCACAACTTTCAACCACGATCTCTGATTCTCATGATTCTTATAGAATCAGAAAGGTCTTCAAAATCTCTTCAAATCCATCCATACACTTTTCTCAAATTCAGCTCCAAGTTCATTTTATTTCATTTGTCAATTTTTTGGCTTTTGAGTGATAACTTGGGCATTTTGACACTTGAGGAAGTGAAACTTGTTTTGGAAGGATTTGTTTGCTCTAATCAATCAGTGTGAGTGATTGTAATCTCTCTTGGATCTTAGTTTTAAGAGATTTTCATACTTTCCCATTTTTGGTCCCTTATGGATAATTGTAATTTGCACTAAGTATAAAGTGCCACAATCATTCTTTTTTGGGGGGGTGATCTCTTTGATTGAGTAACAAGGGGGTTGTACTCATGTTCATTTTTGTGTACTCTTGCATCATGGATCCAAACAAAATTCCTCTACTCACACCATATAACTATCATGAGTGGAAAACTAAAATGGAGATTCATTTAAGAAGTTTGAAAATTCATAGAGTAACAATGGTTACAAAAATTGAACCAGCTGCAGCTGCAGAAAAGAGAAAGTGGTACAATAGATGTGATCAAGCCTATGGAACACTAAGCTTGTCTATCTCTCCTCATCTTCTTTTTCATACTGAATCTTGTAAAACACCTAATGAAGTGTCGACTACCTTAGAAAATCTCTTTGGTAAACAAAATACTATGAGAGGTTTCAAATTGGAGAATGAACTAATTGGTTTGACTCCAACCAATTTTGCAAGCATCCAAGACTTCTTCACAAAGCTTAAGTAACTTAGATTCCAACTCAAACAATGTGGAATTGAGAAAGATGACACTCAATTGATTCTTTTAATCCTTGCCAAGCTTGGTCCTGACTATTTAGTTTTTGTTTCTACCTTTTATGCTACTATGGATGCACTTGGGAAAGCTTTCACAATGCCTTCACTTGATGAGTTTGCTGCATCACTCACAAGGGAGCAAGCTAAGTTAGTACACATGGGCAAATTGAAGTTTCCTAAACCTTAAGCACTTCTTGCTAATCAAGGTACAAAGGATCAAAAGGCTTCAACTAGCAAAGGCAAGAAACAAAAAAATAAGGATCTCAAGAGAAATGAGCAAACAAAAGAGTCAACAAAATCACCTAAGTCCTCATCCTCTCCCAAGGAGGAATCATCTAAGAAGGAGAGACCAAAGTGTGCATATTACAAAAAACTAGGACATGATGAGAATAAGTGTTACGAGAAGAAAATTGATGAGTTGACTCACATTATTCAAAAGCACAATATCCAACTGCCATCATCATCACCTAGTACATCCTCTTCTTTGACACCATCATCATCTACACATACAGGGACATTAGGCATTTCCAATGGGATAATCAAAGGAAAAAGACAAGCACTCTTTACTTCAACAAGTCTACAGTCAGAGAGATGGCTTCTTGATTCAAGAGCTTCTCATCATATGGCATCTTCATAGGGGATGTTCTCTTCATTTGAGTCATGTACTTTGCCACCTAGTTTGATGGGTAACAATACATACATGCATGCAACTGGTAAAGGAACTATTGATGTTGTAGAGAATACATTCAAAAATGTGTTGCATGTACCTTCCTTGTCAACCAATCTCCTTTCCATCTACTAGATTACTCATTGTGGTGTAGGCAAGACAGTAGAGTTCACTCCTGATTCAGTGATCATATGAGACTTGGAGAGTAGAGATATCATTGCTATTAGGATGGCTGATCATGCATCTCGCTTGTATACATTCCCCCATTGTGTTTCTTCTGATGATGTAGATCCATTGATTGATATTCACACTCATGCATCAAGTGTGAATCATGTTTTTGAGGAGAAGTTTGGTCACTTGAACCTTGGCATTCTTTCACCCACTTTAGTTCATGAGACTAGTGTTGGGCTTCCATCACCTCAACCTCCTGCTTGTTCAGAGATCAAAATCAACATGGCTTCTTCTACTTCAATTGAACAGGATCATACAGGACTTTCAGATACTTTCTTGGCAGGTATATCAGACTTGTTTTGTGAGTCTCATATTGCAGAATTAGATGACACACTTGAGGGGGTATCTCTCCTCTTTGATGACAGTTACAACACAATTGTTATCCCATCTACTTCGTCTTTGGAGGTTTTTCTTCCATGAGTCTACCCATGATTTTGGATTGGTCACACCTCATTGCATAGTGTCATTCTTTGATTCTAACATGTGGACACTTGATCATTTTCTAGAGACAACATCCATCATGAGGCTTTTTCCCTCATACCTTGAGATGGACTTTCTTCTACATCAACCTTTGGATTGGTTTCTTCCTAAGGGGAGGAATTTTGTTTGCAGGTACATGATACTTTTCAGTGTTCATCTTAGGCATTCACCATCAACACAGGAGCTACTTCATTGTGGGGGGGACCTATAGTCTCACACTTGCCCTCATATGGGGGGTATTTGAGTGTACATATGTGATAGAAGTTGTCCTTGGGGGGTCATTTTTAGTCCTCCTACTATCACTTCTTTCACTTTCATTGTTTCATGCATTCTCACTTTTGGAGAGGAGTTTTTTCCCATGTGGTTTTCTCCTTTTCTCCGCTTGATATTTTTTGTACGTAGGTACCTAACATGGCCTAGTAGCAAGGACCCATCCATCATTGCATCTTTCTTTAGTCAACTACTCCCTAAGTTGCACTTAAGGGGGTTGTTGGTGTGAACAGGGTTATCACCTAACCGGTTTACCCTTGTGTGGATAATTCATCTTATTTAACTATTTACTAGTTAAATGATATTCACACATCACACATAATTCACACATGTTAAGTTGACTTAGTGAGTCTACTAGGTGTTTCTAGTTGAGTCTAGTTGTGTGTTGAGTTGTTAATAGTTGGAAAGAGTTGTCTTATCCTCCACATGTGCAATTAGTTATCATCCTCTAATTGTCACATGTTGTAGGAATATCTCCACCTTTCTAGCTCTCACCTTGCCTTCATAAGCAAGGCCCTCTTCATGTATTGAAATCTAATCCACAATCACTTGTAATCCTCTTGTAATCTTTTGCATTCAATGATAGAATAGCAATATTCTCTCATTTGATCTCTCTTGTACTTTCATGAAGTCATAGATCCTAGGTAGCTCCAATCATAGCCAACTCTAACAATCTGCATCATAATCCATCATCTTCCCTACATAATCCACATCATAATCCTTTATCTACCTACTCCATCTACCCCTCTCATGTCATCCCTTAACAGCATCTATGAGCATAATGACAGATGACATCCATCTAGTGGCACTATCACCTTTCATAGAACTAAACACTTGAGTCCCTACTATCCATATTCCCCTTCTCCTTTTCAAAAAGTCAAAAAAGTCAAAAAAATAATAAAACTCAAAAAATCAAAATAGTAAAGAGAAGTCCCTTCATCCAATGGTAAAAACCTAGCAAACAGATGCCCTGGATAAGTACCATGATGAAAACCTGGCAAACAGGTGTCATGTGTAGGTTTCTCTTCTATGTCACTTACACTTGGGGGCACAATATCTCATCTATCCAACCTATCATATCATATCATTTCCATCCTACCTACCATATTTAGCCATCATACATGCCTATCATATTGAGTCCATTTATCCACTCTTCTCCTTTTGATCTTGATGAATACATAGGGGTAAAATGTTAAAACCTATTTTTGGGTATCTCTTGACATACCTCATCCTTTCCAGTCCATCTTATCACCATCCTATTTTCCTAAACTTTGTCATGAAAAAACTTAAGTACTATACCTAGAATAGGGCATGTTATTCCTATGCAACATAGTCTTTTGAGATCACATCCTTTCAATTATGCACACATCCATCTCATTTACTATCACCCATCCTTTTATCCATCCTTTTATCATGAGTTTTCCTTTGAGCATCCTATCACATACATCCATTTCATCCATTTATCCAATCCTACCTTAATCCTTGCACCTAGACTTGGTTTTCCCTTGTCATTGGTATCTAGCACAAATGCTATCAAAATTGTAAATCCATTGACATCCCAAAACTTATCAAAAATACAAAAAAAAAAAAAAAGGAAAAATGTCCTAAAAAAATACAAAAAAAAAGGGAAAAAGTCCTAAAAAAATCCAAAAAAAAATGTTTCCAAAATTCAAAAAAAACCAAAACATTTCCAAAATCCAAAAAAATAAAATGTTTCAAAAAACCAAAAAAATCCAAACATTTCAAAATCCAAAAAAATCAAAACATTTCCTAGCCTTGTTGTAAACATAATCAATTAATCAATCAATCAATTAATCAATCGTCCTTGTGTCGATCTAGGGATATATCATTCCCTGCAATGACAATGTAATGTGTCGTACCTATTTGTATATTTTAAAGTCTTTTATATGTTATTTTTAATTTTCTAGAGTGGTTTTTTAGATAGACAGAAGATGTAGAAGGGTTTTTTAGTTTTCATCCAGATGTGCTGCCAAAGCATACAATATATAGCATAGAGAGAAAACCCAGAAAATATACAATGCATATGAAGAGCCTAATGGCTACCTAGATAGTAAAATAGCCAATAAACAATTACTAACACATACCCATGTTAAGATTTACAACTTCATACAACAGCTGTAGCCAGACCAGCAAATGGGTATGGCTAGAAATCACTCTAATCTCCCAGAAATGCAAAGTATCAAGAATACAAATGTTTGACAACAATTAAGGGCGGAAAATGCCTCATACAATACAAATAGAAAGTACCCACAATGAAGATTGAAGCCCAAAACCCCCAATGTCATGCCTAGACATGTACGACCATGGCTGGAAGGTGTTATCAATAGCAAGGATAGCAAATGGTCTCTATAATGCTTCTACAATAGACTGAATCCTGTTAAAAAGGTTGGGTGATCATATTAGGAAGAGAAATATGTAGAGAAATCACACAAATCTACCCATAGATATGGTATGACCTCCTTGAGGGGTGTACGACTAGCCTTGAGGGAAAGCACAACAGTTCATAACAACTCCAAACCCCAAATAAATCTACCCTTAATTAGCCACAAATTAGTCTTTCCAATCTACAAATGTAAACTCTCAATAAACTGCAAAGGATATGTCAAGAAATGCATCAACTCCACAATTTGTTAACTCCATTAAAGCCCAATAGTGTACACTAGATGTATCCACCTCGAATGGCACCTTTGAGTGATCTTCCACACCTGCAGAATGCTGTTACTTAGGGAGGTTTTTGTCTCCAAAAGCCTCTGGTTCGAATCTCCAAACCCTCAACAAGAACAAACCCTAGTAGAGCTCAAAATGAGAAATATCATAAACATGGCATAATACAAATGAGCTCACTTTTTTCCTTATATTTCCCTCCAAGGTGGGCGTTGGATTTCAAGAGGGAACTTTATCATTTTAAAACATCTTTTATTTCCTAGGGATGGGTGCCCAAGGTCATAACTTGACTTAAGTCTTCATTTTCCCATTAAGTCACTTTTCCCACAAATATTATAAAGTCCATATTAAATATAACATTAATAATCTTCAGACTTTAAAATAAATATGAAGACGGTGTTGGAATGAAATGATCTATAGCTCATTAGAAAGCCCTTGATGATCTGACCCCACTCTGAAAGTCCTGAATTGACATTAAACCTGGACTTACTAAAAATAGTAAGTAACGACCAAGAGCAAACTAGGCCCATTCTAAGGGTGCTAACTGGATCCACTAAATGCGAACCATCTCTCCATCACTGACAAATACCTCCAAGCCAAACTAACTCCAGTTCCCTAACCAAACTCCTAGTCCATGGGAACTAAGTGATGGACTAACCATGTATCCAGAAGGGGAGATTACAGTCTGCCCTCCCTAAGATTGCTTGCCTCAAGCAATCTCAGATCAGGATGCTCCAATATCTTCTCACTCTCCCAAGTAGCATCCTCAACTGGCAGGTTCTTCTATTTATCTAGGTACTCTCTGATAATCGTTCTCCTTAAATTACGTTCCCTGGTGTCAATTATTGCTTTAGGTACCAATATCAATTTCCCCTCTTCATCAAGAGGAGGCAACTCAACTGATGGTGTCACATTATGCCCCAACGCCTTCTTGAGGTAAGATACATCAAATACATTATGTACCCTGCTACCTACTAGAAGTTCTAACTCATAATCCACCTCTCCAATCCTCTTAGATATCCTAAAAGGTCCATAATAGCGTGGCTTAAGCTTCTTTGCTCTACTCCTCTTGAGAGTGGACTGCATGTAAGGCTGTAGCATCAAATATACCATGTCACCAACCTCAAATGATTGCTTAGTTCTTTTCTGATCTGCATACTACTTCTACTGATTTTGAGTCTTATGTATATTCTCCTTCAAAGACCTCATGATGTCCTAACTCTCCTGAAGATGTTCTTTGGCCTTATGCACTTTACTATCACCAAACAACAAATCAACAAAGTTCAGTGCCTCATACCCGTACAATGCCATAAAGGGTGACATCTTAATGAACATGTGATAAGTGGAATTGTAATAGTATTCTCCCATGTGAAGCCACTTGATCCATGCCTTTTACTGCCCTAAAACATAATTGTGGAGGTATCCTTCCATCCATTTATTAACTATCTCTATCTGACCATTTGTCTAGGGGTGATAAATTGTGCTGGGGGTGAGCTATGTCCCTACCAACCTAAAGAGCTCTTGCCAAAAATTACTGAGGAACCTATTGTCCCTATCACTAACAATGTTCCTTGGTAGCCCATGAAGTCAGAATACCTCATGAAAGAACAAGTCTGTAACCTGAGTTGCAGTGTAGGTGGTAGGAATGACAAAGAAATGTGCATACTTTGTCAATTGGTCCACTACCATGAAAATACAATCCTTGCTTTGGACTTTTGGTAAGACTGTGATAAAGTCCATAGAAATACTATCCCACTTCCTCTCAAGAATGGGAAGGGGCTGCAATAAACCTCCTCGGAATGAGTGCTCCTATTTGTTTTGCTAACATATCGGGCACTCTCTCATATACTACATCACCTCAGTCTTGAGGCCCTTCTAGGTGAACCTCTCTATGATCTATTTATAAGTTTCAAAGTATCCTAGATGCCCTACCATAGGAAAATCATGGAATGCCCTGAAAACTTTCTGCTTCATCTGTGAACCTGACACCAAGAAGATCATGTCTTTGTAAATGATTAAATCATTTACCACTATGTACATGTCATCTTTGATGGTGTCATCAATTATTCCAGTAGCCCAAGCATCCTTAGTATATTCAACTGATATCATCTTCCTCCAATCATTTGCAATGGTACCTAGTGCACACAAATGGGGCCTCCTGGATAAAGCATCGGCAACAACATTTTTCTTTCCTTTGACATAAACAATGTCAAAGTCATAGACCTGTAGCTTGTTGACCCACTTTTGTTGCCTCTCATTTCAAATCCTTCTGCCCAAGGAAATGCTTTAGACTATTGTGATCTATCTTAACCATAAATTTGCTACCCACAAGGTACTGTTTGAATTTAGCCAATGCATGCATGATGGCTAACATCTCTTTGTCATAAATGTTGTAGCTACGTTCTACACCCCTCAACTTTCTACTCTCAAATGCTATGGGGTGCTTATCCTTCATAATTACTGTACCAATGCCTTCTCCTGAGGCATCACACTACAACTCAAAGGGTTTGCTAAAATATGGTATGGCCAACATGTTGATGGATGTTTTAGCACTCAACAATGCAGGTGTGATTGCTAGATTCACACATCTTTTGAAAAAGTCTTACCCTAGGTAAGACTACTCCAATGTTTCTATAGCTAGGTCTTAGCTTTCTTGGCATGACTCAGTGGTATGTCTAGCTGTGCCAACAAGGGGTCTTACATGAAATGCAGGGTTTATGAAAATGGTAGCAATGTATATGTAGAAACCCTATGATATCTTCAACAGATTTATAATGTAGGTGCTACTCATAACCTAACCTAACAATCTTGATATAAATAAAATGCAAAAGGAAAAGGAGAGAGAGAAGGGATAAGAGATCCTAAGTGATAGTCACAACTGGGTAAATGCTGTAGATAGACAAATACTTTCAATAAACTATTCCTTGTTTCACCAGGATAGGAAACCCACAATGTTGCAAGAAATGATGCAATCTTCAAAGGATCCTTATGATTTTCAAATTACATTCACTCATTAAACACTTGGACGATGGCGCAACTTAACTAGTGGAATGCAACCGAACTATATTCAATGACAAGGCCTAGGCAAACTATACACAACAACTTACCATCAGCAAGCACTAATATTATGGACCAAAGCATTCATCGGATATCTTAACATTTACCCATCACTGCAAAAGCACAATTAACTAGCTAATGGAGATCATGAAGTGAACCATGAAAACTAGATAAGCAAATACAATGCACAAATTCTTAGGAAAAATGTAGAAACTTGCTTTGTATTAACTTCAAATGGCAGAGCATCAACAATTCGGCATCAAGAGTCTTACAAATAAGAGAGAGGGTAACCCTTTATATAGGAAAGGTGCCATGCTGAGTTTTTGAATGAATGGTGGAGATTAACTCAACACCAATGGTCTAGATTACATGGCATTTAATGAGATACATTAGTTTGTTGTATTTTTAGATTTGTATTTGTACTTTAGGAAAAAGACAAAATACATCTTGCAAATACATTGAATCTAGACAAAATAGATAGCCATTTGGTTGTACATGATGAAAAGTCAATTTTCAAGGCCTAATAATGCCAAAATAGAGTCACATGACACTTGAAAACTTGAGCTGATGTGGATTCACAGGATTCCAAGTGCTAACTAGATAAAGAGGAGTATGTGGCACATTATTCGTGAAGATATATCCAACTGGATGCTTGTTGGACTGATTCTTGATGACTGGACTATTAGAACAACTATATGGATGTCTTAGACATTGGACTGGATCTGCAAGAACAACAATGAAATAGACTTGATCTTGTATGTATTTAGCTCCTATAGCTCATCTCCATCATCTTGGACATTATACTGATCTTCTCTTATAGGTGCAATAGCAATTTGATTGATAAAATGTCAATTCTACATTTTTGGGTCAACAAGGTACCTCCATGTGTTCACCTTCCAAGATAGCTCCAATTAGCTCATTTATTCTCTCAGACCTGTAATCAACAAGGCCAAGCATCAATTTCATCATAAAAAATTATTTTCCATCAATTTGGATCAAAACACATCCATTTGCAGTCATGGATTAGTCAAAAACAACTCAAACTTAATGTTACTTCCTTATAGTTCTCTTCACAAATCCAGTTATTTTTGTATGATTTTCTACATTTTTTACCATTCTCAAGTACCCATTTGGCCAATATATTGATCTAGGAAGTTTTTATAGTCATTAGGATCCATTTGGGAACTTTTATTTCATGTTTTTCTAGCCTTTTCTACAAAAAGTGAGATTTTTGGGGGTCATGAACTTTTCATGTGCAGTGGCATTAATTATCATAAAACGTGCCAAAAATCCACACAAACTTGGTAAAAAGATCCATCATGATGTGACAAATAGATATATAATTCAAATTCACCAAGAAAATCTAAGTTTCACCTTGAAAAAATGTGTTTTTAGGCCAAAATGGGCAAAAAACGGGGATTTTGGGGGTCATTGACCTAGCAGGGATTTTACCTCCAACTGACCTAGCAGGGATGTTGGGTTTATCCAATCTAGCAAGGATTTCACCTCCAACTGACCTAGCGGGGATTTTGGGTTCATCCAACTAAAAGTAAGTTGGAAGTCATTTTAGCGCAAAGTTTGAGAGACTTGTTTTCAATGTAGAATGCATTAGTGCTACTTTTGAAGGGTATAGACCTATACAGATTTGAGAGATCACTGATCAAAATTAGTGAGGATGCTTTTTAGCGCAAGTCAATAGGTTAAGATTTTAGCACAAGTTTTGCTAGTGCCGTCGGTGGGGATTTTTGATGTGACCGACTTAGCGGTAACTTGGAGGGAGGTCAGTTGAAGGCATATTTAGCACAAAATTTGGTAGGAGGCATTTTTAGCACTAGATTTGGAAATGTCTAGGGTGAGTATATTTTAAAATATATTTAAGTATGAGTTTAGATATTACTTTAAATACTTTTAAATATACTTTCAGGATGTTTGAGATAAGTTCTAGATCCATAGGATTTCATATACAGATTCTAGAATTTTGAGGTTCCACCAGATTTTAGACTTAGCCATTTTTCAGGATTTTCAGGGTTTTAGACTTAGCCAAATCAAGGCTTCAGGAACATGTATTAAGGTGAAAGCATATGGACCCCTTAGTGAAATCTAGTGGAATTTGACATGATTTTGCAACTCTAAGACTTGGAAACTAGAAATTTCAATATGACACATCCTGCAAAAGTAATCTCAAGGGCAATATCCAGTGACATGGGATTTTGAAGCAAAATGCAGTAACACCCAATTTTAGTGCAAAAGGCAACAAATGGCTATTTTTTAAGCACAAGACCACCCAAGACACTTTTAAATGACATCAAATCACTCCAAACATGAAAAATACTCAAATTCGAAGCAACTCATGCATTCTAGGCATAATTCACCTCCTCATCATCATAAGTAACAAAGGTTGAGACTCCAAGCTAAAGAAAAAGAGGGGGTCTCCATTTGGCAAAATGAGGCGTGTGTGTAAGGCACAACAAATGGCGACTCTATTGGGGAAATGCTCCTGAGAATTTCTAAGATAGCCCTTAGTTTTCAACCTAGAATCTTTGTGTTTCCCACATGCTAGACAAGAAAACATGATATCTTATCAAAGAATCAAAGCACAATAACCAATGCAACCATCCATATCTTGAAAACTTGAATGTGTGCAATTGTATTCATTCCCATCCCTTAGCGACTAAGCTCATCCTAGATCCTTTACATTAAGCTACATGAATAGTACACACCTCATGAACTGCCTGGACATCGCCCAGCTACCAACAAGCATCTATAGCCCCAACGGGTTTGTCTCAAAATTCCACTCAAGTAGAGCCCCACTACCAGTCAAGCGTCCATAGCCCCGGTAGAGTTTACTTGATTGTCCATCTGAGTTATGATATGTGATTATGATTTTTCCTTGGCATTTCTTTCTTTGATTGACTAATTGATATTTCATTAAGCTTAAATCGATAGAATACAATTCAATACCATTACCATTATGATAACTCAACTAGCTGGGTGTGGACTCCCGATGGTGGCAAAGGTGGACCTTAGACTTTTCACTTAATGCAAGATCACCAAGACTCACTTAGCTACTTTAGGATGATTTAAGAGTGTGAAAGGTATATGGTTAGAAAATACTTCAGGTGCACCGACTAATGACTCCTTTCCAATGAACAAACATCATACTCCCTAGTGCAACAGTGGAACCCACAGGAAGACCTATGCAGAAACTTTAGTTTCTCAAAGAAATATCCCAAATTACTTACCCAACAAAGGACCTCTTGTAGGCCAACATGGTTGCCACATTCAAGAAATAGAGAACCCAAGAAAAGCAAGTGTAGAAACAAAAAGCAAGGAAAACAAGCAACTAACCAAAACAAAGAAAACTACTCTAACCAAAGCAAAACAAGCAGAAAGCAACAACTAACAACTAACAGCCAAGGGAAAACAAAAATAGAAAGTAGAAACTAATAACCAACAACTACCAACAACTAACAACTAAGGAAAACCAAAAATAGAAAGTAGAAACTAAACTAAACAGCAAGAAACTAACTAAAACCTAACTAGAAACAAGCAAGACTATGTACATAGACCTTGGACAATAGGTATTTACACTACCCCGTGACTTATTTCTTAGGACATGCATGAGTAACAAGGTGCATGTCAATGTCCTAAGTCTGGCAAATTCATCTTTGTACTCTGAAAAGTGAGGTAGAGGTATGCTAGGTTCATGGTCAGGGTGCCAAACATGCAGAACCAATAGTTGGGGCAATTCATTAGGGCCATGGTAAATCCATATGCAAGTTGTCTTACCTAAATCACCATAATCAAATTGATAACTAAAACTATTGAAATTGAGTGGAGAGAGGGAAGATACAACCTAATTTGCAGTACCATCAATTGGAGATGTAAGTTCTGTTGCAAGTATGAGGTTAACCAGTGTTGTCATTGATGTCAACATACTCATATTGCTCAATGAGAAGGATTGGATGAGCTATGTGTTGACGATATTGAGGAAATCAGTCTCAATGTGAAACAGTGAAGAACAGTGATGAGAAGAAGGCAAAAGTACTCAATCGGTTGAGAATCAGAGGATGCGGATTAAAGGGTTTGTAGATATGACTCTTGAGATGATCCACTTAAGATTTCAGAGGTCCGCATGAAGATGTGAAGAAGTTGTGATCGATCAAGTAGAACCGGTTCCGGGAGATGCTCCGGAGTGACAGAGTGCTACAAAAAGGTCCAGTGAGATCCAGACATGCATTGTCTTATCTTGTGGATTGGATGGAGTGTTTGGAATGTCCTTGTGATGTGTCATCTTGATTTGTTCATGATTTGGAGGTCTAGAAGCACCTCTTGTAGTATGACAGTGGCGGTAGACTATGTTCTTGAAGTTTCAGATGAGGAAGAGAAGAGATTCCAGTGAGTAGAGGAAGTGCGGATGTACCTGGTCATTCAGGCAAGCTTGTGAAGGTTCTTGGATCATGTTGAGGTTGTGTTGTCAGTCCGCATTAGTGTTAGAGCCCGAAATTAGAGATATACTTCCAGATGAAGATGTTCTTGTTCAGGTTGGCCGACCGGATGGGTTATTTATCTTGCGAATGTTCTTGTGGACGATTGCTGACTTAGATGATTGTTTCTAAGTTGATGCCTTGTATAAATAAAGGTTTGTGAGTTCATTTCAAAGTGTGTCGTAGAGCAGATGAGTGTGGTATAGCGAGAGAGTGAAAGGTAGAGCAGGTGTGTCTCGGGCTTAAATGGAACTGATCCAGACATGGTGAAGATGTCATTCTCTAGTTCTAGTTTTGTTGGTTAACAGATTTGTCCTTATTCTGAAAATAATTTATTCTGACTCTATACCCCTCTTTTGAAGAACAAATAAGTTAAGCAACAAATGGGTGAACCTTTTAAATCAGTTCCCCTCTGAATTTAGGTACAACTCCCTTTAAAGTTTTCAATGAATTCAATCTATTTAACTATCCAAATGCATTTTTAACCAGAAAATGCTTAAGGTAGACTAACATTCATACATAGCCATGTCATGAACGTGATAAATTTATACAGTAATAGGATAGAATGCACAGATTCTACTTTGGTACATTGAAATACATGAAAACATTCATTCGAACTTGCTGAACCAATAAAGAATAAAACATATATGACAAGTGTCCAAATAAAGAGCAATTACCAAATGAAAGAAGATTTCACACAGAAAATCTAATTCCACACATTCAGACGTACAAATCCAAATAGGCAGTAATTGTTTCTTCTTCCCATTCACAGATGAAAATTACTCAGACAATTATCACATAACGTAAAACTCTGGATAGTTCGCTAAAAATTTTCTTCTCCTTTTCTTTTTTAAATTTCTCCCGCCCTTCTCTAGATTTTAAAAAACCTATATATATATATATATATATATATATGTCTTAATCATGTCCTTGAGTAAATTAAATCCAGAGTTAACATAACTCTGACCCGTACGGGATTTAGTTTAAACAACTGATTTTAAAGAAACAAGTTTTGCTGAAAATAACATAAAGAGGAACTGAAAAGAGAACAAGCCAATGAGATTATGACTGGGGCGACGAATCAGCATCTCCTGATTTGCTATCGGTAGCCTGGGAAGCACGTTGGGTCTTCCACTCCTGAAAGGCAGCAATGAACTCCTGAATTTTAGGGAAGTTTGGTATACCTATATGCTTCATTCTTGATTTCCAAACTTCCTTTTCCCTTCGTATTTTCCCAAATTTTTCTTTGTGTCCTGGGAGTGCGTCGATGCAAAGATAAAGCAGTGACTCAACTTTAGAAATTCTGGAGAAATCTTCAATTAAAGTATTATCATTTTCTTTAACAAAGTTGATTTTATCTCTGAAAGACTAGACCACTGCTTCAACATCTTCCACAGGCTTTCCATCATCTTTTAAGTATTTAACATCGATACATTGCAAATCATGTTGCAGTGATTGAGTGAATTCCGTTATCTCCTTAATTAGCTTTGTGAGTTCAAAGCGCCCTTGTCGAGATATGGAGTTCCTCCACTCAATATTCTTCTTGTTCACATATAACAAATCCTCATCTACACCAGTCAGATTCTTTTCTGCCAAAAACTTCTCCAGCCCATATTTTTGAACTTCATCCATCTGATTTATTACATTCGTCCACTTGCCCTCATCTTTCGCCCAAACAGTGACTTGTGCTTTGAAATCTTCAACGGTGGTAGTAGTCAGGTCATATATACCCTTGAGCTCACGGATGTATTCAGTTCCTTTCAGCTCAATGTTATCCAACCAATTGTTAAATGTTTTTGTCACCATTTTGCTTTTATGAACCTGGTCTAACATCTTTTGGTTGATAGGTGACTTCAGGTCAAAAGACAGGGGAAGCTGTGAGATCGGCTGTGGGTTAGGGTTGTTAATGGCCTCTATGTATTCTGCCATTGAACGGAGAGTTTGTTTCAGCTCCTTCTTATCCTTTTCATCTTTCCATGTTCAACTGACCATCCTCTTAGTAGAAGCTTCGAGGTGGTGGACATCTGCAGCTCTAGAGGCAGTACCGAGATCCACTTTCTCCATAGTGAAATCATGCACCGTTGGGTCCTGCACCTCTTCCTCTGTCACAGGCCTAGCAATTTCAGCACTCCAGTTACCAGTGCTTGGATCAATATTTATCCTGGATGTCGTCTTGAGTTTCTTGGACTTGGGGGTTTTCCCCAAACACTTGCTTACCATGTCCTCCAATGGGATAACAAAAGGAATCACTTTCTTCTTATCAGAAATAGAACTTTCTAGCCATTTTGGTGCAGGGGCTGAGGTTGTCTTCCTGGGGTTCTCTCCATCAGAGGGTTCATTTGAAATCATTAACATCTCAGGGGTCTCTAGAATGGCCCTTGACTGTAACCTAGTGTCAACTACCTCTGTCCTGTTTAGGCTTGCCTCTTTGTCACCCATAGGCTCTTCTGATTCTTCCTCTGAATTTAAATCAACAATTATTGTTTCAAAAATCTGCTTCTTTCTTTTCCCTTTTGTCCTCAACCTGGTAACATGAGATGGCAGACTATCCTTGAGGACTCTTTTGGATCTCTTAGTGATAGGGGTTCTCTCAGTTGATGGCTTGGAAGCACCTGCACCACAGATAGCAAGAGGTTGATTAGAAGAGTCCATGGGAAGTGATGATGCGACCATTGAAGAGAATTGTTGGATAGTTTTATTCTGAAGCCCTTCCTGTCTCTTTTCTCTCAATCATTTCTCAGTCCTCCTTATCACAGGAAGGGTTTTAATTTCAATTCTGTCTTCCTCTTTCTTGCTCCAGTCCACCTTTGGAATGGGTAAGTGTTCTACTTTCTCAAATTGTGGATCAACCACTTGTTCATCATCATTAAAAATTCCAGAAATGTCCATGTTTAAATTAAGGGTAATTATTTGCCCCAAAGAAAGTCTACACCACAGCCTTCTCCTAACCTCAAATTCATCTAGACAGTCTTCCCAATAATCTTCCAGCTTAGGAAGGTGTGAGTTCCCTGTTCCAGAATCTAGGTTATCTTTGACAAACCGTTTACTATCGAATTGAGCCCTGGCAGTGAAGAATTAAAAATTGAACCTTTTGAGGTTCACCTCCAGATTCAAGGCATTCAATTTTCAATGGCATGAATCATGCCCAAGTTCAATAGGAAAAGCAATACCAAAACCCTTTTTTGATGAAAATTTCTTGTCAACATGTGCCAGCTGCCTACATACCTCCATTAGCACAAAATGATCAAATACATATCTAGGTAACTTCACAGGTTCACCATCAAATCCTCCAACTCGTATGTACGTGAACTCAGAAAATTGGATGAAGAAGCTACCGTAGATACTGATCAGTTGCATTGCTTCACTGGTCATTCTCTTACCCGAATTGCCTGCCAGTTCATAGGTCATCTTTCCAGTGAAGACATCATTGACCCTTTTATAATTTTCATAACAATTCTTTCTCTGTAACTATGAATAATATTCGTAAATCTTATTGTTCTCAGCCAAGGGTGCATGGGGCAGGTCAAACCAATCTCTTGTGGATGCTATACAATAGAATAGGTACGAAGACATAGAAATTTCTGTTGCCCAGACAATTGCTTAAACCCTGATGTAGACAGTCAGCCACTATTTCAGCCCAATCCAAATATTGTTCATCTTGAAGGATGACTTGTATGAAAAAGTACATCCAATTCTCCCAGTAATAGGCATGTTGATTGCCTCTCAGTCTGTGTAACAATACCACAATATCCCTTACTTCTTGTATCAAATGATCTCTAGTAAGTGGCCTGGGCAGCCTTGAACCACCCTTTTGAAATTTTAGCAGCCAGTTCCTTGCTATTACACTTTTGTAAGCTAGTCTCTTCTCTGAGAAATACCCATTAGAGGCAGTAATGTCAAGGCTGGAATATGCCTCCTTAGGCAGTATCTTCATCATAGACATGAGGGTTTGTCTGTCGACATGAAATAACACATCCCCGTTTGCTTTTCTGACACACCTGTTCTAGGGGTCGTATCTGTTCATACACTCTTGAACTAACTCTGGATAGAATATAGCCTGAGGAAAGGCTGCAGCTTCAATTAAGCCACTATCTACAATTTTCTTCATTGTAGGGGTTTGAACAGGGTTTCTAGTTCTTTCTTTAAATTCCTCTAAATCATATTGAACCAATGCAGTATCTCCAAATTTTGAGTGAGAATAAGTAAGACCAGGGCCATGTTCATCCCCCAAACATGTAGATTTCAAAGACATACTTGGACGATTATAATGAAACACTTCAAATTTTGAAAATGACAGAAATTCCAGAGACTCTTCTTTCTAGCATAAGAACTTGGAATAGCATAGGGGAAACAGAACTCACCTTCAGGATATCTGAATTTACTACGAAAACTTGAATGACAAGAGCCTTACACTTCTGGCGCTATCCTTCTCTGCATTGTACAGTATGTTTACTTGCTAAAATTGGCTTGTTCTTAGTTAATAATGGCACTAACTAGATTGAATAATTATCGCTCGGAACAATACGTGCCATAAATATTTGAAAAGACATGAACTCTGATTTCTTCATTTAATAGCAAGTATTACTCATGCGCCATCATGAAGTATAATGATTATCTATAGCCTCTGTTAAATTAGAGCTCTCAGTTTCATGATGAGTTTCTGACAAATTTTCCTCCAACTTTCCCACTAAATTTGACTTAGAAAGCCGTGGGAGCAAACGGGACCAAAATCACCAAATCTTCGAACTATTGAACCATTAAACCTTGAGGACATGGTTCAACGCGGTGGTTCAATATGATGGTTCAAACATGCCAACTGGACCTTATAGATAAGCAAAAGATTGACTCACGGAAACAGGGACTTAGCTCATGAACCGTTGAACTTGTAAAGATATGGTTCAATACGAAGGTTCAAAGACACAAATGTTATGTAGACCAACAAAAGTTATGTGGCTTTGGTAAAAGGCTTTCAACTATGAAACAGTGAACCGTTGAACCTTGAACCATTGAACCTCGCTATAGAGTACGAGCGGAAGGTTCAAGTTTAATAATTACGCAAGGTAACTGTGTGACCTGACTTACAAGAAGACAGTGAATGTTGAACCTTAAGACTGTTGAACCATTGAACCTTGAACCTCGCTACAAAGTACAAGCGGAAGGTTCAAGTTCAACCTGAAAGTTCAAAGATGTTTAAGACAAACAAAACGAGAACTTGCTTTATGAGACACTTCAGACATATTGAACCATTGAACCTTGAACGTTTTGAGAATGGTTCAGGTTCAAAGGTTCAAACCTTAAGCAACTTTGTCTACAAAGACGACAAACGGGTCAAATTTGAAGGATCAAGAGCCGATTTCATAAACAAAGGTATGACCAAAAAATATAACACAGTAAACCAGCTCTTGTTCAAGAAATATTACCAACCAATAAATAAATTAATGGCGACTCAATAGGTAACAAGTTTGTAATACCTATGATCTTGTAGACAGTGTGTCTCTTGTAGGCAGTGTGCCTCTTTATGAGCAGTGTGCTCAAGCAGTGAGCCCTAACTGGCATGTGCCATCCATTTTTCTTATTCTCCTAATAGAGAATAATCCTTGGGTTCATCACCCCGTGGTTTTTCCCTTAACTAGGTTTTCCACATCAAAATCTTGGTGTCTAATGTGTCGATGTTTATCTGCTCCGGTGTTCTTTCTTTATGCTTTGATGAATGGTTAATTGATATGTTGTTAACTAACAAAGTAGATTCAAGTGTTTGAAGTAGAAGCAAGTTTTTACACAACTGATTCACCCCCCTCTCAATTGTGTGCCCTAGATCTAACAATTGGTATCAGAGCCAAGTTCCTCTGAAAGAGCTTAACCGCTTAAGGAGATCTAGGATGTCTTCATACAAGAAGGATAGTCTGAAGTTTGATGGAACCAACTTCTCGCTCTTGAAAGGTCGCATGAAATGTCACTTGGAGTGTATGGGAAAAGCATACTTGGCAATGGTCACAAAAGCATATGTACCTCCACAGGGTGGTCCGACAACTCTGAATGAAATCATAAATGCTGAAAACAATCTGTGGACCAAAGAAGCTCTTCTAAGCGCATTGAATGACTCAGAACTCTTAAATGTTATTGACCTACCAATTGCCTATGAGATCTGGGTTAAGCTAGAACTTCTGCATGAAGGAGATGAGTTTGTTAAGAGTGCAAGGTTGCAAAGTCTAAAAGGGAAATTTGAAAGATTGAAGATGAGAGATGATGAAAATATCACTACCTTTATGCCAAGAGTAAATGAGCTGGTGTGTGGAATCAGGAATGCTGGTGGAGTTCTAGATGAAAATGAGATTGTCTGCAAAATTCTCAGATCCCTTCCTGTTGCCTACAAAATCAAGGTTGCTGCCATTGATGAATTCAGAGCCCATACAACTATCACAAGAGAGCAATTGGCTAGCAAACTAGCTACATTTGAAATGACCAAGTTTGGAGATGATCATCCCAAGACTGAATCTGCATTCAAAGCCAGTGCCTCGCTGAAAGGCAAACAAAGATTTGATCTGGGAGAAAACTCTTCAAGGAAGCTATCATGGTATGATCAAGCAAGGAAAGACATGGAAGAGGAAGAAATAGAAATAGCTCAACTTGATGCCCTCATTGCAAAGAGACTGCCAAGAGGATCTAGTAAGTATGAAGGAAAATTACCCTTTAAGTGCTTCAACTGCAATAAGATTGGTCATTTTGCTTCAAGATGTCTGAAAAGATCTACAAGGTCAAATGCTAACAGACAAAGGTTCGAAAAGAACTGTTATTATGCTCATGAAGAAGATGATAATGAAGGTGTAACAGATGATGAATCGGAAATAGGAAATAGATCTGGAAATGAATGGGTGTTTATTGCCATCAAGGAAGAAGATCCAATATCCTCTGAACCTGTCAATCATAAGGTTGTAGAAAGAGCTTTGGCTGCCCAAGTTGAAGAAAAGGATGATTGGGTTATTGACAGTGGGTGCTCTCACCATATGATAGGTGACAAGAACAAGTTCTTAGATTTGGAAAGGTATGAAGGAGGAATGGTAAAGTTTGGTGATAATTCTGCTGGTAGAATCAAAGGTAGGGGAACTATTTCTTTTGACGGAAAGAGCAAATCTGGTAATGTACTGTATGTTGAAGGATTGAAGCACAATCTCCTCATTGTTGGTCAGTTGGTAGACAAAGGTTATGATCTCCAGTTCAAGAATGGAAGATGCAGGATCTTTGAAAGCTCTGGAACTGAGATTGCATCCGGTACTCAAACAAAAGGTAATATCTTCCATCTGGTTGGTTCAAATAAAAGTTGTTTGTTTGTTCAAGTTGATCAAAGTTGGTTATGGCATAGAAGGATGTGTCATGTGAATTTTTATAACATCATCAAGATAAGCAATACTCAGGCTGTAAGAGATCTTCCAAAATTGGTGAAACCTACAAATAGTTTATGCAAAGAATGTTAGCTAGGTAAACAGAGCAGAGTCTCTTTCAAAAGCAAGGATCAGTCCTCTATCAGATTATTGGTCCGACAAGAATCAAGAGTATGCAAGGTGATAGATATTTCATGTTACTAATTGATGACCATTCCCGAATGATGTGGGTTACCTTCCTAAAAGAGAAATCAGAAGCCCTTGAGAAGTTCAAAATCTTCAAAGCTATGGTAGAGAATCAAACTAGATTGAAACTGAAATGTCTGAGGTCTGATAGAGGTGGTGAATTCACATCCGATGAATTCATAGACTTTTGTGAGAAGCATGGTATAAAGAGATAGTTGTCTGCTCCTAGGACTCCACAACAGAATGGAGTAGTTGAGAGAAAGAACCGGACCATCCAAGAAGCATCTAGGACAATGATGATGGAAGCAAATATTCCTCAGATGTTTTGGAGAGAAGCTATCAGCACTGCAGTCTATACTCTCAATCGAGTTCAAATCAAAAGCAATACTGGTAAGACTCCTTATGAACTTTGGTTTGGTATAACTTCTAGTGTGAGATATTTCAAAGTATTTAGTATCAAGTGTTACATGAAAAGAGATGAAGATCTAGGAAAGTTTGATGCTAGAAGTGATGAAGGAATTTTCTTGGGTTACTCCACTCAAAGCAAAGCATATCGGTGTTAGAATAAGAGATTGAGAAAGATGATAGAAAGTACAAATGTGAAGGTTGATGAATGATTTGAGAAGCCCTCAATGTTTTATGAATTTGATGAAGATGATCAGAATGATTCTCCGGTGCAAGGAGCTCAATCCTCCTCTGAAAATCAGATTCAGACTGATCTAGTAAATCAGGAAGAAGAGGCTAGTCTGAATGAGCCTGATCAAGAAATAGTAGTGCAAGAAACTCCCAAAGTTCCAAGGTATGTAACTCTAAACCATTTTGAAGATCAGATAATAGGTGACAAAAGCAAAGGGGTACAAACAAGGAGGAGAATTGCTCAAGATTAAAATGAATACTGTCTAATTTCAAAGATTGAACCTAAGACAATAAATGAAGCTTGCAATGATGAAAACTGGACCAAAGCAATCGAGGAAGAGTTGATGCAAATTGAGAAAAATCACACTTGGGATCTTGTTCCCAGACCTAGAAACAAGAATGTGATTGGAACCAAATGGGTCTTCCGGAATAAACTAAATGAAGTTGGTGAAGTAATTAGAAACAAAGCCAGACTAGTCTACAAAGGATACTCTCAAATAGAAGGGATTGATTTTGAGGAAACCTTTGCTCCGGTGGCACGAATTGAAGCAGTCAGATTATATCTTGCATTTGCTACCTTCAAAGACTTCAAGGTATATCAGATGGATGTCAAGTCTGCCTTCCTAAATGGTGATTTGGAAGAAGAAGTATACATTGAGCAACCGGATGGATTTCAATTGTCTAATCATGACGATATGGTCTGCAAGTTGAGGAAAGCACTGTATGGTTTGAAGCAAGCCCCAAGAGCATGGTATGAAAGGTTGGATAAGCATCTTGTGTAGATTGGTTTCAACAAAGGTACTGCTGATAGCAATCTATATTTCTAAATAGATAATGAAAACATCTTGATTGTTGAAGTATTTGTTGATGATATCATCTTTGGAGGAAGAGACAGTTTGTGTAAAACCTTTGCAAATCAAATGAAAAGTGAGTTTGAAATGTCAATGTTTGGTGAAATGAATTTCTTCTTGGGTCTGCAAATTACTCAGACAAAGAAAGGCATCTTTATCTCTCAGACCAAGTATGTGAAAGAATTGTTGAGGAAATTCAGAATGGAAGATTCAAAGCCAATGAACACTCCTATGGCAGCCAGATGTAAGTTGAGAAAAGATGATGACTCTCCTAAGACAGATCAGACCAAGTACAGATCAATGATTGCAGGACTATTGTATCTCACTCAAACTAGACTAGAAATAATGCAGGTCATTGGTCTTGTGGCAAGATTTCAGGCTAATCCTAGAGAATCTCATGTTATGGCAATCAAGAGGATTTTTAGATATCTAAAGGGGACATTTGAGTATGGTCTATGGCATCCTAGAGATTAGGATTTTTCTCTTCATGCATATACAGATGCAGACTAGGCAGGAGATGTGGATGACTAGAAGAGTACAAGTGGAGGAGCATTCTTTTTGGGAAAAAGGTTGGTTTCTTGGCTAAGCAAGAAACAAGAGGCAATAGCCTTGTCTACAACTGAAGCAGAATACATTGCAGCAGCAAGTAGTTGCACTCAGATCTTATGGATGAAGCAAATGTTAAGAGACATTGAAGTAGAATATGAGGAGCCTATCACAATTTTCTGTGATAATTCAAGTGCAATAAATATTTTTAAGAATCCGGTGTTGCATTCTAAGACCAAGCACATATCTATCAAATTTCATTTTTTGAGAGAGCAAGTGAACAAGGATGAAGTCAGATTGGAGTATGTACCCTCCAAGGATTAGATTGTAGATGTTTTTAATAAACCTCTTCCCAAGGACTCTTTTGAGTTTCTTCGGGAGAAGTTAGGGGTCATGGCCCCTCTGTTGATGAACTAGGATGCACTGATGTGCATCAGTCTAGTGGATATCACAGTCATATCTTGTGATCTAGATTGATGATGGGGAGCTACTACTAAGGGGGAACAGCTGGTATGATTCTGATGTGTTAGAATTGCAAGTATGAGCCCTTTGCCATTGATGTCAAAGGGGGAGAGAAGACATGTGAAAAATAAGTGGTTGATGATCAAAGGGGGAGCAGTAAAGGAAGAAAAGATGTGAAGAGTTGTTACTGATAGGGGGACCTGTGACAGAAAGAAGAAGTTCTTGTCTTGATGGTTTTTCACATCATATGTTGCCATCAATGACAAAGGGGGAGATAGTTGCAAGTATGAGGTTAACCAGTGTTGTCATTGATGTCAACATACTCATATTGCTCAATGAGAAGGATTGGATGAGCTGTGTGCTGAGGATATTGAGGAAATCAGTCTCAATGTGAAACAATGAAGAACAGTGATGAGAAGAAGGCAAAAGTACTCAATTGGTTGAGTATCAGAGGATGCGGATTAAAGGGTTTGTAGATATGAGTCTTGAGATGATCCAGTTAAGATTTCAGAGGTCTGCATGAAGATGTGAAGAAGTTGTGATCGATCAAGTAGAACCGGTTCTGAGAGATGCTCTGGAGTTACAGAGTGCTACAAAAAGGTCCGGTGAGATCTGGACGTACATTGTCTCATCTTGCAGATTGGATGGAGTGTTTGGGATGTCCTTGTGATGTGTCATCTCAATTTGTTCATGATTTGGAGGTCCAGAAGCACCTCTTGCAGTATGACAGTGGCGGTAGACTGTGTTCTTGAAGTTCTGGATGAGGAAGAGAAGAGATTCTAGTGAGTAGAGGAAGTGCGGATGTACCTGGTCATTCAAGCAAGCTTGTGAAGGTTCTTGGATCATGTTGAGGTTGTGTTGTCAGTCCGCATTAGTGTTAGAGCCTAGAATTGGAGATATACTTCCGGATGAAGATGTTCTTGTTCAGGTTAGCCGACCGGATGGGTTATTTCTCTTGCGAATGTTCTTGTGGATGATTGCCGACTTAGATGATTGTTCCTAAGTTGATGCCTTGTATACATAAAGGTTTGTGAGTTCATTTCAAAGTGTGTCATGGAGCGGATGAGTGTGGTATAGTGAGAGAGTGAAAGGTAGAGTAGGTGTGTCTCAGGCTTAAATGGAACTGATCCAGACATGGTGAAGATGTCATTCTCCAGTTCTAGTTTGTAATACCTATGATCTTGTAGACAGTGTGTCTCTTGTAGGTAGTGTGCCTCTTTGTGAGCAGTGTGCTCAGGCAGTGAGCCCTGACTAGCATGTGCCATCCATTTTTCTTATTCTTCTAACAGAGAATAATCCTTGGGTTAATCAACCCGTGGTTTTTCCCTTAACCAGGTTTTCCACATCAAAATCTTAGTGTCTAATGTGTTGATGTTTATCTGCTCCAGTGTTCTTGCTTTATGCTTTGATGAATGGTTAATTGATATGCTATTAACTAACAAAGTAGATTCAAGTGTTTGAAGTAGAAGCAAGTTTTTGCACAACTGATTCACCCCCCCTCTCAGTTGTGTGCCCTAAATCTAACAAGTTCATCATCTTGCTACATTGTACCACTAACTAGTGTACCTTCAGGAGGTCTAAGTTCATGTTGGGTCATATCATGTGTACTAGATACCTCCAGAACACTAAATGTTGTAGTAATCTCCCAAGCAAACAGGAAATATGGACAACCTTCTTCAGGATGTGGATCATCTGGATGAATTTAACATGAATTAGTTAAAGAAAAGTCTATTATGTGTGGTGGATTCCCATGAAGTAGCATATTTTTGCTCATTGTTGACACCAACTCGATGATGTGATCAAGTGATTGACATGAAAAAGCTTCCAAGCCATCACTCTACATGAATGTTTGATTTTTATTCTTAGATTGTAGACTTATACTTTCATTTCTTATCATTGGATCAACATCAACCATGTGGAGACCTTCTTCAATGCAAGAATAAATAGGACCAGTCTGATGAGTGCATGATACACTTGAATCTACTTCATCCATATCAGTCACATGCTCTAAGAAAACTTTCTCTACACCAATCATCAACCTTGCTGTTTTAATTAAGGGCTGGCATTGGGTTGAAAATTCACTATCTATAGTGAGAACAAAGCCTTTTTCTTCCTCTATATCAACCAACAACCCTTCTGTTTGGACTACATATCCATTGTCCATAGTAGCAACAAGGTCCTCTTCTTCTTGCATGATTTGGTTCGTGATGTCAAGGTTGCCTTGAAGTGATGCATTTTTCTGATTTTCTCCATTTGACTCAGCTAAAAACTCTATGGGAGTAACTACAGTGATATGTATGATTGATCATGGTAATGCACTATGCTGATATACTCAAGAGCTTGATTGCTTTTCCCTAAATAATTTGATTGTAGCTCGGATATCTCAATCGAAACAACTTCTTGCATTGATGTCCATGATTGTTCTTCATCTAGAGGACCGATTTTCTCTCATTCGTGCACATATCTGATCTAATCATACTACTATCCCAACTCAAAATTATCAGTAGTCTAAAATAAACTGTTGTTCTACATCTCTGCAGCAGCAAATTCAGCCTTAGGACCTGATATCTGTGAATCATTTGGTTGCTGATTTGCATCCTCAACATGACTATTCATGAAGGCTGATTTTGTATCAATTTCATCCACATCCTCAATAAAAGAAGTGTAACCCTGTATACTACCTTGTTCATTATCTTGTGACTGCAAACTAAGTTTTAACCAAGCTGGGACAGCATATCCTTCAAATAAGTTGTCTAACTGAGAAAGAGATTTTAACCAGTCATGGAACTCATATTCATTAGTTGTGTGACCTGCAAACCACATACATTATCTACCATCATCATTGAGACATGTATTTTGATGAATGGATTCATTTTTTTCCATATGCAAACTACCCTTTTGACATGGACTCACAACTCCTGCAGCCTCAACACTTGGAGTGCTTTTTGACTAAGACATGACCACATGCATATGAACCCATCCAAGCTACAACTCCTTGTGAGGTCTTATTTTGAATATGACTATTATGTGTATATCCCACTTTAGGCTTGTATATTTCAAAGATCCTTTCAAATGCAGATCCAATCTTTGGAGGAAAGTCAAACAATCAATCTTGTCATGCAATTCTCTAGGATGTATAGTGCAAACTTGAGGTGAACTGAAATCAAACAATGTCAGAGGAGGATACTTCACCCTAATCTGATTATCCAATACTTCTTTGAAAAGTGGGATGTTCATTTGAAAGTTCTCTTCATGATACGACTATTGTAATAGTGTTCTGAAGAGCGAAGGAGTCTCATGACTGCAACTCTTCTGTGTGTCTATTGGATTAAAATTTCCTATACATGCACTTCATTTCAGCATGTGCGATGAACTAAAAAAGATGAAAGCCTAAATAAAATCTTGGTTCATGCCCTCCTAGCACCAATTCTGTTGATGGTGTTAGAAGGAGAAGGGTGAGAGTTAAATGGAGCAATGTCTTGATATAGCAATGTCTTTGTTTAGCCTGTCCTTTTTCAATAATGTTTTTGTTCTGCAATGACTTTGGTCAGCAATAGCTTTCTTCTGTAATGGCTTTGGTCTACCCTCCTTCTAGCACCAATTCTATTGATGGGTGTTTTAGCACTCAACAACGCAGGTGTGATTGCTAGATTCACACCTCTTGAAAAGGTATCTTACCCTAGGTAAGACTACTCGAAGGTTTCTACAGCTAGGTCTTAGCTTGCTTGGAATAACTCAGTGGTATATCTAGCTGTGCCAACAAGGGGTCTTACATGAAATGTAGGGTTTATGAAAAATGGCAGCAATGTATATGTAGAAACCCTATGATATCTTTAGTAGATTTAGAATGTAGGTGCTGCTTATAACCTAACCTAACAATCTTGATATAAATAAAAAGAAAAAGGAAAAGGAGAGAGAGAAGGGATAAGAGATCCTAAGTGACAGTCATAACTAGGTAAACGCTGCAGATAGACAAATACTTTCAATAAACCATTCCCTATTTCACCAGAATAGGAAACCCACAATGTTGCAAGAAATGATGTAATCTTCAAAGAATCCTTATGATTTTCAAATTGCATTCACTCATTAAACACCCAGACAATAGCACAAACTAACTAGTGGAATGCAATCGAACTATATTCAATGACAGGGCCTAGGCTAACTATACACAACAACTTACCATCAGCAAACACTAATAGTATGGGCCAAAGCATTCATCAAGTATGTTAACATTTACCCATCATTGCAACAGCATAATTAACTAGCTAATGGAGATCAAGAAGTGAACCATGAAAACCAGATAACCAAATACAATACATAAATTCTTAGGAAAACTACAGAAACTTGCTTTGTATTAACTTCAAATGGCAGAGCATCAACAATTCATTATCAAGAGTCTTACAAATAAGAGAGAGGGTAGCCCTTTATATAGGAAAGACGCCATACTGAGTTTTTGAATGAATGGTGGAGATTAACTCAACACCAATGGTCCAGATTACATGGCATTTAATGAGATACATTAGTTTGTTGCATTTTTAGATTTACATTTGTCCTTTAGGAAAAAGACAAAATACATCTTGCAAATACATTGAATCTAGACAAAATGGATACCCATTTGGTTGTACATGATGAAAAGTCAATTTTTAAGGCCTAATAATGCCAAAATTGAGTCACATGACACTTGAAAACTTGAGCTGATGTGGATTCAAGAGATTTCAAGTGCTGAATGGATAAAGAGGAGTATGTGGCACATTATTAGTGAAGATATATCCAACTAGATGCTTGTTGGACTAATTCTTGATGACTGGACTGCTGGAACAACTATATGGATGTCTTGGACATTGGAATGGATCTGCAGGAACAATAATGAATTAGACTTGATCTTGTATGTCTTTAACTCCTGTAGCTCATCTCCATCATCTTGGACATTATACTGATCTTCTCTTTTAGCTACAGTAGCAATTTGATTGGTAAAATGTAAATTCTGCATTTTGGGGTCAACAAGGTACCTCTGTGTGTTCACCTTCCAAGACAGCTCCAATTAGCTCCTTTATGCTCTTAGACCTGCAATCAACAAGGCCAAGCATCAATTTCATCATAAACAACCATTTTCCATCAATTTGGATCAAAACATACCTATTTGTAGTCATGGATCAGTCAAAAACAACTCAAACTTAATGTTACTTCCTTATAGTCCTCTTCACAAATCTAGTGATTTTTGGATGATTTTCTACATTTTTAACCATTTTCAAGTACCCATTTTGCTAATATATTGATCTAGGAAGTTTTTACAGTCATTAGGATCCATTTGGGAACTTTTATTTCATGTTTTTCTAGCCTTTTCTATAAAAAGTAGGATTTTTAGGGGTCACGAACTTTTCATGTGTAGTGGCATTAATTGTCATAAAACATGCCAAAAATCCACACAAACTTGGTAAAAAGATCCATCATGATTTGACAAATAGATATGCAATTCAAATTCACTAAGAAAATCTAAGATTCACCTTGAAAAAATGTGTTTTTAGGCCAAAATGGGCAAAAAGCGTGGATTTTGGGGGTTAGTGACCTAGCAGGGATTTCACCTCCAACTGACCTAGTGGGGATTTTGGGTTCATCCAACCTAGCGGGGATTTCACCTCCAACTGACCTAGCAAGGATTTTGTGTTCATCCAACCTAGCAGGAATTTTGGGTTCATCTGTCCCCAAATTTTGGGTTCATCTGACCTAGCGGGAATTTTAGGTTCATCCGACCTAGCTGGGATTTTGGGTTTATCTGACTAAATGTCAATTGGAGGTCATTTTAGCGTAAAGTCTAAGAGGCTTGTTTTTAGTGCAAAATGCATTATCACTACTTTCGAAGGGCACAGACCTGCGCGGATTGGAGAGATCACTGACCAAAGGTGGTGAAGGTGCTTTTTAGTACAAGTCGGTAGGTTAAGCTTTTAGCACAAGTTTTGCTAGTGCTACCAGCGGAGATTTTTTATGTGACTGACTTAGCAGTAACTTGGAGAGAGGTTGGTTGGAGGCATATTTAGCGCAAAAGTCAATAGGAGCCATTTTTAGCACAAAGGTTGGTAGGAGGCATTTTTAGTGCCAGATTTGGAAATGTCCAAGGTGAAAGTATATTTAAAAATATATTTAAGTATGACTTTACATATTTTTAAATATAGTTTTAGGATCTTTGAGATAGGTTCCAGATCCATAGGATTTCATATGCAGATTCTAGAATTTTGAGGTTCCACCAGATTTCAGACTTGGCCATTTTTTAGGATTTTCAGGTTTCAGACTTAGCCAAATCAGGGCTTTAGGAACATGTATTAGGGTGAAAGCATATGGACCCCTTAGTGAAATCTAGTGGAATTTGACATGATTTTGCATCTCTAAGACCTGGAAACTAGAAATTTCAATATGACACATCCTGCAAAAGCAATCTCAAGGGCAATATCGAGTGACATGGGATTTTGAAGCAAAATGCAATAACACCTAATTTTAGTGCAAAAGACAACATATGGCTATTTTTTAAGCACAAGACCACCCAAGACACCTTCAAATGACATCAAATCACTCTAAACATCTAAAATACTCAAATTTGAAGCAAATCCTGCATTCTAGGCATAATTCACCTCCTCATCATCATAAGTAACAAAGGTTGAGACTCCAAGCCAAAGAAAAAGAGGGGGTCTCCATTTGGAAAAATGGGGCATGTGTGCAAGGCACAACACAATATAGGACATGTACTCATAATCCATTTGAATTTGTCAAAGCACTCATATGTACCCCCTATCCAACTAAAAGCATCCTTATGAGTCAAATCTTTAAGGTGTGTAGCTGACTAAGAAAACCCCTTCATGAACCTGTGGTAATATCCACATAGACCAGGGAATCCCTTCAGCTAAGTGATTTTCTTTGGTGGAGGCTAGTCTACAATTTCTTGAATCTTCTTTGGGTCTACCTTCACGCTACCGGCATTGATAATATGATCCAAGTATAGCAACTCGGTCATCCCAAATTCACACTTTGACATTTTTGCATAAAGTGACTCTCTCTAGAATGCTTAGCACAATGTCATTGTGTTTCAAGTGTTCTTCCCATGTCTTTCTGTAAATCAAAATATCATAAAAAAAAGATCAAAACAAACCTCCTCAACTACTCATGGAAAACTCTATTCATGCAAGACTAGAAAGTGGCTGGTGTATTTGTCAAACCGAATGGCATGGCTAAGAACTCAAAGTACCCATAGTGACACCTGAATGGTGTCTTCTCCACATCCTCATCCCTGACCCAAATCTGATGATACCTGGATCTCAAGTCTATCTTGGAGAAATAACAGGTCCCATGCAACTTGTCAATCAACTCATCTATCCTAGGAATAGGGTACCTATTCTTAATTATTTTCTTGTTGAGTTCTTTGTAATCGATGCGCATCCTAAGAGTCCCATCCTTTTTCCTCACTAGAACCACTAATGATGTAAATGGACTCTTACTAGGTCTAATGTGGCCCATCTTGAGAAGTTCTTTGATAGCTTTCTTGATCTCATCCTTATACCTCTTTGGGTGCTTGTAAGGTGTAGTTATTACTAGCTTAGCACCCTCATCCAACTCAATCACATGCTCAAAACCTCTATCAGGAGGTTTACTTGGTGGTATGTCACTAAACACTTTGGTGTGTTTAGTCAGGAGAGCCTGTATGTTAGGAGGATACTCTTGCTTTTGCTACTCTGAAGCTGTAGGCATCACCATCACCTCTATTGCCCACTACAGCTGATTGTGGCAAATCAATCTCTCCATCCGCTTGAGAGACAACTCTCAACCCACCATCTGAAATGCCCCTGAGCACATGTCAAACTCCATTCACCTCAAACTTCATCTCCATCGTCCTCAAGTTAAGAGTGAACTCACCTATCTCATGTAACCATTTCATATCCAGCACTACATCCATGTCACCCATACTAACAACATAGAACTCTGACTGGCAAGTGTAATTGTTTAGCTAGATTGTCAAATTGGGTATCCTCCTCATATAAGTGAGTATGAACCCATTGGCTACCTTCACCTTAAACCCTTTGAACTCCTCTATCTTCAGTCCCCTTTTTGCAACCAAGCCCTCATCTATGAAGTTATGAGTGGCACCTGTATCCAGCAATGTAATGCATCTCTATCCACCCAACACTCCTTGGATCCTAAATGACCCTTCTCTCTGAATGCTAGAGATATGGGTTATGGGGAGAGAAGTCTCCTCATCTTTATCTGATGCTTCAGATGCAACATCAGATCCTGAATCATTATCTTCTGTATGCTACTCTGAATATATCTCTAAGTCCACAGACTCATCTGCTAAAAAGACTCAATCGGCTTTGCCTTTCCTTGGGTAGCACACTTGTGCTTAGGATCCCAAGGATCACAGTAATGAAAATAGAGCTTCTTCCTCCTCATGTCATTCAACTGATCACTGTCTAACCTAGAAGAATTCTTATGTTTCTATCCTACATATCTTTGGAAAGGTCTCCTATCTCTCTCCTTATCTCTCCTATGAGGAAATCCCTTGGATTGAAACTTATTTA
The DNA here is from genome assembly GCA_027924645.1 of Cunninghamia lanceolata. NCBI lineage: Eukaryota > Viridiplantae > Streptophyta > Pinopsida > Cupressales > Cupressaceae > Cunninghamia > Cunninghamia lanceolata. The sequence goes on along the minus strand of BSBN01001121.1, from coordinate 16,496,658 downwards.
TCTAGATAGAAGATTCCATATCATGGGCCTTCTTCATATCCTCCTGTAATGATGTAGGATCAAAGCCCTTAACCCAACCACGAAGTGGGTTTAACAATCCATCAATGAAAAGGATAATCAATCTATGCTCAGAAATGTCTGGGAACATAATAGATAGGTCTTTGAACTCAGAAATGTAGGAGTCAACTAAACCACTCTACCTCAACTGTGCCAACTCAAACTATAACTCCGGGTCTTTATCAAACCTATCAATCAATTTGGTTGTAAACTCCATGTATGAAGTAATCTAATTGTGACCCAGTGTGACTTTCTCGTTGCTCCACCAATTATGTGTAACTCCCTCCAGGTGCAAAGCTGCATAAGTAATGGCATCCTCCTCAGGCATCGGACTGATCTACAAGTAGTTGTCCAATTTCTAGTCCCAAGCTCTAGCTGTGGTCTTGCCTGATCCATCAAAATAGGGAAGTGTCATTTTGCTCACCTTCTTTGCAACTTTTGGTTCTAAGGTTGACCTCCCCTGTGAGGTCTAATCTTTATCCTAATGTCAGAGTACTCTACAAAGGTCATCTCTACCCTAAACTCTACACTAGAAGCTCTCCAATCCCTCAAAATCTCCTCCTAAAACTTATCATGTGTGTGATCTTGTTCAGGAACTTGGTTCCTAGAAGCAAAGGTCAAAAGCTAGGTCTATCACCTACTATAAATAGTGAATCCCTCCTGTGAGTCACCGAGGCCTTACCCTCATCATCTCTGAACCTGTGTCTATCATCTTGGTTCCTTTCCCCATTATTCATGTCTCCTAGTTCCTGTCACCATGGTGTCTATCACTAATATTATTCCTATTTCTATCTCCGTCATTGTTTCTATTTCTATCACCGTCATTGTTTCTATTCATATCACCGTCATTGTTTGTGTTTCTATCACCTCCATTGTACCTATTCCTATCATGGTAATTATCCCTGTTATTTTAGGGAAGCAATTGTTCGAGGGCATGTGCTATCTCTGCTTGTTACTCTCTCAACTCGTGTCGAGACTTCCTTAATTCTCTTTCTAAAGCCATCGAGCTCTTGGTGAGCACATTCAGGATCTCACACATGATAGGTTCCTCAACTTTCCTATCATTTGTTTCTCTAGTAGGTCCTATCACTGGAGATAATTCACCTAAAAAAGGGTCAGTTCGCAAAACCTAGGAATCGTCCTCTGTAGCGGCAACCTCTATCTCTGTCTCAAATGGATATATTATGGGTACTGGATGCTCAGGTTCTTCTACCTATGGAACCTCTCTTCCCTGTATACTTTGTGAATTCCATGTTTCTGATCTTGGTCTAAAATCATATCTATCTGTAGACTGCATGTCTCATTTTTATCATCTACATGTCATATGTAACCTCACAGGATGGCAAGAACTTTAGCTCTGGTAGCACTGTAATGTGTCATACCTATTTGTATATTTTTAAAGTCTTTTTATATGTTATTTTTAATTTTTTAGAGTGGTCTTTCAGATAGATAGAAGATGTAGAAGGGTTTTTTAGTTTTCCTGCAGATGTGTTGCCAGAGCATACAATATATAGCATATAGAGAAAACCTAGAAAATATACAATGAATATGAAGAAACTAATGGCTACCTAGTTAGTAAAATGTCCAATAAACAATTACTAACACATACCCATGTTAAGATTTGCAACTTCATACAATAGCTGTAGCCGGACTAGCAAATGGGTATGGCTGGAAATCACTCCAATCTCCTAGAAATGCAAAGTATCGAGCATACAAATGTTTGACAGCAATTAAGGGCCCAAAACACCTCATACAATGCAAACAGAAAGTACCCACAATGTCTTGCCTGGGCATGTATGACCATGGATTGAAGGTGTTATCAGTAGCAAGGATAGCAAATGGTTTCTAAAATGCTTCTATAGTAGACTGAATCCTATTAATAAGGTTAGGCAATCAGATTAGGAAGAGAAATATGCAGAGAAATCACACAAATTTGCCCATAGATATGTTACAGCCTCCTTGAGGGGTGTACGACTAGCCAAGGAGAAGCACAACAATTCATAATAGATCCAAACCCCAAATAAATCTTCCCTTAATCAGCCACAAACTAGTCTTTGTAATCTAAAAATGTAAACTCTCAATAAACTGCAAAGGATATGTCAAGAAATGCATCAACTCCACAATCCGTCAACTCCATAGAAGCCCAATAGTGAACACTAGATGTATCCACCTCGAATGGCACCTTTGGGTGATCTTCCACACCTGTAGAATGCCATTACATAGGGAGGTTTTAATCTCTAAGAGCCTCTAGTTTGAATCTCCAAACCCTCAATAAGAACAAACCATAGTAGAGCTCAAAATGAGAAATATCACAAACATCGCATAATACAAATGAGCTCACTTTTTTCCTTGTATTTCCCTCCAAGGTGGGTGTTGGATTTCAAGAGGGAACTTTATCATTTTAAAACATCTTTTATTTCCTAGGGATGGGTGCCCAAGGTCATAACTTGACTTAAGTCTTCGTTTTCCCATTAAGTCACTTTTTCTGCAAATATTATAAAGTCCATATTAAATATAACATTAATAATCTTCAAACTTTAAAATAAATATGAAGATAGTGGTGGAATGAAATGATCTATAGCTCATCAGAAAGCCCTTGATGAGATGATTCTGACCCCACTTTGAAAGTCCCAAACCAACAATGAACCCCGACTTACTAAAAATAGTAAGTAACGACCAAGAGCAAACTAGGCCCATTCTGAGGGTGCCAACTAGATCAATTAAATGTGAACCATCTCTCCATCACTGACAAATACCTCTAGGCTAGACTAACTCTAGTTCCCTAACCAAATTGCTAGTTCGTGAGAACTAAGTGATGGACTAACCATGTATCCAGAAGGGGACATTACAGACAACACTATCATCATCATCAATCAATCAATTAATCAATGGGTTACAGCTTGATGGGGAATACCTTGTTTGTTTTTGTATCATTTGTGCATGCTTTCTTGCTTGCTTGTGTGTTTTATCATTTTTATCTTGCATTTACATCAAATCTGCATCCTCTTATCTAATATTCATATCTTGTATCTAGACAAGGTTATATTATGCTGGGGCATGAGACACATCATCACCTTGGTCCTTATACCTTGGTGCATAGCATCTGGTGCTATATCAAACATCATGGTTGCTCACATTCATTGCAACATAACACATCATTCATTTCTTCTATCCATTCCCTTATCATTCTTTATTGACCAATCTATTTTATTTTGAGAGCCTACCCATGTTTGTCCAACCCGCATATCCTCTTGAGGGGGCATCCTCATCCTATCTTTCCATCATCATCTTATCTTTACATTCCTTATCCTATCTTTCCATCATAATCCTATCTTTACACCATCCCATCCTTTTCCTCTATCCATACCTTGGCTTCTTTGAAATGATGTTACTCGACATAAATCTCATCGTCTCGAACATCATCTCAAAGAGGGGCAAAATGTAGACACCAAAAATTGACCCATTTCATTATTTATGCATTAAACTAATAGCATCACCTAATCATACATGACCTTGTAAAACAACTTGTAATATTTATTCTAGGTCATTACATTATCCCACTTATCCCACTTATAAATCCCACTTGATCACTTTCCCAATTAATAAAATAAACCTCTTTATTTAATTAATCTCTCTTCACATGTCTCACAAACAATTTAAAATTAAATATTAAATCAAATCCCTCATCCATGTGTCACATGACTACAACTCTTCTCATGCACACATAATTTAAATAATTTTATTATTTAAATTATGAGATTCCCACTCACATCCTATTTTTAGTCCCACTTATTTGTGTGTCATAATCATCTTTTCTCTCAAATAAATAAAAGAATCCCACTTGTTCCCTCACATCCTATTTTGAGCCTCATGTCATAACCCACTTAATGTGCATCAAATGCACTAAAATCAACTTTTAATCCTAGGCCTACACATCACATAATTGACTTTTAATCTTGGCCATCGAATCCTACCAGCTCTTGACTATAAATCAACTCTCATCCAAGCCATTTTCATGCATTGAGTTTCAAGTATCTTTACTTTGTTGAAATCCCAATTGAGCCTTTGCATCACCCATCTATCTATTTTCCTCTGTCAATCTCCATCTTACACTTATGCTGTGAAAATTAGCAATCAACATCCAACCTAAATCGATTAATCAATCTTTCAATCATGCATGCATCATTCGAGGTATTTGAAGAGTTTGGATTGAGGTAATGCACTTGTTTTTGTTTTATCTATTTCATTTGTCCAAAATTTTTAGGTATACACACTTCTTTCACTACATTTTGTCAAATGGTTTTAATGGCCACCATATGTTAGATAAAGTAAATTAAACTTGCATCATATATTGTATCCAAGGATGATGTCTGGATCAACTTCATGAATGAATTCCTTGACTTCAGTGTGCCGGGAGCTAAAAATGATCATTCTTCATAAATTTCTATGAGGAACTTGAATCCTTACAAAAACTTGTAGAGATATGTATTTCAACATTCCTAAGATCTCCACCAAGCTTTGCGGTCTCAACCGTCACAGAACTCAAGATTTGTAACTTTTGCTAAATTTCCAACACAATTCATGAAATGATTAATTCTCCAAAACCATAAGGCATCTAACCACAAAACCTTTGTCATGAAATCTATGGTGCTTCTAAAAATCTTCCTATAATAGGATTCACCATGAACCTTCACCACTTCCCTAAAACAATTGTTTTTTGCAAAAACCACTATGTGTGTGCTAGGATGGAAACTGGTCAAAACTGAAAACTTGCAAATTTCTAATGTGACATCCATTATGATAGCCAAGAGATACCAATTGAAAACCAAAACACACTAAAACTAAAACCCAAACCTGAAATCTATTTTTGGTTGATGTTGATCGCCAGTCCATCTAGATGCTCCTGCATCAGATGTCCTTGGATACAAGGGAAATGAAAATGTTGTGGCATTCCTCTATATGTTTCTACATTTTTGGGCAATGAAAAGCATTTGATGTTTTAGCATCCTTCCATGTTGACCCAAATTTTTTTTCTTTGTATGACATTCTTCCTTTGTATTCATAGTGCTATGTGTCTAGGGGGATGATGATGATCATTCAAAATTATACTTTCACTTATTATTCCCCTCCTACATTTTATATTAAATCTGAATCATGTAGATCTATTTGTGTTTCATTGTGATGTTGACTGTCTTAAAGTAACACCATGTTGCATTTCTCGGCATCATGTCATGCTTATACAAGCCATCGTGTATCATCCCTACAACATCTCCTTAGTTGTCCTTCTTGGGGGCAACGCCTTCATGGCATACCTCTTTGGAACATATCCTCTAGGCATATGCTTCCTGAAAGCTCTTGTGCCTTTATCCCTCTTTTTACCTTAAAATTAATTACTCCTCCATGATGTAAGAAATTATTTTAAGGTGGGGGAATATATTTTCTATCTCTCACACTTAATCACACACCACACCAATGGTATGATCTCTACAACATTTTCTGTAGCATTTGTGGCCCTAAGGAGATGCACTTGATTAGATTGACCACCTTTATCAGAATTATCTAGCCATGCTAGTCATGTAATCTCTAGTACTATTTGACATGTAGCTCACCTAGCAAAGCAATTATAGTCTGTGATGCTTCATTTTCTACCCCATCAACACTTCTCATAAGCCACCTAACAAATAATGAACATTGCTAGCTCTAGTGATTTATAGAAGTTTTTTAGTATGTTTCCTACCAAACAATGGAATTTTCTAGTCCTAGAATCATACCCTTTATTTTACCCTTATGTATGTTTTTTCATTAGATTAATGTCTATCAGACTATATTATTTATTGACCGCAAGGGTTTCAGAAAATTGTATTTAGTCTAAGCCTTTTTTATTCACCTTTATATTGTTGAAATTAAGGAACACTGAGAGGGGGGATGAATCAGTGTTCCACAAAACTTATTACTTTGTTCCTTTATTAATTTTATCACATACATCCAAAAGAAAGAAGCATGAACACAAGAATAGAAATAGCAAGATCACAACACATGAACACTAGGATTTTTATGTGGAAACCCGGTTAAGGTAAAAACCACAGTGGGGGTTAACCCACAAGAAATTTATACTCTGTTAAAAGTATTGTAAATGGGAAGGCACATTGCACAGAGCTCACTACTCAAAGAGGCTCATTTCCAACAAGATTGATTACAAAGAGTTCACAAAAGTATTTGAACTAAAGAGTAGCATCTAATCATGCAAGATTACAGTTCTGGTTGAGCTCAGTACACTGACCTTACATACTTCATCTTTCTCTGCCCTATTTCACTGCTCTGCCATGATCCAGAGCTTAGATCTCTTCACTTTGCACTTGATTCTACTATACTTTATACTTATTTATTCATATTCACAACTACACCCACTGAAATGCATGAACTCATTGATTATATATATCTGCTACATGAAATTGCATCAACTGCAGATAGCCTTAAGAAAAACATAGGGACTTTTTAAGAGCATTGTTATGTCAGCTAAATCCATGCACAAATACCAATGTAGACCAGAACTTATGTATATAGGTCACCTCACATGTTGGCCAATACCACTGGATCTCATAAATTACTTGACCAATCACTTCTCTTCATCTGTATAAGGATCAAACACCTCATTGGCCCGTTCTTCACCGAATTAAACTATCTAACCAAAACTTGATACTCAGAAGCTTGTAACTTACACTCCCTTCATCACTGGAGGCTAAAATATTAGATTTAGGTAGCCCTGACATCCCTTGACATTTCCTCAGATCCACAACACAATATGATTTCCTGTGGAGAAATGCGGACCAAAATACTGAACCCTATCATATGCCATGTTCCTATCTATCTGGACTTAGACAAATCTACAATTTGACTTTCGATATGATCTACTGACAAAATACAGATGTGTAAGATGGATCTAGTTGCCATCAATGACAACACCTAACATGCCTAGTAGTGTCTCTTACCAACAATCTCCCCCTTTGGCATTGATGGCAACACTTAGTGAAAAATGACTAAGTGTTAGAACAACTCCCCCTTACTATATCACTTGTGATTTCCAATGCTCCCCCTTAGATTAATTCTTCATTTTTCACTATTTTTCCTCTCCCTCTTTGACATCAATGGCAAAGGCTGGGATCCATATACCAAAATTCATGCAAAAAACTTTATGTACAAGGGTCAAAAGTCTACATACTTCCACATATGAACATACAGTTCTTAGGATTTGTTCATCAACAATCACCAAAAATGTTTTTCAGCTTTGTCAATTCATTGTCCCAGTTCTTTTTAAGACTACCCAAGATAGATATGTGCCCACTAAACAAAAATGCCAGTGATTCTGTCTTTTGAAGGTCAGTAGGATCACTAGTAGCAGCTGTTGCTTGGGACTCTACCAATATACCATACATAGTTTCTAACTTAGGGGAGATTAGTCCTCAGAGGTCATCCAATCTACCCAGAAATTTGGCCTTTTCCTTCTCCAAATCACTCAATTCATTCTGTAGACTCATACTAGGTATTCTTTGGTAATTATAAACTCAGTTAAAGGACTATATTAGACAATTTGAGCTCTATGTCCTTAATCTTTTTCTCAATGTCTTCAACAGATTTAGATCTATTTAGACAAAACTTATAGATCTCTACACCTTCAGATAGGGCATTTTGAATACTCTTTACACTAGTATCAAGTCTGGATCTATCATAGCTAATTATTTTCTTTATTTCAGCAAACCTCTTCTCATTAAATTCATTTTTTACTTTAACTTCTGCTGACTTTTCTAAGGTTTGAAAATGAGAACTTACAGAGTTTATCAAGCTTTTCAACTGACCGGAGGGAGAGTCAGATGAATCCTTTTGAAAGGCTGGCATAACCTTTTCTAGAATTTTAGAGGCAAGACTAAGCAACTCATTGTCCTTAATGTGAGTTTTTATAATCTCTTCTCTAGCTTTTTCTTGTGCCACAAATGCTAGCTTCATATTTTGTAGAGGGGAAAGAGTGTCAAAATTTATAGGTCCTTGAATCAGCTCTGGTTCATTAAACTCAAGCTTGTCTTTCTCAAGTAGTTTCTTCACTACATCTGCAGTGTCTGTTGTTAAAAATGCAGCTCCTTCTTTCAGATCCTTGCCAGCACTGTCATCTTGCTTTTGCTCTTCAATATTCTCTATTGTTTCTCCTTGTTCATCCTTGTCCTTAACCTTTTTTGTTTCTTGCTCTTTATTCTTCATAGAGTCATCTTCATCAGGAGTATCTACTTCTGTATCCATCTCTATATATTCTTTAGTAGATTGGTCCAGAGGAATTTGAGTGTCCTCTACACCATCAGAATTAACTTCCTCCACCATCTCTACGTTTCTTTTATTTAGAATTTCATCTTCCAAAATAGAGATGTCAGCTTGTTGTTCACTTTCTTTCAACTCCTCAACATTTGGAATGGATGCATCATTAGTGTCAATCGGTTCTTCTGTGACAATATTGAATTTATTTTTGTCCAAATCTTTCTTCAAAATTTTCTCTATTTCTTTGACTACCTCATCCAGCTCTCCAATCATCAGCTTATTCATCCAGATTTTGTTTCTGAATTCCTCTTTGACTTCTTTGAAAATTTTATCAGCTTCTTTTTTAGAGATCACTAGACACGGACTGGACATTACATGTTCCCTCAACTCCATATCCTTTGATTTGGCAACTTCTTTTCTTATTTCCAGAATATTTCTTAAACTTTTAGGAACTTCTGACAAAATATCCACTAGTGCTCTGTTGAATACATTCAAATATTTTACAATAGCATCCTCCAAAATTCTTTTGTCAGCATCACTATAATGATCATAGAATTTAGTCATTGGTTTTAGGTTTCCATCTATAGTGATTGTTTTAATGATGTCTTCCACAAAAGAATTGGCTTCTTAACACCAACTTCTGGCTTATGCCTTTTTCTTAACTTTGTGCTTCTAGAGGGCTTCTCCTTAGACACTTTAGCAGCTTTAGCTCTTGAGGCCTTTAGCTCTTTAACTTCATCATCTAATTCAGTTTCTTCTTCATCCTATTTTTCCACACTGACATATGTTCTTTTTCCCTTAACTTTTGTCCTTGTTCCTTCTTTATCGGTAGGTTTTCCTTTGGATTTTTCTGTAGCAGGAGAGGGTGATGCACCAGAGGTTGAACTAGACCTCCTAGTATTTCTTGACTTAGAAGGAGGTTTTGTCAGAACACTTCCTTATTCCCTGTCCTGCTTGTCCTTCTTAATCTTTTATGTTCTTTTCCTGAATTATCTCATAGCTTCCTTAGTAAGGCCTAGATTATCAGCCAACTGCTCAACTTCTTTCCTTACTTTCCTTTTGGTTTTAGGAGCCTTGAATTCAAGATGCAGTTTTTATAAAATTTCTTCGTAAGTTCCAAATCTCTCTTTAGCCAGATCCCTAGGCTGACTTAACAAATGTTGTGCATATAGTTCCAACACATGCCTCATCCACTTCATACCCCATGGGCATGATCCACACAACTCTAGGCTCTACTGCTTCCATTTTGCATTCATCAATAGTAACCATAAAACATATGGTGTCCTTGTATTTTTCAACAATGGTTCTAGGTATTCTAGCCCTAGCCTGCATCATACCCTAGAAGTTTTTGAAGAAACCCCAAAGTGCAGTCTTTTGTGCATCATGACTACCCAAATAACTCCAATAATTCCTAATCTAGATAGCTACCAATTTGTCATTTGACCAAATTATATTTTTGTTTCCTGGAAGCTCACTCAAGAAATAGAAGAAGAGACACATAATTAATGTACCAAATTTGAATGAGTATTTTTTGTCCTTCTTTATCTTGCTTAGGTTCTCCATGAGTTGGTTTAACAATAGTTCACAAAGATCATGTTGCAAGTATGGGCCTAACCCGTGTTGTCATTGATATCAACATACTCCTATTGCATTAATGATAAGGATTGGATGAACTGTTTGCTGAGGATATTGAGAAAATAAGTCTAATCAAGAACAAAGAAGAATAGTGAAGACAGTGACCTAAAGATCCTAGCTAAGATGAAGATTAGAGGATGTACACCAAAGGGTTTGTAGATATGTGTCTTAAGGTGATCCACTAAAGATTTCAAAGGTCTACATGAAGATCTAAAGAAGTTGTGGCCACTCAAGTAAAACTAGTTTCAGTAGGTGTTTAGAGGTGACAGAGTGACACAGATAGGTCCGGTGAGATCCGGAAATGTAATATCCTATTCTACAGATTTGAGGGAATGTTTAGGAATTCAATGTGAATTGACAACTCAATTGGTTCGTGGTCTGAAGTTCTGCAAGCATCTATTCCATTGTGACAGTGATGACTGACTGTGTTCTTGAGGTTCTAGATGAAGGAGATAAGGATCTCAGTAAGTAGATGTAGTATGGATGTTCTTGGTGATTCAGGCAAGCTTGTAGAGGTCATTGGATCATGTCCAGTTCGTGTTGGTGGTGCATATTGAAGTTTGAGCTCGCAATTGAAGAATTACTTCCGGATGATGGTGTTCTTCCTAAGACAGGCCAACTGAATGAATTATACATCCTGCGGATGATCTTGAAGATGTTGTGTGAAGATTGGAGTGTTCCCAAATGAAGATTGAAGTATCAGATCTGTGTGGCTGACAATGTACTGATCTGTGTGAAGCCTTTTTGTAATTAGTCATGTTGTATTCATGTATTTTCTCTGAAATGTTTGATGACTTAGATGATCATTCCTAAGTCGATGTCTTGTATAAATAAGGAATTGTAAAGTCATCTCAAACTGTATCTTGTGGAGATGAGAGTGTGGTAGTAAGGAGAAGAGTGAAAGGTAGAGCAGAAGTTTTGGGCTTAAATGGAATTGACTCAAGCATGGTGAAGATGCTATTCTTCAGTTCAAGTATGTGATACTTATTCTTCTGTAGACAGTGTGTCTCTTGTAGGCGGTAAGCCTCTTGTGAGCAGTGTGCTCAGGCAGTGAGCCCTAATTGGCATGTGCCATTTTGTTCTTTTTATTCTTCTAACAGAGAATACAATCTTGGGTTAATCACCCCATAGTTTTTCCCTTAACTGGGTTTTCCACATGAAAATCTTGGTGTCTTGTGTATTACTTTGTTTCTACTCTTGATTTAATGCATTATGTTTCCATGATTGATTTATCATTATGATGCTAAATTTTAAAGTGGATTTAAGTGTTTAATTAGAAGAAAGTTTTAGACAACTGATTCACCCCCCCTCTTAGTTGTCTGCCCTAAGTCTAGCAATTGGTATCAGAGCTAAGTTCCTCTAAAAGAGCTTAACTGCTTGAGGAGATCCAAGATGTCATCCTACAAGAAGGATAGTCTGAAGTTTGATGGAACAAATTTTAATCTTTGGAAAAGTCACATGTACTGTCACTTCCAATGTATGGGAATGCAGTACTAGACTATGGCTTCAACAAAGTATACTCCTCCATAGAATGGCCTGAAAACTGCAAATGAAATCACAGATGCTGAAAACAATCTGTAGACTAAAGAAGCTCTTCTAAGTGCCTTATCTGATTCAGAGCTAACAAATGTTGTTGATCTGCAAACTGCATTTAAAATTTGGAAAAAAACTAGAACTTCTGCATGAAGGAGACAAGTATACTAAATATGTAAGGCTACAGAGTCTAAAAGGAAAATTCAAAAATCTGAAGATGAGAGAAGATGAAAATATCACTACTTTTATGCCAAGAGTTAATGAGCTTGTTTGTGGCATTAGATGTGTTGGTGGAGTCTTGGATGAAGATGAGATTGTTGGCAAAGTTCTCAAATCCCTTCCTACTTCTTATAAATACAAGGTTTCTGCCATTGAAGAATTCAGAGCCCATTCAAGTGTCACAAGAGATCAATTGGTTGGTAAATTGGTTGCATTTGAAAGTACCGAGTTTGGAGATGTCCCCCCCAAGACTGAATCTACATTCAAAGCCAGTACCTCTATAAAAGGTAAACAAAGGTTTGATCTAGGAGAGAACTCTTCAAGGAAACCATCATGGTATGAAAAAGAAAAAAAAGACCTAGAAGAAGAAGAAGCAAAAACTACTCATCTTGAAGCCCTTATCATAAAAACACTACCAAGAGGATCTGGTAAGTATGAAGGGAAATTGCCTTTTAAGTGTTTTAACTATAATAAGATTGGTCATTTTGCCTCAAGGTGTCTGGAAAGATTTTCAAGGCCAAATCCTAACAGATCAAGGTTCCAAAAGAATTGTTACTATGTTCATGAAGAGGATGATAATGGAGGAGTAACAGATGATGAATCAGAGACAGGAAACAAATCTGGAAGTGATTGGGTGTTTATTGTCATCAAGGAAGAAGATCCAATGCCCTCTAAATATGTCAATCATAAAGTTATAGAAAGAGCTCAGCTGCCCAAGTTGAAGAAAAGGATGATTGGGTCATTGACAGTGGATGCTCTCACCATATGACAGGTGACAAAAATAAGTTCATAGATATGGAAAGGTATGAAGGAGGAGTGGTAAAGTTTGGTGATAATTCTGCTGGTAGAATCAGAGATAGAGGAACTATTTCTTTTGATGGAAAGAAGAAAACCGGTAATGTACTATATGTTGAAGGATTGAAGCACAATCTTCTTAGTGTTGGACAATTGGTGGACAAATGCTATGATCTCTGATTCAAGAATGGGAAATGCAAGATCTTTGAAAGTTCTAGAATAGAGATTGCATCCGGTACTTAAACAAAAGGTAATATCTTCCATTTAGTTGGTACTGGTAAAAGTTGTCTATTTGTGCAAATTGATCAGAGTTGGTTATGGCATATGAGGATGTGTCATGTGAATTTTGATAATATCATCAAGATAAGAAACTCTCAGGCTGTAAGAGATCTTTCAAAACTAGTGAAACCTACAAATGGTTTGTGTAAAGAATGTTAGTTGGGGAAACAAAGCAGAGTCTCATTCAAAAGCAAGGAACAATCTTCTACTGGATTATTAGACATAGTTCATATTGATCTATGTGGTCTGGCAAGAATCAGTAGTGTGCAAGGTGATAGATACTTCATGTTATTAATTGATGACCATTCTCAGATGATGTGGGTTACTTTTCCAGAAAGAGAAATTAGAAGCTCTTGAGAAATTCAAAATATTCAAGGCTATGGTAGAAAATGAAACTAGATTAAAATTAAAATGTTTGAGGTCTAATACAGGCGGAGAATTCACATCTGGTGAGTTCATATAATTCTATGAGAAACATGGAATAAAGAGACAGTTGTGTACTCCTAGGTCTCCACAACATAATGGAGTAGTGGAGAGAAAGAACTGGACCATCTAGGAAACATCTAGGACCATGATGATGGAAGCAAATGTTCCTCAGATCTATTGGAGAGAAGTTGTCAGCACTGTAGTCTATACTCTCAATCAAGTACAAGTCAGAAGCAATATTGGTAAGACTCCTTATGAACTTTGGTTTGTCATCACTCCTACTATGAGGTATTTCAGAGTCTTTGGTAGCAAATGTTACATTAAAAGAGATGAAGATCTAGGAAAATTTGATGCTAGAAGTGATGAAGGAATATTCGTGGGTTATTCTACTCAAAGCAAAGCATACCAGTGTTATAACAAGAGATTAAGGAAGATTGTGGAAAGAACAAATGTAAAAGTTGATGAAGGAATAGAAAAACCCTCAAGGTTTTATGAATATGATGAAGATGATCAAAATGATGTTTTTTTTCAAGAAGTCCAAGCTTCCTCTGAAATTCAGATTCAAACTGATCTAGTAAATCAGGAAGAAGAGATAAGTTTGAATGAACCTATTCAAGAATCAGAAGTGCAAGAAACTCCCAAAGTTCCCAGGTATGTAAGACTGAACCACTCTGAAGATTAGATCATAGGTGATAAAAGCAAAGGTGTACAAACAAGAAGAAGGATTTCTCAAGATTCAGATGAGTATTGTCTGATTTCAAAGATTGAACCTAAGATAGTGAATGAAGCTTGCAATGATGAAAATTGGACTAAAGCAATGGATGAAGAGCTGATGCAAATTGAGAAAAATCACACTTGGTATCTTGTTCCCAGACCTAGAAACAAGAACGTGATTGGAACCAAATGGGTGTTCCGGAACAAACTGAATGAAGTTGATGAAGTAATAAGAAATAAAGCCGGATTGGTCTACAAGGGTTACTCTCAAATAGAAGGAATTGATTTTGAAGAAACTTTTGCTCCGGTGACAAGAATTGAAGCAGTTAGATTATTTCTTGCCTTTGTTGCCTTCAAGGACTTCAAAGTATATCAGATGGATGTTAAGTCTGCCTTTCTGAATGGAGACTTGGAAGAAGAAGTATACATTGAGCAACCAGATGGATTTCAATTGTCTGATCAAGGTGATATGGTTTGCAAACTAAAGAAAGCATTGTATGGATTGAAGCAAGCCCCAAGAGCCTAGTATGAAAGATTGGATAAGCATCTTTTGAAGATTGGTTTCAACAAAGGTACTATTGACAGTAATTTGTATTTCAAAATTAATCATGAAAACATCTTGATTGTTGAAGTGTTTGTTGATGATATCATTTTTGGAGGAAGAGATAGCATGTGTAAAACTTTTACAAATCAAATGAAGAGTGAATTTGAGATGTCCATGCTTGGGGAAATGAATTTCTTCTTGGGTCTGTAAATCATTCAAACTAAGAAAGGAATCTTCATTTCTCAGACCAAATAGGTGAAAGAATTATTGAAGAAATTTGGGATAGAAGAATCAAAACCAATGAGTACTCCCATGGCAACCAGATGTAAATTGAGCAAAGATGATGACTCTCCTAAGGCTGATTAGAAAAAGTATAGGTTAATGATTGGAGGATTGTTGTATCTTACTCAAACTAGACCTAACATTATGAATGTTGTTGATCTTGTTGCTAGATTTCAAGCTGATCCTAGAGAATCTCATGTCATGGCCATCAAGAGGATTTTTAGATATCTAAAAGGGATAGTTGAGTATGGTCTATGGTATCCTAGAGATCATAATTTCTCTCTTCATGCATATACAGATGCGGATTGGGCAGGAGATGTGGATGACCAGAAGAGTACTAGTGGTGGAGCATTCTTTTTGGGGAAAAGATTGGTTTCTTGGCTAAGCAAGAAACAAGAGGCAATATCTCTATCTACAGTTGAAGCAGAATATATTGCAACAGCAGGTAGTTGCACTCAAGTTTTGTGGATGAAGAAAATGCTAAGAGACATAAGAGTGGAGTATCAGGAGCCTATCAAAATCTTCTGTGATAATTCAAGTGCAATAAATATATCTAAGAATCCGGTGTTGCATTCAAAGACTAAACATATATCCATCAAGTTTCACTTGTTGAGAGAGCAAGTGAATAAGAATGAAGTCAGATTGGAGTTTGTACCTTCCAAGGATCAGATTGCAGATATCTTTACTAAACCTCTACCTAAGGACTCTTTTGAGTATCTCAGGGAGAAGTTAGGGGTTATTACCCCTCTGGTGATGAACTAAGGTGCACTGATGTGCATCAGTCTGGTGGATATCATAGTCATATCTTGTGGTCTAGATTGATGATGGGGAGCTGCTACTCAGGGGGAGCAGCTGGTATGATTCTGAAGTGGTGGAGTTGCAAGTATGTGCCCTTTGCCATTAATGTCAAAGGGGGAGAAAAGACATGTGAAAAATAAGTGGTTGTTGATCAAAGGGGGAGCAGGAAAGGAAGAGAAGTTGTGATAGTGAGGAGAAGTTCTTGTCTTGATGATTAAAATAGTTTTTCACATCGTATGTTGCCATCAATGACAAAGGGGGAGATTGTTACAAGTATGGACCTAACCGATGTTGTTATTGATGTCAACATACTCCTATTGCATTAATGATAAGGATTGGATGAACTATTCCCTCAGGGTATTGAGAAAATAAGTCTAATCAGGAACAAAGAAGAATAATGAAGACAATAAGGTAAAGATCCTAGCTAAGATGAAGATCAAAGGATGCGCATCAAAGGGTTTGTAGATATGTGTCTTAAGGTGATCCACTAAATATTTCATAGGTCCGCATGAAGATCTGAAGAAGTTGTGGCCGCTCAAGTAAAACTAGTTTTGGCAGGTGTCCAAAGGTGACAGAGTGACACAGATAGGTCCGATGAGATCCAAAAATGCAATATCTTGTTCTGCAAATTTAAGGGAATATTTAGGAAGTCAATGTGAATTGAAAACTCAATTGGTTCATGGTCTAAAGGTCTGCAAGCATCTTTTCCATTGTGACTGTGATGACTGACTATGTTCTTGAGGTTCTGGATGAAGGAGATAAGGATCTCAGTAAGCAGATGTAGTATGGATGTTCTTGGTGATTCAGGCAAGCTTGTGGAGGTCATTGGATCATGTCTAGTTCATGTTGGTGGTCCACATTGAAGTTTAAGCTCACAATTGAAGAATTACTTCTAGATGATGATGTTCTTCCTAGGTCAGGCTAACCAAATGAATTATACATCCTATAGATGATCTTGAAGATGTTGTGTGAAGATTGGAGTGTTCCCAAATGAAGATTGAAGTCTCAGATCTATGTGGCCAATAGTGTACTGATCCGCGTGAAGCCTTTTTGTAATTAGTCATGTTGTTTTCATGTATTTGCTCTGAAATGTTTGCCGACTTAGATGATCATTCCTAAGTCAATGTCTTGTATAAATAAGGAATTGTAAAGTCATCTCAAAGTGTATCTTGTGGAGATGAGAGTGTGGTAGAAAGGAGAAGAGTGAAAGGCAGAACAAAAGTTTTCGGCTTAAATGGAACTGACTCAAGCATGGTGAAGATGCTATTCTTCAGTTCAAGTATGTGATATTTATTCTTATGTAGACAGTGTGTCTCTTGTAGGTGGTGAGCCTCCTGTGAGCAGTGTGTTTGGGCAGTGAGCCCTAATTGGCATGTGCCATTTTGTTCTTTATATTCTTCTAACAGAGAATACAATCTTGGTTTAATCACCCTGTGGTTTTTCCCTTAACCAAGTTTTCCACGTCAAAATCTTGGTGTCTTGTGTATTAATTTATTTCTGCTCTTGATTTAATGCATTATGTTTCCATGATTGATTTATCATTATGATGTTGAATTGTAAAGTGGATTTAAGTGTTTAATTGGAAGAAAGTTTTGGACAACTGATTCACCCCCCCTCTCAGTTGTCTGCCCTAAGTCTAACAGATCATAGTCTGCACCTTCTTTTACCATCTTATATGTAGTATATATAACTATTCCAGAAACTAAATTTTCTCTGCTAGAGTAATATATACTGTATCCTATCACCATTGATGTGAATCTGACCCCATGATCCTCTATGTCATTTATAGGCATGGATCTCTTATCAAATTTTGATCCAGTTGCCTCAGTGACTTCTTGATTCTTCACAGCCTTCAACTGAGGCAAGGTACTGGTTGAATTTAGTCATGTAACTACCCTTATTACATCCTTTGTGATTTTGAATGTATGATTCAACCATAGAAAATCATCATGGATACGGATCAAGACATACCAGACCCACTCGTCCTCTGTAAAAGTTAGAAACTCAACAAATTGTATGAACTTCTTGTCTTTTAGGGCTTTGTATTTCGGTTTGAGCTCAAAATCATCACCTTTTAAGTGATTCATGAATATATCAGCAAACCTTGAGTCACCATGCTCCTCTAGAGGTGCATAAATATAAGTCCTAATGTTTTCTGTGTGAAGAACTCCATATGGAACTCTAGAAATTGCTCCCATCAGATCAACTTTAGTGGACTTGAGAGGGTGCTTCTTAAATTTTGGCCTAGCTCAGTGATGTTCACAACTAGAGGAGTAGCCATTTCAAAAGATTACAAGTTCAAAGCTTCATAGAGAAATACCTTTTTCTTCACGAAATTAGGGTTAGCTACTGAATTCATTCTTTGTACTTCAATTCTCTAAAATCTCAGCTCAAGCACTCTTCTTCTTGTTTTCTTCAAATGCACAGTGATTCAAATGATGAATGAATGACTTTTTATGCTTTACAAAACCTAATTTGTCATTGTAATAAATGCTATGCCCTAATATATTTGGTTACACTATTTCTGCATACAGTAGATCTTCAATTGCTCTATAATCAATCACATTAGCTTCTTTTCTTCTAGAATTTGCTTCAACAGATCTACAATATGTTTCTTTATTTTCATTTATTGTGCCAAATCTAGGCACCCACTTACTGGCAGGGGGAATTAGATTTTCAATACAACTCTACCTGAGCTAGAGCTCCTATTTCAATTCCCAGAGGAATTATTAGCACTGGATTCTGGTGCGGACCCATTGTCAACTTTCATTTCACCTTTCTTCACCCATGTTTTATTCATTTTATTCTGGATCTCATTCAAATCAACTTTACCCTTGCCTTTGTACAACTTCTTCTCTATTTTTCCTTTACCTGCCTGTGAGTTCTCCTTTTTGCTTCTGCAAAATTTAGCAATGTGTCTGGATTTGTTGCAGTTGAAACATACAATCTTATTTTTCTGACAATTACATGTTGGAGTAGGTTTAGATATGCATTGTATTGCAATATGCCCAAACTTATTGCAAGTAAATCATCTTCCATTGAACACTTGTTTGTTCTTAGGAGGGTTCCTTGATCCATGTCTGCATTCCTTAGCCTTATGACCTATCTTTTTGCAATTAAAGCATTGACCAAAGAAAGATGATGCATTTTGATTCACTTGACTTCTGTATTGATTAGCTCTATGACCATACTTATTGCATTTGAAACAATTACCATTGAAAGATGGATATCTTTGAGCATTAGGTTGTCTTACTAGAGGTCTTTTAGGATTCCTTCTTTGATTTCTTTCTTCAAGATTTCTTTGACCAGATCTAGACCTTTCACCTTTCTCAAATCCCACACCATGCTTATCATTTGCCATCTTTTGGTTATCAAGCAGCACCTCAAGTTTAGTTGAACTTATCTTGAACTTCGCTTTGTACTCATTTGTAGCTTCTAAGTCATGTTTGAGAATGACAATTTCCCTTTCAAGTTCTTCCTTATTATCCCTGCTTTCTTGTAGATCAGACTCTA
The DNA here is from genome assembly GCA_027924645.1 of Cunninghamia lanceolata. Taxonomy (NCBI): domain Eukaryota; kingdom Viridiplantae; phylum Streptophyta; class Pinopsida; order Cupressales; family Cupressaceae; genus Cunninghamia; species Cunninghamia lanceolata. The sequence goes on along the minus strand of BSBN01001121.1, from coordinate 16,477,562 downwards.
GATGGCCAATTATTTTGTCCAATCACCAGCATTCTTTTGTTCTTTCTTTCAAAGATTGATTCAGTTTTTCTTTAGTCTTCTTCCTTTCTTCAATTTCCTTGGTTAGCCTCATCACCCCGAATTCCATCTCATGTTTTAGGACAACTTCTTTTGCTAACTTATCATATTCCTTTGTCTTCTCCTTCAAGGCCACATCCATGTCATTGTCTTCATTCTAATTTAATAACTAAAGAAGTAGCTCCTTCCTCTTTTTATTAGATTTGCTCAATTGTCCTTTCAAGGTCTCAATGAAATCTTTAACCTCTTTAAGGTTCTCTTGCAGATCTCTAATTTATGCTCTGGACATGTCAAGATCATCCAAGGCTACTTGTAGTTGTTGATTGATACCATTAGAATGTTTGAATGAACCCATTGAAAACACCTTTCTAGATCTTCCTCAAGTTGTTAAACTTCTTCTAAGGAACTTGGCTCTGATACCAATTGTTGAAATTAAGGAACACTAAGAGGGGGGGTGAATTAATGTTCCACAAAACTTATTACTTTGTTACTTTATTAATTTTATCACATAAATCTAAAAGAAAGAAGCATGAACACAAGAATAGAAATAGCAAGATCACAACACATGAACACCAGGATTTTTACGTGGAAACCCAGTTAAGGGAAAAACCATGGTGGGGGTTAACCCACAAGAAATTTATACTCTATTAAAAGTATTACAAATGGGAAGGCACACTGCCCAGAGCTCACTACTGAAAGAGGCTCACTACCTACAAGATTAATTACAAAGAGTTCACAGAAGTATTTGAACTAAAGAGTAGCATCTAATCATGCAAGCTTACAGTTCCAGTTGAGCTCAGTACACTAACTTTACACACTTCATCTTTCTCTGCCCTGTTTCATTGCTCTGCCATGCTCCGGAGCTTAGATCTCTTCACTTTGAACTTGATTTTTCTATACTTCACACTTATTCCTTCGTATTCACAACTACACCCACTGAAATGCTTGAACTGGTTGATTATATATATTTGCTACATGAAATTGCATCAACTGTAGTCGGCCTTAAGAAAAACTTAGGGACTTTTTAAGAGCACTATTTTGTCGACTGAATCCATGCACAAATACCAATGCAGACCAGAACTTATGTATCTAGGTCACCTCACATGTCGGCCAATACCATCGGGTCTCATAAATTACTCAACCAATCACTTCTCTTCATCTACACAAGGATCAAACACCTAGTCGGTTTGTTCTTCACCGGACTGAACTGTCTAACCAAAACCTGATACTCAGATGCTTGTAACTTACACTCCCTTCGTCACTGGAGGCTAAAATATTGGATTTAGGTAGCCCTAACATTCCTTAACATTCCCTTAGATCTACAACACAATGTGATTTCCTATGGAGAAATACGGACCAAAATGTTGAACCCTGTCATATGCCCTATTCCTGTCTATTCAAACTTAGATAAATCTGCAATCTGACTTCCGATATGATCCATTGATGAAATGTAGATGTGTAAGATGTATTTAGTTGCCATTAATGACAACACCTGACATGCCTAGCAATGTCTCTTGCCAACATATATATGCATGTGCCTCTGACATTTGTTTCATGTGCATATTTTTGGCCTAACATTGTGATTTTGCAGAATACTAAGTTGGGGGCTCCATATCTCTCACTTAGCGACATTTTACATCCTCTATAGTTCTTGGGTATAAAGTTTTCTTTTATGTTATTTACTTTTTTTACTTTAGCATGCATATGCACATAGTGTCATACACCCACTAAAGTGGGGGCTAAATGTAGCATCATGTATTATGCTTGCTCACAATTTCATGTTTTATTTACCATTTGCTTTAGTGTCCACTCCCCTAGTGTATTTTCAGGATCACTCACTAGCCTTAGCCTTACCCTCAACCCACAAAGATATGTCTTCTAAAGGCTTCTTTGACCCTTTTTTCTTATCCTATCCAAAAAATGTAAAAGTACCGTAGCCTTGGAAATGCCCCATGTCATCTAAACTTTCTAAGAACTAATGGTGCATAGATAAAAGTGCTAGGTGTAGATGTCTACACAACGTACTAACATTCAGAAAGCATCTTTTAGTTTATCAACCATTTTTAGGTGTGCTTTTACTTGCATGGAATTCAAATCTTTTCTTGATCTCTATCCATGCCCAAATGATGCTTTTCCTATATTTTTGCCTCTTCATTCTTCTATAAAAGCCTATCACTTTTCCATTTGAAAGTATAGATCTCTCATGCTAGTAAGTATCGATCTCTCATGCTAGTGAATCTATGCCAAACTTATTGCTCACTGTTATTTTACTTATGCCATTGCTATTATATGCTCACTATTTATTGCAAGTTATTGAAAATAATAATTGATGTGATTTACTTTGATTCCTTGCACTCTTCAAAAGGCTCTCATTTGAGATTTCTATCCTCCTATTTAATATGAAAAGAGGGAAGTTTGATATTTGATGTTTTAGTGTTGATGGGTTTAGATCCTCCTTTCACAACAAACATTTAAGGACATATCAACTAAGTTGAACCTCAATTTGTGCAAGAGGATTCACCTACAGGTTGGGCTATCACTTGGAACAATGTGGAAACTTAGAAATTGCTAATTGATGTCTTAATTTAATCCTCAAGCATGTAAGAAACCCTACTTATGCAAAATAGTGATCAAATTGATAAATTCAGACAAATGCTTGTAAACTAAGAGAGAGGACAAAGATTAATTACTAACCATTTTTCAAAGTTTGGGATTCTAAATATTCAAGGATAATGCCCCAGGCACCCAAGTCCAAGGTATTGTTTTCTTCATGGAATGTAGAACTCCTTTCATCGTTGATGATCACTGTTTTGTCTATTTCCATCATGAGATATGTAGAGGACACTGTGGCTGGTCCCTGTGTCTAAGGTAGGATGATCTTCAGCATATCAGGGCTTCTTAAGATGTAGAATATCACTATCACAAATATTTGAGTGTCTGAAACTCTGGAGGACATTGCCCTAGGCACCCATGTCCCAAAATGTTCAACTCTATCTCTTCCTTTCAGATCCTGAATCCTTGTCATCTACAATCTTCCTCTACAACCCCACTCTGTGAAACTTGGTACCTATAACCTGCAATCACAAAGGAGTGTGGTTAGGGTTTGTGGTGTTTAGAGGCTTGCCTTAGTCAAGCCCCAAAGAGACATTAAAGTCTTCTAAACATCATTGTTAGATAAGAATGCATATCCCTATGGGATAGAGGCAAAAACCAAATGGTAAATGATTGAAAACACAAATAAATGTCACCTTGGAGGTGTAGCTCTCATATAGATGAAGATCCTTCATGCACATGATAAGATGAATCTAAATTTGCAATCACAAACACAATAACAATGCTCTGCTCTACAAGAATGAATATCTTGAGATCACAAGCTTGCCACAGTTTCACAATCATAATCATCTTTTAGACATCTTCTAGTTTACAAATGAAAACCTAAACATGCTTATATATGCAACAACACACATTCTCACCAAGAATTTCATAATTCAAACTTAAGGTGTCAGCATAGGGCCTAACAAGGGTCATATAACCGACACTTAGATTTAGGGCTTGACCCAAAATAGGACAGGACTAGGGCATGAGCACCCAAGTCATCCCTCTCTATTTTAGACATGGCATAACATTAAAGCACCCCCTAGGTCCTATTTGCCATAACACTTAGGGGTTTTCTCATCAGGATTCAAAATTAACATACAATATGATCTAAATGCATTCTAAAGGAACTGAGAGCTAAACCTTAAGAGGGAAAAGTCCCAGGGAGACATTTTCTGACATAACATTTAGCCCCCACTTTAATGTATGCATGAATGCAAGGCCCATACATGCATTAAATTATGGTCAACAAACACAACAAACATGCTAGGCACTTAGAGCTAATGCATACATGAAGATTGAGAACTATTTCTAGCCCCCAGTCTTATGTAAACATTAGGGAAAACACGTTGTAGACACACCAAACCCAATGAAGATAGTAACAGGCATGCAAAATGTAGAGAAGATAGTAATAGGCATGCAAAGACATGGAGGAGATAGTAACAATCATGTAAAACATAGTGAATGCAGTGATTGTTTTCTTTTTCATTTTCATATATGAATGCAAATGTAAGTACATGGAAAGTAAACACAACCTAAAATGTAGGAGGAACTCATCACCACACCTCTTTAGATTGTATATGGGGTAAAAAACATGCAATACAAATCTTAGGGTGTAGGAGGGACTCATCACCACACATATTTAGACTACACTTGAGAACAAACACACCATACAAATCCCAAAGCATTGGAGGAACTCATCACCACACATCTTTAGACTGTTCTTGGGAACAAACATACCATACAAAACTTGAGTGTCAGAGGGACTCATCGCCACACATCTTTAGACTACATAAGGGGAAAACACATGGAAGGCACATGGAAGACATGAGCGCCGTATAGTATGCCAAAGACATACTATACATCTAAAACATGGCAAACAAGTGATGGAAGGAGCCTATTTCTAGGTTCACCACCATCTCAGGCACATTACAAGCACACCTGACAGTCGGGCTTATGTCACAACAACCACCAAAGGCATGCTTACGGAAGGATATGTTGGCAAGAGACACTATATGGATTCATGGTTGTTGTCATTGATGGCAACAAAGGTCATCCCACATATCCGCAAGTCATAATGAGTCTCTACCGGAAGTCAGAATAAAGAATGTTGTGGTCCGGTGAAGAAGAACAGAGCATGTGGCAAGGTCTGACAGATTGGTCCGGACCTCTCAGAGGAAATGTCTTGGTGCAGTGCGGATTTGGGGAAGTCAAGAGGACTACCTTTAGTGGTATATTCCAAGGATTTAGCCTCCGGTGATGGACAAGGAAAAAGATATGAATGGTTGAGTACCGGATTTCTGAGAGACAGTAAAAACAGAGGAAGAACTGACTGGCAGAGTATCAGACTGCTTTCCGGATGTGTTACTGTTGATGACAGAGGTTGTGAAGGCATGAATCATGTTTGGCCGACATGATTAATGATATCTACAAGTATATGCTTGATCCGCATAGCTTGGTGAGGAAGGATTCAGCCGACAGAATGAAAGTTTGTAAGAAACTAGACTGTTCCGGATGCCGACTAGAAAGGTGATGAAATTACTTGTGCGGATATATATAGAGGATGGATTTAGTTGTGAAGGGTGTGTTGTTGTGGAGTGTTATGCGAATAAATCCAAAAAAGAGCAGAAGTAGCAAAAAGGATCCGGTATGTGAAAGATAGCAGAATAAAGAACAGAGGAAAGATGAAGTGCAGCAGATCAGTGTACTGAGCCTAACCGGAACTGAACTCCAGCATATGCAGATGCTTCCAATCAGTTCAAGACTGTGATTCTCATCACTTTGTAGACAGTGTGTCTCCTTGTAGGCAGTGGGCCTCTTTGTGAGCAGTGTGCTCGGGCAGTGAGCCCTTATTGGCATGTGCCATTCATTTTTCTTTATTCTTCTAACAGAGAATAATTTTGGGTTAATCACCCCGTGGTTTTCTCCCTTAACAGGGTTTCCACGTCAAAAATACTGTGTCATGTGTTTCTTATTTCATGGTTAATGTTTTGTGTTTGATTTTATGCTGCATCAATTAAAAGGAAAGTTCATTAAGGGAAATAATTAGGATAACTGATTCACCCCCCCCCCCCTCTCAGTTATCAACAATTGGTATCAGAGCTAAGTTCCTCCTAATAGAGCCTAACAGCTTGAGGAAGATCTGGGATTTCAAATGGATGCATATGGTTTAAGGGAGCAACTCAAGACTGCTCTTGAGGATCTTGAACAGTCAAATTCTGAAGTCAGTGAATTAAAGGAAAGACTCAAACAGGCTGATGAATTCATGAGAGAATTAAAAGACAAATTAAGTCTCTCTATGAAAAAGAGAAAGGAGCTGCTTCAACAGTTGGCAAGGCAAAGTGAAGAAAGCAATACAAATGAAGAATTGACTGAGCAAACCAAGTTATGTGAAAAGTTATCAAAAGAAGTCATTATGTTAAGACATGAAATGGAATCAGGAACTATAAAGTTTACTCAAGAGATTGAAGAAAAAAGAAAGGCTGAAGACAATCTAAGACAATCTCTTAAAGAAAAATCAGAAGAATGCCACCAGATGGACAGGATTATCAGACATCTTGAATCTGATCTTGAAGATGCCAAAGATAATGAAGGAAAACTTGAGGATCAAATTGCCTCTCTCAAAAGAGACCTTCAAACAGCAAATGAATATAAAGAGAAATTCAAGATAAGTTCTTCTCAACTTGAAGTTCTTCTTGGAAGTCAAAAGAGGACAGATGACAAGTATGGCTTGGGATATGAGAAAGGAGAAAGCTCCGGATCCGGTCAGAAGAATCTTGGATCAGAAAATCCAAGGAACAGGCCTAGAAGACCTCCGGTAAGACAGCCAAATGCTCAAAGATATCCATCCTTCAATGGATACTGCCACAGCTGCGACCACTTTGGTCACAAAGCTAATCAGTGCAGAATGAGAATGAATCAGATTAATTCATCCTTCTCTGGACAGTGCTTCAACTGCAAAAGGTATGGACACAAATCCCATGAATGCAGAAGTATGCAAGTAAACAAATCATTCAAAGGTAGATGCTTCACATGCAATAGAGTAGGTCATATTGCTAATCAATGCAGATCAAGAGGATATCAGTCAAATATGCAAAGAAATGTTATTTGCCAAATCTGCAATAGGTCCGGTCATAATGCTAAAGTCTACAGAAACAAGAATCAGGATAAAAGAGGTCCGGTGTATAATCAGAATCAAGACAAGGGTAAACAAAAGATGAATGCGGATGAAGTTAGGAATCAGATGAGCAAGATTTGGGTGAAGAAAAGTTCAGAGAATGTAGAGGTTGGATCCGCACCAGACTCTGGTGCTGATATCTCTTTCGGAAATTAAAAAGTGAGCTCAGGCTCAGGGGGAGACTCAAAGAAAATCTTGTTCCCCCAGCCAAACAAGTGGTGCCGGATGTGGCACAAGATGCGGATCAAAGGGTTTGTAGATATGAGTCTTGAGATACTTCAGTCAAGTTTTCAGAGGTCCGCATGGAGTTTTGAAGAAGCTGTGATCGATCAAATAAGACCTGTTCAGGGAGATGCTCCGGTATGATAAAGGATTACAAAAAGGTCCGGAAAGATCCGGAAATGCACTATCTTGTTCTGCGGATTGGACAGAGTGTTTGGGATGTTCTTGCAATATGTTACCTCGATTCATTCATGACTGAAAGATCCGGATGATATCCTCAGATCAGGACTAATCCAGGACACTCCAAGCTATCCAGACAAGGCAAACCGGAATGATGTAGGTGAAGCATTTATTGCAGACAGATATTAGGGTTCGCAGAGCAATTTAAGAGATTTCTCAAAGGTTATTTGCTCATTCTGCACTCGAGAAGAAGCGAAAAGTGGAGCTCTGCAACAAGGTTCATCAAGCACACCAAGGATCTCCTGCCGAAGTTACTGCATAAAGAAATCAATCCAACCACTCCGTGCAAACCGAAGGCGCATAAGGTATTCTCCGTTTTTCATTACCTCACTGCAAATCTTTGAAGAATGGCTACTCCAAACATAGTTAAGATCTCTGATAGACCTCGCCCCTCATTCAAGAAACATCCCTACAAATCATTGGAGGTAGACCCACTAGGAGCCTTCTCTAGTGTTCCTCACGGAGTTTTACACACCGAAGACATTAGGGTTTACATACATGCAAACATTGAGGAATTTGGGGAATTCAAATTAAGAGACCTCTATCACAAGCAGCTGATTAACAATGCTTTTGAGCTCAAACCAGAGTATAAGGATATTCAGAAGAAACAATTTGAGCAATTTATTCATTTCCCCTGCTTTGAAGAAGATGAATGGGTCCGGTATGTACTGAGCAGGATGCATGACAACTTTCTATGGCTAGATAGACCCTGCAAGATCACAAAAGAGGCAATTAGAGCAGTAACTGGTCTATACTCTTCCGGAGGGGTACCTATCCTCAAATCTGTCAAGAACAACATTGTAACTGAGGCCACCGGATCAAAATTTGACAAGAGGGCAATGACCATTGAAGATATTTCGGATCCGGATATCAAATATGCATCAATGATAATAGGATACAAGATCTATCACTCCAGCAGGGAGAATTCTGTATCCGGAACTGCAATATACACTGCTTATGAAATGTTAAGAAAGAATGCAGAATATGATCTCTGCGAACTACTGCTAAGCCAATTAATGGAAAACATACAGAAAATCAAGAAGGATAAGAAGAATTCCTTTAAGTATGGTACTCTTATTGTATGTCTATTCTTCTATTTCATGAATGAGCTACCCGGAACAAGTGGATGGGTATGGCAGAATGACAAACCTATTGCAGTCCAGATAAGAGACTATTTGCATGGACTTGGGGATGCAAAAGCGAGAAATACAGCTCTATGGGGATACTTCAAAAACTTTCAGAGCATGATGCAAGCAAGAGAGAGAATTCCCCAGTCTCTCATTGAGAAATACAAGGACTCAGTGTGCTTTATGGTTGACACTGATCAGTGCCTAATGGAGGCAGTGGAGCCAAGGACTGTCTGGATCATGCCCATGGGGTATGAAGTTGATGAACAGATAGTGGAGCTGCATGTTCAACACATGCTAAGTCAGCCCAAAGATCCTAAGGCAGAAAGGTTTGGAACCTTTGAGGAGCTGAGTGTAAAAATACATGTAGAACTCAGGGAACCTGAGATTAAAAGAAAGGTAAGAAAAGAAGTAGAGCACATTGCTCAAGGCCTAGGTATCTCAAAGGAGGCACTTGATGCCAGCCGGGAAAAGAGGAGGAAGGCCGAGGAAGAAGAGAAAAGCAAAGAAAGTGCTCCGGTTGAAACTCCCACCCGGACCAGATCATCAAAGAGACCTGCACCTTCCACAACCAAAAGTTCAAAACTGGAAGTTCAGGCATCCGGTAAGAGATCCAAGACAAAAGCCACAAGGGCTTATGGAAGCCAAAAGGATGAAGAGGAAACAGAATCAGATGAGGGAGTAAGAGAAGTAAAGAAACAGAAGAAGAAAGGATCCGGTAAGCCCTCCACAGGCCAAGACAAGGATGAAATGGCAGAGGTAACTGTTGAAAAGCCCACTCTATCACTAGAGAGCATAATCAAGTCGGTCACGGTGGATGGAAACCTTCAACCAATGACTGAATCATATGATGACTTCAGTGAGGCCGACCAAAAGACTCTGCAGGAGGCCACAGTAAAATATCTTAACATATATAATAAGGCTTTCATTGAAATAATATCTCTTATTCCTAAAAGCCTAGAAAAGGAAATGGAAGTAAGAAAGAATAATGCTCATGCTAAAGATCTTGAGATCCGGGAGCAGATAGCTATTCAGCTATATCCTCAAATTGATCCCAAGACAATGAACATTATCTTCAAGGACTGCAAAGATGAGTTCAGAAGCAAAGCCAGGATGAATCAACTCATGCTTGGAGAGACTGACAAAGTGGCCCAAGAAACAGAAGAGATCCTCCGGAAGGCCTTCAAAAGGTTCAATCTTCCGGTTGTAGAGGATTTAGGTATAGAAACAGCTGAGGACTTGGGACCCTTTGCTCCAAAAGAAGTGGCTCATGAACAAACTAGCATCTCTCCTCCGGTTTCCCCTACAGTCTCCGGATCCAAAGAAGAAGAGCAATTACAGGAGAAGGAAGCAGTGGTGAAAGACAAAGAGGTTGACAGTTCTAAGACTGCAGAAGAAAAGAAACATCTGTCTCCGGCAAGAGACACTGCACAAACTGTTCAACAATTTTTGAGCAAAGAAACTCTAGAGATTGATGAACCGGAGCTTCTAAAAGGCCCATTTGATTTTGACTCTCTCTCTCCGGTACAAACAATGAAGATAGCTTCATTTGCAAATGCTAAGGCAAATGAAAAGCTCCTGAAGTCTCATATGGAAGACTGTGAGTTGATAGAGGCTGCTTCCGGAGTACTTGTAAAGATCATGCCATCAATCCAGATAGATTCGACAGCCTCCACTTCCGGTAATCTAAAAACCTTAGTCAGCAGTGTTGATACACATTTTGATTCTTTAGAAAAATCAGCTGAAGAAAAGGTCCGGAAGGAATTTTTGGATAAAAGATTTTCAGAGATATTAGAATTAATCTCTAAGGATAGGAAGATTGTAAGCATTGGAATAAAGAGCTTAGAGAATGCTCTTAAGGATGGCGGTGACATCTATAAATTTTGTATATCCTGGTCAAAGGCAACAGCAGCATTTGACAAGAAAATAAAAGAGGAACAGGATAAGCTACAAAGCTTATCTCAAAGTTTTGATCCTCTCTCTTCCTCTATAATAAATCAAGAATGTCAGACCATTGCAGTCTTGAATGAAATAAAAAATCTTGAGAAGGAAAGGAAGAACATCACCAACCGGATGGGAGAACTTAGAAGGATTATAATCCCTAAGTTGGAAACCATGCATGAGGCCATCAGTGATGCTCAGACCACCGCCCAAACAAAAGATCCGACAGATCTCAAGCGGGCAGAAGCGTTTGCATTTTTGCTAAGTGGTCACATTTCAATATTGGATAGAATGAAGCAAAGTTGGGCTACAGAAATGATTCAATTGCAGACATCCTTTGCAGACATTCTTCAGTATATGTAAGTATGTAAATATGCGGCTATGTATAGGAAATTTTTGAAAATTTTGGTGTGCGGACCCTACCCTTTGCCATTGATGTCAAAGGGGGAGTGAGGAGCAGTGAAAAATGAGGAATCCAACTAAGGGGGAGTTCCGGAAATTGTATATAAAGACAGAGCATCAGCAAAGGGGGAGCATAGTGAAAACACTTAGTCATTTTTCACTAAGTGTTGCCATCAATGCCAAAGGGGGAGATTGTTGGCAAGAGACACTATATGGATTCATGGTTGTTGTCATTGATGGCAACAAAGGTCATCCCACATATCCGCAAGTCATAATGTGTCTCTACCGGAAGTCAGAATAAAGAATGTTGTGGTCCGGTGAAGAAGAACAGAGCATGTGGCAAGGTCCGACAGATTGGTCCGGACCTCTCAGAGGAAATGTCTTGGTGCAGTGCGGATTTGGGGAAGTCAAGAGGACTACCTTTAGTGGTATTTTCCAAGGATTTAGCCTCCGGTGATGGACAAGGAAAAAGATATGAATGGTTGAGTACCGGATTTCTGAGAGACAGTAAAAACAGAGGAAGAACTGACTGGCAGAGTATCAGACTGCTTTCCGGATGTGTTACTGTTGATGACAGAGGTTGTGAAGGCATGAATCATGTTTGGCCGACATGATTAATGATATCTACAAGTATATGCTTGATCCGCATAGCTTGGTGAGGAAGGATTCAGCCGACAGAATGAAAGTTTGTAAGAAACTAGACTGTTCCGGATGCCGACTAGAAAGGTGATGAAATTACTTGTGCGGATATATATAGAGGATGGATTTAGTTGTGAAGGGTGTGTTGTTGTGGAGTGTTATGCGAATAAATCCAAAAAAGAGCAGAAGTAGCAACAAGGATCCGGTATGTGAAAGATAGCAGAATAAAGAACAGAGGAAAGATGAAGTGCAGCAGATCAGTGTACTGAGCCTAACCGGAACTGAACTCCAGCATATGCAGATGCTTCCAATCAGTTCAAGACTGTGATTCTCATCACTTTGTAGACAGTGTGTCTCCTTGTAGGCAGTGGGCCTCTTTGTGACCAGTGTGCTCGGGCAGTGAGCCCTTATTGGCATGTGCCATTCATTTTTCTTTATTCTTCTAACAGAGAATAATTTTGGGTTAATCACCCCGTGGTTTTCTCCCTTAACAGGGTTTCCACGTCAAAAATACTGTGTCATGTGTTTCTTATTTCATGGTTAATGTTTTGTGTTTGATTTTATGCTGCATCAATTAAAAGGAAAGTTCATTAAGGGAAATAATTAGGATAACTGATTCACCCCCCCCTCTCAGTTATCAACAGGATACACCAACCCTACCTACTTAGAGGACTTTTAGAATAAAAAGGATGTGCACTAGCTCAAGAGATACACCATCCCTGCCTCCGTAGAGGGCTTTGAATAAAAGGATATGCACAATATTCCACCTCCATAGAGGGCTTAAAATAAAAGGATATGCATGATATCCCACCTCCGTAGAGGGCTTAATGATTGCAATATAGAATAAAAATATGTAATCGCATGGAGATACAACATCCCACCTCCACAGAGGCCTTACAAACAAGCTTCGTTAGTACCAAAATCATCAGACAACTTACCTTATATGCCCCCACATTAAGGTGGTTGATATCATGTACCAATATCAAGCACGTTAAGGTAGGAAGAAAACACACAAGGGAGCAAGAGCTTTTAGAAATCCCATGCCCCCAGAGGTGACATGTACTTTACGATCGCCAAATGTTCCCATAAACACACAAATTCCTGCAAGAAGAGAGGTTAGAAATCTTTCTCTAAGATAACAACCACATTACATGATAAAAGCAATGCATGCAATAATTCACATAAAGAGTCAAGCTATACTACAGGTCCAAGATCTGAGTATAACCACGGGGCTATATTGTAGAAATCTCTAAACTGAGTGTAACCAAGGTGAGATTCAAAAATAAACAAAGTACACAGAGCAGCTATATTGTTATGGTTTGTTAGTGTGATAAGAAACATCAAAATATCACATGGAGTTATTCTAGTAGCTAAGTGTTAGATAATATATATCAACCCCATCATCATGTATGGACTAGGTCCATTTTTGCTTACTTGATGAAGGGACTCTTGGTCCTTATCAGCATTATTTATTTTTCATCATTCTCCAGCTAGATAGAACCACTAGAAGAAGGTAAACAATAAATCAAGAGAGGAGAAAAAGTGTCTTAGGGTCGTCATGTAGGAAGGTGCCCACAGGTCACCAACCACAACGCTATGCCCTTAAGACACAACACACAACAATGAAAATAAGGGAGAAGCAATATAGAAGAATGATGATACAAATAGAAGAGTCACAATAGAGTTAGTCTCCTAGTATCATTAGCCTTACAAGAGTACCAAGGGTCATCCTAGGAGGCCTAAACAACACATAACACATCACAAGGGAAATCACAATATAGAGGTAAAGGGTTAGAAATACTTACCTATAGGGACAACTGAACTAATGGTTGTCGACAAGAAAATCATCATCTTCCCACTCTTGCATGTTAGAGGAAAGAGGAACATAATGGACAAGTTCCCAACTCTTGTCATTATCTTTACGTTCATCTTCATTAAGCTCTCCATTGTTTGTTTCAATGTTAGGTTAAACGTTTTCTTGTTGAGATGCATTTCATTGGGCAAAAACTTGTCTTCTCTTCCTCCTTTCTCTTTCTTGTCTATTTCTTCAAGTCTTACTATTTATCTCTTCAAAGGTAGTGTCATGTTTTTCCATAAGTTTTTACATATTAGGGGAGGAAGTACATTGTTCAAATCTCATTTGTCTTGATGAAATGTTTTGTTGTCAAGGAATACCTCTTGGTCCTTGTAAGGATGACAGGGGAGGAACCTTAGCATAAATACCATTTCTTCATGGACAAGGTGAGTTATCAAACTTTTCCTTATCCACTTCTATCATACCAATTAATTCATTGTAGTCATAAAAATCTTGTGTTATCATTGTAGTTAGGGTAAAATTGCAAATCAGGGTAAATGATTAAACAACAATGATAAAAACCCTAGCAATGCACAACGAAGCACAAGACAACATGAAAATCAAAATAACAAATTTAAATGCAAACCAATCTCCATGTCAAACTTGATTTATCTCCATTGCTTTTCTCCACCTCGCATGAGCATGCAAGATTTTAAAGGATTATTGTTGGAGGAATGTTGGGTGCTCATTTCTGTAGCATAACATTAAGATGAAGATGATATGAGGATGATAGTTGAAGGATGCAAAGGCTCTAATGATATTTTGACATAATAATGGTACTTGAAGCTCAATGCATCCTAATGGCTTATGAGGGGGTTGATTTATAGGAAAGGCTTAGTTCAAATGGACGGCTGAGATTAAAAAGCTAATTGATTGATGTGGACTACTAGGATTGATTCGGTTATCCCACTCTTCAAGGGAGTTGTAGTCATGTGACAAGTGTCAAGGAGAATAGGGCTCATGTGTACTTGTGTACATAAAAAGTACTACATATGAAAGATATTAAATAAAAGGTTGTAGTACCACTTATCTTTTTAAATGAAAGAGGCACACATGTTGGCTAAATGATAAAATAAATTAATTAACTAAATAAAATCTATTTAATTAATTGGAAGGTCGGCTTATTAATTCAAATAAAATATTTGAATTAGTTGGGATGAGTTGGATATTAATTAAATAAATAAAATTTCTTTAATTAATTAGATAGTGGAGAACTTAATTCAAATAAAATATTTGAATTAGTTGGGATATGAGTTGGATATTAATTAAATAAATAAAATTTATTTAATTGATTGAATAGTGGAATTAGGATATGATGTGGAAATTAATTAAATAAATAAAATTTATTTAATTAATTGGCTAAGTAGGATAAGGATGGGATTGAATGGGATTTTAATTAAATAAATAAAATTTATTTAATTAATTGGCTAATGGATAAATGGGATTAAGAGTGGGATTTAGGACAAAATGTTACATGATGTTTAAGATAATGCTTTAACAAGGTGTTGCTAGACATGGACAAAGTTGGGACAAATTTGGGTGTCTACATTTTGCCCCTCTTTGAGATGATGTTCGAGATGATAAGCTTTATGTCGAGTAACATCATTTCAAAGAAGCTAAGGTATGGATAGAGGAAAAGAATAATGATGATGATGGAAAGATAGGATGATGATGCCCCCTCGAGAGGATAGGTGGGTTGGACAAACACGGGTAGGCTCTCGAAAAGAAATGGCTTGGCTGCAAAAAGAAAGATAGGGGATAGATAGAAGAAATAAAGATGTGTTATGCTGCAATGAATGTGAGCAACCATGATGTTTGATATAGCACTAGACATTATGCACCAAGGTATAAGGACCAGGGTGAAGATGTGTTTCATGCCCCAGCATAATACAACCTTGTCTGGATACAAGATATGAATATTAGCTGGATTGATACTGATATGATGCAAATACAAGATAAAATGATATCACACACAAGCAAGCAAGCAAGCATGCAGAAATGATACAAAAACAAACAAGGTATTGTCCCTGTCAAGCTGTAAACCAATGATTAGTTGTTAATTGATGATAGTTGAGAGTGTTGTCATTGTGGGGAAAGCTATATCCCTAGATCAACACAAGGTTGTTTGCTAAGTTGGTTGGTTGATTGGTTGATTGATTTGGCTTACAACAAGGCTAGGATCAAGACCATGGATTGCCTTTGGATAACTTGGCTTGATTGATTAACTTGATTGGTATGGATTAAGGATGACTTACATTTGGATCATTGTTTGGAATGATTTGAAGATGATGAAATGGATGATTAGATTGATTTGGTTTGATGAATTGATTTGATGCAATGTTGATGATGGGATGATATGTGGTGGATTGAGCTGCTTTGGATTTGTTGAAGTGATTGGATTTGTTCTTATGGCTAGCTTGATGTGATTGAGTTGATTGGATTTGATGTTGATACTAATGATTGATAGGATTTGTCTTGATAGTTGGCTTGATGTGCTTTAGTTGTGATGTTTGTTGTTGCTGGATTGATTGTTTTGATGATTGGATTGTTTTGAATGATGATAGTGATGGTGTGATGATTAGAGTGTCCACTCAATCTAAACATAAGCAAGTGTGCTCAGTGTGCTCAAAGGATGTAAAACAAACAAGGTATTGCCCTTGTCAAGTCATAAACCAATGATTGATTGTTTGATTGATGATGATAGTGTTGTCATTGTAGGGAAAACTATATCCCTAGATCAACACAAGGATGTGGGAACACTATATCCCATTGATAATGATTGATGATGAGTGATTTGGCTCATGACAAGATTCGGATCAAAAACTTGTTGATTTGATTGGAGAATGTTCCTTGATTGATTTGCTTGCTTGATATGGATTAATGTGACTTGGATTTTGAGATCATTGCTTAGATTGATTGGATTGATATGATTGGAAGAAGTGATTGATTGAAATGGATGAATGAATGTTATTGATAGGAAGAATTGAGGATGATGATTGATGATGATGATTTGATTTTGATTGAATGTTTATGGAGTGGATTGTTTTGGATTGGTTTTATTGCTTGGATTTTTCATTGGATATTTGATTTTGTGGATTTTTTGACATATTTTGATTTTTTTGTGTTTTTTGGGATATTTTGATTTTTTTGGATTTTTAATGTTTTTGGGAAAATGCCAATGGACTTACAATTTGGGTAGCCTTTGTGCTAGATACCAATGACAAGGGAGAAAACCAAGTCTAGGTGCAAGGATGGAAGGCTCATAATAAATGGGTGGATAAAGAGATAGGCTATATAAGGGATTGATGCATGCCTCATGATAAATGGATAGGTAGGCTATAGTGGAAAGCTCATGATAAATTGATCGGGATAAGCTATAAGATGGAAAGCTCATGATAAGGATACACCATAGTGGATGGATCATAAGGGAGCTAGGATGTGATCTCCAAAGGCTATGTTGCATCGGAAGAACTTGCCCCATTCTAAGTGGTAATGCTTAGGATTTTTACATGACAAGGCTTATGACCAAGGGATGACATGATTGGATTTTACATGACACTTATGACGATAGGATAACATGATGGATTGGTTTAAATGGGATGGATAAATGGTCAATGGATAGGCCTTGGTTTGGAAAGAAAGTATGTCAAGAAATATCCAAACATGTTTCAACATTTTGCCCCTATATCTTCATCAAGATCAAAAGGAGGAAGGGTGGATGGATGTAGGATCATGATAGGTATGTGGGTGTAATGGCTAAGGATGGTAGAATAGGATATGGCAAGATAGGACATGATAAGATGGAAAATGATAGGTTGGAAATGATAAGATGGGATAGATAGTTTGGAAATGGATAGGTTAGATGAGACAATGTGCCCCCAAGTGCAAGTGACATAGAAGATCAACCTACACATGACGCCTATTTGCCAGGTGTTCATCATGGTACTTATCCAAGGCACCTATTTACCAGGTTTTCACCATTGGACGAAAGGATTTCTCTTTACTTTTTTGATTGATTTTTTTTTTTTTGCTTCTATTTTTCTTGGGGGGGTTGACAATTACACATGGCGCCTGTTTGCCAAGTTTTCACCATGGTAATGGATAGGAGGGACTCAAGTGGTTAGTGCTATGAGAGGTGATATTGTCCCATTAGAGATGGATGATATCTTCGCATGGACCATGTCGTGTGTGCTCATAGATGTTGATAAGGGATTGCGTGGAAGGGAGATGGATTAGGTAGATAATGGATTATGAAGGGAATGAAAGGGTAGGCTAGTGGCTTATGGTGTGGATTTATATAGGCTTATGGAAAGAAGATGGATGAAAAGTTTATGCCAAAGTATGGACCATAGGGATAGCATGCGGGAGATATGTAGGATAATGGATGGAAGATGGGGAGATGTAGTTGTGTGGAGGTGATGCGGAGTGGAAGGGAATCATGACCAACGGCTGCACACATCATGATAAACATTGAAGCTTTTGATGAGATGGTGGTGTAGGAAGCAATGGGGTTGTTTTAGTGATTTTGGAACCCACATAGATTTAGTATTTTTAGTGCTTTTGTTTTTCTTGTGGGATTGTTGAAGAGAATGGAAGTTTTGGATGGAAGTAGGCTTTTGGATGGATATAGGTGATTGGGATTCTCGAGATGTAGAGGAGGATGCCTCATTCTCTTTGCTAGCTATTTGCTTAGGAACCCAAACCATTTTGCTTTTGGGCTTTGCATTTGGAGGTAAGGGTTTAGATGGCTTCTTAGATGTGGATGAGGATGCCTCATTCACTTTGCTAGCTGTTTGCTTAGGAACCCAAACCATTTTCCTTTTAGGCTTTACTTTTGGAGGTAAGGGCTTGGATAGCTTTGTGAATGTACTTTGCTTAGAAGATGGATGATTTAGAGACTTTTCATATTGATGGCCTAAGGCATGAGGGTCCTTAGGAGTTTTAGTTAGATTTTTGGCTTTATAAGTAGAGGCATCAAAATTTTTGCTTTTGAATCCCATGGGGTAGGTGGAGTGGATGGAATAATTGGAAGCTTTATGCTTAAACGATGTGTGCTTTTGTTGGCCATGATTAGGGATGTAAGGATACTTATGAATGATATGTATGTTAGGTGTTGGAAGTAATGGTGGCAAGGTGGATGGAGGGATATTTGGAGTTGGTAAAAGTGGAGGCAAAGTGGATGGTGGAAGGTGTATGGTCACATGCTTTTGACATTTATAAGATGATGGAGATGGAATGGCTACATATGTCTTGGGTAGATGATGGGGGGTATGATGGAAAGTGGTAGGTTTAGGATGCATGAAGGGATTACCAACATCTTTAGCTTGTTTACCTTGGGATATGTATCCAAGGCCATATGAGCGTGGAGGAATCTTGACATGGTTTGACTCCAAAATACCTTGTTCATAAAGGCTTAGACCTTTGTCTTTGTAGTTCATGTTTTGGAGTATGTGATTGACTATAGGACTAGGTGTGGTTTGAACACTAGACTTGAGTTTGTTATTGGATGGAGAAGGTGAAGTGGATGACAAAGGTTGTTGTTGTCCTAAGGAAGAACATTCATGTATAAGGGTGGATAGACCAATAGGACATGATGGTGGGCTTGAAGTGGAATCGATGGTAGATGGGGATGAAGGATCATTAGGATCTTGATTAGCATTGTGTTCACTAAGATCCAAGTTATTTGTTTGATCTTTTATGCTTACTTGGGGGACAAGTGTCTCATCATGACAAGTGGATGTTTGCTCATTATGGATAGGGCTAGATGGCGGATGACTAGGAGCAATGTGGATATCTTGCTCATGGATAGATATAGGATTATGGATAGGATTAAGGTGCTCATGGATAGCTTCTTCATAGGTATCATCTTGATTATAAAGAAGGTAAATGTTATGGATGGGTTGCATGAAAGTGTTTTGATCTTGAGTTGGACTAGGGCTTAATGTTTCCACATGCTTGGGATTAAACCTTTGACATAGCTCTTGGGTTTCTTGAATGGAAGTGGAAGGCTCTTGGATAGGCTCTTGGTCAACAACATGAGAACATGATGACTCTTGACTTGGATTAATGATAGAAGGTTCGCAAATAGGCTTGATGGCTTGTAGGTCACATGATGGGCTTGAAGGGCTAAGAATGTTAATTGAGGGCTCTTGGATAGGCTCAAGGATAGGTGGACCACATGATGGGATTATAGGATTGGACATGACCTTTGGAAGTTCTTTGGAAGGCTCATGAATGGGTGTTTGACATGGGGGTAGTTTATTCCTAGCTAGTAGCCAATGGATCACATCCTTTGCAAGTGTATGGGTGGATGGGAAATATAATGGATGGATGATAATGGTAGATGGTGTTGGATTAGGATTAGGACTAGGATTAGGTTGGGGGCTAATTGGATTGG
The DNA here is from genome assembly GCA_027924645.1 of Cunninghamia lanceolata. NCBI lineage: Eukaryota > Viridiplantae > Streptophyta > Pinopsida > Cupressales > Cupressaceae > Cunninghamia > Cunninghamia lanceolata. The sequence continues at coordinate 16,457,910 of BSBN01001121.1, read as the reverse complement.
ATGGATTAGGATTAGAGGGGGGTGACACGTGATTTGAATGATGTGGCATGATTTCCCATTATAGGTAGGTACACCTTGTAAACAATTGGGACAAACATTGGGCATTGATTTGTATTATGGCCTTTGGTCCTATGGTATGCACAATAATCATGTTCATCATATGGACTTTCTTCACATGGGTTGATGGGGGGAAGTTCAATGAGTTTTGCTTCAAGCATTCTTTGTAAAACTATCTCAGCCGCATCCTTTGGTGAAGGATTAGAATGACATGGTGATGAAGGTAATGAAGGGCTTGGTGATTTGGAAGGTTGATGGACCAATGGACTATGAGTAGGATCACATGGTGGTGTTGGGATAGGATTAGTTGGCTCATGTGTTGGCGGGTGATTAGATGATGAAGGCCACTCATAAGATGCATTTGCTAGATTGGTATCTCCATTGTCAAAGGTAATTAAGTCTTGCATAGGATAACTTGGGCTTGTTTGATTTATGTACAAGAGATTACTTGGACTTGGATGTGCTTCTTATTGCAAAGGTGGACTTAGGTCTATCAATGGTGCTTGGTGGTCTTGTTGAAAAGGTGTACTTGGACCTGATTGATTTATGTACAAAGGGCTATTTGGACTTGCATGTTGTTCTTGTGATATCACTTGATTGCCTTGTGGATGGGCTTGATAGTGCATTGGAACAATGGCATGAGGGATTGGATAAGCTTGAGGTGGATGTTCATAGGTTGATGTGGCATTGACTTGGTGGATAGGTGGATTAAGTCGATAGGAAGTGGATGGATATGACATGTGGCTTAAGGTGGATTAGGTTGGTATGGAATGACTAAGGATTGTTGTACTTGTCGAGCTTGACTAGTGGTGAAAATATGTTGAACTTGGGCTATGAAGTGTTGCAATTGAGGTGATTGACTTACGTGGGGTTGAGCTTTTTGGATGAAGAATTGTAATATTTCAATGGCGTCTTGGTTTAGGGGTTGTGATCCTTGATAAAGATTTTGGAGGAATCTTTGGAATTTGATTTCTAGGTCCTCTAGTGTAAACATGTTGTAACCAAGTGTTTGTCTTAAGTCCTTTTAGCAAGTGCTTGTTTAGGGATTTGGATGATGATGTGGATTGTTTGGATGATGTGGATGTGAAGGGTTGGATGATAACTAGGCTATGTTTGGGATGAGAGTGATTGGATTTGGATGTTGTTGGAAGAATGTGTAGGATGACTTGTCTTTATGTGTTTGGGTGTTTAGAGCTTGATGTGGCAATATTCAAACAAATGATTATGCATATACACACATGAATCACTCATGCAAGACACATAAGCAAGTTGTTATTTTAGAAGAATGTGATGTTGGTTAAGCAAGCATGTGAAGACACTTCAACAAGTCCTAGTTAAGGCAAGGCCACTATCACAAGGAGGTTCTAGTGAAAATCTAGGGGACCAGCACCCCACGAGCATCTAGCAAGCCACTTAAGACTTTAACTAACCCTACTAGGAGTTTTAATATACACAAAGGTACACCTCCTTTCGAGTTAGCACTATATGGTGAGCGCTAATATCGGTTAGACTTGGCTTTCACCTTATCCTCTAATTTTTATAGCGGACCGGATGAAAGTACCGCTTGAGGTCGTTCCCTTGGGGTGGATACCAAGGCAGGCCTCTCTAAGGCTAAACAAAAGCAACACAAGTAAATATATTTGATCTCCAAGTTCGTGTTGGAACGCAAGGAGAGAGCATACACATTTACTTGGTCACACTAGCATGGGGTTCATTAACCTTAGAAATTCAATGTGTGGAAGACAATGCAAACACTTGTTTGTTTTAAAACCTAAATCCAAATGTGATGAAAGACATTGGTTCATTTTAGCCCAATTTTTTGATGTGAATTTGCAAACAATTGTTCATTTTATACCTAAAATCCAAATGTGTTTGCAAACAATGATTAGAAGATGAGAAATGAAATAATTGCACCTAGTTAATTCGCCATCCAAATTGCTATAGATGTTGATGTCAATGTTGCTCCAGCTCCTTATGATCACCTACAACATAAAAAAAAAGATATTATAATGCAGGCATAAAAAATAGGCTCATCAGGCAAGGAAAATTGTAATTTTAGATGCATAGCTGAATTAGATTTGATTATTTTGATACATTTTTGGTTTGAAAATAAAAAAATCAAAGAAGAGACCCCTATTAATTTTCAGAGGGCTTTCTGAAAATGTAAAGAAATCAGAAAAATTCCTTGATTTGCGCCCAGAAATGTGGATTTATGAAAATAGTACAGTCGGCAAAGATCTAATTTTTTCACATAGTAAACGACCTCCAAATTAAATCTGTAAAACATAGACCCCCATTAGAATTTCAAGAGATTTCTAGAAATGTAAACGTTTCCAAAAAAATTGCTGATTTGCGCCTAGAATTGTAATTTTATGAAAAAACATAAAAACATGATAAATCCCATAACAATCGCAATAAACCCAAAATGTTTCTGTTGTAGCTTCCTTATATCATAGACACACATCTGATAAAATCTTGTAGAAAAATTCTAAGCTGTTTGGAAGATATGATGAAATCTTTAAAACCTAGGGTTTTGTCCAAAAAACAGCGGATCTGCAACAAAAAGTTAATTAAACCTGCAAAACTTGACAATGGGGATTAGATGAATGCAAATTTTTACTACAAAAACCTGTAAAAAAAGATCAAGCGAAGTGAGTCCCACCGGGCGTGCCAAATGTATGTTAGGGTAAAATTGTAAATCAGGGTAAATCATTAAACAACAATGATAAAAACCCTAGCAATGCACAACGAAACACAAGACAACATGAAAATCAAAATAACAAATGTAAATACAAACCGATCTCCATGTCAAACTTGATTTATCTCCATTGCTTTTCTCCACCTCGCATGAGCATGCAAGATTTTGAAGGATTATTGTTGGAGGAATGTTGGGTGCTCATTTCTGCAGCATAACATTAAGATGAAGATGATATGAGGATGATAGTTGAAGGATGCAAAGGCTCTAATGATATTTTGACATAATAATGGTACTTGAAGCTCAATGCATTATAGAAAATTTGGCAGAATAAGGGTACTTGAAGCTCAATGCATCCTAATGGCTTATGAGGGGGTTGATTTATAGGAAAGGCTTAGTTCAAATGGACGGCTGAGATTAAAAAGCTAATTGATTGATGTGGACTGCTAGGATTGATTCGGTTATCCCACTCTTCAAGGGAGTTGTAGTCATGTGACAAGTGTGAAGGAGAATAGGGCTCATGTGTGCTTGTGTACATAAAAAGTACTACATATGAAAGATATTAAATAAAAGGCTGTAGTACCACTTATCTTTTTAAATGAAAGAGGCACACATGTCGGCTAAATGATAAAATAAATAAATTAAATAAATAAAATCTATTTAATTAATTGGAAGGTCGGCTTATTAATTCAAATAAAATATTTGAATTAGTTGGGATGAGTTGGATATTAATTAAATAAATAAAATTTCTTTAATTAATTAGATAGTGGAGAACTTAATTCAAATAAAATATTTGAATTAGTTGGGATATGAGTTGGATATTAATTAAATAAATAAAATTTATTTAATTAATTGGCTAATGGATAAATGGGATTAAGAGTGGGATTTAGGACAAAATGTTACATGATGTTTAAGATAATGTTTTAACAAGGTGTTGCTAGACATGGACAAAGTTGGGACAAATTTGGGTGTCTACAATCATTATTTCACTTTGTCCTCTAGGATGTTCCTCTTTTCGATTGTACCTGAAAGGATTTAATGTGAGGGGTCTTTCCTCATCCACTAATGCTTCATCTTGGCCAGGGAGAGCATTGGAGTGAAAGAAAGGTAAGGTGTTGTTATGAAGTTTAGGTGTTGTATCATTAATAGAGCTATCCACAGTCTTCTCATCTAAGGTTCTTGGACATTCAACTATAGGAGAAGTAGGATAACTTATGGAACCATCATCATCATCATCGTATGTTTTAGCTATTAATTCCATAGCATTAAGAGAACTTTCACACTCGTCATTCTCAATGTGTTTTGTTAAATCTTCTACTACCCAAAGGTGTGTATTCATGAGAGATTAAAGTTGTCAAAATCAGATACATAGTCAAGGATTTCAAATGAAGAGCATTTAAATATATCCTCGTGATACATAGTTTGTATATAAGTGAGAACATGAGGATTCATATTAAGAAATTTGTAGAAATTCTAAAAGTTTTTGATATATGCATGTAAAGATACCAAAGAGAAATGAGATGAAGATGCCATGTGTATATGCTTTTAAATCAATGCAAAATCAAATTTAAAACTTATGCAAGGAACAAGTGCAAAATTGTGTAAGTTTATGACCTAAAATGTTTGATTTTTCAACTTTTTTTTCAATGCAAATGAGTAAAAGAAGAGGTGTTGTAAGTAAATTGATGAGGGGAAGAAAATAATATTCTTAATATCAATCCAATAATGCAGAAATATCCTTCATGACACACCTTTAATGAAATTCTCTAGAGATGACAAGTCAAAATCTAGTGAAAATCAATTAAAAATTACTAGTTTTTGTTGAAATTGAATATGTGTAAATGTAAATTTTTGAAATATGAATGAAAGAACACACTAAAATGAAACACTACATACAAAATCAGATTTGAATGAGTTCCTAAGATGAGTAGAAAAATCTGAAACAAGATTTTACCTACAAACCCTAGTTTTTGGAGTCACTAGGTTATAAGAAGAATTCAAAATTTCAAGCAAACCCTAGCAATTTTATGATGAAAATGCAATGCAAGAGATTAATTAATGATGAGTTTATGTAATTTAAATAAGATCTAATGGAAATATTAGAAATTACATGAAATTTAATGGAAATTATTTTAAATCGCAAGCCTAAAATGCCAATTTTTTCAATTTTTTTTAAATTTTCAATTTTTTTTTGTAAATTTTCAAATGCAATATGAAAATTATGAATTTTAGATTTAATGCAAAAATCAAAATTTGAATGCAAATTAATTAAAATTATTTCAAAATCAATGCCATTTTTTTTCAAAATTTTCAATTTTCTTTGTAGATTTTCAAATGCAATGAGATGAAAACTAAATGAATGAATGCAAATTAAAATTACAACACTCATCAAGGTGCAAAATTTAGATAACACAAGTTCACCAAAATGTTTAATATGAATAGAGGGAAGTTTGATATTTGATATTTTAGTATTGATGGGTTTAGATCCTCCTTTCACAACAAACATTCAAGGACATATCAACTGAGTTGAACCTTAATTTGTGCAAGAGGATTCACCTATAGATTGGGCTATCACTTGGAATGATGTGGAAACTCAAAAATTGCTAATTAATGTCTTAATTTAATCCTCAAGCATGTAATAAACCCTAATTATGCAAAACAGTGATCAAATTGATAAATTCAGACAAATGCTTACAGACTGAGAGAGAGGATAGAGATTAATTACTAACCATTTTTCAAAGTTCAAGATTCAAAATATTTGGGGACAATGCCCCAGGTGCCCAAGTCCAAGGTACTATTTTCTTCATGGAATGCAAAACTCCTTCCATCACTGATGATCACTGTTTTGTCTATTTCCATCACGGGATATGCAGAGGACACGATGACTAGTCCCTATGTCCAAGGTAGGCTGATCTTCAGAATATCAGGGCTTCTTCAGATTTAGAATATCACTACCAAAAAGATTCTAGTGTATGAAACTCTAGAGGACATTTCCCTAGGTGCCCATGTCTCGAAATGTTCAACTCTATCTCTTCCTTTCAAATCCTGAATCCTTGTCGTCTGTAACCTTCCTATACAACCCCACTCCTGAGACTCGGTACTTGTAACTTGCAACAATAAAGGACTGTGGTTGGGGGTTGTGGTCTTTAGAGGCTTGCCTTAGTCAAGCCCTGGAGAGACATTCAAGTCTTCCAAACACCGTTGTCAGATAAGAGTGTGTATCCCTATGGGATACAGGTAAAAACCAAATGGTAAATGATTGAAAACACAAATAAATGTCACCTCAAAGGTGTAACTCTCACATAGATGAAGATCATTCATGCACATGAGAAGATGAAGCTAAATCTACAATCACAAACATAATAACAATGCTCTGTTCCACAACAATGAATATCTTGAAATCACAAGCTTGCCTCAAGTTCACAATCATAATCATCTTCTAGACATCTTCTAGTTTACAAATGAAAATGTAAACATGCTTATATATACAACAACACACATTCCCACCAAGAATTTCATAATTCAAACTTAAGGTGTCATCATAGGGCCTAAAAAAGGTCATATAACTGACACTTAGATTTAGGGCCTAACCCAAAATAGGGCATGACTAGGGCACGAGTGCCCAAGTCCTCCCTCTCTATTTTAGGTAGGGCTTAACATTATAGCACTCCCTAGGTCCTATTTTCCATAACACTTAGGGGTTTTCTCATCGGGATTCAAAATTAACATGCAGTATGATCTAAATGCATTCTAAAGGACTTGAGAGCTAAAATTCAAGAGGAAAAATTCCTAGGGAGATATTTTCCAACATAACACCTCCCAAAAAATAATTAATTTTATTCTTCAATGCGATAGTCTTCCCATGAGATCCTTGTAACACTTTTCCTCACTTTTGTCAATCCATTTAGATTAGAATTTATCCTATGGGTTGACTATCATTTCCTTTCTTATCCATTTATCAATATTGCATTATTATCTTGTCACTTCTCGTCAAAATTCTAGACACACTTAGAAATAAGAGCACACACTATTTTATGAATATATTAATCTCTGGTTGTTGTTGATGTGGAAACACCAAAATGAGGTTTGATTGAGGCAAACTCCTATATAGCCCAACCCTTCTTCTCTATTTGTGATTGCAGGTTCTGCGAGACAAGGTTTCAAGTGCACGAGCATTTGCATTCTCTTTCCCCTTTCTTGTCAATTCTATTATTTCATTCTCATCATATCATTTCTACCTATTTCTCTTATCATTCAATTTCTATGTAGTAATCATTGTGTTTTCTATCAAGAGGGATCTCTCAAAGTCTGTGCAAGATTGTATGAATCTAGGATTTTAGTTTCTTGTACCATACAAACCACAACACGACATGTAGATGTTCATGTCATGCATTGTCATCCTGGAAAATGAGGTTTTCTTCCTAGTTTCAGGTCCTTAATGGTCTACTATTTCCATTTCTGCATCTGTTTTTGCGAATCACTTTATAAATATTTGTGTTTTCTCCTTTTTCTCATGTCTTTGTTAGTTTTAGTTGATAGTGTTTAATCATTTCATTTCCAAATACAACAAAGGGATATAGCCCAGATATTATTTCTCTTCCAAATTGGATAGCAATAAGATATACATCTTTAGTGGCTAGTATCCTAATGTGTAATGGGAAGTTGTTCTAAGTAAACATAGTTTAGTTAGAGTTACTTTTCCCATATCAGACAATGTTATGGCACTAGTGAATGGGCCACATAGGTGAGAAGGGTCTATGAACCATGAAAAATAAAAACCTTATCGAGGGTTTAGATGATTTTAATCTTGAGTTTGATTTTTTGTGAACATTGTATATACGAAAAACAAAACCATGTTTAGTTTTACTCTAGTTCTCATAAATCTTGTGAGATATTTGACTTGATTTCTTCTGATGTTTGGTCTTGTTAGTGTTCATTCAATTTCTAAATTCATTTATTATGTATCTTTCATTGATGACTATAGTAGAAGGACATGGGTATTTTTCCTTAGAAGTAAATCTAAATTCTTTAGTCAATTTGAATAGTTTAAGGCTCTTGTAGAAAATTAGAATGGTAAAAAGATTAGGTGTTTGAGGACTAACAATGGCAGTGAGTCTTTTTTGGTAGATTTCAATAGGTTCTATAAAGATAATGAAATATAAAGGTACAAGATAATTCCATATACTCCTAAGTAGAATGGATTTATAGAGAGGATGAACATGACATTGATGGGGAGGGTGAGGAGTATGCTTAGTGGGTTTGGCCTAGAACAAATATTTTGGGTAGAAGTAGTCATATATTTTTACCTGTTTAATAGGTCTACTACATCGATTCTTGTGATAAGACACCCATGGATGTGTGGTTAAGAAAAAAAAACCCTCATTGAGACATCTTCGTGTCTTTAGTTATGAGGCATATGCACATGTGTTTAGGGAGAAGCAGTCAAAGCTAGAGAACTAGGATATAAAATGTATCTTCATCAACTCTATAGAAGCCATTCTATAAGGTTCCTTTGACTACAACTCAGTTCCATGTAAAATTTCTATAGAAAATTCAAACTCCCTTTTTGGTGGTAAACCTAACAACTCTTCAGGAAAAACATCCCTAAATTCTCAGAGGATAGGATAATCTTTAATGGTTAGTTCTTTATCACTCTCAAGGTCATTAAAGTGGATAGAATACAAGGTACATCCTTTCCTTTGATCCTTCTTTAATTGCATGCCTGAAATTTGTCTAAGGTTTAAAGGTTTTTGAACACCATGAATCTCGGTAGGCCCACCCCAATCATCGAGACAAGATACTAATTGATCTTGGTATTACTATGGACTTGTGCTCGAAAAACCAATTGATTCCAAAAATCACATCATACGATCCTAAAGGTACCACATATAAATTAACTTGAGTTACAAATCTTGGAAGTTCTAACTCACTCCAAGGAAGACAATGATCCACCCTTTTCTCTACCTGATTCCCATACCAAACCATCCAAGAATTAGCCATAAATCTTGTTGTAACTACTAACTTAGAATTTTTTCTAAGATCTATAAAACATTTAGTTGCTCTAGTATCAATCAAAATATTAACACAATGTCCATAAAGCTTACCAGAAAATTGTATTTGTGTGGCTTGAAAATCTTTTTGATTGTTATCAACTACTACATGAATACCTTGTTGTGTTGGTTGATAATGATCTTTTCCATTTTTTCTTACTAACTGCTAAGGGGAAGAACTAGCATAATTCTCACCTCCATAGATGTAACATCCATCATGTGGTACTTTTGGTCCAGGGGGTTTATTCTTACTAAAATAATTTTTAATGTCATTTTGACCCTTATAATTCTCACTCTGATCCCCCAAATTCCTCCCTTGAAAATTCTTGTTTCTCTTGAAGTTTCTATTTTGATAGTAGTTTCCTTTCTAAAATTTCCTTTTGCTAAAATTACTAGAATTTTTTGACTAACTTTTCTTGTAATCTACCATTTCTTAGAGTTTCTACTCTTGTTTAGTAGCTTTTTCAAAAAATTAATCCATGGTTAAGGGGATATGGATATCTACATATGTTCCAATTTTTGGTTTCAACCCTATAATAAACTTCCTGATTCGAAAACATTCATGCAATTGATATTGTGGCACATACTTAAGCAGTTGAGTGAATTTATCCCAATATTCAATAACTATCATTTCCCCTTGAGCAAGGTTCTAGAATTCTGTCATCTTTTTGTCAAAGAAAAGTTGTGGTAACCATCTCTTTCAGAAGAGGGATAAGAAAAGTTTGTATCATATGTTGTCATTGATGTCAATAGAGTTATAATGTGGAAAACATACTATTGAGTATATGATGTCAAAGTACTGTTGATGTGATGTCAAAGGAGTAGATCAATAATCAATATCATCTATACATAGTTGTGCCAATAGATCAGAGGAGTAGTGATGGTGGAACATAAGAGATCAATATCATCTGTACATAGTCATACCTTATCTTTTGAAGTTCATGACAAGTGTAAGTTGTTAATATCTTTGATGTATTGTGTTGATAATGAATGTAATAGAAACAATGTTGGTTGCACTTTGTTGTATTTTTATGAATTGGACTCATGGTGGTTGGTGCCTAATCAGAAAGTTGGAAAAGTTTGAGGAAATTTGTCTAAGTTCTAGTCAGGAAAGGTGGCATAGGCTTAGGAAATTATACTGCATATATCTACAAACGAAGATACGAGCCTACAGATTTAAAATATAGCTTGTAACTACTCTTAGGCATGTATTGTTCAAATTTAAGATCTTGAAACCTACCGCAAAGTGTTTTAGAGTTAGCAGAGTGAAGGTAATGATGAAACATGGTAGTTGCAGTCACAAAGGGGTAGAAGATCACTCTGCACTTCTCCGTACTTGAAGATATGACATTATGGTTTGGAGGATAGCTAGATACAAATGAGAGGTATAATATATTCAAGTTTTAGATATTACAAATGTACTACAGTAGTTTCTAGAGTCAACTATGTGAAGAGAAGTCTTGTTGCTGGTTCAGGTAAGTAGAGGGAGATAGTAGATGACACTATATTTCAACACATCTTGATATTAGGCTTTCTTGATTGGAGGATAAGTTCATATGGTTAGTTGGTATGCTTAGTTTAAATTTAAAGTGTCTTTGTTCACTGCAAGTTTGTTTTTCAATGTTCTACATCAAGACTATGTAATTAGAGTGTGTTAGGGATACTGACTTCAGTGTTTGAGTGTTTGTGCCAACATGAAGTAGCACAAAATGATAAAATGAGTGTATGGGAGTGTTTTAAAGTCATATAATGCCTATTGTATGGTCCACATGATGGTATTTTATCTCTCTAGTACTGCTTTAGGTCTGGAGCTAAATCTAAGGAAAGATAAGTGTTTGGTGAAGCTAACTTCATGTGTGTTGATGATTGTGCCATGTGTTTGGAAGAATGTGCCAGCATGGAAATATGTGCTAAGGTAAATTAGGTCCTAGTTATCACTTGGTTTGAATTGCATTTGATTCCTACATCACTGTAGATGACTTGGGAGCCCAAAAAACAAGGCCATTGCACATTTCATGTTACATGTTTCATCTTGGCCGACAAAGGAGAAATTTTTTGAAGACTTGTGGAGCATATAAAAGATAGATCAAGATTGTTACAAGATGTGATATCAGTGTATAGTGTGTTTGTAACGTGTGAATAATATAAATACAAAAGTTATTTTGATAATGAAATGTGGAAAGGATCGGTTCAGGCATGGTAGAACAAATGTGATGTTGTTGTAGAGCTAGTGAAGGTAGTTGTGATGACAAAAAAGAGGTATTTGAAGGTATTCTGATATTGCAGAGCTAAGTATAGTGTTTGTACAGAGGTGAATGGCAAGAAGTCAGTAATGCAAATTTTTTAGAGATCAACAGAAGATTGAGATTGAAGTAGTTTCTTGTGTTGAATCATCTAAATCATATAAGTGTTTTTGTACAAAGGATGTAGCCTCATTTTGTTGCAATTGTTGTAGCACTTGAGGGAGTTGTAGCTTCCTTTGGGTTGGAGCCCATTAAATTGTGTATCAGGGAGTTACATATTCCTTTGGGTTGTAGTCCATAAATATTAATGTAAACTTGTTTTATTTGTGAGGTTAGATTTGGACAGTAGATCCAAGCAGCTTGCTCACTATGGTTTTTCCCTTCTAGGGTTTTCAATGTAAATCTAGTGTTATGGTTGTGTGCTTCTGTGATCTTATTTTTCTTATGGTTGAAGTGCTTACTTTTGATTAAATGTTTTGAAGGAAAGAATTTTATTAAGTACTGATTCACCCCCCCTCTTAGTACTTCTATGTGTTCAACAATTGGTATCAGATCAAGGTTCCTTGATACATTTTAATAGCTGAGGTAGATATTGGATTAGTACACATGGGAAATGAAGTACTAGTTACTGATAAGAATCCTCTGAAAGATGATAAAGATATGATAGTCTTTAATGAAGAAGAATGTGAGGTTGATTTTGAAGGAGAACTCATTTCTGCTCTAGAAGATCTAGATGTAGTAAGGAAAGAAAATAAAGAATATAAGGTCAAGCTCAATGAATCAAAAGAAGTAATTGTCAACATGAAATTTAAAATTGAAGAAGGTAAAAAGATTGTAGATTGCCTAAATGCTAAGCTCAATGCCAAATCAATTGAATGCTCCATGTGATAGGTAAAAATCAGGTTAATAAGATCAAGCATGCAAATGAAAACCTAATCCTATCACCATCAAAGAATCGAATCCAAGTGAAATCAAAAGCATGCAATTTAAGAACAAGATCACCTAGATTGTTTGATTCCTTGTTTATGATGTGGATTGCTTCTCAACAATGAACAATTATGAAGATCAAAGCTGCCATGATGGATGGATGATAATGATGATATGCTAGATGGATGCTAAAGTGCTCAATATGCTTAGAATGATAATGTAGACACTATATGAAAAATGATGGATCATTTGAGATGATAATTTGGACACTATATGAAAAATGATGGATAGATGTAGTATGGAATGAGAGGGTGTTTATATAGGTCTCAACCAAAATCAATCAATGGTAGGGATTTGGTGGCTATGTGAATGGTTGAGATGAATTGATAATCATAGGTGAATGTGTAGATGACAAGTGGAGGGAAGATAAGGCTCATGTGTGATTGTGTACATAAAAAAGTACTACATGTGAAAGATATTAAATAAAAGATGTAGTACCACACATGTTTCAAATAAAAGATGCACACATGTCGACTCATGATGAAAGATGAAGATAAGTGATAAGATAAATTAATTAAATAAATAAAATTTATTTAATTAATTGGAAAGTGGGATTATGAAGGGATTTTAATTAAATAAATAAGATTTATTTAATTAAAATAGATAGAATAGAGATAATTAAATAATTAAAGATTATTTAATTATAGATTAGAGAAAATAGAAGAAAATAGATAATGAATTAATTAAATAAATATGAATTTATTTAATTTATAGAAGAAATCTGTAATTTATATAAAATGGATAAGTTGCTCAAGTGTCTTAGACAAATGCAAATGATAGATAATGTGATATTTTGATACTAATGATAACTAGGTCAATTTTGGGTGTCTACATTTTGCCCCTCTTTGATACAATGTTCGTTAGAACATTGTGTCAAAGAAGATATGATGATTCACTTGATGAACAAAGCTATGCTCCAGTGTAACTAGTAGGTGATGCCCCCTCGAGAGGTAAGCCAGGCTAACCAGGAAGGGTTGGGTTGGCTCGCGATAAGATAAAGGCTAGAAACAAGGTTGGAAGTAATGATTGATCTTGGTTGAGTACTATATGGTAATGATGGAATGGATAGGTGATATGATAGCTCTTAAAACAATTGCTCAAAAAATAGAGAAATGCAAACCTTATGTTTGATATAGCATATAGATGTTATGCACTAGGGTATAGAAGACCAAGGCGTTGAAGTATCCAATGCATAAATAGCATACTACAATCTTGTCTAAATGTATGAGGTCAAGAGGTTGAACCAACATACACAAGATATGAATAGCAACTAGTGTTCTGAGATGGACTTTAATGCTACAAGCAAAGGTTTGAGCTTATCTCCACTACACATAATGACACCTTGCTAGTCATATGTATGGAAATAGTCTTAGCATAGAATAGTCTCAATGCATAAGAGACTATTTAGCTTCTCAGATGCAAAAGATATTGATATGCAAGATGCTAAACCCAACATGTACAAGATACCAATATGCATAGGAAGAGAATAAGATCATCCTACAGACACATCATATGAAAGCAATATGACCATGCCCCATTCTGTACTTCATCACAACATACCAAAATATAAATAGATCAAGAAAGTTTTGATTAGGCATAGTAAAGGGACAAAAGATAAATCAAAAGATAAAATAGAAGATATTGTCATCATGTTCTCTTGCCAAATTTAAGTGCTCTTGGATGGATTTAAGCTGGCGCCTTGTTGAGAGGAAAGTTGTATCCTATTGAAGGCTAAATATGTTGATAAAATTCTATAGCAAATGTTATCTTAAGGCATGCAGACAAATAGCTTTCGGCTTATCCCTAATTTGTTAAAGTGCTTGAGCTTTCACTGATGTGCATAGTTTGCTTCTTGCTTGAGCTAGTTAAAGAGAAGAAGATGGAAGATGAAATAAGATGAATGTGGGGTGGATCATCTATGCTTGCGTACTGGATACTTCCTTCATATTCCAGACTCCCTACATACCCTATATCCATAGGATCAAAGCACATTATGACAGTGATGAGAAATGATGAATATGTAGTTCTGGGCTTATTAATGATGTAAGTGATGAAAGATAGAAGAAAGTGAGATGAAAAATTAGAGGATGATCAAAAGAAATATGAAAGATGGATGATGAGAGAGGTCTATTGCCTATGCCTAAATCAGAGTGCTTCCTTCGTAGCTCAGATTGCCTACATACCATGTATCCACGGGATTAAGGCTTTGAACGATAGAGGTGAGATGTAGTTCTTGTTTATTGTGTTGATGGTTGATGACAAAGGATCAAATTTATTTCTTAGATTCTTGTGATGTTTTGATTTTTTTGGATTTTGCTATGTTTTGGGTGTTTGCTGTGTTTTGGTTTGTTTGGATGATATGAGCTAAAGCTCTAGCTATCCACTTCCAAATAAGGCTCAACAAGTGCCCCCAGTGTGGGATGAAGTTAATTAGGAAGATGCTATGATGGATGTGTTTATGCAGATAGTATGCTAAGGTGCCAAATGATATCTTAACCCCAACAAAGTCCAAACTTATGACAACTAGCATGGTAGAGGTAAGGGCGACAAGGCTTTCATTATGTATGAATAAGGAATGATGGCTAGTGATGTTAAAATAAGAAAGATAGTGGATTATAATATGGATTATGGAGGCAAGATAGTAGATTGTGATGTCATGGAAATTTGTAATCAAACAAGCTAAGTAAATGATGGAGGCTAGTCTCTACACATAGCACCTATTTGCTAGGTTTTCACTATGGTACTTATCCAAGACGCCTATTTACCAGGTTTTCACCAGAGGATGAAATATTTATCTTGTACTATTTTTTTCATCTAAAGTGCCACAAGGTGGTTTTCATTATTAGACGTGTTTTTTTTTATGGGATAGCATGACAATTACACATGGCACCTGTTTGCCAGGTTTTCACCATGGTAATAGATAGAAGGGAATCAAGTGGCTAGTTTGATGAAAGGTGATAGTCCCGTTAGAGATGGATGTCATCGCATGGACTATGTCATTTGTTGCAAGTATGGGCCTAATTAGTGTTGTCATTGATGTCAACATACTCTTATTGCATTAATGGTAAGGATTGGATGAACTGTGTGTTGAGGATATTGAGAAAATTAGTCCTAATCAGGAATAGAGAAGAACAATGAAGACAGTGAGGTAAAAATCCTAGCTAAGTTGAAGATCAGAGGATGCGCTTCAAAGGGTTTGTAGATATGTGTCTTGAGATGATCCAGTAGATATTTTAGAGGTCCACATGAAGATCTGAAGAAGTTATGGCCACTTAAGTAAAACCGGTTCCGGTAGATGTTCAGAGGTGACTGAGTGACACAGATAGGTCCGGTGAACTTTGGAAATGAAATATCCTATTTTATGGATTTGGCAGAGTGTTTAGGAAGACCATGTGAAGTGAAAATTCAATTGGTTTCTGATCTGGAGGTCCACAAGCATCTATTCCAATATGACAGTGATGATAGACTATGTTCTTGAGGTTTCGAATGAAGGAGAGAATGATTTCAATAGACAGTAGCAGTGTGGATGTTCTTGGTGATTCAGGCAAGCTTGTGGAGGTCTTTGGATTGTATCTAGTTCGTGTTGATGGTCTGCATTGAAGATTGAGCTTGTAATTAAAGATTTACTTTTGGATGATGATGTTCCTCTTAAGTCTGGCTGACCAGATGAGTTACACATTTTGCGAATGATCTAGAAGGTGTCTTGTGAAGAATGGCATGTTCCCAAAGAAAGATTGAAGTCTTAGATCTGTGTAGCTGATAGTGTGTTGATCTGTGTGAAGTCTTTTTGTAATAAGTCATGTTGTATTTATGTACTTGCTCTATTATGTATGCCGACTTGGATGATAATTCCTAAGTCAATGTCTTGTATAAATAAGGAGTTGTAAAGTCATTTCAAAGTGTGTCTTGTGGTGATGAGAGTGTGGTAGAGAGGAGCAGAGAGAAAGGCAGAGCAGAAGTATTGAGCTTAAATGGAACTGACTCAAGCATGGTCAAGATGCTATTCTCCAGTTCAAGTATATGATACTTATTATTCTATAGACAGTGGGTCTCTTGTAGGCAATGGCCCTCTTGTGAGTAGTGCGCTCAGGTACTGAGCCCTAATTGGCATGTGCCATTTTATTCTTTCTATTCTTCTAATAGAGAATACAATCTTGGGTTAATCACCTTGTGGTTTTTCCCTTGACTGGGTTTTCCATGTCAAAATCTTGGTGTCTTGTGTGTTAATGTGTCTCTACTCTTGATTTAATGCATTATGTTTCTATGATTGATTTATTATTATACTACTGAATTACAAAGCGGATTTAAGTGTTTATTTGGAAGAAAGTTTTGGACAACTGATTCACCCCCCCTCTTAGTTGTCTATCCTAAATCCAACAATTGGTATCAGATCTAAGTTCCTCTACAAGAGTTTAACCGCTTGAGGAGATCTAGGATGTCATCCTACAAGAAGGATAGTCTGAGGTTTGATGGAACCAATTTTACTCTTTGGAAAAGTCACATGCAATGTCATTTGCAATGTATGGGAATTCAGTATTGGACCATGGCTTCAAAGAAGTATACTCCTCCACAAAATGGTCCGAAAACCATAGATGAAATCACAGATGCTGAAAACAATCTGCGGACTAAAGAAGCTCTTCTAAGTGCCTTGTCTGATTTAGAGCTGACAAATGTTGTCGACCTACAAACTGCTTTTGAGATTTGGGAAAAACTAGAACTTCTGCATGAAGGAGACAAGTATGTTAAATGTGCCAAGCTACAGAGTCTGAAAGGAAAATTCAAAAATTTGAAGATGAGAGAAGATGAAAATATCACTACTTTTATGCCAAGAGTAAATGAGCTTGTTTGTGGCATTAGATGTGCTAGTGGAGTCTTGGATGAAGATGAGATCGTTGGCAAAGTTCTCAGATCCCTTCCTGATTCTTACAAATACAAGGTTGCTGCTATTGAAGAATTTAGATCTTTTTTAGGTATCACAAGAGATCAATTGGTTGGTAAATTGGTTGCATTTAAATTGACTGAGTTTGGAGATGTCCCCCCAAGACTGAATCTACATTCAAAGCTAGTGCCTCTGTAAAAGAAACACAAAGGTTTGATCTAGGAGAGAACTCTTCAAGGAAACTATCATGGTATGAAAAAGCAAGAAAGGACCTGGAAGAAGATGAAGCAGAAGCTGCTTAATTTGAAGCCCTTATTGCAAAAAGGATGCCAAGAGGATCCGGTAAGTATGAAGGGAAATTGCCTTTTAAATGCTTTGACTGCAATAAGATTGGTCATTTTGCCTCAAGGTGTTTGGAAATATTTTCAAGGCCAAATCCTAACAGAGCAAGGTTCCAAAAGAATTGTTACTATGTTCATGAAGATGATGATAATGAAGGACTAACAGATGATGAATCAGAGACAGGAAACAAATCCGCAAGTGACTGGGTGTTCATTGCCATCAAGGAAGATGATCTAATGCCCTCTATATCTGTCAATCATAAAATTGTGGAAAGACCTCTGGCTACCGAAGTTGAAGAAAAGGATGATTGGGTCATTGACAGTGGATGCTCTCACCATATGACAGGTGACAAAAATAAGTTCATAAACTTGGAAAGGTATGAAGGAGGATTGGTGAAGTTTGGTGATAATTCTGTTGGCAGAATCAGAGGAAGAGGAACCATTTCTTTTAATGGAAAGAACAAAACCAATAATGTACTATATGTTGAAGGTATGAAGCACAATCTTCTCAGTGTTGGACAGTTGGTGGACAAAGGCTATGATCTCTGATTCAAGAATGGAAAATACAAGATCTTTGAAAGTTTTGGAACAGAGATTGCATCTGGTACTCAAACAAAAGGTAATATCGTCCATATAGTTGAGACTGGTAAAAGTTGTCTATTTGTTCAAGTTGATTAGAGTTGGTTATAGCATAGGAGAATGTGTCGTGAATTTTGATAATATCATCAAGATAAGCAACACTCAAGCTGTAAGAGATCTTCCAAAATTGGTGAAACCTACAAATAGTTTGTGCAAAGAATGTCAGTTGGGTAAACAAAGCAGAGTCTCATTCAAAAGAAAGGAGCAATCTTCTACCAGATTATTGGACTTAGTTCATACTTCTCTATGTGGTCTAGAAAGAATCAAGAGTGTCCAAGGTGATAGATACTTCATGTTATTAATTGATGACTATTCCTAGATGATGTGGGTGACTTTTCTGAAAGAGAAATCATAAGCTCTTGAGAAATTCAAAATATACAAGGCTATGGTAGATAATGAAACTAGATTAAAATTAAAATGTCTGAGGTCTGATACAGGTGGAGAATTCACATCTAGTGAGTTCATAGAATTCTATGAGAAACATGGTATAAAAAGACAGTTGTCTGCTCCTAAGACTCCACAGCAGAATGGAGTAGTGAAGAGAAAGAACCGGACCATCTAGGAAGCATATAGAACCATGATGATGGAAGAAAATGTTCCTTAGATCTATTGGAGAGAAGTTGTAAGCACTGCAGTCTATACTCTCAATCGAGTACAAATCAGAAGCAATACTGGTAAGACTCCTTATAAACTTTGGTTTGGCATCACTCCTACTGTGAGGTATTTCAGAGTCTTTGGTAGAAAATGTTACATTAAAAGAGATGAAGATCTAGGAAAATTTGATGCTAGAAGTGATGAAGGAATATTCTTGGGTTATTCTACTCAAAGCAAAGCATATCGGTGTTATAACAAGAGATTAAGGAAGATTGTACAAAGTACAAATGTGAAGGTTGATGAAGGTATTGAAAAACCCTCGAGGTTTTATGAATATGATGAAAATGATCAAAATGATGTTTTTTTAATAAGTCCAAGCTCCCTCTAAAATTTAGATTCAAACTGATCTGATAAATCAGGAAGAAGAGATAAGTTTGAATGAACCTGTTCAAGAATTAGAAGTGCAAGAAACTCCCAAAGTTCCTAGGTATGTAAGACTAAATCACTCTAAAGATCAAATCATAGGTGATAAAAGTAAAGGTGTCCAAACAAGAAGAAGGATTGCTCAAAATTCAGAAGAGTATTGTCTGATTTCAAAGATTGAACCTAAGACAGTGAATGAAGCTTGCAATGATGAAAATTGGACTAAAGCAATGGAGGAAGAGCTGATGCAAATTGAGAAAAATCACACTTGGGATCTTTTTCCCAGACCTAAAAATAAGAATGTGATTGGAACCAAATGGGTCTTTTGAAACAAACTGAATGAAGATGGTGAAGTAGTCAGAAACAAAGCCAGATTGGTCTACAAGGGTTACTCCCAAGTAGAAGGAGTTGATTTTGAAGAAACTTTTGCTCTGGTGGCAAGCATTAAAGTAGTCAGATTATTTCTTGCTTTTGCTGCCTTCAAAGATTTCAAAGTATATCAAATGGATGTCAAATCTGCCTTCCTAAATCGTGACTTGGAAGAAGAAGTATACATTGAGCAACCGAATGGATTTCAATTATGTGATCATGGTTATATGGTCTACAAGTTGAAGAAAGAACTGTATGGACTGAAGCAAGCCCCAAGAGCCTGGTATGAAAGATTGGATAAGCATCTTTTGAAGATTGGTTTCAACAAAGGTACTATTGCTAGTAATTTGTATTTCAAAATTGATCATGAAAATATCTTGATAATTAAAGTGTTTGTTGATGATATCATTTTTGGAGGAAGTGATAGTATGTGCAAGACTTTTACAAATCAAATGAAAAGTGAATTTGAGATGTCCATGTTTGGGGAAATGAATTTCTTCTTGGGTCTGCAAATCACTCAAACAAAGAAAGGAATCTTCATTTCTTAGACTAAATATGTGAAAGAATTGTTGAAGAAATGTGGGATGGAATACTCAAAACCAATAAATACTCCCATGGAAACCGGATGTAAATTGAGCAAAGATGATGACTCTCCTAAGGCTGATAAAAAAAAGTGCAGGTCAATGACTGGATGACTATTGTATCTCACTCACACTAGACCTGGCATTATGAATGTTGTTGGTCTTGTTGCTAGATTCCAAGCTAATCCTAGAGAATCTCATGTCATGGCAATCAAGAGGATTTTTAGATATCTAAAAGGGATAGTTGAGTATGGTTTGTGGTATCCTAGAGATCACGATTTCTCTCTTCATGCATATATAGATGCGGATTGGGTGGGAGATGTGCATGATCGGAAGAGTACCAGTGGTGGAGAATTCTTTTTGGGGAAGAGATTGATTTCTTGGCTAAGCAAGAAACAAGAGGCAATATCTCTGTCCACAGCTAAAGCAGAATATATTGCAGTAGCAGGTAGTTGCACTCAAGTTTTGTGGATGAAGCAAATGCTAAGAGATATCAGAGTAGAGTGTGAAGAACCTATCACAATCTTCTATGATAATTCAAGTGCAATAAATATATCTAAGATTCTGGTGTTGCATTCAAAGACTAAACATATATCCATCAAGTTTCACTTTTTGAGAGAGCAAGTGAACAAGAATGAAGTTAGATTGGAGTTTGTGCCTTCCAAGGATTAGATTGTAGATATTTTTACTAAACCTCTACCTAAGGACTCTTTTGAGTATCTCAGGGAGAAGTTAGGGGTTATTACCCCTCTGGTTTTGCATTAAGGTGCTCTGATGTGAATCAGTCCAGTGGATCTCACAATCATATCTTGTGATCCAGATTGATGTTTGGGATGCTGCCACTTAGGGGGAGCAACTAGTATGATTCTGAAGTGATACAAGTATGTGCCCTTTGCCATTGATGTCAAAGGGGGAGAGAAGAAATGTGAAAAACAAGTGATTTCTGATCAAAGGGGGAGTAGGAAAGGAAGAGAAGACATGTCAATGGTTGTTGCTGATAGGGGGAGTTGTGATAGTGAGGAGAAGTTCTTGTTTTGATGGTTAAAATAGTTTTTCACATCATATGTTGCCATCAATGACAAAGGGGGAGATTGTTGCAAGTATGGGCCTAATCGATGTTGTCATTGATGTCAACATACTCCTATTGCATTAATGGTAAGGATTGGATGAACTGTGTGCTGAGGATATTGAGAAAATTAGTCCTAATCAAGAACAATGAAGAACAATGAAGATAGTGAGCTAAAAATCACAGCTAATTTGAAGATCAGAGGATGCGCTTCAAAGGGTTTGTAGATATGTGTCTTGAGATGATCGAGTAGAGATTTCAGAGGTCTGCATGAAGATCTAAAGAAGTTATGGCCACTTAAGTAAAACCAGTTCCGATAGATGTTCAGAGGTGACTAAGTGACACAGATAGGTCTGGTGAGCTCCAAAAATGAAATATCATGTTTTACAGATTTGGTGGAGTGTTTAGGAAGTCCATGTGAAGTGAAAATTCAATTGGTTCATGATCTGGAGGTCCGCAAGCATCTATTCCAATATGACAGTGATGACAGACTGTGTTCTTGAGATTCTGGATGAAGGAGAGAATGATTTCAGTAGATAGTAGTAGTGTGGATGTGCTTGGTGATTCAGGCAAGCTTGTGGACGTCTTTGGATTGTATCCAGTTCGTGTTGATGGTCCACATTGAAGATTGAGCTCATAATTAAAGATTTACTTCCAGGTGATGATGTTCCTCTTAAGTCTAGCCGAATAGATGAGTTACACATCCTGAGGATGATCTGGAAGGTGTCCTATGAAGAATGGCATGTTCCCAAAGAAAGATTGAAGTCTTAGATCTGTGTAGCCGACAGTGTGTTGATCCGTGTGAAGTCTTTTTGTAATAATTCATGTTGTATGTATGTACTTGCTCTATTATGTATGCCAACTTGGATGATAATTCCTAAGTTGATGTCTTGTATAAATAAGGAGTTGTAAAGTCATTTCAAAGTGTGTCTTGTGGTGATGAGGGTGTGGTAGAGAGGAGTAGAGTGAAAGGCAGAGCAAAAGTATTGCTTAAATGGAACTGAATCAAGCATGGTGAAGATGCTATTCTCCAGTTCAAGTATGTGATACTTATTATTCTGTAGACAGTGTGTCTCTTGTAGGTAGTGGGCCTCTTGTGAGCAGTGTGCTCGGGTAGTGATCCCTAATTGGCATATGCCATTTTGTTCTTTCTATTCTTCCAACAGAGAATACAATGTTGGGTTAATCAACCCGTGGTTTTTCCCTCAACTAGGTTTTCCACGTCAAAATCTTGGTGTCTTGTGTGTTAATGTGTTTTTGCTCTTGATTTAATGCATTATGTTTCCATGATTGATTTATTATTATGCTACTAAATTACAAAGTGGATTTAAGTGTTTAATTGGAAGAAAGTTTTGGACAACTTGTTGACATTTCTTTTGAATCAGCATTAGGGTTTGCCACTTCTAATGCACAGGCAGATTCAGGCCAACTGAATACAGGAGGTTGCGTGAGCTCCTCCCCTTCACTTCTGGTTCTGCCGCACCAAGGGGGGTATCCCTATAACTTAAGATGTAACCTTGACTAGCTCAAAGATAGAAAGATCTAACTTGACAACAACAGGCAGAATACTCTCATGTATGGACCAAGATCTGCATGATAGATCACAAGGCTGGCAACATTCTTGGACACGATGTCTGGTTGGGTATGAGAGCATGCAGGGGGTTCCTAATCCTACTCCTACAACTAACAGGTGGAAGTATGAAGTGTTTTGATATGAATTTGGATGCAAAGCTGGACATGGTGTATAACACAAGAACACAGCATGATTGGTGCCTATCCAGGGCTTGGAGTCGGTAGACATACACCTGTGAATGATCAGCATAAATAGCTAAAACTGGATTTCAGGGGGATACACATGATATCTGCCCTACAGATATCTCCCAATATAGAGTGTTGAGCTATCTCTACTTATGGCATCCCTACTGCAGTATACCCTTCCCAATGTTCAACCTGAAAATAGTTTAATCTGCCCCTTGAGCAGAGGTTAAAAGATCAGACATTCAACATAGGAATTCTATGCTCTAGAATCTAAACATAAGCAAACATCCAGATCCAGAAGAAGGATACATGCAATACTGGAGACAGAATTAACACAACACATGCTAAAATAGCATTACTCATATAAGATCAACCATGAAACCAGTGGATTCATGCCAAGTCCTACAACAGGAGATACATAAACTCACAAGAAAGACTGTACAGAGCAACCAGATCAGCTGGTTTTGGATTACAGAGCCAAAAATCTACAACTTTCAACAACCTGGAATGAATAACATCCTCTGCATTATATAGTAGGAGGGTGTATTCAGCATTAACTACCAGGTTGACCAAAACTCCCGCCAGATATACAGTATGATAAAAATGGCGCTCAAACATTAACGCAGCAGGTAGGGGAGGAGACAGGAAGATTTTTCGAGCCCTGCGCCACTGCCTCGGGATCCAGATCTTCAATCAGGTACTAGACCAGCCCACGCCATCGCCCATACCTCTGCAACAATCGCCATTGATGGCGCACCAACCCGCGGCCTCGGGAAGAGCATCAAACAGTCGATCGCAACCACTTCCCGCCGAGGTTCATCATCATGATATTTTGAAAATGCAGGATAACATTATCCCACATGCACCCCGCGATGACCTCTTTGACACTTTATATACTAGGTCATGAGCATATATCATGTCAGTGCTTTTGCTCCTGACGACACTAGTATAAGACTTCATCATCATCATCCTCCAACAGCATGATATCCTGTTGTTCGAAATATCACCCTGACGTCAGCATCATCTTTGCAATACAAACTGCATGATATTCGCCTTCACCCGCACAACCGAATCCATCGGAGGAACATCCTCCTGCTGAGCTTATAACAAAAGTCTGGCCGATGAACATCCTGATGACGTCATCATCATATCCTGCTGACGTCATCATCATATCTGCCTACCGCGCACCTCCTCATATCCGGATGACGTCATCATCATGTTTACAAATATCAGGGGGTCTCTTCAAGATGATCAGTTGTTAGAAATATGACCCCCGCGGACCTTGATGACGTCATCATCATATTAACATCATCATGATATTCGGAAGACAACCGGATATTTGGAAATATCCTCCTGATGTTCAAACATCAGGTTGCACTGTAGCTCCACTATAAGATCGGGGCGATAACTGAATATGATGATGCTGCTTGAAAAGATCACCCCCAGTAGATAATGCGCGAAGCCGGCAGGCGGATATCTCCCTGATATCAGCATCATCATGATGCTCGAGCAAACATATATCCGGGTGATATGAAAATATCACCCCTTCCTTCGGAAATATCATGATGCAGATAGGCAGAAAGAACCGGATATCACCCTGATATAAGGATGACGTCAGCATCATCAGGATGAGAAACAAAGAACAAGAAGTGATACAACATCATCAGGATGATATTGACTAAGATCATCCTGACGTTCAAAATATGATGACCCTAGTGAATATCGGGTCGCACTAAGAATTCTTCAATAACATCATCAGGATGATCATAACCAAGATCACCCGATGATAGAAATATCACCCCGGCGAAATATCATGAAGGTAACAAACATGATGACCTCCGCAAGCAGCAGGATGATAACTGGAAATATGATGATGATGACGACGACCCTTAGGATAAAACAAGTTAGGTCGAGCAACTCAAAGAATAAGTAACATCATCATCATGCCTGCGCACGGTGATAAATGGAAGATCACCGGAGACTTTGAAGAATCACCCTCGCAAGTAGATCAGGGCGCACTGTAGCTCGTCAGCATCATCAGGATAAAACCCAAACATCACCCGACAGCGAAATATGATGATGACGATGAGAAACCGATCGAGGGAGAACATGATGATGCTGACCATCATCGAAACAAACATGATGATGATGACCTCCTCCTTCGGAAAAAAATCATGATGCAGCTGAAAAATACTGAGGAGGTCCATCACTTAGAACATTTTTTGGATACTTAGGGAGAGTGCCTGAATGAAAATGCTCAGAAAACTACCAGTCAATTCAGGCACTAACACAACTGATTCACCCCCCTCTCAGTTGTCTGTCCTAAATCCAACATCATTATGTTCAGAGAGGTGATGATTGCATGAAAGGGAGATGCATTAGGTGGATAGTGGATTAGGATGTGGATTATGGAAGGCTTATGGATGGAAGGGGATAGTGACTTATGCAAAAGCATGGACCATAGGGATAGGATGGTGAGGGAAAATATGTAGGATAATGGATGAAAGATGGGGAGATGGAGGTATATAGAAGTGTTGCGGAATGAAAGGGAATCATGACCAATGGTTGCACACACCATGATAAACATTGAAGCTTTTGCTAGGAAGGTGGTGTAGGAAGCAATGGAGATGTTTGCTTAGGAGATGGGTGATGGAGTGATTTAGGAACCCACATAGACTTAGTATTTTTATGATTTTTTTCTTTGCTTGTGGGATTTGTGGATTTTTGAATGGAATGGTGATTTGGATGGAAGGAGATGGTTAGGATTTTTGAGAGGTAGATAAGGATGCCTCAGTAGGCTTGCTTTCTTGTTTACTTAGGAACCCAAACCATTTTGGCCGTGGTCTCGTCTTGTAGAGTTATGGGTTTAGATGGCTTTTTAGATGTACTTGGCTGAGATTCTTTGCATTTGTGCCTTGAGGCATGAGAATCTTTAGGATTCTTGGTAAGATTTATGGCTTTAGAGGTAGAGGCATCCAAATTTTTATTTTTGAATCCCATGGGTTTGATGGAAGCGGAGTTGGTGGAATGAGTGGAAGATTTATGCTTAGACAATGTGTGCATTTGTTGGCCATGATTGGGATTATAAGGGTACTTATTGATAGGGGGATAATTAGGTGTTGGGAGTAATGGTGGTAAGGAAAATGGAGGGATATTTGGAGTTGGAAGTAGTGGAGGTAAATCAGATGGCAGAAGGTGCACGTTCACATGATTTTGCGATTTATAGTATAATGGAGGTGGACGAAACAGAGAGAACGTGGATTGTGGGATTTTAGGAGTTGGGAGAAGTGGAGGTAAATCAAATGGAAGAAGGTGTACAATCACATGCTTGTGACTTTTAGAGTTTGATGGAGGAGAGATGGCAACATATGTTTTGGGAACGTGATGTGGTTTTTGATGGGAAATGGTGGACTTAGGATTCATGGAGGAATTACCAACATATTTAGCTTGGGGGAGCATGTGATTGACAATGGGACTAGGGGTATCTTAAGAACTAGACTCAAGTTCATCATTAGATAGAGAAGAAGGGGTGGCAGAAATCATGAAGATGGAAGTTCCCTAAAAAAGGTTGGTGATATGAAGGGAGGATTCATTGAAGGTATTTGAATTAGAAGCCTCTCCTACTGAAGAAGGTCCAACTTCTATATTAGAAACAGATGCGAGTGAAGTTGCAAGATGTATTCAATGTACTTGATACACAGATTTGGAGTAGCTTTGCTAGACGATGGCTCAAGTAAAGTGGATGGATCAACATAGGATGAAGATGAATAAGCTTTAGCGTTGATAGGGATACAGTTAGGATTTTGGTATTTGTCTTGAAAGGCACAACAAAACTCAAATGGATTGGGATTGGCATGGATAGTAAATTTAACACCGTTATATGGAAACTTGAGACATTGATGGTATGTGGAAGGAATGGCTTTAAGGGTATGGATCCATGGATGGCCAAGGATGATTTTATAGGGAAGCTCAATATCAAGAACTTGATAGAGGGTGTTAGTAGTGATAGGACCAACTTGGATAGGCAAATAGATTACTCCTTTAGTATCTCTCTTAGCGTCATCATATGCTTTGATAGTAATGACCTTGGTAGTATCAATGTCTTTCTTAGAATATCCCAATTGTCTTATTAGTTTTAGAGAGCATATATTGAGACCAGGTCCACCATCCACTAGTATTCATTTGATACGGTGTTGGTTTACAAATACTTCTACGTGGAGGGCTTTATTATGTGATGGGTTAATGGATGGTCAAAGATCTTTGTCAGAGAAGGTGAGATGGCAAGGGGCTGCAATGTTGGCTATCATAGATTGAAATTGTGTGGTATCGATATCATTAAGCACCGAAGACTCTTGCAATGCTTTTTCAAGTATAGATTTATGGGCGGGGGATATGCGAAGCAGCTCTAGGATGGAGATGTGTGCAAGATTTTTTCCAAGGTGATCAAGAATATTATAACTAGAAGGTGGTTGAGGAGGATTGATAGGTGCTCTTTGAATGGTAACACTGCCTCTTCTAGTAGTTACAGTGCAATCGAGTGCTTTTCCTTGGATAGTGATGGTAGAAATGTGAGTTTGTTCGATGCGGCCAATCGTGGATGACTCATAGTTGTAATGGATAGCATTCCTAGTATGAGGGTTACTTGTCTTTTCATGAGATGGAAGTGGATTCTTGAAAGAATCTAGATCATAGTTTGAAGTTGGTTGGTGTTTCAGTTGTGATGTTGGTGGTATGATTTTAATTAGACCTTGATCGATGCAATCTTGAATGGCATGTTTTAAGCACATGCAACCATTTGTTTTATGTCCTTTAACTCTATGGTATTCACAATATTCATTCTCTTTGTACAAAGGAGCTTTGAAGATAGGTTCTTTGTTGGGTGGAGCTTCAGGTAATGTGATATCTCCCACTTGGATAAGTTTTTGAAAGATTACCTCCATGGGTTGCCCTAAAGGAGTAAATTGTCGTCAATGTGTTGGATTTGTTCTTGGTCGATTTCATTGAAAAGGTGGATTAGTTGTAGATGCAGCTTGAATGTTAATAGGAGATTTCACTATTTGTATGTTCTTTGCATCTACAATGCCTTCATTAACGACATTTTTGTTTTTGTTCCAAAATCAAGATTTATCATTGGAAGATTGAGGATTGTCCTTGTCTCTGAAAATATTGATAGGGCCCTTAGCTATTAAAGCTCACTCAATGGTGGTTCCTTTGGAAATGAGTTCGTCAAAGGTGCTAGCACTTTGCAATTGCAATTGAAATGAGAGCTTAGGATGAAGATTTTGGACAAAGATGTCAAGTTGTTGTTTCTTGGGTATTTGCCATGATAATTTGCTAGCCATGTTATGCCATCATTGGGTAAATGATGAGAAAGTTTCACCATTGCGTTGTTTGTTATTGACAATGTCATTCATATTCACCTCATGTTCAATGTTGAAAGTGAAATGGGATCAAAATTTGTTCACTAATTCTGCAAAATTCTTGATTCCCAGAGGTAAGTGAGAGAACCATTCAAGAGCTTGTCCCGCTAAGCT
The DNA here is from genome assembly GCA_027924645.1 of Cunninghamia lanceolata. Taxonomy (NCBI): domain Eukaryota; kingdom Viridiplantae; phylum Streptophyta; class Pinopsida; order Cupressales; family Cupressaceae; genus Cunninghamia; species Cunninghamia lanceolata. Next base: position 16,429,694 of record BSBN01001121.1, on the reverse strand, counting down.
TTAGGGGAACAGTCTCAAGAGATATGCATCATCTTGAACAACATCGAGACATGCAACATAGAATGCTCTAAGATGGTCATCCGGATTACCTTTTCCTTTGTACTTCTCAAATTGTGGGATTTTAAAATGTGGTGGAAAAGGTGTCATGTGAAGTGACTTGTCAAATGGATAAGAGCATATATCTCCCAAGCAAAATGCCTTCTTGTTTTGTTCTATCACCTTGTTAATGATTTGTTCAACATCCGCTTGAGATAGTTGTTGTTGTTGCAAAGGGGGTTGATGGTTTGGAGGTGGAATGTAATATGGTGTATATTGTTGCTACTATGGAATGTATGAGGGTATGATTGTTTGTTGAGGTTGAGTGCTCACATTATATGTCAAAGGATTGGGATGTGACACATATGTGTTTGAGGATTGCTGTCCTTGAGCCACAAGTGGTGGTTGGTATATTGCGATGGATTAACTCCAAGATTTTGCATCACATGGGAACTAGGGGATGGATTGACATTGGTCAATGGTTGTGGATTGGGAGTTGGATTTGCAATATGGTAAGCAATAGAAGGATTGGTGGATGAAGAAGGATGAACATTTGGGTTTATGTTTTGGACAGCATGAGTACTTTGAGATGGATTGGTATATGGCATATGTTGGGTGGCAATGGATAATCCTTGAGTTGCATAAGATGGATTGACATTTTGTGAAGGATTATATGGAGGTGGAGTAAGTGATGTAAGTTGATCGACATAAGAGACAGTGGTGCTAGGGTTGGCTTGTGATACAATAGGTGGGTCACTCATTTCAATGAGACTAACATTGGGATTATATGGTGTGTTGGATGGATTTGTGGAAATCATGGAGACCATATTAGAGGTCATAGGAACATTAGTTTGGGGTGTGGTTTCCACATGTGATGCAATAGGAGTAGAGATTTGTGCGGCTTGTGGTGTTTGGATAGCTTGTAAAACATGTGGAGTTTGCACTTGTGAAACATGAATAGCTTGTGATACTTGATGAGTTTGTGATTCTTCAGGCATGGATATGGTCATGGAAGGAGTGGGTGTATGTTGTGAAACATGGAAAGGTGGAAAGCTCAAATTTTGTGAAAGGGAAGGAAGTACCTCAGATGGAGTTATTAAAGGTTCTAGAGTGTACTCCGAATGTGGTGGGTTTGATGGTGTAGCAATAGGCAATGAAGGAGATGGGTTGGAAGGTGGGTGAGATGGTGTGGCTATAGTGGATGGTCCTTGTGCAACAATAGTGGGATTGTTTCGATCTTGTTTACGAATGGCGGATATGTCAAAGCCACTTGGTAACTTGGCTCCCATACCTACTAATTGCAAGAAATGACAATCCTGATCAGATAAAATAATCTTCTCAACTTGGTCCCATATGTGTGTGTCTCAAAATTTAGATAAGTCATCTTGGGATTTCTCTTCATAGGTCTCTGTAAATGGTTAAGGTTGTACTTGTGAAGATGATGGTCAAGCGGTATATCCTTCAGGTAAAAACATGTAAGAAGGCATACCAATTGTGAATTGAGTTGCATCCTTAAGGGGAGTTGATCAGGATTGTTGTAATTTGGCATCCATCTTAGCTCACAATTTTTCTTCCATTTCAGCTCTATATTGGCTCCTAGTTTGAGGCATGATGGTTGATGATTTGGATTGGACTAGTTTGTCAAGGTTGAGACCCAAAAAGTTGATGGTTTTCTGATTGCTTGTTGATGGTTTATTTTGCTAATTTGTTGGTTGCTTGGTTTTCTAATGGGTTGTTGGTTGGTTGTTTGGTTGTTGGTTGTTGGTTGTTGCTATTGGGTTACTTTGTTGGTTGTTGGTTGTTATTGTTGGATTGCTTTGTTGGTTGATTGGTTGGATAAACTCCCTAGAGAATAGCTCACAAACTCAAAGGAAAAGTTGGTTGCTAATGATGTTTACTGGTGTTGGTAGAGCTAAGTAAAGCCAAAGGGATGATGTTTGTTGTTGCTGGGGTGATTATTTTGTTGTTGTTTGGTTGCTGGTATGGGGTCTCAAAAGGATGGAAAACTCAAAAAGTCTAATGGTTTGGTATGATCAAGATAGGAGATGATGTTCAGATGCCTGCAAATGATTAGAGGAATGTCTAAAAGCTAGTGACAGAGCTAAGAAGTCTAAAAGTGCAACTGATTGGGCCAGGTTGATATGGATTGCTGATGTTTGCCTGGAAGCGACAGATAATAGCTCAAAAGTGACTCAAAAAATTCCAAAAGCGACAGCTAATAGCTCAAAAGTGATCTAAAATGTTGTAGGTAACAGACTACAGTATTGACCAAGAAGCGACTAGGTTTGCCAGATGCAATCAGTTTTGGTTCAAAAGCAAGTTACTACTATTTAAAAGCGATGTGATTTGTGCCAAAAGTGAGCAGTTGTTGTTTAAAAGTGATCTAGTTTTTGCAAAAAGCAAGCAGCTAATGTTTTTAAAGGTGATCTAGATTTTTGAAAGCAAGTACTTATTGTTCAGAGGTGATTTATGTCTGACAGAGGATGTGTTTTGATGAGTGTTGACAAGAAAATAGTGATTTCAGTCACTCACACTCACAATAATCACAAGCTTTTACAACCTAGGCTAGGAAAGGACTGTATTTGTTGAGTCCCCTTACCATGCCTATTCAAAGTGGATAGCTTCAAGATCTTGGTAGCATCGACTCCCCTTCACAACACTCACTTCTCACGCATACCAAGTTCCAGGTTTTCCAAGGCTCGCAAACCTTAGAATTGTCCCTACCATCTCTACTAAGAACCATGAGAATCGGGGCGGCTTCAAAGGTCCCACCTTTTGCATCAACAAATAGAGGGATTTTGGCTACTACACAAGGTTGCTAGTAAGGGCATTCATTCAGGTGGCTACACATGTGGTGATTCACTCTTTTAGTGGAGGCTTCCCAGCCCAAAGAGGTTACGTTCTAAGAGGTTTTGGGGGAAACATCCATTAGTGTAACACAGTGGCACCCATTGTTTGTGGCTTTCGACACAAACACTTTTCTTATATAGTGGCTTGGAAGAGCTTGGCTTTAGCCTGTTACCGCTTGGGTCGTACCCCTTCTCACACTAGGAAGGTAGGCCCTCTAAAGATAATAACAAGTTCTCATGCACCCAAGATCCATTTGATAGGCAAGGGGAGATGATACTTTTTCTATTAAATTTGGGTTACACACATACACAGCAAGCAATCAAGAAAGATAAAACAAGCACAGAGCAAATAATGATTCTTTTTAAGTACCAAGCCCAAATTTTCCTAGATTAGTGATAAAAATAAAATATCTTGGACTGATCAAAGCTGCAAATAGATATGTTAGTAGTTTCACAACCTCCTCTTCTTGGACAAATAATAAGATGCTACACAAGTAGATGATTAGTAACGAAGAAAACCAAACAGTGAATGACAGAACTGAAAGCAACACACAATTACCAAAGGTGATCAATTGTCACTCAAAAGTGATCTGAATACTACCATAAGCAAACTATTCTTGCTCATAAGTGATGCAAAAAACCCAGAGGTGAGCTGTTACTACTCATAAGCAACCCAAATCTTCCAGATGCGTAAGAAATCCCTGTTTCTGTAAAACTAGGGTTAGGGTTATAAAAAAATGGCTATTAAATACTACAAATCCTAAAATGACAAATCTAGTGGATGAAATATGATCAAATAACACCATGCAACCACAGATTGATCAATTGAAAGCCGTAGAATGATGAATTGATGAGATCTTGCAAAATCAAGGATGTTAGACCAATTAAAATGAAAACCCTAATAAAACCGATTGGCAAATGATGAAACAATGATCAAGATCCCGCAAAACAGAGATAGAACCCTTAATTGGTCAATGAAGATTCAGCAAAACTCCCTGCAAAAGATAGATGTTAACAAAAAAACCCCAAATTGTAGAAAGTGACCCAGACAGCTGGAACCATTCAATTTTTGATTAAAAGCGATGCGAAATTGACTGGAAGTGACCACTGTTGGTTCAAAAGTGATCCAAAAAATGTTGAAAGCGATGACTTGTAGCTTAAAAGTTATACAAAATTTTTGAAGGTGACTGGTTTTCGATCCAAAGTGACTGTAAATGGTCGTAAGCGCTCCAAAAATCTAAACTTCATAAAAACAATTTCAAATAGCAAAGTTAATCAAGGACGTGAGTCCCACCGGGCATGCCAAAATGTGGTAGGTAAAAATAAGGTTAATAAGATCAAGCATGCAAATGAAAACCTAATCCTACCAGCATCAAAGAATCGAATCCAAGTGAAATCAAAAGCATGCAATTCAAGAACAAGATCACCTAGATTGTATGATTCATTGTTTATGGTGTGGATTGCTTCTCAATAATGAACAATTATGAAGATCAAAGCTGCCATGATGGATGGATGATAATGATGATATGCTATATGGATGCTAAAGTGCTCAATATGCTCAGAATGACAATGTAGATGCTATATGAAAAATGATGGATCGTTTGAGATGATAATTTGGACACTATATGAAAAATGATGGATAGATGTGGTATGGAATGAGAGGGTGTTTATATAGGCCTCAACTAAAATCAATCAATGCTAGGGATTTGGTGGCTATGTGAATGGTTGAGATGAATTGATAATCATAGGTGAATGTGTAGATGACAAGTAGAGGGAAGATAAGGCTCATGTGTGATCATGTACATAAAAAAGTACTACATGTGAAAGATATTAAATAAAAGATGTAGTACCACACATGTTGGCTCATGATGAAAGATGAAGATAAGTGATAAGAGAAATTAATTAAATAAATAAAATTTATTTAATTAATTGGAAAGTGGGATTATGAAGGGATTTTAATTAAATAAATAAGATTTATTTAATTAAAATAGATAGAATAGAGATAATTAAATAATCAAAGATTAGATAATTAAATAATTAAAGATTATTTAATTATAGATTAGAGAAAATAGCTAATGAATTAATGAGATAAATATGAATTTATTTAATTAATAGAAGAAATATATAATTTCGATAAAATGGATAAGTTGCTCAAGTGTGTTAGACAAATGCAGATGATAGGTAATGCAATATTTTGATACTAAAGATAACTGGTTCAATTTTGGGCATCTACACTCCAAACTTGAAGAAGAAATTGTCTCTCTGAGGAAAGAACTGGAGAAAGCAAAGGATCAAATTGACAAGAGTCTAAAACTTAAGAAATACACCAACATCCTTGATGAGATAATCAGTAGTCAAAGACCTCTATAGGATAAAGGTGGTCTTGGATTTGAAAAAGGTCAAAATTCTAAAATAGATATATCTAAAGGCATGTTTGAAATGAAAAAGGAGGTGCCCTACATTGAAGACTCTGAAAAGACTAAAGATGAAGAGTAGGAGTTGGATGATGACTTCATAAAAGTCAGTGATTAGAAGAAGGGTTTCAAAAGATCTCCTCCTAGACAGGTTTCTACTTTGAGGTTCTCTCAATCCTTTTATGGTTACTATTACTCTTACAATAAGTTTGGTCATAAGGATATTGATTGTAGAACTAAGACAAGAAGAAATGATTACATTAGCAAGAATTCATTTTTGTCTCCAAAGCTTGATGCTATGATTTCTCATTCCTTTTATGGTTATTTTTATTCATGCAATAAGTTCAGTCATAAGGCTATTAATTGTAAAATTAAAGCATAGAGAAATAGTTATGTGAGTGCAAACTCATGTATGCCTCCAAAATACACTATTGTTTACTACAAGTGCAACAACTTTGTGCATAAAGCAAGATTTTGCATGAGCGGTTCTATGGAACCACCTTTTCAGTATAGGAAGATAGAGGAAGCACTAACTCAGCAAAAGAAGGAAATGGCAAGGATATGGAGAAGGAAATCAGAACAAGATGATGAGAAGAAGGAAGAACTTGAGCTTCTACCTCATGTAGAAGACTTAATAGTTGATTAATAAAAGGGCATAAAGTTAGGGGGGCTAACCATTACATATCTATTTAAATTCCAATTGAATGATTGTGGCTTCTACAAATGGAAGCTAGGCACACGGATGAGAATGTGAATATGGTAGGATAGTTTCAATTCCCTAAATTTGTGGAATGCTATTATAAAATGTGGAGGAATGCAGAATGAATTAAGGTCTTTGTGGACTTACAAAACACTCTAGTAGCAGTTGACCTAACAAGAATAAGGTGCATTAAATGTGAAAATTTAGGTCAAATGTAAGTTATTTATGCTTCATTTGCATGATCTAACCTCATTCTAAATCAAATCATTTGCAATCAAGAGTTGAGAAGAGAAAGAGGCAAACCCTAGCATTCAGAATATTTGGAAAATTTGAGAAGGAAGGAGTTGAATGATGAAGGGGGTAAATCATAAAACACACAATAACATAAATTGCACACAGAAAATAGAATGATATTTTATTAATATGGGAAAAACATTATAGTATAGAAGCTCAAATACAATCAAAGGATGAATCCCCTACAGGCTGCCACACATTACAGCTCCCTCTCCCAAAACTCTGGAATCTTCAGCCTTCTGTAATCCCCAAATCAACTAGGGTTTCTAATTTCCTGCCTTTCTTGACTCTACACCTTCCCCCTTAACTCTACTACCCTAAGGGTTCCCAAAAATGGTTATATATAGCCCTTTTGGCGACCACCAGCTTAATTTCAAAATTTGCATCTCCCTCCAAAAATAGGTTAACTTCGCAGGGCCATAACTTTCGATCCGACCGTTGGATTTTCAATTATAATACCTTTCCGGAAAGCTCTCGAAAAGACGATGGTGCATGAAGTAGTACCAATAGGTAGACTACTTGGGGTTCCCACCAAATTTTAGGCCCATCTAGAGCCTCTAAGTGCTTCAAATTTGACTTTGAATATTTCAATAGGATTTTTGGAATTTGAAATTTTAATATCTCACAAATGACAAATGATATTGAAGTGATTTCTTCACCATTAGCTTCAATTCACCATTCTAGAGATCCGTGTAAGATTTTGTATCTAACCGTGCACAAATGCAAACTTACTAAAAATAGTAACCCTGCCAAATTTAGCCCTTATTGAAAAGAAACAACACATTTTATTATTATTACTATTATTATTTATTTATTTTTTTGGTTGATGCAAAATTGCTCTTACACCCTAGATGCTCCTGCATCAGACACCTGATGTATTGAAAAGTGACCCTGTCACTTCTCATGTGTTAGAGGGAAACCAAAACGATTAACCTCAGTCTCAGATAACCATGATGAATCTTCAATAGGCCTTCCTTTCCATTTCACCAAGCATTATGTATACTGCCTGTTTCTTGTACTCTTACCCACACGGCTGTCCAGAATGCCCTCTATCTCCTCCTTCTCTGAAGTAGATGCTGGAATGTCCCACTGTGTTCCTTTATCAAGTCCGTCATCATGATACTCTATCAGATCTGAAATGTTGAACACTGGTGAAATATTGATGTCATCAGGCAACTCTACCTCAAATGCATTTCCTAAATCGTGCTTCTTCAGGATTCTACATGGTCCAAATTTCCTCATCTTCAACTTATTATATGTACCAACTGGAAATCTTTCTTTTCTCAAGTGAACCATGACTTCATCACCCTCCTGAAACTCCTTATGCCTCCTCTTCTGATCTGCCTTAGCCTTGTACTAAGAATTGATCTTATGGATATGCTTTCTTACCTCTTCGTGCAAAGTCTTCATGTGCTCAGCAAAATTTTCAGCTTCGGCACTACTCTTCTCCCCCTTATCCATCCTCCTCAATTCGGAAGTAGTTCTTGGGCTACTCCCATATACAACCTGGAATGGAGATTTACTTGTGCTCCTATTGATAGAATTGTTGTAAGCAAATTCTTCCTGTGGTAAAATCAAATCCCATCCCTTGGGCTTATCTCCTACTAAGCATCGTAGCAGGTTACCCAAACTCCTATTCACCACTTCTGTCTGTCCATCAGTCTATGGATGGTGTGCAAAACTGAACTTCAAATCTGTCTTCAACTTCTTCCACAATGTCCTCCAGAAATAACCAACAAACTTGGTATCTCGATCTGAAACTATGCTCTTAGGTAGACTATGTAGTCTCACCACCTCCTTGAAAAATAACTCTGTAATGTGAATAGCATCATTAGTCTTCTTGCAAGGAATAAAATGGGCCATCTTTGAGAATCTATCCACCACCACAAAAATGAAATCATGCCCTCTCTATGTCCTTGGTAAACCAAGAACAAAATCCATACTAATATCATCCCATGGCTTCTCTGGTATAGGTAATGGCTGATATAGCCCTGTATTCTGACTTGTTCCTTTTGCCATCTGACACACTCTGCAACTCTGCACAAATTTCCTCACATCTTGCTACAATTGTGGCCAGTAATAATGTTCACCCACAATAGCAATGGTCTTATCTCATCCAAAGTGTCTAGCTAATCCTCCACTATGTTTCTCCTTAATCAGGTTCTCCCTCATGGAAATCCTCGAAATGCACAACTGGCCTCCTCTAAACAACATGCCATCTTGGATTATGTAATCCAACCATTTTGTCCTGTCTAAAGTAACAGGTTCCAAACAAGCTTTCCAAGCCTCTGCAAAATCTAGATCTTCAGGATACAAACTTTTGAGTTCATCAAACCCAACAACCTCTATCTTCATTTCTATCAACAAATTTTGCCTTCTGCTCAAGGCATCTGTAACCCTGTTGGACTTCCCACTCCTGTGCTTTAAAATAAAAGTATAACTCTGCAAAAACTCAACCCATTTTAAGTGCCTTTGATTTAACTTTCCTTGACTATTAAGATACTACAAAGCCTAATGATCAATATATAAAACAAACTCTTTTGGCAACAAATAATGTCTCCATTTCTTCAAAGTCTGGACTATTGTATAAAACTCTTGATCATAAACAAAATACTTTTTCTTGGCATCATTAAGCTTCTCACTAAAATAAGTAATGGGCTTACCTTCTTGACTTAGAACAGCTCCTATACCACTACCACTAGCAATACAATCTACCTAAAATACCTTATTGAAATCTGGAAGTGCCAACACAGGTTGTTCTACGACTTTCTGCTTCAATGTATCAAAGCTCTTGTCTGCTCCTTGATGCAGAGGAAAAACCAGTTACAGATAAAACAGGTTGTGGAATCCTTTGAAGCCCACAAAATAGCCATTTGAGAGTATATCGGCAAGACCAGTTGAATTGTGTCACCGAAACATACAAAACTCTTGCCTATCGGCAAGACAGTCCACCGTCAGTTAAACTAAATTCTCCTTCGCTGATCCTTATCTCTCGCCGATGAGCCTTCCATCAACTAGACCTCGTCACACTCACTCCGATGAGCATCCTATCTGTCGGTAAGACTTGGGCCATCGGCAGCACATTTCCCGCATCTCCCGATAACACATCTCTCACCGATGAGCGGCCTCATCTATTTGCCTATCGGCAAGACCACACTCTATCGGCATCCTCCGAATTTGTTATCCCGATGTGTGCCACCACGCCGATGTTAATTCCCCATCGCCAAGACCTCCTACTATCGGCATAACATTTGATCCTTCGACCGATAATGCTTCTTACGCCGATACACCTTCGACTTAACATGTACAGGATTTGACGTGCTATCTCCGGTCTTCATTACCGATGCAACCGGTCTACCATTGTACCACTCGAATGTACATTACCAGATACAGTCTTCTGACATTCAACAACAGGATACACACAAAACGTCTGTGACGTCACATGCGAGAATATACACAAAATGCATCAATGTAAACCTTATACCGATAATCTCCTCTGTAACAATCTTGCAACCGAACGGACAACACACAGAAAACTATAGAAAGCTATAGAACAGAAATAAATCTAACTACATGGAGGTCATTCCACTGGTTTCGAAGAAACCCACCAGTGGAATGACTCCAAATCGATGCTCTGTAATTAGAGCAGGAACAAACCTATTTTCTATTCCTTCCAGAGATTATACATACAAAAAATGTTTCTTTTCTCTTTCTGTTCGTTCGCTTCTCTCTCTACACGAATAGAGACCAACTATATAAAGACGCTCAATTGACAGTTACACACGGTGGAAGGTGAATCACCTATAACCACCCTGCCAATCGGTTACAAACCTTTCAGACATTCAGTTCGGTTACAAATGGTAATGACACGTATACAAACTACTCAACATTATGCCGTTACTTGGCCATGTATGACTCCATGGGGCACGAAGGCCTTACAACATAACATTGGACACGTTAGAAAATACGAGGGATCCTCTAGATCCTCAATGTCTCGAGGTGCTTCTGCACCATACTCCCAGACTTGAAAATTTTCCATGTCCCATGGAAATGCTCAGTGAAAAGCCTGCAATATCTTTTGACTTTCTCGATGTCTGCAATGCTAACTGGATGCCTCTGCTGCTTCCTCTTTATCCTCAACTGTGCCTTCGATCAATGGAGTTTAACTGGCTTCTCCTCCAGATGCTGCTCCAAACATAAGTCCACCCTCAATGCTGCACCAACACTCTTGTCCCTCACCTCAGAGTCCTCGCTTGCCTCTCTCCCCAGGACTTTTGGCGACACCAACTGGACCTCCTTCTCAGGCCCATGACAGATCTCCTATCTGCCTACCTGCAGCTTGTGGACATACATCTGCAACTACAAATATTAGCAAACCAAAACACCAATTTCTCACTTAGCCCCATCTCAGATATAATTCAACACAAAACTTCCCAGAGCTTTCGCTAGCTCTGATACCAATTTGATGCAGAGGAAAAACCAGTTACAGATAAAATAGGTTGTGGAATCCTTTGAAGCCCACAAAATAGCCATTTGAGAGTATATCGGCAAGACCAGTTGAATTGTGTCACCGAAACATACAAAACTCTTGCCTATTGGCAAGACAGTCCACCGTCGGTTAAACTAAATTCTCCTTCGCCGATCCTTATCTCTCGCCGATGAGCCTTCCATCGACTAGACCTCGTCACACTCACTCCGATGAGCATCCTATCTGTCGGTAAGACTTGGGCCATCGGTAGCACATTTCCCGCATCTCCCGATAACACATCTCTCACCGATGAGCGGCCTCATCTATTTGCCTATCGGCAAGACCACACTCTATCGGCATCCTCCAAATTTTTTATCCCGATGTGTGCCGCCCCGCCGATGTTAATTCCCCGTCGCCAAGACCTCCTACTATCGGCATAACATTTGATCCTTCGACCGATAATGCTTCTTACGCCAATACACCTTCGACTTAACATGTACAGGATTTGACGTGCTATCTCCGGTCTTCATTACCGATGCAACCGGTCTACCATTGTACCACTCGAATGTACATTACCAGATACAGTCTTCTGACATTCAACAACAGGATACACACAAAACGTCTGTGACGTCACATGCGAGAATATACACGAAATGCATCAATGTAAACCTTATACCGATAATCTCCTCTGTAACAATCTTGCAACCGAACGAACAACACACATAAAACTATAGAAAGCTATAGAACAGAAATAAATCTAACTACATGGAGGTCATTCCACTGGTTTCGAAGAAACCCACCAGTGGAATGACTCCAAATTGATGCTCTGTAATTAGACCAGGAACAAACCTATTTTCTATTCCTTCCAGAGATTATACATACAAAAATTGTTTCTTTTCTCTTTCTGTTCGTTCGCTTCTCTCTCTACATGAACAGAGACCAACTATATAAAGATGCTCAATTGACAGTTACACACGGTGGAAGGTGAATCACCTATAACCACCCTACCAATCGGTTACAAACCTTTCAGACATTCAGTTCAGTTACAAATGGTAATGACACGTATACAAACTACTCAACATTATGCCGTTACTTGGCCATGTATGACTCCATGGGGCACGAAGGCCTTACAACATAACATTGGACACGTTAGAAAATACGAGGGATCCTCTAGATCCTCAATGTCTCGAGGTGCTTCTGCACCACTCCTTTAGTCCATCTAAACTCTTTTCTATCCCCTCTCATTGTCTCAATTAGGGGTGCACAAATGCTACTGAAATTCCTAATAAACTTTCTGTAAAAACTTGCCAAACCGTGAAAAGATCTTACCTCGAAAGCACTCCTTGGTGTAGGCCATTCAATGATAGCCCTCACCTTCTCTGGGTCCATCTTAAGACCTTCCTCTAAGACAACAAATCTCAGGTATACCAACTCCTTCTTTGCAAAACTACATTTCTTCAGATTGATCACCAACTTCTCCTCCCTCAGCTTCTCTAAAACTCTTCTGATATGCATCAAATGCTCATCCCAAGTCTTCCTAAAAATCAAAATGTCATCTAAATAAACAATAACAAAACTTCCCAAAAATTCCTTCAGTACCTCGTTCATGAGCCGCATGAATGTGCTCGGTGCATTGGTTAGCCCAAATGGCATGACTAACCACTCATACAAACCCTCCTTTGTCTTGAAGGCTGTCTTCCATTCATCTCCTTCTCTGATTCGAATCTAGTGATACCAACTCTTCAGATCAATCTTCGTGAAGTACTTGGCTCCACTTAAACAATCCATTATGTCATCCATTCTCGGCAATGGAAATCTATACTTGATTGTGATCTTGTTGATGGCTCAGGAATTTGTACACATCCTCCACTCTCCATCTTTCTTTGGCGCTAGTACTATAGATACCACACATGGACTTAGGCTCTCCCTTATCAGTCCCTTCCTTAACATCTCATGAACTTGTCTGTTCAACTCTTCATTCTCTGCTAGAGTCATTCTGTGGGCTGCCTTATTTGGCAAACTAGCTCCCGGTATCAAATCCATTTGATGACTTCTCTTCCTCACTAGTGGTAAATCTTCTGGTACATTATTAGAGTCAATATCTTGAAATTCTTCCAACATTTTTGAGACTTCTGCTGGTACATCTTCACATTTCTCTTGACTAATCTTAGGAATCAATGCAAAGTAATGATGCTCATGCTTCATACCCTCCAAAAACTTTCTACCATCTACCAAGCAAATTTTGGCAGTACTACATACCTTTTCTTCCACCTCCTTCAAGGGCTTCAACTTATGACTGACTCCATCCTTTGTTAGGGAGTATGTGTTTGCATGGCCATCATGGACAGCGCTCCTATCATACTGCCATGACCTCCCCAATAACATATGACATGCATCCATTGGTATGATGTCACACAACACCTCATCATGGTAGTCACCAATCTTGAACTTCACTAAACACTGTTCATTGACCAAAGCTCTATGGTCCTTCTGCAACCATGCAATCTGGTATGGATGCGGATGCTTTCTTCTTGTCAACTTCAACTTGTCAACCATCTCCTCCGAAACAAGATTATCAGTGCTTCCACTGTCAATAATAATATCACAACACTTACCTTCACATTTGCACCTTGTGCAGAATAAACTCTTCCTCTGATTGGGTTCTTTCTCCTCATTCAACAAAGTTCTTCTGACAACTAGGGTTTCTCCCCTTTTTGCATCTTCAGAGCGCTAAGATTGTGCATCTTCATCCACATGTGCAACTCGTGCATTAACTTCAGGTCTTCTATTCATCCTTCCTTGATGTTGCAGACACTCGTATGCTCAATGCCCTTCTTCTCCACATTGGAAACATGTTCCTTTGAAGCCTCCTCTTCCAGGTCCTTGCCCAAGTCTACCTCTTCCTCTTCCTCTTTGCTCACCATTATTCTAGTCACGAGGGCGGTAGGTATTATCTCCTCTCTGATTTCGACTGGTTCCAACTTCTTCACTTTTCTTTGGTTCTTCATTTCGGCCTCCATAGGGTCTTCCGCCAGTCCTTCTGCCTTGACCTCTTCCCCTTTGCTTGCTTTCAAATCTCTTATTCAGTTTCTCTTCCACCTTCAAGGAAAACTGGTACGCATCTTCTATGGTAGTCATTCTGACTAGGCTCAACTCTTCTTGAATACTTGACCTCAACCCATTAATGTAACAGGCCACCTTCTCCTTATTGGCCTCTCCATGGCCTATCTTAATAGTGATCTTATAAAAATCTTCTGTATACTCCTTAACAGACTTGTTACCTTGCTTCAATCCTTGCAGCTTCTTCAGTAAATCCATCTCATAGTCCACAGGAATGAATTGCTTCTTCAATTTCTCCACCATCCAATCCTATCTAGTAATCTTTGCTTTTCCTCTTCTATTTCTCTCTAACTGGACCTCCTTCCACCAAATACTGGTGTGGCCCTTCAATTTTGTCTTTGCAAACTTGACCTATTCAGGGTCTTCCACATCTTCATACTCAAGATACTCCTCCATATCATTGATCCAATCAATAAGTTGTTCCAGATTCAAATCTCCAAAATAGGTAGAAACTTCAATCCTGGGCCTCTTTCTGATCTTTGAAATGGCCCTCAACAACCTAACTTCTGCAGGATCTCCTGCAGCTTCTTGTTCTTCCTCAGATAGCTCTTCTTCAGCTTCATCTTCGCTTTCCTCTCTCCTTCTCGGCTGGAATCCTCTTCGCAGCTCCTCTTGCAATGCATTGATTTGTCTTTGCAGGGCTCTAAAACCCTCTTCCGTCAAAGCATTCCTCCCACCACGGTTTCTTCGTGGAGGCATCTTGATCTATGCAACAAACCCACAACCTCAGGTCCTAGTGCAAACTGCCTCATGGTCAGTGATCTATCTACACACTCAGGAACCCTCACTCTGATACCACTTGATGAAGGGGGTAAATCATAAAACACACAATAATAGAAATTGCACACAGAAAATTGAATGATATTTTATTAATATGGGAAAAACATTACAGTATAGAAGCTCAAATACAATTAGAGGATGAATCCCCTACAGGCTGCAACACATTACAGCTCCCTCTCCCAAAACTCTAGAATCTTCAGCCTTCTGTAATCCCCAAATCAACTAGGGTTTCTAATTTCCCGCCTTTCTTGACTCTACACCTTCCCCCTTAACTCTACTACCCTAAGAGTTCCCAAAAATGGTTATATCTAGCCCTTTTGACGACCACCAACTTAATTTCAAAATTTGCATCTCCCTCCAAAAATAGGTCAACTTCGCGGGGCCATAACTTTCGATCCGACCATTGGATTTTCAATTATAATACATTTTCAGAAAGTTCTCGAAAAGACGATGGTGAGTGAAGTAGTATCAATAGGTAGACTACTTGGGGTTCCCACCAAATTTTGGGCCCATCCGAAGCCTCTAAGTGCCTCAAATTTGACTTTAAATATTTCGATAGGATTTTTGGAATTTGAAATTTTAATATCTCACAAATGACAAATGATATTGAAGTGATTTCTTCACCATTAGCTTCAATTCACCAATCTGGAGATCCGTGTAAGATTTTGTATCCAACCGTGCACAAATGCAAACTTACTAAAAATAGTAACCCTGCCAAATTTAGCCCTTATTGAAAAGAAACAACACATTTTATTATTATTATTATTATTATTATTATTTATTTATTTATTTTTTTGGTTGATGCAAGATTGCTCTTACACCTTGGATGCTCCTACATCATTGAAGGTGAACATCTAGTGACAAAAGCGCAAAGGTATTTTTTAGAACTGTCATTTTGTAAACCCTAGTTACAAAATTCATAGAGGATAGAAAATGGTGACTCTGTAATTGTTGATGTCTCTGAGAAACTGAGGCCAAAATACAATAAATATCCATACAAGGCCATGGAGGTGGACAAGGATGGGGCATTTCCAAATGTTCCTGCATATGTTGTATACATAGAGGATGTAAGGATAAACATCCACTATTAGTTGAATGAAATTAATCATATGAAGTTTGAGGAGCTGAGAGACTAACTCTTGGACGATGACAATTACAAACCACAATCTGTAAACATTGTAGCCAAGTGACTAGATGTGTGGAAGGATTACCCTAATTTTTGTGATGAACATGAATGGGTAAGTTATGTTTTGAGAATAATTCATGATGAGTTTCTATATCATGAAAAGCCCTATAGGATTACCAAGGATATAATCAAGGTTGTTACTAGGTTGTGTTCAATTGGACCAATACCGATGATGAAATCTATCAAGAATGAGAAGGTCACAGAGTTGACTGGCGCCAAATTTGACAAGTGAACTCTGACCGTAAATGATATAATAGATCTAGGGGTTTGATATGATGCAATGGGCATTACCTATAAGATTTATTATGTAAATAGAGAAGGGTTTGCTACTGGTACTACAATTTACACTGCATATCAGATGGTGAAGGAAGGAAAAGACTTTCATCTATGTGAGGTCATGAGAGAGAAGCTAATGGAAAATCTGAAGAGGACAAAATATTTTAGGTACAATTTCAAATATGGTACTCTTACTATTTGCCTTGCATTTTACTTCTTGAATGAATTGGCCCTGGGTTTAAGGGAAAGGTTTGGAAAAATGCATTCTTGTTGTTTCTCAAATCAAAAATCATATGAAGGGTTTTAGTGATGTAAAGAACTATAGCACAATGTACTGGGGGTTTTTCAAAACCCTACAATCTGACATGCAAGCCAGAGACAGAGTTCCATTCAGTATAGTACAAAAATACAAAGAACAAATCATCTTCCTAGTTGATAAAGATTACACTTACATGGAAGTGATTAAGCCTAGGACTGCATGGATTCCTAAGCTTCCTTATGAGGTCTCCACAGAGGATATAAAAACCTATGTTGATATTCTTCTCAACAAACCCAAGGACACAACAACAGAAAGGTTTGGAACCTATGATGAAATAAAGGAAAAGATGAATAAGAAGAGTGTGGAGGAGCAATTTGAGAAACACAAAGAAGAATTACATAAGAAATGGGGTGTTCCAACTTAATCTTCATCAAAAACCCCTATGGTTGATCCTCAACCTATTCTTGTTAATTTGGTAGTTGCCCAAGTGCCTAGAAGGACCAGTAGATCCACATCTAAAGCTGCAAATGCTCTGCATCTCTCTAGCTCAACTCAAACTGTATCCACTGGAAGAAGAGCCACATTTGAAACTTTGGCTTAGATGAAAACTACAGAAAAGAAGCATGCAAGGCCTAAACAACCTGCCAAAAGGAAGAAGGCTCAAGTAGAGGAGATTGAAGAGGAAGAAGAAGAAGGAGAGGAAGAAACCTCTAAGCTAAAGAAGAGAGAAAAGAAAACTAAGCAAACTTCTCTAGTGGTTCCTCAACAAGACCCTCTCTAGTTAGAGGCTATTTTCAATGGGATTGTGTATCATGGTATACTGAATGAAACTGCAGAACTACATCCAGATGTGCCTCCTATAGATCAAAAGACCATTGAGAAGGCTATGGTCAGGTACATGATTAAATACAATGTGCCTTTGAGTGACATTATTGAAAAGGTTTTGGAGAGTCTAACTCGGGCTCTAAGGTAGAGAAGAGAAAAGGCCATATAAATGGATGAAGAGCTAAGACAACAAGCTCTAGATAGGGCTGAATCAACTATTTCTTAAGAAGAAAAAGATAAACTTTCTCAAATGCAGGCTCAAGAACTAAGGACAAAGAATAGGGTAGATACCCTTATGAGCATGGAAAAGGATGATAGAGACAAAACTCAGAAGGAGACTGAAGAAGTGACAAAGAAAATTCTTGAAGAAGTAAAAGAAGCTGAGAATGTGGAGCAACAACAAGTGTCTCCACCCCACAATACATTGTCTCCTCTACATAATATAGATCAACAACATCAACAAGAGGAGAATGATGCACAAGATGAAGGAAATGCATTTCCTCTTGATAATACTGAGCATAGTAGTCTTCCTCCAGACAATACTGAACAACAGGTTAATCCTAACCAGCAAGAGGAGCAAGTGATACTTGATGTAGGGGAGAGTTCTGAAAGGGCACAAGAAGCATCTTCCTCCTCCTCTCTGATAGATTCAATTAAGGAGTTCCTAGCACAGAAGATGTAGATTCAACTTGTGGTTACTCCTCAACTTTTACAATTGCCAGTGCTTGATGGACAAGTTAACTTGTCCAACATATCTCCCCTCCAAAAGTTACAACTTGAAGATATCCTTCAATTCACCACAAGGCAGGAGATTCAAGAGCAACAGGTTGAAGGAGCTAAATTATTAGAAGAGACAATAAAGATAATTTAGGATGAATTTCCTGAGGCAAAAATAGATCCATCTTTGCCTTCCACACAACAATTGAAACTTTTGTTGGAGTCCTTCAAAGTACACTCTTCTT
Organism: Cunninghamia lanceolata; assembly: GCA_027924645.1. Classification (NCBI taxonomy): domain Eukaryota; kingdom Viridiplantae; phylum Streptophyta; class Pinopsida; order Cupressales; family Cupressaceae; genus Cunninghamia; species Cunninghamia lanceolata. The sequence goes on along the minus strand of BSBN01001121.1, from coordinate 16,411,525 downwards.
GTCTAGAGAATCAAGAAGAGAAAAAGGTAACTATGCAAGTGAATAAAAAAAGAATGTTTGATGCATCCGGTAGATGTGCTAAAGCACATAATGAAATGAAAGAGAATATGAAAAGCATTTAGAAATGCTTAAAAGATGCAAAAGTGCTTTATCAAATTTTTTTGAAATGCCCAACAACTACAAAGAACATAAAGGATCAAATTGACTGTATTGAGTCACAAATCACTCAAGTGGCCAATGTATATGATCCAGTGAAAGACCAAGATGGAGCTACAAGGGTACAAATAGAAAATCATCACTCCCCACTAAAGTAGCTTCTAGACCAAAGAGAGCAAATCAAAGGTGAAATTGATCAGCTGAGGGAAGTTGTAAGTTTGAGATTAGCATCTTTGACTAGGATCTTGTTAGAGGCTAATAATTTTGCTCAAAAGGTAAAGGTATCATCTATATTGGAAGAGGCAGGAGAGTTGTATATTCATCTTAAGAGACAAATGCACATTCTATCTTCAACAAAGAAGTATTGGGATACAACACTATATAAGAATGTTCTACCTTCTAAGTAAATAGAATATATGTTGAAGGTAAGACAAATTTTGATGTTGTATAAATATGCAGAGAGTAAGATAGGAATAAATAGTGCTATTTTGATATGAACAAGGCACTCTATCTATATTATCTATGCATATCATAAAGAAAATGAAGAACAAGGTTTTTCTACATTAGTTTTGAAGTGTCAGAGGCTACTTCTTAGGGGGAGAGGACAAATAAAAGATGATAAGATTTGTATAGATAGGGGGAGCCTATATGTTTTTGGTGGTGCAAAAGAAGACCACTAGCCCTTTGCCCTTGTTATCAAAGGGGGATAATTTTTACATATTAGGTTAGCATTACCATCAATGACAATGGGGAATATTATTGAATATGTTGTCATTGATGTCAATAGAGTTGTAATGTGGATAGCATAGTGTTGAGTATATGCTATCAAAGGAGTGTTGATGTGATGTCAAAGGAGTAGATCAATGATCAGTATCATCTATACATAGTTGTACCATCAGATCAGAGGAGTAGCGATAGTGGAAGATAAGAGATCAGTATCATCTATACATAGCCATACCTTACCTTCTGAAGTTCATGATAAATGTAAGTTGTCAATATCTTTGATGTATTGTGTTGATAATGAATGTCATGGAAGTAATGTTGGTTGCACTTTGTTGTATTTTGATGACTTGGACTCATGGTGGTTGGTACCTAATGAAGAAAGTTGAAAAAGTTTGAAGAAATTTGTCTAAGTTCTAGTCAGGAAAGGTGGCATAGGCTCAGGAAGTTGTATCGCATATCTCCACAAATGAAGATATGATCCTGCAAATTGAAAAGATAGCTTGTAACTTCTCTCAAGCATGTATGGTTCAAATTTGAGATCTTGAAACCTACCACAAAGTGTTTTAGAGTCAGCAGAGTGAAGGTAATGATGAAACATGGTAGTTGCAGTCACAAAGGGGCAAAAGATCACTCTGCACTTCTCTGCACCTAAAGATATGACATTGGGGTTTGGAGGACAACTAGATACAGATGAGAGGTATGATATACTCAAGTTTTAGATGTTACAAGTCTACTGCAGTAGTTTCTGGAGTCAGCTATGTGAAGACAAGTCTTGTTGTTGGTTAAGGTAAGTAGATTGAGATAGTAGATGCCACCATATTTCATCGCATCTTGATATTAGGCTTTGTTGATTGGACAATAATCTCATATGGTTATTTGGTATGCTCAGTTGAAATTTTAAGTGTCTTTGTTCACCGCAAGTCTATTTTTTAATGTTCTACATCAAGACTTTGTAATCAAAGTGTGTTAGGGATACCAACTTTAGTGTTTGAGTGTTTGCGCCAGCATGAAGTAGCATAAAATGATAAAAGGAGTGTACATGATTATTTTTCAAGTTGTATAATGCCTATTGTGTGGTCTGCATGATGTTATTTTTTCCTCTGGTACTGGTTTAGGTCTGGAGCTAAATGTAAGGAACGATAAGTGTTTGGTGAAGCCAACTTGGTGTGTGTTGATGATTGTTCCATGTGTTTGGAAGAATACACTAGCATGGAAATGTGTGCTAAGGTAAATTAGGTCCTGGTTATCACTTGGTTTGAACTACATTTGATTCCTACATTATCCTAAATGACTTGAGAGCTGACAAATTCTTAAGGCCATTGCATGTTTCATGTTACATGTTTCATCTTGGCTGACAAAGGAGAAAGTTTTTGAAGAGTTGAGGATGATATAAAATTCAGATTAAGATTATTGCAAGGTGTGATATGAGTGTATGGTATGTTTACAATTATAATGTGCAAATAATATAACTATAGAAGCAATTTTGATAATGAAATGTGGAAAGGATCAGTTCAGGCATGGTAGCACAGATGTGATGTTGTTACAGAGCTAGTGAAGGTAGTTGTGATGATAGAAAAGAGGTATTTGAAGGTATTATGATATTGTGGAGCTAAGTATAGTGTTTGTGAAGATGTGAATGGCAAGAAGTCAATAATGCAGAGTTTGTAGAGACTAGCAGAAGATTGAGATTGAAGTAGTTTCTTGTGTTGAATCATATGAATCAGATAAGTGTTTTTGTATAGAGGTTGTAGCCTCATTTTGTTGCAAGTGTTGTAGCACTTGAGGGAGTTGTAGCTTCCTTTGGGTTGAAGCCCATTAAATTGTGTATTAGGGAGTTGCATCATCCTTGGGGTTGTACCCCATAGATGTTAATGTAAACCTGTTTTATTTGTGAGGATGAATTTGGACAGTAGATCCAAGTAGATTACTCTCTATGTTTTTTCCCTTCTTGGTTTTTCCACATAAATCTAGTGTTATGGTTGTCTGCTTGTGTGATCTTTGGTTTCTTATGGTTTAAGTGCTTACTTTTGATTAAATGTTTTGAAGAAAATAATTTGATTAAGCACTGATTCATCCCCCCCTCTCAGTACTTTTGTGTGTTCAACAAAGTTCCCTTGAAGTTTCACAAGGAATCAGTTGTTTCTCTACTTTCTCATTATCCCACCACGTGGCTACTTCACCACTAAGATGATATATTGCCCAAATTTCTTTAGTTTCATTAGTCAAATTTCTAAGTTTAAAATATTTCTCCATTTCTATTATCCAGTCTTTGGCTCCATCTCTTATAGTTTTACCATCAAACTTAAGTGGTGTGATCCTCTTAAGGTCTTGTCCAATTTAGTTTCAAATTTAGCCCTATTGTTAACTTCTTCTCTCTCATGATTAACTTCTTCCTAATTTCCCTAGTTTTCATGTTGATTCAAGGCTTCTCGATTTTCCCTAACGTCTTTCTCTAATATGTCCATCCTATTCCTTGTTTCTAGTAAGAGGTTCAAGATTTGATCTATCTTGTCTATTTGTTCATGACTTGGACCACCATGGTCAAATTTCCTTGTTTGCACCATATTTGCTTAATTAGAGGGCCCTGCAAACAAAGAGTCACAACTTAGTGTAGACATAAAAAATTGACCTCACAACACATTCCTATTCATTTATGATTACATTCCTATAAAATCCCTAAATCATCTCCTAATTATACCCTAATTTACCTTTTATCACCATTTTCCATAAATAATAAATTAAAATTAAAATAATTAATTTATTATTTACTGACCATATCCTTTTGCATGAGATTTGATTAATTACATAAATTAATTAAATCCTCCCTTTCTACCCATTTCCCATCTCGTTAATAATAAATTAAATTTAACAACTTTAATTTATTATTAACCTAAACCTAATCCAAAATTCATTCAAAAACCTGTTCACCGTAACTAAAATCAAACCTATAAAATACCTACCTTGACCCGAACCACCTTTTACCGTTTAACTACCTGAACTACTTCTACCCAAACCCTATAAAAATCCAATCCATTTTCATTTATGCCCATGGCCAAAATTATATCAGAGTTATGCAAATACAATGAGCAACCACATTTTTAAGCATATTTGGTAACATTTATTTTATCATATCTTTTGATCTATTTGGTGGTGCATTTAATATATGTTTCTAGGGTTTGCAACAGTTTCTTACCTTTTTTTTTATAGAAATTTATATTGCTGCATACAATGGTGAACCTGACGTGAACCTCCTTCCTAAAACTGGTTGTTTTGTAAGCATTTTTGGTTTAGTTTGTGCAGGTTTCTTGATGAATCTTGGAGGTCATCTTTCACAAGTCTTCTCCTAGTTTAAATTTGACTACACTGTTGATTCCATAGTTGCTCGCAGACAAAGATCGACATATAGTACTCTGTGTTTCGCAAGAGTTGAAAAATTTTGAATTTTTTTAATAAGTTTTGGGACCTTTTGGCGGTTGGACTGGTATGATTTGCACCTTTTTTTTTACATAACTTTATTACTACTCTTTGTTCACTTGGCTGAAACATTTATTCATCTGTTAATCGTTTGACTCTTTGATTATTAATATTCCTCACCAAGTATACATTTCATGTGGATCTGCAGGTTCCCTAATTAGGTCTTTGTCCCTTTGTCTCTCGACTTTAGCTCATTGTGAAACCTTTTGTTCATTAGATATTAATCATTTTTGTTTGGTTGCAGGCATATCATTGAAAATTTGTGTTGGTAAATAGAGTCTTTGTCCTACAATTTTTAAGCAACTGTTAATTCTCATCATGATTTAGTCTTAACCATTTCTTAGGTGATAGTTTTTTGTGTTTTTTGTTAGTTCACTTTATATGAACCATTGCTTATTCAAGCTTGAAGTTTATATATATTCCTTGGTTCTCATATCAAGTGAGATTTGTAGATTTGGTTGGCTCGACTTATTAGTTGCATATAGTTTGAACTGCTAACCACCAATTGTAACTACTCTAACTGTTGTTTCTTGGTGCATACTCACATATGGAGAAGTTCACACTATATTTCCTTATTTCAAAGTTAATTTGCAATTCATAATGTGGGCATTATAGTGCTTGGGGTTATCTCATGCTGTAAAAATAATTCACACCAAAATTTTAATTCATGCTTGGAAACTTTCTCAACTTGTCAGTTGTTCCTATCACCGCTCTCATTATTTATTCATTAGTTACTTGGTAACTATTTTGTCTTCTGAATCCATTGTGAGGTGCTTAAGTCTTGGTTTTCTAGTACATTGCTAATATATTTGTTTAATTTTTCTTGAGTTGGCTTATAACTGTCCTCAAATCATTTTGATAGATATAAGCATCATTTATTTCATGCAGGAAAATCTTCTAAAGCTCATCATTTATTTCTATTAGCAAACCTCCCATGGGTTGTTCCTATCAACGTATCCTTTGAACCACTTATAGGTGTAAGTGCAAGTTAAAAGGTTTTATAAGTGAGCATCACGGTCTCCTAAAAATTTCCTCGAATGGTAAAAGGAATTGAGGATAGATTTTTATATTTGAGAATTACAGTCCCTAGAAAATTGTCTCACACTAATGGCTCCTTTTAAATGTTTTCATAAAGTTAACTCTTTGCAGTGATTCATCTACTGGGTGTATTCTATTTGGAGATTTTGCCAGTAGCAACTAGTATTCAGTATCAAACCCTAACATTATTCTTGATCATAAACATTGAACAAGAATATTTATTATCCATCGATAGTTAAGTATTTGTGGTGTCCTATAATGTATCCAATGACTTTTGATTGTTAAGATTAAACTGTCAACAAAACCTTAACATGAAGATCAAGAGAGAGTGTAGCAAGTATTGAAGCATTATCCATATCAAAAACTTGTTCTTCAAACTAGCTAGACTAGAGCAATCTCTGAGCATATCATTGTACATAAACTATTACATGTGATCAAAGTTATTTGGTAATAGCTAATGACAAGCTAACCACTAGAGAGACTATTTGCTTGTAACCCAGAGAATTTGTGAACTACTAGATTGCTCATTTTATTCCTTGGAGGTCGTTTTATTCAAACAGACATAACTTTTTCAATTGTTATTAGATTTTCATGTTTTTATAGGCTTTGGAAAGAGAATTCAGAGAGATTCACAAAAATACAATCAATTCCTTCAGATTCTACCTAGAGTTGCATGTATAATCATTTGAAATTCAGAATTTTATTTTGCAAACATCAAACATTTTTTCTCTCGCAACACATTTAACATTTTGTGGGTTTTTGTAGGATCATTTGTCTTGTCCTAATGTTTTCATTGCATCTTTACGCCTATCAAAGACTATTTTAATTTTGCAAACTAGTAATTAGTGTGTTGTAGGTTTGATCGTCAGAGAATCTAATCTTGAAACATTGTGTCTTCTTTTTATAGATTAGATCACATCATAAGCAAGGGTTAAAATTAACAAGTGATTGCAATGTCTTTTGGTTTGCATTTCTATCATTGAATGTGTATGCTCTTCTCTTGTTCCACTTGGTGATCTTGAGCATCAAAAGCATTCTTTTGACATTTTGTATAACCACCCACACATTTGGATTTGGAATTAAAATGTAACCCATGTGAGTGTGAGGCAAAGGCATTGTGTATACTCTTTCCTTGCGCTTCGTGAGATCTGGGAGATCAAAAACAATGTGCTTCCTTGCTTTTGTTACCCTTTAGATTGAGCCTAGTCTTGAGACACATCTGCAAGGAGAACTCATTTGTGACCCCAAGTGGTACTTTCATCCAATCCGCTATATAAATTGAGGATAAGGCAAAAGCCAAGTCTAACCGGTATTAGCACTTACTGTACAGTGCTAGCTCAAAAGGAGACGTACCTTTGTGTATATTAAACTCCTAGTAGGGTTAGTCAAAGCCCTTAGTGGCTTTCTAGATGCTTGTAAGGTGCCGGTCCCCAGAATATTCACTATGAACATTTGTTTAGTGGCCAAAAACCCTCTACTTGTTAATATAGGAGGTCAGAAGATCGAACTCTGATAGACATCCCACATTTTCACAGTTTATGGCAGAGATAGCAAGGTACCTCAAGATCTGCGCATCCTAAGACTTGGAACTTGGTGTGCCTAAGAAGTGAGTGCACTATAAGGGGGAGTCCATGCCCCAAGTTCCTGGAGCTATACACCATATGTAGGTGCAGCTAGGTAAAACCAAGTGGGAACTCAGCAAGTATTGTCCTTTCCTAGCCTAGGATCGTGCATGTTTACAAGTGTTTGCAAAACATCAATGTTTCATCAAAAACAACCAATTTGATTGTTATGTGTCTTATATGATTGATGTGTGTGCTTGCCTAATCATCACCCTTAGACATTATTTCCATTCATTCATTTCAAATCATCATATTGCATTTTCCAATCACCACTACAACTTGTCTCCTATATCATTAACTTAGCCTTCAGAATTGGGAACCTATCATTCTTCCATGTCACATCTCAAGTAGAACCTTGTCACTTTGAATCCTAAGAAGCTCTTTCAATTGACCATTCATCCAAATCCATTCACTCCCAAAATCTATTTCCCCCAGTGGACTCGTATTATCCTATCGATCATATATCAACATCCAAATCTTCAAGAGACTAAGACTTTTTTTCAATCAATCCCATATCAATCCATTTGCTTAAGAGACCATGACCATTCTTAAGTTAGTGTATCCCTACCATCTTATCTTTTCTACTCAACAAGCCCTGACTTCCCTTGAGTAGAGGTGGCATCTTAATCTCCTTTCTTCCTTAGGCATATCGTAACCTTGAGTGTCTTAAAGGAGCCCTTTATCCATATGCAATCCTAAGGTCCATCTAGTCTCTTTGAATCATCATTTTGACTCTATTTTATCCTAAATCAAACAATTTGTATCCACATCTTGATCCATATAATTTATCCCCTCTTTTGGAGTCCTTCATATCATCCAAAACTATTCGTCCTCAACCAATTGACCAGTCTTTTAAGATCTTTTTACCATTCTGAATTGTCATCTATTTTCATGGTTACTACCCATGCCCAAGCCAATAAAAATAATATGGAGTTCACTCCTCAAAAATGGCAACCTCAATCCTTAGGATTCCTTGAAGAAGAGCCCATTCATGATCAAACCAATCCTTCTCAACCGAATCCTAGTTCATCATATTTCATAATGATCCACTTGGAGACCTTTCAACTTATGTAGGCATTTGAGATGATGTATCAGACCAACAAGTTACCCCCAAAACTCCTAGATCCACACGTGACTATACTGAAACAAATCCAGTTGCACTTCAACTCCAACAAGATCCTGAAACCTTACAACTTGTTCATCTCTCCATGGATCATGATCCTGATTTTTATATGCAATATCTTTATGATTGTGGAGCTAGAGTCCCTAATGATATTTATGAGAGAGAAAAAGCATGAAGAAAAGTAGAAAAAGCTAAGGCCAAAGCTCAAGCTAATTCCTCTCTCCATCAATTATTTTCAACACCTATGTCAAACATTTCCCAATCTATATCATCAATCTCATCATCATAGACTTTCACCTTGGGCATGCCTCAAGATACATCTACAATCCAACCCCCCTCTCTCCATCAACCACTTTCAATGCCTATGTCAAACATTTCCCAATCTATCGCATCACCACAGAACTTCACCTTGGGGATACCACAAGATACCTCTGTTCCTACAATCCAACCGCTCTCTTTCCATCAACCACCTTCAATGTCTATGTCAAACATCTCTCAATCTATCTCATCACATACTTACATGTTGGGGATGCCTCTAGATTATTCTACTCCCATGATCCAACCCATCCAGTCATCACTTGTACCTTCATCACTTCCTTCATTAGGGTCATCACTTACACCCCCATCGATTCCACCATTATGAATCTCACAATCTGTCCCTGTGATCCAACCCATTCAGTCATCACTTGCACCTTCATCACTTCCTTCATTAGGGTCATCTCTTACAATCCCTTCCATTCCACCATTAGGGATGTCACAATCTGTTCCTATATCTTCCATACCAAAAACCTCTAAACTTTCCTCATCTTGATTAATCCCCAATACAACTCATGTTTCCATATCTCACACTTCTTCTATCCATGTCCATCACATCAATACTCAACCAACCCAAGTGTCTACTTCCATACCCTCAACCTCACAAAACTATAACCTTACTAATGTCTCATCCTCAAAACCCATTGATCCCCAAGTCCTTCAGCTACAACAACTCACCCAATCACAACAACTCACCCAATCACAACAACTTGCCCAATCACAAAATCTTGCCCAATCACTACAACAAAATTTGAGACTCCAATCAGCCCAACAACCCCAATTATCATCACAACATCAAAATCACCCACAAACACCACCCCAAACATAGTTACACAATCAATCAATCAACACTCCACCCATTCAAGATGAAATCGAACAAATGATAGATAATCGGATTGGTGCTCGACAAAAGAAAAACTCATTTGAAGAACTATACCCTGATCCATTTGACAAATCTTTAATCATGGTACCTTTTCCTGAAAGTCTCAAAATACTAAAATTTGATAAATACAAAGGAAAAGGTGATCCTAGAGATCATATTCATGAATTCTATATCACATGCATGGAATTTTGACACGAACCTACATACTTAATGAGACTTTTTCCTAAAAATTTGGTTGGGTCAACCCTTGAATGGTTCTCACGTCTCCTAGCAAACATCAAATCATTTGAACAGTTTGGTATTTTGAGACTTCCAGGAAAAGGTACCATGATTAAAGATTTGTCAAATGGATCAGGGTATAGTACTTCAAATGAGTTTTTCTTTTGTTGAGCACCAATTTGATTATCTATGATTCATTTGATTTCATCTTGAATGGGTGGAGTGTTGATTGATTGATTGTGTAACTGTGTTTGGGGTGGTGTTTGTGGGTGATTTTGATGTTGTGATGATAATTGGGATTGTTGGGCTTATTGGAGTCTTAAATTTTATTGTAGTGATTGGGCAAGTTGTTGTAATTGGGCAAGTTGTTGTTGTGATCCTATAACATAGAACAAGACACCTCCATGCAATACCTTTATAATACCAAACAAAAAGGAGGCAAAACCCTTGCCTCTTTCCTACAAAGATGGAGACATGTTGTTAGTTGACTTCCTTGCCATATTCCTAAGAAACAACTGGTTCCAATTTTCATACAAAATCTTAATCAAGAGCTAGCTTTCCATTTACAAGTACAATGCTCTGATTCATTTGAGGAAATCATGACAAAAGGAAAGATGATAGAAACAACCCTTATAAACAAAGGTCTCATTAAAATTTACAAAGAGAATAAGAATCGCGATTCCAACAACCAAAAAAATGATAAATCCTAATACTGGAATTGAAACAAGAATGTTGTGAATGATGGAATCACTAATACAAAACATGTTCAAAATGTGCAAAAAAAACCATTTGTCATTAGTTCTTCATCAATTCATAATACATGATGAGATCGTCCACCAAATATATAGAAGCAATTTACCCTTCCAGGACTAAGACCACCATGCAAATTTTTAGACTTAGCAGAACCTCTTGAATCAGTATTTTAGAAACTTAAAGAAGCAAACATGATCGTACTTCTTGAAATTGGTAAACCTTATGATGAAATTTGACCAAAACCCCATTGGTTCAGATAAGATCAATACTATGAGTACCATTGTGTCAATGGCCATGCTACTAATTCATGCATGAGACTGAAGCATTATGTCCAAGATCTAATTGATCAAAGAGAGATAAAAATAGATCAAATACCTCATGAGTCTCCCAATGAGAAGCTCAAAGCCTACCAAGAACCATTTCCTCTACATGGGCAAAAAAATAATAGAGCCAATAAAGTCGATAATACCTCACACCATGAAGTCCATTACGACTATAACAACCACAACCTAGTTGGCTGTATCGAAGCTTCATATCCTCATGTCAATGTTATAACTATTAGAGGTAGACCTCTCGAGTGTGATGTCACTACACGAAGAGGCCATATCACTATTCAAGGAAATCATTCTCTGCGTAATCCCACAAGACCTCCTGTTTCATCCCATAATGCTCCTAAATATAATGTCTTGGATCAATTAAAAAAGACACCTGCCCAGATCTCAATCCTAGAGCTTTTAAGAATGTCCCCTCAACACAAACAAATCTTGGATAGAGCCCTTGTAGAATCTCAAGTACCAGGATATTGACATAGATCAATTCCAAGCTATTGTGGGGGCTCTTACATCCACTCCTTGCCTCATCTTCACAAAGCCAGAAAACTCCTCTCTAGATCATTTCCATAATGAAGCCCTTCATCTAGAAGCTATTGTTAACCAACGCATCATGAAAAGGGTCATAATAGATGGTGGATCAGATTTGAATTTATGTACCCTCAAATTAATAAGACAACTAGGATACTCCGATGAGAACATTGAAGAGAAGTATCAAATTATGATCACAACTTATGATGACGGAGAAAGAAAATCAACGGGCACAATTAGACTCCTAATCAAGGTTGGTCCTGTTATAATGGAAACTACATGTCAGGTCTTAGATCTTCATCTCGTCCACAACATTCTCCTAGGGCATCCATGGATTCATGCCATGAGAGCCATACCTTCGACATACCACCAATGCATAAAATTCCCATTTAATGATCATGAGATTACCATACAGGGAGACCCTCACCTATTTCAATATTACAGATGATCAGAGGGCCCCTATCAACATCAAAATTATTGCCCAACTAATGAAGTTGCCCAACCATCATCCAAATACATTGACTCATCCACCCTCACCCCATCTTCATCATCCACAACATCCACTTCCCGACTAGAGATCAAGGCTAAGATCAATGATAAAAGCATGGGAGAATACACTCTGTTTCATATCAATGAACTTCCTCTTTCACCTAAGAGCTATGGGCGACCTTGTCAGATCAATCAAGTCTTGGTTACTCATCCACAATTGAAAATTTTCAAATATTGGGGGCAAATGAGTCAATAAACCATTAAGGAAGATATCTCTAAATGGATCTATAGTGAAGAAGATGAACAGAGACAATTAGCATTAAGTATATGTCACAGAGGTTATCCTATCATCAAAAAGTTGGGCTATACAGAAGGTCAGCTTGGGCAACAACAGTAGGGAATCTTAGAACCTTTAGAATTTCATCATCAACCTAAGCATACTAGGCTAGAGTTTGGATCCACTAGGCATGAGTAACCCAATGTTGAGTTTATCTTAGACAAAGTGATGCAAACTTTTCCTGCCGTCGAGTCATTTAATCCTGATACCTTCATAGACCCTTTTGAAGCAGTCACCAATGTATACGAGGATAACGCTATCTATACCATCACTTATTCCTTTGATCAACCATCTTCCTCATCCACCCCATCCACTTCATCTCATTCATTATCCCTTGTATATCTAGATCTCATTGCCTGGGACCAACAAGGACCTCCTATCCTTGATGTCTTTGAAAATGATGAGGCTATTGGTGAATTTCTAGGACTTCATACTCACCTACCTATCGGAGATCACAAGATTGGCTACACTATTGAAGTACACTCTAATGCCTACTTTGGGGAATCTATTAAATTCCTTAGTCATCAAAATAAAAATAAGAATATAAAAATAACATCCCCTAGTGAAAACCACTTTGTGGCACTTTTGGACGATGAAAAATAAAAATAAAAGATGTATCCAATGGTGAAAACCTCTCTGAGGCACCAGAGGATGAGGAATTTAACCTCCCAAAAATGGGGGAACACCAAGAAAGATCCACTATACTCATAGAATAGACACAAGAGATGAATCTTGGAACTACAGAAGAGCCCAAGATCACATATGCAACAAAGTCACTATTAGAATCTGAAACACATGACTTCAATTCTTTCTTCAGAAATTGGGAAATCAATTTATCTTGGTCCTATACACATATGCCAGGATTAGACCCATCACTAATAGTACATCATTTAACAGTCCATCCAGGAACAAAACTAATCAAGCAAAAATTGAGAAAGATGCATCCCAAAATTGCCCTAATGGTTAAAGCAGAATTAGAAAAACTCTTAGCTGTTGGTTTCATTAGACTGATAGATTATCCCGAGTGGATCTCAAACATTGTACCTATAGCCAAACCAAATGGAACTATTAGAGTTTGTAATGATTTCAGAGACATCAACAAGGCTTGCTCGAAGGATGATTTTCCATTACCCAACATTGATATCATAGTGGATCTGATAGCTGGACATGAGATGCTATCATTGATGGATAGATTTTCTAGGTATAACCAGATTAGAATAGCTAAAGAGGATCAACATAAAACCTCTTTCATTTGTGTCTGGGGAATATATTGTTGGCTTGTCATGCCCTTTGGTCTAAAAAATGCCAGAGCCACATATCAAAGAGCAATGACCATTATTTTTCATGATATGCTTCACAAACAGATGGAAGATTATGTAGATGACATACTAGCTAAATCAAAAACTAGAGAGGGTCACCTCTACATTTTAGAAAACATTTTTGATCATCTTGAAAAGTACAATGTCAAGTTGAATCCTAAGAAATGTGTCTTTAGAGTAACATCAGGAAAACTCTTGGGTTATATCGTGTCCAAAATAGGAATTGGAGTTGATCCAACAAAAGTCAAAGCTATAATGGAAATACCACCTCCTCAAAATCTAAAACAACTCAAAGCTTTTCAAGGAAAATTGCAATCCATACAAAGGTTTATCACTCAACTTGTAGACAAGTGTCAGCTCTTCACTCACTTGTTGAAGAATAACACAATTTATTTGGGATCAAAACTGCCAAGAAGCATTTCACAAACTCAAAGAGTACTTGGGATATCCTCTTGTGTTGATGCCACCTATTCATGGAAAACCCCTTATTTTATATATCTCAACAACATCAGTAGCATTAGGGGTTATTTTAGCACAAAATGATGATAATGGTAAAGAACGACCAATCTATTATATTAGCAAAACTTTGGTGGGCTATGAACTGAACTATTCACCCATTGAAAAGGCATGTCTCACAGTTGTCTTTGCATCACAAAATCTTAGGCATTACATGTTGAGTCATCAAACTAAGCTTATATCAAAGATCAACCTTCTCAAATATCTACTATCCAAAGTAGCTTTAACTGGTCATATGGCAAAATGGGTGATGATGCTTAGCGAATTTGACATTGAGTACATTGATAGAAAAGCTATAAAAGGACAAATAATAGCAGATCAATTGGTAGAAGCACCAGTAGAATCAGATCATTCAATGGTAACATAATTTCTTGATGAATCAATTCTAGACATAGAAACTATTCCATCTTGGCAATTATATTTTGATGGTTCTCATACTTATCATGGCTCAGGAGCTGGAATTCTCTTTGTTACACCTCAAGGCAATTATATACCAAAATCATTTCACATTCAATTTCCATGTACAAACATCGCCGAATATGAAGCACTAATCAAAGGATTGAAATTGGCTATAACCTGGAATATCAAAGACTTACAAGTTCATGGAGATTCTCAACTAATGATCAAGCAAGTAAACAATGAATATCAAACAAAAGATGAAAAATTAATGCCATATAAGAAACTAGTTGACACATTCAAAGCATATTTCCACAAAATCACATTTGAATAGATCTCAAGGCTTCACAATAAAGCTATTGATGCTATGGCCACAATTGGTTCATGATAGAGATGTCTGTAAATGATCCCAAAATCAAATTCTTGATAGAGTAGTTGTTTATACTAGCTTTCGATGTCCCAGAATCAGAGTTGGTATGTGATATTGTTACTCCTAACTCCACTTGGTTCAATGAGATCTACTATTACCTTCATAGCCAAATCATCCCACCAAATCTTTCAAAATCCCAATGTCGCTCCTTGATTCGCCATTCTTCCCAATATGTCCTCGGTGACATGCTTTATCGAAGGTCACTAGATGGTGTCCTAGTTAAATGTCTTAACTCGAAAGAAGCCCAAACTACCTTGCATGAGATACACGAAGGCATATGTGGTGCTCATTCTAGTGGTCCTTCCTTAGTCAAGAAATTGCTTCACACATGATACTACTGGCCTACTATGGAGCAGGATGCACATGATTTTGTCAAGAAATGTGTACCTTGTCAACAACAAAGTGACCTAATTCATGTACCAGCACAAGAATTGCAAACTATCACTACTCCATGGCCGTTCTCACAATGGGGCTCGATCTCATTGAAAAAATACATCCATCCTCAGATGGCCACAAATTTATCATCACTACTACTAAATACTTTACCAAATGGCTTGAAGCAATTGCTCTTACTTACATAACGAGAAAGCCAATTTCTAAGTTCATCTTTCATTATATCATTTGCCACTATGGTATTCCTCAAGCCATAGTCATAGATAATGGTCACCCTTTTAAGAATCAAGATGTCAAAGAGCTTTGCAACAAATTCAAGCTCCAACATCACTTTTTCTACTCCCTATTATCCATAAAGCAATGGCCAAGCTAAAGCAACTAATAAGACTCTTTTGAAAATCCAAAACAAAATAGTGAATAAGGCTAGCTGTGATTGACACTTGCAACTTAACCTGCTCTTTAGGCTTATAGAACCAGTATCTGCACTCCTACTGGTGCCACACCTTATTCCTTGGTATATGGCTCAGAAGCTATTTTACCCATTGAGATCGAGCTCCCATCCTTGCAAGTATCCTTACAACATTTGATTTCAGATGAAGAATATTAGATGTCAAGATTACAAGAGCTTGAACTGTTGGACGAGAAGTGACTTACAACTCTTAATCATCTAAAAGCTTATCAAAATTGCCTTTGCCAAGGTTACAACAAGAAAATGGAGCCTCGTATATTTTAGCTTGGAGATCTTATTTTACCAGAAAATTAAAGGAATCTTGTTGATCATACAAAGAAAGGAAAGTTTGAACCTAACTGGTTGGGACGTTTTGTCGTAACCAAGAGCTATGGATTAGGAGCTTACCAACTTTCCACTCCGGAAGGTCAACCTTTCGAAGAGCCTATCAACATAGCCCATCTCAAATGGTTCTATACCTGACTCAGAGTATCCCAGTTCAAAAAAAAAAATCATCCAATGGTGAAAACCACTTTGGTGGTGCCCTAGATAAGTACCATGGTGAAAACCTGTTCACATGTGCCATGTGTAGAGTTCGAACTGTCCCCACCATCCTTTAGGTAGCTTTTTTGCATCACCCATCACTCCATCATCCATCTACCATCCATAATAAAATCTGTTCTCCATTCATCCCCCATCCATATCTTGCAATACGAATCTACTCGGTATCATCTGGTCATTGTCTTATCTTCTATTCTACATTCTATTATCATCAGATGTTCCATTCATCTTTTCCCATCCCTTCACTTAATCCCATCCTGGTCTTCTTTTGTCCACCTATGTAGGTCTATGTGTCTTGGTACCTTTGGGTTCCTCATAATAAACTCTTGAGTTCGTCTACATTTCCAGTCTCATGCATTCCCATAATAAAGTTTTCAACACCAAGTCATCATCGTCTCCCTCCATCAAAATCATAAAATACAAAAATCAAACACAACAAACACAAACCAATTTTTGACACTCAAACAATCCAAGTCATGTCTCAAAAACACTTTGAAACTCTTCGACAAAATTGTGCAACTTGACACCTAGCGATTTGATCTTGACTGTAGTAATCAAGTTGTGGATCCCTCATGCAAACCCATCCTTTTCTTATCTTATCCCATCCTTGCCTTATCTACTATGGGTATATCATTCCCACAATAGGCACTTATCCATTTATTATGTTAATATTTGGATTGAGATCTCACTACCTTCATCACTTATGTCATGATTAAGTCTTTTGGTTCATGATTTGTTTTTTTGACTAGGGGCAACATTGTGTATGCATGCTTAGCTTGTTTTGCTTGTGGGTGTTGACTCATTTTCATCTTATGTCTGTTATTGGTCCTTGTAACATCCTTGCCACAACATCATCATGGTCTTTCATATCATGGTGCCATTAGGCATATGCTTGCTTGTGACTTTACTCCTTTCTGCATTTGACACATCATCACCATGGTTCTTATACCTTGATGCATAATTTCAGATGCTATATCAAACATTAGGTTGCTCAAAGTTCAATTAGAATAACTCCACCTCCTTCCCTCAGTTTCCTTTTTCAAGAGCCTATCCATCTCCTTCGTCCTACATATCCTCTTGAGGGGGCATTATTCTATCCAATCCTTCATTTTTATGAGCCCCATCCAATCCAAATCCAAAGCCTATGTTTTACTTTTCTTTGAAATGACATTGCTTCGCAACATTGTCTCAAAAAGGGGCAAAATATAGACATAAAAAATTGACCCCACAACACATTCCTATTCATCCTTGATCGTATTTCTATAAAATTCTTAAATCATCTCCTAATTATTCTCTAATTTACCTTTTATCACCATTTTCCATAAATACTAAATTAAAATTAAAACAATTAATTTATTATTTCCTAACCATATCCTTTTGCATGAGATTTAATTAATTACATAAATTAATTAAATCTTCGCTTTCTACCCATTTCCCATGTTGTTAATAATAAATTAAATTTAACAACTTTAATTTATTATTAACCTAAACCTAATCCAAAATTCATTCAAAAACCTGTTCACCATAACTAAAATCAAACCCATAAAATACCTACCTTTACCCTAACCACCTTTTACTGTTTAACTACCTAAACTACTTCTACCCAAACCTTATAAAAATCAAATCCATTTTCATTTATCCCCCTGGCCAAAACTATATCAGAGATATGCAAATACAATGAGCAACCACATTTTTAAGCGTATTTGGTAACATTTATTTTATCATATCTTTTGATCTATTTTGTGGTGCATTTGATATAAGTTTCTAGGGTTTGCAATAGTTTCTTACCTTTTTTTTAATAGAAATTTATATTGTTGCATACACTTAGCATAGTAGACATAAGGCCCTAGTGTTGAACTTGGGGCTTTGATACCATATGTAAAGACCCCGCTAGATTAACTAATATAAAATAAATGAATTCAAATTTAATCTTCAAATGCAATATTGTTTTGTATTGATATAATAAGCTCATAGGCTTACATTTACAATATGAAATAATTCCTTTACATCAATACCATAAGGTCATTTAGAACTTTGACAAAGAATATACAATGTTTATACATGTCAAGGTAACTCCCTTATTCAATAGTTCACAAGAGTGAGAGCATCATCAGTGAAAGGAAGCAAGGTATGCAGAAATGCTTCCTACACTGATCTACTGAGGAAAGATTTATGCAAATTTTTAACTTTTACAATTATAGATTAAGATGCACATTAACAAAAAGGTAATAAAAACATCAAAAAGCAAGTACAAAACTCACAACAAAATATATACGTGGGGAAAACCCTTTTAGGTGAAAAACCCCACACTCCAAATCCTGCACAATGTATTACCAAATCAAAGAATGATTACAACACACTTGCAATGGAATTTCTTCTAGGAGCACACAAATGTCGACTACTATCTAGTAATTCTAATAGCACAATAGTACCTACAAATGAACCATACAAACTACTCCCACAAGCACATTATTTATAGTGGGATACAAGCATGAAGGAAGCTTCTAGAGAAAGCAATAAGAGATGGGCATCTAGATCCATATGGCACACTTTTCAAACACATGTTTGACTCCTGTTACACTCGTACAATATTCCCTTACACATCTTACAAACCTCCATACTTGGGCGTGCCAAATTTGCCCAAAATAGGTATGAAAGATGCTCTTATATCATCATAAAATCTAGATCATATATGACAACACTTACATTTGTAAGAGAATCTGTCATAACTGACTATTAATAAAATATTCTATTGCAACTTGTCATATAACAAACTTGGGCACCCCAAAATGGGCTAAGTCAAAGATGCCTCTTACAATGTCATACATACAAATGACATTTGTCTCATCCCTTCTATTTCTAGCTCTTAAAATGTCATAGAATCTATCATAGTTCTTACATGTCATAAACCTATTACAACACCCAAAAGATGCCAACACATGGAAAAATACCTCTACCACAAAGTGGGACACCTACCTCCTTATATGCGGATGAAAAATACATCTAGTCACCTTCCATGTAGGATGACACATCACTGTGCCAACTCCCAAAAAGTGACAAAATAAGATTTGTATAGATAATTACAATAGTAGGAAAAAATAAATAAATACAACATTAGGAACTTGTAAAGGTTGAGATACCTCAATTCCCAACAATCATAGTGATTTATGCCCAACCACGAAGCTTAAGCTTCCTCAGTTTTCTTTGAAAGAAGAAATCCTGACCCTACATGAAGGGCCTAGCAAGATGAAAACGATAAGCATGATGGAATCTGGTGCAACATGATATATCTAACATTTAACAAATAGTACCATCTATAGTAAATAAACTTATATCATGATTTGGAAGAGAGAGAAACAATCAAATAGTAATGAATACTAATGACATACAAGCTTTAGCTAAATGCATCTTTTTAAGTTGTGTTTAGAAGATATGTTACAAATAAAAACCGACCCTTCTCTATTTTCCCACATTTAGCACCCATATGAAACCCAACTTTAAATCTAAGAAATAACTTACTAAGCTAATTGACTAGATTAAACATAGCACAACTCGCCAATATAATTTCTGACATTAAATCAATTCGAATCATTCTAAAATTATATAAAATCTAAAAGAAAAGAATGAAGATAAATGTAATACATCTTTCCTAGACATACATCAGATCATAATAGAAAGAAATCTTATGGATATGTTATAATGACTTGATCCAAATTGACTCCTCTTTAGATGAACAACAACCAAAGATAAACTTCTAATTCTAAGTCGATGCCACTATGAAAGAATTAATGACATCGAAGTATGAATCTAAGCTCTAATGAATACAAGGAAGACATTTATACTATATGGCTCAAAGAAAAACTATGGATGTGACAAGAATGCAAGGCATACGACTAGGTATGTTTGACACCACAGATACAGATATGCATTTCATATCTTACAACTAGGGAGGAGCTTCTATTACCAAACCATAGCATGACCCAATTAGCTTGCAAGGAGTTATAGTTTCAAACACATAGCATAGACCATACGGCTAGCAAGGATCTTTATGTTCAAACATATAATATATATCCACAACTTGCAGATGTAGTAGCATATTTAGCTCTTAATCCATACCTCTCAAAAGAGTCAACGCCTTCTAAAGGCAAGCTACAACAATGATATCTTTTAAACAAACCAAAATATATAAGCTAG
This sequence comes from Cunninghamia lanceolata, assembly GCA_027924645.1. Classification (NCBI taxonomy): domain Eukaryota; kingdom Viridiplantae; phylum Streptophyta; class Pinopsida; order Cupressales; family Cupressaceae; genus Cunninghamia; species Cunninghamia lanceolata. The sequence continues at coordinate 16,391,276 of BSBN01001121.1, read as the reverse complement.
GTGCATGCAGAGCTATGCTACCATAGCTAAGAATACATTCAAAAGATATGCGACGAACAAGATACGCGATGACAACATAACATCAACCCAAGATTATTTAATGCCAAAGGTTCAATACAACCTACTAAATCATCCTAGCTTAGTATGCTTCCATTGATACATTTAAATCAATAAATCAACCCAATAGAGACAAAAATGGGCTTCTAGATTTGTATTGGTAAAGGCGTATATGTAGGTTTAAATATTTATAAACTTAAAAATAAGGGTCAACACCTCTTAGAGATGTAAAGGAAGTTTTAAGGAATTCCTTTAAGAATAGAGCTAGATGCCTCTGCAATGCAGAAGAATCATTAAAGATTAATAGGTCGACACCTTCTACAAGTGTATAGGGAGTTTTTAAGGAATGAAAATGATATCATTCAAGAATATCAGGTCAATGCCTCTACCAACACAAGGGAAAACATTTTGGGTCTTGTAAGGATAGAATTAACACCATTTCTAATACAGTTTTCAAACACATACAATACCTGAAGAATGAATACGTGTGCAGCAACATGCAAATGATCCATTAGATATTTAATTGTAAGATTGAGGAGTAAGATAGGTGAATAAAAGATAGGGAATAAATCAATAGATTTTTGAAATGATTCTAAGAACAATCTAAAGCAATTTACGGGGTTATGCAATACAATCTAAATCAAATGAAAACTCAATATTCATGGAAGAACATGCAATTCCAGGAAGCAATTTAAAACCAAAATTGCAAACATGCAACATGATCATCCATTATTTAATATCCTCATAAGCAAAAACATTCCATGAAATGATTTCAAGAATGCATATCTAGTAAAACACACCTCTATTAAAATTGCACGAAGACAAAGAATTTGACAAAGAATTATTAGTAGCCCCCAATCTATGATTTCTTCAACCTTGCTCCATGATTTCATTTACTAAAAGCCCTGTTGCCCCCAATTTTTCCAGGCATACGCTTCTGCATTTACCCCCAATAATATATGTGAAAAGCCCCCCAAATCCCAACTTAGCATATATATATAACATTAATTAAAACATGATTCCTTTTATGAAAAATAAACTAGAAAATGATTATGAATCTCTAAAAAGGAAATAATTTCTTGTCTAATAGTATTATCATAGACTATTCATTTTTCTAACTAAAATATAAATAAAATGCTTTTCCTTTAAAAAAAGATTTACGACACACGTATACACACAAATAATCAAAGAAAAAATAGATATTATTCATTTCTAAGTGATAGTGTGTGCATTCTATCATGGCCATAGTGTATGCATTCTATCATGGCCATTTGCTTTCAAAGTGCTAGGCTCCCTCTCTCTGATGATGCCCTCCTTCTTGAGGTTTTGTTGACTTGTATGTCGCACTCATGAAAACAACATTAAAACATTAGTCCATGTTAGTACCCATAAAATAAAACCAACAATATACTCATCATAATATCTTTCATTGTCCATAATAATGTTCAACTTAATAGTTTTTAAACCAACATATTCAAAAATTTAAGTATTTAAAGTAATCTAATTGGTCTAAATAAAAATGGGATGTGACACTCCCATTCTTCATTCTCATCGTTTTCTCTATCCTCCCCTCTTGCACTCAGTTGCATCATTTTCTTCAATATTGTTATGTCCTTCAAAGGACCACACTACTGTAGCGTTTTCTTCTTCATCAACCTTCATTACACAAGCTACATACAAATCTGTACTAACAAAATCATCCATCCCTTTTATCTTCACTTCCAATTTTTCATCCATCTTTCCTCCCATTTTCATCACCTCATATGCATACAATTCAATATTATCATAAAAATGAAAAATATTTATTGTTACCTTTATTTTCTACTGTTTCTCTACTACTACAACATTTCTCTCATTAATCTTTGTTGCAACATCCTCTATCATCTCATCCTTTGTTGTCAACATTTGCATGCCTTCACTAAGACATGCTCCAACTACAATTTCATTCTTTTATACTTCATCCTCTTGCATGAGGATATCTCCTTCAATGTCATATGTATGACACTATGTTGCATCTTCTCTTTCACCTATATTCAAAACAATGTTAGCATAATCATGGGACTCACCTTCTCCCATCTGTATCTTCTTCATCGCCTTATCATATTCATCTAACAGTTTCCTTTCAAATAAGCTATCTATCATTCTCATCTCCTCTTTTTAGAGGAGATCTCCTTCATCTTCACCAAGTTCTTCATCAAAGATGGGACCTTCAAAGATCACCATATTTTACTCCTCCATCTGTTTCATTTTATTCACTTCCTGAAAACAAATCAGCATATATATTATTACAAGAATCAAGAACTGTCTCAACTATTTTCTCTTCCTTTTCATCCACAACCACTATAGGTTTTTCATTCTCCAACTCTACTTCTTTATTCTTTCCTCTTCTTGTATACAGTTGTTTCATTGCTTTATTATTCATCTTTACTATTTTGTTCTCTTTCTTATTATCCTCCACATGAGGATTTATTTCTCTCTTCCTTCAATGTCACCTACAAATAAATCAATGTCAAATAAAATGTGGATTTTAGTTTAATCCATTTATCTTCCCTCTTTAGTCACCAAAACACTTTCATTTTTCTTTGCACCATCTATCTAGCATTCTCTTTCACAATTTCTTATATCTGTAGAAACTTTATTCTATGCAACCTCCAATGCATCCAACCTTGATAGGATTTCATCCAATGCTCCAAAATATCTTTCCACCTGAACTCTTTCTATCTCATCACCTTCATCCAAATCTTCTCCTTCAAGATATAAATCTATCCCTTCTTCATGCCATTCAATATCATTATATTCTTTATCATTTTCTTCCATGTCACTTTCATGACATTCTTCCTCATATCATTTTTCATTTACAACATTTTCTCTACTTCACTCAATTTTTAATTCAATTAATCTAGCATGGACTCTTTTCAACTCTTCATAAATATGTCTCCTTGCTATTCCAAAAGTAAAATTTGTATTGGTATTTTCATAACCTTTCTCGATCTCCTTTTTGAAGAAATCTTTCTTCATGTTTGCAATCTGGTGCAAGTCATCTAGACTCACACATCCCCTTACAACTACAATGTTTCACTTGTGACAATCTCTAACCTTTAAGGTACTAACTCTCTACAGTTACAAGGCTCTACCTGCAACAAATCTTCCATACATTTAATCAAAAATCTCTAAAAACAAACATACCTTCTTCCGCTTCTCGTGCCTCCTTTTCTACCCTCTGCACAATTATAGGCCTCTTTGCATACCTACAACAAATCACTTAGAGCATCCAACTCTATGTAGTCATAGAACCTCATCTTCTACAACAAATCTCCTAGGGATTTCTTTGAGACACCTTCCAGTTCTAAGGTTGTACTATTCAACTTCTCTATATCAGTCTCTTAAACTTCAAATTTCTTCTAACAAATAATTCATATCAACACTTTTCTAGTGAGATGACCTTTTCTTACTTCTCTCTCCTTTCTAAAGCTTCAGCCTCTTCAATGAGCCTTTTCTCTGGATTTTAAACTTTTGTCAAGGAAAACAACTTTTCCACAATCTCAACTTCAACACATCCCTAGCAAGCAAACCTTGCTCTGATATCACTTGATGCAAACGTAACCAAGGGTCTTATCAAACTACCCAGTCACATAGCCAACACAACACACTGGAAGCACAATTCATAAAACAAAGAGCAACAATCTAGATTTTATTCACTTTCAAACTTACAAACATTACAAAATATCAAGATTAAAATTTACACATTCTCCATCACTCATCCCTTCTGCATCTTACATGGTGTCTTCTCCTCAGCTCTACATCATGCTTCCACTAGCACTCATTCCTCTAATCTCTGCTAATTCTTTGGAAACCTGTATCCCTACATTATCTTTCTAATTCTTGTCATTTCCTCTGGAAATTATCTCACTTTTCTCCGCTTCAAAACTACCAAGATTGATCCCCTCCTTGGCCAATAGTGAACTCCCAACAAAGAATATTAGCCACATTTTACACTCCCAATGGTGGAAGTTGAACGGTTTCAAACCTTAAAGGATTACAATTGAATCAACATATAATCAATAATCCTTTGGCCTTTGAAATGATTCCCTCATTAGTAGTTTAGTGCAAGAGTGCAACCTTAAACTTATACACCCATTATGAAGTTGTGAAGCCATGCTATAGGCTTCCTCAATTGCATTTTGTCAAATGGTGCAAGTTTAAACCCTTGTGTTTTGGATGAAGCTACGCCACTACATAAAATATTTCTTCATAAATAATTTCCTCTCATTGAACCAATAATTTTATCTTCGACATCACAAGGAATTTAGGAATTTCATCTAGAAAGTTAGTACAAGAGCACAACTTCAAACTCTTGCATTTTGAACAAAGTTGTGCTACTACACAAACTCAGTGACCATTAGTGCAAGGATGCAACTTTAGACCCATGTGTCATGGGTGAAGTTGCACAAATGCACAAATGAGACTTCCCCATCAATGTGAACCAAAGAATCTTTGTCAACATTTTTATCAGTTTCGAAACTTAGAAGTTCCTTGACACATCATTATAAAGATTACTTTCGGCAATCATGGGAATTCACAAACTTTAGAGTTCACTAACACAACTTTAAACTCCTTCAAAACCCCATTCAACGTATTGGCATCCTTAAGAACTTTAGAACTCTTGAAACTTTCCTTTACAACACCTTTTTAGTGAATTGGAAATTTAGGGAACCATGAAACTTTCAAACTCCTGTTCAGTGAAACTTCGAGTTTGTGAACTGAAGTCATTGCCAAAATACGCCATATGAAGTCTTTGGTGATCTTTTCGATGAATTGGTAAAAGATCAAACTTGTGAACTTAGTTTTGGCAGATCTTCTAGTTCGCTAACTTAAAAAGTTACTGACACACTATAAAACATTCCTTAAGTCTATTCTTGACACCTTTCAGCACAAGAGAAGGTTTGCTAACTCGTAAAGTTGTTGAAAATAAAAACTTGCCCAATTCTTTTGGTGGAAAGAAGAGTTCACAAACTTAGATCATAATTGCTGAAAATAAACTCTTTCGACAAAATGTGAAGTTTGAAAACCTGAAGGTTTGTCAAAAAGAACTAGAGCGAAATTCTTTTGGCGAAAGGAGAAGTTTGCACATCTGAAGGTTTGCCAAAAATGAACGAGAACTAAGACTTTCGGTACAGTGAGAGGTTCGCAAACCTCCCGTTTCGCTGAAATGCTCTATCTTTCACCCAATTACTCTAAACTTCACCAAATTTGTACTGCAAGTACCCATTTAGCCCCTTAACAAAGTGATGTTTTTTATTTGACCAAATTGAATTTGAATTTCCTCCTAAAGATAGCTACTAGAAACCAACTAAGGCAAACAAAATTGAACAAGACTAGAAACAAAACCTAAAAATGTTTTTAGTTGATGCAAGATTGCTTATGGACCCAGATGCTCTTGGATCAAAGAGATATAGAGAAAGATGACCTCGATGTTCCTAGATCATAAAGATATATAGAAAGAGGTAGAGATAGATAAAGAGAGGGAGAGAGGAGGGGGAGATGGAGGGAGAGAGATAGGGATAGAGAGAGGAGAGAGGTAAAGAGAAATAGAGATATAGAGAAGGAGTCAAAGAGATATAGAGTGGTGTATATATATAGGGAGATTGATAGAGAGAGGAATAGAGAAAGACAGTTAGAGAAGGAGAGAAAGAGAGATATAAAGAAGGTAGAAAGAAATCTAACTATTTGATAGTTCTATAATAATAGTTTGTGGAAGATCTCTTACCCAAGAATTGAACATCAAATCATAGTCATCTTGACCCAAGAAAGTAAATGAATTGTATGTTAGTGGAAGTTAAGTTAGCTTAATAGCCATTGAAATCAACAATGTTGGTGTGCAACAATCATTCTCATCAATTGAACATAATTTATTGCTTGTTAAAAGAGAGCTATAGAGAGAGAGAGGGAAAATAGAGAACACAAGCTAGAGAGTGGAGGGGGGGGGGGGGGAGCAGAGAGAGAGAGAGCTCTTTTTATTTGGTTTTTGGGTAGGATGAGCATTCCAAGTTGGATGTTTATAGCTCAAATTTTAAAAATATCAATAATTTAGTACTACATTTGTATGTGGCATTTTTGTTTGCAAAGAAATAATTAATTTGAAATTGTCACCTATCTTATTTTATATAATTTTTTTTTAATTTTCGGGTGTAATGAGCATTTCAAGTTGAAGATTTCCAATTGAAATTTCCAAAATATCAATAATTTAGTACTACATTCATATGTGGAATTTTTTGTTTGTAAAATAAAATAGGTTGCACATAAAATGTCACTTGCTTAACGGCCTCACATTTAACCTCATGCATTACCCCACTATATACTCAAAATGATGACATCAACGAATACAATCATCTTCATCGTATCTATTGCACACCAAGATGCGATTGCTAGTTTTAGTTATATTGTATGTGTCACTTATCTTGTATGGTCGTCTAATATATACACATTTTTATGCTTTCACAAGATGGGATCCCCTTAAAAAAAAACCCTCTAAATGATCCAAAAACAATTTAACATATAATAAAAAAATTAGTAAAAGGTCAATCAAAAAATGTAAGCATTATAGGAAAATGATCTGCCTTTCCCTGCTTTTCGTGTGAATGCATGTGGTGATGGCTTATTGCAAACACTTTTTTTTTTAAATTTTTTGCTTATATTTGACTGGGCTATGCATTCCCAAAAAAAAATCCCTTTCAATATATTTGCAGGTTTCTGTCTATGAAGTCTAGAAACCAACGTAAGTCCCAAAATAATATATTGATATCGCCTTTTAATGAAGTACATAACTAGTGCGTATAAGTCAACAACTCCAGTTGTCGCTGCGGGACAAAAACATTAGAAAACAAGATTATTGACGTGTAAACTCCATGATCAATACAATCCAGAGATGAAGTCCATGCAACCTTCACTTCTTCTTCACCTACCACGTTTTCATGACAAGCTGTCGTCTACAAGGGATGCAACTTTAACTATAATAATAAAATATTTCATTTCCCAATTGCACATTGATCATGTCATACTTAATGCAGAGAGATTGAGATGCATTTAAATACATATTTAGCGTGAATGGTTTTGAAAAAGAAAACAACGCCAACTGTAACTCTAATGTAATTACAGTATATCCATGAACGCGGAAGAAAGATATTTGACAAAGCCGGCGGCTATTAGATGAAAGATTGATTTACATAGTAAGGCATTCCAGCTAAGAAGTTTGAATCAATACAAGACTCTTACGAGGAAAAAAGGATTCATGTCGGTGCCAAATCCAGGCCCACTTGAACGAGAGAGGCCCGTATCTTGCACTATAAAAAGAGGAAGCTTGCGTTCCATTCATCATGGCTTCCAGCCAAACAATGGAGCAGAATTCTCGCATGGCGTTCCTTATTTTTTCATTGTTTTGTTTGTTGGCCTCTGTCGCTCGAGCAAATTATTATTACAAATCTCCCCCTCCTCCCTATTTATATAGGTCTCCTCCTCCGTCATCTCCTTCTCCACCACCTCCCTACCACTACAAATCTCCTCCACCTCCCTCTCCATCTCCCCCACCACCTTCTTCATCCCCTCCACCTCTATATCACTACAAGTCTCCCCCACCACCATCTCATTCTCCACCACCTCCTTATCACTATAAATCTCCTCCCCCTCCCCCTCCATCTCCCCCTCCACCATATCACTATTCTTCCCCCCCACCACCTTCTCCATCCCCTCCACCTCCATATCACTACAAGTCTCCCCCACCACCATCTCCTTCTCCACCACCTCCCTACCACTATAAATCTCCTCCCCCTCCCTCTCCCTCTCCCCCTCCACCATATCACTATTCTTCTCCTCCCCCACCTTCTCCATCCCCTCCACCTCCATACCACTACAAGTCTCCCCCACCACCATCTCATTCTCCACCACCCCCCTATCACTATAAATTTCCTCCCCCTCCCTCTCCGTCTCCCCCTCCACCATATCATTATTCTTCTCCTCCCCCACCTTCTCCATCCCCTCCACCTCCATATCACTACAAGTCTCCCCCATCACCATCTCATTCTCCACCACCTCCCTACCACTATAAATCTCCTCTCCTTCCCTCTCCCTCTTCCCCACCACCTTCTCCATTCCCTCCACCTCCATATCACTACAAGTCTCCCCCACCACCATCTCATTCTCCACCACCCCCCTATCACTATAAATTTCCTCCCCCTCCCTCTCCGTCTCCCCCTCCACCATATCATTATTCTTCTCCTCCCCCACCTTCTCCATCCCCTCCCCCTCCATATCACTATAAGTCTCCCCCACCACCATCCCCATCACCTCGTCCACGCTATCATTATCCATCTCCACCTCATTATTAAGAAGCTGATGCATCAATAAGGTGAGAAACATTTCTTATTTTGTTTGAAACTTGTTTATAATCTGGCTGTAAGAATTGGTTATAAACAATAGCAATTGCATTTTATAGTTTGCGTATTTTAGACTGAAAGGCATTTCGGCAAATTAGCCACTAATGCTATTAACTAATATGTGTTTCATTGGGATTATGATACAATTGCAGGTACAAAATGTCATTTGCTTGCTTCAAAAGTAGCTGGGCAGATGGTGTACCAACTATATATTTATATTTTTGCAATGAGCTTCTGGAAGTCTTGGAATTCAACGATCAAAAGTTCAAAATGTTGTACGAGAGTTTTAATTTCTATGTTGTTTCCAGTTAGGATTCAATTCAACGTGAAAGCCAAATTAGTATTGAGCTAGCGGAACAACACATCCGCCGCAGCTTGTCGGATTGATCAGTAATCTGTTGGTTATCTGCCTAATTAGGCTCTGATGTGTGGGATATTTTTAGAAAATAAAATAAAATGTATTCCATTACCTTAAACGCCATTGGATTTTAAATAACTATATTTGACAGTGAATGCACTGATCCAGATTCAAATAACTACATTTAATGGTGTCTTTTGTTGAATATGCGTTTATTTAAGGTCGAAAAACACTCATTAATGGCTAAAACAACACTCATAGGCTTGGAATTTCAACCAATTTTTTTTTCTTTGGCCAATCACTTTTAGGTAGTTGTCGAGAAAGAGTGTAAATAAATAAATAAAAACCCTGCTGCATTCTCACGAGGCGGGCGATAATCAGCTTTAATAAGAATGAAAGCACATTAAAGTGGTACGGACTGTTTGACCGTAAAACGCGGAATCAACATTATTTGTGTTTTCTAAGTTGAACAAATCAAAAACAGGATGACATTTGCCAACCAGTCTGTTTAAATATCATCCAGTTAATATCAATTTTACTTCACATACAAAATAAATATTTGTCTTATTTTTATTGGTCAGAATTGACCTTTGATGGTTGAAGTGGATGATGTTTAAGAATAGTCTTTACCAAAAGGCTAGATTACTTTTCTCTTTACATTTAAAATCATTTATTTAACCTAACGCAATTACTTTACCTTGTTATTTGCCCAACATAGATTTTAAATTTTAAATTATTTTATTTTAATTAGTTTCAAAATGTGGCGACTATACTATACTAGCAGTTGTGAATGCGCAACAAATTTGTCGATACGCTGTTTGTAAAACATATGTTCTTTTGAGAAGTGTTTGTGTTTTATGACTTGTTGGCATTGCGTTGTTTGGGGCAGGTAGTGTGATTTGTGATTTATAGGCATATCAATTCTCAGAACCAGAATCATGGAAAGCTAACATTTCAACTACATATTGTTGTGTAATAAATAGCTATGTAATAGTTTGACAAAAAACTTTGACATAAAATTGGTTGAATCGAATGGAAAGGTAACATGGAAACATAATGGTAGAAAGTTAACATTGGGTTTGCTTCACAGATGACATTTCAACTACATACTGTTGTGTGATAAATAGGTAAGTAATAGTTTGAGTGACTACAACAAAATTTGGCAGAAAGTTGGACGCACCATGTAATGCCCCTCACGTTTTGGCTTGTGTTAGATGTTATTTCTATTATTGCTTTCTGTCAGTTCTGGAACAGTTGATAGTTTTATATTGCATAATTACAGTTTCGAGATTTTTGGACTAGTATGTATTGGTTTATGCTCTCCTTAATCTTGATGGACCTTGTCGATGGAGGTATTGATGACATTATGATTATTTCAGTTTTGATGAGATGGATATGCTTAGTGATGGTTAGAAAATATCATGTTTATGCTGCTGATTATAGTCTTGTGTTGGAGCGGGGACGGTGTAGTACTGCTCGGATCGAGCACCCTACTACGCCGCGATTCTCTGTCTCGGTGTATGTGATATATATATATATATATATATTTACAATTATATAACCCATTGGTTTTCACGCAGGTTGCAGGTACCGGGCCTCGACTCCACCTGACTTAGCAGGTCTGAGCGGGCCCTACACCATGGATATTGTTGATGGAGATAACATGAGGTTTATCCCCTAGGTCAGTTTAACCTTTAGTTTGTTAGTCGTCATGTGGTTTGAATGTTACTGTCGAGTTTTGGGTAGCTAGCCCATCTGTATCTGGGTATTGCTTAATGAGGTAATGTGGTATTAAGAATATTTAACAGCTTGTCGAATACTATATTATTTTGCTTAATTGGAATATTATTTAAATAAATTCCAATATAGATTAAGTGGAATATGCTATGATTTAATCAGTATCTATGTCATAAGTTAATATGATTAATTAGTATATCGTGTCTTTGAAAAATAGTATTGGATGCTAGTTTAATGATTTTTGAATGATCATTTATTGTTGGATAGTTGTCAAGAAGCAGAAAAATTCTATGTTAAGTAAAAATTCAATTTCTCTTAATGAAGGGGATTGTGTCTCAGATTTGGGGGTTACTGGAATTAATGGTTGTTGTCTATTTTTGGTCTCGGGAGGTTTTGGTGTGAGAGGGTTTTTATGTCTATGGTTATGTTTGTTCGGGAAGGGGGGATGTTTCAAGGAAATATTTTGCAGAGGAAGGAAAAGAAATTCTGAAAGAAGATTCAATTCTGGAGCGTGAATTGTACGGGTATGTCTTGTGAATCTCTGTATATTCTTTGTCTTTGTTTGCTCTGAAGAATTAGAGTTCTTGTTGAATTCTTGTTGATGGTTACTCTGGCATAGAATCGACTTGTTAGTCGCCCTTGTTACGTTTGTAAACTCCTTGCTCTGGTTGGTTGCTTGTTGGAAGGATTGGTAAAATTTTAAATTCTTCAAGTAACCTTTTCAACCTCAACCTATTTATCTGATGGAACTACTGCAATTTTTGCCTGTAGATCAATTCTTGAACTTTTCTTATGATGACATTTTTCTCCCCTGACTTAATTAATGAGCTTGTAAATCCTTCCTACATTATTCTTCAAATTTCGTTCTCATTGTTCTATTATATCTTGCCCAACCATCAATTCCTATTTCAACCTCTTAGTGAAGGTCTCTGTAGCAGCCCACATCAATTTGTGAGGCACATGCAATCTCTATGACAGAGCTTACTTAGTCTCAATCAGAAATCAATGTAACTTTTGGAGGGAATCACGGCAGGGCAAAATATTATGCACCTTCGGTTAAATCAAAACCAATTTCACTTACCTATTCTTTTAATCAAGTGATGAGAACCACTTAGTCCCTTGTGTCAACCGATTCCCTCATCAATCTTTAGCTCTGTGTGTAATGTTTTGTTTTCCTGCATGTCAATCAATGATCAGATGATGTTAATATTTCTTTGGACTGGAGGTGAATCTCAGGGACTATCCTTATTGAGTGCTCTCCATCATATGCAAATTGGATTTCAATATTTTCCTTTCCAAATTTTTATCCTAATAACATTTTCTGAGTTTTTTCTTGCGGATTGAGAGTTCATGGCAGAGCCTCTTCCTTGTAAGCTAGCAATCCATTCTCATTAGATTTTTTTTTTGGCCACTTTATGGCACGTCTTGGCAGGCTGTTCTCAACTGGCTACTCCTAAAACTTTATACCAAAAAGAAATCCAACTTTCAAACTACACTTTGGTCGATCCATAACATGGTTGATTAATGTTGATAAATCTTTCCTACCACTGCCGTATGGCCTCCCTTCTCTTGCATTTATCCCTGCTCTTTCTGAAATTTCTTCTACCTCTAGCCTCTTCCTCTTTGGCTCTGCAACATTGGAAGACTTGAGCCTTTCTCAAAGTAGATTTCTGCATCCTCTTCTTGGCCACCGTATGGCATCTCATCAGAAACTCAGTCGCTTGCAATAAATTAATCCTCATTCTCTTGTGGTGATTGACAGAAAATTTCAGTATGTTTTTTTTGTTAACATGCTTCTTTAGATCCTTTGATTATTGTGTTTTTTTTTTTTCCTTATGAAAAGAATATTTAGAAAGTGTATAAATATTTACTCTTGCTTCTGCATGACATTGAGTGTATGTTCAGAAAGAAAAAAAAAGAAAAAAAAAGAAAAAAAAAAGAAAACCGTTTATTTCTGATCATTACGTAGGAATAGAAGGAAACTTGTTTTTTAGAAACAAAGACATGACTAGAACTCTAAAATTAAATAGATCAGATATGGGAGACTACTTAGAAATCTATGTTTTTTTTAAAAAAAGAAACTAAAGCTTCTTACTTTAGAACCGTGAGCCTCTTCCTTATATTTTTTTTATTTCATAAAATTTTATCTTATTATTTAAGGGGAAGTATAAATGGTTTTAAATAAAGAAAGAAAAGTATATATATTTTCTTATACTAGAATGATTTTATTTTTTTTTTATTATTTTAGGGAATATTTAAGAATTTTCCCTATTTATATTATATATGGATTTATTTATTTTTAGATAGAATGTGAAATATCTTGGAAATATGAATAAAAATTTATTTTGTATTATTTTACAATTATGGAATGCCGTGTTAACAACTATCATTTTGGGATAGGTATGTTTTTAGATTATGTATCTATTTGTTATTAAATGACGGTTGTTAATTTGTTTATGGAATCCTCTACTCACTAGGGTAGAAATATTATTATGTCATAGGGTAATTGTGCTATTGGGATATCAACACTAGTGTCTAAATTTATTAGAATTTGATTTTTGAATAATGTTTATTTTAGTTGGAAATTGAGCGTTGTTTTTCTTTTTCTTCTCTTCTTGAAGAATGATAAGACATAAACAAGATTCTTAGAGATGGAATTATGATTAATGATAGTGAATTCCTTGATAGGTTTCCTAGGAATGTTGATCTATAGATAACTCTCATAGGGTACAATTTAGTCGAGTGCAAGAGTATTTGTATACAAAAGATCAAGTATGCTATGATGAATTAATGTTTTGTTTTAAATATAGAGTCATACTTATGAAGGGAATGGAAGTTGTTTGGCAATAAATTCGATAGGAATGATGTTACTCTTGGAAGTAGTTTTTAACTAGAGTTGTATAGAATAGTATTACATTGTGATCTAGATTAGCGTTCATGATTACATCTTAGTGTAGTGGTGAATAGGGTTCATATGATTCCAATTGTCTTATATCTTTGAGTAAAATCTATAAGTGAATCCTTGGATGACTATGAAGCAAAAAGAAGATTATCGTTTCTTGAAAATCAATGTGGGGTACTTGTTATTAAATCATGTGTAAAGGTCTGCGGTTATAGTTTAAATGTAATTATCTCTTTTACATGGAAGTGATAACTCTTTGGGTATAGCTTGTATTATTGTAATTATCCTTGTTGGGTTATGATTTTATTATGTTAACCTTGTCTGGTGATGGTGGGAAGTTACCCTTGGAACTAATCAGGTATTCTTGTCAGCTTGTATTGAGAATGTTTTGAGTATTCACCCCCTTGTCGATCTTGCATTATATCATGGTCGTGGAACCTAGTTTCCCGAAGGGGAAAGGTGATGTAGTAACCGGGTGAAGAACTTACTCACCGACTCCAGAGGTCTTACTTTTTGGTCTTTGGCATTGGTTCTTGTGTCTCATTGTTTTATGAGGTATGGTTGAGCTTGAGTAGGGCAATGGGAATTGTGTGTTGTGGCTAGTGATTGGATCTTGTGATAATCAAAATTGTTATGTAACCATTATCCTTGCATGCTGTGGTTTGACTGTTTGGTCAGAGAACGCTAAGGGAGTGGCTTCCATGGTGGGGCCGGCGCCTAGCAAGAGGTCACCTGGGTAACCCCATGGAAGTGGTAAACAAGTGGAAACCTAATAATGTATCTAGGAGGGTTGGGTAGTAATACACTTAACAAGATAATTAATGTGACCTCACCCACACCTTGAGTGCTCTCATAGGCTAAGGGTGGGAGGAGAAGGCCTGGTTGGCAAGGCCGACCTCCTCGTCTCCATGAGAGGACATGTCGGCTCCGCATGTGTCACCCTATGGGGCCGGCACCTAGAGAGAGGCTGCCAGGGTAACCATAGATGGGGGCCGGCTTCTGGTGAGAGATAGCCTGGGTAACCCATGCTAGGGCCATGCGATGACACTCTCCTTACGCGGTTCAGTATTTTCTCTTCATACTTGTTGGTACCTCTGGAGTGTGATCTTGTTTTCATGTCTGATCTAGTCTGATGTTTTGATCTGTCTTGATGAGTACTGTCGGTCTTGTGAAATCTGTACATCATGTTTGTTTTCTTGGAGTCTGGTTGGTAGTTGTGTTCTTGACTGCAGCCTTGACCTAGTGGTAATCCTCTTGTTATCTCCTAGCTCAGTGGGGTGGACCTCAGGGTTCCACACGGTTGGGAGGTAGAGCTATCCATTGGTTCTCTTGGAGATTCAGTTTGAGCTTTGTGCAGAGTTGTTCCAGTTTCGGGTGGCTTTCATTCTTTAGCAGTGTTGTATATCTTTCTTATGTACTATTTGTAAATCGACAAGATCGATCTCGAAATCATGTATTCTTGCAATCTTGTATTCTTGCAATCTTGTATCCTTATAATCTTGTAATCTTGTAATCATGTAATTTGGAACTGGGGCTATGTAATCAAATTATATTGTTGTTGATAAAGTTATTGGGTTATTTAATTCAATAGTTAATGTTTATCACTCTTATGGTTTAACTTATTTTCTAATGCAGTTATGTTGCCCTAGGGTGGTTAGAGGTGCACTTTTCTTCATGTTGTGTTTTATGATATCCTTGGATATAGTTGTTGCACTTTATTACCTTCAAAAAAAAAATTATTCTATAATTTTGCACTTGTTAGCCTTTCACTCTAGGGTTGCATGACGGGGCATTACACACCGAATGGATTAGTGAATAGATTTTTTAAACTTCCAAAAAAAGTATTCCAGACTATAAATTCTTATTCTATTTACTTATGCGTAAAAATGGTAACATGGAACAAGAATTATGGAAAGCAAACATTGTGTTAACTACTCATATTTCAGTTGGTGTCATGCCTCAAATAGATTGGGAACAATTTAATTTATTTACAATTAATGGTTGGGAATGCATAGAGAGAAGAAATCTTATGGATTGACAAAATCTCCTTGGAAAAACAAATAGCCATAAAAGTAGTGTATGGAAAACATAAGATCATCATTTCTCTCATAAGGTACATCTTTTGGTGTTTGCACAAATGTATCTAATGTAAAGTGGTTAGCATCAATTGGCTTACAATGAGCCCTTTTAATTGAGACCACTTTTCCTGCATAAACAATTTAACACATTGATGTAAAACACAAGGAACAACTCTACATTGTTCAATCCATGGTCTTCCAAGTAATACAACAAACCTATTAGAATATGGTATCACAAGACATAAAATAGATAACTTAATAATGCATGCCAAAGTGTTAATTAGCAGTCCATTATTCATTTTCAATGAAACCTCAAAATGGGTATACTTTTGATCTATAATATGAGTCCTAAATAATGCCTCTTCCATGGAAATATTGTACTGGGATGCAAGATAAATAAGAAACTCAATAGATGATGAACTTATAAAATTGCATTGTATAGATAGTGGAACAGATTAATTATTAAATTGTGGGATCCCTTCATCGCCATTTGTTGAACCAACAAGTCTAGATTTTCAACTTCATTACCATAAACCTCATGAAGAAATTGAATGGCTTTTTTATCATCAGTAGGTCTTGCGACTTTGTAATTGGAACCATGAGCATATTTCTTCTAAATTTGTTGTATCTTGGTACACTCCATTCACGATCATGATAAACTATGAACCAAATGAACAAGGATACTTATGAGAATGTTAGTGCCAATTTGTATAAAAAGAATTTAAAATAGGATGCTAAGAAGGCATGACAACAATAGATATAAAACCCTTACAAGTGCAGCCAAATCTATGGGATCATTTCTCTCTTGGTCATCTAGGTACTGAATATAAGATCTCTTATCCACGTGGGAAAGGCTTGATACCGCATAGATACCATCATCCCCTCATTTCCAATTTCTAATAATATTTTTTATGCCATTCATTCTACCATCAAGTCTAGATTTTCAACATCATTACCATAAACATCATGAAGAAATTGAATGGCTTCTTTACCATTAGTAGGGTCTTACCACTTTGTAAGAAGAATCATGAGCATATTTCTTCTAAATGTGTTGTATCTTGGTACACTCCTTTCACAATTATGATAAACTATGAACCAAATGAACAAGGATACATATGAAAATGTTAGTACCAATCTCAATATTTAAAAAAAAAATAGGACACTAAGATGGCATGATAACAATAGATAGAAATTCCTTACCTTCAAGTGCAGCCAAATGTATGGGATCAGTTCTCTCCTGACTATTTGGGTCCTGACATATAAGATTTCTCATCTGCGTGGGACAGGATTGATGCTTCATAGATAAGAAGAAGATATGTGATGATGGATGTAATGGATGGGAGGTTTGTGATAAAGGGGTGGAGGGGTTTAGGATGTGATGATAAGGCGAGGTGATACTTAGGAGGATGCATGATAGGGAGAATGCTTGGAAGGGATGGTTGGATTTTGTAGTATGTCAAGAGGTGTCCAGAGCATGCTTTAGGGAATCACAATAGGAACACGAGGAAGATACAATGGATAGGATGGACGGGAGACAATAGGATAGATAGGGAGATGGTGGATAGGAATATGATAAGATAAGGATAGATGTTATGGATGGATGGAGGAAAGGCTTGATTTTTCCACAAATATAGTATATGAATGGATGGAAAAGGGACTACTCTTGACATCCACAACAAGTTTTCATCATGGCACTTGCCCAAGGCACTACAAGGAGCGGTTTTCACCATTGGATGGTTATTTTCTTTAGTATTGTTTTCTTTTCTTTTTTGCTTTTTTTTTTTTTCATTTTTTCCTTTTTCTCTTTTTGGATGAGATGGGGACTCAAGCGTTTGTTTCCATAGGAAGGAGGATAACATCTAAGGTTAAATATCTATTGCACATGGACCATGTTGAGTGTCATTATGTGCATGGATGTTGGTAGATGATTGCATTAGATGGAATTGGAGGATAGTGGATTATGATGTGGATGATGATGAGGATTATGAGATGGATTGTGATGTGGGTTATAATGTGGATTACATTGTGGATTATGCAAAAGCATGGACCATATAGATGTGATGGGGGAGATATACATGAGAGGGGATATGTGATAGGGAGACGAGTGCATAAGGGAATGTGATAGTGTGGAGGGGAACCATGACCAATGGTTGAACACACCAAATTATATTTTGAAGCTTTTTATTGGGAGGGGGGTGTGGGGAGTAATGGGGATTATTGATTTGGGGATTTAGGGACGCAAATGGACTTAGGAGTTGTGGGATTTTTAAATATGGAATGAGATGTTTGGGATTTGGGGTTGGATTGGGATTTAGATGCATTACTTTTTGTTTGGGTACCCATACCATTTTTTGTTTTTTCTTTTTCTTTTGGTGGCATGGGCTTTGGTAGACTTTTGAATTTTCTAGTTTGCTTGGATGGTGTAGCATCATTAGGCTTTTATGTATTTTTCACTCTATGTAAGGAGGCGTCCAAATTTATATTTTTGAATCCCATATGTGTTTTGATACCTTAGTGTTTGGATGATGTGTGCTTTTGTTGGTCATGATTAGGGATTTAAGGGGATCAGGATTGATGAGGGTGTTAATGATGGAGGAAAAGGGGATTTGAGGATTGCGATATTAGGAATTGGTTGAAGTGGAGGTAAAGTGGATGGGGGGATGTATGGTCACATGCTTTTGAGGTTTGTATGACAATGGGGACTTGAGGCTTGGGATTGGAAGAAGATTCTCTATGAGGTGTGCAAATGGTACCAACATGTGTTGGTTGTTTTATTTGGGATGTATAACCAAGGCTATATGACCATGGATCCTTTGCCTTTATAGTCCATGTTTTGTCCAAGTAGATAAGAGGATGGATTTGGAATGGGATATGTAGGTGGTGGTGAAGGATCAACAGGGGATGATAAAGGGGTGGAGTAGAAGTATCTTGAATGGATATGATAGGTTCTTAGATGGGCTCAACAATGTGGCTACATGATGGCTCTTCACTTGCATGCATGGTAGAAGATGCTTTGATAGTTTTGATAGGTGGTGGATTGGACAGTTCTTGATTCCTTTATAATTTAGCCATTGGATCACAACCTTCATAAGTTTAGGGGTTTATGGATTAGGAGAGGCATGAGATGGATAATACAATGGATGGACAATGATGGTAGGCATTGACAATGTGGTTTTAGTAAGGATAGTGGAGTTAATTGCTTGAAGAATTGGAAATTGATGCTTCTATATTTGAGTAGGCCATTTCATCATGACCTACATCTTAATAGTGAATCCAAACAAATTAAGGTTTATATTTTCCATCCATATTTTTGGAATTATAGCAATGGTGGATTGTTCAATGATGTTAACACTTTGTGATCCCCATTGTCTTGCATGCCATTGAACAAAGGAAGAATTATTATAGTGACTAGAAGCATGAAATGTCAATAAAATTATAAGCATATGCATGTACCTTACTGTATTTGTATGAAAGTAGTTGTAAGTGGGCTTCTTCTTTCTTCCTAATTATAGTGCATTGATTGTTTTGTATTTTAGAGTACCGGTCAAAAGAGAATGGGGGTTCTACATAGAGGTTCTCTATGGTCTTAAATCTAGATATTACTGTGAATGTTAGGCCTTGTCTTTCAATTTCTCCTATGTTTATTGTAGCTCTATTTAATGTCAAGCCTTGGGATTTATGAATTGTTATGGCCCAAGACATGGATGGTGCAAGCTATCTATGAAATTTGTTCATGTGATTGGTGGCATGGGGATGTTTTTTGGATTGTTTGTATCCCATGCTAGACCACTATAATTATCAAACTTGATGATAACATACATTGGCAAATCTGGGGGTTTGCAATCATCATTATAGACAATAGCTACAATTTTCCCTAATGATGCAGCATTAGTCCATAAATTTGTTGTTATTTAACATAACTTGTTGTCCAATGCACAACAGTACCTCTTGTTGTAGTTGGTCTTCATCAACAAATTTGTTTGTGTTTTATTGAGTAGTTCGTGCAATGCTAAGTGCAATAGGAGCATTTAGTAGTTTTAGCATTTTCTTGTTATGTAACAAAGCCAAGTTGTTAGTTGCAAATAAATGCATTGACATGTTGAACTCTTTTATTTCTGTTGTGGCCAACATTTTGTTCATGCATTTCATTAGTGTTTCCCAATCATGCTGAAGTGGTTGGGCATTTCTTATATTTTGGAGGATGTGACGAAATTCTCTTTGAGATTGACTTTCACCTTGTTGATGAAAAATAGTCTCTAATGTGATGATTATAGTGAAAGTTTACCATAACATTAGTGCAGTTGAATGTGATGCATATATATGCTTGTCCATAACAGGCAGTAGTTTGCCAAGGTCACCAACAAGGATAATTGACACATCACCTAAACTTTGATCTTGTCGATGGGGAAATGCCTTGCACAAACGGGTATTGATTTTCAGTAGTAGTTTTGGTCCTATGAAGCTCGTTTCATCTATCAGGACATATTTGACATCTTTTAAGTCCCTTTGAAACATTGTAAGAGCTTGACCTTGCAAAGGTCACATTTATTTAATAGGGAGACTCATGCAGATATGGATTGTTGTGGTTTGTATGTTGTAAGCAACCACTCCTATAGGTACAAGTGCAAGCAAGGGGTTGTTTTTGTTTAAGTTATACTTGTTCAATGTGTTTCTAATGTAGTTAATTATATATGATTTTCTAGTTCCTGTTGTTCCTTGAATGATCATGTGTAAAGGTTCTTTTGGGGATGGGTCCATGTGATGTTGAGTAATGATGTCTAATGCTAATTATTGTGTGGATGCTAGTTGGTAGACCATTGTATTAAAGGGTGGGGAGTAGCGAGTATGTTTTTCAATTGATAGTTTACCCCTAGATATGAACTGAGTAGCATTTTCATACAAGTGTGGTGGTACATCACTTCTATTCCATGTGTAGTTGATGTCAAAGTCTTGTCTTCCAAGGATGTCTAATTCATCTATATTAAAGCTAGTTGGGACACCCATTTGTGATAGTAATTCCCACTCCTATAGGTTATGGACATCTTTGATATGTATATTGTCAACTTCATCTTGGTCTTCTTCATCCACCTCATGGTTATGTGTTGTTCGGTCGACATGCCAAGGGGTGTAATTGTTTGCTTTCATGCATTTCCAATTTGTGACTATTTCTTGTTTTGTGAGACCTATGTCTATTAGTATGTGGCGAAAATATTTGTACAGTAGTAGCTCACTCCAATAGAATTGTCATGCCCACATTTGCCATGTGGTTATGACACATAACACATGTGTCATGTGGTCATGACATGAAATATCAAAAAAATTTCCACTCAACTCTAAAAACCCCCTTGCATGCATCAAGCGTGCTCGGTGACACACACACATAATGTAGGTTGCATAAAAAACCTATGAGAGGCACGTCGCCTGAAGGCAGGTAAGTCAATCTTAATTAGCATAATTCAAACTCATTTTGCAATCCCTATGTGATGAAATCCACCAAGGGGGTATGTGTAGTAGGAGCGACGCCAAGAGGGTTGGTTCCTGTTTCGAGATCCAACCCTAGGGTTTACTAAGCGAAGTAGAATGATTTCAACATGAATCAAAATCTAATCCTAGGTCAACTATCAACTCAAAATAATCATTAAATTAAAACCATAATTCAATTTACAATTTAAACAAGTAATCACATTCATTGCAAAAAAGAGGTAAATAATCAAACTTAAATAGGTAAAATTATTCCTCTAAGGCCTATGTAAATTTTGGCAACATAACAGGATATAGGAGATAAAATCTCTAGGCATCTCGATAGCATAACACCACCTCAATAAATATGGGGAAATTAAACTAAAATAAAAATCTTCACTAAGCCCTTTCCAAAGCAAACACTCAAATTAATTACTCTATTGAATTCATTTACCCCAATGTTTCCAACTCTACCAAGGTAATAAATAATTGAATTATTTAAATAAAATAATTAATTAAAAACTACCTTTAATTCATGCACTAGAAATTAGGTTTGAGGGATTAAATAAAATAATTTGCAAAACGCAAAAATATTCCCCACACCAAAATCCCACTAAAATTAGCAATCGCTACCACTCACAAAGTGGTTCAATTAATAAACTAGCTTAGGAAATAATTTAAACCCACAAAATCCTAATTATTTAAAAAGGAAATAAAATAAAAGAAAGGTTTATATGCTCCCAAAAAGATTTTAGCTCAAACATTAATTTTTTTTTTAAAGCAATAAAAGGTTTAAAAAGCTCACAAAGCATTCTAGCTCATCCCAATTGCTTTTTCCAGATTTCAAGGAGGAAAAAGAGGGAGAAGGGAAAAGAAGGTACATGCATCAATGAGAATAATCTATTTACTATATTTATTTATTTATTTATTTCCTCTAACCCTAATCTTTTGTTTATCTATTCTAAATCTATTTTATCTTTTTGTTTCAAACCCTATTCTTGTTTTTTTTTCTTTTCAACTCTTTTTCATTGTAGGGTTTTTTCTAGCCTCATGGAGCTCTTTGGTTTTTTTTGCCTAAAAGATATACACATGGATAAATTATTTTATTCTTTTTGTCCATAGCAATATATATATATATATATATATTACTATCACAATGAAAAATATGATTTAAAGATTACAGTGAATAAATATTTTTTTGTTTTGAAAAAAAAGTATATATATATATCATATAATGCAAGGTCAATTGGATGAGGAAGGGTTTCATTTTTTATTACAGGTAAAAAAAATGCCAAAGAAAATGCAGTGAGAAAAGATGGGCGTCAGCGGTACCACAAGGGAATTACAAAGGTGGAGGAAGGGGCGTCCTCCCCGTCCATCCGCCCTCTGTCCCTCCTCAGCAAAGCAAATAGTGGCGGCGTCCATGACCCCCGCCCCTAAATTTTTTTGTTTCAATTTTTTTTTAAAATGGTTCAAAACCCTATTTTTTATTTGATGGAAAATATACATGATTTAAAAATGCTTTTTCTAGAATATGATTGCAACATGTAATATATATATATATCCGCTGGTTTTTTTTTTACCACAGTATATTTTCTTTTCTCAAAAACACAATAAATCAATGAAATATAAAGAAGGTTATATATATATATATATATATATATATATATATATATATATATATATATATATATATATATATATATATATACTGAAATCTATTTAACTCTATGTAATTTTTTTTTAATAAAATAGTGAACTACATTATAAAAAAGTTATATAGCAAGTTCATATTTATTGTAAATACATACATAAATATATATAGCTATATATATACATACATATTTATATATAAGCACCACACAAAACAATTAAACACTTATCAATGCATATATTAGTTTCTTTCACATGAATAAATCTATTTTTCCAAATGGTCAATATGGGACATTCTTC
This sequence comes from Cunninghamia lanceolata, assembly GCA_027924645.1. Classification (NCBI taxonomy): domain Eukaryota; kingdom Viridiplantae; phylum Streptophyta; class Pinopsida; order Cupressales; family Cupressaceae; genus Cunninghamia; species Cunninghamia lanceolata. The sequence continues at coordinate 16,368,302 of BSBN01001121.1, read as the reverse complement.
CACACACCCATAAAATAGAATTTGAAGAAATAATTATATACATAGAATAAAATTACAGCATAGGCTTAAAGGAGAGGAATAACTCTCATACACAATAACTTTTACAAACCCAAATGGACCATGGAAACCATAATGCCATAAATTTACAAAACATAAAGAAGGCCATATTTCTCCTAGTTCTCCAAAACTTGAAGACCACCCAAACCTACAAAAATCACAATAAGGTTTCCAAATGCCCATGGGAGCTCACCTCCCATCCATAGACTTGAAACAAGTCACCCCAAGCTTGGAGGTCACCCACATAACTAGGTTCACACCACAACAAATATTCAACACAAAAAATCACACACCAAACAAATATACACCCTCCTAGGGATTTCACATAACCAATCCATTTACTTGGATTTTTGTGGGTAGAAGAGTGGACTACTCTCAACTCAAGGGAGAAACCCAAAATCACCAAACACATAATACTCAAAATCACAAGGCCTCTTACCTTAATATCAAAAAATGTCAAGATTCTCAAGGCACTCTAGTCTTCACTAAAATCTCAAAATGTCACAAAATCCCAAGGTATTCTTTCCTTCACCAAAATCTCCAATACTTAAAAATACACTCTCATGGCCAGCAACACCTCCAAATATAGTGAGGTTGCCCCCGAGGACATTCACTCCTCTTCCACCTCAAACAAGATGAGCTCTTCTCAATGGAGAGTATCATCAAACACCCAAAATGAAAACCCACACAACACGTACACCAAAGCTCAAAAATACACCAAGCAATCTTCACATACATTGAAATGTAAAAACAAAAGGAAGGCATATAACCTTGGGTGCTTACCTTATAAGCCCAAATTTGGCAAGAGTTTGGTGAAGAGCTCCCAAGTCTCCTTCCAAGCTCCTTACATCCAAAATCCTCTAACTCTAGCTATCTCCCCAAATCAATATCCAAAAATCAAAGCAAAAGTGAAGAACCCCCTCCATCTCTGAAAGAGGGAGTTTAATAGGCTAAACCAAAGAGTCTTGAGGAAAGAGAATGTGACACATGCCACTTTCTCCTTCCTCCTAACAACCCACTCACAAAACCCCAAGGGATGAGGAGGTGACAAATGTCACACTCCTATCCCACAAAGCCTCACACTCTCCAACAAATGCTCGCACACATGTGTGAGAGCATAGTGGAGAGGGGAATCCCACATGGAAGACTCCATAAGGATAACGAGAAGACACATGTCATCCTCCTATCCAACAAGGCAACCCATTCCCCCATAGATGCTCTCACACATGTGTGAGAGCATAGGAATGAGGTCTCTCACAGTTGAAGGTATTGGAAGCTTCCAAAGCCTTCAAGATAAGGGAGACCTTATCCTAGGAAAGTAGAGTTGGTCATGGTGGAATCTTGACTTGTCCACCACCTCACCCAACTCCCAAACTCGTCACTTAACTTCAGGATCAAGTTAAGGTGACTAGATGAAGGTTAAATTAAGGTCTCACATACTTAAATTGGTCCTAGACCTTAGGGGTATGACCTAGGGTCATTATTTGACCAAAATAGCCACCATGGGGTTCATAAATTCACATGAAAAGACCCAATAAATAAATAACACCAAAATAGTGAAATTCAAACATTACAACTTACAACACATCAAAAAATCAATTAAAAAGGGTAAACCCTAACCAAATTAAGAATCAAATGTAGACATTACAAATCATGATGCTCCAATATGAATGGCCTTGGTCCCTCTTGGGACTAGGTCAACTTAAACATGGATATCACATAGGGTTACTTGAATGACCTTCAATTTTCCATGGGCATTGAAAATTATCTGCACAGTTCCACAAATAGATCAATAACACATGTTTGTCATAGTTGAAGTGAAAGGAGATGCACACACACACATAGAGTCACATAATCACATATATCCTCAATTATACACATGCTATCATTTACATGATTCATAATTCATTCACATTTCTAAACATCAAATCAGGATTAAAACTACATAATATTTCATTCATTTACTCATCAACTAATATTCCAATTTGCATCAAATAAATATCACATAACATTATAACATCAAGTAAAATCTAACATGCGAGCTATTACATCATCACATTATAAACCATCTAACTAAACCATTTCAATGCATTCAATAACACATTCAACATCATGGAATGCATAATATAATCATGTAGGTAAGATATAACTCCATCCTTCAATAACTCATCTATCACTAGATAAAACTAAAAAAAATTCCAAATAGGAGGGATTACTAGTCCTCAAATGACTACGTGTCCCACAAAATCTGAACATCAAATCCAAGATCTAAATAAGAAGCGCAACACAAGTTAGCCTCACACTACAACACTAAAGAGTCTAGTTCAAACACAAGAAAGTGATATTCCTATTATGGAACTTTTTCCCCAAGAAGTGAATTAAAGAAATAAAGTTTCTATAAATTTAAGAGAGTAAAAATAAATAAATAAATAAATATATATATATATATATATATATATATATATATATATATATATATATATATATATATATATATATATATATATAAAAGAATAGAAGAAAATAAGGAATGTAAAAATAAACGAAAATAAGAAGTTACTTTCGAGTTAAAATAAAGGTTAAAGAAACCTTATTTATAAGTACACTCATGGAGTGTGTTTCACGAGAAGTTACAATTAAAAGTTTATTTGTAATATTATTTATTAAAGGGTGTGGTATTTGGAACCACTCTTTGGGTTAATATTTAAACCCGTGAAAATAATGTAAAAGGGAGACACATTGGAAAAATAGAGGAAAAAGCAAAGGAAAAGGGAAATAATCAATCATTGTACATTGTGGGAATAGGATTCCAAGTTAGCAGGCTGTGAGCAAGACGAAGAAGGGGGCACATCTTATGTGTGTGTCCAATCTGGGGTATAGAAGTGCACTCAGGACTGTCCTAGCTAGGGCTTGGGTATTGCACGGTGTTGAGCATTGTTCCAAAGGAACCAGCACTCGTGTAGAGTGGCAAAGTATGCTTATTTCTCCCAAATTTCTCACAGACGGAAGAGGCTGAACCAGGGTCCATTCCAACAATCTTCAGATTTTTATTAATTTCTTACAGATAATGATGTAACACTCAACATTCACTCAACAGAATTGTGCCATTAAACATGAGAGACAAAAATTTGGAAGCTGAAACATAACAAAATTTCTATTCCTCAACTCTGCTGCTACAATGAGAGAAAAACTCTCTTATATCTAAGAAAACAAAAAAAACAAAAAATAACCTTTTTTGGCAGATTTCGACAATTGTCAGATTTTGCCATTTTAGGTAATTTTACAATCATATCTTGAGAATCCAGTTTTTTCCCAAAAAGCTCATAAAGCTAAGGTAGGATGAAAAACCAACTAACATCCTAAATTCGAAACATGAGTTTCGAGTTATTAAAAAAAGCAACTTTTAAAAAACTAGAAAAAAACACTAATTTGCTATTTTGAGGGCCAAGATGAAAGTTTGAAGCCCCGAAAAAGTGCCAAGACGAGGTCCAACCCGCTAGGTTAGGTTGGGGAAACCACTGGCCACCTCATAACGCATCCACCTGTAAAATTTCGTAGAAAACCCACATCCGAGTCAAAAGTTATGACCTCCGGAAGTCCCTGCATCATTCTCCTCTGGTTGAAAAGAACGCAGCTCCTGCAAGTGAGTGTCTTCAAATTGCTGCCATTGGACAGGATCTAACCTCTACATTTCCCACTCTGTAATCCATGTGCTATCTGTTGGTGGCAATCCTTCCCACTGTACTAAATACTTGTTGTAACGCCCGTGCCGAGTGGAGATAGTGTTCTTATCAAGAATCTGTGCAATCTTTTCTTTCTTCTTATGGGGAATGTGGTTGTGCCATGACACCTCTGGTTGACTATCTTCAGCATCATCCTCACCATGGAAGGCATATAAATCAGAAATATTAAACACAGGAGAAATAGCGAGATCATCTGGTAAACTGACCTCATATGCATTATCATTGATCTTCTTTGTAATTCTGCAAGGACCAATTTTCTTGTACTTCAACTTGTGATATGTTCCAGTAGGAAACCGCTCTTTTCTCAAATATACCATCACTAAGTCACCCTCACTGAATGTCTGATGTCGCCGACTAGGATCCACTGAATTCTTATACCTCTCATTACTGTCCTGCAACTTCTGTCTCACTGCTTGCTGCAACTGTTGAAGGTGTTCTGCAAATGCTTCCCCATCATCACTGACCTGATCTTTCATTGGTAGCTGTACCAAATCTAGAACACCCTGAGGATTCCTGCCATACACAATCTGGAAAGGGGACTTTCCTGTTGATCGGTTAACAGAACTATTATAGGCAAATTCGGCCTGGGGTAATGCCAAATCCCATTGTTTTGGCTTTTCTCCAACAATACATCTCAGCAAATTTCCCAGACTCCGATTAACTACCTCTATTTGCCCATCTGTTTAAGGATGATAGGCACTACTAAACTGTAACTTGGTCCCTATTTTCTTCCATAAAGTCCTCCAGAAATGACTGAGGAATTTGGTATCCCTGTTAGAGGTAATAGTCTTTGGAACACCATGTAGTCTAACAACTTCTGAGAAAAATAACTCTGCTACCCTCGTTGCATCATTAGTCTTCTTACAGGCAATAAAATGAACCATCTTGGAGAACCTATCAACAACTACAAAAATGGAATCATTACCTCGTTGAGTATGTGGAAGTCCCAACACAAAGTCCATGCTCAAATCTGTCCATGGTGCAACTGGTACTGGTAAGGGCATATACAATCCTGTATTCTGTGAATGTCCCTTAGCCACTTGGCAGATTCTACACCTTGTTACATACTTAGTTATATCCCTTTTCATCTTTGGCCAGTAATATTTATCTTCTATCAAGGCTATTGTCTTGTCCTTGCCAAAATGTCCAGCCAACCCACTACTATGAAATTCTCTGATAATGTTGTCCCTCATAGAGCCAGCCGGTATGCATAGTTGTTTTCCTTTAAATAGATACCCATCTTGCATAAAATATTCACCCCTAAAGTGATCCAAGTTACCAGATATTGGTGCCTTCAATTGTTCCACAATCTCCCAAAAATCATCATCAGACTCATACAAATTTTTGATGGCATCAAAACCAATCACCTCAGCTTCCATTGTGGTCAAAAGTGCAACATGCCTACTTAACGCATCTGCAACCTGATTTTGTTTTCCAGACTTATGCTTCAACACAAAGTTGTAACCCTGCAAGAAAGAGACCCACTTGGCATGCCTACTATTCAACTTTTTCTGTGTGTTCAAGTACCTCAGTGCAATATGATCTGTAAACAATACAAACTCCTGGGGAACTAGATAATGTCGCCAATGCCTCAATGCTTGGACAATTGCATAAAATTCCAAATCATAAGTAGAATAATTCTTTCTCACTGCATTCAGCTTTTCACTAAAGAAAGCTATAGGTTTGCTAGCTTGGCTAAGTACAACACCTATTCCTACATGGGAGGCATCACATTCTACTTCAAATACTTTATCAAAATTTGGCAATGCAAGTATAGGTGCTTCTGTTACCTTTTTCTTCAAGTACTTAAAGCTCTCCTCAGCATCCTTGGTCCATACAAACTCCCTCCCTTTGGTGCAATCTGTTATAGGAGCTACAATACTACTGAAATTGCGAATGAACTTTCGATAGAAAGTGGCCAAGCCATGAAAACTTTTTACCGCTGTGATGTTGCTTGGACTAGGCCATTCTAGGATTGCCCTGACCTTTTCTGGATCCATTCTGACACCATCTTTAGAAATGACAAAGCCTAAAAAAACCAAACTGTCCTGCATGAACCTACACTTTTTCAAATTGGCATAGAGCTTCTCCTTCCTTAACACACCAAAGATGATCCTCAAGTGTTGTAGATGCTCTTTTCTGCTGTTACTAAATACCAAAATATCATCAAAATAAACTACCACAAACTTACCAATGTAAGGGCGTAGTATAGTGTTCATCAATCTCATAAATGTGCTAGGTGCATTTGATAACCCGAATGGCATAACCATCCACTCATATAATCCATCTCCAGTCTTAAAGGCTATCTTCCACTCATCCCCTTCTCGAATCCGGATTTGGTGGTAGCCGCTTCGTAGGTCGATCTTGCTGAAATATTTAGCCCCTGCAAGGACATCCATCATGTCCTCCATACGAGGTATAGGAAACCGATACTTGATGGTAATCTTATTAATTGCTCTGCTATCAGTGCACATCCTCCATGTTCCATCTTTTTTTGGGGTTAACAATGCAGGTACAGCACATGGGCTCATGCTCTCTCTCACCACACCTTTACTTAGGAGTTCTGTTACTTGCTTATTCATCTCTGCATGTTGTGTTGGATTCATCCTGTAAGTTGCTTGGTTGGGTAGAGTTTCTCCTGGAATCAAATCAATATGATGCTGAATATCTCTCTTTGGCGGTAGACCATCAGGCAATTCATTAGGTAAAACATCAACAAATTCTTTCAACAGCTCGGCTACTTCTGGGGGAACTGAAATGTCTTCCTCTTCACCTTTTTTCACTACTAATGCATAGCAACACCCTGTCACCTTCATTTCTTTAACAAGATCTCTTTCAGACAACATGGTCTCACCTTTTCCTTCATCCTTGAGAGGCAATAAAATCACCTTAGCGCCATCTTTCCAAAAGGTGTATGTGTTTTTCTCTCCATCATGCATAACTTTCCTATCATACTGCCATGGCCTTCCCAATAACACATGACAGGCATCCATTGGGACAACATCACACCATATCTCATCCTGATAGATCTTCCCTATGCTAAACTTAATTAGGCATCTTTTATCAACAGTGACTTCATTTCCCTTTTTAAACCATGCAATGCGATACGGATGAGGATGTTTTTCATAGTGTAAATTCAATTTGTCTACCATTTCTTTAGAAACCATATTTTCACAACTACCTCCATCAACAATGACTTGACATACCTTGCCACCCGAAGTGCATCTGGTTCTGAAGATATTGGTTCGAAGCCATGAACCATCAAAGCTTTTGGCTTGTGTTTTCTCCTTCTCTGGAATCACCATTGCTCTTCTCATCATGAGACTTTCTCCCACATCTGGTGGAACCTCCAGTTCTGTCCCTTCCACTTCATGCTGCATTTGAATCATGTTCACCCTAGGTTGTCCTCCTTGATTTCTTTCTTGCATGTTATAATTGGAGCATTCAAATGCCCTATGACCTTCTTCTCCACATCTGAAACAGGTGAAAGGCCTTCTCTGGTTTTCCCATCCTCTACCACTACCATAACCTCTACCTCTTTGAAATCCCCTTCCTCGTTCTTGATTCAGAGGATCTTGCCGAGTGTCTACTTGTTTTTCCACACCATGGGATGACTCTCCCCTGCCATAATTTGAACCTCCTCGAAATGGGGTTGATGTACCCTTTCTTCCTCCTCTATTCCTCTGATGATACTGTTTGTTTTGTTTTTCTTCAGCCTTTAGAGCCAATTGGTAACCCTCTTCCATATTGTTGAGTCGATGCATGCTCAATTCATCTTGAATAGAAAATTTCAGGCCATTCACATATCTAGCAGCCATTTGTGCATCAGTTTCTTGATGCTCTATACGTATAGACAGTATATAAAACTCATTTGTATAATCTTGCACAGAAGAGAGATTCTGCTTTAAATTTTGAAACCTACGAAAAAGGGTTTGCGCATAATCTATGGGCAAAAAATTTTCTCTCAACTTCTTCTCCATTTTATTCCATGTCCTGATCTTATCCTTACCTTTCCTTGTTCGTTCCTTTTGAAGATGATCCCACCAAATCATTGCATGACCCTTTAATTTGGTGCATGCAAATTTTACCTTCTTCTCCTCTGTCATGGATTTCCATTCAAAAAATTTTCTCATGCCATTCAACCAGTCTATCAACTCCTCTGGTTTAAGACTACCTGCATAATCTGACACATCTACCTTGATCCCTTCATTTTTCCCTTCTAAGGCCCTGAGCATCCTCTCTTCAAAACTCATGCCTTCTAATTCTTCTTCTTCATGTTCTGTATCTTGATTTGCAGCTCCTTGACCTATCTCTTCATCAGATTCGTCTCCTCCTCTACCCAGTCTTTGGGTTTCCATCCGTGTTGTAAGTTCTACTATTTGCCTTTGCAGATTTTGCATTTCTCTATGCATCTGTGCAAGACCGCCTCTTCCTCTTCCTCTCCCAGCCATCTTCCTGCTCTGATACCAAATGATGCAGCACTCAACATTCACTCAACAGAATTGTGCCATTAAACATGAGAGACAAAAATTTGGAAGCTGAAACATAACAAAATTTCTATTCCTCAACTCTGCTGCTACAATGAGAGAAAAACTCTCTTATATCTAAGAAAACAAAAAAAACAAAAAAATAACCTTTTTTGGCAGATTTCGACAATTGTCAGATTTTGCCATTTTAGGTAATTTTACAATCATATCTTGAGAATCCAGTTTTTTCCCAAAAAGCTCATAAAGCTAAGGTAGGACGAAAAACCAACTAACATCCTAAATTCGAAACATGAGTTTCGAGTTATTAAAAAAAGCAACTTTTAAAAAACTAGAAAAAAACACTAATTTGCTATTTTGAGGGCCAAGATGAAAGTTTGAAGCCCCGAAAAAGTGCCAAGACGAGGTCCAACCCGCTACGGCAGGTTGGGAAACCACTGGCCACCTCATAACGCATCCACCTGTAAAATTTCGTAGAAAACCCACATCCGAGTCAAAAGTTATGACCTCCGGAAGTCCCTGCATCAGATAAGTATTATTGCTCTAGTACTTAGTTATACCAATTGTTGAAATTGAATTTATATAGTTATTTGCATTGTTTAATATATTCATTTGTATTGATAAAATAGAATTAATACAATTATTTGTTAAATTATTTCTTTATAAGTTAGATTATATTCCACTGTGTATTTTAATTTTGATTTGATAAATGTATGTTCATTGTTTTAAACACTTTATCATTGAATATTAATAAATTTGCCACATATCTACCTATTTTAATAAATAGAAAGTATTCTGGGAATTTGAGGAATTACATTAGGTATCAGAGCCTTTGATCCTTAATGCATGCACATTTATTTGCTCATTAGAAATTAAACTATAAGAAAAATAAAAAATAAAGAAAAAAATAATAGTAAATAAGTAAAATAAATAGTTATTTTGTAATTTAGGGTTTATGCTACATTGAATGATACCATCTTAAATTTGCATTACATATTATAACATATTAGTATAGTTATTAGTTTATTGTTGATATTATTGATAAAATTTTAACATTTTTCTATTGATATTATTGATAATGTTTTAACCTTATTGATATTATTGAAAACTGTTGTTGGAATGTGAAAAATAGTTTAATAATTTAATTCTTTCATCATTTTATTATATATTAAGTGAATTTTTTTCAAAACATTATGGTTAAATATGAATAATAAATAAACCCTTTTAACTCATATTTAATCCTTGAATAAAATTAATCACATTACTATAAACACTTTTTACCCAACTTTAGAAGACCATCATACCAAACCCTAAAATTTTGATACTTTGAGAAATTGAGTTATATCTCATTGCATATTATCTTGCTCGTTTCCTTGTTTTGGATAGGAATGTTAACTATACTATTAAAAATTGAAAGAGGTTGCATATCCATTCTTTACCATTGTTATTCTTTACCACTATTTTAGAATTTTTAATTTCATTTTTTGGGAAATAGATTTATTTATTATTTAACCAAAATTTATGAGGGAAAGAATGGCATAAGTCCCAACGCCATACAAATCGGTCATTCATTTTTATTTCTGACTAGGAGGGGTAAATTATCTAACATCTACTCATACCCAAACACCTTACGAGCATAATAAGACACAAGGGCATTAGATGCGCTAAGATAGACCTCTAAGTAATTCAAGGTCAAGAATGAGGGGAACACACCAAGGAGGTTAGCTCTAATAGAGGTCCTTCTAAAGTCTAACTCAACTAAATCATTCTCCTAGCTCATTTGGCCATCCAAAACCCATCTAACAAAAGTATCCCAAAGGAAGCTTGACTAAAAAAATTAGTCACAAAACCCCCGATGCTAAGCTAGAATCATAAGACCCCAACAAAAAGGCACGAGACTCTCAAGTCTTGGTTGCCCCTTCAACCAACAGGTCCCCACGATACTTCCTATTTTGAACTTGTAGAATTGGTAGGAACTAAACATAACCAAACGTCCCTAGCATCAAGGAATGAACTAAACACCTATGTCACTACAAACACTCGTGGTCAACTTCGAAAGACTAGGGCAACACAAAGCCTTTTCAAATGAGGGAGTCAATACCACTAGGAAAGTGGATCCACACAACAACATGATGAACTCAAGGTTTTCTCAAGCTATTTACTCCTCCAACCCTCTCTAGCACCCATATTGTGCTACTTAAAGATTTAGTCTCCCAAAAAGGGAAGTCACCAAAATAATATTCAACATGTCACAAGGTTAACAAGGAATTTCTGAACCACCACTATCAATCCTCTAAACAACCTCAACTTACGATATCGAATCAAGAGCGACTATTCCCATTTCCTTCTCCCCAAGTACCCTTTATGGGTAATATAGGTTACATAATTTACAACACTACACAAGTACCAGCAAAACTAACATTGACAACCATCCTCAAAATAAAGGCTTGCAAAAGATAAGTCTTAAATAAATTTTAACGAAATAAAATTTAAAGGATTAAGATCCAAAAGACAAATAAAATTTAAAAGATAAGTCTAATTAAAATTGGTTCCAAAGTGCAACATTTGAAATTTAAATCGATGTACGATTAAAAAAGTCCTTGAGGTAACAGGACTATAAGAAAGTAAGTCAGCTAAGTAGCCCAAGAAAAGGACTCAATACTGCTGGGTTTGTAAAATAAACAAAATTCAACAATAAATAAATGATTATCCACAATTGCACATTACAACATTGTATGTATATAACATAGTCACAAAAGGGGAGAAGACGAATGGTGGTCACATCCTCAATTAAGGTCATGATCAACTCAACTATCAGTTTCCCACATAATCTAGGCAACCTGGGACATGCTTGAAAATGATTACCAAGAGTCATGTATCCTACGAGTCACCTTTGAAGTGGGGCTCCTTTGTGTTTCCTAGAAAGGAAAATGCTCCAACATCTTCATGGATACTACCAAGACCAACTAAAAACACTAACTACCTTCCAAGAATTGATAATCACACTAAGAAATTCCCAATTGCAACAATAAAATTGCTCAAGGTAACAAGACACTAGAGTGGTGCTAAGCCCAACCAACCCTAGTTGTGACTAACATCACATCACTATCCTAACACAAAGTTCAATACAACAAGGTTGGAGAATCCCAACTAAGGCGTTCACCACACATTTCAAGTTCCAAGACAAAGCCTTAATAACGTCCAAAATGTCCTAACAGAAGCACCTATGTCGATCACATGCATTGATCACTGTACTTAACCACGAATGACCAAAAAGGTATCACAACCAACTTACTATTAATCCTAAAAGAACTCAACTTCCCAACACATCTTTAAAATCCCAAATGTTTCCAAGATGACCATATAAGTAACTGTCCACATACATTTCCCTATATCAAGGTGTGAGTCCTTAAATAAGTCAACATTTAGAATATTGCATTCTTTGAAATAGAATCTTTCTATTCATAAGGGTCATCTTTGTGGGGATCATGCAAACATTTGCTCAAGGGACTCACGTCAAGAATACCAAGATCCACAACTAAAATGTTTCAAGGTAGGAGAGTTGACACTCCAACTATCTTGTCACATCAACTATGCATTCACCTTAAGCATCTCATGCAATCTACCTTTCTAAAAGATCAGAAGGCACCACTAGAGGGTTTTCACAATAACCCAAGAGGACAAGTATATAACTTAATTGTACTCACTACAACCCGACACAAGGCTTCACTATAGCCATCTATGCACAAGGACATATGCTACTACCAAGGGAAACTCATCATCCTATCAAGACATAATGAAAATCAAACTCCAAAGAAACAAGGTGGCAAGGAAAGGATCAAGTTGTACTTAGGTTATCATGAAAAAGCAATTAGGGACTTACACCCACAACTAGTCCTTACTTATTGACATTCTCAGAAAAGTCCAAATCTCAAATGATGCAATGACACTCATGACCTGCAACGTGCCACTCAACTTTCACTAGGGCAAACCTAACATCCTTTTAGGATATCATTAGATTTAAGGAGTCGATTAACCCTTGAATTTAGGACTTGCATGGTCCTTCAATTACTTGATTCATCAAGAATACACACCCCAAGTACCTTCAACACCACATTGTATGTGGGGGTTAGTGGAAGCAAAATTGAGGAAATCAAATCGTTCCCCTGCAAGGTATCTTATGAACTCATCTCTATGCAATCTAGAGTTTGTCATGCAACACGAGGATCCATGATCTACCATCAACCCAACTCAACAATAATATACGCCCAGAGATCCCAGTGTTTAAAACATGGACTCTGATACCAAATGTCATGACCACATTTGTCATGTGGTTATGACACACAACACACATGTCATGTCAACATCTGTCATGTGGTCATGACACAAAATATCAAAAAAAATTCCACCCAACTCTAAAAACCCCCTCGCATGCATCAAGTGTGCTCGGTGACACACACACACACACATAATGTAGGTTATGTCAGCAACCTACGAGAGGCACGTCGCCCGAAGGCGGGGAAGTCAATCTCAATCAGAATAATGTGAACTCATTTTGCAATACCTACATGATGAAACCCACTAAGGGAGTATGCATCGTAGGAGTGATGCTAAGAGGGTTGGTTCCTATATTGGGATCCAACCCTAGGGTTTACTAAGCGAAGTAGAATGATTTTGACATGAATCGAAATGTAACCCTAGGTCAACTATCAACTCAAAAGAATCATTAAATTAAAAACATAATTCAATTCACAATTTAAAAAAGTAATCACATTCATTGCAAAAATGATTTAAATAATTGACTTAAATAGGTAAAATTATTCCTCTAAGGCCTATGTAAATTTCAGCAGCATAACATGATATAGGGGATAAAATCTCTAGGCATCTCGGTAGCATAACACCGCTTCAATAAATATGGGGAAATTAAATTAAAAAAAAGTCTTCACTAAGCCCTTTCCAAAGAAAACACTCAAATTAATTACTCTGTTGAATTTATTTACCCTAACATTTCCAACTCTACCAAGGTAATAATAAATTGCATTATTTAAATAAAACAATTAATTAAAAACTACCTTTAATTCATGCACTAGAAATTAGGTTTGAGGGATTAAATAAAATAATTTGCAAAAAGCAAAAATATTCCCTACACCAAAATCCCATTAAAATTAGCAATCCCTACCATTCACAAAGTGGTTCAATTAATAAACTAGGTTAGGAAATAATTCAAATCCATAAAACCCTAATTATTTAAAAAGGCAATAAAATAAAAGAAAGTTTTATATGCTCCCAAAAAGATTTTAGCTCAAACATTAATTAAATTTTTTTTAAAGCAACAAAAGTCTTAAAAAGCTCACAAAGCATTCTAGCTCATCCCAATTGCTTTTTCCAGATTTCAAGGAGGAAAAAGAGGGAGAAGGGAAAAGAAGGTATGTGCATCAATGTGAATAATCTACTTACTATATTTCTTTTTGTTTTTATTTTTATTTTTTTTCCTCTAACCCTAATCTTTTGTTTATCTATTCAAAATCTTTTTATTTTTTTTGTTTCAAATCCAATTCTTGTTTTTTTTTTGTTTTCAACTCTTTTTCATTGCAAGGTTTTCTCTAGCCTCATGGAGCTCTTTGGTTTTTTTTTGCCTAAAAGATATACATAGGGATAAATTATTTTATTCTTTTTGTCCACACACACACACACACACACACACACACACACACACACACACACACACACACACACACATAAATATATTACTATCACAGTGAAAAATATGATTTAAAGATTACAATGGATAAAACAAAATTTGTTTTGAAAACAAAGAGAGAGAGTGTGTGTGTGTATTAAATATCATATAATGCAAGGTTGATTGGATGAGGAAGGGTTTCATTTTTTATTATAGTTAAAAAAACACCAAAGAAAATGCAGTGAGAAAAGATGGGCGCCGACGGCACCATAAGGGAAATATAGAGGTGGAGGAAGGGATGACCTCCCCATCCGCCCCCCCTCTGTGCCTCCTTAGCAAAGCAAACAGCGGTAGCAACCGTGACTGTCGCCCCCAAATTTTTTTGTTTCAATTTTTTTTTAAAACGGTTCAAAACCCTATTTCCTATTCGATGGAAAATATACATGATTTAAAAATGCTTTTCTAGAATATGATTGTAGCATGTAATATATATTAAATAAGCATATATATATATATATATATATATATATAGATATATATGTCTACTGAAATATATTTAACTCTCTGTAATTATGTTTTTTTATAAAACATTGAACTACATTATAAAAATGTTAAAAATCAAGTTTATATTTATTGTAAATATATACATATATATAGAGCTATATATATACATATTTATATATATTTACATATAAGTACCACACAAAACAATTATAACACTTATCAATGCATATATTAGTTTCTTTCTTCCTTTCAAGAGGCCTATAAACATTAATATGATAAACAAAATAAGGAGAGGGGGTAGAATTTCTTTCACACATACATATAAACATCTTTCTTTCACATGAATAAATCTATTTTTCCAAATGGTCAATATGGGACATTCTTCCACACACCCATAAAATAGAATTTGAAGCAATAATTATATATATAGAATAAAATTACAACATAGGCTCAAAGGAGAGGAATAACTCTCATAAACAATAACTTTTACAAATCCAAATAGACCATGGCAACCATAATGCCATAAATTTACAAAACATAAAGAAGGCCATATTTCTGTAAGTTCTCCAAAACTCCAAGACCACCCAAACCTGCAAAAATCACAATAAGGTTTCCAAATGCCCATGGGAGTTCACCTCCCATCCATAGACTTGAAACAAGTCACCACCAAGATTGGAGGTTATGTGAAATCCTTGGGAGGGTGTATATTTGTTTAGTGTGAGTGATTTTTTGTGTTGAATCCTTCCAAGCTCCTTGCATCCGAAATCCTCTAACTCTAGCTATCTCCCCAAATCAATATCCAAAAATCAAAGAAAAAATAAAGAACCCCCTCCATCTCTCAAAGAGGGAGTTTAGTAGGCTAAACCAAAGAGTCTTGAGGAATGAGAAGGTGACAAATGTCACCTTCTCCTTCCACCTCACAACCAACTCACAAAACCCCAAGGGATGAGGTGGTCACACTTGTCACACTCCTATCCCACAAAGCCTCACACTCTCCCACAAATGCTATCACACATGTGTGAGAGCATAGTGGAGAGGGGAATCCCACATGGAAGACTCTGTAAGGATAAAGAGAAGACACATGTTATCCTCCTATCCAACAAGGCAACCCATTCCCCCATAGATGCTCTCACACATGTGTGAGAGCATAGGAATGAGGTCTATCACACTTGAAGGTCTTAGAAGCTTCCCAAGCCTTCAAGATAAGGGAGACCTTATCCTAGGAAAGTGGAATTGGTCATGGTGGAATCTTGACTTGTCCACCACCTTACCCAACTCACAAACTCGTCACTTAACTTCAGGGTCAAGTTAAGGTGACTAGATGAAGGTAAAATTAAGGTTTCACATGCTCAAATTGGTCCTAGACCCTAGGGGTATGACCTAGGGTCATTATTTGACCAAAATAAACACCAAGGGGTTCATAAATTTACATGAAAAGGCCAATAAATAAATAGCACGAAAATAGTGAAATTCAAACATTACAACTTACAGCACATCAATAAATCAATTAAAAAAGGGTGAACCCTAATCAAATTAAGCATCAAATGTAGACATTACAAATCATGATGCTCCAACACAAATGGCCTTGGCCCCTGTTGGGACTAGGTTGGATTAAACATGGATATCACATAGGGTTATTGGAATGACCTCCGATTTTCCATGGGCATGGAAAACTATTCGCACACTTCCACAAACAGATCAATAGCACATGTTTAATCATAGCCGAAGTGAAAGGAGATGCACACACCCACAGTCACATATTCACCTATATCCTCAATTATACACATGCTATCATTTACATGATTCATAACTCATTTGCATTTCTAAACATCAAATCATGCTTAAAACTATATAATATTTCATTCATTTACTCATCAACTAATATTCCAATTTGCATCAAATAAATATCACATAACATTATAACATCAAGTGAAATCTAACATGTGAGCTATGACATCATCACATCATAAACCATCTAACTAAACCATTTCAATGCATTCAATAACACATTCAACATCATGGAATGCATAATATAATCACGTAGGTAAGATATAGCTCCATCCTTCAATAACTCGTCTATCACTAGATAAAATTGACAAAATTCCAAATAGGAGGGATTACTAGTCCTCAAATGACTACGTGTCCCACAAAATCCGAACAACAAGTCCAAGAGACAAACAAGAAGCACAACATAAGTTAGCCTTGCACTACAACACCAAAGAGTCCGGTTCAAACATAGACAAGTGATATTCCAATTGATCCTAACTAGGATGTGCACTGCCTATGCACCCACAACAATCACCACTACCTTCTACCAAAGGCTTACATCATCACTACACTGACCCAAGATAATGCCACAATTCCATAGACCGAACCCTTAGCTAGGGTGAAGTAAAACAACATGGTCAAAAAGGGTAACTAGCCCATTCACACAAAGGTGGACCTCACAAGAATGTTTCAAAATGTTCATTGTCCTCCATTAGAATACTATAGAATTGAGGTGACACGTTGACAATTGCCTTGTCTTTTCTCCTTCACCATTTATTTCATTTGTGACAAGAGCAGAATGAGTACATTTGTGTTGATTCTATTAAAGAGGTTGTTGCGTATAAGATCTTATGTAAGTAGTTGCCAGTTCATATTCATCAATTGTTTTTGTTAGATGTTGCAATACTTTTCTAGATATGCAAGTAGTTCTATATCTTCATATTTTCCTATGTGCTATCCTTTTCAACATTTCAAGACAACATTCAGATTTTTCCTCATCTTTTGATGCGTACTTTGCTATGTATTTGAGGACCAATTCTTTTGAAGTAATAGTTTGGAAATTAACATGTTAGCTCTCTATATTCCCAACATCTCGGGGCTATGGATATTTGGTCTATCATCATTCCTTGCTGGGTTGTAAGATTTGTGCCCTTCGTTGTCGCATGTTAAGGTAGATTCCATTTGTTCTATCCATGGTGCTTTGTAATGACACTCAGTATTTTGACCCCATTTCTTCAAGCATGTTTGTTATGTACACTTCATGTGTCTTTGCACAATATTTACCAATTCTTTGTAATCTGCCAATGGATCTATAGAAAGTATTTGGGAAGTGTGCAATAAGTATGGGTCATCTAAAGGAGAACGGTGGATCATGTGAGATATTTCAGATTGACTACAAGGGTTCCATGCAGAGACATACTTATCGAAGAATTTTTTTTATCTCTTTTGACATCATTTTGATTGTGACAGTCAATTGTGTCCATGTTTGGTACATTTTCTAACCACAAGAACCCATGTACATGAGTAGACCCTCAGTGTTGCTACTCATATCTATACCAATAATCCTTTGTATTTAACAATTTCTCTATCACCTCTTCACAAAATATTGAAAACTGTTGGTGTAGGTATAGGGATGTTGTGTGTGTCCTTTGGATTACATTTTCTGTAAATCATCTTCTTGTGTACTACAATGGTGGGATGGTATTATGACTAAACAATATATGAAGGTTAGGCCATTTCATAATGGTTGCGCTTAACGTGAAGAAATATGTTAGATATCCCAATTGGTTGATCATGGTGGCTAACTCAGATCAACACTTGTTCTAGTAAGAGCAAGTGCACCTTAAAGAAGTCCTAAAATGCATTAACTACTCAACCAACTGATCATTAGAGAAATTATGCAAGCAGTTTTGGAGTCCTTCTATAGTGTTTGGTATGTTTTTGTCTATTTTTTTTGATAAAAATAGTGGCAATTTGTTGGCTACGATGTCACATTATGAGATTATATAGAAAATTATAATGGAATCTTACATGTCGACCGAACCTATTATCATTTAATCTCATCAGATGTAAAGCATACTCATGCAAGTGAACCTATTTTTGGGAAGAGTGTTGGAAAAGCCATATCTAGTAATCCCTCGATGTTGTATTCATTTATTGGTGAGGAACCAATCGTAGGCCATGGAATAGTGATAGAGTCCATGTTGTCTAATTGTAGAATTTGTTTTATGGCATCCAATTCTCGAGGTTGATTTGGTATTTTTGGAATAAAAGATGATGAATGTGCGAAGTGATGACCATGATCATCATCATTAGTAGTTTCTTTACTATCATGTGTGAAGTTGTGTAACATGTGCAAGACATCTGTGCTAGTTTCAGGTAGCTGGTTTAGTGAATCAAAATCTATTTGGACATCTTTGTAGTATGGTTCATTGTTTATTTTAAATTCTAGAGCATCCAAAACATGTGTTCTACTTACGTAACAATTGTAGTGCTTTCCTTCATTGTTGGTTCATCTAACTATGAGGATCTCAAGGTCCTTTAATCTACGTGGTAGATGTTTTGTGATCATTGTAATATCTTGAGGGAAGCTTATGGTGTGTCCTCTAGATTTGTACTACCCTCCCCAAGCATGGGTTACCTATAGAATTGGTGTTACATGAACTATGAGCATCTCCTCCACTTGTGTGAGGACTTTTAATACTTCATGTTGCCCGCTTGGGTCTAAGTTGTTAGATGTAGAGAACTGGTGTACACCTTTCTCTATGTGGCATCTATTACAAATTGTATTTAAACTGATCATGTGAGTGTGCATTCCTGTATATGTCTCTTTACAAATAGTGTATATTACCAAGTTTGACAATGCATCTATTATATGCCTAAAACGTTGCGTTGTTTCAAAGTATTCAGGGGGAAAATGTCTCGGCACAAGAAATTTTGGCCAGGGATGTACCACAAACTTAGAGTAATTTTAATTTTGTTTCTATTCTTGAGAGTTATAGAAGTTCCATTAGTTGTTGATGATGAGCTTGTTATGGTTTTAAATTTTAGCTCAGTGGGCCACCTATTTGTAGGTAGGACAACTTGTTCTTTGTGAGGGTTGCAAACTAGGTGGTTTGAATCATCTAGTCTCTCTTTTCCCTTCTCTACATGTGTTGTGGATTATGGCATACAATTGTTGAAGCGAGAAAAGTTTTGAATTGGGTTGGATGTTAGATCTATTATAGTGTCTACACCTGTAGCCACTTCTATACTTGTTGATGGGGGTTCCATAAATGTTGGTGTTATTGCTTGCATTTGTTGCAAGAAATGATGAATAGATATTTCATCTCTATGTTGGCTGTAATATAATTTGTTTCTTTCATTTTTGTTCTTCCTTCTTCTTTCAATTTCTTTCATCGGGGTTTGGGTATCCATCCTCTTCAAAATAGAGGAAAGTTGAGCAATAATGGGCATGGAAGAAACATTACAAATATCATGACATATTGTAAACAAAGGAAGGATGTGAATTGTTATTGAAGAAGAAATAGCAACACACCTTACTATCAATGTATGAGGAGTTATAGTATATCAACCACATGGACTCATTGTTTTTTTTGCACCTTAATACAATAAAATAAATGTTTCCAATGTTAATAAAAGATGTTAAAACTAATAGAAAGTGCATTAACATTTGTTAAGGACAACCTGTATAGCATATATGGAGGGTCTCGACTGCAAGACAATAGTAATATTAGAAGTAAAAGGTATATGTAAGTAGCTAAATGTTAATACATCTTTCATTGAACATACAAAAATACACTAGAAGAAGACGAATTTAGTGCCTTTTATTATTTTATTTATTTTAAATACTTCTATGAACTGACTGTCCTCTTTAGAATTCAATCTATTCATTTAATTATTTATGTATAGGGATACTAACCATACTTCTAATTCAATATAATGTCCTTAGAAAGTAAACATTAGAAGATGGAGTCAAACCTTTATTATCTAATTGTCGGTGCTTCCTCAAATTGTGTGTATGTCTTTCGTGGCATTAGAAGCCATTTTATGGATTGCTTAACTAAACCTAACATCATATGAAAGGAAAATAAATAAATAAATAAATAAAATATTATTTTGTATCTTGATTTACTCTATGGCCAATCAACTCTATTTGAAATCATGCAGTAATTGATTTTAACCAAGAAGAAATTTTTATCATGGATTCATGAGTCATATTTTAAGTTCTTGATTGGCTAACCCAATTGGTGCATGCCATGTGTTTACTCTAGATCAACACATTTCTTTGGCATGGCAAACCTTGTCAATTGGACCTTAGTCTACTTTAGGCTAAGTCAGATTTTACTTTCTCATGTACATTAGTCACTCTAGAGGTAATTCACTTGAAATGTAGACCCAGGACTCCCCTTACAATTTAGCTAAATTAGTGTGTCCCAACCAATAAATTTTGTGTTCAAATCCAAAGTTGTTGAAGTATCTCACAGGCCGTAAAGTCCCTACATATTCTAGCTAAGTGTGAGGTTTCATATCTGGAGTCAAATCCCTTGATTTTAGGAGCTGTCATTCTAGATCCACATGTCCTATTTGGAATGCATCCACACATCATATCTAAAGGATTAAGTGTCTAGTCTATGGATTTAGGTCCATCGACAAACTACTTTTGATTCACTCTCACATCTAAGGTAAACAATATTTGGAATCTAATCTAGTTAGTGGACTTAAGACAATGAGTGGAATGTATTTTAAAGTTTACTCCACATCTAAGTAATATATAATTCTTGAGTCCAAGATGCTTCACTTCTCTTATTTCTTACCTCGGCCCAAAATAAATGTGGGTCAACTATCATATCCTCTTGCTAGTCTAACATGTAGACATCTACACAATTTAATTTAATGGTAGAGCCTAGTAAAAAATCACTTTTAAATCTATATTTTCATCCACTTCTGTGATGTGATAGAGATGCAATGGATATTCCCATTCACTCCAGGTAGATTAAGTTTATAGCATGTTTTCATAACTATGCTAATTAAGCAAGCATTAAACCAATCTTGTGGCAATTAATTAAATTTTTCAATAAAAAATTTAAATCTATTTTGATAGCCCAAACAAGGTGTTACAATATGTTCTAGAAAAACACTATATGCATTTCTTAGTGCCAAGTATCTTCTATTGATAACTGAGAGGGGGGTGAATCAGTTATCTTAATTAACTTAGCTTTCTGTTATTCTTTTATAACTAGTGCAACATCAAAACAAATAAGCATCCATAATCATGAAAGCAGAAACAAAGTCAATTCACATAACACAATAATTTTGATGTGGAAAACCCTATTAAGGGAAAAACCACGGGGTGACTAATCCAAGAATGTATTCTCAGTTAGAAGAATAGAAATACAAAAATGGCACTTGCCAATTGGGGCTCACTGCCCGAGCACACTACTCAAAAGACTCACTATCTACAAGATACAAAGAAAGTAATAAGATACTTGAACTGATGAGAAGCATCCACATATGCTGAGGTTCAGTTATGGTTCGACTCAATACACTGATCTACTGCACCTCATTCTTCCTCTTCTTTGGTGATGTTGTCCTGTCACATACCAGACCTGTATTACTGCTTCCACATTGCTCTCTACTTTTCTTCACACAATACCACATACACCACACACCTTCATAGAGAAATCAATTTGTTATATATATCCATACCAAGGATTTCAACATCTTTCTAGTCGGCATTTGGAATAGTCAATATTTTCCCAACCCCTAGTCTGCTAGCTGAATCCTTGCTTACCAAGTGATGCATATCAAAAAGATGTTTGTAGAAGTCATCAATCATGTCGGCCAATCATCGATGATCCCTTAAGAAACTTTATTACCATCAATATCTCATCCAGAAAAAATCTGATGCTCTACCGGTCAGTTCTTCCTTAGTCTACTCTGCCAAATAGGAACCCAACACTTAGGTGTTCATATCTTTTCACTCTTACATCACCAGAGGCTCAATCTCTAGAATATATTATTCAAGGTACTCCACTTGACTTCCCCAAGTCAACGCTTTACTAAGATACTTCCTTTGAGAGATCAGGACCTGACTGTTGGACCTTACTACATACTCTGTTCTTGCTTACTGGACCAAGATACACTTCAGTCTATCTTCCGATATAGTCATATCATGTCCTACGGATGTGTGGGATGGACTTTTTTGCCATCAATTACAACACTCATGAAGCCACAACGTGTCTCTTGCCAACAATCTCCCCCTTTGGCATTGATGGCAACACTTAGTGAAAAATGACTAAGTGTTATAGGATACTCCCCCTTGGTTGATGCTCTTGTTCTTATGTACACTTTTCCAGAGCTCCCCCTTAGCTGGATTCCTCATTTTTCACTGCTCCTCACTCCCCCTTTGACATTAATGGCAAAGGGTAGGATCCGCATACCAAAATTTCCAAAAACAATCTATACTTGGCCGTACAAATATATATACATAGCATACTTACATAGAATGAAGTATATCTACAAAAGTTGTCTTCAATTGGACAAATTCTATTGCCCAACTCTGCTTCATCATGTCCAAAATTGAGATGTGACCACTCAACAAGAATGCAAAAGCGTCTGCCCTCTTTAGATCTGTTAGATCACTAGTCCGGGTTGTGGTCTAAGCATCACTTAGGGCCTCATGCATGGCCTCTAACTTAGGGATAATTATCCCTCTAAGTTCACTCAACCTGCTTATTCTATTTTTCTTCTCTTTTTTAAGCTTCTTAATTTCATTTAAGACTGCAATAGTCTAACACTCTTGATTTATTATGGATGTGGTAAGAGGATCAAAATTATGAGATAGTCTTGACAGTTTATCCTCCTGTTCTTTCAATTTCTTATCAATATCCATTGTTACTTTGGACTAGGATAGACAAAATTTATACATTTCTCCACCATCTTTAAGAGCATTTTCTAAGCTCTTTATCCCAATATCCATATTTCTCCTATCATTGCTTATTAGTCCTTGTACTTTAGGGAATCTCTTTCCCAAAAACTCCTTCCAGACCTTTTCTTCTGCTAACTTCTCTAAGAAATCAAAATGCGTATGAACAAAATTTACAAGAGACTCTAGATTACTGGATGTGGAGGCCGAAGGATCCTTTTGGAAGGATGGCATAATCTTCTCCAATACACCAGATGTAGTTTCTATGAGCTCACAGTCTTCCATGTGAGACTTCAGAAGTTTTTATTTTGCCTTTGCTTGAGTAAAGGATGCTAGCTTCATGGTTTGAACCAGGGAGAGGGAATCAAAATTGAATGGTCCTTGAAGTAGTTCTGGTTCATCAAATTCCATCATCTCTTTGGTCAAGAAATCTTTGACAGTTTCTGCAGTGTCTCTTGCCAGAGACAGAGTCTTCTTTGCTTCTGCAGTCTTAGAACTATCTCCTAGGGTCTTTTCTGTTTGGTCTTTTTCCTTTTCCTTTACTTCTTCTGCTTGACTGGTTTTCTCCTCTAATCTTTCTTCTCCTTTAGATCCAGAGTCTGCAAGGGAAACCAGAGGAGAGATGTTTGCTTCTTCATGGACTTCCTCTTGTAGAGCAAAGGAATCCAGGTCCTTAGTTTTCTCCTCACCTATTTATTTTGAAACTTCTACATTTTTCTCTGTAGGATCTTCCTTTGATGTACTGAGTCCTTCATCATCCATGACAGAGGGTTCATCACCTAAGTCCTCTATAACTAGAATATTGAATCTTTTATAGGCATTCCAGAGGATGTATTCAGTCTCTTTGGCCACCTGATCAGTCTCTCCGAGCATAAGCTTATTCATTCTAGCTTTTCTCCATAACTCATCTTTGCAATCTTTGAAGATCATGCTCATTTGCTTTGGAGTGATGGAGGGATAAAGCTAAATAGTTATTTGTTCTCAGATCTCTAGATCTTTTGCCTTTGCATTCTCCTTTCTCATTTCAAGTTCCTTCTCTAAACTTTTAGGAATTAGAGAGATGATTTCAATAAATGCCTTATTATATATGTTCAAGTACTTAACTGTGGCTTCTTCCAAGATCTTTTTATCTGTGTCATTATACTCATCATAGAATTCTATCATTGGTTGTAGATTTCAATCCACAGTAACTGCCTTGACTACATCATCAATGGACAGGGTAGGCCTTTCAACAAACTCTTCTACTTATTCTTCCTTGCTATAACTGATAGAGGGTTCACCGGATACTTTCTTCTTCTTCTTCTTCATTTTCTTTACCTCCTCATCTGACTCAATCTCTTCATCGTCCTTTTGACTTGTGTAAGACCTTGTGGCCTTTATCTTAGTTCTCTTCTCTCCTTTTCTAGATGTCTTAACTTCTAGTTTTGATGCTTTTGGGCTTTTAGATGTGGCAGGTGCAGAGCTTTTGGAAGGTCTGGTTTGGGAGGGGGCTTGCACCGGAGCACTTTCTTTTTTTGTTTCTTGCCTCTCTTTCTCTACCCTTTCCATCTTCTCTCAGTTTGCATCGAGTGCATCTTTTGAAATGCCATACCTATTGGCAACATTCTCTACTTGTTTTCTCACTTTTCTTTTCATCTCCGGTTGTCTAAGCTCCACATGAATCTTCACACTCAACTCTTCAAAGGTTCCAAACCTTTTTGCCTTAGGATCCTTGGGTTGACTTATCATGTGTTGAATATGTAGCTCTACAATTTTCTCATCTACTTCATACCCCATTGGCATGATCTAGACTATCCTTGGCTCCACTGCCTCCATTAGGCACTGATCAGTTTCTACCATAAAGCATACTGTATCCATATACTTTTCAACTAGAGATTGGGGGATTCTCTCTTTGGCTTGCATCATATTCTGAAAGTTCTTGAAGTAGCCCCAGAGTGGTGTGTTTTGTGCCTTGGCATCACCAAGCCCATGCAAATAATCCCTGATTTGTATGGCCACTAGTTTGTCATTTTGCCACATCCAACCACTGGATCTGGGAAGCTCATTCATAAAGTAAAAGAACAAGCACAGTATAAGCCCACCATACTTAAATGAATTCTTTTTATCCTTCTTTATTTTCTACAAATTCTCTAATAGTTGATTCAGGAGGAGCTCACAAAGATCATAATCAACATTTTCTTTAAGCATCTGATAAGCAGTGTAAATTACAGTTCTGGGTGCTGAATTTTCCCTACTGGAGTGATATGTCTTGTAACTAATTATCATGGAGGCTAACTTGATATCCGGATCAGTGATATCTTCTATTGTCATTGCTCTCTTATCAAATTTTGATCCTATTGCCTCACTCACTGGCTGATTCTTGATAGACTTGAGAGAAGGTATCCCACCGGATGAGTGCAATCTGGTAACTGCCCTAATGGCATCCTTGGTTATCTTGAATGGTCTCATCAACCACATAAAGTTGTCATGCATTCTGCTCAGAACATACTGGACCCATTCATCTTCTGTAAAACAGGGGAAATGGATGTAATGTCCAAAATGCTTGTCCCGGATAGCCTTGTACTGAGGTTTGAGTTCAAAAGAATCATCTATTAACTGATTATGATAGATATCCCTTAGCTTGGATTCTCCAAATTCCTCAATGTTAGCATGAATATACGCCCTAACATCTTCTACATGCAAAACCCCATGCAGAATGTTTGAAAAGATGCCTAGGGGATCAACTTCTAAGGATTTGTATGGATGTTTCTTGAATTTAGGATGCAGCCTATCAGTGCTCTTCACAACATTCAGAGTAGCCATCTTTCAAAAGATTCAGATAGAGAGATTTCAAGAACAGAAAATACCTTTTATGCTTTTAGGCTTCAGGAAATGAGCCGGATCGAGTTGCTAGATAAATCAATTTCTATGGTTGATCTTTGAGAGGCTTGAGATAATTTGTTGCAGAGCTCCTTCTCTTTTCTTCTCGAATGCAAATATACAAATGATGAACAAAAGAACTCTTTTATTCCTGCACAAACCCTAATTTCATTTTGCAATAAATGCACAACTTAAGTTATTCTGGTTGCCTTGTTTTCCTTGTTCTGAGAGAGATCTTTCCAGATCACTGGGATGCATTTAGACTGGTTCTTGGTGGAAAATGACAATCTATCTCCCTTTCCCCATTTATTCCATCTAACTATAGATCCAAATATTTCAATTGTGAATCATACTAGATCTAACTGTGAGAATTCTGCATTTACCGGATAACTGTTAAACTGGATTGAACTTGGATGATTAACCTCTTCAAAATTTCTTGCGGATCTTCCATGTCTTTACCAAGGCTTGTTTATATGTTTCTCTAAGAACCCTTTAAACTACAACTTTCCATGTGCCAATTTTAGGCACTAATTGACTGGCTGGGGAAACTTGTTTTCTTTCGTGACTCCCACTGAGCTAGAGCTCATCTATTTAGTTTTTGGAAGGAATATCAGCACCAGATTCTGGTGTGGATCCATCCTCAACATTTTCTGTGCTCCTCTTTACCCAAATCTTGTTCATCTCCCTTTGAATTTCATCCGCATTCACTTTTCCTTTTCCTTTGTCTTGGTTTTGATTATGATGCATCAGACCCTTTTTGTCCTGATTCTTACTTCTACAGAATTTGGCAATATGACCAGATCTATTGCACTTGTAGCAAACAATACTTCTTTGCATATTTGACTGATATCCTCTTGATCTACACTGGTTAGCCATATGTCCCATTCTATTGCATGCAAAGCATCTACCATTGAATTAATTGTTCGTTTGCATAATTCTACACTCATGAGATTTGTGACCATACCTTTTGCAATTGAAACACTGTCCGAAGAAGGATGCATTAGGCTAATTCATTCTTCTTCTGCACTGGTTATCTTTGTGACCAAATTTATTGCAATTGTGGTAGTATCCATTGAAGGATGGATATCTTTGAGCATTTAGTTGCCTTACCAGAGGTCTTCTAGGCCTGTTCCTTGGATTTCCTGATCCAGAGTTTTTCCGACCAGATCCGGAGCTTTCACCTTTCTCATACCCCAATCCTTGCTTGTCATCTACCCTCTTTTGGCTTTGAAGAAGAACTTCAAGTTGAGTAAAGCTTATCTTGAATTTCTCTTTATATTCATTAGTTGTTTGAAGATCCCTCTTAAGAGTGTCAATCTGATTCTCAAGTTGTTCTTCATTATCTCTTGCTTCTTCAAGATCAGATTCCAGATGCCTGATTATTCTATCCATTTTATGGTAGTCTTCTGACTTCTCCTTGAGAGTTTGTCTTAGATCATCTTCAGTTTTTCTTTTCTCTTCAATTTCTTGGGTGAATTTCACAACCCCTGATTCCATTTCATGTCTTACCATAATGACTTCTTTTGATAGCTTCTCACATAACTTGTTCTTCTCTTTCAGATCTTCATCGGTATTATTGGCTTCACTTTGACTTGCTAGTTGTTAAAGAAGTTCCTTTCTCTTTTTCATAGAGATACTCAGTTTCTCTTTTAGTTCATTTATGAAATCATCAGCCTATTTGAGTCTTTCCTTCAAGTTATTGACTTCGGAGTGAGATTGTTCAAGATCATCTAGAGCAGACTAAAGTTGTTCCCTCATACCATACATATCCATTGAGATTCCTAGATCTTCCTCAAGTTGTTAGGCTCTATTTGGAGGAACTTAGCTCTAATACCAATTGTTGATAACTGAGAGGGTGGGGGGGTGAATTAGTTATCTTAATTAACTTAACTTTCTATTCTTCTTTTATAACTAGTGTAGTATTAAAATAAATAAGCATCCATAATCATGAAAGCAGAAACAAAGTCAATTCACATAACACAATGATTTTGACATGGAAAACCTTGTTAAGGGAAAAACCACAGGGTGACTAACCCAAGAATGTATTCTCTGTTAGAAGAATAGAAATACAAAAATGACACTTACGAATTGGGGTGCACTGCCTGAACACACTGCTCATAAGAGGCTCACTGCCTACAAGAGACTCACTGTCTACAAGATACAAAGAAAGTAATAAGATACTTGAAATAATGAGAAGCATCCACATATGCTGAGGTTCAGTTCCGGTTAGGCTCAATACACTGATCTACTGTACTTCATTCTTCCTCTTCTTTGGTGTTGTTGTCCTGTCACATACCGAACCTGTATTACTGCTTCCACACTGCTCTCTACTATTCTTCACACAATACCACATACACCACACACCTTCATAGCGAAATCAATCTGTTATATATATCCGCACCAAGGATTTCAACATCTTTCTAGTCGGCATCCAGAATAGTCAATATTTTCCCAACCTCTGGTCTGTCGGCTGAATCCTTGCTTACCAAGTGATGCGTATCAAAGAGATGTTTGTAGAGGTCATCAATCATGTCAGAAAATCGTGGATGATCCCTTAAGAAACTTTATTACCATCAATATCTCATCTAGAAAAAGGTTTGATGCTCTGTTGGTTAGTTCTTCGTCAGTCTACTTTGCCAAATAGGAACCCAACACTTAGGTGTTCATATCTTTTCACTCTTATATCACCGGAGGCTCAATCTCTAGAATATATTAGTCAAGCTACTCCACTTGACTTTCCCAAGTCTGCACTTTATTGAGATACTTCCTCTAAGAGATCTAGAACTAACTGTCAGACCTTACTACATACTTTGTTCTTGCTTACCGGACCAAGATACACTTCAGTCTATCTTCCGGTATGGTCATATCATGTCCTACAGATGTGTGGGATGGACTTTGTTACCATCAATGACAACACTTATTAAGCCACAACGTGTCTCTTGCCAACATCTTCCACCTCCCATCACCCACTCTATCATTCCTTTTGCTTCTTTCATTGTAAATATGTTGATAAAACTATCATCCTCTTTTTTCCCATGTAGTTGTGCTCTTCTCTACTCCTAAGGAAAGAAGGGATGCATTTTTCTATGTATTTTTTTTTTCTTTTATAGTCTTTTTTGATGTTGTATTGCTCTCTGGAGGCCACTACAAAGGGCTTTATTCTCCCGAGGAATATTATTCACTGTATACAATAATGTTCTAAAGACTATTGGATATTTCTCTTGAATTGTGGGTTGTGATCTTATAATTCTCTGAAGGTGTGTTCTTTTTCTTTTTTGGAGAGTTTATTGTTTTGTACAGATTATCAATTTAGATGTATTAGGTTTAGACCTTGTTGTAGGTTCTAGATTGTTTTTTTAAGCAGGTAATAAGTTTGTATCTGGCTTTTACCAATGAATACAAAATATATTGCTACAACATTTTATATAGCGTCTCTACATCCTTCTGGTTAATATGAAATTGTAATGGAGATAGATGTTAAAAAATCATGTAATAAATTGGAAGAGGAAACTTTCAACCCTCACCTGATCCAAGTTTAAAATTTAGAAGTACATACTCATTTTTGTACAGGGATGGAACTATCATCAAAATAAAAATAGAAGCCCAAGCCCCTTCCCTATAAACTCATCCCTAGTTGTTTAAGAGAAACATTCAATTAATTGTCAAGATCTTCAATAGAGGAATGTATATGACCTATGCCAAGATATCTTGATATATGAGATATCATTTAGTTCTAAGACAAATCAAATTGTTTTAAGCAGTTGAAGGCCATTTAGAGATCATCAGCAATGGAACTGTATGGTTTACTTTTGCCAAGTGATGGTAGAACTGGTGAATGTGTATTGAACTAGAAGGAATTTCTTGTGTAGTTTGAGTTTGGCAAGTGATATTGTAATACCTTAATAATCCCATCTCCTTGTATCTAATTACAAGGGTTTTACAATTCAACTAGGTGGGCCCAAAAGCTACAAGATGTTTTCTTTTGCTGAAGGGAGAATCAACCCAACTTTAGGAATAGCAAAACCCATTAGTCTTATAATTAGACAAGAACTTTTTAATCTAGAGTTGAGGTACTAAGCCTTTCATCCCTGTTATGAATCATTGATCCATCCATACCATTTATGTGATTTAGTTGACTATTTCCACTATAATTATTGAGGATTCTCTTTCACATTTCTTGTTGGGCACGTGGACTGGTGAAGCCCAATGTAATGGCTAAATAACTTCTTGTCTTCTTTTATTCCTTGTAACCATCTATCTGCAATAGCCAATCTTGGCTTGTAATCATCACTGATTCTGGGTCAATGATTCCAGATGTAAAAGATGTTTGGTAGGGATTTTCAGATAGGATTCTTTTAGGATGCAAGGTGCTCGCTATTGTTCTGGAGATATACATGGATGTATGAAAAACATAGAGAGAGAGAGAGATGTATTATCTGAAATGAATAAATGCCCTTCTTTGTGGATGTAGCCATTAAAATGGTGAACCACGTTAATTGCTTCATCTTTTGTGTGTATGTTGTTTTTAGAATCTTTTCATTCTAAGTATTCCTTTTAATTGATGCTACTCTACTTTGGTTCTGTTATTTTGCTTCTTGCATTTACAATTGGTATCAGAGCTCTGTGTGAAGCTCAGTCTAGGAAAAGCCTATGAGGACTTTTTTGAACCTGTAAGGAAATCAAAATGGATGATACAGAAAAATGGAAAATAGAGAAATTTACAGGCCAAAACTTTGGTCTTTGGAAAGTGCATATGGAGTCTCTTCTTATCAAATAGGTCTTGTCACTCACCTTACTGGGAAAACCCAAAGGACAAGGTTCTATGAAAGATGAAGATTGGGAAAAACTAGATATGAAAGCGAAGCAAACTATATTTTTCTCATTGTCCAGCAATATATTATTTAATGTCTCAACTGAGAGTACTATGAAAGAGCTTTGGGAAAAGCTCACTAGCATGTATGTGATTGCTTCAGCTTCGAATAAGGTATTTATTATGAAGAAATTATATAACCTGAAAATGAAAGAAGGTGGGGTTATGTCAAATCATCTGAATGAATTTAACACCTTAGTTACTCAATTAACTTTGGTGGGTATTAAGTTAGATCCTGAGATTAAAGAAATTTTTCTATTGTGTTCCTTACTAAATAGCTAGGAAGGTGTTGTGATGGCTATGAGCACTTCTGTAGTAGCCAAAAGTACATTAGTTTTTTATGACATTGCAACCACTCTTCTCAGTGAAGACATGAGAAGAAAAAATTAGGAACCCTCATCCAACGATGCTCTAATAGCTATAAGTACAAGAAATAGGGGAAGAATCCAAGATAGAGGTAGATACAACAACCAGAGAAGGTCACAATCTGGTCCGCGATTGAAGTCTAGGGGCAGAATCGGTGCATGTTGGTTTTGTGGAAAACCCAGACACAATAAGAAGAACTACTAGAACTACAAGAAAGCTCAAGGCAAAGTGAGCACAAATAATCAAGCAAACACTACATGTGATGGTGTTTTGGTATTATCAGCAAGTGACACAAATGCACATTCGTGGGTCCTTGATTCTGGCACCTCATTTCATGCCACTTCATGCTGTAAAGCTTTTACAAATTTTCATGAAGGCATAGTTGCTAAGGTGTTTCTTGGTGACAATAAAGAATGTGACATCTTAGGTAAAGGCGATATAATATTGAATCTGAAAAATGGAGACAAATTAACTTTGACAGATGTTAGATATGTACCCATGTTAAAAAGGAATTTAATTTTTATTAGTCAGCTTATAGCCAATGGCTGCAATGTTAAATTTTCTCTTGATTCATGGAAAATTATGAAGGGGCTTTTAGTAATGGCAAGAGGAAAGAAGCAAGGTAATCTCTATATTTTGAAATATTTTGCTGAAGTGGGAGCTGCCTTGCCAGCTATGGATAGTGGGTCTTAAATATGGCACAAAAGGCTCGGTCATATGAGCCAAAAAGGTCTTCAAGTTATGCTTCAGTACAATTTGCTTCTAGGCATCACCTCCATTGATTTAGAATTATGTGAACATTACCTTTATGGAAAACAGTGCTGGACCAGTTTCTTGAGAATGGGGCATGACAAGAAAACTACTCCATTGGAGCTTGTTCATTCCAACATATTTAGTCTGAATCAGGTAACTTCTTTCAATGGAGCTAATTATTTTGTAACCTTTCTTGATGACTGTACTCAAAAAATTTGGATTTATATGTAGAATAGAAAATTTGAGGTATTTTCAAAATTTAAGATTTTTAAGGTTGCCATTGAAAATTAGATTGGGCATAAAATTAAATGCCTACTAACAGACAATGGTGGAGAATATTTCTCTTCAAAGTTTGATTCATTTTGTGCAGACCATGGTATTTGATGGATAAAGACTATCCCTTATACACCTCAGGAGAACGGTATAGCTGAGAGGCTCAATCGCATGATACTTGAGAGAGCTAGATGCATGCTCTCCAATACCAAATTGGGAAAATAGTTTTGGGTAGAGGCATGTAGTACTACAATGTATCTAATCAATCAAGCTCCATTGTCTAGGCTAGATTTTGACATACCTGAGGAGACATGGCTTGGAAAATGAATTTCCTATCATCATTTGTGAGTGTTTAGCTGTGCAGCTTTTGTTCACATTCTGAAAGAGTAGAGAACTAAGTTAGATTCCAAGTCAAAAAGGTGTGTTTTTCTTAGCTATGGTGAAGATCAATTTGGATTTCATCTTTAGGATCCCATTGCAAAGACCATAATCTGTAGCTGCGATGTTGTGTTTAATGAGAAGCATTTTCTAGGTTTGTAACCTTGCAATTCACCTCTGCTAGAATATATTGATGTGGATTTGTTTGATAATGGTAAGGTAAAGCAACCTACCATCACTTTCTCTTACCCACTAGTTACATCTTCTCATTATTACACCACATGAACTCTTGTTTCTATCAGTTCCTTGCCTTTAGTTGATTGCACATTACCCACATCAATCGCTACACATTCCAATGTTTCAACACTACCAATTCCAAGTGAAACACATCCATGGACTGGACCCCACAGTTCAACATAGCCCATTATGTCTTCAACATTGCCTTCTCATGTTATTGAGCATCCAATATCTCTTACGGTGCCAATTATTGGTCTTCAGGCCTCTCACAATTCAATGCAGCCTTTGTTTAATATACCGTTGCCTTCATTTAGTGCCGTGTCATCATTAGGTGAGTCTTTAAGTGGATCCTTAAATCCCATGTAGCCTTCTAATATCAAATCACTACCATCTACAAGTCATACGCAGCCAAATGCCACAATAATGCACTTGTCAAGAATGTAACAGGGAAGATAGAGCACTATATGTGCACAAAGCAAGGTACAAAGACAAGGGAGCTTACCATAGGGTAATATACAATTAGAGGTTGACGATGTTCAAAACTTACTCCAGAGACTAAATCTAGACTCAAATATATAGTCAGAGTAAAGTCTGAAATTGAGGAGGTCTACCTGTGAGAAGAGGAGACCAGCGAAATATGAAGACTATGAGTTATTACTCTCTGATTATGCAGAGCCGACAACATATAAACAAGCCTGCAAGCATGAAAATGTACACAATTGGATGGCAGCCATGAACGAAGAAATGGAGTCATTGACAATCAATAATACTTGGGATTTGGTTCATCTTCTCCCAAATTGAAAGCCTCTCAAGAACAAACGGGTTTATCATTTGAAAGACGAAGATGGAGGGAGTAAAAGGTACAGGGCCAGATTAGTCGTCAAGGGGTTTGATCAGCAAAAAGGTATTGATTTTATTGAAATTTTTTCTCCAGTTGTCAAAATGGACACAATCCATGCTGTGTTGGGTTTGGTAGCTATTTGGGATTTAGAACTTGAGCAACTTGATGTGAAAATAGTGTTTCTACATGGAGAAGATTGAAGGCTTTGTTCAACCAGGTAAGGAGCATTTATTTTGCAAGTTGAAGCAAAGTTTATATGGACTGAAGCAAGCTCCAAGACAATGGTATTTAAAATTTGACTGCTTCATTACTAATAAAAATATTATTCGATGCAAATCAGACCCTTGTGTTTACCACAAGAAGCTCAATATTGGTGAGTTTGTCATCCTTTTACTCTATGTTGATGATATGTTAGCTGCTAGTACTAGTGTTAAGATTATTGCTCAGCTGAAGCAACAATTGGCTCTTCGTTTTGCCATGAAAGACCTTGGACCAGCCAAAAGAATACTTGGGATTTACATATTTAGAAACATAAATAAAAGAGAACTTAGGTTGTCCCAAGAAAACTACATTGCCAAAGTGTTGGACAGATTTAATATGTCTCATGCCAAATAAGTATCTACTCCTTTGGCTGATCATTTCCACCTATCTTCAGCTATGTCTCTAAAAAATCAAGAAGAGGAAGAACAGATGAGGTCTATTCCATATACATCTGCAGTTCGTAGTATCATGTATGCAATGGTATGTATGCATTTAGACATTGCACAAGCAGTCATAGTTGTGAGCAGATTCATGAGTCATCTGGGAAAATTACACTGGCAGGTAGTTTAGTGGATTCTATGGTACTTGAAAGGTACCTCACATTATTGTTTATGTTTTGGAGGTACTGACATCTAACTTCATGGTTATGTGGATTTAGATATGGCTAGAGATTTAGATAAATGCCAATCTACCACTGGTTACGCATTTACATTTGCCGGGGCAGCCATTAGTTGTGTTTCTTGGTTGCAACAAGTTGTAGCTCTGTCATCCACAGAGGATGAATACATTGCACTCACAGAAGGAGCCAAAGAAATGATATGGCTTGAGCATTTGTTGACCGAACTGGGCTATCCAAAATTAGTTTTCACATTATATTGTGATACTAATAGTGCTATTCACTTGGCTAGGAATTCAGCTTTCCACAATCGAACCAAGCATATTGACCTTCGATACAACTTTATCCGCCATGTTATTGATGAAGGCAAGTTGCAAGTCACAAAGATTGACACAAAGGTCAATCTGGTAGATGCATTAACCAAGGTTGTTCCTTGAGAGAAGTTTAAGTTATGTCGAGCTTCTCTTAGTCTTATTCGTTTGTGACACTGAATTTCAAGAAGGGGATCTCTCTCTCAGAGCAGCTTCATTGCCAATCACATTGGTCTTCAAGTGGGAGATTGTTGGGCATGTGGACTGGTGAAGCCCAATGTAATAGCTAAATAACTTCTTGTCTTCTTTTATTCCTTGTAACTGTCTATCTACAATAGCCAATCTTGGCTTGTAACTGCTGTTGATTCTGGGTCGTTGATTCTAGATGTAAAAGACGTTTGGTAGGGATTTCAGATAGGAGTCTTTTAGGATGCAAGGTGCTCACTGTTGTTCTAGAGATATACACAGATGTATGAAAAATAGAGAGAGAGAGAGAGAGATGTATTATCTGAAATGAATGAATGCCCTTCTTTGTGGATGTAGCCATTAAAATGGTGAATCATGTTAATTGCTTTGTATTTTGTGTGTGTGTTGTTTTTAGAATCTTTTCATTTTGAGTATTCCTTTTAATTGTTGCTGCTCTTCTTTGGTTCTATTATTTTGTTTCTTGCATTTACATTTCTCTCATATATATGCCTTTTCTATACATTAATACATTAGGGTTTTAGATCACCACATCAATAGTTTTTTAGGGTTTTTATCTATCAGTGTTCTAGATTAGACGAATGAGGACAATAATCTTAGATCTATTTTGATTGTTCGTGATGATTCAACAGGTAGCACCATCTAATGGCTATGCTTATGTATGTTTATGCTACACATTATATATGCCTTTTCATGAAATCTGTTCTTATGGTGTAGAAAGGTTTGCTTTCTTTTATTTATTCACTTTTTTTTATCTATTTTTCTTTATGTTTTGTTTTGTAAGGGTATACTGGATGAGGATAAAATTTCATAGACATGTTTTGAATCAAATTAAGGATTCTAACATGCATCACCAGCTAATAGTTTGCCCTTTTGATGCATAGATACTAACTGAGTATTGGATTTCTACTTTCTATGTTTGATTTCATTATGTTTTTTTAATTCTATGATATAGAGGCTTCTGTGATATAGGTGCTTGTGATGGTATTTTCTATAGCTATTTTTGTTTTCTTTTTTCAAAATAAAAATTATCTTTCATTTTTTTTTATGTGCTAGCTAAATCTATTTTAGGACATAATGACAACAGAGCAAAAAGTTAAAAAATAAATAAAAAATTTAACCATTACCAAATTGTAAAACTTACCTCAAGAGAAGCTAGATAAAGGTGAATACTATAAAGGTGAATATTGGAGAGACAAGGTAAATATAATCTAAAGATTTATAGGGTGATGATAATACTTATTTTGTTCCATGGGATTTTCACAAAATAGTGTTAAAGAAAATAAAAATCAAGGTATAAAATTTTTATCGTTACAATTACAATTACTTTGAAAGGTATTTAAAATAATCTAAGGGCTTGGTAAACTTTCACAAGCTATTGAATAATATAATAATAGTCCATTATACAAAGTTAAGAACAAGTTCAGTAATGAGCCCTACAAACAACTAACAAGCAACTACAAGGAGAGTCAGCATAAAGGTCAAAGATGAATAACTACATACTCAAGAATAACAACAGTACAAATATTGTTTATCCTAATACTTCAGTCTCATTCTTACATAATTTATGATTGGACAATAAATAAGGCACAAGGGAAAAAACTAATTTTCCCAAATGACCATATCAGAATATTTGATGTTTTAGAGGGGTGGAAGAAGTAAATAGAAAATATTAAAGTTTAATCTAAACCATATATAATAAGGGCTATTTCTCTCAACATGTAGTAGAAGAGGTCCATTTCAGAATGGTGAATATGAACAAAACCCACATTTTTGAGTATTGATCATTTTATTTCTTGTGCACTTGAATAGTAATGCTTGTGTAGATTCATCCCAAGGATTAGATGGAGAGGTATAAATTAATGGAAAAACTAATTGGATTTATTATGTCAAAACTAAATAAGGTCTTAAGAATGTATGGTTTGATGTAAATTGTAGTCACTACATTTATCAAAATGCTTAATATTTGAGTGTTAAATTAGCATAACATAGAGCCTTCATTCTCTTTTTTAATAAGTTAATTGAAGGTTCTATAGGGCATCATCTAGAATGTAGTATCCATCTAGATTTATAAAGATATCCACTAAAAGTTCTGCAATGCTCTTTTCAAGAGCTATTCCCTCAAAATGCCTAAATTTTTTTCCAAGAGCAGCCCAGTAATTGAAACAGTCTCATCGAGCCCCACAACTACCAAAGTCATTTGGACAAAAATCTATATCCCACCGAATACAATCCAACCTACAACCACCAAGACATATTTTAAAAAAGGACTCAAATTGTAGCCCACCAAACAAGCCTCCTCTAGTTGAAAGAAGCTTTCCTCTTAAAAAATGAGCCAAGCTAGTATAATCTAGTGATTACAAGATTTGTCCTACCACTAGGGTAGGATGATAACTGCAAAAGCCAAAAGACAATTGTGATAAGAAGAAATTTTCAAGTAGCTGTAAGAACCAGTTGCAAGGGATGTTACTGTTGTACATGAGAAGGCTTGGTTGTACTGTAATGAGGAAATAACTTGTCTTCCGTAAACCAAACTTACCCTTCTCCCACAAAAACAAATATGATAGACACAACAAAATAACAAACAAAAAACTATTTCTATAAGGTCAACAATGACTATAATTAGATGAACAAAAACTCTACTTCTGTTCCAACAACCAACGATGGGGGCATATCCTAGGGTTGGAGTGATGTTTGTACCTAAAGAGGGAGAATCCGTAATCAGTTAAATGGATTCATGTAGATAATGTAGTCATAACCTAGTACATTAAAATCTTAAATCAATAAAATTAAACAGAGACTGAAGAATATGTAGGGAAAATCTTATATGTATTTGTATTCATAACCTAGCACATATAGAATCCTAGGACATTAGAACAAAGGATAGGGAAATTTTAACATTTATGATCTTGGGAACAATTGTACATATATTTGTGTTTATAAGGAAGTACATTGAGATTGTAAATTGAGACAATGAAACAAAGCTTGGAGAGTTTGTTGCAACCACATTTGCATTAATAGTTGTAATTATCAATATATAGTTGTATCCTAGTAATGAAATCTTAATTCAAGACATTTTAATAAATTTTGGAGAATTTGTTATAACTATGGTTGTGGTGGGCTTTACTCTGGGATCGAAAGAGCCCTGATTTACTACATTTGTGAAGAGTCATAATCTTCAAACTATAAGATCATGATATAAGGCGTGATTACATGCATATTTGCAGTTATATTCTAGTGCATGAAATTCTAATTCACAATAATTGAACAAAGATTTGAAGAATTTATTGTGATTAATTTAAGTTGAAGAATTTATTATGATTAATTTAAGTTGGAGCTTTAGACTCAACTATTCACATAATTAGGCTATTAGTTAAGTATATACTATTTTTATCCAGGATGCATTTTTTGGTTTCACATGGATCCAACATGCTTTTATATCTTCCTAATTTTATTGCAATTCTGTAAAATTTCATCACCATCCAATGTCTACACCGTTAGTTAAATGGATTCATGATAAAATTATATTTTGTACTCTACAATAAATTATACTTCAAGAACTTCAAAACACACCATAAACATCTATACTACTGGCAAGAAAGTGTGCATACACATCCACAATACTACTACTTGTTGTACCTTGCACACATGCCCCATTTTATTAAATGGTGACCCCCTTTTTTTTACTCCGCTTTGATTCAGATTGGTCTCAACATATTTCTTGAGAAGTGATGTTGTAGTGTCAAGATCAAATATGTTCGCATTTGGGTCTAATCTACATAAGTTTGGTGTGATGAAGTACTTGAGCCCTTTTAAAATTAAATCCAAATTAGGAGAGGTCACTTTCAGATAAATCCTAAGTCTTTTGGATGTTTTGCACCAAAATGAAGTATCACTACATTTGCACTAATATCTAGTGACACCAGATATTAGCGCTAGCCCTCTACAAACATACTCTGCGCTGAAAATCTAAGTCACCGGACTTGCGCGTAAAATGTACTCCACCATATATGTCCAGTTGTCAACAAAAGTTCAACAAAGTTAGTGAATGATGAAATCCCTACTAAAGTGCTTTCTTAGACTTTGCGCTAAATATGTTCATCACCAAATATGTCCGATACCCACTGAAAACCTT
Organism: Cunninghamia lanceolata; assembly: GCA_027924645.1. Classification (NCBI taxonomy): domain Eukaryota; kingdom Viridiplantae; phylum Streptophyta; class Pinopsida; order Cupressales; family Cupressaceae; genus Cunninghamia; species Cunninghamia lanceolata. Next base: position 16,329,035 of record BSBN01001121.1, on the reverse strand, counting down.
GTAGGTCTAGTGTTCAACAAATATTCTACCATGTGCTAAAAAGCACTACAACTTGATCTATGCTAAAGACCATCTTCAATAGATATATCCTGACCACAACGAAAACCCTATAAAATTTGAAATCTGTCGAGTGTGCACCACTCTATCCCTACCTTGCATTTATGGTGGATTGCCATGGAGTATAAATGGCCTTGAATTCTCTATTTGAGCTTGCATTGCATTTTACAATGATTAGACAGAGCTCTGCAAATTTGTTTATAGCGATTTAGAGGAATTCATGGCATGGGCAAATCAATCATTAGTGCACTCAACAAGCCACAAACTCCATTCCTCACAAGCTTTGCAATCTAGGTCAATGTCATTAAACCCTAAACACTGCTTGTTGTATTTAAACGTTATAGTGGAGGGTTTTTGATTTGGGACCTTCGTAGTGATGATTCTTTGGTGAATTTGTTTGCATTTCCATTGAAAATCTTTTTGAATTACTAGGTTTGGGTTTGAATATTGGTTTTTGCTTATGGATTTGTGAATATTTAGTGTATATATGTCGGTTGGGTTTCCTTTCATGGGTTTAAATGTTTTTATGAAAGATTAACAATTAAATGCTTCCCAAAACTCTTGGTTTAAGCCTTGAATCAAATATACTATAATAAAACCCCAATTAAAACCACATGGAAAAAGTCAAAAAAGTCGAAAAAGTAAAAAAATGAAAAAAATAAAAAAGAGAAATCCCTTTGTCCAATGGTGAAAAAATAAAGAGAAATCCCTTCGTCCAATTAAAACCATATTTAGTGTATATATGTCGGTTGGGTTTCCTTTCATGGGTTTAAATGTTTTTATGAAAGATTAACAATTAAATGCTTCCCAAAACTTTTGGTTTAAGCCTTGAATCAAATATACTATAATAAAACCCCAATTAAAACCACATGGAAAAAGTCAAAAAAGTAAAAAAATGAAAAAAAAAAATACCGTCCATGGAACTAGACACTTGAGTCCCTCCTATCCATATCCACCTATGCCATCCAAAAAGTCAAAAAAGTCAAAAAAGTAAAAAAATGAAAAAAATGAAAAAAAAAATAAAGAGAAATCCCTTCGTCCAATGGCGAAAACCTGGTAAACAGGCACCTTGGATAAGTACCATGATGGAAACCTAGCAAATAGGCATCATGTGTAAATTGATCTTCTATGGAACCTACACTTAGGGGCACCTTGCCTCATCCAACTGATCATTTTCCATCCTATCTTGACCTATCTTACCATGTCCTTATTCATCCGCATACACACACCTATCCCATTGCATCCATTCATCCTCCATTCCTTTTGTTGATCTTGATGAAAGATTGGGGGCAAAATGTTGAAACATGTTTTGGATATCTCTTGATATACCTTATCTTTTCCAACAAACCAATCCTATCATTATACTCTTATCATTGTCCATCTTTCCATCTATCTTATCATCATAAGCGTTGTCATGAAAATCCCAAACATACTATCTAGAATGGGGCACGTTGTTCTTATGTGACATAGCCTTTGAGATCACATCTTTTCTCTTATGCATACATACATATACTATAGCCTATCCTTGTATCTACCCATCTATCATGAGTCTTCTATCCTATTTGTTATCACCCATCTTTTATCTAATCCCACCAACCTACCTCCTGGCACCTAGACTTGGTCCTGCCTTGTCACTGGTATTTAGCGCAAAGGCTACCCAAATTGTAAATCCATTGACATTCCAAAACATATCAAAATACAAAAAAATAATAAAAAGTCCTGAAAAAATACCAAAAAAATCATACAATGTCTTGAAAAAATCCAAAAAAATCAAAACATATGAAAATCCCAAAAAAATGAAATATCCCAAAATATGAAAAAATCATATAAAAGATCTAAAAAAATCCAAAAAAATGTCATAAAATTCAAATTCCAAAAAAATCAAAACATATCAAAATACAAAAAAAAACATAAAAATGTCCTGAAGAAATTTAACAAAATCAAAAAATTTCAAAAATTCCAAACAAATCAAAATATCCCCAAAAATACAAAAAATCAAATATCCAATCAAAATGCAAACAATAAAATCACTTCTTCAATCACTTCTTCCAAATCAATCCAATCATCAAATCACATCAATCACACAAATCGAATAAATTACATCAACTAAATCACATCTATCAATTCTTTTAAGTCAAAACCACTCAATCTAATCAAATCATTTCTTCTGATCCAAACAAATCATTCAATCCAATCATTCCAATTCATCTAATCATCAAAATTGATAATCAAAATCATCAATCCAAATCAACCCACTCAATCACATCTTCCAAATCAATGCCAAATCATTCCAATCAACCAAATCATCAAATCTCAAATCCAACCAATCAATTCATCCATTCTTCAAACTCAAATCCAATCATCACTTCAAATCAAATCAAATGAAATCCAATCCATGTCATCACATCACCATCATACCAACAAACATCTATTCCATCCCAATCAATCCCTAACCCAATCAATCTATCTACCCTCACCATCAATAAAACAAAATCATAACTACATCTCATTTTTAAAGTTAAATGCCTTGATCCCGTGGATACAGGGTATATAGGCAATTTGGAATATGAAGGAAATATCCAAATTTAGGCATAAGGCGATACTCCTTTTTATCTTCCACCTTTCTTCTGATCATCATCACCATCTTCTACCATTTATCTTCATCAATTCATCAATTCTTTAAAACAATTCTTCTAATCAGTCATTCAAATCAATTCTTCTCCAAATCACTTCCTCAATTCATCAATCCATCACTTCTTCCATTCATTATCAAATCATCCAAACAATAAATCCAAATGCAAGTCATCCTTTATCCATACCAATCAAGTTAATCAATCTTGTCAAATTATCCAATCGCAATCAACGGTCTTGATCCTAATCTTGTTGTAAACCAAATCAATCAACCAATCAACTATTATCATCATCATCTATCATCATCATCAATCAATCAATCATTGGTTTATAGCTTGACAGGGGTAATACCTTATTTGTTTTTGAATCATTTGTGCATGTTTTCTCATTTTCTTGTGTGTGTTATCTTTTTATCTTGCATTTGTATCACATTTGAATCACTCCCAGCTAATATTCATATCTTGTATCTAGACAAGGTTGTATTACGCTGGGGCATGAGACACATTGTCACCTTGGTCCTCATAACCTAGTGCATAAAATCTAGTGCTAAATCAAACATCATGATTGCTCACTTTCATTGTAGCATAACGTATCCTTCATCTCTTCCCTCCACTTCCTATCTTGCATCATTCATCTTATCCCTCCAAGTATCATTTCATTTCATTTTGAGAGCTTACCTGTGTTTGTTCAACCTGCCTATCCTCTTGAGGGGGGCATCATCATCCTATCTTTCTATCATCCACCCCTTTTCCTCTATCCATACCTTAGCTTCTTTGAAATGATATTACTCGACACAAATTTCATCATCTCGAACATCATCTCAAAGAGGGGCAAAATGTAGACACCCAAAATTGACCCATTTCATTATTTATGCATTAAACGCATATTGCATCGCATACCTTCATTTTGTCTAACACACTTATAATCAAAAATCTTAATTTCTTCCCCATCTCTATAATTAACTAAATAAATTCTATTTATTTAATTAATTTCCTTATTTCTTCTATTTGCCATCAATAACTAAATAATTTTAAATTATTTAATTATCCCATCTTTCATCTAAAATAAATAAAATAAAATATTTCATTTTATTTTATTTCATTCATTATGCACATAAATTAATTAAAATTTATTTAATTAATTTATATCTTATCCACTCTTATCTTTATCATTTTCTTCTTAAATCATGCAAGTGGGCACCCTTGTCCATAAAATAGCAAAAATCAAAATGTGGGAAGAATTAATAAATTAGAAAAAAATCATCTATCCTCATCACTGAAATCTCAAAACAGAAAAAAGCATTCTATCTTGAGAAGGAATCTTATCCTCATTAATAACCCACCTAAGATTTCTAAATAAAATGCCTTTTTATGGACACATGACACTTGCACATTCATCCATGGTCCTCAACCATTGATTTCTCCTTTTATTCCTGACCATTGATAAAAAAAATCAGCCCTTGTCTATAAATATGGCCTCTCATAAGCCATTTGGGGATGCATTGAGTTTGATATCCTTATGCTGTCGAATTATCATTAGAACCTTTGCATCATTCTTCTCCAATCTTTTCACCCATTCTCATCTATTATCTTCCATTTGATTATCTCCTATCAACATTATGATGTGACTGTGAGCAACCAACAATCTAATCATTCGAGCGATCAATCATGCATGCATCAACATCTGAGGTATTTGAAGGATTTGGGTATAAAGGTATTGCAAGTTATGTTTTATCTTTCTCTTTTGTCCAAATTTTTTGGTATACAGGAGCTATTGTTTGTGGTTTTGGATGGGCACTTGGAAATAATGGAGCTATAGCAATAAGGATGAGTCTTCCATAGGATAATTTGTATTGTAAATAGTCACTTTGTTGCTCAAATGGATGTCTAGCTCACCGCAATATAGATTTTGACTATATCTATCAAAGCATGCCATGCACTGTACAAAACTTGATCGATGATATTGCTTTATCACTCCAGGCAAAATGTGGGATCTAATTACAAGTGGACTGTAAAACAAATTAAATCAACACATGACCTCAAGCGACTTGATGATTCACTCAGAATACATCATACATAAGGACTTGAGGTTAATGAGGTGGATGTTGTCTGTCATTTTTGTGAGTTGAACATCATGAGTGTAGAAACCTTCAAGTGGTTGGTGAAGCTTGTGGCAAGGGCCTTCTATGATGATATCCCCATAAGAGCAGAGAATCAACCAAAATCTAGAAGAAGCGATAACAAGGGAATGATAGTTGTGGTCCTTGATGCTTTAACAAGACTACAAAGGGAGCAAAAGTTTTTAATGTTGTTGTAGCAACTACAACAAATGGTCAACAAAATGGAAAAGAAAGTGAAGAAAAGTTGAAGCTTCATACTCACTCTTATTGTTGTCTGGATTATGCATAGATATATGATGTCATATGGTACAAAATACATCAGATGAAGAAAAGATTGAAAAATGAGCTATGTGACAAGAATACACTTCAGGAAATGTCTGTCCTAATTGTCATCAAAGGTATTTAGCCTTGGATGCACTTCAATTAATCAGTATTAATTCAGATGGTTTTCACTATTTAAACTACAATTCTAAACTTCTTACTAAGAGCAACAAGTTTGCTACAAAAGAAAAGGAAAGATGCAAAGTTGGATTCCAAATAGGCAAAGAGGCAGTTTGAGGGACAAAAAGAGTGCAAGGCACATTGAAATGAAAAAGACAAGCTGGAAAGATTTCAACATTCATGTAGGTTGGAAAATGAATTTGAAAATAATAAATGTAATAGGTTTTTCAAGAGTCAATGAAAGGGGATGGGCTTTTGGGCTGCTAGGGAGGGACCTCTATAAAACTAGTTTGTTGTTAATTGTATAGGACCTTTTTGTTGCCTATGCAACTAGAAAGCTCTGTAGAAGGGGTTATTAGAGAATTTGAGCTCTAGTTTTAGTTTTCTTTATATTAATGAAGGATTATGCTCTTATGTCCATAATTTCTTCATAGATGTTAATTATTCTTATGTTCATTCAATTTCTTTATCTATTATAATTTCTTCTGCACACTCTTGATATATAAGTGTTTTTAGAGGACTTTGTGCTTTTGTTGTTGGTTACTCTCTCTCTCTCTCTTGGAGACTTTGTTCTCCCCTTTTTAGTTCAGTTTGTCTTTCCTCAAGAGGTTTATGTTGTGTTTCTTATGTCCACAATGTGATTTCTTCTCCTTTTCTCTCATCTTTTCCTCTTCTACCTTTCTGTACTTTCTAGTTAAAATTACTCAAAAATCCAAAAACCCCCATCATATGAGGGAGCTACCCCTCTCAAATGCAGAGGAGAATCATTGAACTCACAACAATTTCTCCATTTGTTAGTACTTTTGTTGCTTCCTGTTGGGCGAGTCTATTTATTTCTGCAGCAGTAAAACTGTATACTAACAACTTTAAAATCTATGCTACTGATAATCTATGGTCATGATTGGATGTGTAGAATCATTTATTATACATAGGTTAGCAATATTTTGTAAGTGGTTAAATAGGGTTGTAGCGTTTTCTATTGTATAGAAGGGTAGGGCTTTTTGGGAAAATGCTAAGATAAGATTCCAAACATCTAGAGGTGTTGGTTAAACTAGGGGGCTACTATTATCCCATGATACAGAAGGTTGATTTATATCCATGGCCATAATATGGGCTATTTGTAGGGGTTACAACTAAAGGATTAGCTTGAAGTTAGGTTTAAGGTGGTGGTCTTTTGTTGTCCAAGGTATTTAGGGTTGACAAGGGATAAAGTCTATAATTCTAATATGGATCTTGTAACAATTCTTTCTCTAATAGGTCATTGAGCTCCTTTATTCTACAAAGGCACTAGGTGAATGAATAATATGTGCTTCAAAAAGAAAATAAACTAAGATCTACATTGAAGTCTTAATCAATGCATGGAACATAGAGTCCGATTGGGTATGCTAGAAATGGTTGATGTTGAGATTTATTTTTCAAAACAACTTTTTCCACACAAGACATCGAGCATGGAAATTTTATACAATACAAAGGATCTACAAAACAATATTTGGGATTACAAGCCTAGCTCCTTATTATTCTAGCTTAAACCTCATATGATGAAGGAAAAGGGGAAGAAATGAAAAAAGCATATAATTGAAATCAAACACTTGAAAATTCTCTAGAATAAATATATCATCGCTAATTTCTTATAGATATTTTAACACACTAAATAATAGTATATAAAATATAAATAAAGCGTGATCATGAAAATGAAATAGGCACTTTATCCATAAACAACTTTCAAAAATAATATTTAACTAGTATCTCAACTTTTTATATTTAATATTTGAAATATGTTACTCAATTACATATAAATGAAATGCTAGAAGTTTGTGGACACATACATAGAGGTTCCTTTGGAGCTCAAAAGCAAAAAAATAAGAAATCAAATTAAATGCGAGGCTTGTAGAGCTAACGTATACAAAGAAAAATTTGGGTTATGATTTAGTCCATGGCTCTAAATTTATAGGAAAACTACTAACAAGCTAATAGAAATTCCCCAAAAATAGTGAAGGCATAAAGCCTATGTTGGTATTAAAGGATAATTCCCTTGAGTAGGTGTGGTGAAATTGAAGAGAGGGTATGGAATCCATCTTGATTCAATCCTCTAAAACTAAAAATGGTAAAGCTGACATGGGAAAGTTTGTCACATGCAAAATGACTTAACAAATGCCTTTGAATCATCATTAGAATGCTTATGCATTCAAAAAATAGTTAATAGGATCTATCACACCTATAAACAATTAAGATATTTGCATTACTCATCATGGGTTGTTAGATTTGTGTGACATGGCAAGATGGATGGTGGATACTACCACTCTATAAAAATCCCTTGTTCGTTTTGCCTAAATTCTTGAGAGTTTGCCATGTGCCAAGATATCAAAGTTGACACAACCAATAGCTATTACGAAAAGATGTGTGGGCCTTGTTGCTAATAAATATTCTTTTAGCACTAAGTGATAAAGCAAAGGAACTGAGGTCTCTCGATCAATGGCTCATGTCAAGATCAACAAATGATCAATGGTTGAAGGCTCAATGCACTAAGGAAAGTTCTACACTAGGAGTTAAGTCATTTTGTTTCTTCAAATGTAGAATGAACATGTACCTTGCTTTAGACATCATTGTGAAGACATGAAATACCTATGAGGGAAGTTGCTACTAATGTCTCACGACATAGGGATTTATTTTTGGAACTTCCTTATGTCAAACCTTAAATCCCCATGTGTTGTTAGATATGAGACAACTAATTGGGTGGTGTGTGCTACTCTAAGCCTCCAAAGTCTTCAACATAAAAGAAATGCACTCAAAACCAACAAAAATGCTAAGGCAAAAAGGGATTTTCACCTACTAGTGAGCAAGGAACAACAAAATACACCAAGGGAAAAAGATTTTTGTCATTGTAGTGAAAATCCACTACATCTTCATTCAAAGTTTTCAATTTAGATTTGATTCTATTTATTTAGCAAAAATGTCTTTAAAATGAGATTTGTTCCAATTTTGTAGGAAAATTTTTGACAATGTTGATTTCCCTACCAAAATGTACATTTTTGTTCCTTTAATGGAAAAGTTCTTCCATAGATCCTCCATAAATAAATAAAGTCTAGATCTTTGAACCATATGTTTTCAAACACGATTCAAGGGAAGTTAGCTAGCATGAAATCTCCTAGGACATAGAGATTAATTGGAAAGTGGTGTGAGACTAACAATGATGAGGATATTACTCTCAAGAATCCAAATCTTAGATAGCCAAGAGGTAGAAATGAGGAATCTATCTAGTTGCTTAGCAATGTATTTGCTAGATTTGGGAACCATATTAGATAAATTCATTAAAGTCTAGTTAAGATTACAGTTGTTTAGAAATGTCTCCTCTCTTATCTTGGAAGGACAGAATGTCATTGAAATCAACACCTAATATTATCAACACATCAAACATTGATGAAATTAAAAAATTGAGTTGATTCCATAACTTGTTTTGTATATGCCTTGTGGGACCATAAATATTGAAAAGAAAGAAAGTCGGTTGGAAGAAAAACTTGAAATTTGACTAAACAACTAATTTTGATCCCAACCTACTTTTTTTCCATTACTTCACATCAATTTAATTAAATTTAAAAAAATAAAACAAATTTTTAACAACCATTCACATATCTTTTATCACAATATTTTATAATAAATATCTCTTACAATTTTGTTTATATTTCTTTAAGACTTGTAGTTAACACTCGATTTGACAAAAAAATTATTAACTCCCAAAAAGAACTTAATCTTCCACTAAAACTCCAGGGAAGAGAGGTGTTCCTATATTTTAATGACTCTTTCTACCATCATTATTTTTCTGTTTCATACATTCTTACCAGACTCTCCCTTCAACAAATGTCAATATTTTTGACATAGTCACTCTCTTAAAAAGCTTGACATAGTCACTCTCTTAAAAAGCTTGACATAGTCACTTTCTTAAAAAGCTAGTGTTAGATGAGGGATATAGCTAGTGTTAGATGAGGGATATCTCCTTCAAGTGGGCCTTGGTTTGGTACCAGTATTAAATTAGAGGCCTCAATTTTCCAATGCGTGAGACAAATGTGTCTCCATAATTTATCCGGACTGCTTCCTGCCGCCTCACCATTTTGACTTGATTTTGAGTTGCCATCAACAAAAGCTTTGGCTTACATTGAGTTTCTGGTCTCGCTCTCCTCTTTTTCAATATATTCTTTGAATAGAAATATAATGATAGCCTTATCGTATTTCTGATCTAAGTTTAGTGCATGCGACTGTTTACGATAAGCATTTGTCTATCAATCGTAATCAGCCTCCCACTGCGGCGTAATCTTCGTTGGACAACGATTGTATGTGTGAAAGTTTACTTGGAATAGTTATAAAGCTGTAAGTGTTTGAATGGACCAAATGTACTCCATTATAGCACGGCTTCTCTGGAATTGAGGGTTTGAGAATATTGTGTTGAAAATCAAGCCCGCAATATCCTTTGCTTACTGCAGATGGGGACTTTTACTATTAATTTTGTCTCAAGGCTCTTAGTTGTGTTTTTTATTATATGAATTTTCTTAGTTGTGTTTTTTTATTGATATGAATTTTATTTCATGTGATATTGTGACAAAAGATTGGTAATTGAGATTTGATGTTAAATTTTAATATCAGTATCTTTACCTATATCCAGAGTGGTGGTTAGTTCATAAGACCAATTCCTAGAGGTGCGGCGATTAATCCAACAATAATTGAGATTTGATAATAAATTTGAAATTAAAGAATTGAGATGAGTGGAATTTAAGAATATGAGTGTTTAGAACTAAATTGCAACAATTATCTTATCTAGTGACATGATCTTGTCCTGATTTCTGCAATTATGTTCTCTGTAGAAATGGATCTTTGATATTTGCAACACATGTTCACTTGATGGTATCTGAAGCAAGGAATACAATGGTGGTGCTAAAGAGCATTAGGGGGATTCTTATGCAAGAGCTGAAGTTTAGGACTTCCTTGTGCCTTAGACAAGCCTTGAGACAAAATTAATAATAAAAGTAAAAAGATAGTGGGTGGCTATGGATGCCAATGTAAGATGGCAGTGGATGATGTTGAGTCAACCATTGATTATCCAAAGGGATTGAGTGAAAGTTTACTTGGAATAGTTATAAAGCTGTAAGTGTTTGAATGGACCAAATGTACTCCATTATAGCACGGCTTCTCTGGAATTGAGGGTTTGAGAATATTGTGTTGAAAATCAAGCCCGCAATATCCTTTGCTTACTGCAGATGGGGACTTTTACTATTAATTTTGTCTCAAGGCTCTTAGTTGTGTTTTTTATTATATGAATTTTCTTAGTTGTGTTTTTTTATTGATATGAATTTTATTTCATGTGATATTGTGACAAAAGATTGGTAATTGAGATTTGATGTTAAATTTTAATATCAGTATCTTTACCTATATCCAGAGTGGTGGTTAGTTCATAAGACCAATTCCTAGAGGTGCGGCGATTAATCCAACAATAATTGAGATTTGATAATAAATTTGAAATTAAAGAATTGAGATGAGTGGAATTTAAGAATATGAGTGTTTAGAACTAAATTGCAACAATTATCTTATCTAGTGACATGATCTTGTCCTGATTTCTGCAATTATGTTCTCTGTAGAAATGGATCTTTGATATTTGCAACACATGTTCACTTGATGGTATCTGAAGCAAGGAATACAATGGTGGTGCTAAAGAGCATTAGGGGGATTCTTATGCAAGAGCTGAAGTTTAGGACTTCCTTGTGCCTTAGACAAGCCTTGAGACAAAATTAATAATAAAAGTAAAAAGATAGTGGGTGGCTATGGATGCCAATGTAAGATGGCAGTGGATGATGTTGAGTCAACCATTGATTGTCCAAAGGGATTGAGTGTTATTGATGTATGACAAGTAAATACATTGATGGTTGGTGTACCTAGAAAAGAAAAGAGGTTAAATGCTCTTTTGTATGCTTATTTATTGACAAGTTGGATAGAGGACAAAAAAAGTGGCCAAAACTCATTTTAGCCATAATTTGATTGAACTTTATTTAAACATCATCCAAATCAATGATCAAATAGTCAATAGCAATTTTACACTTCATCCACACCAAAAAGTGGTAAATATGTGTCATATTTTTATTGGGCAAAATTAACCTTTGACTATTGAACAAGATGACATTTAAGAATAGTCATGTGATTGAATGCCACTAAAAAATTGTGCACATAATGGATCGATGATACCCAAGCCATAGCACACTCATGTTATATACAAATATTAATATTTACAAGAAAATGTATTATTTACTAATGCCTGACATAATAAAAATATAACACAAGCATATTATAATATGACCACCTAAATTCAAATTTGAAAGTACCACCCCTAAAGATTGGATTCATTTAGCATGAGGAATGGACCTACTTAGGAGACTCCAAAATATTTTTTTATGTTAGGAAACGTGTCTCAACCTTGCACCTAATGCTAAGATTACAAATAGTGTGATTCTTAGGATGAAAAACATAAAACACAATTTCTCAAGTGTAGAGTTAGTTCTTGACCAAAATAAAAATTATGGGTTGTTCAAAATCAATTCCTGGCTGCCTTTCATGTGGACCTCTTTGAGCTCTACAATTTTTTCAAAAAAAGGCACAATCAACCTCTTAGATAAAAAATTATGACCTCTAAAAGTTGGGTCTCCTACATTGGAAATATAAAAACATCAACACAAAAAAGAGATATAAAGGGGAGTTACACTTGTGACCAACATGTCATAAGGCATATTTCGATGGGGATAATGAAGCCAAAATAGAACGCTCAATTTGACAAATGGATTATAACAAGGTTATGATAGGTGGAAGGAATATGCTATTTTAGCCTGTAGACTCATCTCAGTATTTGGATTCCAATATTTTGGGTGGTTTTATCTCATGGTTTTTTAATTACCATTTGATGGTTTCATGTATTGTATCTCATGTTTGGGCAACTACATGGAAATGGGGGACAAATTAATGGCTATCTTTGAGATTTTCAGAAAAACACATTCATGTTATGAAAAACATATCATGTAGATGGTTTAACATGTATGCATTTTTAATGCCTTGAATTAAAATTTTGTATTATCCTTCTCGTTTAGGGCTTGGATTTCCAATCCTAAGGGCTGGACATCTCTTGTGGCTCCTACATTTATGTTTTTAACATAAAACATCTTGAATTCAAACTATGACTTTATCAGGTTTACACATTTTACAATAAAATTTTACAAAACCACCACCAAAATAAAGAGCTACAAGTCTTACCTTTCTATCCATATATTTTTTAATATTTTAAATAAGTTAACGTATTTATTTTTATTTTCTTTGAAGAGTGTCTTGATATTCCTCGAACACATATGTATTGATTTATTTAATAACTTTTGACCCACTTATCCAAACTTCGATAAACATATATAGGATTCTTCTATGCTTCATTCTATGCACATTCAAGAAAAAAATTACATTTTTGATTAGTTTTGTACAAGTTATGTGATGCGTACACTCAATTATACAATTTTCAAGATCTATCCACTTCAAAAAATCACAAAAAAAATTATTCAATAAAAAATATTAAAAAACATACAACTTGTAGTACTCACTATTCACTATATTTCCACCAATTGGTTATTAAAAATACCTAATATAGCAAAAAAATAGAGGGCGTACACCAGATACTATGTTATATTTTAGTCATAAAAATAGGAACACTTTTGTGTGTGCTCAACATTTAACCCTCTTAATCTTAACCATTTTGAAAAACCTTTAGTATTTTAAAAACTAGATTTAGTGTAATACAATTTTTTCTCTTATCATATCTTCAAATTTTGAGTGTATGCATCTTGAATTACTTGTCTAAGTTTAGGTTTAGCTAATTTCAAAAAAAAGTGGCCACTTTTGACTCCCTTTTCGTCCCCTATTTCCATGCACTTACGAGATTTATCAAGTTCTTGAGATGTAGGTTTCATACCGAGTTTTGTATGTATTTTTATGATGTTAGAATTCCCCAGATCTCTAATTGGTGATACTCTTGTGAAGGCTTATTTTGCAAGTGTATTGTAACTATGTTTACTGAATAATGCATTGAGTTTCTTTGGAGTATGGATTTTTTCTCCTAAAAGGGTTTTCCCTACGTACACCTATGTTATGTTATATTGCTTATTTTATGTTTTATATGTGTTTCTACTTTCTATAATTGTTAAAAAGATTGAAATTTGCACAACATTGTCCTTAGAAGTTTAGTGTAAGCAACATTTCCATGGACCTTTCTTCCTTTCATTTGGTGTCAGAGCATGATCACTTCAGATTCTAGGTATTAGGTAGAGGGTTTTTGTAACAATCTTCATTTGAGTGGGAATTTATGTAGAGAGAGTTTTTGATCTTATAACATGAAGAGATGGAAAGCACGTCAAGGATACAAGTGGAAATGTTCTCAGACATAAACTTTGAGTTGTGGAAACTCAAGGTGGAGGATATGCTTATGGATAGGAATCTATGGGATGCAATATCTAGTATCAAGACATTAGGTATAAACCAAGAATATTGGGACGTAATGGAAAATAAGGAAAATGGTCTTGTGAAACTCTATTTGGTAGATTTAGTTTTATTAACTGATCATGAGGAGACTTATGCAATGAATCTTTTGAAAAATCTTGGAGAAATTCATCAAGCTAAATCCTTGAAAAATAAGTTATTCCTTAGAAAGAAGTTGTACTCTCTTAGAATGGAAGATGATGGATCCACAACCAATCATTTGAATTCCTTCAATATGCTAGTTGCCCATCTAACATCTATGGGAGTGAAGATGAAGGAGGAGGATCGTTGTATGACTTTTCTATGTTGTTTTTTAGATACACGGGACAACCAGGTTATGGCCATTGGGAGTACTACCACCAAGTTCACGATGGATGAAGTGGTTGTATATTTTCTTTTTGAAGAAATGAGAAGGAATAATTTTGAGTTAGTTGAGGCCCTAGTGGTTTGTGGAGGATCCAAAGAAAAAGGCAAGAAGAAGGAAAAGAGGCAAGATAAGTCTAGATCCAAATCTTGTAGGAGATCCAAATCTCTTGGTAAGTTCAAGGAAAACTATTAGAACTATGACAAAGTTGGACATCTTATAAGATATTGTAAGGATGAGAAGAAGAAAAAAGGTTGACTCTGATGACGAGTCTAAGAGATCCTCCTAGGATGATGGTGATTCTTCTATCACTGCATGAGAAGGTGTGTGGTTGATAGACTCTAGTGCCTCTTTCCACATGACTACATAGATCAAGGTTGGTTTACACCATATGAATATTATGATGGTGGGAACCTGTGTATCTTGGAGATGATTCTCATTTGAAGATTGTTGGTCATGGAAGATTCCCAATTTGATTCCCTAATCAATGAATGAAGGGGATCAATGGTGTATTATATATCCTTGGTTTCGCATGAAACCTACTTTCTGTAAATAAACTTAATGATGTAGGTGTGTAGGTTTTTTCTTGGGTGGAGGGTGTAAGATGGTTAGGAGAGCTATGCTTCTTGCTAAGGGTGTTCTAATTGGCACCCTATTTCAACTAGATACATGCATAGTTCAGTGTAATAGTTATTTTTTTCCTATAATGAAGAGATGTGTAGAATCTTCACCTTTAGCATTGGAACCAACAATAAAGAGCTGTGGTGTGTCTGCTTCTGATGGTTTTTCTTTCTAGGTACCTAAGTGTGCTCATTCTTTGAAGATAAAACTTCCAGTAGAGAAAATAATGTGTAGCATTGTAGATTATTCTCTTTCACTTTCACACTTTATTTGGCACTTGCTTTAGTGTCCACTCCCCTAGTGTGTTTTTCAGGATCACTCACCAGCCTTAGCCTTACCCTAAACCCACAAAGAGATGTTTTCTAAAGGATTCTTTGACCCTTTCTGCTTATCCTATCCAAAAACTGTAAAAGTACCTTAGCCTTGGCAATCCCCCATGTCATTTGAACTTTCTAGGAACTAAAGTTGTATGGACCAAAGTGCTAGGAATGTACATCTATGCATCGTGCTAATGTCTCAAAAGTGTCTTTTAGTTTCTCAACCATTAAATTAGAAGGTGTGTTTTTACTTGCGTAGCATTCTGAACTTTTCTTGATCTCTATCTACACCCAAATGGCTCTTTTCCCATAATTTTCCCGCTTGCTTCTTCTATAAAACCATATCACTTTTCCATTTGAAAGTACTAATCTCTCATGCCAGTGAAGCTATACAAAAATTATTGCTCACTATTATTTTACTTATGTAATTTCTATTATATGCTCATTATTCATTGTGAGTTATTGAAAACAATCAATTTTTGTGATTTACATTAATTCCTTGCACTCTTCAAAAGAATCTCATTTAAGATTGCTATCCTCTTGAACAAAGTTTCATTTTATACTTCTATGTGATAGTCTTCCAACGAGATCCTCGTAACTCCTTTCCTCACTTTTGTCAATCCATTTAGATTAGCATTTATCTTGTGGGTTGAATATCATTTCCTTGCTTGTTCATTTATCAATATTGCATTATTATCTTGTCACTGCTCATCACAATTCTAGACACACTTAGAATTAATTTCACACACTATTTTATCAATATATCAATCTCTAGTTGTCATTGAGGTGGAAACACCAAAATAGGGTTTGACTAAGACAAACTCCTATACATCCCAACCCTTCTTCTCTATTTGTGATTGCAGGTACCATGAGAAAACATTTTGAGAACATGAACGATTGCATTTCCTTTCCCCTTTCTGGTCTATTCTATTATTCCATTCTCATCATATCATTTCTACCTATTTGTCTTGTCTATATCAATATTTGTGTAGTAATCATTGTGTTTGAAGTCAACAGGTAACTTTCTAAATCCATGATTTTGGTTTTATGTGTCATACAGACCACAATGTGACGTACAAACCTCTACACCACATGTCATCCTAGACACTGATGCTATCTGCCTAGTGCTAGGTTCTTTATGGTCTAGTATTTCTATTTCTACATTTGTTTCTATGAATAACTTTATAAATCTCTATATTTTCTTTGTTTTATCCTCTCTTTGTTAGTTTTAGTTGATAGCATTTAATCATTTCATTTCCAATTGCAACAAAGGGATATAGCATAGATATTCTTTCTCTTCCAGATTGGATAGAAGCAAGATATACATCTTTGGTGGCTAGTATCCTAATTTGTAATGGGAAGTTGTTCTAATTAAACATAGTTTAATTAGATTTACTTTTCCTATATCACATTTTGGTGAACCTGACATGAATCAAACATGCAACCTTTTCAATAAAGTCTAGCATACCAAACACCAGGTGTTCCCTAATGTCTTGCATCTTTCTACTATTGACATTGACATTTGAACCCTACTATGAAAACATAAATATGAGAATTATCCCACTCCACCCTTCTGTAAGCCAAAATGCATGCCTCCATTTCTGCCCCTAAGTCCTTCTACATCATCCATTCTGATTGTGGAGACCTCTACTCAACTATTAGTCATCATTGCTCGTGATCCCACTATTAGCATTTGGTGACCCCCTATTGTCATTTATTATGATAATGATTCAAATCAATCTTCCCCAAGGAAGATGTATTTGTGTCCTTGGCAGAGATAAAATCTCTTTCCTCAATCTCCACAAGATTGATGGATCTCACCTTTGGTGAGTTGCACTAGGATCCTCCTTTGGTTGTTGATCCTTTGCGTGATGAACTAGACATTGTACCAAGTACTACTCTCAAGTGGTCCCTCTAGAGGCCTATCCACCATCCCTATATGATGAGAACTATTTGGAGGTGGATGACCTAATAGAGCCTAATCCTTGAGTCTAGTCCCTTCATTTCATTTTTTATTGTTCATAGTTTTCCTATATGTTTTGTAATCCTTGTACTTGATGCATGGCATGTCTATTTGTTTTTATCTCTCCTTGGAGGACCCTTGATGTTGGTGCAAGAGGTACTCCCTCTTGTCCAAACACATACACTTCCACACACAAAATCATATAGGTAATAGATTAATACAGCAGAGACTCTCTGCTCACAAATTGAACTCACAAACCATACAAGATTGCAACAAAACAATATTTCACTTTATTATGCCAAAATCCACACATCAATCAATTTCTACAACATTACAAATAATTTCTTCAATGGTTGCTCTCTCATTCAAACCTACACACATACAAACCCCATGGCTTCTTCTGCATACCTAAGTATTCACTTTTGCCCCTACTCTACAACTCATTCACAGGTTTCTCACTTATTCACTTGAATGGTGCTATTTTTCATCAAATTTGTGCCCTCTCTTCACTTCCACTCCAGCACGCCCTATCCCTATGTTAGAGCCTCCTACATGGCCCTTCTATGAGGCCTTCTATATCTCCCTTCAACTATTCTCTGATAGGTAATCATAAATCTAATACAAAGCCTCTTCTGGTAACAACGTGGGAATCCCCTAAGGTTGTAGCATTTGGCCTTTTTAAACTCTACTTGCACACACCAAGGATGCCCACTAAATTTGTTAGGTGTTTGGCCTTTCATATCCCATTTGCATTTTGTTAAGACATTTTTAAATTATAAAGGGTGTGTCTATTGAGCATCATTGTGGTGGAAGTATACCAAACACACATTTGTTTATTATGCTAAAACTTCCTACTCCTCAGACTGTGACCTCAATCCCTCCACGTTGACATTAAATTGAAATCTCTTTTTAAATATTTTCTTATGCACCTCATAAAATTTGCATATATTTGTTTTTATCTCCCATGTTGAGAAGCTTCCTGAGATTTTGAATAATTTTAACAAACAATTATGCCTATATGGTATTTGAATTCTCCCCAAATTGTAAAACATCCCAAACATTAGTATCAGTGTCTATAGGCTTGTTTTCTATTGGTTGAATATTAATTTATTTTTGTGAATGGATATACATCGACTTCCCACAAACCACATTCATCTGTGCTGGCCCAACAAACGTATGATGAAGAAATTGATACAAACTCATTACAATTTCACCTCCTAGGGTGATGGATGATTCATCTCTATCAACTTTGACCTTCATATCACCAGTAAAATGCACAAGTACTTCCTTTCCATAAAAATTAGTCACATACACAGAACTATTATTGAAAGAAGAAAATATGTGAGCTACACCAAACACATGTTCTCCAAACAATGCCATTCAATTCACCACATAACTCTGCATACACTTTGTAGACACCAAAAATTGATCCATTTCATTATTTATGCATTAAACCCATAGCATAACCTAATCATACTTAACCTTGTAAAACACCTTGTAATATTTATCCTAGGTCATTACATTGTCCCACTTATCCCACTTGATCACTTTCCCAATTAATTAAATAAACCTCTTTATTTAATTAATCCCTCTTCACATGTCTTACAAACAATTTAAAATTAAATATTAAATCAAATCCCTCATCCATGTGTCACATGACTACAAATCTTCTCATGCACACATAATTTAAATAATTTTATTATTTAAATAATGAGATTCTCACTCACATCCTATTTTTAGCCCCACTTATTTGTGTGTCATAAGCATCTTTTCTCTCAAATAAATAAAAGAATCCCACTTATTCCCTCACATCCTATTTTGAGCCTCATGTCATAACCCACTTAATGTGCGTCATAGGCACTAAAATCAAGTTTTAATCCTAGCCCTACACATCAAATAATTGACTTTTAATCTTGGCCATCGAATCCTACCAGCTCTTGCCTATAAATCAACTCTCATCCAAGCCATTTTCATGCATTGAGTTTCAAGTAACTTTACTTTGTCGAAATCCCAATTGAGCCTTTACATCACCCATCTATCTATTTTCCTCTATCAATCTCCATATTACAGTTATGCTACAAAAATGAGCAATCAACATCCAACCTAAATTGATCAATCAATCTTTCAATGATGCATGTATCATTTGAGGTATTTGAAGAGTTTGGATCGAGGTAATGCACTTGTTTTTGTTTTATCTATTTTATTTGTCCAACTTTTTTGTCTATACATTCCAGCCACCCGATGGGAACACTAGCTTGATTAGTTTTAGTTTTCCGTCACTAAAACTGTGTTTTTTGAGAAGTTATGGTTGAGGTGCACTTCTGGTTAGTTACAGGTCATAGTTACAAGGTTTTACGTCGCCTATGGCTAAACATTTATTGCCTCTCCAGAGTCTGAGAGGTTCTAAGTCATGGTTGCACAATAGTGAATCGCAGTTGTAGAGGGATATATCACATATGGTCATTTTCAAATTGCATTTGAATAGCAGTGAATCACATTTGAATAGCAATAAGCCTTTGAATAACAGTGAATCGCAGTTGCATAGCAGTAAATCGCATTTGAATGGCATTAAATAGCATTTTAATGGCAGTAGGTCACATTTGCATAGCATTAGGTCACATTTGGATAGAATTAGCTCACATTTTCACAGCAGTGAGTTGTATTTGCATAGTAGCAAGTCGCATTTGCACAGCAGGAGGGTATTATTTTTTCTTTTTGCCATAACTTTTGCATACGGTATCAAAATTTTGCAAACAAGGACTTGTTGGAAATTTAACTCAACAAACTATGCAATGGAGAAGAAATTATTAGGTGAATATGTCATTTACACTACTTTTTTCTTGTTCAAAGTCAAACTTGATTTTAAACTTTAAATGACCATATCTTTAGCAAAATTCATCCAATTTTGATGAATTTTTTTTGAAAGTACATAGAATTTTATCTAGAATCTATTCATGCAATCCATTTTTCTGTATTAGATCATCTTAATTAGTTTTTATCAGATTCTTCATTTTTCACATAGCTTTCTTCTTGTGCAATTTTACTTGGGCTTTTTCGATTCTATGGCTTGTAGGTGAATCAAAGGAGCTGGAGCAGCGTTTGGATCAGTCACAACATCAATTTGGAAAGAGAAAACAATTAGGTACACAAATTCCATCTTTCATCACTTAATCACTGCTTACAAACACATTTGGATTTTGCTCTAAAAATGAATCTTGTCTTCAATCACACATCAAAATCGAGTCTAAAATTAACAAGTGTATTCCTACACATTTGATTTGGGAGCTAAAAAGAACAAGTGCTTGAACTACTTAATCACACATTTCAATTTTCTAAGGGTCAATTAACAACTACAAGTGTGAATCAAGTGACAACTCATTTAGTTTGCTTTTGTTTACCCTATCTTAGGAGGCCTTCTTGGAGACACACCCACTCCAAGGGACAACCTCAATTGAAGCTGAATCAAAAGACACCTCATCAGGAGTTGTAAATCTTGTCACTCTTGGCTAAGCCCCAAAGAAATTTATACCTTTGGGAAGTGAAGGTGAAGGGTGGGTTACCCCTTTTTCCCAGCTATGTGGCAGGATTTCTCTTTCAATTCTTTAGTCAACCTTGGGCAATCTAGCCTAAGACCTAATTGGCCATACCCCATTTGACTAGACAATAGGGCTTGTTGTTGTGTTTTCAAGTGTGTTCTTAATAATAACATTTAATCTTGAAAGGAAAATTGAGCATTGTGTTTGATGTGTGAGTTCATGCATTTACATGTGATATTTTGTGTTTGATATTGCCCAAAGTCAAACTTCCAATAAATATTTGACACATCATCCAATCTTTCCAAGCCAAACCATCCTAGTCATTCAAGCAATCACATACTAATCATTCTAAAACATCATCATAATCCTAATCAAACATTTGCTAAAAGTGACACCATGAGAACATTGGAAGACCTAGCACAAGACTTCATTCAAGCACTGTACCAAGCATCATGACCTCTAAACCACGAAAACATAAAAGATCTCCACTTTATCCTCCTACAAATTCAACTTCATGCAATCCAATCACCTCAAGTACATCACCTAATAACACAAGCCCAACACCTCCTAGTCACTTGCCAAACCCAACAACCAAATCATCATTTATCCATTCACTATCAACAAGCAATGCAACCTCAACCTTACATGTCATCATCTTCCATTTCATATCAACCTAGTTAATCCACATGTCAAATCAATTCCATATCAAATTATCCCACTTTATATCAACCTAATCCACCTACCTATCAAATTGATTCCACATCATCTTATCCCACACCTTTCCAAGTCAATGCCACATCATCATACCCAACTTCTTCCAATACCAATAACCAAGCCTATCAATGGTCTCCATAACAAGACTATCAAGCACTGTTGATAGACCTAAGTCCACCTTTGCAATAAGACCTAATATCCTTTGATACTCATGATACCTTTGACAAGTAAGATACCATTCTAGAGTTGCCTCCATCATCCACCCAAATGCTAATCCCTAAACCTACTATTCCTATCCCAACACCACCATGTGATCCTATTCCTAGCCCATTGATCTACCAACCTTTTAATCCATCAAGCCATTCATTACCTTCATCACCATGTTATTCAAACCCTTCACCAAAAGATTCGGCTGAGAGAATTTTAAAAGAGGATGCTCAAAGGAAAATCATTGAACTTCCAGAAGTCAAACCATGTGAAGAAAGTGCCTACAATGATTATGATTATTGTGCATACCATAGAACCAAAGGCCATAATATAAATGAATGCCCCATATTTATCCCAATTGTTTACAAGAGGTATGAAAATATAAAGAGAAAGTATGCCAAATCATCTCAATCCCATGTGTCACCCCCATCTAATCCAAACCCTAATCCATCCAATCCCATTATCCCACCATCTAGTCCAATTCCTAATCCATCCAATCCCATTATCCCACCATCTAATCTAAACCCTAATCTATCAAATACCATTAATCCTTTGTCTAGTCTAAGTCCTAACCCATCTAATCCCATTCTCCATCCCAAAAATCCTAATTCTTAGCCTACCACACCATCTACCCTTATCATCCACCCATTATATTGTCCATCCACCCATACACTTGCAAAGGATGTGATCCAATGGCTACTAGCAAGGAATAAAACATCTCCATGTCATCAAACATCTATCCTTGAGCCTATCCAAGAACCTTCCATTTTCAAGCCCATCATGTGACCTACAAGCTATTGAGCCTATTCAAGAGCCTCCTATCATGAGCCCAAGTAAAATTCCATCATACTCCCTTATTGATGAATATCAAGAACCCATCAAACTTACCCAAGAGTCATCTATTTCCATTCAAGAAAGTTAAGAGGTATGTCAAGAGAATAATCCTAAGAATGTGGAAACATCAACCCTTTGTTCCAATCAAGATCAAATCCTTTCCATACAACCCATCCATAACATTTATCTTTTCCATGATCAAGTTAATATTACCTATGAAGAAGCTATCCATTAGAAACTTGATCTTATACCTATCCATGAGAAAGATATCCAAATAGCTCCTATCCATCCTCCATCTAGCCCTATCCATAATGAGCAAACATCCATTTGTCATAATGAGACATGTGCATCCCAAGAACACATAAGCATAGAAGATCAAACCAATAGCTTGGATCTACATGCACATAATCAAGATCCTAATGATCCTTCCACATCCACTATCAACCACATTTCAAATCCACCAACATATCCACTTGGCCTATCCACTTTCCTCCATGAATGTTCTTCCCCAAGAGAACAACATCCATTATCCACCACTTCACCTTCTCCATCCAATAAGGAACTCATGTCTAGTGTTCCACCTACACATAGTCCCATTGTCGATCACATCCTCCAAAACATTAATTATAAAGGTAAAGGCTTAGGCCTTTATGAGCAAGGTATTTTGGAGCCTGTCCATGTCAAAACACCTCCAAGCTCACATGGCCTTGGATACACACCCCAAAGTAAGAAATCTAAAGATGTTGGTAAATCCTCCATTCCTCCTAAGTCCACCTCTTTTCACCATAAAGCATATCATATACGTAAATCATATGTTGTCATTCCACCTCCACCATCTTACAAATGTCAAAAGCATGTGACCATACACCTTCCACCATCCAATTTACCTCCACTCCTTCCAACTCCTAATATCCCACCATCAACTCTACCTCCATTACTTCCAACACCTAATATCCCCATTATCCAATCCCCTTATCCATTTATCCATAAGTCAGATTCTAAAAATATCAATCATTGCCAACAAATGCACAAATTGTCTAAACAAGGAGCTTTCACCAACCCCACTTCCACTATACCCATGGGATTCAAAGGAAAAAAATTGGATGCCTCTACCTATAAAGAAAAAAATCCTACGGGTCCTCATGCCTTAAGACACAAAAACAAAGAATCAAAGAAAAACTCATCCCTAGAGCTGCATACACCCACACACCTCAAAGAAAAAATGAAAAAGGTGTGGGTCCCCAAGCAACAAGTAATTACTTCAAAAGCTATAGACAAGCTACAACCATCCAAACCCATACCTTCACATAAAGCAAAGTCTAAAAGCAAAATGGTATGGGTCCCTAAGAAACAAGCCATCAAGTCAAAAGAGACATCCCCCTCTAAAAAACCCCAACCATCCACTTCCATCCATTCCATTCAAAAATATCACATTCCTTCATCCCACATCAAAATAAAAAATCATAAAAAATACTAAGCCTATGTGGGTACCTAAAGCACTTCATCACCCATCCCCTAAGCAAACATCTCCATTGCTTCCTACAGCACCTTCCCATCAAAAACTTAAATATTTATCACGGTGTGTGCAACCTTTGGTCATGTTTCCCTTCCATTCTACAACATTCCCACACACCTCCATCTCCCCATCTTTCACCTATTATCCTACATATCTTAACCATCATCTTCCTATGGTCCATGCTTTTGGCTATGCCTCCCCATTCATCTTTTACATAAGTCCTACATAATCTGTGTTGGTGTGAATAGGGTTATCACCTAAATGGTTTACCCTTGTGTGGATAATTCATCTTATTTAACTATTTACTAGTTAAATAATATTCACACATCACACATAATTCACACATGTTAAGTTGACTTAGTGAGTCTACTAGGTGTTTCTAGTTGAGTCTAGTTGTGTGTTGAGTTTTTGATAGTTGGAGTGAGTTGTCTTATCCTCCACATGTGCAATTAGTTATCATCCTCTAATTGTCACATGTTGTAGGAATATCTCTACCTTTCTAGCTCTCACCTTGCCTTCATAAGCAAGGCCTTCTTCATGTATTGAAATCTAATCCACAATTACTTGTAATCTCTTGTAATCTTTTGCATGCAATGATAGAATAACAATATTCTCTCATTTGATCTCTCTTGTGCTTTCATGAAGTCCTACATCCTGGATGGCTCCAATCATAGCCAACTCTAACATGGTATCAGAGATCTAAGAAGAATCACTTTGTGTTAGTCAATTCTTGAGAGATCTTGAGTGAAATTCATGGTGGATCTTGATAGTTGAGTATGCTCTTCTGTTGTGTCAAATGATGACCAAGAGAATTAGAAAAAAATTGACACAAATACCAAATTTGTGAAGGATTCCCCTTCTTGTCCTTGTATTGTAGGTGTGTTTTGGTGCATGCTGCTACAAATTTGAGTGCACCATTTCATTTAGGAGGTCTGAGATAGTTGAGATTGGCTTTTGTTTCATCCAAATAAGACACTAGAGGCCAAATCTATAGAATTTTCAATCTGAGGGATAGATACCTGATTTGGGAGGCATCTGTAATTTTGGACCAGTTTGTGTCAAATCCGACCCTACCATCGCACTTAAGATGCTCGAAAACCTATAAATCGACTGTAAAATCGTCCAAATTAGACAAAGTTGCAGCAAAAGGCAAAAAAATTTATCCCTCGGTCGTACAAAATCTCGTAGAGAATCTCTACAAAATATTCCATAGGTGTCAGGGTGAAATCTTGCCTGCGTAGGTGTAGGCGTCATTGCAAAATCTTCGTTCATTACCCACTAGGTCAAAGATATATTTCCCTAGTTTGGTAAATATTTATCTACCATTTAAAGTTCTTTGCAGAATCTTTTTATTGTAGGGTACCTGCGTAGGGCAAGTAACCCTGCACTAATCGCAGTGTCCCAGCAAAATTGTGAGGCGCAAGCCCCCACTATCAGTGGAGGCACATAGTTTAACTGCCTGACAATCTTATTCCATAAGACATGGCAGACTTAATCCCCCTTGACGGTCATTCAAATCTTTACCAGTCGCGTGCATACTTACATCTCGACGTTGAAAATTGCTTGGTGCATATCCTTCAAATCTTCAGTG
This sequence comes from Cunninghamia lanceolata, assembly GCA_027924645.1. NCBI lineage: Eukaryota > Viridiplantae > Streptophyta > Pinopsida > Cupressales > Cupressaceae > Cunninghamia > Cunninghamia lanceolata. The sequence continues at coordinate 16,303,577 of BSBN01001121.1, read as the reverse complement.
GGTAACTACAGACCCAATTCTCTCCAAACACTTAAGCGGCCATTTTTTAATGAACACAAACGTATAAAATTCCCTGATGATCATTCTCCCAGAGGTCTTTACGGGCCCCTAAACTAGTGGTCGACAGTCAATCTACAAACAATCTGACACAAGCTTTTGATATTAGTTGTATTTTCAAAGGCCTCCAGGCGATCTGAAATTGAAATCTCTGCTCAAAATTCCAATAGTGGCTTCTGGATTTTCCATCCTCTAGCAGTCTCCTTGGCATTGGTAGTTTGTTTCTAAACTTCAGCAATTTTGAAACCCCCCGCTAGCAGTTTATCTCAACTGTTCAACTTTGTCAATGCCGAAAATAATCTAAACTTGTCAATTGTTCCTTAAATCTTTAGGCAGCCTTCACAGTTTTTTTTGGCAGTTAACCAAAACCATTTGCCCACAAGCAGACTTCATACATTTTGTAGTGGTGGTAGATCTAAAACCTGCCACTAGTGGTGAACTATCTCCGATAAGGATTTTAAATTTCCCACCCAGCCAGCATTCCTAAATAGCCTACAATCACCTAAAAATGGTTTCCACTCGAAAAGGGTGGTTTCTACATTAAAATGATGGTTTCAAGCCTCTCAACTGGTGGTTTCCTGCAGTCTTAAGTGGTTTTCCATGGATTTGTCAGCAATTTTTGCATTTAACCAGGCAATTTCGGCAAGTTTTTGGTAGTTTGTCGATAACCAAGGGTGGTATTACGTTTCCCGAGAGGTTTCGTACACAAACTGGTGCAACATTTTTCTGTACAATGATGTCATTTTCTAGAGAGTGATGTCATTTTATGACATTCGTATGAAGAATATTTCGTCGAATAGAAGCATATTCCGGTGAAAATTTATTGATGTCGGCATTGCATTAGCACCAGGGGCCATTTTTGCCCCTTAAAGCCTTAAAAGGGGGCTATTTTTCTTTTTTGCATAACTTTTGCCCATGGTGGCCAAATTAGGTAAATGAGATATCATTAGAAATCTAATAGAGAGAACTTTGTAGTGGTGTTAGTAGATTTATGATATTTTTCTACAGGTGATTGCTACAACAGTTTGAAGATAGATCTTCGTTTTCAGTTTCTGAGCTCACAACTTTCATCCACGATCTTTGATTTTCATGATTCTTATAGAATTGGAAAGGTCTTCAAAATCTCTTCAAATCCATCCATGCACTTTTCTCAAATTTAGCTCCAAGTTCATTTTATTTCATTTGTCAATTTTTTGGCTTTTGAGTGATAACTTGGGCATTTTGACACTTGAGGAAGTGAAACTTGTTTTGGAAGGATTTGTTTGCTCTAATCAATCAGTGTGAGTGATTGTAATCTCTCTTGGATCTTAGTTTTAAGATATTTTCGTACTTTCCCATTTTTGGTCCCTTATGGACAATTGTAATTTGCACTAAGTATAAAGTGCCACAATCATTCTTTTTTTGGGGGGTGATCTCTTTGATTGAGTAACAAGGGGGTTGTACTCGTGTTCATTTTTTTGTACTCTTGCATCATGGATCCAAACAAAATTCCTCTACTCACACCATATAACTATCATGAGTGGAAAACTAAAATGGAGATTCATTTAAGAAGTTTGAAAATTCATAGAGTAACAATGGGTACAGAAATTGAACCAGCTACAGCTGTAGAAAAGAGAAAGTGGTACAGTAGATGTGATCAAGCCTATGGAACACTATGCTTGTCTATCTCTCCTGATCTTCTTTTTCATATTGAATCTTGTAAAACACCTAATGAAGTGTGGACTACCTTAGAAAATCTCTTTGGTAAACAAAATACTATGAGAGGTTTCAAATTGGAGAATGAACTAATTGGTTTGACTCCAACCAATTTTGCAAGCATCCAAGACTTCTTCACAAAGCTTAAGTAACTTAGATTCCAACTCAAACAATGTGGAATTGAGAAAGATGACACTCAATTGATTCTTTTAATCCTTGCCAAGCTTGGTCCTGACTATTTAGTTTTTGTTTCTACCTTTTATGCTACTATGGATGCACTTGGGAAAGCTTTCACAATGCCTTCACTTGATGAGTTTGCTGCATCACTCACAAGGGAGCAAGCTAAGTTAGTACACATGGGCAAATTGAAGTTTCCTAAACCTTAAGCACTTCTTGCTAATCAAGGTACAAAAGATCAAAAGGCTTCAACTAGCAAAGGCAAGAAACAAAAAAATAAGGATCTCAAGAGAAATGAGCAAACAAAAGAGTCAACAAAATCACCTAAGTCCTCATCCTCTCCCAAGGAGGAATCATCTAAGAAGGAGAGACCAAAGTGTGCATATTACAAGAAACTAGGACATGATGAGAATAAGTGTTACGAGAAGAAAATTGATGAGTTGACTCACATTATTCAAAAGCACAATATCCAACTACCATCATCATCACCTAGTACATCCTCTTCTTTGACACCATCATCATCTACACATACAGGGACATCAGGCATTTCCAATGGGACAATCAAAGGAAAAAGACAAGCACTCTTTACTTCAACAAGTCTACAGTCAGAGAGATGGCTTCTTGATTCAGGAGCTTCTCATCATATGGCATCTTCATAGGGGATGTTCTCTTCATTTGAGTCATGTACTTTGCCACCTAGTTTGATGGGTAACAATACATACATGCATGCAACTAGTAAAGGAACTATTGATGTTGTAGAGAATACATTCAAAAATGTGTTGCATGTACCTTCCTTGTCAACCAATCTCCTTTCCATCTACCAGATTACTTATTGTGGTGTAGGCAAGACAGTAGAGTTCACTCCTGATTCAGTGATCATATGATACTTGGAGAGCAGAGATATCATTGCTATTAGGATCGCTGATCATGCATCTCGCTTGTATACATTCCCCCATTATGTTTCTTCTGATGATGTAGATCCATTGATTGATATTCACACTCATGCATCAAGTGTGAATCATGTTTTTGAGGAGAAGTTTGGTCACTTGAACCTTGGCATTCTTTCACCCACTTTAGTTCATGAGACTAGTGTTGGGCTTCCATCACCTCAACCTCTTGCTTGTTCAGAGATCGAAATCAACATGGCTTCTTCTACTTCAGTTGAACAGGATCATACAGGCCTTTCAGATACTTTCTTGGCAGGTATATCAGACTTGTTTTGTGAGTCTCATATTGCAGAATTAGATGACACACTTGAGGGGGTATCTCTCCTCTTTGATGATAGTTACAGCACAACTGTTATCCCATCTACTTCGTCTTTGGAGGTTTTTCTTCCATGAGTCTACCCAGGATTTTGGATTGGTCACACCTCATTGCATAGTGTCATTCTTTGATTCTAACATGTGGACACTTGATTAGTTTTCAGAGACAACATCCATCATGAGGCTTTTTCCCTCATACCTTGAGATGGACTTTCTTCTACATCAACCTTTGCATTGGTTTCTTCCTAAGGGGAGGAATTTTGTTTGCAGGTACATGATACTTTCCAGTGTTCATATCAAGCATTCACCATCAACACAGGAGCTACTTCATTGTGGGGCGGACCTATAGTCTCACACTTGCCCTCATATGGGGGGTATTTGAGTGTACATATGTGATAGAAGTTGTCCTTGGGGGGTCATTTTTAGTCCTCCTACTATCACTTCTTTAACTTTCATTGTTTCATGCATTCTCACTTTTGGAGAGGAGTTTTTTCCCATGTGGTTTTCTCCTTTTCTCCACTTGATATTTTTTGTACATAGGTACCTAACATGGCCTAGTAGCCAGGACCCATCCATCATTGCATCTTTTTTTAGTCAACTACTCCCTAAGTTGCACTTAAGGGGGGTGTTGGTGTGAACAGGGTTATCACCTAACTGGTTTACCCTTGTGTGGATAATTCCTCTTATTTAACTATTTACTAGTTAAATAATATTCACACATCACACATAATTCACACATGTTAAGTTGACTTAGTGAGTCTACTAGGTGTTTCTAGTTGAGTCTAGTTGTGTGTTGAGTTGTTGATAGTTGGAAAGAGTTGTCTTATCCTCCACGTGTGCAATTAGTTATCATCCTCTAATTATCACATGTTGTAGGAATATCTCCACCTTTCTAGCTCTCACCTTGCCTTCATAAGCAAGGCCCTCTTCATGTATTGAAATCTAATCCACAATCACTTGTAATCCTCTTGTAATCTTTTGCATTCAATGATAGAATAGCAATATTCTCTCATTTGATCTCTCTTGTACTTTCATGAAGTCCTAGATCCTAGGTAGCTCTAATCATAGCCAACTCTAACAATCTGCATCATAATCCACCATCTTCCCTACATAATCCACATCATAATCCTTTATCTACCTACTCCATCTACCCCTCTCATGTCATCCCTTAACAACATCTATGAGCATAATGACATTTGACATGGTCCATGTGACGACATCCATCTAGTGGCACTATCACCTTTCATAGAACTAAACACTTGAGTCCCTGCTATCCATATTCCCCTTCTCCTTTTCAAAAAATCAAAAAAGTCAAAAAATCAAAATAGTAAAGAGAAGTCCCTTCATCCAATGGTAAAAACTTGGCAAACAGATGCCTTGGATAAGTACCATGATGAAAACCTGGCAAACAGGTGTCATGTGTAGGTTTTTCTTCTATGTCACTTACACTTGGGGGCACAATATCTCATCTATCCAACCTATCATATCATATCATTTCCATCCTACCTACCATATTTAGCCATCATACATGCCTATCATATTGAGTCCATTTATCCACTCTTCTCCTTTTGATCTTGATGAATACATAGGGGTAAAATGTTAAAACATGTTTTTGGGTATCTCTTAACATACCTCATCCTTTTTAGTTCATCTTATCACCATCCTATTTTCCTAAACTTTGTCATGAAAAAACTTAAGTACTATACCTAGAATAGGGCATATTATTCCTATGCAACATAGTCTTTTGAGATCACATCCTTTCAATTATGCACACATCCATCTCATTTACTATCACCCGTCCTTTTATCCATCCTTTTATCATGAGTTTTCCTTTGAGCATCCTATCACATACATCCATTTCATCCATTTATCCAATCCTACCTTAATCCTTGCACCTAGACTTGGTTTTCCCTTGTCATTGGTATCTAGCACAAATGCTATCAAAATTGTAAATCCATTGACATCCCAAAACTTATCAAAATTGTAAATCCATTGACATCCCAAAACTTATCAAAAATACAAAAAAAAAAAAAGGAAAAATGTCCTAAAAAAATACAAAAAAAAAAGGAAAAAAGTCCTAAAAAAATTATAAAAAAAAAAAGTTTCCAAAATCCAAAAAAAACCAAAACATTTCCAAAATCCAAAAAAATAAAATGTTTCAAAAAACCAAAAAATTCAAAACATTTCAAAATCCAAAAAAATCAAAACATTTCCTAGCCTTGTTGTAAACACAATCAATTAATCAATCGTCCTTGTGTCGATCTAGGGATATATCATTCCCTGCAATGACAATGTAATGTGTCGTACCTGTTTGTATATTTTAAAGTCTTTTTATATGTTATTTTTAATTTTCTAGAGTGGTTTTTCAGATAGACAGAAGATGCAGAAGGGTTTTTTAGTTTTCATGCAGATGTGTTGCTAAAGCATACAATATATAGCATAGAGAGAAAACCCAGAAAATATACAATGCATATGAAGAGCCTAATGGCTACCCAGATAGTAAAATGGCCAATAAACAATTACTAACACATACCCATGTTAAGATTTACAACTTCATATAACAGTTGTAGCCGGACCAGCAAATGGGTATGGCTAGAAATCACTCTAATCTCCCAGAAATGCAAAGTATCAAGAATACAAATGTTTGACAACAATTAAGGGCCCAAAACGCCTCATACAATACAAATAGAAAGTACCCACAATGAAGATTGTTGCCCAAAACCCCCAACGTCATGCCTAGACATGTACGACCATGGCTGGAAGGTGTTATTAACAGCAAGGATAGAAAATGGTCTCTATAATGCTTCTTCAATAGACTGAATCTTGTTAAAAAGGTTGGGTGATCGTATTAGGAAGAGAAATATGTAGAGAAATCACACAAATTTGCCCATAGATATGGTATGACCTCCTTGAGGGGTGTACGACTAGCCTTGAGGGAAAGCACAAAAGTTCATAACAACTCCAAACCCCAAATAAATCTACCCTTAATTAGCCACAAATCAATCTTTCCAATCTACAAATGCAAACTCTCAATAAACTGCAAAGGATATGTCAAGAAATGCATCAACTCCACAATCTATTAACTCCATTGAAGCTCAATAGTGTACACTAGATGTATCCACCTCGAATGGCACCTTTGAGTGATCTTCCACACCTGCAGAATGCTGTTACTTAGGGAGGTTTTTGTCTCCAAAAGCCTTTGGTTTGAATCTCCAAACCCTCAATAAGAACAAACCCTAGCAGAGCTCAAAATGAGAAATATCATAAACATGGCATAATACAAATGAGCTCACTTTTTTCCTTATATTTCCCTCCAAGGTGGGCATTGGATTTCAAGAGGGAACTTTATCATTTTAAAACATCTTTTATTTCCTAGGGATGGGTGCCCAAGGTCATAACTTGACTTAAGTCTTCATTTTCCCATTAAGTCACTTTTCCCACAAATATTATAAAGTCCATATTAAATATAACATTCATAATCTTCAGACTTTAAAATAAATATGAAGACGGTGTTAGAATGAAATAATCTATAGCTCATTAGAAAGCCCTTGATGATCTGACCCCACTCTGAAAGTCCTGAATTGACATTAAACCCAGACTTACTAAAATTAGTAAGTAACGACCAAGAGCAAACTGGGCCCATTCTAAGGGTGCCAACTGGATCCACTAAATGCGAACCATCTCTCCATCACTGACAAATACCTCCAAGCCAAACTAACTCTAGTTCCCTAACCAAACTCCTAGTCCATGGGAACTAAGTGATGGACTAACCATGTATTCAGAAGGGGAGATTACAGTCTGCCCTCCCTAAGATTGCTTGCCTCAAGCAATCTCAGATCAGGATGCTCCAATATCTTCTCACTCTCCCAAGTAGCATCCTCAACTGGCAGGTTCTTCCATTTATCCAGGTACTCTCTGATAATCATCCTCCTTAAATTACGTTCCCTGGTGTCAATTATTGCTTCAGGTACCAATATCAATTTCCCCTCTTCATCAAGAGGAGGCAACTCAACTGATGGTGTCACATTATGCCCCAATGCCTTCTTGAGGCAAGATACATGAAATACATTATGTACCCTGCTACCTACTGGAAGTTCTAATTCATAATCCACCTCTCCAATCCTCTTAGAGATCCTAAAAGGTCCATAATAGCATGGCTTAAGCTTCTTTGCTCCACTCCTCTTGAGAGTGGACTGCCTGTAAGGCTGCAGCATCAAATATACCATGTCACCAACCTCAAATGATCACTTAGTTCTTTTCTGATCTGCATACTACTACTGATTTTGAGTCTTATGTATATTCTCCTTCAAAGACCTCATGATGTCCTAACTCTCCTGAAGATGTTCTTTGGCCTTATGCACTTTACTATCACCAAACAACAAATCAATAAAGTTCAGTGCCTCATACCCGTACAATACCATAAAGGGTGACATCTTAATGAACATGTGATAAGTGGAATTGTAATAGTATTCTCCCATGTGAAGCCACTTGATCCATACCTTTTACTGCCCTAAAACATAATTGTGGAGGTATCCTTCCATCCATTTATTAACTATCTCTATCTGACCATTTGTCTAGGGGTGATAAATTGTGCTGGGGGTGAGCTATGTCCCTACCAACCTAAAGAGCTCTTGCCAAAAATTACTGAGGAACCTATTGTCCCTATCACTAACAATGTTCCTTGGTAGCCCATGAAGTCAGAATACCTCATGAAAGAACAAGTCTGTAACCTGAGTTGTAGTGTAGGTGGTAGGAATGACAAATAAATGTGCATACTTTGTCAATTGGTCCACTACCATGAAAATACAATCCTTGCTCTGGACTTTTGGTAAAACTGTGATAAAGTCCATAGAAATACTATCCCACTTCCTCTCAGGAATGGGAAGGGGCTGCAATAAACCTCCTCGGAATGAGTGATCCTATTTGTTTTGCTGACATATCGGGCACTCTCTCATATACTACATCACCTCGGTCTTGAGGCCCTTCTAGGTGAACCTCTCTGTGATCTATTTATAAGTTTCAAAGTATCCTAGATGCCCTACCATAGGAAAATCATGGAATGCCCTAAAAAATTTCTGCTTCATCTGTGAACCTGACACCAAGAAGATCATGTCCTTGTAAATGATTAAATCATTTACCACTATGTACATGTCATCTTTGATGGTGTCATCAATTATTCCAGTAGCCCAAGCATCCTTAGTATATTCAACTGATATCATCTCCCTCCAATCATTTGCAATGGTACCTAGTGCACACAAATGGGGCCTCTTGGATAAAGCATCGACAACAACATTTTTCTTTCCTTTGACATAAACAATGCCAAAGTCATAGACTTGTAGCTTGTTGACCCACTTTTGTTGCCTCTCATTCAGATCCCTCTGCCCAAGGAAATGCTTTAGACTGTTTTGATCTATCTTAACCACAAATTTGCTACCCACAAGATACTGTTTGAATTTAGCCAATGCATGCATGATGGCTAACATCTCTTTGTCATAAATGTTGTAGCTACGTTCTACACCCCTCAACTTTCTACTCTCAAATGATATGGGGTGCTTATCCTGCATAATTACTGTACCAATGCCTTCTCCTGAGGCATCACACTACAACTCAAAGGGTTTGCTAAAATATGGTATGGCCAACATGTTGATGGATATTTTAGCACTCAACAACGCAGGTGTGATTGCTAGATTCACACATCTTTTCAATAAACTATTCCTTGTTTCACCAGGATAGGAAACCCACAATGTTGCAAGAAATGATGCAATCTTCAAAGGATCCTTATGATTTTTAAATTACATTAACTCATTAAACACTTGGACAAAGGTGCAACTTAACTAGTGGAATGCAACCAAACTATATTCAATGACAAGGCCTAGGCAAACTATACACAACAACTTACCATCAGCAAGCACTAATATTATGGACCAAAGCATTCATCAGATATCTTAACATTTACCCATCACTACAAAAGCACAATTAACTAGCTAATGGAGATCATGAAGTGAACCATGAAAACCAGATAAGAAAATACAATACACAAATTCTTAGGAAAAATGTAGAAACTTGCTTTGTATTAACTTCAAATGGCAGAGCATCAACAATTCGGCATCAAGAGTCTTACAAATAAGAGAGAGGGTAACCCTTTATATAGGAAAGGTTCCATACTGAGTTTTTCAATGAATGGTGGAGATTAACTCAACACCAACGGTCTAGATTACATGGCATTTAATGAGATACATTAGTTTGTTGCATTTTTAGATTTGTATTTGTCCTTTAGGAAAAAGACAAAATACATCTTGCAAATACATTGAATCTAGACAAAATGGATACCCATTTGGTTGTACATGATGAAAAGTCAATTTTCAAGGCCTAATAATGCCAAAATAGAGTCACATGACACTTGAAAACTTGAGCTGATGTGGATTCATAGGATTCCAAATGCTAACTAGATAAAAAGGAGTATGTGGCACATTATTCGTGAAGATATATCCAACTGGATGCTTGTTGGACTGATTCTTGATGACTGGACTGTTAGAACAACTATATGGATGTCTTAGACATTGGACTGGATCTGCAGGAACAACAATGAAATAGACTTGATCTTGTATGTATTTAGCTCCTATAGATCATCTCCATCATCTTGGACATTATACTGATCTTCTCTTATAGGTGCAATAGCAATTTGATTGATAAAATGTCAATTCTACATTGGGTCAATAAGGTACCTCCATGTGTTCACCTTCCAAGATAGCTCCAATTAGCTCCTTTATTCTATCAGACCTGCAATCAACAAGGCCAAGCATCAATTTCATCATAAAAAATTATTTTCCATCAATTTGGATCAAAACACATCTATTTGCAGTCATGGATCAGTCAAAAACAACTCAAACTTAATGTTACTTCCTTATAGTTCTCTTCACAAATCTAGTTATTTTTGCATGATTTTCTACATTTTTTACCATTTTCAAGTACCCATTTGGCCAATATATTGATCTAGGAAGTTTTTATAGTCATTAGGATCCATTTGGGAACTTTTATTTCATGTTTTTCTAGCCTTTTCTACATAAAGTGAGATTTTTGGGGGTCACGAACTTTTCATGTGCAGTGGCATTAATTATGGTAAAACGTGCCAAAAATCCACACAGACTTGGTAAAAAGATCCATCATGATGTGACAAATAGATATACAATTCAAATTCACCAAGAAAATCTAAGTTTCACCTTGAAAAAATGTGTTTTTAGGCCAAAATGGGCAAAAAACGGGGATTTTGGGGGTCATTGACCTAGCAGGGATTTTACCTCCAACTAACCTAGCAGGGATTTTGGGTTCATCCAATCTAGCAGGGATTTCACCTCCAACTGACCTAGTGGGGATTTTGGGTTCATCCAACCTAGCGGGAATTTTAGGTTCATCCGACCTAGTGGGGATTTTGGGTTCATCTGACTAAAAGTATGTCGGAAGTCATTTTAGTGCAAAGTTTGAGAGACTTGTTTTTAATGTAGAATGCATTAGTGCTACTTTTGAAGGGTATAGACCTATACAGATTTGAGAGATCACTGATCAAAATTAGTGAGGATGCTTTTCAGCGCAAGTCAGTAGGTTAAGATTTTAGCACAAGTTTTGCTAGTGCCGTCGGTGGGGATTTTTGATGTGACTGACTTAGCGGTAACTTGGAGGGAGGTCGGTTGAAGGCATATTTAGCACAAAATTTGGTAGGAGGCATTTTTAGTGAAAAGGTTGGTAGGAGGTATTTTTAGCACAAAGGTCTATAGGAGGCATTTTTAGCACCAGATTTGGAAATGTCCAGGGTGAGTATATTTTAAAATATATTTAAGTATGAGTTTAGCTATTACTTTAAATATTTTTAAATATACTTTCAGGATGTTTGAGATAAGTTCTAGATCCATAGGATTTCATATACAGATTCTAGAATTTTGAGGTTCCACCAGATTTTAGACTTAGCCATTTTTCAGGATTTTCAGGGTTTTAGACTTAGCCAAATCAAGGCTTCAGGAACATGTATTAGGGTGAAAGCATATGGACTCTTTAGTGAAATCTAGTGGAATTTGACATGATTTTGCAACTCTAAGACTTGGAAACTAGAAATTTCAATATGACACATCCTACAAAAGTAATCTCAACGGCAATATCCAGTGACATGGGATTTTGAAGCAAAATGCAGTAACACCCAATTTTAGTGCAAAAGGCAACAAATGGCTATTTTTTAAGCACAAGACCACCCAAGACACTTTTAAATGACATCAAATCACTCCAAACATGAAAAATACTCAAATTTGAAGCAAATCATGCATTCTAGGCATAATTCACCTCCTCATCATCATAAGTAACAAAGGTTGAGACTCCAAGCCAAAGAAAAAGAGGGGGTCTCCATTTGGCAAAATGGGGCGTGTGTGCAAGGCACAACAAATGGCGACTCTATTGGGGAAATGCTCCGGAGAATTTTTAAGATAACCCTTAGTTTTTAACCTAGAATCTTTGTGTTTCCCACATGCTAGATAAGAAAACATGATATCTTATCAAAGAATCAAAGCACAATAACCAATGCAACCATCCATATCTTGAAAACCTGAATGTGTGCAATTGTATTCATTCCCATCCCTTAGTGACTAAGCTCATCCTAGATCCTTTACATTAAGCTACATGAATAGTACACACCTCATGAACTACCTGGACATCGCCCAGCTGCCAGCAAGCATCTATAGCCCCAACGGGTTTGTCTCAAAATTCCACTCAAGTAGAGCCCCACTACCAGTCAAGCGTGCATAGCCCCGGTAGAGTTTACTTGATTGTCCATCTGAGTTATGATATGTGATTATGATTTTTCCTTGGCATTTCTTTCTTTGATTGACTAATTGATATTTCATTAAGCTTAAATCAATAGAATACAATGCAATACCATTACCATTATGATAACTCAACTAGCTAGGTGTGGACTCCTGATGGTAGCAAAGGTGGACCTTAGACTTTTCACTTAATGCAAGATCACCAAGACTCACTTAGCTACTTTAGGATGATTTAAGAGTGTGAAAGGTATATGGTTAGAAAATACTTCAGGTGCACTGACTAATGACTCCTTTCCAATGAACAAACATCATACTCACTGGTGCAACAGTGGAACCCATAGGAAGACCTACGTAGAAACTTTAGTTTCTCAAAGAAATATCCCAAATTACTTACCCAACAAAGGACCTCTTGCAGGCCAACACGGCTGCCACATTCAAGAAATAGAGAACCCAAGCAAAGCAAGTGTAGAAGCGAAAAGCAAGGAAAACAAGCAACTAACCAAAACAAAGAAAACTACTCTAACCAAAGAAAAACAAGCAGAAAGCAACAACTAACAACTAACAGCCAAGGGAAAACAAAAATAGAAAGCAGAAACTAATAACCAACAACTACCAACAACTAACAACTAAGGAAAACCAAAAATAGAAAGTAGAAACTAAACTAAACAGCAAGAAACTAACTAAAACCTAACTAGAAACAAACAAGACTATGTACAAAGACCTTGCACAATAGGTATTTACACTACCCCGTGACTTATTTCTCAGGACATGCATGAGTAACAAGGTGCACGTCAATGTCCTAAGTCTGGCAAATTCAACTTTGTACTCTGAAAAGTGAGGTAGAGGTATGCTAGGTTCATGTTCAGGGTGCAAATCATGCAGAACCAATAGTTGGGGCAATTCATTAGGGCCATGGTAAATCCATATGCAAGTTGTCTTACCTAAATCACCATAATCAAATTGATAACTAAAACTATTGAAATTGAGTGGAGAGAGGGAAGATACAACCTGATTTGCAATACCATCAATTGGAGATGTAAGTTCTGTTGCAAGTATGAGGTTAACGAGTGTTGTCATTGATGTCAACATACTCATATTGCTCAATGAGAAGGATTGGATGAGTTGTGTGCTGAGGATATTGAGGAAATCAGTCTCAATGTGAAACAGTGAAGAACAGTGATGAGAAGAAGGCAAAAGTACTCAATCGGTTGAGTATCAAAGGACGCGGATTAAAAGGTTTGTAGATATGAGTCTTGAGATGATCCAGTTAAGATTTCAGAGGTCCGCATGAAGATGTGAAGAAGTTGTGATCGATCAAGTAGAACCGGTTCCGGGAGATGCTCCGGAGTGACAGAGTGCTACAAAAAGGTCCAGTGAGATCCGGACGTGCATTGTCTTATCTTGTGGATTGGATGGAGTGTTTGGGATGTCCTTGTGATGTGTCATCTCAATTTGTTCATGATTTGGAGGTTCGGAAGCACCTCTTACAGTATGACAGTGGTGGTAGACTGTGTTCTTGAAGTTTCAGATGAGGAAGAGAAGATATTCCAGTGAGTAAAGGAAGTGCGGATGTACCTGGTCATTCAGGCAAGCTTGTGAAGGTTCTTGGATCATGTTGAGGTTGTGTTGTCAGTCCACATTAGTGTTAGAGACCAGAATTAGAGATATACTTCCGGATGAAGATGTTCTTGTTCAGGTTGGCCGACCGGATGGGTTATTTTTCTTGCGAATGTTCTTGTGGACGATTGCCAACTTAGATGATTGTTCCTAAGTCGATGCCTTGTATAAATAAAGGTTTGTGAGTTCATTTCAAAGTGTGTCATGGAGCGGATGAGTGTGGTATAGCGAGAGAGTGAAAGGTAGAGCAGGTGTGTCTCGGGCTTAAATGGAACTGATCCAGACATGGTGAAGATGTCATTCTCTAGTTCTAGTTTGTAATACCTATGATCTTGAAGACAGTGTGTCTCTCGTAGGCAGTGTGCCTCTTTGTGAGCAGTGTGCTTGGGTAGTGAGCCCTGACTGGCATGTGCCATCCATTTTTCTTATTCTTCTAACAGAGAATAATCCTTGGGTTAATCACCCCGTGGTTTTTCCCTTAACTGGGTTTTCCACATCAAAATCTTGGTATCTAATGTGTTGATGTTTATCTGCTCTGGTGTTCTTTCTTTATGCTTTGATGAATGGTTAATTGATATGTTGTTAACTAACAAAGTAGATTCAAGTGTTTGAAGTAGAAGCAAGCTTTTACACAACTGATTCACCCCCCCTCTCAGTTGTGTGCCCTAGATCTAACAATTGGTATCAGAGCCAAGTTCCTCTGAAAGAGCTTAACCACTTGAGGAGATCCAGGATGTCGTCATACAAGAAGGATAGTCTGAAGTTTGATGGAACCAACTTCTCACTCTGGAAAGGTTGTATGAAATGTCACTTGGAGTGTATGGGAAAAGCATACTTGGTAATGGTCACAAAAGCATATGTACCTCCACAGGGTGGTTCGACAACTCTAAATGAAATTGCAGATGCTGAAAACAATCTGCGGACCAAAGAAGCTCTTCTAAGCGCATTGAATTACTCAGAACTCTCAGATGTTATTGACCTACCAATTGCCTATGAGATCTAGGTTAAGCTAGAACTTCTGCATGAAGGAGATGAGTTTGTTAAGAGTGCAAGGTTGCAAAGTCTGAAAGGGAAATTTGAAAGATTGAAGATGAGAGATGATGAAAATATCACTACCTTTATGCCAAGAGTAAATGAGCTAGTGTGGGGAATCAGGAATGCTGGTGGAGTTCTAGATGAAAATGAGATTGTCTGCAAAATTCTCAGATCCCTTCCTGTTGCCTACAAAATCAAGGTTGCTACCATTGATTAATTCAGAGCCCATACAACTATCACAAGAGAACAATTGGCTGGCAAACTAGCTACATTTGAAATGACCAAGTTTGGAGATGATCATCCCAAGGCTGAATCTGCATTCAAAGCCAGTGCTTATGTGAAAGGCAAACAAAGATTTGATCCAGGAGAAAACTCTTCAAGGAAGTTGTCATGGTATGATTAAGCAAGGAAAGACATGGAAGAGGAAGAAGCAGAAACAACTCAACTTGAAGCCCTCATTGCAAAGAGACTCCCAAGAGGATCTGGTAAGTATGAAGGAAAATTACCCTTTAAGTGCTTCAACTGCAATAAGATTGGTCATTTTGCTTCAAGATGTCTGAAAAGATCTGCAAGGTCAAATGCTAACAAACAAAGGTTCCAAAAGAACTGTTATTATGCTCATGAAGAAGATGATAATGAAGGTGTAACAGATGATGAATTAGAAATAGGAAATAGATCTGGAAATGAATGGGTGTTTATTGCCATCAAGGAAGAAGATCCAATATCCTCTGAACCCATCAATCATAAGGTTGTAGAAAGAGCTTTGGCTGCCCAAGTTGAAGAAAAGGATGATTGGGTTATTGACAGTGGGTGCTCTCACCATATGATAGGTGACAAGAACAAGTTCTTAGATTTGGAAAGGTATGAAGGAGGAATGGTAAAGTTTGGTGATAATTCTACTGGTAGAATCAAAGGTAGAGGAACTATTTCTTTTGATGGAAAGAGCAAAATAGGTAATGTACTATATGTTGAAGGATTGAAGCATAATCTTCTCAGTGTTGGTCAGTTGGTAGACAAAGGTTATGATCTCCAGTTCAAGAATGGAAGATGCAGGATCTTTGAAAGCTTTGGAACTGAGATTGCATCCGGTACTCAAACAAAAGGTAATATCTTCCATCTGGTTGGTTCAAATAAAAGTTGTTTGTTTGTTCAAGTTGATCAAAGTTGGTTATGGCATAGAAGGATGTGTCATGTGAATTTTGATAACATCATCAAGATAAGCAATACTCAAGCTGTAAGAGATCTTCCAAAATTGGTGAAACCTACAAATAGTTTATACAAAGAATGTCAGCTAGGTAAACAGAGCAGAGTCTCTTTCAAAAGCAAGGATCAGTCCTTTACCGGATTATTGGAATTAGTTCATACTGATTTATGTGGTCCGACAAGAATCAAGAGTATGCAAGGTGATTGATATTTCATGTTACTAATTGATGACCATTCCCGGATGATGTGGGTTACCTTCCTAAAAGAGAAATCAGAAGCCCTTGAGAAGTTCAAAATATTCAAAGCTATGGTAGAGAATCAAATTGGATTGAAACTGAAATGTTTGAGGTTTGATAGAGGTGGTGAATTCACATCTGATGAATTCATAGACTTTTGTGAGAAGCATGGTATAAAGAGATAGTTGTCTGCTCCTAGGACTCCACAACAGAATGGAGTAGTTGAGAGAAAGAACTGGACCATCTAGGAAGCATCCAGGACAATGATGATGGAAGCAAATGTTCCTCAGATGTTTTGGAGAGAAGCTGTCAGCACTGCAGTCTATACTCTCAATCGAGTTCAAATCAGAAGCAATACTGGTAAGACTCCTTATGAACTTTGGTTTGGTATAACTTCTAGTGTGAGATATTTCAGAGTATTTAGTAGCAAGTGTTACATCAAAAGAGATGAAGATCTAGGAAAGTTTGATGCTAGAAGTGATGAAGGAATTTTCTTGGGTTACTCCACTCAAAGCAAAGCATATCGGTGTTACAATAAGAGATTGAGAAAGATGATAGAAAGTACAAATGTGAAGGTTGATGAAGGAGTTGAGAAGCCCTCAAGGTTTTACGAATTTGATGAAGATGATCAGAATGATTCTCTGGTACAAGGAGCTCAATCCTCCTCTGAAAATCAGATTCAGACTGATCTGGTAAATCAGGAAGAAGAGGCTGGTCTGAATGAGCCTAATCAAGAAATAGTAGTGCAAGAAACTCCCAAAATTCCAAGGTATATAACTCTAAACCATTCTGAAGATCAAATCATAGGTGAAAAAAGTAAAGGGGTACAAACAAGGAGGAGAATTGCTCAAGATTCAAATGAATACTGTCTGATTTCAAAGATTGAACCTAAGACAATAAAGGAAGCTTGCAATGATGAAAACTAGACCAAAGCAATGGAGGAAGAGTTAATGCAAATTGAGAAAAATCACACTTGGGATCTTGTTCCCAGACCTAGAAACAAGAATGTGATTGGAACCAAATGGGTCTTCTGGAATAAACTAAATGAAGTTGGTGAAGTAATCAGAAACAAAGCTAGACTAGTCTACAAAGGATACTCTCAAACAGAAGGGATTGATTTTGAGGAAACCTTTTCTCCGGTGGCAAGAATTGAAGCAGTTAGATTATTTCTTGCATTTGCTACCTTCAAAGACTTCAAGGTATATCAGATGGATGTCAAGTCTGCCTTCCTAAATGGTGATTTGGAAGAAGAAGTATACATTGAGAAGCTGGATGGATTTCAATTGTCTGATCATGATGATATGGTCTGCAAGTTGAAGAAAGAACTGTATGGTTTGAAGCAAGCCCCAAGAGCATGGTATGAAAAGTTGGATAAGCATCTTGTGTAGATTGGTTTCAACAAAGGTACTGCTGATAGCAATCTATATTTCCAAATAGATAATGAAAACATATTGATTGTTGAAGTATTTGTTGATGATATCATCTTTGGAGGAAGAGACAGTTTGTGTAAAACCTTTGCAAATCAAATGAAAAGTGAGTTTGAAATGTCAATGCTTGGTGAAATGAATTTCTTCTTGGGTCTGCAAATTACTCAGACAAAGAAAGGCATATTTATCTCTCAGACCAAGTATGTGAAAGAATTGTTGAGGAAATTTAAAATGGAAGATTCAAAGCCAATGAACACTCCTATGGCAGCTGGATGTAAGTTGAGCAAAGATGATGACTCTCCTAAGACAGATCAGACCAAGTATAGATCAATGATTGGAGGTCTATTGTATCTCACTTAGACTAGACTAGATATAATGCAGGTCGTTGGTCTTGTGGAAAGATTTCAGGCTGATCCTAGAGAATCTCATGTTATGGAAATCAAGAGGATTTTTAGATATCTAAAGGGGACAGTTGAGTATGGTCTATGGTATCCTAGAGATTAGGATTTTTCTCTTCATGCATATACAGATGTAGACTGGGCAGGAGATGTGGATGACCAGAAGAGTACAAGTGGAGGAGCATTCTTTTTGGGAAAAAGGTTGGTTTCTTGGCTAAGCAAGAAACTATAGGCAATATCCTTGTCTACAACTGAAGCAGAATACATTACAACAGTAAGTAGTTGCACTCAGATCTTATGGATGAAGTAAATGTTAAGAGACATTAAAGTAGAATATGAGGAGCCTATCACAATTTTCTGTGATAATTCAAGTGCAATAAATATTTTTAAGAATCCAGTGTTGCATTCTAAGACCAAGCACATGTCTATCAAATTTCATTTTCTGAGAGAGCAAGTGAACAAGGATGAAGTCAGATTGGAGTATGTACCCTCCAAGGAACAGATTGTAGATATTTTTACTAAACCTCTTCCCAAGGACTCTTTTGAGTTTCTCCAGGAGAAGTTAGGGGTCATGGCCCCTCTAGTGATGAACTAGGATGTGCTAATGTGCATCAATGTGGTGGATATCACAGTCATATCGTGTGATCTGAATTGATGATGGGGAGCTGCTACTAAGGGTGAGCAGCTAATATGATTCTAATGTGTTAGAATTGCAAGTATGAGCCCTTTACCATTGATGTCAAAGGGGGAGAGAAGACATGTGAAAAATAAGTGGTTGATGATCAAAGGGGGAGCAGTAAAGGAAGAAAAGATATGTGAAGAGTTGTTACTGATAGGGGGAGTTGTGACAGAAAGGAGAAGTTCTTGTCTTGATGGTTTTTCACATCATATGTTGCCATCA
Organism: Cunninghamia lanceolata; assembly: GCA_027924645.1. Taxonomy (NCBI): domain Eukaryota; kingdom Viridiplantae; phylum Streptophyta; class Pinopsida; order Cupressales; family Cupressaceae; genus Cunninghamia; species Cunninghamia lanceolata. Next base: position 16,284,765 of record BSBN01001121.1, on the reverse strand, counting down.
ATGACAAAGGGGGAGATTGTTGCAAGTATGAGGTTAACCAGTGTTGTCATTGATGTCAACATACGCATATTGCTCAATGAGAAGGATTGGATGAGTTATGTGCTGAGGATATTGAGGAAATCAGTCTCAATGTGAAACAGTGAAGAACAGTGATGAGAAGAAGGCAAAAGTACTCAATTGGTTGAGTATTAGAGGATGAAGATTAAAGGGTTTGTAGATATGAGTCTTGAGATGATCCAGTTAAGATTTCAGAGGTCTGCATGAAGATGTGAAGAAGTTGTGATCGATCAAGTAGAACCAGTTCCGAGAGATGCTCCAGAGTGACAGAGTGCTACAAAAAGGTCCGGTGAGATCCGGACGTGCATTGTCTTATCTTGCAGATTGGATGGAGTGTTTGGGATGTCCTTGTGATGTGTCATCTCAATTTGTTCATGATTTGGAGGTCTGGAAGCACCTCTTGCAGTATGACAGTGGCGGTAGACTGTGTTCTTGAAGTTTCAGATGAGGAAGAGAAGAGATTCCAGTGAGTAGAGGAAGTGCGGATGTACCTAGTCATTCAAGCAAGCTTGTGAAGGTTCTTGGATCATCTTGAGGTTGTGTTGTTAGTCCGCATTAGTGTTAGAGCCTGAAATTGGAGATATACTTTTGGATGAAGATGTTCTTGTTCAGGTTGGCCGACCAGATGGGTTATTTATCTTGCGAATGTTCTTGTGGATGATTGCCGACTTAGATGATTGTTCCTAAGTCGATGCCTTCTATAAATAAAGGTTTGTGAGTTCGTTTCAAAGTGTGTCATGCAGCGAATGAGTGTGGTATAGCAGGAGAGTGAAAGGTAGAGCAGGTGTGTCTCGGGCTTAAATGGAACTGATCCAGACATGGTGAAGATGTCATTCTCCAGTTCCAGTTTGTAATACCTATGATCTTGTAGACAGTGTGTCTCTTATAGGTAGTGTGCCTCTTTGTGAGCAGTGTGCTCAGGCAGTGAGCCCTGACTGGCATGTGCCATCCATTTTTCTTATTCTTCTAACAGAGAATAATCCTTGGGTTAATCACCCCATGGTTTTTCCCTTGACCGGGTTTTCCACATCAAAATCTTGGTGTCTAATGTGTTGATATTTATCTGCTCCAGTGTTCTTGCTTTATGCTTTGATGAATGGTTAATTGATATGCTATTAACTAACAAAGTAGATTCAAGTGTTTGAAGTAGAAGCAAGTTTTTGCACAACTGATTCACCCCCCTCTCAGTTGTGTGCCCTAGATCTAACAAGTTCATCATCTTGCTACATTGTACCACTGACTAGTGTACCTTCAGGAGGTCTAAGTTCATGTTGGGTCATATCATGTGCACTAGATACCTCTAGAACACTGAATGTTGCAGCAATCTCCCAAGCAAACAGGAAATATGGACAACCTTCTTCAGGATGTGGATCATCTGGATGAATTTAACATGAATTAGTTAAAGAAAAGTCTATTATGTGTGGTGGATTCCCATGAAGTAGCATATCTTTGCTCATTGTTGACACCAACTCGATGATGTGATCAAGTGATTAACATGAAAAAGATTCCAAGCTATCACTCTACATGAATGTGTTGGATCTAGGGCATACAACTGAGAGGGGGGGGGTGAATCAGTTGTATAGAACTTGTTCTATTTCAAACACTTTATTCTCTGTTGTCAGTTAGCAGCATATCAAATAATCATTCATGGAAGCACAATACATAAACACAAGAACAGATAAGCATCAACACATTGAACACCAAGATTTTGACGTGGAAAACCCGGTTAAGGGAAAAACCACGGGGTGATTAACCCAAGATTTATTCTCTGTTAGAAGAATAAGGAAAAATGAATGGCACATGCCAATAAGGGCTCACTGCCCGAGCACACTGCTCACAAAGAGGCCCACTGCCTACAAGGAGACACACTGTCTACAAAGTGATAAAAATCACAGTCTTGAACTGGAGAATGACATCTCTACCATGTCCGGATCAGTTCCAATTAAGCCCAACAATCTCTGCTCTGCCTTTCGCACCTTTCTTCGCTATATCATGCTCATCCACATGCCACACCCTGAAATGAATTCACAAATCATTATTTATACAAGACATCGACTTAGGAACAAGCATCTAAGTCGGCAAACAACCATAGGAGTATCCGCAAGATGAATAACACATCCGGTCGGCTATCACAAGAACATTCGCAGGATGAACAACTCATCCGGTCGGCTAAACAGAGCAATAACTTCATCCGGAAGAATAACTTCAATTCCGGGCTCTACCATCAATGCGGACCAACAACACAACCTAAACATGATTCAAGAACCTTCACAAGTCTGTCTGAATGTCCGGATACATCCGCACTTCCTCTGCTTACTGAGATCTCTGGTCTTCCTCATCCGGAACTTCAAGAGCACAGTCTGTCGCCACTGTCATAATGCAAGAGGTACTTCCGGACCTCCAAATCACACACAAATCAGGATGACACATCACAAGGACATCTCAAACACTCCTTCCAATCCGCAGAGTATGATAATACAATTCCGGACCTCACCGGACCTTTTTGTGATCCTCTGTCACCTCCGGATACTTGCCGGACCCGGTTCTATACCGGCAGCCACAACGCCTTCAGATCTTCATGCGGACCTCTGAAATCTTAACTGTAGCATCTCAAGACTCATATCTACTAACCCTTTAATCCGCATCCTCCGGTTCGCAACCTATACAGTACATTTACCTTCTTCTCATCATTGTTCTTCACTGTTCCTGACTGAGTCTAATTTTCTCAATATCCTCAGCACACAGCTCATCAAATCCTTCTTGTCAATGCAATATGAGTATGTTGACATCAATGACAATACTGGCTTACCTCATACTTGCAACAATCTCCCCCTTTGTCATTGATGGCAACATATGATGTGAAAAACCATCAAGACAAGAACTTCTCTTTTCTGTCACAGCTCCCCCTATCAACAACAACTCTTCACATGTCTTCCTTTGCTGCTCCCCCTTTGATCATCAACCACTTGTTTTTCACATGTCTTCTCTCCCCCTTTGACATCAATGGCAAAGGGCTCATACTTGCAACTCTCATGCATCAGAATAATACCAGCTGCTCCCCCTTAGTTGCAGCTCCCCATTAGTCCGGATCACAAGATATGACTGTGATTGCCACCGGACTGATGCACATCAGTGCATCTTAGTTCATCACCGGAGGGGCCATGACCCCTAACTTCTCCCGGAGATATTCAAAAGAGTCCTTGGGAAGAGGTTTTGTAAAGATATCTGCAATCTGATCCTTGGAGGGAACATACTCCAATCTGACTTCTTCCTTGTTTACTTGTTCTCTCAAAAAGTGAAATTTGATAGATATGTGCTTAGTCTTAGAATGCAATACCGGATTCTTGGAAATATTAATTGCACTTGAATTATCACAGAAAATTGTAATAGGCTCCTCATATTCAACTTTGATGTCTCTTAGCATCTGCTTCATCCACAAGATTTGAGTGCAACTACCTGCTGCTGCAATGTATTCTGCTTCAGTTGTAGACAGAGATATTGCATCTTGTTTCTTGCTTAGCCAAGAAACCAATCTCTTCCCCAAAAAGAATGCTCCACCACTAGTGCTCTTCCGGTCATCCACATCTCCTGCCCAATCTGCATCTGTGTAAGCATGAAGAGAGAAATCCGGATCTCTAGGATACCATAGACCATACTCAACTGTCCCTTTCAAGTATCTAAAAATTCTTTTGATTGCCATAACATGAGATTCTCTAGGATCAGCCTGGAATCTTGCCACAAGACCAACAGCTTGCATTATATCTGGTCTAGTTTGAGTGAGATACAACAATCCACCAATCATTGATCTATACTTTGTCTGATCTGCCTTTGGAGAATCATCATCTTTGCTTAACTTACATCCGGTTGCCATAGGAGTGTTCATAGGCTTTGAGTCTTCCATACCAAATTTTTTTAACAATTCTTTCACATATTTGGTCTGAGAGATGAAGATCCCTTCTTTTGTTTGAGTAATTTGCAGACCCAAGAAGAAATTCATTTCACCAAGCATAGACATTTCAAACTCACTTTTCATCTGATTTGCAAAAGTTTTACACATACTATCTCTTCCTCCAAAAATGATATCATCCACAAACACTTCAACAATCAGAATGTTTTCATGATCAATTTTGAAATATAAGTTGCTGTCAGCAGTACCTTTGTTGAATCCAATCTGCACAAGATGCTTATCCAACCTTTCATACCATGCTCTTGGGGCTTGCTTCAATCCATACAAAGCTTTCTTCAACTTGCAGACCATATCATTATTATCAGACAGTTGAAATCCATCCGGTTGTTCAATGTAGACTTCTTCTTCCAGATCACCATTTAGGAAGGCAGACTTGACATCCATCTGATATACCTTGAAATCTTTCAAGGCAGCAAATGCAAGAAGTAATCTGACTGCTTCAATTCTTGCTACCGGAGCAAAAGTCTCTTCAAAGTCAATTCCTTCTATTTGAGAGTAGCCTTTGCAGACCAATCTAGCTTTGTTTCTGATTACTTCACCAGCTTCATTTAGTTTGTTCCGGAAGACCCACTTGGTTCCAATTACATTCCTGTCTCTAGGTCTGGGAACAAGATCCCAAGTATGATTTTTCTCAATTTGCATCAGTTCATCTTCCATTGCTTTGGTCCAATTTTCATCATTGCAGGCTTCATTTATTGTTTTAGGTTCAATCTTTGAAATCAGACAACATTCATTCTGATCTTGAGCAATATTCCTTCTAGTTTGTACACCTTTGCTTCTGTCACCTATGATCTGATCTTCAGAGTGATTCAGTTTTACATACCTTGGAATTTTGGGAGTATCCAGTACTGCTGTTTCTTGATCAGGCTCATTCAAACCTAACTCTTCTTCCTGATTTACCGGATCAGGCTGACTCTGTTTCACCGGAGAGGATTGAGTTCCTTGAACACTATCTTGGTCATCTTCATCAAATTCATAAAATCTTGAAGGCTTCTCAATTCCTTCATCAACCTTTACATTGGTACTTTCTATCATCTTCCTCAATCTCTTATTGTAACACCGGTATGCTTTGCTTTGAGTGGAGTAGCCCAAGAAAATTCCTTCATCACTTCTAGCATCAAACTTTCCTAGATCTTCATCTCTTTTAATATAACACTTGCTACCAAATACCCTGAAATATTTCACAGTAGGAGTGATGCCAAACCAAAGTTCATAGGGGGTCTTACCGGTGTTGTTTCTGATTTGAACTCGATTGAGAGTGTAGACTGCAGTGCTGATAGCTTCTTTCCAAAACATTTGAGGAACATTTGCTTCCAACATCATTGTCCTAGCAGCTTCCTGGATGGTCCGGTTCTTTCTCTCAACTACTCCATTCTGCTGTGGAGTCTTAGGAGCAGACAACTGTCTCCTTATACCCTGTTTCTCACAAAAGTCAATGAATTCACCAGATGTAAATTCACCACCTCTATCAGACCTTAGACACTTTAGTTTCAATCCGGTTTGATTCTCCACCATAGCTTTGAAGATTTTGAACTTCTCAAAAGCTTCTGATTTTTCTTTTAGAAAGGTAACCCACATCATCCGGGAATGATCATCAATTAACAACATGAAATATCTATCACCTTGCAGACTCTTGATTCTTGTCGGACCACATAGATCAGTATGTACTAATTCCAACAATCCGGTAGAAGACTGATCTTTGCTTTTAAAAGAGACTCTGCCTTGTTTGCCTAACTGACATTCTTTACACACACTGTTTGTAGGTTTTATCAACTTTGGAAGATCTCTCACAGCCTGAGTATTGCTTATTTTGATGATGTTATCAAAATTTACATGACACATTCTTCTATGCCATAACCAACTCTGATCAATTTGAACAAACAAACAACTTTTATTTGAACCAACCAGATGAAAGATGTTACCTCTTGTCTGAGTACCGGATGCAATTTCAGTTCCGGAGCTTGTAAAGATTCTGCATTTTCCATTCTTGAACCGGAGATCATAGCCTTTGTCCACTAACTGACCAACACTGAGAAGATTGTGCTTCAATCCTTCAACATATAGTACATTACCTGTTTTGCTCTTACCATCAAAGGAAATAGTTCCCCTACCTCTGATTCTGCCAGCAGAATTGTCACCAAACTTTACCATTCCTCCTTCATATCTTTCCAAGTCTAAGAACTTATTCTTGTCACCAGTCATATGGTGAGAGCATCCACTGTCAATAACCCAATCATCCTTTTCTTCCACTTGAGCAGCCAAGGCTTTTTCAACAACTTTGTGATTGACAGATTCAGAGAGCAAGGAATCTTCTTCCTTGATGGCTATAAACACCCACTCATTTCCTGATTTGCTTCCTGGATCTGATTCATCATCTGTTACTCCTTCATTGTCATCTTCTTCATGAACATAATAGCAATTCTTTTGAAACCTTTGTCTGTGAGTATTAGATCTTGCAGATCTCTCCGGACATCTTGAGGCAAAATGACCAATCTTATTGCAGTTAAAACACTTAAAGGGTAGTTTTCCTTCATACTTACCGGATCCTCTTGGCAGTCTCTTTGCAATGAGGGCTTCAAGTTGAGCTGTTTCTGCTTCTTCTTCTTCCATGTCTCTTCTTGCTTGATCATACCATGACATTTTCCTTGATGAGTTTTCACCCGGATCAAATCTCTGTTTGCCTTTCACATAGGCACTGGCTTTGAAAGCAGATTCAGTCTTGGGAGGATCATCTCCAAACTCGGTCATTTCAAATGCAGCTAGTTTGCCAGCCAGTTGTTCTCTTGTGACTGTTGTGTGGGCTCTGAATTCATCAATGGCAGCAACTTTGATTTTGTAGGCAGCAGGAAGGGATCTTAGGATTTTGCAGACAATCTCATTTTCATCTAGAGTTCCACCAGCATTTCTGATTCCACATACCAACTCATTTACTCTTGGCATAAAGGTAGTAATGTTTTCATCATCTCTCATTTTCAATCTTTCAAATTTCCCTTTTAGACTTTGCAACCTTGCACTTTTGACAAACTCATCTCCTTCATACAGAAGTTCCAGTTTAGTTAGGATCTCATATGCAGTTGGTAGGTCAATGACATTCGAGAGATCTGAGTCATTCAATGCGCTTAGAAGAGCTTCCTTGGTCCGCAGATTGTTTTCAGCTTCTGTGGTTTCATCTGGAGTTGTCGGACCACCTTGTGGGGGTATATATGGTTTTGAAATCATAGCCAAGTATGCTTTTCCCATACATTCCAAATGACACTTCATGCACCCTTTCCAGAGAGTGAACTTGGTTCCATCGAACTTCGGACTATCCTTCTTGTATGACGACATCCTGGATCACCTCAAGCGGTTAAGCTCCTATCAGAGGAACTTAGCTCTGATACCAATTGTTGGATCTAGGGCATACAACTGAGAGGGGGGGGGTGAATCAGTTGTATAGAACTTGTTCTATTTCAAACACTTTATTCTCTGTTGTTAGTTAGCAGCATATCAAATAATCATTCATGGAAGCACAATACATAAACACAAGAACAGATAAGCATCAACACATTGAACACCAAGATTTTGACGTGGAAAACCCGGTTAAGGGAAAAACCACGGGGTGATTAACCCAAGATTTATTCTCTGTTAGAAGAATAAGGAAAAATGAATGGCACATGCCAATAAGGGCTCACTGCCCGAGCACACTGCTCACAAAGAGGCCCACTGCCTACAAGGAGACACACTATCTACAAAGTGATAAAAATCACAGTCTTGAACTGGAGAATGACATCTCTACCATGTCCGGATCAGTTCCAATTAAGCCCAACAATCTCTGCTCTGCCTTTCGCACCTTTCTTCGCTATATCATGCTCATCCACATGCCACACCCTGAAATGAATTCACAAATCATTATTTATACAAGACATCGACTTAGGAACAAGCATCTAAGTCGGCAAACAACCATAGGAGTATCCGCAAGATGAATAACACATCCGGTCGGCTATCACAAGAACATTCGCAGGATGAACAACTCATCCGGTCGGCTAAACAGAGCAATAACTTCATCCGGAAGAATAACTTCAATTCCGGGCTCTACCATCAATGCGGACCAACAACACAACCTAAACATGATTCAAGAACCTTCACAAGTCTGTCTGAATGTCCGGATACATCCGCACTTCCTCTGCTTACTGAGATCTCTGGTCTTCCTCATCCGGAACTTCAAGAGCACAGTCTGTCGCCACTGTCATAATGCAAGAGGTACTTCCGGACCTCCAAATCACACACAAATCAGGATGACACATCACAAGGACATCTCAAACACTCCTTCCAATCCGCAGAGTATGATAATACAATTCCGGACCTCACCGGACCTTTTTGTGATCCTCTGTCACCTCCGGATACTTGCCGGACCCGGTTCTATACCGGCAGCCACAACGCCTTCAGATCTTCATGCGGACCTCTGAAATCTTAACTGTAGCATCTCAAGACTCATATCTACTAACCCTTTAATCCGCATCCTCCGGTTCGCAACCTATACAGTACATTTACCTTCTTCTCATCACTGTTCTTCACTGTTCCTGACTGAGTCTAATTTTCTCAATATCCTCAGCACACAGCTCATCAAATCCTTCTTGTCAATGCAATATGAGTATGTTGACATCAATGACAATACTGGCTTACCTCATACTTGCAACAGAATGTTTGATTTTTATTCTCAGATTGTAGACTTATACTTTCATTTCTTATCATTGGATCAACATCAACCATGTGGAGACCTTCTTCAATGTAAGAATAAATAGGACCAGTCTGATGAGTGCATGATACACTTGAATCTACTTCATCCATACCAGTCACATGCTCTAAGAAAACTTTCTCTACACCAATCATCAACCTTCCTGTTTTAATGAAGGGCTGGCATTGGGTTGGAAATTCACTATCTGTAGTGAGAACAAAGCCTTTTTCTTCCTCTATATCAACCAACAACCCTTTTGTTTGGGCTACATATCCATTGTCCATAGTAGCAACAAGGTCCTCTTCTTCTTGCATGATTTGGTCTGTGATGTCAAGGTTGCCTTGAAGTGATGCATTTTCCTGATTTTCTCCATTTGACTCAGCTGAAAACTCTATGGGAGTAACTGCAGTGATATGTATGATTGATCATGGTAATGCACTATGCTGATATACTCAAGAGCTTGATTTCTTTTCCCTAAATAATCTGATTGTAGCTCCGATATCTCAATCGAAACAACTTCTTGCATTGATGTCCATGATTGTTCTTCATCTAGAGGACTGATTTTCTCTCATTCGTGCACATATCTGATCTAATCATACTACTGTCCCAACTCAAAATTATCAGCAGTCTAAAATAAATTGTTATTCTACATCTCTGCAGTAGCAAATTCAGCCTTAGGACCTGATATCTGTGAATCATTTGGTTGTTGATTTGCATCCTCAACATGACTATTCATGAAGGCTAATTTTGTATCAATTTCATCCACATCCTCAATAAAAGAAGTGTAACCCTATATACTACCTTGTTCATTATCTTGTGACTGCAAACTAAGTTTTAACCAAGCTGGGACAGCATATCCTTCAAATAAGTTGTCTAACTGAGAAAGAGATTTTAACCAGTCATGGAACTCATATTCATTAGTTGTGTGACCTGCAAACCACATACATTGTCTGCCATCATCATTGAGACATGTATTTTGATGAATGGATTCATTTTTTTCCATATGCAAACTACCCTTTTGACATGGACTCACAACTCCTGTAGCCTCAACACTTGGAGTGCTTTTTGACTAAGACATGACCACATGCATATGAACCCATCCGAGCTGCAACTCCTTGTGAGGTCTTATTTTGAATATGACTGTTATGCGTATATCCCACTTCAGGCTTGTATATTTCAAAGATAGGAAGCAATCCTTTCAAATGTAGATCCAATCTTTGGAGGAAAGTCAAACAATCAATCTTGTCATGCAATTCTCTAGGATGTATAGTGCAAACTTGAGGTGAACTAAAATCAAACAATGTCAGAGGAGGATACTTCACCCTAATCTGATTATCCAATACTTCTTTGAAAAGTGGGATGTTCATTTGAAAGTTCTCTTCATGATACGACTATTGTAATAGTGTTCTGAAGAGTGAAGGAGTCTCATGACTGAAACTCTTCTGTGTGTCCATTGGATTAGAATTTCCTATACATGCACTTCATTTCAGCATGTGCAATGAACTAAAAAAGATGAAAGCCTGAATAAAATCTTGGTTCATGCCCTCCTAGCACCAATTCTGTTGATGGTGTTAGAAGGAGAAGGGTGAGAATTAAATGGAGCAATGTCTTGATATAGCAATGTCTTTGTTTAGCCTGTCCTTTTTCAATAATGTTTCTGTTCTGCAATGACTTTGGTCAGCAATAGCTTTCTTCTGTAATGGCTTTGGTCTACCCTCCTTCTAGCGCCAATTCTAATGATGGGTGTTTTAGCACTCAACAACACAGGTGTGATTGCTAGATTCACACCTCTCTTGAAAAGGTATCTTACCTTAGGTAAGACTACTCGAAGGTTTCTACAGTTAGGTCTTAGCTTGCTTGGAATAACTCAATGGTATATCTAGCTGTGCCAACAAGGGGTCTTACATGAAATGTAGGGTTTATGAAAAATGGCAACAATGTATATGTAGAAAACCTATGATATCTTTAGCAGATTTAGAATGTAGGTGCTGCTTATAACCTAACCTAACAATCTTGATATAAATAAAAAGAAAAAGGAAAAGGAGAGAGAGAAGGGATAAGAGATCCTAAGTGACAGTCATAACTAGGTAAACGCTGCAGATAGACAAATACTTTCAATAAACCATTCCCTATTTCACCAAAATAGGAAACCCACAATGTTGCAAAAAATGATGTAATCTTCAAAGAATCTTTATGATTTTCAAATTGCATTCACTCATTAAACACCCAGACAATAGCACAAACTAACTAGTGGAATGCAACCGAACTATATTCAATGAGAGGGCCCAGGCTAACTATACACAACAACTTACCATCAACAAACACTAATAGTATGGGCCAAAGTATTCATTAGATATATTAACATTTACCCATCATTGCAAAATCATAATTAACTAGCTAATGGAGATCAAGAAGTGAACCATGAAAACCAGATAACCAAATACAATACACAAATTCTTAGGAAAACTATAGAAACTTGCTTTGTATTAACTTCAAATGGCAGAGCATCAACAATTCATCATCAAGAGTCTTACAAATAAGAGAGAGGGCAGCCCTTTATATAGGAAAGATGCCATATTGAGTTTTTGAATGAATGGTGGAGATTAACTCAACACCAATGGTCCAGATTACATGGCATTTAATGAGATACATCAGTTTGTTGTATTTTTAGATTTGCATTTGTCCTTTAGGAAAAAGACAAAATACATCTTGCAAATACATTGAATCTAGATAAAATGGATACCCATTTGGTTGTACATGATGAAAAGTCAATTTTCAAGGCCTAATAATGCCAAAATTGAGTCACATGACACTTGAAAACTTGAGCTGATATGGATTCAAGGGATTTCAAGTGCTGAATGGATAAAGAGGAGTATGTGGCACATTATTAGTGAAGATATATCCAACTGGATGCTTGTTGGACTAATTCTTGATGACTGGACTGCTGGAACAACTATATGGATGTCTTGGATATTGGAATGGATCTACAGGAACAATAATGAATTAAACTTGATCTTGCATGTCTTTAGCTCCTGTAGCTCATCTCCATCATCTTGGACATTATACTGATCTTCTCTTTTAGCTACAATAGCAATTTGATTGATAAAATGTCAATTCTGCATTTTTGGGTCAACAAGGTACCTTTGTGTGTTCACCTTCCAAGACAGCTCCAATTAGCTCCTTTATGCTCTTAGACCTACAATCAACAAGGCCAAGCATCAATTTCATCATAAACAACCATTTTCCATCAATTTGGATCAAAACATATCTATTTGCAGTCATGGATCAGTCAAAAACAACTCAAACTTAATGTTACTTCCTTATAGTCCTCTTCACAAATCTAGTGATTTTTGGATGATTTTCTACATTTTTAACCATTTTCAAGTACACATTTTGCCAATATATTGATCTAGGAAGTTTTTACAGTCATTAGGATCCATTTAGGAACTTTTATTTCATGTTTTTCTAGCCTTTTCTGTAAAAAGTAGGATTTTTAGGGGTCATGAACTTTTCATGTGCAGTGGCATTAATTGTCATAAAACATGCCAAAAATCCACACAAACTTGGTAAAAAGATCCATCATGATGTGACAAATAGATATGCAATTCAAATTCACTAAGAAAATCTAAGATTCACCTTGAAAAAATATGTTTTAGGCCAAAATGGGCAAAAAGCGTGGATTTTGGGGGTTATTGACCTAGCGGGGATTTTGGATTCATCCAACCTAGCGGGGATTTCACCTCCAACTAACCTAGCAGGGATTTTGTGTTCATCTGACCTAGCAGGAATTTTGGGTTCATCTGTCCCCAAATTTTGGGTTCATTTGACCTAGCGGGAATTTTAGGTTCATCCGACCTAGCTGGGATTTTGGGTTTATCTGACTAAATGTCAATTGGAGGTCATTTTATCATAAAGTCTGAGAGGCTTGTTTTTAGTGCAAAATGCATCATCACTACTTTCGAAGGGCACGGACCTACGCGGATTGGAGAGATCACTGACGAAAGTTGGTGAAGGTGCTTTTCAACACAAGTCAATAGGTTAAGATTTTAGCACAAGTTTTTCTAGTGCTACCAACGGGGATTTTTTATGTGACTGACTTAGCAGTAACTTGGAGAGAGGTTGGTCAAAGGCATATTTAGCGCAAAAGTCAATAGGAGCCATTTTTAGCACAAAGGTTGGTAGGAGGCATTTTTAGCGCCAGATTTGGAAATGTCCAGGGTGAAAGTATATTTAAAAATATATTTAAGTATGACTTTACATATTTTTAAATATAGTTTTAGGATCTTTGAGATAGGTTCCAGATCCATAGGATTTCATATGCAGATTCTAGAATTTTGAGGTTCCACCAGATTTCAGACTTGGCCATTTTTTAGGATTTTCAGGTTTTAGACTTAGCCAAATCAGGGCTTCAGGAACATGTATTAGGGTGAAAGCATATGGACCCCTTAGTGAAATCTAGTGGAATTTGAGATGATTTTGCATCTCTAAGACCTGGAAACTAGAAATTTCAATATGACACATCCTGCAAAAGCAATCTCAAGGGCAATATCTAGTGACATGGGATTTTGAAGCAAAATGTAGTAACACCTAATTTTAGTGCAAAAGACAACATATGGCTATTTTTTAAGCACAAGACCACCCAAGACACCTTCAAATGACATCAAATCACTCCAAACATCTAAAATACTCAAATTTGGAGCAAATCTTGCATTCTAGGCATAATTCACCTCCTCATCATCATAAGTAACAAAGGTTGAGACTCCAAGCCAAAGAAAAAGAGGGGGTCTCCATTTGGAAAAATGGGGCATGTGTGCAAGGCACAACACAATATAGGACATGTACTCATAATCCATTTGAATTTGTCAAAGCACTCCTATGTACCCCCTATCCAACTAAAAGCATCCTTATGAGTCAAATCTGTAAGGGGTGTAGCTGACTAAGAAAACCCCTTCATGAACCTATGGTAATATCCACATAAACCAGGGAATCCCTTCAGCTAAGTGATTTTCTTTAGTGGAGGCTACTCTACAATTTCTTGAATCTTCTCTGGATTTACCTTCATGCTACCGGCACTGATAATATGATCCAAGTATAGCAACTCGGTCATCCCAAATTCACACTTTGACTTTTTTGCATAAAGTGACTCTCTCTAGAATGCTTAGCACAATGTCAATGTGTTTCAAGTGTTCTTCCCATGTCTTTCTGTAAATCAAAATATCATAAAAAAAGATCAAAACAAACCTCCTCAACTACTCATGGAAAACTCTATTCATGCAAGACTAGAAAGTGGCTGATGCATTTGTCAAACCGAATGGCATGACTAAGAACTCAAAGTACCCATAGTGACACCTGAATGGTGTCTTCTCCACATCCTCATCCCTGACCCGAATCTGATGATACCTAGATCTCAAGTCTATCTTGGAGAAATAACAGGTCCCATGCAACTCGTCAATCAACTCATCTATCCTAGGAATAGGGTACCTATTCTTAATTATTTTCTTGTTGAGTTCTTTGTAATCAATGCGCATCCTAAGAGTCCCATCCTTTTTCTTCACTAGAACCACTAATGATGCAAATGGACTCTTACTAGGTCTGATGTGGCCCATCTTGAGAAGTTCTTTGATAGCTTTCTTGATCTCATCCTTATACCTCTTTGGGTTCTTGTAAGGTGTAGTTATTACTAGCTTAGCACCCTCATCCAACTCAATCACATGCTCAAAACCTCTATCAGGAGGTTTACTTGGTGGTATGTCACTAAACACTTTGGTGTGTTTAGTCAGGAGAGCCTGTATGTTAGGAGGATACTCTTGCTTTTGCTACTCTGAAGCTGTAGGCATCACCATCACCTCTATTGCCCACTACAGCTGATTGTGGCAAATCAATCTCTCCATCCGCTTGAGAGACAACTCTCAACCCACCATCTGAAATGCCCCTGAGCACATGTCAAACTCCATTCACCTCAAACTTCATCTCCATCGTCCTCAAGTTAAGAGTGAACTCACCTATCTCATGTAACCATTTCATATCCAGCACTACATCCATGTCACCCATACTAACAACATAGAACTCTGACTGGCAAGTGTAATTGTTTAGCTAGATTGTCAAATTGGGTATCCTCCTCATATAAGTGAGTATGAACCCATTGGCTACCTTCACCTTAAACCCTTTGTACTCCTCTATCTTCAGTCCCCTTTTTGCAACCAAGCCCTCATCTATGAAGTTATGAGTGGCACCTGTATCCAGCAATGTAATGCATCTCTATCCACCCAACACTCCTTGGATCCTAAATGACCCTTCTCTCTGAATGCTAGAGATATGGGTTATGGGGAGAGAAGTCTCCTCATCTTTATCTGATGCTTCAGATGCAACATCAGATCCTGAATCATTATCTTCTGTATGCTACTCTGAATATATCTCTAAGTCCACAGACTCATCTGCTAAAAAGACTCAATCAGCTTTGCCTTTCCTTGGGTAGCACACTTGTGCTTAGGATCCCAAGGATCACAGTAATGAAAATAGAGCTTCTTCCTCCTCATGTCATTCAACTGATCACTGTCTAACCTAGAAGAATTCTTATGTTTCTATCCTACATATCTTTGGAAAGGTCTCCTATCTCTCTCCTTATCTCTCCTATGAGGAAATCCCTTGGATTGAAACTTATTTATCCAGATAGAAGATTCCATATCATGGGCCTTCTTCATATCCTCCTGTAATGATGTAGGATCAAAGCCCTTAACCCAACCACGAAGTGGGTCTGACAATCCATCAATGAAAAGGATAATCAATCTATGCTTAGAAATGTCTAGGAACATAATAGATAGGTCTTCGAACTCAGAAATGTAGGAGTCAACTGAACCACTCTACCTCAGCTGTGCCAACTCAAACTATAACTCTGGGTCTTTATCAAACCTGTCAATCATCCTAGTTGTAAACTCTATGTATGAAGTAATCTAATCATGACCCAGTGTGACTTTCTCGTTGCTCCACCACTTATGTGTAACTGCCTCCAGGTGCAAAGCTGCATAAGTAATGGCATCCTCCTCAGGCATGGGACTGATCTACAAGGAGTTGTCCAATTTCTAGTCCCAAGCTCTAGCTGTGGTCTTGCCTGATCCATCAAAATAGGGAAGTGTCATTTTGCTCACCTTCTTTTGCAACTTCTGGTTCTGAGGTTGACCTCCCCTATGAGGTCTATTCTTTATCCTAATGTCAGAGTACTCTACAAAGGTCATCTCTGCCCTGAACTTTGCACTAGAAGCTCTCCAATCCCTCAAAATCTCCTCCTAAAACTCATCATGTGTGTGATCTTGTTCAGGAA
Source organism: Cunninghamia lanceolata (assembly GCA_027924645.1). Taxonomy (NCBI): domain Eukaryota; kingdom Viridiplantae; phylum Streptophyta; class Pinopsida; order Cupressales; family Cupressaceae; genus Cunninghamia; species Cunninghamia lanceolata. Next base: position 16,268,709 of record BSBN01001121.1, on the reverse strand, counting down.
CTTGGTTCCTAGAAGCAAAGGTCAAAATGCTAGGTCTGTCACCTACTGTAAATAGTGAAGCCCTCCTATGAGTCACCGAGGCCTTACCCTCATCATCTCTGAACCTATGTCTATCATCTTGGTTCCTTTCCCCATTATACATGTCTCCTAGTTCCTGTCACCATGGTGTCTATCACTAATATTATTCCTATTTCTATCTCCGTCATTGTTTCTATTTCTGTCACCGTCATTGTTTCTATTCATATCACCATCATTGTTTGTGTTTCTATCACCTCCATTGTACCTATTCCTATCATGGTAATTATCCCTATTATTTTAGGGAAGCAATTGTTCGAGGGCATGTGCTATCTCCGCTTGTGACTCTCTCAACTCATGTCGAGACTTCCTTAATTCTCTTTCTAAAGCCATCAAGCTCCTGGTGAGCACATTCAGGATCTCACACATGATAGGTTCCTCAACTTTCCTATCATTCGTTTCTCTAGTAGGTCCTATCACTGGAGATAATTCACCTGAAAAAGGGTCAGTTTGCAAAACCTAGGAATCGTCCTCTGTAGCGACAACCTCTACCTCTGTCTCAAATGGATATATTATGGGTATTGGATGCTCAGGTTCTTCTACCTATGGAACCTCTCTTCCCTATATACTTTGTGAATTCCGTGTTTCTAGTCTTGGTCTAAAATCATATCTATCTATAGGCTGCATGTCTCATTTTTATCATCTACATGTCATATGTAACCTCACAGGATGGCAAGAACTTTAGCTCTGGTACCACTGTAATGTGTCATACCTATTTGTATATTTTTAAAGTCTTTTTATATGTTATTTTTAATTTTTTAGAGTGGTCTTTCAGATAGATAGAAGATACAGAAGGGTTTTTTAGTTTTCCTACAGATGTGTTGCCAGAGCATTCAATATATAGCATATAGAGAAAACCCAGAAAATATACAATGAATATGAAGAAACTAATGGCTACCTAGTTAGTAAAATGGCCAATAAACAATTACTAATACATACCCATGTTAAGATTTGTAACTTCATACAATAGCTGTAGCTGGACTAGCAAATGGGTATGGCTAGAAATCACTCCAATCTCCTAGAAATGCAAAGTATCGAGCATACAAATGTTTGACAACAATTAAGGGCCCAAAACACCTCATACAAAGCAAACAGAAAGTACCCACAACATCTTGCCTGGACATGTATGACCATGGATGGAAGGTGTTATCAGTAGCAAGGATAGCAAATGGTTTCTAAAATGCTTCTATAGTAGACTGAATCATATTAATAAGGTTAGGCAATCAGATTAGGAAGAGAAATATGCAGAGAAATCACACAAATTTGCCCATAGATATGGTACAGCCTCCTTGAGGGGTGTACGACCAGCCAAGGGGAAGCACAACAATTCATAATAGATCCAAACCCCAAATAAATCTTCCCTTAATTAGCCACAAACTAGTCTTTGCAATCTACAAATGCAAACTCTCAATAAACTGCAAAGGATATGTCAAGAAATGCATCAACTCCACAATCCATCAACTCCATAGAAGCCCAATAGTGAACACTAGATGTATCCACCTCGAATGGTACCTTTGGGTGATCTTCCACACCTGTAGAATGCCATTACATAGGGAGGTTTTCATCTCTAAGAGCCTCTGGTTTGAATCTCCAAACCCTCAATAAGAACAAACCATAGTAGAGCTCAAAATGAGAAATATCACAAACATGGCATAATACAAATGAGCTCACTTTTTTCCTTGTATTTCCCTCCAAGGTGGGTGTTGGATTTCAAGAGGGAACTTTATCATTTTAAAACATCTTTTATTTCCTAGGGATGGGTGCCTAAGGTCATATCTTGACTTAAGTCTTCATTTTCCCATTAAGTCACTTTTTCTGCAAATATTATAAAGTCCATATTAAATATAACATTAATAATCTTCAAACTTTAAAATAAATATGAAGACAGTGGTGGAATGAAATGATCTATAGCTCATCAGAAAGCCCTCGATGAGATGATTCTAACCCCACTTTGAAAGTCCCAAACCAACAATGAACCCCGACTTAGTAAAAATAGTAATGACCAAGAGCAAACTAGGCCCATTCTGAGGGTGCCAACTGGATCAACTAAATGTGAACCATCTCTCCATCACTGGCAAATACCTCTAGGCCAGACTAACTCTAGTTCCCTAACCAAATTGCTAGTTCGTGGGAACTAAGTGATGGACTAACCATGTATCCAGAAGGGGACATTATAGACAACACTATCATCATCATCAATCAATCAATTAATCAATGGTTTACAGCTTGATGGGGAATACCTTGTTTGTTTTTGTATCATTTGTGAATGCTTTCTTGCTTGCTTGTGTGTTTTATCATTTTTATCTTGCATTTACATCAAATCTGCATCCTCTTAGCTAATATTCATATCTTGTATCTAGACAAGGTTATATTATGCTGGGGCATGAGACACATCATCACCTTGGTCCTTATACCTTGGTGCATAGCATCTGGTGCTATATCAAACATCATGGTTGCTCACATTCATTGCAACATAACGCATCATTCATTTCTTCTATCCATTTCCTTATCTTTCTTTGTTGACCAATCTATTTCATTTCGAGAGCCTACCTGTGTTTGTCCAACCCGCATATCCTCTTGAGGGGGCATCCTCATCCTATCTTTCCATCATCATCTTATCTTTACATTTCTTATCCCATCTTTCCATGATAATCCTATCTTTAGACCATCCCATCCTTTTCCTCTATCCATACCTTGGCTTCTTTGAAATGATGTTACTCGACATAAATCTCATCGTCTCGAACATCATCTCAAAGAGGGGCAAAATGTAGACACCAAAAATTGACCCATTTCATTATTTATGCATTAAACTAATAGCATCACCTAATCATACATGACCTTGTAAAACAACTTGTAATATTTATCCTAGGTCATTACATTATCCCACTTATCCCACTTATAAATCCCACTTGATCAATTTCCCAATTAATTAAATAAACCTCTTTATTTAATTAATCTCTCTTCACATGTCTCATAAACAATTTAAAATTAAATATTAAATCAAATCCCTCATCCATGTGTCACATGACTACAACTCTTCTCATGCACACATAATTTAAATAATTTTATTATTTAAATTATGAGATTCCCACTCACATCCTATTTTTAGCCCCACTTATTTGTGTGTCAAAAGCATCTTTTCTCTCAAATAAATAAAAGAATCCCACTTGTTCCCTCACATCCTATTTTGAGCCTCATGTCATAACCCACTTAATGTGCATCATAGGCACTAAAATCAACTTTTAATCCTAGGCCTACACATCACATAATTGACTTTTAATCTTGGCCATAGAATCCTACCAGCTCTTGACTATAAATCAACTCTCATCCAAGCCATTTTCATGCATTGAGTTTCAAGTATCTTTACTCTGTTGAAATCCCAATTGAGCCTTTGCATCACCCATCTATCTATTTTCCTCTGTCAATCTCCATCTTACAGTTATGCTATGAAAATTAGCAATCAACATCCAACCTAAATCGATTAATCAATCTTTCAATGATGCATGCATCATTTGAGGTATTTGAAGAGTTTGGATTGAGGTAATGCACTTGTTTTTGTTTTATCTATTTCATTTGTCCAAAATTTTCAGGTATACACACTTCTTTCACTACATTTTTTCAAATGGTTTTAATGGCCACCATATGTTAGATAAAGTAAATTAAACTTGCATCATATATTGTATCCAAGGATGATGTCTGGATCAACTTCATGAATGAATTCCTTGACTTCAGTGTGCCGGGAGCTAAAAATGATCATTCTTCATAAATTTCTATGAGGAACTTGAATCCTTACAAAAACTTGTAGAGATATGTATTTCAACATTCCTAAGATCTCCACCAAGCTCTACGGTCTCAACCATCACAGAACTCAAGATTTGTAACTTTTGCTAAATTTCCAACACAATTCGTGAAATGATTAATTCTCCAAAACCATAAGGCATCTAACCACAAAACCTTTGTCACGAAATCTATCGTGCTTCTAAAAATCTTCCTATAATAGGATTCACCATGAACCTTCACCACTTCCCTGAAACAATTGTTTTTTGCAAAAACCACTATGTGTGTGCTAGGATGGAAACTGGTCAAAACTAAAAACTTGCAAATTTCTAATGTGACATCCATTCTGATAGCCAAGAGATACCAGTTGAAAACCAAAACACACTAAAACTAAAACCCAAACCTAAAATCTATTTTTGGTTGATGTTGATCGCCAGTCCACCCAGATGCTCCTACATCAGATGTCCTTGGATACAAGGGAAATGAAAATGTTGTGACATTCCACTATATGTTTCTACATTTTTGGGCAATGAAAAGCATTTGATGTTTTAGCATCCTTCCATGTTGACCCAAATTTTTTTTCTTTGTATGACATTCTTCCTTTGTATTCATAGTGCTATGTGTCTAGGGGGATGGTGATGATCATTCAAAATTATACTTTCACTTATTATTCCCCTCCTACATTTTATATTAAATCTGAATCATGTAGATCCGTTTGTGTTTCATTGTGATGTTGACTGTCTTAAAGTAACACCATGTTGCATTTCTCAGCATCATGCCATGCTTATACAAGCCATCGTGTATCATCCCTACAACATCTCCTTAGTTGTCCTTCTTAGGGGAAACCCCTTCATGGCATAGCTCTTTGGAACATATCCTCTAGGCATATGCTTCCTGAAAGCTCTCGTGCCTTTATCCCTCTTTTTACCTTAAAATTAATTACTCCTCCATGATGTAAGAAATTATTTTAAGGTGGGGGAATATATTTTCTTTCTCTCACACTTAATCACACACCACACCAATGGTATGATCTCTACAACATTTTTTGTAGCATTTGTGGCCCTAAGGAGATGCACTTGATTAGATTGACCACCTTTATCAGAATTATCTAGCCATGCTAGTCATGTAATCTCTAATACTGTTTGACATGTAGCTCACCTAGCAAAGCAATTATAGTCTGTGATGCTTCATTTTCTACCCCATCAACACTTCTCATAAGCCACCTAGCAAATAATGAACATTGCTAGCTCTAGTGATTTATAGAAGTTTTTTAGTATGTTTCCTACCAAACAATGGAATTTTCTAGTCCTAGAATCATACCCTTTATTTTACCCTTATGTATGTTTTTTCATTAGATTAATGTCTATCAGACTATATTATTTATTGACCGCAAGGGTTTCAGAAAATCGTATTTGGTCTAAGCCTTTTTTATTCACCTTTATATTGTTGAAATTAAGGAACACTGAGAGGGGGGATGAATCAGTGTTCCACAAAACTTATTACTTTGTTTCTTTATTAATTTTATCACATACATCCAAAAGAAAGAAGCATGAACACAAGAATAGAAATAGCAAGATCACAACACATGAACACCAGGATTTTTATGTGGAAACCCGGTTAAGGTAAAAACCACAGTGGGGGTTAACCCACAAGAAATTTATACTCTGTTAAAAGTACTACAAATGGGAAGGCACATTGCCCAGAGCTCACTGCTCAAAGAGGCTCATTTCCTACAAGATTGATTACAAAGAGTTCACAAAAGTATTTGAATTAAAGAGTAGCATCTAATCATGCAAGATTACAGTTTTGGTTGAGCTCAGTACATAGACCTTACACACTTCATCTTTTTCTGCCCTATTTCACTACTCTGCCATGATCCAGAGCTTAGATCTCTTCACTTTGCACTTGATTCTGATATACTTTGTACTTATTCCTTCATATTCACAACTACACCCACTGAAATGCTTGAACTCATTGATTATATATATCTGCTACATGAAATTGTATCAACTGCAGATAGCCTTAAGAAAAAAATAGGGACTTTTTAAGAGCATTGTTATGTCAGCTAAATCCATGCACAAATACCAATGTAGACCAGAACTTATGTATCTAGTTCACCTCACATGTTGGCCAATACCACTGGATCTCATAAATTACTCGACCAATCACTTCTCTTCATCCATATAAGGATCAAACACCTCATCGGCCTGTTCTTCACCGAACTAAACTATCTAACCAAAACTTGATACTCAGAAGCTTGTAACTTACACTCCCTTCATCACTGGAGGCTAAAATATTAGATTTAGGTAGCCCTGACATCCCTTGACATTTCCTCAGATCCACAACACAATATGATTTCCTATGGAGAAATGTGGACCAAAATACTGAACCCTACCATATGCCATGTTCCTATCTATCTGGACTTAGACAAATCTACAATTTGACTTTCGATATGATCCACTGACGAAATACGGATGTGTAAGATGGATTAGTTTCCATCAATGATAACACCTAACATGCCTAGTAGTGTCTCTTGCCAACAATCTCCCCCTTTGGCATTGATGGCAACACTTAGTGAAAAATGACTAAGTGTTAGAACAACTCCCCCTTACTATATCACTTGTGATTTCCAATGCTCCCCCTTAGATTAATTCTTCATTTTTCATTATTTTTCCTCTCCCCCTTTGACATCAATGGCAAAGGCTGGGATCCGTATACCAAAATTCATGCAAAAAACTTTATGTACAAGGGTCAAAAGTCTACATACTTCCACATATGAACATACAGTTCTTAGGATTTGTTCATCAACAATCACCAAAAATGTTTTTCAGCTTTGTCAATTCATTGTCCCAGTTCTTTTTAAGACTACCCAAGATAGGTATGTGCCCATTAAACAAAAATGCCAGTGATTCTGCCTTTTGAAGGTCAGTAGGATCACTAGTAGCAGCTGTTGCTTGGGACTCTACCAATATACCATACATAGTTTCTAACTTAGGGGAGATTAGTCCTCAGAGGTCATCCAATCTACCCAAAAAATTAGCCTTTTCCTTCTCCAAATCACTCAATTCATTTTGTAGACTCACTACTGGGTATTCTTTGGTAATTATAGACTCAGTTAAAGGACTATATTAGACAATTTGAGCTATGTGTCCTTAATCTTTTTCTCAATGTCTTCAACAGATTTATATCTATTTAGACAAAACTTATAGATCTCTACACCTTCAGATAGGGCATTTTGAATACACTTTACACTAGTATCAAGTCTGGATCTATCATAGCTAATTATTTTCTTTATTTCAGCAAACCTCTTCTCATTAAATTCATTTTTTACTTTAACTTCTGCTGACTTTTCTAAGGTTTGAAAATGAGAACTTACAGAGTTTATCAAGCTTTTCAACTGACTGGAAGGAGAGTCAGATGAATCCTTTTGAAGGGCTGGCATAACCTTTTCTAGAATTTTAGAGGCAAGACTAAGCAACTCACTATCCTTAATGTGAGTTTTTATAATCTCTTCTCTAGCTTTTTCTTGTGCCACAAATGCTAGCTTCATATTTTGTAGAGGGGAAAGAGTGTCAAAATTTATAGGTCCTTGAATCAGCTCCAGTTCATTAAACTCAAGCTTGTCTTTCTCAAGTAGTTTCTTCACTACATTTGCAGTGTCTGTTGTTAAAAATGCAGCTCCATCTTTTAGATCCTTGCTGGCATTGTCATCTTGCTTTTGCTCTTCAATATTCTCTATTGTTTCTCCTTCTTGTTAATCCTTGTCCTTAACCTTTTTTGTTTCTTGCTCTTTATTCTTCATAGAGTCATCTTCATCAGGAGTATCTACTTCTGTATCCATCTCTGTATATTCTTTAGCAGATTGGTCCAGAGGAATTTGAGTGTCCTCTACACCATCAGAATTAACTTCCTCCACCATCTCTACATTTCTTTTATTTAGAATTTCATCTTCCAAAACAGAGATGTCAGCTTGTTGTTCACTTTCTTTCAACTCCTCAACATTTGGAATGGATGCATCATCAGTGTCAATCGGTTCTTCTGTGACAATATTGAATTTATTTTTGTCCAAATCTTTCTTCAAAATTTTCTCTATTTCTTTGACTACCTCATCCAGCTCTCCAATCATCAGCTTATTCATCCAGATTTTGTTTCTGAATTCCTCTTTGACTTCTTTGAAAATTTTATCAGCTTCTTTTTTAGAGATCACCAGACACAGACTGGACATTACATGTTCCCTCAACTCCATATCCTTTGATTTGGCAACTTCTTTTCTTATTTCTAGAATATTTCTTAAACTTTTAGGAACTTCTGACAAAATCTCCACTAGTGCTCTGTTAAATACATTCAAATATTTTACAATAGCATCCTCCAAAATTCTTTTGTCAGCATCACTATAATGATCATATAATTTAGTCATTGGTTTTAGGTTTCCATCTACAGTGATTGTTTTAATGATGTCTTCCACAAAAGAATTGGCTTCTTAACACCAGCTTCTGGCTTATGCCTTTTTCTTAACTTTGTGCTTCTAGAGGGCTTCTCCTTAGACACTTTAACAACGTTAGCTCCTGAGGCCTTTAGCTCTTTAACTTCATCATCTAATTCAGTTTCTTCTTCATCCTATTTTTCCACACTGACATATGTTCTTTTTCCCTTAACTTTTGTCCTTGTTCCTTCTTTATCAGTAGGTTTTTCTTTAGATTTTTCTGTAGTAGGAGAGGGTGATGTACCAGAGGTTGAACTAGACCTCCTAGTATTTCTTGACTTAGAAGGAGGTTCTGTCAGAACACTTCCTTATTCCCTGTCCTGCTTCTCCTTCTTAGCCTTTTATGTTCTTTTCCTGAATTATCTCATAGCTTCCTTAGTAAGGCCTAGATTATCAGCCAATTGCTCAACTTCTTTCCTTACTTTCCTTTTGGTTTCAGGAGCGTTGAATTCAAGATGCAGTTTTTATAAAATTTCTTCATAAGTTCCAAATCTCTCTTTAGCTAGATCCCTATGCTGACTTAACAATTGTTGTGCATATAATTCCAACACACACCTCATCCACTTCATACCCCATGGGCATGATCCACACAACTCTAGGCTCTACTGCTTCCATTTTGCATTGATCAATAGTAACCATAAAACATATGGTGTCCTTGTATTTTTCAACAATGGTTCTAGGTATTCTAGCCCTAGCCTGCATCATACCCTAGAAGTTTTTGAAGAATCCCCAAAGTGCAGTCTTTTGTGCATCATGACTACCCAAATAACTCCAATAATTCCTAATCTAGACAGCTACCAATTTGTCATTTGACCAAATTATATTTTTGTTTCCTAGAAGCTCACTCAAGAAATAGAAGAAGAGACACATAATTAACGTACCAAATTTGAATGAGTATTTTTTGTCCTTCTTTATCTTGCTTAGGTTCTCCATGAGCTGGTTTAACAATAGTTCACAAAGATCATGTTGCAAGTATGGGCCTAACCGGTGTTGTCATTGATATCAACATACTCCTATTGCATTAATGATAAGGATTGGATGAACTGTTTGCTGAGGATATTGAGAAAATAAGTCTAATCAGGAACAAAGAAGAATAGTGAAGATAGTGACCTAAAGATCCTAGCTAAGATGAAGATTAGAGGATGTGCACCAAAGGGTTTGTAGATATGTGTCTTAAGGTGATCCACTAAAGATTTCAAAGGTCTGCATGAAGATCTAAAGAAGTTGTGGCCACTCAAGTAAAACTAGTTTCGATAGGTGTTTAGAGGTGACAGAGTGGCACAGATAGGTCCGGTGAGATCCGGAAATGCAATATCCTATTCTACGGATTTGAGGGAATGTTTAGGAATTCAATGTGAATTGACAACTCAATTGGTTCGTGGTCTGAAGTTCTGCAAGCATCTATTCCATTGTGACAGTGATGACTAACTGTGTTCTTGAGGTTCTGGATGAAGGAGATAAGGATCTCAGTAAGCAGATGTAGTATGGATGTTCTTGGTGATTCAGGCAAGCTTGTAGAGGTCATTGGATCATGTCTAGTTCGTGTTGGTGGTCCGTATTGAAGTTTGAGCTCGCAATTGAAAAATTACTTCCGGATGATGGTGTTCTTCCTAAGTCAGGCCAACTGAATGAATTATACATCCTGTGGATGATCTTGAAGATGTGTGAAGATTGGAGTGTTCCCAAATGAAGATTGTAGTATCAGATCTATGTGGTTGACAATGTACTAATCTATGTGAAGCCTTTTTGTAATTAGTCATGTTGTATTCATGTATTTTCTCTGAAATGTTTGATGACTTAGATGATCATTCCTAAGTCGATGTCTTGTATAAATAAGGAATTGTAAAGTCATCTCAAAGTGTATCTTGTGGAGATGAGAGTGTGGTAGAAAGGAGAAGAGTGAAAGGTAGAGCAGAAGTTTTGGGCTTAAATAGAATTGACTCAAGCATGGTGAAGATGCTATTCTTTAGTTTAAGTATGTGATACTTATTCTTATGTAGATAGTGTGTCTCTTGTAGGCAGTAAGCCTCTTGTGAGCAGTGTGCTCAGGTAGTGAGCCCTAATTGGCATGTGCCATTTTGTTCTTTCTATTCTTCTAATAGAGAATACAATCTTGGGTTAATCACCCCATGGTTTTTTCCCTTAACTGGGTTTTCCACATGAAAATCTTGGTGTCTTGTGTATTAATTTGTTTCTACTCTTGATTTAATGCATTATGTTTCCATGATTGATTTATCATTATGATGCTGAATTTTAAAGTGGATTTAAGTGTTTAATTAGAAGAAAGTTTTAGAGAACTGATTCACCCCCCCTCTCAGTTCTCTACCCTAAGTCTAACAATTGGTATCAGAGCTAAGTTCCTCTAAAAGATCTTAACCGCTTGAGGAGATCCAGGATGTTGTCCTACAAGAAGGATAGTCTGAAGTTTGATGGAACAAATTTTAATCTTTGGAAAAGTCACATGTAGTGTCACTTGCAATGTATGGGAATGCAGTACTAGACTATGGCTTCAACAAAGTATACTCCTCCATAGAATGGCCTGAAAACTGCAAATGAAATCACAGATGCTGAAAACAATCTGCAGACTAAAGAAGCTCTTCTAAGTGCCTTATCTGATTCAGAGCTGACAAATGTTGTTGATCTACAAACTAAATTTAAAATTTGAAAAAAAACTAGAACTTCTGCATGAAGGAGACAAGTATACTAAATATGCAAGGCTACAGAGTCTAAAAAGAAAATTCAAAAATCTGAAGATGAGAGAAGATGAAAATATCACTACTTTTATGCCAAGAGTAAATGAGCTTGTTTGTGGCATTAGATGTGTTGGTGGAGTCTTGGATGAAGATGAGATTGTTGGCAAAGTTCTCAGATCCCTTCCTGCTTCTTATAAATACAAGGTTTCTACCATTGAAGAATTCAGAGCCCATTCAGGTGTCACAAGAGATCAATTGGTTGGTAAATTGGTTGCATTTGAAAGTACCGAGTTTGGAGATGTCCCCCCCAAGATTGAATCTACATTCAAAGCTAGTACCTCTGTAAAAGGTAAACAAAGGTTTGATCTAGGAGAGAACTCTTCAAGGAAACCATCATGGTATGAAAAAGAAAGAAAAGACCTAGAAAAAGAAGAAGCAAAAACTACTCATCTTGAAGCCCTTATTGCAAAAACACTACCAAGAGGATCTGGTAAGTATGAAGGGAAATTGCCTTTTAAGTGTTTTAACTATAATAATATTGGTCATTTTGCCTCAAGGTGTCTGGAAAGATTTTCAAGGCCAAATCCTAACAGATCAAGGTTCCAAAAGAATTGTTACTATGTTCATGAAGAGAATGATAATGGAGGAGTAACAGATGGTGAATCAGAGATAGGAAATAAATCTGGAAGTGATTGGGTGTTTATTGTCATCAAGGAAGAAGATCCAATGCCCTCTAAATATGTCAATCATAAAGTTATAGAAAGAGCTCTAGCTGCCCAAGTTAAAGAAAAGGATGATTGGGTCATTGATAGTGGATGCTCTCACCATATGATAGGTGACAAAAATAAGTTCATAGATTTGGAAAGGTATGAAGGAGGAGTGGTAAAGTTTGGTGATAATTCTGTTGGTAGAATCAGAGGTAGAGGAACTATTTCTTTTGATGGAAAGAAGAAAACTGGTAATGTACTATATGTTGAAGGATTGAAGCACAATCTTCTTAGTGTTGGACAATTGGTGGACAAATGCTATGATCTCTGATTCAAGAATGGGAAATGCAAGATCTTTGAAAGTTCTAGAATAGAGATTGCATCTGGTACTCAAACAAAAGGTAATATCTTCCATTTAGTTGGTACTGGTAAAAGTTGTCTATTTGTGCAAATTGATTAGAGTTGGTTATGGCATAGGAGGATGTGTCATGTGAATTTTGATAATATCATCAAGATAAGAAACTCTCAGGCTGTAAGAGATCTTTCAAAACTAGTGAAACCTACAAATAGTTTGTGTAAAGAATGTCAGTTGGGGAAACAAAGTAGAGTCTCATTCAAAAGCAAGGAACAATCTTCTACTGGATTATTAGACATAGTTCATATTGATCTATGTGGTCTGGCAAGAATCAGTAGTGTGCAAGGTGATAGATACTTCATGTTATTAATTGATGACCATTCTTGGATGATGTGGGTTACTTTTCTAGAAAGAGAAATCAGAAGCTCTTGAGAAATTCAAAATATTCAAGGCTATGGTAGAAAATGAAACTGGATTAAAATTAAAATGTTTGAGGTCTAATACAGGTGGAGAATTCACATCTGGTGAGTTCATATAATTCTGTGAGAAACATGGAATAAAGAGACAGTTGTGTACTCCTAGGTCTCCACAACAGAATGGAGTAGTGGAGAGAAAGAACTGGACCATCCAGGAAACATCTAGGACCATGATGATGGAAGCAAATGTTCCTCAGATCTATTGCAGAGAAGTTGTTATCACTGTAGTCTATACTCTCAATCAAGTACAAATTAGAAGCAATACTGGTAAGACTCCTTATGAACTTTGGTTTGGCATCACTCCTACTATGAGGTATTTCAGAGTCTTCGGTAGCAAATGTTACATTAAAAGAGATGAAGATCTAGGAAAATTTGATGCTAGAAGTGATGAAGGAATATTCTTGGGTTATTCTACTCAAAGCAAAGCATACCACTGTTATAACAAGAGATTAAGGAAGATTGTGGAAAGAACAAATATAAAAGTTGATGAAGGAATAGAAAAACCCTCAATGTTTTATGAATATGATGAAGATGATCAAAATGATGTTTTTTTTCAAGAAGTCCAAGCTTCCTCTGAAATTTAGATTCAAACTGATCTAGTAAATCAAGAAGAAGAGATAAGTTTGAATGAACCTGTTCAAGAATCAGAAGTGCAAGAAACTCCCAAAGTTTCTAGGTATGTAAGACTGAACCACTCTGAAGATCAGATCATAGGTGATAAAAGCAAATGTGTACAAACAAGAAGAATGATTTCTCAAGATTCAGATGAGTATTGTCTGATTTCAAAGATTGAACCTAAGACAGTGAATGAAGCTTGCAATGATGAAAATTGGACTAAAGCAATGGATGAAGAGCTGATGCAAATTGAGAAAAATCACACTTGGGATCTTGTTCCTAGACCTAGAAACAAGAATGTGATTGGAACCAAATGGGTGTTCCGGAACAAACTGAATGAAGTTGGTGAAGTAATAAGAAATAAAGCCAGATTGGTCTACAAGGGTTACTCTCAAATAGAAGGTGTTGATTTTGAAGAAACTTTTGCTCCGGTGACAAGAATTGAAGCAGTTACATTATTTATTACCTTTGCTGCCTTCAAAGAATTCAAAGTATATCAAATGGATGTCAAGTCTGCCTTTCTGAATGGAGACTTGGAAGAAGAAGTATACATTGAGCAACCAGATGGATTTCAATTGTTTGATCAAGGTGATATGGTTTGCAAATTGAAGAAAGCATTGTATGGATTGAAGCAAGCCCCAAGAGCCTGGTATGAAAGATTGGATAAGCATATTTTGAAGATTAGTTTCAACAAAGGTACTATTGACAGTAATTTGTATTTCAAAATTGATCATGAAAACATCTTGATTGTTGAAGTGTTTGTTGATGATATTTTTCTTGGAGGAAGAGATAGTATGTGTAAAACTTTTACAAATCAAATGAAGAGTGAATTTGAAATGTCCATGCTTGGGGAAATGAATTTCTTCTTGGGTCTGTAAATCATTCAAACTAAGAAAGGAATCTTCATTTCTCAGACCAAATATGTGAAAGAATTGTTGAAGAAATTTGGGATAGAAGAATCAAAACCAATGAGTACTCCCATGGCAACTAGATGTAAATTGAGCAAAGATGATGACTCTCCTAAGGCTGATTAGAAAAAGTATAGGTCAATGATTGGAGGATTGTTGTATCTCACTTAAACTAGACCTGACATTATGAATGTTGTTGATCTTGTTGCTAGATTTCAAGCTGATCCTAGAGAATCTCATGTCATGGCCATCAAGAGGATTTTTAGATATCTAAAAGGGATAGTTGAGTATGGTCTATGGTATCCTAGAGATCATAATTTCTCTCTTCATGCATATACAGATGCAGATTGGGCAGGAGATGTGGATGACCGAAAGAGTACCAGTGGTGGAGCATTCTTTTTGGGGAAAAGATTGGTTTCTTGGTTGAGTAAGAAACAAGAGGCAATATCTCTGTCTACAGCTGAAGCAAAATATATTGCAACAGTAGGTAGTTGCACTCAAGTTTTGTGGATGAAGAAAATGTTAAGAGACATAAGAGTGGAGTATCAGGAACCTATCAAAATCTTCTGTGATAATTCAAGTGCAATAAACATATCTAAGAATCCAGTGTTGCATTCAAAGACTAAACATATATCCATCAAGTTTCACGTGTTGAGAGAGCAAGTGAATAAGAATGAAGTTAGATTGGAGTTTGTACCTTTCAAGGATCAGATTACAGATATCTTTACTAAACCTCTACCTAAGGACTCTTTTGATTATCTCAGGGAGAAGTTAGGGGTTATTACCCCTATAGTGATGAACTAAGGTGCACTGATGTGCATCAATCTGGTGGATATCATAGTCATATCTTGTGGTCTAGATTGATGATGGGGAGCTGCTACTCAGGGGGAGCAGCTGGTATGATTTTGAAGTGGTGGAGTTGCAAGTATGTGCCCTTTGCCATTAATGTCAAAGGGGGAGAGAAGACATGTGAAAAACAAGTGGTTGTTGATCAAAGGGGGAGCAGGAAAGGAAGAGAAGTTGTGACAGTGAGGAGAACTTCTTATCTTGATGATTAAAATAGTTTTTCACATCGTATGTTGCTATCAATGACAAAGGGGGAGATTGTTACAAGTATGGACCTAATCGATGTTATTGATGTCAACATACTCCTATTGCATTAATGATAAGGATTGGATGAACTGTTCCCTGAGGGTATTGAGAAAATAAGTCTAATCAGGAACAAAGAAGAACAATGAAGACAATGAGGTAAAGATCCTAGCTAAGATGAAGATCAGAGGATGCGCATCAAAGGGTTTGTAGATATGTGTCTTAAGGTGATCCACTAAATATTTCATAGGTCTGCATGAAGATCTGAAGAAGTTGTGGCCGCTCAAGTAAAACTAGTTTTGGTAGGTGTTTAGAGGTGACAGAGTGACACAGATAGGTCTGATGAGATCCAGAAATGCAATATCTTGTTCTGCGAATTTAAGGGAATGTTTAGGAAGTCAATGTGAATTGAAAACTCAATTTGTTCATGGTCTAAAGGTCTGCAAGCATCTTTTCCATTGTGACTGTGATGACTGACTATGTTCTTGAGGTTCTGGATGAAGGAGATAAGGATCTTGGTAAGCAGATGTAGTATGGATGTTCTTGGTGATTCAGGCAAGCTTGTGGAGGTCATTGGATCATGTCCAATTCATGTTGGTGGTCCACATTGAAGTTTAAGCTCACAATTCAAGAATTACTTCTAGATGATGGTGTTCTTCCTAAGTCAAGCTGACCAAATGAATTATACATCTTGTAGATGATCTTGAAGATGTTGTGTGAAGATTGGAGTGTTCCCAAATGAAAATTGAAGTCTTAGATCTATGTGGCCGATAGTGTACTGATCCGCGTGAAGCCTTTTTGTAATTAGTCATGTTATTTTCATGTATTTGCTCTGAAATATTTGCCAACTTAGATGATCATTCCTAAGTCGATGTCTTGTATAAATAAGGAATTGTAAAGTCATCTCAAAGTGTATCTTGTGGAGATGAGAGTGTGGTAGAAAGGAGAAGAGCGAAAGGGAGAACAAAAGTTTTTGGCTTAAATGGAACTGACTCAAGCATGGTGAAGATGCTATTCTTCAGTTCAAGTATGTGATATTTATTCTTATGTAGACAGTGTGTCTCTTGTAGGTGGTGAGCCTCCTGTGAGCAGTGTGCTTGGGTAGTGAGCCCTAATTGGCATGTGCCATTTTGTTCTTTATATTCTTCTAATAGAGAATACAATCTTGGTTTAATCACCCTGTGGTTTTTCCCTTAACCGGGTTTTCCACATCAAAATCTTGGTGTCTTGTGTATTAATTTATTTTTGCTCTTGATTTAATGCATTATGTTTCCATGATTGATTTATCATTATGATGTTGAATTGCAAAGTGGATTTAAGTGTTTAATTGGAAGAAAGTTTTGGACAACTGATTCACCTCCCCTCTCAGTTGTCTGCCCTAAGTCTAATAGATCATAGTCTACACCTTCTTTTACCATCTTATATGTAGTATATATGACTATTCTAGAAACTAAATTTTCTCTGCTAGAGTAATACATACTGTATCCTATCACCATTGATGTGAATCTGACCCCATGATCCTCTATGTCATTTATAGGCATGGATCTCTTATCAAATTTTGATCTAGTTGCCTCAGTGACTTCTTGATTCTTCACAGCCTTCAATTGAGGCAAGGTACTGGTTGAATTTAGTCCTGTAACTACCCTTATTGCATCCTTTGTGATTTTGAATGTATGATTCAACAATAGAAACTCATCATGGATACGGCTCAAGACATACCAGACCCACTCGTCCTCTGTGAAAGTTAGAAACTCAACAAATTGTATGAACTTCTTGTCTTTCAGGGCTTTGTATTTCAGTTTGAGCTCAAAATCATCACCTTTTAAGTGATTCATGAATAGATTAGCAAACCTTGAGTCACCATGCTCCTCTAGAGGTGCTTGAATATAAGTCCTAATGTCTTCTGTGTGAAGAACTCCATATGGAACTCTAGAAATTGCTCCCATTAGATTAACTTTAGTGGACTTGAAATGGTGCTTCTTAAATTTTGGCCTAGCTCAGTGATGTTCACAACTAGAGGAGTAGCCATTTCAAAAGATTACAAGTTCAAAGCTTCATAGAGAAATACCTTTTTCTTTGTGGAATTAGGGTTAGCTACCGAATTCATTCTTTGTACTTCAATTCTCTAAAATCTCAGCTCAAGCACTCTTCTTCTTGTTTTCTTTAAATGTAAAGTGATTCAAATGATGAATGAATGACTTTTTATGCTTTACAAAACCTAATTCATCATTGTAATAAATGCTCTACCCTAATACATTCGGTTACACTATTTCTGCATACAGTAGATCTTCAATTGCTCTATAATCAATCGCATTAGCTTCTTTTCTTCCAGAATTTGCTTCAACAGATCTACAATATGTTTCTTTATTTTCATTTATTGTGCCAAATCTAGGCACCCACTTACTGGCAGGGGGAATTAGATTTTCAATACAGCTCTTAGAAATTGCTAATTGATGTCTTAATTTAATCCTTAAGCATGTAAGAAACCCTAATTATGCAAAATAGTGATCAAATTGATAAATTCAGACAAATGCTTGCAGACTGAGAGAGAGGACAAAGATTAATTATTGACCATTTTTCAAAGTTTGGGATTCTAAATATTCAAGGATAATGCCCCAGGACCCAAGTCCAAGGTATTATTTTCTTCATGGAATGTAGAACTCCTTTCATCGTTGATGATCACTGTTTTGTCTATTTCCATCATGAGATATGTAGAGGACACTGTGGCTGGTCCCTGTGTCCAAGGTAGGATGATCTTCAGGATATCAGGGCTTCTTAAGATGTAGAATATCACTATCACAAATATTTGAGTGTCTGAAACTCTGGAGGACATTGCCCTAGGCACCCATGTCCCAAAATGTTCAACTCTATCTCTTCCTTTCAAATCCTGAATCCTTGTCATCTACAATCTTCCTCTACAACCCCACTCTGTGAAACTTGGTACCTGTAACCTGCAATTACAAAGGAGTGTGGTTGGGGGTTGGGGTGTTTAGAGGCTTGCCTTAGTCAAGCCCCAAAGAGATATTCAAGTCTTCTAAACATTATTGTAAGATAAGAGTGCATATCCCTACGGGATAGAGGCAAAAACCAAATGGTAAATAATTAGAAACACAAATAAATGTCACCTTGGAGGTGTAGCTCTCATATAGATGAAGATCCTTCATGCACATGAGAAGATGAAGCTAAATCTGCAATCACAAACACAATAACAATGCTCTACTCTACAAGAATGAATATCTTGAGATCACAAGCTTGCCACAGTTTCACAATCATAATCATCTTTCAGACATCTTCTAGTTTACAAATGAAAACCTAAACATGCTTATATATGCAACAACACACATTCTCACCAAGAATTTCATAATTCAAACTTAAGGTGTCAGCATAGGGCCTAACAAGGGTCATATAACCGACACTTAGATTTAGGGCTTGACCCAAAATAGGGCAGGACTAGGGTATGAGCACCCAAGTCATCCCTCTCTATTTTAGACAAGGCATAACACTAAAGCACCCCCTAGGTCCTATTTTCCATAACACTTAGGGGTTTTCTCATCGGGATTCAAAATTAACATACAATATGATCTAAATGCATTCTAAAGGAACTGAGAGCTAAACCTTAAGAGGGAAAAGTCCCAGGGAGACATTTTCTGACATAACATTTAGCCCCCACTTTAATGTATGCATGAATGTAAGGCCCATACATGCAGTAAAGTATGGTCAACAAACATAACAAACATGCCAGGCACTTAGAGCTAATGCATACACAAAGATTGAGAACTATTTCTAACCCCCAGTCTTAAGTAAACATTAGGGAAAACACGTCGCAGACACACCAAACCCAATGAAGATAGTAACAGGCATGTAAAATGTAGAGAAGATAGTAATAGGCATGCAAAACCATGGAGGAGATAGTAACAACCATGCAAAACATAGTGAATGCAGTGATTGTTTTCTTTTTCATTTTCATATATGAATGCAAATGTAAGTACATGGAAAGTAAACACAACCCAAAATGTAGGAGGGACTCATCACCACACCTCTTTAGATTGTATATGGGGTAAAAAACATGCAATACAAATCTTAGGGTGTAGGAGGGACTCATCACCACACATATTTAGACTACACTTGAGAACAAACACACCATACAAATCCCAAAGCATTGGAGGAACTCATCACCACACATCTTTAGACTATTCTTGGGAACAAACATACCATACAAAACTTGAGTGTCAGAGGGACTCATCACCACACATCTTTAGACTACATAAGGGGAAAACACATGGAAGGCAAATGGAAGACACAAGTGCCGTATAGTATGCCAAAGACATACTATATGTCTAAAACATGGCAAACAAGTGATGGAAGGAGCCTATTTCTAGGTTCACCACCATCTCAAGCACATTATAGGCACACCTGACAGTCGGGCTTATGTCACAACAACCACCAAAGGCATGTTTATGGAAGGATACACCAACCCTACCTACTTAGAGGACTTTTAAAATAAAAAGGATGTGCACTAGCTCAAGAGATACACCATCCCTGCCTCCACAGAGGGCTTTGAATAAAAGGATATGCACAATATTCCACCTCCATAGAGCGCTTAAAATAAAAGGATATGCACGATATCCCACCTCCATAGAGGGCTTAATGATTGCAATATAGAATAAAAATATGTAATCGCATGGAGATACAACATCCCACCTCCACAGAGGCCTTACAAACAAGCTTCATTAGTACCAAAATCATCAGACAACTTACCTTATATGCCCCCACATTAAGGTGGTTGATATCATGTACCAATATCAAGCACATTAAGGTAGGAAGAAAACACACAAGGGAACAAGAACTTTCAGAAATCCCATGCCCCCAGAGGTGACATGTACTTTACGATCGCCAAATGTTCCCATAAACACACAAATTCTTGCAAGAAGAGAGGTTAGAAATCTTTCTCTACGATAACAACCACACTACATGATAAAAGCAATGCATGCAATAATTCACATAAAGAGTCAAGCTATACTACGGGTCCAAGATCTAAGTATAACCATGGGGCTATATTGTAGAAATCTCTAAACTAAGTGTAACCAAGGCGAGATTTAAAAATAAACAAAGTACATAGAGCAGCTATATTGTTATGGTTTGTTAGTGTGATAAGAAACATCAAAATATCACATGGAGTAATTCTACTAGCTAAGTGTTAGATAATATATATCAACCCCATCATCCTGTATGGACTAGGTCCATTTTTGCTTACTTGATGAAGGGACTCTTGGTCCTTATCAGCATTATTTATTTTTCATCATTCTCCAGCTAGATAGAACCACTAGAAGAAGGTAAACAATAAATCAAGAGAGGAGAAAAAGTGTCTTAGGGTCGTCATGTAGGAAGGTGCCCACAGGTCACCAACCACAACACTATGCCCTTAAGACACAACACACAACAATGAAAATAGGGGAGAAGCAATATAGAAGAATGTTGATACAAATAGAAGAGTCACAACAAAGGCAGTCTCCTAGTATCATTAGCCTTACAAGAGTACCAAGGGTCATCCTAGGAGGCCTAAACAACACATAACACATCACAAGGGAAATCACAATACAGAGGTAAAGGGTTAGAAATACTTACCTATAGGGACAACTAAACTAATGGTTGTCGACGAGAAAATCATCATCTTCCCACTCTTGCATGTTAGAGGAAAGAGGAACATAATGGACAAGTTCCCAACTCTTGTCATTATCTTTACGTTCATCTTCATTAAGCTCTCCATTGTTTGTTTCAATGTTAGGTTAAACGTTTTCTTGTTGAGATGCATTTCATTGGGCAAAAACTTGTCTTCTCTTCCTCCTTTCTCTTTCTTGTCTATTTCTTCAAGTCTTACTATTTATCTCTTCAAAGGTAGTGTCATGTTTTTCCATAAGTTTTTACATATTAGGGGCAGAAGTACATTGTTCAAATCTCATTTGTATTGATGAAATGTTTTGTTATCAAGGAATACCTCTTGATCCTTGTAAGGATGACAGGGGAGGAACCTTAGCATAAATACCATTTCTTCATGGATGAGGTGAGTTATCAAACTTTTCCTTATCCACTTCTATCATACCAATTAATTCATCGTAGTCATAAAAATCTTGTGTTATCATTATTTCACTTTGTCCTCTAGGATGTTCCTCTTTTTTATTGTACCCAAAAGGATTTAATGTGAGGGGTCTTTCCTCATCCACTAATGCTTCATCTTGGCCAGGGAGAGCATTGGAGTGAAAGAAAGGTAAGGTGTTGTTATGAAGTTTAGGTGTTGTATCATTAATAGAGCTATCCATAGTCTTCTCATCTAAGGTTCTTGGACATTCAACTATAGGAGAAGTAGGATAACTTATGGAACCATTATCATCATCATCGTATGTTTTAGCTATTAATTCCATAGCATTAAGAGAACTTTCACACTCGTCATTCTCAATGTGTTTTGTTAAATCTTCTACTACCCAAAGGTGTGTATTCATGAGAGATTAAAGTTGTCAAAATCAAATACATAGTCAAGGATTTCAAATGAAGAGCATTTAAATATATCCTCGTGATACATAGTTTGTATATAAGTGAGAACATGAGGATTCATATTAAGAAATTTGTAGAAATTCTCAAAGTTTTTGATATATGCATGTAAAGATACCAAAGAGAAATGAGATGAAGATGCCATGTGTATATGCTTTTAAATCAATGCAAAATCAAATTTAAAACTTATGCAAGGAACAAGTGCAAAATTGTGTAAGTTTATGACCTAAAATGTTTGATTTTTCAACTTTTTTTTCAATGCAAATGAGTAAAAGAAGAGGTGTTGTAAGTAAATTGATGAGGGGAATAAAATAATAATCTTAATATCAATCCAATAATGCAGAAATATCCTTCATGACACACCTTTAATGAAATTCTCTAGAGATGACAAGTCAAAATCTAGTGAAAATCAATTAAAAATTTCTAGTTTTTGTTGAAATTGAATATGTGTAAATGCAAATTTTTGAGATATGAATGCAAGAACACACTAAAA
The DNA here is from genome assembly GCA_027924645.1 of Cunninghamia lanceolata. Taxonomy (NCBI): domain Eukaryota; kingdom Viridiplantae; phylum Streptophyta; class Pinopsida; order Cupressales; family Cupressaceae; genus Cunninghamia; species Cunninghamia lanceolata. The sequence continues at coordinate 16,246,492 of BSBN01001121.1, read as the reverse complement.
TGCAACACTACATGTAAAATCAGATTTGAATGAGTTCCTAAGATGAGTAGAAAAATCTGAAACAAGATTTTACCTACAAACCCTAGTTTTTGGAGTCACTAGGTTATAAGAAGAATTCAAAATTTCAAGCAAACCCTAGCAATTTTATGATGAAAATGCAATGCAAGAGATTAATTAATGATGAGTTTATGTAATTTAAATAATATCTAATGAAAATATTAGAAATTACATGAAATTTAATGCAAATTATTTCAAATCGCAAGCCTAAAATGCCAATTTTTTCAATTTTTTGTAAATTTTCATTTTTTTTTTTGTAAATTTTCAAATGCAATATGAAAATTATGAATTTTAGATTTAATGCAAAAATTAGAAATTGAATGCAAATTAATTAAAATTAATTCAAAATCAATGCCATTTTTTTTCAAAATTTTCAAATGCAATGAGATGAAAACTAAATGAATGAATGCAAATTAAAATTACAACACTTAATAAGGTGCAAAATTTAGATAACACGAGTTCACCAAAATGTTTAATATGAATAGAGGGAAGTTTGATATTTGATATTTTAGTATTGATGGGTTTAGATCCTCTTTTCACAACAAACATTCAAGGACATATCAACTGAGTTGAACCTTAATTTGTGCAAGAGGATTCACCTATAGATTGGGCTGTCACTTGGAATGATGTGGAAACTCAAAAATTGCTAATTAATGTCTTAATTTAATCCTCAAGAATGTAATAAACCCTAATTATGCAAAACAATGATCAAATTGATAAATTTAGACAAATGCTTACAGACTGAGAGAGAGGATAGAGATTAATTACTAACCATTTTTCAAAGTTCAAGATTCAAAATATTTGGGGACAATGCCCCAGGTGCCCAAGTCCAAGGTACTATTTTCTTCATGGAATGCAAAACTCCTTCCATCACTAATGATCATTGTTTTGTCTATTTCCATCACGGGATATGCAGAGGACACTATGACTAGTCCCTATGTCCAAGGTAGGCTGATCTTCAAAATATCAGGGCTTCTTCAGATTTAGAATATCACTATCAAAAAGATTCTAGTGTGTGAAACTCTAGAGGACATTTCCCTAGGTGCCCATGTCTCAAAATGTTCAACTCTATCTCTTCCTTTCAAATCCTGAATCCTTGTCATCTGCAACCTTCCTATACAACCCCACTCTGTGAAGCTCAGTACTTGTAACTTGCAACAATAAAGGAGTGTGGTTGGGGGTTGTGGTCTTTAGAGGCTTGCCTTAGTCAAGCCCTGGAGAGACATTCAAGTCTTCCAAACACCGTTGTCAGATAAGAGTGTGTATCCCTACAGGATACAAGTAAAAACCAAATGGTAAATGATTGAAAACACAAATAAATGTCACCTCAAAGGTGTAACTCTCACATAGATGAAGATCATTCATGCACATGAGAAGATTAAGCTAAATCTACAATCACAAACACAATAACAATGCTCTGTTCCACAATAATGAATATCTTGAAATTACAAGCTTGCCTCAAGTTCACAATCATAATCATCTTCTAGACATCTTCTAGTTTACAAATGAAAATGTAAACATGCTTATATATACAACAACACACATTCCCACCAAGAATTTCATAATTCAAACTTAAGGTGTCGTCATAGGGCCTAAAAAAGGTCATATAACTGACACTTAGATTTAGGGCCTAACCCAAAATAGGGCATGACTAGGGCACGAGTGCCCAAGTCCTCCCTCTCTATTTTAGGTAGGGCTTAACATTATAGCACTCCCTAGGTCCTATTTTCCATAACAATTAGGGGTTTTCTCATCAGGATTCAAAATTAACATGCAGTATGATCTAAATGCATTCTAAAGGACTTGAGAGCTAAACTTCAAGAGGGAAAATTCCCAGGGAGATATTTTCCAACATAACACCTCCCAAAAAAATATTAATTTTATTCTTCAATGCGATAGTCTTCCAATGAGATCCTTGTAACACTTTTCCTCACTTTTGTCAATCCATTTAGATTAGAATTTATCCTATGGGTTGAATATCATTTCCTTTCTTGTCCATTTATCAATATTGCATTATTATCTTGTCACTGCTCGTCAAAATTCTAGACACACTTAGAAATAAGAGCACACACTATGTTATTAATATATTAATCTCTAGTTGTTGTTGATGTGGAAACACCAAAATGAGGTTTGACTGAGGTAAACTCCTATATAGCCCAACCCTTCTTCTCTATTTGTGATTGCAGGTTCCGCGAGACAAGGTTTCAAGTGCACGAGCATTTGCATTCTCTTTCCCCTTTCTTGTCAATTCTATTATTTCATTCTCATCATATCATTTCTACCTATTTCTCTTATCATTCAATTTCTATGTAGTAATCATTGTGTTTTCAATCAAGAGGGATCTCTCAAAGTCTGTGCGAGATCGTACGAATCTAGGATTTTAGTTTCTTGCACCATACAAACTACAACACGACACGTAGATGTTCATGTCATGCATTGTCATCCTGGAAAATGAGGTTTTCTTCCTAGTTTCAGGTCCTTAATGGTCTACTATTTCCATTTCTGCATCTATTTTTACGAATCACTTTATAAATATTTGTGTTTTCTCTTTTTTCTCATGTCTTTGTTAGTTTTAGTTGATAGTGTTTAATCATTTCATTTCCAAATACAACAAAGGGATATAGCCTAGATATTATTTCTCTTCCAAATTGGATAGCAATAAGATATACATCTTTAGTGTCTAGTATCCTAATGTGTAATGGGAAGTTGTTCTAATTAAACATAGTTTAGTTAGAGTTACTTTTTCCATATCAGACAATGTTATGGCACTAGTGAATGGGCCACATAGGTGAGAAGGGTCTATGAACCATGAAAAATAAAAACCTTATCGAGGGTTTAGATGATTGTAATCTTGAGTTTAATTTTTTGTAAACATTGCATATATGAAAAACAAAACCATGTTTAGTTTTACTCTAGTTCTCATAAATCTTGTGAGATATTTGACTTGATATATTCTGATGTTTGGTCTAATTAGTGTTCATTCAATTTCTAAATTCATTTATTATGTATCTTTCATTGATGACTATAGTAGAAGGACATGGGTATTTTTCCTTAGAAGTAAATCTAAATTCTTTAGTCAATTTGAATAGTTTAAGGCTCTTGTAGAAAATTAGAATGGTAAAAAGATTAGGTGTTTGAGGACTAACAATGGCAGTGAGTCTTTTTTGGTAGATTTCAATAGGTTCTATAAAGATAATGAAATATAAAGGTACAAGATAATTCCATATACTCCTAAGTAGAATGGATTTATAGAGAGGATGAACATGACATTGATGGGGAGGGTGAGGAGTATGCTTAGTGGGTTTGGCCTAGAACAAACATTTTGGGTAGAAGTAGTCATATATATTTTTACCTATTTAATAGGTCTACCACATCGATTCTTGTGATAAGACACCCATGGAGGTGTGGTTAAGCAAAAAAAACCCTCATTGAGACATCTTTGTGTCTTTAGTTATGAGGCATATGCACATGTGCTTAGGGAGAAGCAGTCAAAGCTAGAGAACTAGGATATAAAATGTATCTTCATCAACTCTATAGAAGCCATTCTATAAGGTTCCTTTGACTACAACTCAGTTCCATTAAAATTTCTATAGAAAATTCAAACTCCCTTTTTGGTGGTAAAGCTGACAACTCTTCAAGAAAAACATCCCTAAATTCTCAAAGGATAGGATAATCTTTAATGGTTAGTTCTTTATCACTCTCAAGGTCATTAAAGTGGATAGAATACAAGGTACATCCTTTCCTTTGATCCTTCTTTAATTGCATGCCTAAAATTTGTCTAAGGTTTAAAGGTTTTTGAACACCATGAATCTTAGTAGGCCCACCCCAATCATCGAGACAAGATACTAATTGATCTTGGTATTACTATGGACTTGTGCTCGAAAAACCAATTGATTCCAAAAATCACGTCATATGATCCTAAAGGTACCACATATAAATTAACTTGAGTTACAAATCTTGGAAGTTCTAACTCACTCCAAGGAAGACAATGATCCACCCTTTTCTCTACCTGATTTCCATACTAAACCATCCAAGAATTAGCCATAAATCTTGTTGTAACTACTAACTTAGAATTTTTTCTAAGATCTATAAAACATTTAGTTGCTCCAGTATCAATCAAAATATTAACAGAATGTCCATAAAGCTTACCAGAAAATTGTATTTGTGTGGCTTGAAAATCTTTTTGATTGTTATCAACTACTGCATGAATACCTTGTTGTGTTGGCTGATAATGATCTTTTCCATTTTTTTCTTACTAACTGCTAAGAGGAAGAACTAGCATAATTCTCACCTCCATAGATGTAACATCCATCATGTGGTACTTTCGGTCCAAGGGGTTTATTCTTACTAAAATAATTTTTAATGTCATTTTGCCCTTATAATTCTCACTCTGATCCCCCAAATTCCTCCCTTGAAAATTCTTGTTTCTCTTGAAGTTTCTATTTTGATAGTAGTTTCCTTTCTAAAATTTCCTTTTGCTAAAATTACTAGAATTTTTTGACTAACTTTTCTTGTAATCTACCATTTCTTAGAGTTTCTACTCTTGTTTAGTAGCTTTTTCAAAAAATTCATCCATGGTTAAGGGGTTATGGATATCTACATATGTTCCAATTTTTGGTTTCAACCCTATAATAAACTTCCTGATTCAAAAACATTCATGCAATTGATATTGTGGCACATACTTAAGCAGTTGAGTGAATTTGTCCCAATATTCAATAACTATCATTTCCCCTTGAGCAAGGTTCTAGAATTCTGTCATCTTTTTATCAAAGAAAAGTTGTGGTAACCATCTCTTTCAGAAGAGGGATAAGAAAAGTTTATATCATATGTTGTCATTGATGTCAATAGAGTTATAATGTGGAAAACATACCATTGAGTCTATGATGTCAAAGTACTGCTGATATGATGTCAAAGGAGCAGATCAATAATCAATATCATCTATACATAGTTGTACCAATAGATCAGAGGAGTAGTGATGGTGGAACATAAGAGATCAATATCATCTGTACATAGTCATACCTTATCTTTTGAAGTTCATGACAAGTGTAAGTTGTTAATATCTTTGATGTATTGTGTTGATAATGAATGTCATAGAAGCAATGTTGGTTGCACTTTGTTGTATTTTTATGAATTAGACTCATGGTGGTTGGTGCCTAATTAGAAAGTTGGAAAAGTTTGAAGAAATTTGTCTAAGTAAAGTTCTAGTCAGGAAAGGTGGCATAGGCTTAGGAAATTATACCACATATATCTGCAAATGAAGATATGAGCCTATAGATTTAAAATATAGCTTGTAACTACTCTTAGGCATGTATTGTTCAAATTTGAGATCTTGAAACCTATCACAAAGTGTTTTAGAGTTAGCAGAGTGAAGGTAATGATGAAACATGGTAGTTGCAGTCACAAAGGGGTAGAAGATCACTCCGCACTTCTTCGTACTTGAAGATATGACATTATGGTTTGGAGGATAGCTAGATACAAATGAGAGGTATAATATATTCAAGTTTCAGATATTACAAATGTACTACAGTATTTTCTAGAGTTAACTATGTGAAGAGAAGTCTTGTTGCTGGTCCAGGTAAGTAGAGGGAGATAGTAGATGACACTATATTTCAACACATCTTGATATTAGGCTTTCTTGATTGGAGGATAAGTTCATATGGTTAGTTGGTATGCTTAGTTTAAATTTAAAGTGTCTTTGTTCACCACAAGTTTGTTTTTCAATGTTCTACATCAAGACTATGTAATTAGATTGTGTTAGGGATACTGACTTTAGTGTTTGAGTGTTTGTGCCAACATGAAGTAGCACAAAATGATAAAATGAGTGTATGGGAGTGTTTTCAAGTCATATAATGCCTATTGTATGGTCCACATGATGGTATTTTATCTCTCTAGTATCGCTTTAGGTCTAGAGCTAAATCTAACGAAAGATAAGTGTTTGGTGAAGCTAACTTCATGTGTGTTGATGATTGTGCCATGTGTTTGGAAGAATGTGCCAGCATGGAAATATGTGCTAAGGTAAATTAGGTCCTAGTTATCACTTGGTTTGAATTGCATTTGATTCCTACATCACTGTAGATGACTTGGGAGCCAAAAAAACAAGGCCATTGCACATTTCATGTTACATGTTTCATCTTGGCCGACAAAGGAGAAATTTTTTGAAGACTTGTGGAGCATATAAAAGATAGATCAAGATTGTTGCAAGATGTGATATTAGTGTATAGTGTGTTTGCAATTGTAACGTGTGAATAATATAAATACAAAAGTTATTTTGATAATGAAATGTGGAAAGGATCAGTTCAGGCATGGTAGAACAAATGTGATGTTGTTGTAGAGCTAGTGAAGGTAGTTGTGATGACAAAAAAGAGGTATTTGAAGGTATTCTAATATTACAGAGCTAAGTATAGTGTTTGTATAGAGGTGAATGGCAAGAAGTCAGTAATGCAAATTTTTTAGAGATCAACAGAAGATTGAGATTGAAGTAGTTTCTTGTGTTGAATCATCTGAATCATATAAGTGTTTTTGTACAAAGGATGTAGCCTCATTTTGTTGCAATTGTTGTAGCACTTGAGGGAGTTGTAGCTTCCTTTGGGTTGGAGCCCATTAAATTGTGTATCAGGGAGTTACATATTCCTTTGGGTTGTAGTCCATAAATATTAATGTAAACCTATTTTATTTGTGAGGTTAGATTTGGACAGTAGATCCAAGCAGCTTGCTCACTGTGGTTTTTCCCTTCTAGGGTTTTTGATGTAAATCTAGTGTTACGGTTGTGTGCTTCTGTTATCTTATTTTTCTTATGGTTTAATTTCTTACTTTTGATTAAATGTTTTGAAGGAAAGAATTTTATTAAGTACTGATTCACCCCCCCTCTTAGTACTTCTGTGTGTTCAACAATTGGTATCAGATTGAGGTTCCTTGATACAATCTAATAGCTGAGGTAGATATTGGATTAGTACACATGGGAAATGAAGTACTAGTTATTGATAAGAATCATCTGAAAGATGATAAAGATATGATAGTCTTTAATGAAGAAGAATGTGAGGTTGATTTTGAAGGAGAACTCATTTCTGCTCTAGAAGATCTGGATGTAGTAAGGAGAGAAAATGAAGAATATAAGGTCAAGCTCAAAGAATCAAAAGAAGTAATTGTCAACATGAAATTTAAAATTGAAGAAGGTAAAAAGATTGTAGATTGCCTAAATGCTAAGCTCAATGCCAAATCAATTGAATGCTCCATGTGATAGGTAAAAATCAGGTTAATAAGATCAAGCATGCAAATGAAAACCTAATCCTACCACCATCAAATAATTGAATCCAAGTGAAATCAAAAGCATGCAATTCGAGAACAAGATCACCTAGATTGTTTGATTCCTTGTTTATGATGTGGATTACTTCTCAACAATGAACAATTATGAAGATCAAAGCTGCCATGATGGATGTATGATAATGATGATATGCTAGATGGATGCTAAAGTGCTCAATATGCTCAGAATGATAATGTAGACACTATATAAAAAATGATGGATCATTTGAGATGATAATTTGGACACTATATGAAAAATGATGGATAGATGTAGTATGGAATGAGAGGGTGTTTATATAGGTCTCAACCAAAATCAATCAATGGTAGGGATTTGGTGGCTATGTGAATAGTTGAGATGAATTGATAATCATAGGTGAATGTGTAGATGACAAGTGGAGGGAAGATAAGGCTCATGTGTGATCGTGTACATAACAAAGTACTACATGTGAAAGATATTAAATAAAAGATGTAGTACCACACATGTTTCAAATAAAAGATGCACACATGTCGACTCATGATGAAAGATGAAGATAAGTGATAAGATAAATTAATTAAATAAATAAAATTTATTTAATTAATTGGAAAGTGGGATTATGAAGGGATTTTAATTAAATAAATAAGATTTATTTAATTAAAATAGATAGAATAGAGATAATTAAATAATTAAAGATTATTTAATTATAGATTAGAGAAAATAGAAGAAAATAGATAATGAATTAATTAAATAATTATGAATTTATTTAATTTATAGAAGAAATATGTAATTTTGATAAAATGGATAAGTTGCTCAAGTGTGTTAGACAAATGCAGATGATAGATAATGTGATATTTTGATACTAATGATAACTAGATCAATTTTGGGTGTCTACATTTTGCCCCTCTTTGATACAATGTTCGTTAGAACGTTGTGTCAAAGAAGATACGATGATTCACTTGATGAACAAAGCTATGCTCCAGTGTAACTAGTAGGTGATGCCCCCTCGAGAGGTAAGCCAGGTTAACCAGGAAGGGTTGGGTTGGCTCGCGATAAGATAAAAGGCTAGAAACAAGATTGGAAGTAATGATTGATCTTGGTTGAGTACTATATATGGTAATGATGGAATGGATAGGTGATATGACAGCTCTTTAAAAAATTGCTCAAAAAATAGAGAAATGCAAACATTATGTTTGATATAGCATATGGATGTTATGCACTAGGGTATAGAAGACCAAGGCGTTGAGGTATCCAATGCATAAATAGCATACTACAATCTTGTCTAAATGTATGAGGTCAAGAGGTTGAACCAACATACACAAGATATGAATAGTAGCTAGTGTTCTGAGATGGACTTTGATGCTACAAGCAAAGGTTTGAGCTTATCTCCACTACATAATGACACCTTGCTAGTCATATGTATGGAAATAGTCTTAGCATAGAATAGTCTTAATGCATAAGAGACTATTTAGCTTCTTAGATGCAAAAGATATTGATATGCAAGATGCTAAACCCAACATGTACAAGATACCAATATGCATAGGAAGAGAATAAGATCATCCTACAGACACATCATATGAAAGCAATATGACCATGCCCCATTCTGTACTTCATCACAACATACCAAAATATAAATAGATCAAGAAAGTTTTGATTAGGCATAGTAAAGGGACAAAAGATAAATCAAAAGATAAAATAAAAGATATTATCATCATGTTCTCTTTCCAAATTTAAGTGCTCTTGGATGGATTTAAGCTGGCGCCTTGTTGAGAGGAAAGTTGTATCCTATTGAAGGCTAAATATGTTGATAAAATGCTATAGCAAATGTTATCTTAAGGCATACAAACAAATAGCTTTCGGCTTATCCCTAATTTGTTAAAGTGCTTGAGCTTTCACTGATGTGCATAGTTTGCTTCTTGCTTGAGCTAGTTAAAGAGAAGAAGATGGAAGATGAAATAAGATGAATGTGGGGTGGATCATCTATGCTTGTGTACTGGATACTTCCTTTGTATTCTAGACTCCCTACATACCCTATATCCATAGGATCAAAGCACATTATGACGGTGATGAGACATGATGAATATGTAGTTCTGGGCTTATTAATGATGTAAGTGATGAAAGATAGAAGAAAGTGAGATGAAAGATTGGAGGATGATCAAAAGAAATATGAAAGATGGATGATGAGAGAGGTCTATTGCCTATGCCTAAATCAGAGTGCTTCCTTCATAGATTAGATTGTCTACATACCATGTATCCACGGGATTAAGGCTTTGAATGATAGAGGTGAGATGTAGTTCTTGTTTATTGTGTTGATGGTTGATGACAAAGGATCAACTTTATTGCTTAGATTCTTGTGATGTTTTGATTTTTTTGGATTTTGCTATGTTTTAGGTGTTTACTGTGTTTTGGTTTGTTTGGATGATATGAGCTAAAGCTCTAGATATCCACTTCCAAATAAGGCTCAACAAGTGCCCCCAGTGTGGGATGAAGTTTATTAGGAAGATGCTACGATGGATGTGTTTATGCAGATAGTATGCTAAGGTGCTAAATGATATATTAACCCCAACAAAGTCCAAACTTATGACAACTAGCATGGTAGAGGTAAGGGTGACAAGGCATTCATTATGTATGAATAAGGAATGATGGTTGGTGATGTTAAAATAGGAAAGATAGTGGATTATAATATGGATTATGGAGGCAAGATAGTAGATTGTGATGTCATGGAAATTTGTAATCAAACAAGCTAAGTAAATGATGGAGGCTAGTCTCTACACATAGCACCTATTTGCTAGGTTTTCACTGTGGTACTTATCCAAGACGCCTATTTACCAGGTTTTCACCAGAGGATGAATTATTTATCTTGTACTATTTTTTTCATCTAAAGTGCCACAAGGTGGTTTTCACTATTGGACATTTTTTTTTATGGGATAGCATGACAATTACACATGGCACCTGTTTGCTAGGTTTTCACCATGATAACAGATAGAAGGGAATCAAGTGGCTAGTTTGATGAAAGGTGATAGTCCCGTTAGAGATGGATGTCGTCACATGGACTATGTCATTTGTTGCAAGTATGGGCCTAATTAGTGTTGTCATTGATGTCTACATACTCCTATTGCATTAATGGTAAGGATTGGATGAACTGTGTGTTGAGGATATTGAGAAAATTAGTCCTAATCAGGAATAGAGAAGAACAATGAAGACAGTGAGGTAAAAATCCTAGCTAAGTTGAAGATTAGAGGATGCGCTTCAAAGGGTTTGTAGATATGTGTCTTGAGATGATCCAGCAGATATTTTAGAGGTCCGCATGAAGATCTAAAGAAGTTATGGCCACTTAAGTAAAACCAGTTCCGGTAGATGTTCAGAGGTGACTGAGTGACACAGACAGGTCTGGTGAACTTTGGAAATGAAATATCCTATTTTATGGATTTGGTGGAGTGTTTAGGAAGACCATGTGAAGTGAAAATTCAATTGGTTTGTGATCTAGAGGTCCGCAAGCATCTATTCCATTATGACAGTGATGATAGACTATGTTCTTGAGGTTCCGGATGAAGGAGAGAATGATTTTAGTAGACAGTAGTAGTGTGAATGTTCTTGGTGATTCAGGCAAGCTTGTGGATGTCTTTGGATTGTATCTAGTTCATGTTGATGGTCTGCATTGAAGATTGAGCTTGTAGTTAAAGATTTACTTCTGGATGATGATGTTCCTCTTAAGTCTGGCTGACAAGATGAGTTACACATTCTGCAGATGATCTAGAAGGTGTCTTGTGAAGAATGGAATGTTCCCAAAGAAAGATTGAAGTCTTAGATCTATGTAGCTGATAGTGTGTTGATCTGCATGAAGTCTTTTTGTAATAAGTCATGTTGTATTTATGTACTTGCTCTATTATGTATGCCGACTTGGATGATAATTCCTAAGTCGATGTCTTGTATAAATAAGGAGTTGTAAAGTCATTTCAAAGTGTGTCTTGTGGTGATGAGAGTGTGGTAGAGAGGAGCAGAGAGAAAGGTAGAGCAGAAGTATTGAGCTTAAATGGAACTGACTCAAGCATGGTGAAGATGCTATTCTCCAGTTCAAGTATATGATACTTATTATTCTATAGACAGTGTGTCTCTTGTAGGTAGTGGCCCTCTTGTGAGTAGTGTGCTCAGGTACTGAGCCCTAATTGGCATGTGCCATTTTATTCTTTCTATTCTTCTAACAGAGAATACAATCTTGGGTTAATCACCTCGTGGTTTTTCCCTTGACTAGGTTTTCCATGTCAAAATCTTGGTGTCTTTTGTGTTAATGTGTCTCTGCTCTTGATTTAATGCATTATATTTCCATGATTGATTTATTATTATACTACTGAATTACAAAGTGGATTTAAGTGTTTATTTGGAAGAAAGTTTTGGACAACTGATTCACCCCCCCTCTTAGTTGTCTATCCTAAATCCAACAATTGGTATCAGATCTAAGTTCCTCTACAAGAGCTTAACTGCTTGAGGAGATCTAGGATGTCGTCCTACAAGAAGGATAGTCTGAGGTTTGATGGAACCAATTTTACTCTTTGGAAAAGTCACATGCAATGTCACTTGCAATGTATGGGAATTCAGTATTGGACCATGGCTTCAAAGAAGTATACTTCTCCACAAAATGGTCTAAGAACCATAGATGAAATCACAGATGCTGAAAACAATCTGCAGACTAAAGAAGCTCTTCTAAGTGCCTTGTCTGATTCAAAGCTGACAAATGTTGTTGACCTACAAACTACTTTTGAGATTTGGGAAAAACTAGAACTTCTGCATGAAGGAGACAAGTATGTTAAATGTGCCAAGCTACAGAGTCTGAAAGGAAAATTCAAAAATCTAAAGATGAGAGAAGATGAAAATATCACTACTTTTATGCCAAGAGTAAATGAGCTTGTTTGTGGCATTAGATGTGCTAGTGGAGTCTTGGATGAAGATGAGATCGTTGGCAAAGTTCTCAGATCCCTTCCTGATTCTTACAAATACAAGGTTGCTACTATTGAAGAATTTAGATCTTTTTTAGGTATCACAAGAGATCAATTGGTTGGTAAATTGGCTGCATTTAAATTGACTAAGTTTGGAGATGTCCCCCCAAGACTGAATCTACATTCAAAGCTAGTGCCTCTGTAAAAGAAAAACAAAGGTTTGATCTAGGAGAAAACTCTTCAAGGAAACTATCATGGTATGAAAAGGAAAGAAAGGACCTGGAAGAAGATGAAGTAGAAGCTGCTCAACTTGAAGCCCTTATTGCAAAAACGATGCCAAGAGGATCTGGTAAGTATGAAGGGAAATTGCCTTTTAAATGCTTTAACTGCAATAAGATTGGTCATTTTACCTCAAGGTGTCTGGAAACATTTTCAAGGCCAAATCCTAACAGATCAAGGGTCCAAAAGAATTGTTACTATGTTCATGAAGATGATGATAATGAAGGACTAACAGATGATGAATCAGAGATAGGAAACAAATCCACAAGTTACTAGGTGTTCATTGCCATCAAGGAAGATGATCCAATGCCCTCTGTATCTGTCAATCATAAAATTGTGGAAAGAGCTCTAGCTACCGAAGTTGAAGAAAATGATGATGGGTCATTGACAGTGGATGCTCTCACCATATGACAGGTGACAAAAATAAGTTCATAAACTTGGAAAGGTATGAAGGAGGAGTGGTGAAGTTTGGTGATAATTCTATTGGCAGAATCAGAGGAAGAGGAACCATTTCTTTTGATGGAAAGAACAAAACCAGTAATGTACTATATGTTGAAGGTATGAAGCACAATCTTCTCAGTGTTGGACAGTTGGTGGAAAAAGGCTATGATCTCTGATTCAAGAATGGAAAATACAAGATCTTTGAAAGTTTTGGAACAGAGATTGCATCCAGTGCTCAAACAAAAGGTAATATCTTCCATATAGTTGGGACTGGTAAAAGTTGTCTATTTGTTCAAGTTGACTAGAGTTGGTTATAGCATAGGAGAATGCGTCATGTGAATTTTGATAATATCATCAAGATAAGCAACACTCAAGTTGTAAGAGATCTTCCAAAATTGGTGAAACCTACAAATAGTTTGTGCAAAGAATGTCAGTTGGGTAAACAAAGCAGAGTCTCATTCAAAAGAAAGGAACAATCTTCTACCAGATTATTGGACTTAGTTCATACTGATCTATGTGGTCTGGAAAGAATCAGGAGTGTCCAAGGTGATAGATAATTCATGTTATTAATTGATGACTATTCCTAGATGATGTGGTGACTTTTCTGAAAGAGAAATCATAAGCTCTTGGGAAATTCAAAATATACAAGGCTATGGTAGAGAATGAAACTAGATTAAAATTAAAATGTCTGAGGTCTGATATAGGTGGAGAATTCACATCCAGTGAGTTCATAGAATTCTGTGAGAAACATGGTAGAAAAAGACAGCTGTCTGCTCCTAAGACTCCACAACAAAATGGAGTAGTGGAGAGAAAGAACCGGACCATCTAGGAAGCATATAGAACCATGATGATGGAAGAAAATGTTCCTCAGATCTATTGGAGAGAAGTTGTAAGCACTGCAGTCTATACTCTCAATCGAGTACAAATCAGAAGCAATACCGGTAAGACTCCTTATAAACTTTGGTTTGGCATCACTCCTACTGTGAGGTATTTCAGAGTCTTTGGTAGAAAATGTTACATTAAAATAGATGAAGATCTAGGAAAATTTGATGCTAGAAGTGATGAAGGAATATTCTTGGGTTATTCTACTCAAAGCAAAGCATACCGGTGTTATAACAAGAGATTAAGGAAGATTGTGCAAAGTACAAATGTGAAGGTTGATGAAGGTATTGAAAAACCCTCAAGGTTTTATGAATATGATGAAAATGATGAAAATGATATTTTTTTTAATAAGTCCAAGCTCCCTCTAAAATTTAGATTCAAACTGATCCGATAAATCAGGAAGAAGAGATAAGTTTGAATGAACCTGTTCAAGAATTAGAAGTGCAAGAAACTCCCAAAGTTCCCAGGTATGTAAGACTAAATCACTCTAAAGATCAAATCATAGGTGATAAAAGTAAAGGTGTCCAAACAAGAAGAAGGATTGCTCAAAATTTAGAAGAGTATTGTCTGATTTCAAAGATTGAACCTAAGACAGTGAATGAAGCTTGCAATGATGAAAACTAGACTAAAGCAATGGAGGAAGAGCTGATGCAAATTGAGAAAACTCACACTTGGGATCTTTTTCCCAGACCTAAAAATAAGAATGTGATTGGAACCAAATGGGTCTTTTGGAACAAACTGAATGAAGATAGTGAAGTAGTTAGAAACAAAGCCAGATTGGTCTACAAGGGTTACTCCCAAGTAGAAAGAGTTGATTTTGAAGAAACTTTTGCTCCGGTGGCAAGAATTGAAGTAGTCAGATTATTTCTTGCTTTTGCTGCCTTCAAGGATTTCAAAGTATATCAGATGGATGTCAAATCTGCCTTCCTAAATGGTGACTTGGAAGAAGAAGTATACATTGAGCAACTGAATGGATTTCAATTATGTGATCATGGTGATATGGTCTATAAGTTGAAGAAAGAACTGTATGGACTGAAGCAAGCCCCAAGCGCCTAGTATGAAAGATTGGATAAGCATCTTTTAAAGATTGGTTTCAACAAAGGTACTACTGACAGTAATTTGTATTTCAAAATTGATCATGAAAAAATCTTGATAATTGAAGTGTTTGTTGATGATATCATTTTTGGAGGAAGTGATAGTATGTGCAAGACTTTTACAAATCAAATGAAAAGTGAATTTGAGATGTCCATGTTTGGGGAAATGAATTTCTTCTTGGGTCTGCAAATCACTCAAACAAAGAAAGGAATCTTCATTTCTTAGACCAAATATGTGAAAGAATTGTTGAAGAAATGTGGGATGGAAGACTCAAAACCAATGAATACTCCCATGGCAACTGGATGTAAATTGAGCAAAGATGATGACTCTCCTAAGGCTGATAAAAAAAAGTGCAGGTCAATGACTAGATGACTATTGTATCTCACTCACACTAGACTTGACATTATGAATGTTGTTGGTCTTGTTGCTAGATTCCAAGATGATCCTAGAGAATCTCATGTCATGGCAATCAAGAGGACTTTTAGATATCTAAAAGGGATAGTTGAGTATGGTTTGTGGTATCCTAGAGATCACGATTTCTCTCTTCATGCATATATAGATGCGGATTGGTTGGGAGATGTGGATGATCAGAAGAGTACCAGTGGTGGAGCATTCTTTTTGGGGAAGAGATTGATTTCTTGGCTAAGCAAGAAACAAGAGGCAATATCTCTGTCCACAGCTAAAGCAAAATATATTGCAGTAGCAGGTAGTTGCACTCAAGTTTTGTGGATGAAGCAAATGCTAAGAGATATCAGAGTAGAGTGTGAAGAACCTATCACAATCTTCTGTAATAATTCAAGTGCAATAAATATATCTAAGATTCTGGTGTTGCATTCAAAGACTAAACATATATCCATTAAGTTTCACTTTTTGAGAGAGCAAGTGAACAAGAATGAAGTTAGATTGGAGTTTGTGCCTTCCAAGGATTAGATTGCAGATATTTTTACTAAACCTCTACCTAAGGACTCATTTGAGTATCTCAGGGAGAAGTTAGGGGTTATTACCCCTCTAGTTTTGCACTAAGGTGCTTTGATGTGCATCAGTCCAGTGGATCTCACAATCATATCTTGTGATCCAGATTGATGTTTGGGAAGCTGCCACTTAGGGGGAGCAACTAGTATGATTCTGAAGTGATACAAGTATGTGCCCTTTGCCATTGATGTCAAAGGGGGAGAGAAGAAATGTGAAAAACAAGTGATTTCTGATCAAAAGGGGAGTAGGAAAGAAAAAGAAGACATGTCAATGGTTGTTGCTGATAGGGGGAGTTGTGATAGTGAGGAGAAGTTCTTGTTTTGATGTTTAAAATAGTTTTTCACATCATATGTTGCCATCAATGACAAAGGGGGAGATTGTTGCAAGTATGG
The DNA here is from genome assembly GCA_027924645.1 of Cunninghamia lanceolata. Lineage (NCBI taxonomy): Eukaryota > Viridiplantae > Streptophyta > Pinopsida > Cupressales > Cupressaceae > Cunninghamia > Cunninghamia lanceolata. Next base: position 16,230,167 of record BSBN01001121.1, on the reverse strand, counting down.
GCCTAATCGATGTTGTCATTGATGTCAACATACTCCTATTGCATTAATGGTAAGGATTGGATGAACTGTGTGCTGAGGATATTGAGAAAATTAGTCCTAATCAGGAACAATGAAGAACAATGAAGATAGTGAGCTAAATATCCCAGCTAAGTTGAAAATCAGAGGATGCGCTTCAAAGGGTTTGTAGATATGTGTCTTGAGATGATTGAGTAGAGATTTTAGAGGTCCACATGAAGATCTAAAGAAGTTATGGCCACTTAAGTAAAACCAGTTCCGATAGATGTTCAGAGGTGACTGAGTGACACAGATAGGTCTGGTGAGCTCCAAAAATGAAATATCATGTTTTACGGATTTGGTGGAGTGTTTAGGAAGTCCATGTGAAGTGAAATTCAATTGGTTCATGATCTGGAGGTCCGCAAGCATCTATTCCAATATGATAGTGATGACAGACTGTGTTCTTGAGGTTCTGGATGAAGGAGAGAATGATTTCAGTAGATAGTAGTAGTGTGGATGTTCTTGGTGATTTAGACAAGCTTGTGGAGGTCTTTGGATTGTATCCAGTTCGTGTTGATGGTCCGCATTGAAGATTGAGCTCGTAATTAAAGATTTACTTCCAGATGATGATGTTCCTCTTAAGTCTAGCTGATCGGATGAGTTACACATCCCGAGGATGATCTAGAAGGTGTCCTATGAAGAATGGCGTGTTCCCAAATAAAGATTGAAGTCTTAGATCTATGTAGCCGATAGTGTGTTGATCCGTGTGAAGTCTTTTTGTAATAATTCATGTTGTATTTATGTACATGCTCTATCATGTATGCCGACTTGGATGATAATTCCTAAGTTGATGTCTTGTATAAATAAGGAGTTGTAAAGTCATTTCAAAGTGTGTCTTGTGGTGATGAGAGTGTGGTAGAGAGGAGCAGAGTGAAAGGTAGAGCAAAAGTATTGAGCTTAAATGGAACTGAATCAAGCATGGTGAAGATGCTATTCTCTAGTTCAAGTATGTGATACTTATTATTCTGTAGACAGTGTGTCTCTTGTAGGCAGTGGGCCTCTTGTGAGTAGTGTGCTCAGGTAGTGAGCCCTAATTGGCATGTGCCATTTTATTCTTTCTATTCTTCCAACAGAGAATACAATCTTGGGTTAATCACCCTGTGGTTTTTCCCTTAACTAGGTTTTCCACGTCAAAATCTTGGTGTCTTGTGTGTTAATGTGTTTCTGCTCTTGATTTAATGCATTATGTTTCCATGATTGATTTATTATTATGCTACTGAATTACAAAGTGGATTTAAGTGTTTAATTGGAAGAAAGTTTTGGACAACTGATTCACCCCCCCTCTCAATTGTCTGTCCTAAATCTAACATCATTATGTTTAGAGAGGTGATGATTGCATGAAAGGGAGATGCATTAGGTGGATAGTGGATTAGGATGTGGATTATGGAAGGCTTATGGATGGAAGGGGATAATGATTTATGCAAAAGCATGGACCATAGGGATAGGATGGTGAGGGAAAATATGTAGGATAATAGATGAAAGATGGGGAGATGGAGGTATATAGAAATGTTGCAGAACGAAAGGGAATCATGACCAACGGTTGCACACACCATGATAAACATTGAAGCTTTTGCTGGGAAGATGGTGTAGGAAGCAATGGAGATGTTTGCTTAGGAGATGGGTGATGGAGTGATTTAGGAACCCACATAGACTTAGTATTTTTATGATTTTTTTCTTTGCTTGTGGGATTTGTGGATTTTTGAATGGAATGGTGATTTGGATGGAAGGAGATGGTTAGGATTTTTGAGAGGTAGATAAGGATGCCTCAGTAGGCTTGCTTTCTTGTTTGCATAGGAACCCAAACCATTTTGGCCATGGTCTCTTCTTGTAGAGTTATGGGTTCAGATGGCTTTTTAGATGTACTTGGCTGAGATTCTTTGCATTTGTGCCTTGAGGCATGAGAATCTTTAGGATTCTTGGTAAGATTTATGGCTTTAGAGGTAGAGGCATCCAAATTTTTAGTTTTGAATCCCATGGGTTTGATGGAAGCGGAGTTGGTGGAATGAGTGGAAGATTTATGCTTAGACAATGTGTGCATTTGTTGGCCATGATTGGGATTATAAGGGTACTTATTGATAGGGGGATAATTAGGTGTTGGGAGTAATGGTGGTAAGGAAAATGGAGGGATATTTGAAGTTGGAAGTAGTGGAGGTAAATCAGATGGCAGAAGGTGCACATTCACATGATTTTGCAATTTATAGGATAATGGAGGTGGACGAAATGGAGAGAACGTGGATTGTGGGATTTTAGGAGTTGGGAGAAGTGGAGGTAAATCAAATGGAAGAAGGTGTACAATCACATGCTTGTGACTTTTAGAGTTTGATGGAGGGATGGCAACATATGTTTTGGGAACGTGATGTGGTTTTTGATGGGAAATGGTGGACTTAGGATTCATGGAGGAATTACCAACATATTTAGCTTGGGGGAGCATGTGATTGACAATGGGACTAGAGGTATCTTAAGAACTAGACTCAAGTTCATCATTAGATAGAGAAGAAGGGGTGGCAGAAATCATGAAGATGGAAGTTCCCTGAAAAAGGTTGGTGATATGAAGGGAGGATTCATCGAAGGTATTTGAATTAGAAGCCTCTCCTACTGAAGAAGGTCCAACTTCTATATTAGAAACAAATGCGAGTGAAGTTGTAGGATGTATTCAATGTACTTGATACAAAGATTTGGAGTGGCTTTGCTAGACGATGGCTCAAGTAAAGTGGATGGATCAACATAGGATGAAGATGAATAAGCTTTGGCGTTGATAGGGATACAGTTAGGATTTTGGTATTTGTCTTGAAAGGCACAACAAAACTCAAATGGATTGGGATTGGCATGGATAGTAAATTTAACACCGTTATATGGAAACTTGAGACATTGATGGTATGTGGAAGGAATGGCTTTAAGGGTATGGATCCATGGATGGCCAAGGATGATTTTATAGGGAAGCTCAATATCAAGAACTTGATAGAGGGTGTCAGTAGTGATAGGACCAACTTGGATAGGCAAATAGATTACTCCTTTAGTATCTCTCTTAGCGTCATCATATGCTTTGATAGTAATGACCTTGGTAGTATCAATGTCTTTCTTAAAATATCCCAATTGTTTTATTAGTTTTAGAGAGCATATATTGAGACCAGGTCCACCATCCACTAGTATTCATTTGATACGGTGTTGGTTTACAAATACTTCTATGTGGAGAGCTTTATTATGTGATGGGTTAATGGATGGTCAAAGATCTTTGTCAGAGAAGGTGAGATGGCAAGGGGCTGCAATGTTGGCTATCATAGATTGAAATTGTGTGGTATCAATATCATTAGGCACTGAAGACTCTTGTAATGCTTTTTCAAGTATAGATTTATGGGCGGGGGATATGCAAAGCAGCTCTAGGATGGAGATGTGTGCGAGATTTTTTCCAAGGTGATCAAGGATATTATAACTAGAAGGTGGTCGAGGAGGATTGATAGGTGCTCCTTGAATGGTAACACTGCCTCTTCTAGTAGTTACAGTGTAATCAAGTGCTTTTCCTTAGATAGTGATGGTAGAAATGTGAGTTTGTTCAATGCGGCCAATCGTGGATGACTCATAGTTGTAATGGATAGCATTCCCAGTATGAGGGTTACTTGTCTTTTCATGAGATGGAAGTGGATTCTTGAAAGAATCTAGATCATAGTTCGAAGTTGGTTGGTGTGTTGGTTCTGATGTTGGTGGTGTGATTTTAATTAGACCTTGATCGATGCAATCTTGAATGGCATGTTTTAAGCACATGCAACCATTTGTTTTATGTCCTTTAACTCTATGGTATTCACAATATTCATTCTCTTTGTACAAAGGAGCTTTGAAGCTAGGTTCTTTGTTGGGTGGAGCTTCAAGTAATGTGATATCTCCCACTTGGATAAGTTTTCAAAAGATTACCTCCATGGGTTGCCCTAAAGGAGTAAATTATCGTCAAGGTGTTGGATTTGTTCTTGGTCAATTTCATTGAAAAGGTGGATTAGCTGTAGATGCAGCTTGAATGTTAATAGGAGATTTCACTATTTGTATGTTCTTTACATCTACAATGCCTTCATTAACGACATTTTTGTTTTTGTTCCAAAATCAGGATTTATCATTGGAAGATTGAGGATTGTCCTTGTTGTCTCTGAAAATATTGATGGGCCCTTAGCTATTAAAGCTCACTCAATGGTGGTTCCTTTGGAAATGAGTTTGTCAAAGGTGCTAGCACTTTGCAATTGCAATTGAAATGAGAGCTTAGGATGAAGATTTTGGACAAAGATGTCAAGTTGTTGTTTCTTGGGTATTTGCCATGATAATTTGCTAGCCATGTTATGCCATCATTGGGTAAATGATGAGAAAGTTTGACCATTGCGTTGTTTGTTATTGACAACGTCATTCATATTCACCTCATGTTCAATGTTGAAAGTGAAATGGGATCAAAATTTGTTCGCTAATTCTGCAAAATTCTTGATTCCTAGAGGTAAGTGAGAGAACCATTCAAGAGCTTGTCCCGCTAAGATTTAGGGGAATAGTCTCAAGAGATATGTATCATCTTGAGCAACATCGAGACATGGAACATAGAATGCTCTAAGATGGTCATCCGGATTACCTTTCCCTTTGTACTTCTCAAATTATGGGATTTTGAAATGTGGCGGAAAAGGTGTCATGTGAAGTGACTTGTCAAATGGATAAGAGCATATATCTCCCAAGCAAAATGCCTTCTTGTTTTGTTCTATCACCTTGTTAATGATTTGTTCAACATCCGCTTGAGATAGTTGCTGTTGTTGCAAAGGGGGTTGATGGTTTGGAGGTGGAATGTAATATGGTGTATATTGTTGCTACTATGGAATGTATGAGGGTATGATTGTTTGTTGAGGTTGAGTGCTCACATTATATGTCAAAGGATTGGTATGTGACACATATGTGTTTGAGGATTGCTGTCCTTGAACCACAAGTGGTGGTTGGTATATTGCGATGGATTAACTCCAAGATTTTGCATCACATGGGAACTAGGGGATGGATTGACATTGGTCAATGGTTGTGGATTGGGAGTTGGATTTGCAATATGGTAAGCAATGGAAGGATTGGTGGATGAAGAAGGATGAACATTTGGGTTTATGTTTTGGACAGCATGAGTACTTTGAGATGGATTGGTATATGGCATATGTTGGGTGGCAATGGATAATCCTTGGGTTGCATAAGATGGATTGATGTTTTGTGAAGGATTATATGGAGGTGGAGTAAGTGATATATGTTGATCAACATAAGAGACAGTGGTGCTAGGGTTGGCTTGTGATACAATAGGTGGGTCACTCATTTCAATGAGACTAACATTGGGATTATATGGTGTGTTGGATGGATTTGTGGAAATCATGGAGACCATATTAGAGGTGATAGGAACATTAGTTTGGGGTGTGGTTTCCACATGTGATGCAATAGGAGTAGAGATTTGTGTGGCTTGTGGTGTTTGGATAGCTTGTGAAACTTGCGGAGTTTGCACTTGTGAAACATGAATAGCTTGTGATACTTGATGAGTTTGTGATTCTTCAGGCATGGATATGGTCATGGAAGGAGTGGGTGTATGTTGTGAAACATGGAAAGGTGGAAAGCTCAAATTTTGTGAAAGGGAAGGAAGTACCTCAGATGGAGTTATTAAAGGTTCTAGAGTGTACTCCGAATGTGGTGGGTTTGATGGTGTAGCAATAGGCAATGAAGGAGATGGGTTGGAAGGTGGATGAGATGGTGTGGCTATAGTGGATGGTCCTTGTGCAACAACAGTGGGATTGTTTCGATTTTCTTTACAAATGGCGGATATGTCAAAGCCACTTGGTAACTTGGCTCCCATACCTACTAATTGCAAGAAATGACAATCCTGATCAGATAAAATAAGCTTCTCAACTTGGTCCCATATGTGTGTGTCTCAAAATTTAGATAAGTCATCTTGGGATTTCTCTTCATAGGTCTCTGTAAATGGTTAAGGTTGTACTTGTTGTGAAGATGATGGTGAAGCGGTATATCCTTCAGGTAAAAACATGTAAGAAGGCATACCAATTGTGAATTAAGTTGCATCCTTAAGGGGAGTTGATCAGGATTGTTGTAATTTGGCATCCATCTCAGCTCACAATTTTTTCTTCCATTTCAGCTCTATATTGGCTCCTAGTTTGAGTCATGATGGTTGATGATTTGGATTGGACTAGTTTATCAAGGTTGAGACCCAAAAAGTTGATGGTTTTTTGATTGCTTGTTGATGGTTTATTTTGCTAGTTTGTTGGTTGCTTGGTTTTCTAATGGGTTGTTGGTTGGTTGTTTGGTTGTTGGTTGTTGTTGTTGGGTTACTTTGTTGGTTGTTGGTTGTTATTGTTGGATTGCTTTGTTGGTTGATTGGTTGGATAAACTCCCTAGAGAATAGCTCACAAACTCAAAGGAAAAGTTGGTTGCTAATGATGTTTATTGGTGTTGCTAGAGCTAAGTAAAGCCAAAGGGATGATGTTTGTTGTTGCTGGGGTGATTATTTTGTTGTTGTTTGGTTGCTGGTATGGGGTCTCAAAAGGATGGAAAACTCAAAAAGTCCAATGGTTTGGTATGATCAAGATAGGAGATGATGTTTAGATGCATGCAAATGATCAGAGGAATGTCTAAAAGCTAGTGACAGAGCTAAGAAGTCTAAAACTGCAACTGATTGGGCCAGGTTGATATGGATTGCTGATGTTTGCCCAGAAGTGACAGATAATAGCTCAGAAGTGACTCAAAAAATTCCAAAAGTGACAGGTAATAGCTCAGAAGTGATCTCAAATGTTGTAGGTATCAGACTACAGTATTGACCAAGAAGCGACTAGGTTTGCTAGAGGCAATCAGTTTTGGTTCAAAAGTGAGTTACTACTATTTAAAAGTGATGTGATTTGTGCCAAAAGTGAGCAGTTGTTGTTTAAAAGTGATCTAGTTTTTGCAAAAAGCAAGCAGCTATTATTTTTAAAGGTGATCTAGATTTCTGAAAGCAAGTAGTTATTGTTCAAAGGTGATTTATGTTTGACAGAGGATGTGTTTTGATGAGTTTTGACAAGAAAATAGTGATTTCAGTCACTCACACTCACAACAATCACAAGCATGTACAACCTAGGCTAGGAAAGGATTGTATTTGTTGAGTCCCCTTACCATGCCTATTCAAAGCGGATAGCTTCAAGATCTTGGTAGCATCGACTCCCCTTCACAGCACTCACTTCTCACGCATACCAAGTTCCAGGTTTCCCAAGGCTCGCAAACCTTAGGATTGTCCCTGCCATCTCTACTAAGAACCATGAGAATCAGGGCGGCTTCAAAGGTCCCACCTTTTGCATCAACAAATAAAGGGATTTTGGCTACTACACAAGGTTGCTAGTAAGGGCATTCATTCGGGTGGCTACACATGCGGTGATTTGCTCTATTAGTGGAGGCTTCCCAGCCCAAATAGGTTACATTCTAAGAGGTTTTGGGGGAAACATCCATCAGTGTAACACAGCGGCACCCATTGTTTGTGGCTTTCGACACAAACACTTTTCTTATATAGTGGCTTGGAAGAGCTTGGCTTTAGCCTGTTACCGCTTGGGTCGTACCCCTTTTCACACTAGGAAGGCATGCCCTCTAAAGATAATAACAAGTTCTCATGCACCCAAGATCCATTTGATAGGCAAGGGGAGATGATATTTTTTCTATTAAATTTGGGTTACACACATACACAGCAAGCAATCAAGAAAGATAAAACAAGCACAGAGCAAACAATGATTCTTTTTAAGCACCAAGCCCAAATGTTCCTAGATTAGTGATAAAAATAAAATATCTTGGACTGATCAAAGTTGCAAACAGATATGTTAGTAGTTTCACAACCTCCTCTTCTTGGACAAACAATAAGATGCTACACAAGTAGATGATTAGTAATGAAGAAAACCAAATAGTGAATGACAGAACTAAAAGCGACACACAGTTACCAAAGGTGATCAACTGTCACTCAAAAGTGATCTAAATAATACCATAAGCAAACTATTCTTGTTCATAAGTGATGCAAAAAACCCAGAGGTGAGCTATTACTACTCATAAGCAACCTGAATCTTCCAGATGCGTAAGAAATCCCTGTTTCTACAAAACTAGGGTTAGGGTTATAAAAAAATGGCTATTAAAGACTGCAAACCCTGAAATGACAAATCTAGTGGATGAAATATGACCAAATAACACCATGCAACCACAGATTGATCAATTGAAAGCCGTAGAATGATGAATTGATGAGATCTTGCAAAATCAAGGATATTAGACCAATTAAAATGAAAACCCTAATAAAATCGATTGGCAAATGATGAAACGATGATCAAGATCCCGCAAAACAGAGATAGAACCCTTAATTGGTCAATGAAGATTCAGCAAAACTCCCTGCAAAAGCTAGATGTTAACAAAAAAACCCCAAATTGTAGAAAGTGACCCAGACAGCTGGAACCATTCAGTTTTTGATTAAAAGCGATGTGAAATTGACTGGAAGTGACCACTATTGGTTCAAAAGTGATCCAAAAAATGCTGAAAGCGATGACTTGTAGCTTAAAAGTGATGCAAAAATTTTGAAGGTGACTGGTTTTTGATCCAAAGTGATTGTAAATGGTTGTAAGCGCTCCAAAAATCTAAACTTCATAAAAACAACTTCAAATAGCAAAGTTAAGCAAGGATGTGAGTCCCACCGGGCATGCCAAAATGTGATAGCTAAAAATTAGGTTAATAAGATCAAGCATGCAAATGAAAACCTAATCCTACCAACATCAAAGAATCGAATCCAAGTGAAATCAAAAGCATGCAATTCAAGAACAAGATCAGCTAGATTGTATGATTCATTGTTTATGATGTGGATTGCTTCTCAACAATGAACAATTATGAAGATCAAAGATGCCATGATGGATGGATGATAATGATAATATGCTATATGGATGCTAAAGTGCTCAATATGCTCAGAATGATAATGTAGATGCTATATGAAAAATGATGGATTGTTTCAGATGATAATTTGGACACTATATGAAAAATGATGGATAGATGTAGTATGGAATGAGAGGGTGTTTATATAGGCCTCAACTAAAATCAATCAATGCTAGGGATTTGGTGGCTAAGTGAATGGTTGAGATGAATTGATAATCATAGGTGAATGTGTAGATGACAAGTAGAGGGAAGATAAGGCTCATGTGTGATCATGTACATAAAAAAGTACTACATGTGAAAGATATTAAATAAAAGATGTACCACACATGTTTCAAATAAAAGATGCACACATGTTGGCTCATGATGAAAGATGAAGATAAGTGATAAGAGAAATTAATTAAATAAATAAATTTATTTAATTAATTGGAAAGTGGGATTATGAAGGGATTTTAATTAAATAAATAAGATTTATTTAATTAAATTAGATAGAATAGAGATAATTAAATAATTAAAGATTATTTAATTATAGATTAGAGAAAATAGCTAATGAATTAATTAGATAAATATGAATTTATTTAATTAATAGAAGAAATATATAATTTTGATAAAATGGATAAGTTGCTCAAGTGTGTTAGACAAATGCAGATGATAGGTAATGCAATATTTTGATACTAAAGATAACTAGGTCAATTTTGGGTGTCTACACTCCAAACTTGAAGAAGAAATTGTCTCTCTAAGGAAAGAACTGGAGAAAGCAAAGGGTCAAATTGACAAGAGTCTAAAACTTAAGAAAAACACCAACATCCTTGATGAGATAATCAGTAGTCAAAGACCTCTATAGGATAAAGGTGGTCTTGGATTTGAAAAAGGTCAAAATTCTAAAATAGATATACCTGAAGGCATGTTTGAAATGAAAAAGGAGGTGCCCTATACTGAAGACTCTGAGAAGACTAAAGATGAAGAGTAGGAGTTGGATGATGACTTCATAAAAATCAGTGATTAGAAGAAGGGTTTCAAAAGATCTCCTCCTAGACAGGTTTCTACTTCGAGGTTCTCTCAATCCTTTTATGGTTACTATTACTCTTACAATAAGTTTGGTCATAAGGATATTGATTGTAGAACTACGACAAGAAGAAATGATTACATTAGCAAGAATTCATTTTTGTCTCCAAAGCATGATGCTATGATTTCTCATTCCTTTTATGGTTATTTTTATTCATGCAATAAGTTCGGTCATAAGGCTATTAATTGTAAAATTAAAGCATAAAGAAATAGTTATGTGAGTGCAAACTCATGTATGCCTCCAAAATACACTATTGTTTACTACAAGTGCAACAACTTTGTGCATAAATCAAGATTTTGCATGAGCGGTTCTATGGAACCACCTTTTCAGTATAGGAAGACAGAGGAAGCACTAACTCAGCAAAAGAAGGAAATGGCAAGGATATGGAGAAGGAAATCAGAACAAGATGATGAGAAGAAGGAAGAACTTGAGCTTCTACCTCATGTAGAAGACTTAATAGTTGATTAATAAAAGGGCATAAAGTTAGGGGGGCTAACCATTACATATCTATTTAAATTCCCATTGAATGATTGTGGCTTCTACAAATGGAAGCTAGGCACATGAATGAGAATGTGAATATGGTAGGATAGTTTCAATTCCCTAAATTTGTGGAATGATATCATAAAATGTGGAGGAATGCAGAATGAATTAAGGTCTTTGTGGACTTACAATACACTCTAGTAGCAGTTGACCTAACAAGAATAAGGTGCATTAAATGTGAAAATTTAGGTCAAATGTAAGTTATTTATGCTTCATTTGCATGATCTAACCTCATTCTAAATCAAATCATTTGCAATCAAGAGTTGAGAAGAGAAAGAGGCAAACCCTAGCATTCAGAATATTTGGAAAATTTGAGAAGGAGTTGAATGATGAAGGGGGTAAATCATAAAACACACAATAACAGAAATTGCACACAAAAAATAGAATGATATTTTATTAATATGGGAAAAACATTATAGTACAGAAGCTCAAATACAATCAAAGGATGAATCCCCTACAGGCTGCAACACATTACAGCTCCCTCTCCCAAAACTCTAGAATCTTCAGCCTTCTGTAATCCCTAAATCAACTAGGGTTTCTAATTTCCCGCCTTTCTTGACTCTACACCTTCCCCCTTAACTCTACTACCCTAAGGGTTCCCAAAAATGGTTATATATAGCACTTTTGGCGACCACCAGCTTAATTTCAAAATTTGCATCTCCCTCCAAAAATAGGTCAACTTCGCGGGGCCATAACTTTCGATCCGATCATTGAATTTTCAATTATAATACCTTTTCGGAAAGCTCTCGAAAAGACGATGGTGCATGAAGTAGTATCGATAGGTAGACTACTTGGGGTTCCCACCAAATTTTGGGCCCATTCGGAGCCTCTAAGTGCCTCAAATTTGACTTTGAATATTTCAATAGGATTTTTGGAATTTGAAATTTTAATATCTCACAAATGACAAATGATATTGAAGTGATTTCTTCACCATTAGCTTCAATTCACCATTCTGGAGATCCGTGTAAGATTTTGTATCCAACCGTGCACAAATGCAAACTTACTAAAAATAGTAACCCTGCCAACTTTAGCCCTGATTGAAAAGAAACAACACATTTTTTTTTTATTATTATTATTATTATTATTTTTTGGTTGATGCAAGATTGCTCTTACACCCTGGATGCTCTTGCATCAGACACCCGAGGTAATTTGAAAAGTGACCCTGTCACTTCTCATGTGTTAGAGGGAAACCAAAATGATTAACCTCAGTCTCAGATAACCATGATGAATCTTCAATAGGCCTTCCTTTCCATTTCACCAAGCATTCTGTATACTACCTGTTTCTTGTACTCTTACCCACACGGCTATCCAGAATGCCCTCTATCTCCTCCTTCTCTGAAGTAGATGCTGGAATGTCCCACTGTGTTCCTTTATCAAGTTCGTCATCATGATACTTTGTCAAATCTGAAATGTTGAACACTGGTGAAATATTGATGTCATCAGGAAACTCTACCTCAAATGCATTTCTTGAATCGTGCTTCTTCAGGATTCTACATGGTCCAAATTTCCTCATCTTCAGCTTATTATATGTACCAACTGGAAATCTTTCTTTTCTCAAGTGAACCATGACTTCATCACCCTCCTGAAACTCCTTATGCCTCCTCTTCTGATCTGCCTTAGCCTTGTACTAAGAATTGATCTTATGGATATGCTTTCTTACCTCTTCGTGCAAATTCTTCATGTGCTCAGCAAAATTTTTAGCTTCGACACTACTCTTCTCCCCCTTATCCATCCTCCTCAATTCGGAAGTAGTTCTTGGGCTACTCCCATACACAACCTGGAATGGAGATTTACCTGTGCTCCTATTGATAGAATTGTTGTAAGCAAATTCTTCCTGTGGTAAAATCAAATCCCATCCCTTGGGCTTATCTCCTACTAAGCATCGTAGTAGGTTACCCAAACTCCTATTCACCACTTCTGTCTGTCCATCAGTCTGTGGATGCTGTGCAGAACTGAACTTCAAATCTATCTTCAACTTCTTCCACAATGTCCTCCAGAAATAACCAACAAACTTGGTATCTCGATCTGAAACTATGCTCTTAGGTAGACCATGTAGTCTCACCACCTCCTTGAAAAATAACTCTGTAATGTGAATAGCATCATTAGTCTTCTTGCAAGGAATAAAATGGGCCATCTTTGAGAATCTATCCACCACCACAAAAATGAAATCATGCCCTCTCTGTGTCCTTGGTAAACCAAGAACAAAATCCATACTAATATCATCCCATGGCTTCTCTGGTATAGGTAATGGCTGATATAGCCCTTTATTCTAACTTGTTCCTTTTGCCATCTGACACACTCTACAACTCTGAACAAATTTCCTCACATCTTGCTGCAATTGTGGCTAGTAATAATTTTCACCCACAATAGCAATGGTCTTATCTCATCCAAAGTGTCCAGCTAATCCTCCACTATGCTTCTCCTTAATTAGGTTCTCCCTCATGGAAATCCTTGAAATGCACAATTAGCCTCCTCTAAACAACATGCCATCTTGGATTATGTAATCCAACCATTTTGTCCTGTCCAAAGTAACAGGTTCCAAACAAGCTTTCCAAGCCTCTGCAAAATCTAGATCTTCAAGATACAAACTTTTGAGTTCATCAAACCCAACAACCTCTATCTTCATTTCTATCAACAAATTTCGCCTTCTGCTCAAGGCATCTGTAACCCTGTTGGACTTCCCACTCCTGTGCTTCAAAACAAAAGTATAACTCTGCAAAAACTCAACCCATTTTAAGTGCCTTTGATTTAACTTTCCTTGACTATTAAGATACTGCAAAGCCTAATAATCAATATATAAAACAAACTCTTTTGGCAACAAATAATGTCTCCATTTCTTCAAAGCCTGGACTATTATATAAAACTCTTGATCATAAACAGAATACTTTTTCTTGGCATCTAAAAGCTTCTCACTAAAATAGGCAATGGGCTTACCTTCTTGACTTAGAACAGCTCCTATACCACTACCACAAGCATCACAATCTACCTGAAATACCTTATTGAAATTTGGAAGTGCCAACATAGGTTGTTCAATGACTTTTTGCTTCAATGTATCAAAGCTCTTGTCTGCTCCTTTAGTCCATCTAAACTCTTTTCTATCCCCTCTCATTGTCTTAGTTAGGCGTGCACAAATGCTACTGAAATTCCTGATAAACTTTCTGTAAAAACTTGCTAAACCGTGAAAAGATCTTACCTCAAAAGCACTCCTTGGCGTAGGCCATTCAATGATAGCCCTCACCTTCTCTGGGTCCATCTTAAGACCTTCCTCTAAGACAACAAATCCTAGGTATACCAACTCCTTTGCAAAACTACATTTCTACAGATTGATCAACAACTTCTCCTTGCTCAGCTTCTCTAAAACTCTTCTAATATGCATCAAATGCTCATCCCAAGTCTTACTGAAAATCAAAATGTCATCTAAATAAATAATAACAAAACTTCCCAAAAATTCCTTCAGTACCTCGTTCATGAGCCGCATGAATGTGCTCAGTGCATTGGTTAGCCCAAATGGCATGACTAACCACTCATACAAACCCTCCTTTATCTTGAAGGCTGTCTTCCATTCATCTCCTTCTCTGATTCGAATCTGGTGATACCCACTCTTCAGATCAATCTTCGTGAAGTACTTGGCTCCACTCAAATAATCCATTATGTCATCCATTCTCAGCAATGGAAATCTGTACTTGATTGTGATCTTGTTGATGGCTGGGGAATCTATACACATCCTCCACTCTCCATCTTTCTTTGGTGCTAGTACTACAGGTACCGCACATGGACTTAGGATCTCCCTTATCAGTCCCTTCCTTAACATCTCGTGAACTTGTCTGTTCAACTCTTCATTCTCTTCTGGAGTCATTCTGTGGGCTGCCTTATTTGGCAAACTAGCTCCCAGTATCAAATCCATTTGATGACTTATCTTCCTCACTGGTGGTAAACCTTTTGGTACATTATCAGAGTCAATATCTTGAAATTCTTCCAACATTTTTGAGACTTTTGATGGTACATCTTCACATTTCTCTTGACTAATCTTAGGAATCAATGCAAAGTAATGATGCTCATGCTTCATACCCTCCAAAAACTTTCTACCATCTACCAAGCAAATTCTGGTAGTACTACATACCTTTTCTTCCACCTCCTTCAAGGGCTTCAACTTATGACAGACTCCATCCTTTGTTAGGGAGTATGTGTTTGCACGGCCATCATGGACAACACTCCTATCATACTGCCACGACCTCCCCAATAACATATGACATGCATCCATCAGTATGATGTCACACAACACCTCATCATAGTAGTCACCAATCTTGAACTTCACTAAACACTGTTCATTGACCAAAGCCCTATGGTCCTTCTGCAACCATGCAATCTGGTATGGATGCAGATGCTTTCTTCTTGTCAACTTCAACTTGTCAACCATCTCCTCCGAAACAAGATTATCAGTGCTTCCACTGTCAATAATAATATCACAACACTTACCTTCACATTTGCACCTTGTGTGGAATAAACTCTTCCTCTGATTGGGTTCTTTCTCCTCATTCAACAAAGTTCTTCTGACAACTAGGGTTTCTCCCCTTTCTGCATCTTCGGAGCGCTTAGACTGTGCATCTTCATCCACATGTGCAACTCGTGCATTACCTTCAGGTCTTCTATTCATCCTTCCTTGATGTTGCAAACACTCGTATGCTCGATGCCCTTCTTCTCCACATTGGAAACATGTTCCTCTGAAGCCTCCTCTTCCAGGTGCTTGCCCAAGTCTACCTCTTCCTCTTCCTCTTTGCTCACCATTATTCTAGTCACGAGGGCGGTAGGTATTATCTCCTCTCTGATTTCGACTGGTTCCAGCTTCTTCACTTTTCTTTGGTTCTTCATTTCAGCCTCCATAGGGTCTTCCGCCAGTCCTTCTGCCTTGACCTCTTCCCCTTTGCTTGCTTTCAAATCTCTTATTCAGCTTCTCTTCCACCTTCAGGGAAAACTGGTACGCATCTTCTATGGTAGTCATTCTGACCAGGCTCAACTCTTCTTGAATACTTGGCCTCAACCCATTAATGTAACGGGCCACCTTCTCCTTGTTGGCCTCTCCATGGCCTGTCCTGATAGTGATCTTATAAAAATCTTCTGTATACTCCTTAATAGACTTGTTACCTTGCTTCAATCCTTGCAACTTCTTCAGCAACTCCATCTCATAGTCCAGAGGAATGAACTGCTTCTTCAATTTCTCCACCATCCGATCCCATCTGGTAATCTTTGCTTTTTTTCTTCTATTTCTCTCTAACTGGACCTCCTTCCACCAAATACTGGCATGGCTCTTCAACTTTGTCTTTGCAAACTTGACCCATTAAGGGTCTTCCACATCTTCATACTCAAAATACTCCTCCATATCATTGATCCAATCAATAAGTTGTTCCGGATTCAAATCTCCAGAATAGGTAGAAACTTCAATCCTGGGCCTCTTTCCGATCTTTGAAATGGCCCTCAACAACCTAACTTCTGTAGGATCTCCTGCAGCTTCTTGTTCTTCCTCAGATAGCTCTTCTTCAGCTTCATCTTCACTTTCCTCTCTCCTTCTCGGCTGGGATCCTCTTCGCAGCTCCTCTTGCAATGCATCGATTTGTCTTTGCAGGGCTCTAAAACCCTCTTCCATCAAAGCATTCCTCCCACCACGGTTTCTTCGTGGAGGCATCTTGATCTATGCAACAAACCCACAACCTCAGGTCCTGGTGCAAACTGCCTCATGGTCAGCAATCTATCTACACACTCAGGAACCCTTGCTCTGATACCACTTGATGAAGGGGGTAAATCATAAAACACATAATAACAGAAATTGCACACAAAAAATAGAATGATATTTTATTAATATGGGAAAAACTTTACAGTACAGAAGCTCAAATACAATCAGAGGATGAATCCCCTACAGGCTGCAACACATTACAGCTCCCTCGCCCAAAACTCTAGAATCTTCAGCCTTCTGTAATCCCCAAATCAACTAGGGTTTCTAATTTCCTGCCTTTCTTGACTCTACACCTTCCCCCTTAACTCTACTACCCTAAGGGTTCCCAAAAATGGTTATATCTAGCCCTTTTGGCGACCACCAGCTTAATTTCGAAATTTGCATCTCCCTCCAAAAATAGGTCAACTTCGCGGGGCCATAACTTTCGATCCGACTGTTGGATTTTCAATTATAATACCTTTTCGGAAAGTTCTCGAAAAGATGATGGTGCGTGAAGTAGTACCAATAGGTAGACTACTTGGGGTTCCCACCAAATCTCGAGCCCATCCGGAGCCTCTAAGTGCCTCAAATTTGACTTTGAATATTTCAATAGGATTTTTGGAATTTGAAATTTTAATATCTCATAAATGACAAATGATATTGAAGTGATTTCTTCACCATTAGCTTCAATTCACCATTCTGGAGATCCGTGTAAGATTTTGTATCCAACCGTGCACAAATGCAAACTTACTAAAAATAGTAACCCTACCAAGTTTAGCCCTTATTGAAAAGAAACAACACATTTTATTATTATTATTATTATTATTTATTTATTTTTTTGGTTGATGCAAGATTGCTCTTACACCCTAGATGCTCCTGCATTATTGAAGGTGAACATCTAGTGACAAAAGCGCAAAGGTATTTTTTAGAACTGTCATTTTGTAAACCCTAGTTACAAAATTCAAAGAGGATAGAAAATGGTGACTCTATAATTGGTTGATGTCTCTGAGAAACTGAGGCCAAAATACAATAAATATCCATACAAGGCCATGGAGGTGGACAAGGATGGGGCATTTCCAAATGTTCCTGCATATGTTGTATACATAGAAGATGTAAGGATAAACATCCACTATTAGTTGAATGAACTTAATCATATGAAGTTTGAGGAGCTGAGAGACTAACTCTTGGATGATGACAATTACAAACCACAATCTGTAAACATTGTAGCCAAGTGACTAGATGTGTGGAAGGATTACCTTGATTTTTGTGATGAACATGAATGGGTAAGGTATGTTTTGAGAATAATTCATGATGAGTTTCTATATCATGAAAAGCCCTATAGGATTACTAAGGATACAATCAAGGTTGTTACCAGGTTGTGTTCAATTGGACGAATACCGATGATGAAATCTATCAAGAATGAGAAGGTCACATAGTTGACTGGTGCCAAATTTGACAAGTGAACTCTGACCGTAAATGATATAATAGATCCAGGGGTTTGATATGATGCAATGGGCATTACCTATAAGATTTATTATGTAAACAGAGAAGGGTTTGCTACTGGTACTACAATTTACACTGCATATCAGATGGTGAAGGAAGGAAAAGACTTTCATCTATGTGAGGTCATGAGAGAGAAGCTAATGGAAAATCTGAAGAGGACAAAATATTTTAGGTACAATTTCAAATATGGTACTCTTACTATTTGCCTTGCATTTTACTTCTTGAATGAATTGGCCTTGGGTTTAAGGGAAAGGTTTGGAAAAATGTATTCTTGTTGTTTCTCAAATCAAGAATCATATGAAGGGTTTTGGTGATGTAAAGAACTATAGCACAATGTACTAGGGGTTTTTCAAAACCCTACAATCTGACATGCAAGCCAGAGACAGAGTTCCATTCAGTATAGTACAAAAATATAAAGAACAAATCATCTTCCTAGTTGATAAAGATTACACTTACATGGAAGTGATTGAGCCTAGGACTGCATGGATTCCTAAGCTTCCTTATGAGGTCTCCACAGAGGATATAAAAACCTAGGTTGATATTCTTCTCAGCAAATCCAAGGACACAACAATAGAAAGGTTTGGAACCTATGATGAAATAAAGGAAAAGATGAATAAGAAGAGTGTGGAGGAGCAATTTGAGAAACACAAAGAAGAATTACATAAGAAATGGGGTGTTCCACCTTAATCTTCATCAAAAACCCCTATGGTTGATCCTCAACCTATTCTTGTTAATTTGGTAGTTGCCCAAGTGCCTAGAAGGACCAGTAGATCCACATCTAAAGTTGCAAATGCTCTGCATCTCTCTAGCTCAACTCAAACTACATCCACTGGAAGAAGAGCCACATTTGAAACTTTGGCTCAGATGAAAACTATAGAAAAGAAGCATGCAAGGCCTAAACAACCTGCCAAAAGGAAGAAGGCTCAAGTAGAGGAGATTGAAGAGGAAGAAGAAGAAGGAGAGGAAGAAACCTCTAAACTAAAGAAGAGAGAAAAGAAAACTAAGCAAACTCCTCTAGTGGTTCCTCAACAAGACCCTCTCTAGTTAGAGGCTATTTTCAATGGGATTGTGTATCATGGTATACTGAATGAAACTGCAGAACTACATCTAGATGTGCCTCCTATAGATCAAAAGACCATTGAGAAGGCTATGGTCATGTACATGATTAAATACAATGTGCCTTTGAGTGACATTATTGAAAAGGTTCTGGAGAGTCTAGCTCGGGCTCTAAGGTAGAGAAGAGAAAAGGCCATATAAATGGATGAAGAGCTAAGACAACAAGCTCTAGATAGGGCTGAATCAACTATTTCTTAAGAAGAAAAAGATAAACTTTCTCAAATGCAGGCTCAAGAACTAAGGACAAAGAATAGGGTAGATACCCTTATGAGCATGGAAAAGGATGATAGAGACAAAACTCAGAAGGAGACTGAAGAAGTGACAAAGAAAATTCTTGAAGAAGTAAAAGAAGCTGAGAATGTGGAGCAATAACAAGTGTCTCCACCCCACAATACATTGTCTCCTCTACATAATATAGATCAACAACATCAACAAGAGGAGAATGATGCACAAGATGAAGGAAATGCATTTCCTCTTCATAATACTGAGCATAGTAGTCTTCCTCCAGACAATACTGAACAACAGGTTAATCCTAACCAGCAAGAGGAGCAAGTCATACTTGATGTAGGGGAGAGTTCTGAAAGGGCACAAGAAGCATCTTCCTCCTCCTCTCTGATAGATTCAATTAAGGAGTTCCTAGTACAGAAGATGTAGATTCAACCTGCGGTTACTCCTCTACTTTTACAATTGCCAGTGCTTGATGGACAAGTTAACTTGTCCAACATACCTCCTCTCCAAAAGTTACAACTTGAAGATATCCTTCAATCCACCACAAGGCAGGAGATTCAAGAGCAACAGGTTGAAGGAGCTAAATTATTAGAAGAGACAATAAAGATAATTTAGGATGAATTTCCTAAGGCAAAAATAGATCCATCTTTGCCTTCCACACAACAATTGAAACTTTTGTTGGAGTCCTTCAAAGTACACTCTTCTTGTCTAGAGAATCAAGAAGAGAAAAAGGTAACTATGCAAGTGAATAAAAAAAGAATGTTTGATGCATCTGGTAGATGTGCTAAAGCACATAATAAAATGAAAGAGAATATGAAAAGCATTTAGAAATGCTTAAAAGATGCAAAAGTGCTTTATCAATTTTTTTTGAAATGCCCAACAACTACAAAGAACATAAAGGATCAAATTGACTCTATTGAGTCACAAATCACTCAAGTGGCCAATGTATATGATCCAGTGAAAGACCAAGATGGAGCTACAAGGGTACAAATAGAAATTCATCACTCCCCACTAAAGTAGCTTCTAGACCAAAGAGAGCAAATCAAAGGTGAAATTGATCAGCTGAGGGAAGTTGTAAGTTTGAGATTAGCATCTTTGACTAGGATCTTGTTAGAGGCTGATAATTTTGCTCAAAAGGTAAAGGTACCATCTATATTGGAAGAGGCAGGAGAGTTGTATATTCATCTTAAGAGACAAATGCACATTCTATCTTCAACAAAGAAGTACTGGGATACAACACTATATAAGAATGTTCTACCTTCTAAGTAAATAGAATATATGTTGAAGGTAAGACAAATTTTGATGTTGTAGAAATATGCAGAGAGTAAGACAGGAATAAATAGTGCTATTTTGATATGAACAAGGCACTCTATCTATATTATCTATGCATATCATAAAGAAAATGAAGAACAAGGTTTTTCTACATTAGTTTTGAAGTGTCAGAGGCTACTTCTTAGGGGGAGAGGACAAATAAAGGATGATAAGATTTGTATAGATAGGGGGAACCTATATGTTTTTGGTGGTGCAAAAGAAGACCACTAGCCCTTTGCCCTTGATATCAAAGGGGGATAATTTTTGCATATTAGGTTAGTGTTACCATCAATGACAATGGGAAATATTATTGAATATGTTGTCATTGATGTCAATAGAGTTGTAATGTGGATAGCATAGTGTTGAGTATATGCTATCAAAGGAGTGTTGATGTGATGTCAAAGGAGTAGATCAATGATCAGTATCATCTATACATAGTTGTACCAGCAGATCAGAGGAGCAGCGATAGTGGAAGATAAGAGATCAGTATCATCTATACATAGCCATACCTTACCTTCTGAAGTTCATGATAAATGTAAGTTGTCAATATCTTTGATGTATTGTGTTGATAATGAATGTCATGGAAGTAATGTTGGTTGCACTTTGTTGTATTTTGATGACTTGGACTCATGGTGGTTGGTACCTAATGAAGAAAGTTGAAAAAGTTTGAAGAAATTTGTCTAAGTTCTAGTCAGGAAAGGTGGCATAGGCTTAGGAAGTTGTATTGCATATCTCCACAAATGAAGATATGATCCTGCGAATTGAAAAGATAGCTTGTAACTTCTCTCAAGCATGTATGGTTCAAATTTGAGATCTTGAAACCTACCACAAAGTGTTTTAGAGTCAGCAAAGTGAAGGTAATGATGAAACATGGTAGTTCCAGTCACAAAGGGGCAAAAAATCACTCTGCACTTCTCTGCACCTAAAGATATGACATTGGGGTTTGGAGGACAACTAGATACAGATGAGAGATATGATATACTCAAGTTTTAGATGTTACAAGTCTACTGCAGTAGTTTTTGGAGTCAGCTATGTGAAGACAAGTCTTGTTGTTGGTTAAGGTAAGTAGATTGAGATAGTAGATGCCACCATATTTCATCGCATCTTGATATTAGGCTTTGTTGATTGGACAATAACCTCATATGGTCATTTGGTATGCTCAGTTCAAATTTTAAGTTTCTTTGTTCACCGCAAGTCTATTTTTTAATGTTCTACATCAAGACTTTGTAATCAAAGTGTGTTAGGGATACCAACTTTAGTGTTTGAGTGTTTGCGCCAGCATGAAGTAGCATAAAATGATAAAAGGAGTGTACATGATTGTTTTTCAAGTTGTATAATGCCTATTGTGTGGTCTGCATGATGTTATTTTTTCTCTCTGGTACTAGTTTAGGTCTGGAGCTAAATGTAAGGAAGGATAAGTGTTTGGTGAAGCCAACTTGGTGTGTGTTGATGATTGTTCCATGTGTTTGGAAGAATACACTAGCATGGAAATGTGTGCTAAGGTAAATTAGGTCCTGGTTATCACTTGGTTTGAACTACATTTGATTCCTACATTATCCTAAATGACTTGAGAGCTGACAAATTCTTAAGGCCATTGCATGTTTCATGTTACATGTTTCATCTTGGCTGACAAAGGAGAAAGTTTTTGAAGAGTTGAGGATGATATAAAATTCAGATTAAGATTGTTGCAAGGTGTGATATGAGTGTATGGTATGTTTACAATTATAATGTGCAAATAATATAACTATAGGAGCAGTTTTGATATAGAAATGTGGAAAGGATCAGTTCAGGCATGGTAGCACAGATGTGATGTTGTTACAAAGCTAGTGAAGGTAGTTGTGATGATAGAAAAGAGGTATTTGAAGGTATTATGATATTGTGGAGCTAAGTATAGTGTTTGTGAAGAGGTGAATGGCAAGAAGTCAATAATGCAGAGTTTGTAGAGACTAGCAGAAGATTGAGATTGAAGTAGTTTCTTGTGTTGAATCATATGAATCAAATAAGTGTTTTTGTATAGAGGTTGTAGCCTCATTTTGTTGCAAGTGTTGTAGCACTTGAGGGAGTTGTAGCTTCCTTTGGGTTGAAGCCCATTAAATTGTGTATTAGGGAGTTGCATCATCCTTGGGGTTGTAGCCCATAAATGTTAATGTAAACCTGTTTTATTTGTGAGGATGAATTTGGACAGTAGATCCAAGTAGATTACTCTCTGTGTTTTTTCCCTTCTAAGGTTTTCCACGTAAATCTAGTGTTATGGTTGTCTGCTTGTGTGATCTTTGGTTTCTTATGGTTTAAGTGCTTACTTTTGATTAAATGTTTTGAAGAAAAGAATTTGATTAAGTACTGATTCATCCCCCCCTCTCAGTACTTTTGTGTGTTCAACAAAGTTCCCTTGAAGTTTCACAAGGAATTAGTTGTTTCTCTACTTTCTCATTATCCCACCACGTGGCTACTTCACCATTAAGATGATATATTGCCCAAATTTCTTTAGTTTCATTAGTCAAATTTCTAAGTTCAAAATATTTCTCCATTTCTATTATCTAGTCTTTGGCTCCATCTCTTATAGTTTTACCATCAAACTTAAGTGGTGTGATTCTCTTAAGGTCTTATCCAATTTAGTTTCAAATTTAGCCCTATTGTTAACTTCTTCTCTCTCATGATTAACTTCTTCCTGATTTCCCTAGTTTTCATGTTGATTCAAGGCTTCTTGATTTTCCCTAACATCTTTCTCTAATATGTCCATCCTATTCCTTGTTTCTAGTAAGAGGTTCAAGATTTGATCTATCTTGTCTATTTGTTCATGACTTGGACCACCATGGCCAAATTTCCTTGTTTGCAACATATTTGCTTAATTAGAGGGCCCTGCGAACAAAGAGTCACAACTTAGTGTAGACATAAAAAATTGACCCCACAACACATTCCTATTCATTCTTGATTGCATTCCTATAAAATCCCTAAATCATCTCGTAATTATTCCCTAATTTACCTTTTATCACCATTTTCCATAAATAATAAATTAAAATTAAAATAATTAATTTATTATTTACTAACCATATCCTTTTGCATGAGATTTGATTAATTACATAAATTAATTAAATCCTCCCTTTCTACCCATTTTCCATCTCGTTAATAATAACTTAAATTTAACAACTTTAATTTATTATTAACCTAAACCTAATCCAAAATTCATTCAAAAACCTGTTCACCATAACTAAAATCAAACCTATAAAATACCTACCTTTACCCTAACCACCTTTTACCGTTTAACTACCCGAACTACTTCTACTCAAACCCTATAAAAATCAAATCCATTTTCATTTATCCTTGTGGCCAAAATTATATCAGAGTTATGCAAATACAATGAGCAACCATATTTTAAAGCATATTTGGTAACATTTATTTTATCATATCTTTTGATCTATTTGGTGGTGCATTTGATATATGTTTCTAGGGTTTGCAACAATTTCTTACCTTTTTTTTTATAGAAATTTATATTGCTGCATACAATGGTGAACCTGACGTGAACCTCCTTCCTAAAACTAGTTGTTTTGCAAGCATTTTTGGTTTAGCTTGTGCAGGTTTCTTGATGAATCTTTGGAGGTCATCTTTCACAAGTCTTCTCCTAGTTTAAATTTGACTACACTGTTGATTCCATAGTTGCTCACAGACAAAGATCGACATATAGTACTCTGTGTTTCGCAAAAGTTGAAAAATTTTGAATTTTTTTTAAAGTTTTGGGACCTTTTGGCCCTTGGACTGTTATGATCTGCACCTTTTTTTTTGCATAACTTTATTACTACTCTTTGTTCACTTGGCTAAAACATTTATTCATCTGTTAATCGTTTGACTCTTTGATTATTAATATTCCTCACCGAGTATACATTTCGTGTGGATCTGCAGGTTCCCTAATTAGGTCTTTGTCCCTTTGTCTCTAAACTTTAGCTCATTGTGAAACATTTTGTTCATTAGATATTAATCATTTTTGTTTGGTTGCAGGCATTTCATTGAAAATTTGTGTTGGTAAATAGAGTCTTTGTCCTGCAATTTTTAAGCAACTGTTAATTCTCATCATGATTTAGTCTTAACCATTTCTTGGGTGATAGTTTTTTGTGTTTTCTGTTAGTTCACTTTATATGAACCATTGCTTATTCAAGCTTGAAGTTTATATATATTCCTTGGTTCTCATATCAAGTGAGATTTGTAGATTTGGTTGGCTTGACTTATTAGTTGCATATAGTTTGAACTGCTAACCACCAATTGTAACTACTCTAACTATTGTTTCTTGGTGCATACTCACATATGGAAAAGTTCACACTATATTTCCTTATTTCAAAGTTAATTTGCAATTCATAATGTGGGCATTATAGTGCTTGGGGTTATCTCATGCTGTAAAAACAATTCACACCAAAATTTTAATTCATGCTTGGAAACTTTCTCAACTTGTCAGTTGTTCCTATCACCACTCTCATTATTTATTCATTAGTTACTTGGTAACTATTTTGTCTTCTGAATCCATTGTGAGGTGGCTAAGTCTTGGTTTTCTAGTACATTGCTAATATATTTGTTTAATTTTTCTTGAGTTGGCTTATAACTGTCCTCAAATCATTTTGATAGATATAAGCATCATTTATTTCATGCAGGAAAATCTTCTAAAGCTCATCATTTATTTCTATTAGCAAACCTCCCATGGGTTGTTCCTATCAACGTATCCTTTGAACCACTTACAGGTGCAAGTGCAAGTTAAAAGGTTTTATAAGTGAGCATCACGGTCTCCTAAAAATTGCTTCAAACAGTAAAAGGAATTGAGGATAGATTTTTATATTTGAGAATTATAGTCCCTAGAAAATTGTCTCATGCTAATGGCTCCTTTTAAATGTTTTCATAAAGTTAACTCTTTGCAGTGATTCATCTACTGGGTGTATTCTATTTGGAGATTTTACCAATAGCAACTAGTATTCAGTATCAAACCCTAACATTATTCTTGATCATAAACATTGAACACGAATATTTATTATCCATCGACAGTTAAGTATTTGTCGTGTCCTACAATGTATCCAATGACTTTTGATTGTTAAGATTAAACTGTCAACAAAACCTTAACATGAAGATCAAGAGAGAGTGTAGCAAGTATTGAAGCATTATCCATATCAAAAACTTGTTCTTCAAACTAGCTAGACTAGAGCAATCTCTGAGCATATCATTGTACAGAAACTATTACATGTGATCAAAGTTATTTGGTAATAGCTAATGACAAGCTAACCACTAGAGAGACTATTTGCTTGTAACCCAGAGAATTTGTGAACTACTAGATTGCTCATTTTATTCCTTGGAGGTCGTTTTATTCAAACAGACATAACTTTTTCAATTGTTATTAGATTTTCATGTTTTTATAGGCGTCGGAAAGAGAATTCAGAGAGATTCACAAAAATACAATCAATTCCTTTAGATTCTACCTAGAGTTGCATGTATAATCATTTGAAATTCAGAATTTCATTTTGCAAACATCAAACATTTTTTCTCTCACAACACATTTAACATTTTGTGGGTTTTTGTAGGATCATTTGTCTTGTCCTAATGTTTTCATTGCATCTTTATGCCTATCAAAGACTATTTTAATTTTGCAAACTAGTAATTAGTGTGTTGTAGGTTCGATCATCAGAGAATCTAATCTTGAAACATTGTGTCTTCTTTTTACAGATTAGATCACATCATAAGCAAGGGTTAAAATTAACAAGTGATTGCGATGTCTTTTGGTTTGCATTTCTATCATTGAATGTGTATGCTCTTCCCTTGTTCCACTTGGTGATCTTGAGCATCAAAAGCATTCTTTTGACATTTTGTATAACCACCCACACATTTGGATTTGGAATTAAAATGTACCCCATGTGAGTGTGAGGTAAAGGCATTGTGTATGCTCTCTCCTTGCACTTCGTGAGATCTGGGAGATCAAAAACAATGTGCTTCCTTGCTTTTGTTACCCTTTAGAGTGAGCCTGGTCTTAAGACACATCTGCAAGGAGAACTCATTTGTGACCCCAAGTGTACTTTCATCCAATCCGCTATATAAATTGAGGATAAGGCAAAAGCCAAGTCTAACTAGTATTAACACTCACTGTACAGTGCTAGCTCAAAAGGAGACATACCTTTGTGTATATTAAACTCCTAGTAGGGTTAGTCAAAGCCCTTAGTGGCTTTCTAGATGCTTGTAAGGTGCCGGTCCCCCGAATATTCACTATGAACATTTGTTTAGTGGCCAAAAACCCTCTACTTGTTGATACAGGAGGTCAAAAGATCGAACTCTGATAGACATCCCACATTTTCGTAGCTTATGGCAGAGATAGCAAGGTACCTCAAGATCTGCACATCCTAGGACTTGGAACTTGGTGTGCCTGAGAAGTGGGTGCACTATAAGGGGGAGTCCATGCCTCAAGTTCCTGGAGCTATACACCATAAGTAGGTGCAGCTAGGTAAAACCAAGTGGGAACTCAGCAAGTATTGTCCTTTCCTAGCCTAGGATCGTGCATGTTTACAAGTGTTTGCAAAACATCAATATTTCATCAAAAACAACCAATTTGATTGTTATGTGTCTTATATGATTGATGTGTGTGCTTGCCTAATCATCACCCTTAGACATTATTTCCATTCATTCATTTCAAATCATCATATTGTGTTTTCCAATCACCACTACAACTTGTCTCCTATATAATTAACTTGGCCTTCAGAATTGGGAACCTATCATCCTTCCATGTCACATCTCAATTAGAACCTTGTCACTTTGAATCCTAAGAAGCTCTTTCAATTGACCATTCATCCAAATCCATTCACTCCCAAAATCTCTTTCCCCCAGTGGACTCGTATTATCCTATCGATCATATATCAACATCCAAATCTTCAAGAGACTAAGAATTTTTTTTAATCAATCCCATATCAATCCATTTGCTTAAGAGACCATGACCATTCTTAAGTTAATGTATCCCTACCATCTTATCTTTTCTACTCAATAAGCCCTGACTTCCCTTGAGTAGAGGTGGCATCTTAATCTCCTTTCTTCCTTAGGCATATCGTAACCTTGAGTGTTTTAAAGGAGCCCTTTATCCATATGCAATCCTAAGGTCCATCTAGTCTCTTTGAATCATCATTTTGACTCTATTTTATCCTAAATCAAACAATCTGTATCCACATCTTGATCCATATAATTTATCCCCTCTTTTGGAGTCCTTCATATCATCCAAAACTATTCATCCTCAACCAATTGACCAATCTTTTAAGATCTTTTTACCATTCTGAATTGTCATCTATTTTCATGGTTACTACCCATGCCCAAGCCAAGAAAAACAATATGGAGTTCACTCCTCAAAAATGGCAACCTCAATCCTTAGGATTCCTTGAAGAAGAGCCCATTCATGATCAAACCAATCCTTCTCAACCAAATCCTAGTTCATCATATTTCATAATGATCCACTTGGAGACCTTTCAACTTATGTAGGCATTTGAGATGATGTATTAGACCAACAAGTTACCCCCAAAACTCCTAGATCCACACATGACTATACTGAAACAAATCTAGTTGCACTTCAACTCCAACAAGATCCTGAAACCTTACAACTTGTTCATCTCTCCATGGATCATGATCCCGATTTTTATATGCAATATCTTTATGATTGTGGAGCTAGAGTCCCTGATGATATTTATGAGAGTGAAAAAGCATGAAGAAAAGTAGAAAAAGCTAAGGCCAAAGCTCAAGCTAATTCCTCTCTCCATCAATTATTTTCAACACCTATGTCAAACATTTCCCAATCTATATCATCAATCTCATCATCACAGACTTTCACCTTCGGCATGCCTCAAGATACATCTACAATCCAACCCCCCTCTCTCCATCAACCACTTTCAATGCCTATGTCAAACATTTCCCAATCTATCGCATCACCACAGAACTTCACCTTGGGGATACCACAAGATACCTCTGTTCCTACAATCCAATCGCTCTCTTTCCATCAACCACCTTCAATGTCTATGTCAAACATCTCCCAATCTATCTCATCACATACTTACATGTTGGGGATGCCTCTAGATTATTCTGCTCCCATGATCAAACCCATCGAGTCATCACTTGCACCTTCATCACTTCCTTCATTAGGGTCATCACTTACACCCCCATCAATTCCACCATTATGAATCTCACAATCTGTCCCCATGATCCAACCCATTTAGTCATCACTTGCACCTTCATCACTTCCTTCATTAGGGTCATCTCTTACAACCCCTTCCATTCCACCATTAGGGATGTCACAATCTGTCCCTATATCTTCCATACGAAAAACCTCTAAACTTTCCTCATCTTGATTAATCCCCAATACAACTCATGTTTCCATACCTCACACTTCTTCTATCCATGTCCATCACATCAATACTCAACCAACCCAAGTGTCTACTTCCATACCCTCAACCTCACAAAACTATAACCTTACTAATGTCTCATCCTCAAAACCCATTGATCTCCAAGTCCTTCAGCTACAACAACAACTCACCCAATCACAACAATAACTCACCCAATCACAACAACTTGCCCAATTACAACAACTTGCCCAATCACTACAACAAAATTTGAGACTCCAATAAGCCCAACAACCCCAATTATTGTCACAACATCAAAATCACCCACAAACACCACCCCAAACATAGTTACACAATCAATCAATCAACACTCCACCCATTCAAGATGAAATCGAACAAATCATAGATAATCAGATTGGTGCTCGACAAAAGAAAAACTCATTTGAAGAACTATACGCTGATCCATTGGACAAATCTTTAATCATGGTACCTTTTCCTGAAAGTCTCAAAATACTAAAATTTGACAAATACAAAGGAAAAGGTGATCCTAGAGATCATATTCATGAATTTTGTATCGCATGCATGGAATTTTGACATGAACCTACATACTTAATGAGACTTTTTCCTAAAAGTTTGGTTGGGTCAACCCTTGAATGGTTCTCACGTCTCCTAGCAAACATCAAATCATTTGAACAGTTTGGTATTTCAAGACTTCCAAGAAAAGGTACCATGATTAAAGATTTGTCAAATGGATCAGGGTATAGTACTTCAAATGAGTTTTTCTTTTGTCGAGCACCAATCTGATTATCTATGATTCATTTGATTTCATCTTGAATGGGTGGAGTGTTGATTGATTGATTGTGTAACTGTGTTTGGGGTGGTGTTTGTGGGTGATTTTGATGTTGTGATGATAATTGGGATTCTTGGGCTTATTGGAGTCTTAAATTTTATTGTAGTGATTGGGCAAGTTGTTGTAATTGGGCAAGTTGTTGTTGTGATCCTACAACATAGAACAAGACACCTCCATGCAATACCTTTATAATACCAAACAAAAAGGAGGTGAAACCCTTGCCTCTTTCCTACAAAGATGGAGACATGTTGTTAGTCGACTTCCTTGCCATATTCTTGAGAAACAACTGGTTCCAATTTTCATACAAAATCTTAATCAAGAGCTATCTTTCCATTTACAAGTACAATGCTCTGATTCATTTGAGGAAATCATGACAAAAGGAAAGATGATAGAAATAGCCATTATAAACAAAGGTCTCATTAAAATTTACAAAGAGAATAAGAATCGCGATTCAAACAACCAAAAAAATGATAAATCCTGATACTGGAATTGAAACAAGAATGTTGTGAATGATGGAATCACTAATACAAAACATGTTCAAAATGTGCAAAACAAACCATTTGTCCTTAGTTCTTCATCAATTCATAATACACCTCGAGATCATCCACCAAATATATAGAAGCAATTTACCCTTCTAGGACTGAGACCACCATGCAAATTTTTAGACTTAGCAGAACCTCTTGAATCAGTATTTTAGAAACTTAAACAAGCAAACATGATCGTACTTCTTGAAATTGGTAAACCTTATGATGAAAGTCAACCAAAACCCCATTGGTTCAGATAAGATCAATACTATGAGTACCATTGTGTCAATGGCCATGCCACTAATTCATGCATGAGACTGAAGCATTATGTCCAAGATCTAATTGATCAAAGAGAGATAAAAATAGATCAAATACCTCATGAGTCTCCCAATGAGAAGCTCAAAGCCTACCAAGAACCATTTCCTCTACATGGGCAAAAAAATAATAGAGCCAATAATGTCAATAATACCTCACACCATAAAGTCCATTACGACTATAACAACCACAACCTAGTTGGCTGTATCGAAGCTTCATATCCTCATGTCAATGTTATAACTATTAGAGGTAGACCTCCCGAGTGTGATGTCACTACACGAAGAGGCCATATCACTATTCAAGGAAATCATTCTTTGCCTAATCCCACAAGACCTCCTATTTCATCCCATAATGCTCCTAAATATAATGTCTTGGATCAATTAAAAAAGACACCTGCCCAGATCTCAATCCTAGAGCTTTTAAGAATGTCCCCTCAACACAAACAAATCTTAGATAGAGCCCTTGTAGAATCTCAAGTACCAGGTGATATTGACATAGATCAATTCCAAGCTATTGTGGGGGCTCTTACATCCACTCCTTGCCTCATCTTCACAAAGCTAGAAAACTCCTCTCTAGATCATTTCCATAATGAAGCCCTTCATCTAGAAGCTATTGTTAACCAACATATCATGAAAAGGGTCATAATAGATGGTGGATCAGATTTGAATTTATGTACCCTCAAATTAATAAAACAACTGGGATACTCTGATGAGAACATTAAAGAGAAGTATCAAATTATGATCACAGCTTATGATGACGGAGAAAGAAAATCAACAGGCACAATTAGACTCCTAATCAAGGTTGGTCCTATTATAATGGAAACTACATGTCAGGTCTTAGATCTTCATCTCGCCCACAACATTATCCTAGGGCGTCTGTGGATTCATGCCATGAGAGCCATACCTTTGACATACCACCAATGCATAAAATTCCCATTTAATGATCATGAGATTACCATACAGGTAGACCCTTGCCTATTTCAATATTACAGATGATCAGAGGGCCCCTATCAACATCAAAATTATTGCCCAACTAATGAAGTTGCCCAACCATCATCCAAATACATTGACTCATCCACCCTCACCCCATCTTCATCATCCACACCATCCACTTCCCGACCGGAGATCAAGGCTAAGATCAATGATAAAAGCATGGAAGAATACACTCTGTTTCATATCAATGAACTTCCTCTTTCACCTAAGAGCTATGGGCGACCTTGTCAGATCAATCAAGTCTTGGTTACTCATCCACAATTGAAAAATTTCAAATATTGGGGGCAAATGAGTCAATAAACCATTGAGGAAGATATCTCTAAATGGATCTATAGTGAAGAAGATGAACAGAGACAATTAGCATTAAGTATATGTCATAGAGGTTATCCTATCATCAAAAAGTTGGGCTATACAGAAGGTCAGCTTGGGCAACAACAGTAGGGAATCTTAGAACATTTAGAATTTCATCATCAACCTAAGCATACTGGGCTAGAGTTTGGATCCACTAGGCATGAGTCACCCAATGTTGAGTTTATCTTAGACAAAGTGGTGCAAACTTTTCCCGCCGTCAAGTCATTTAGTCCTGATACCTTCATAGACCCTTTTGAAGCGGTCACCAATGTATACGAGGATAACGCTATCTATACCATCACTTATTCCTTTGATCAACCATCTTCCTCATCCACCCCATCCACTTCATCTCATTCATTATCCCTTGTATATCTAGATCTCATTGGCTGGGACCAACAAGGACCTCCTATCCTTAATGTCTTTGAAAATGATGAGGCTATTGGTGAATTTCTAGGACTTCATACTCACCTACCTATCGGAGATCACAAGATTGGCTACACTATTGAAGTACACTCTGATGCCTACTTTGGGGAATCTATTAAATTCCTTAGTCATTAAAATAAAAATAAGAATATAAAAATAACATCCCCTAGTGAAAACCACTTTGTGGCACTTTCGGACGATGAAAAATAAAAATAAAAGATGTATCCAATGGTGAAAACCTCTCTGAGGCGCCAGAGGATGAGGAATTTAACCTCCCCAAAATGGGGGAACACCAAGAAAGGTCTACTATACTCATAGAACAGACACAAGAGATGAATCTTGGAACTACAGAAGAGCCCAAGATCACATACGCAACAAAGTCACTATTAGAATCTGAAACACATGACTTCAATTCTTTCTTCAGAAATTGGGAAATCAATTTATCTTGGTCCTATGCACATATGCCAGGATTAGACCCATCACTAGTAGTACATCATTTAACAGTCCATCTAGGAACAAAACCAATCAAGCAAAAATTGAGAAAGATGCATCCCAAAATTGCCCTAATGGTCAAAGCAGAATTAGAAAAACTCTTAGCCGTTGGTTTCATTAAACTGATAGATTATCCTGAGTGGATCTCAAACATTGTACCTATAGCCAAACCAAATGGAACTATTAGAGTTTGTAATGATTTCAGAGACATCAACAAGGCTTGCCCGAAGGATGATTTTCCATTACCCAACATTGATATCATAGTGGATCTGATAGCTGGACATGAGATGCTATCATTGATGGATAGGTTTTTTAGGTATAACCAGATTATAATAGCTAAAGAAGATCAACATAAAACCTATTTCATTTGTGTTTGGGGAATATATTGTTGGCTTGTCATGCCCTTTGGTCTAAAAAATGCTGGAGCCACATATCAAAGAGCAATGACCATTTTTTTTCATGATATGCTTCACAAATAGATGGAAGATTATGTAGATGACATACTAGCTAAATCAAAAACTAGAGAGGGTCACCTCTACATTTTAGAAAACATTTTTGATCATCTTGAAAAGTACAATGTCAAGTTGAATCCTAAGAAATGTGTCTTTAGAGTAACATCAGGAAAACTCTTGGGTTATATCGTGTCCAAAAGAGGAATTGAAGTTGATCCAACAAAAGTCAAAGCTATAATGGAAATGCCACCTCCTCAAAATCTAAAACAACTCAAAGCTTTTCAAGGAAAATTGCAATCCATACGAAGGCTTATCACTCAACGTGTAGACAAGTGTCAGCGTTTCACTCACTTGTTGAAGAATAACACAATTTATTTGGGATCAAAACTGCCAAGAAGCATTTCACAAACTCAAAGAGTACTTGGGATATCCTCCTGTGTTGATGCCACCTATTCATGGAAAACCCCTTATTTTATATATCTCAACAACATTAGTAGCATTAGGGGTTATTTTAGCACAAAATGATGATAATGGTAAAGAACGAGCAATCTATTATATTAGCAAAACTTTGGTGGGCTATGAACTGAACTATTCACCCATTGAAAAGGCATGTCTCGCAGTTGTCTTTGCATCACAAAATCTTAGGCATTACATGTTGAGTCATCAAACTAAGCTTATATCAAAGATCAACCCTCTCAAATATGTACTATCCAAAGTAGCTTTAACTGGTCGTATGGCAAAATGGGTGATGATGCTTAGTTAATTTGACATTGAGTATATTGATAGAAAAGCTATAAAAGGACAAATAATAGCAGATCAATTGGTAGAAGCACCAGTAGAATCAGATCATTCAATGGTAACATAATTTCCTGATGAATCAATCCTAGACATAGAAACTATTCCATCTTGGCAATTATATTTTGATGGTTCTCATACTTAGCATGGCTCAGGAGCTGGAATTCTCTTTGTTACACCTCAAGGCAATTATATACCAAAATCATTGCACATTCAATTTCCATGTACAAACATCGCTGAATATGAAGCACTAATCAAAGGATTGAAATTGGCTATAACCTGGAATATGAAAGACTTACAAGTTCATGGAGATTCTCAACTAGTGATCAAGCAAGTAAACAATGAATATCAAACAAAAGATGAAAAGTTAATGCCATATAAGAAACTAGTTGACACATTCAAAGCATATTTCCACAAATTCACATTTGAATAGATCTCAAGGCTTCACAATAAAGTTGTTGATGCTATGGTCACAATTGGTTCAATGATAGAGATGTCTATAAATGATCCCAAAATCAAATTCTTGATAGATCAGTTGTTTATACCAGCTTTCGATGTTCCAGAATCAGAGTTGGTATGTGATATTGTTACTCCTAACTCCACTTGGTTCAATGAGATCTACCATTACCTTCATAGCCAAATCATCCCACCAAATCTTTCAAAATCCCAATGTCGCTCCTTCATTCGCCATTCTTCCCAATATGTCCTCGGTGACATGCTTTATCGAAGGTCACTAGATGGTGTCCTACTTAAATGTCTTAACTCGGAAGAAGCCCAAACTACATTGCATGAGATACATGAAGGCATATGTGGTGTTCATTCTAGTGGTCCTTCCTTAGTCAAGAAATTGCTTTGCACAGGATACTACTAGCCTACTATGGAGTAGGATGCACATGATTTTGTCAAGAAATGTGTACCTTGTCAACAGCAAAGTGACCTAATTCATGTACCAGCACAAGAATTGCAAACTATCACTACTCCATGGCTGTTCTCGTAATGGGGCTCGATCTCATTGAAAAAATACATCCATCCTCAGATGGCCACAAATTTATCATCACTACTACTAAATACTTTACCAAATGGGTTGAAGCAATTGCTCTTACTTACATAACGAGAAAGCCAATTTCTAAGTTCATCTTTCATTATATCATTTGCCACTATGGTATTCCTCAAGCCATAGTCATAGATAATGGTCACCCTTTTAAGAATCAAGATGTCAAAGAGCTTTGTAACAAATTCAAGATCCAACATCACTTTTTCTACTCCCTATTATCCACAAAGCAATGGCCAAGCTAAAGCAACTAATAAGACTCTTTTGAAAATCCTAAATAAAATAGTGAACAAGGCTGGCTGTGATTGGCACTTGCAACTTAACCTACTCTTTAGGCTTATAGAACCAGTATCTGCACTCCTACTGGTGCCACACCTTATTCCTTAGTATATGGCTCAGAAGCTATTTTACCCATTGAGATCGAGCTCCCATCCTTGCAAGTATCCTTACAACATTTCATTTCAGATGAAGAATATTAGATGTCAAGATTACAAGAGCTTGAACTGTTGGATGAGAAGTGACTTACAACTCTTAATCATCTAAAAGCTTATCAGAATCACCTTCTCCAAGGTTACAACAAGAAAATGAAGCCTCGTACATTTTAGTTTGGAGATCTTATTTTACTAGAAAATCAAAGGAATCTTGTTGATCGTATAAAGAAAGGAAAGTTTGAACCTAACTGGTTGGGACATTTTGTTGTAACCAAGAGCTATGGATTAGGAGCTTACCAACTTTCCACTCCGGAAGGTCAACCTTTCGAAGATCCTATCAACATAGCCCATCTGAAATGGTTCTATACCTGACCCAGAGTATCCCAGTTCAAAAAAAAATCATCCAATGGTGAAAACCACTTTGGTGGTGCCCTAGATAAGTACCATGGTGAAAACCTGTTCACATGCACCATGTGTAGAGTTTGAATTGTCCCCACCATCCTTTAGGTAGCTTTTTTGCATCACCTATCACTCCATCATCCATCTACCATCCATAATAAAATCTGTTCTCCATTCATCCCCCATCCATATCTTGCAATACGAATCTACTTGGTATCATCTGGTCATTGTCTTGTCTTCTATTCTGCATTCTGTTATCATCATATGTTCCATTCATCTTTTCCCATCCCTTCACTTAATCCCATCCTGGTCTTCTTTTGTCCACCTATGTAGGTCTATGTGTCTTGGTACCTTTGGGTTCCTCATAATAAACTCTTGAGTTCGTCTACATTTCCAGTCTCATGCATTCCCATAATAAAGTTTTCAACACCAAGTCATCATCGTCTCCCTCCATCAAAATCATAAAATACAAAAATCAAACACAACAAACACAAACCAATTTTTGACACTCACACAATCCAAGTCATGTCTCAAAAACACTTTGAAACTCTTCGACAAAATTGTGCAACTTGACACCTAGCGATTTGATCTTGACTGCAGTAATCAAGTTGTGGATCCCTCATGCCAACCCATCCTTGCCTTATCTACTATGGGTATATCATTCCCACAATAGGCACTTATCCATTTATTATGTTAATCTTTGGATTGAGATCTCGCTACCTTCATCACTTATGTCATGATTAAGTCTTTTGGTTCATGATTTGCTTTTTTGACTAGGGGCAACATTGTGTATGCATGCTTAGCTTGTTTTGCTTGTGGGTGTTGACTCATTTTCGTCTTATGTCTGTTATTGGTCCTTGTAATATCCCTGCCACAACATCATCATGGTCTTTCATATCATGGTGCCATTAGGCATATGCTTGCTTGTGACTTTACTCCTTTCTGCATTTGACACATCATCACCCTAGTTCTTATACCTTGATGCATAATGTCAGATGCTATATCAAACATCAGGTTGCTCAAAGTTCAATTAGAATAACTCCACCTCCTTCCCTCTGTTTCCTTTTTCAAGAGCCTATCCATCTCCTTCGTCCCTACATATCCTCTTGAGGGGGCATTATTCTATCCAATCCTTCATTTTTATGAGCCCCATCCAATCCAAATCCAAAGCCTATGTTTTACTTTTCTTTCAAATGACATTGCTTCGCAACATTGTCTCAAAAAGGGGCAAAATATAGACATCAAAAATTGACCCCACAACACATTCCTATTCATCCTTGATCGTATTTCTATAAAATTCTTAAATCATCTCCTAATTATTCTCTAATTTACCTTTTATCACCATTTTCCATAAATAATAAATTAAAATTAAAACAATTAATTTATTATTTCCTAATCATATCCTTTTGCATGAGATTTAATTAATTACATAAATTAATTAAATCTTCGCTTTCTACCCATTTCCCATCTCGTTAATAATAAATTAAATTTAACAACTTTAATTTATTATTAACCTAAACCTAATCCAAAATTCATTCAAAAACCTGTTCACCATAACTAAAATCAAACCCATAAAATACCTACCTTTACCCTAACCACCTTTTACTGTTTAACTACCTGAACTACTTCTACCCAAACCTTATAAAAATCAAATCCATTTTCATTTATCCCCCTGGCCAAAACTATATCAGAGTTATGCAAATACAATGAGCAACCACATTTTTAAGCGTATTTGGTAACATTTATTTTATCATATCTTTTGATCTATTTTGTGGTGCATTTGATATAAGTTTCTAGGGTTTCCAATAGTTTCTTACCTTTTTTTTAATAGAAATTTATACTGTTGCATACACTTAGCATAGCAGACACAAGGCCCTAGTGTTGAAGTTGGGGCTTTGATACCATATGTAAAGACCCCGCTAGATTAACTAATATAAAATAAAATGAACCAACTTGTCCATTATAAAATAAATGAATTCAAAATTAATCTTCAAATGCAATATTGTTTTGTATTGATATAATAAGCTCATAGGCTTACATTTACAATAGGAAATAATTCCTTTACATCAATACCATAAGGTCATTTAGAACTTTGACAAAGAATATACAATGTTTATACATGTCAAGGTAACTCCCTTATTTAATAGTTCACAAGAATGAGAGCATCATCGGTGAAAGGAAGCAAGGTATGCAGAAATGCTTCCTACACTGATCTACTGAGGAAAGATTTATGCAAATTTTTAACTTTTACAATTATAGATTAAGATGCACATTAACAAAAAGGTAATAAAAACATCAAAAAGCAAGTACAAAACTCGCAACAAAAGATATACGTGGGGAAAACCCTTTTAGGTGAAAAACCCCACACTCCAAATCCTGCACAATGTATTATCAAATCAAAGAATGATTACAACACACTTGCAATGGAATTTCTTCTAGGAGTACACAAATGTTGACTACTATCTAGTAATTCTAACAGCACAATAGTACCTACAAATGAACCATACAAACTACTCCCACAAGCACCTTATTTATAGCGGGATACAAGCATGAAGGAAGCTTCTAGAGAAAGCAATAAGAGATGGGCATCCAGATCCATATGGCACACTTTTCAAACACATGTTTGACTCCTGTTACACTCGTACAATATTCCCTTACACATCTTACAAACCTCCATACTTGGGCGTGCCAAATTTGCCCAAAATAGGTATGAAAGATGCTCTTATATCATCATAAAATCTAGATCATATATGACAACACTTACATTTGTAAGAGAATCTGTCATAACTGACTATTAATAAAATATTCTAGTACAACTTGTCATATAACAAACTTGGGCACCCCAAAATGGGCTAAGTCAAAGATGCCTCTTACAATGTCATACATACAAATGACATTTATCTCATCCCTTCTATTTCTAGCTCTTAAAATGTCATAGAATTTATCATAGTTCTTACATGTCATAAACCTATTACAACACCCAAAAGATGCTGACACATGGAAAAATACATCTATCACAAAGTGGGACACCTACCTCCTTATATGCGGATGAAAAATACATCTAGTCACCTTCCACGTAGGATGACACATCACCGTGCCAACTCCCACAAAGTGACAAAATAAGATTTGTATAGATAATTACAATAGGAGGAAAAAATAAATAAATACAACATTAGGAACTTGCAAAGGCTGAGATACCTCAATTCCCAACAATCATAGTGATTTATGCCCAACCATGAAGCTTAAGCTTCCTCAGTTTTCTTTGAAAGAAGAAATCCTGACCCTACATGAAGGGCCTAGCAAGATGAAAATGATAAGCATGATGGAATTTGGTGCAACATGATATATCTAACATTTAACAAATAGTACCATCTATAGTAAATAAACTTATATCATGATTTGGAAGAGAGAGAAACAATCAAATAGTACTTAATGAATACTAATGACATACAAGCTTTAGCTAAATGCATCTTTTTAAGTTGTGTTTAGAAGATATGTTACGAATAAAAATTGACCCTTCTCTATTTTCCCACATTTAGCACCCATATGAAACCCAACTTTAAATCTAAGAAATAACTTACTAAGCTAATTGACTAGATTAAACATAGCACAACTCGCCAATATAATTTCTGACATTAAATCAATTCGAATCATTCTAAAATTATATAAAATCTAAAAGAAAAGAATGAAGATAAATGTAATACATCTTTCCTAGACATACATCAGATCATAATAGAAAGAAATCTTATGGATATGTTATAATGACTTGATCCAAATTGACTCCTCTTTAGATGAACAACAACCAAAGATAAACTTCTAATTCTACGTCGATGCCACTATGAAAGAATTAATGATATCGAAGTATGAATCTAAGCTCTAATGAATACAAGGAAGACATTTATACTATATGGCTCAAAGAAAAAATATGGATGTGACAAGAATGCAAGGCATACGACTAGGTATGTTTGACACCACAGATACAGATATGCATTTCATACCTTACAACTAGGGAGGAGCTTCTATTACCAAACCATAGCATGACCCAATCGGCTTGCAAGGAGTTATAGTTTCAAACACATAGCATAGACCATACGGCTAGCAAGGATCTTTAGGTTCAAACTTATAATATATATCCACAACTTGCAGATGTAGTAACATATTTAGCTCTTAATTAGTGCCTCTCAAAAGAGTCAATGCCTTCTAAAGGCAAGCTACAACAATGATATCTTTTAAAACAAACCAAAATATATAAGCTAGGTGCATGCGGAGCTATGCTACCATAGCTAAGAATACATTCAAAAGATATGCGACGAACAGGATACG
This sequence comes from Cunninghamia lanceolata, assembly GCA_027924645.1. Taxonomy (NCBI): domain Eukaryota; kingdom Viridiplantae; phylum Streptophyta; class Pinopsida; order Cupressales; family Cupressaceae; genus Cunninghamia; species Cunninghamia lanceolata. The sequence continues at coordinate 16,189,998 of BSBN01001121.1, read as the reverse complement.
CGATGACAACATAACATCAGCCCATGATTATTTAATGCCAAAGGTTCAATACAACCTATTAAATCATCCTAGCTTAGTATGCTTGCATTGATACATTTAAATCAATAAATCAATCCAATAGAGACAAAAATGGGCTTCTAGATTGGTATTGGTAAAGGCGTATATGTAGGTTTAAATATTTATAAACTTAAAAATAAGGGTCAACACCTCTTAGAGATGTAAAGGAAGTTTTAAGGAATTCCTTTAAGAATAAAGCTAGATGCCTCTGCAATGCAGAAGAATCATTAAAGATTAATAGGTCGACACCTTCTACAAGTGTATAGGGAGTTTTTAAGGAATGAAAATGATATCATTCAAGAATATCAGGTCAATGCCTTTACCAATGCAAGGGAAAACATTTTGGGTCTTGTAAGGATAGAATTAACACCATTTCTAATACAATTTTCAAACACATACAATACCTGAAGAATGAATACTTGTGCAGCAACATGCAAATGATCCATTATATATTTAATTGTAAGATTGAGGAGTAAGATAGGTGAATAAAAGACAGGGAATAAATCAATAGATTTTTGAAATGATTCTAAGAACAATCTAAAGCAATTTACGGGGTTATGCAATACAATCTAAATCAAATGAAAACTCAATATTCATGGAAGAACATGCAATTCCAGGAAGCAATTTAAAACCAAAATTGCAAACATGCAACATGATCATCCATTATTTAATATCCTCATAAGCAAAAACATTCCATGAAATGATTTCAAGAATGCATATCTAGTAAAACACACCTCTATTAAAATTGCACGAAGACAGAGAATTTGACAAAGAATTATTAGTAGCCCCCAATCTATGATTTCTTCAACCTTGCTCCATGATTTCATTTACTAAAAGCCCTATTGCCCCCAATTTTTCCAAGCATACGCTTCTGCATTTACCCCCAATAATATATGTGAAAAGCCCCCCAAATCCCAACTTAGCACATATATATATATATATATATATAACATTAATTAAAACATGATTCCTTTTATGAAAAATAAACTAGAAAATGATTATGAATCTCTAAAAAGGAAATAATTTCTCCTCTAATAGTATTATCATAGACTATTCATTTTTCAAACTAAAATATAAATAAAATGCTTTTCCTTAAAAAAAAGATTTACGACACACGTATACAAACAAATAATCAAAGAATAAATAGATATTATTTATTTCTAAGTGATAGTGTGTGCATTCTATCATGGCCATTTGCTTTCAAAGTGCTAGGCTCCCTCTCTTTGATGATGCCCTCCTTCTTGAGGTTTTGTCGACTTGTATGTCGCACTCATGAAAACAACATTAAAACATTAGTCCATGTTAGTACCCATAAAATAAAACCAACAATATACTCATCATAATATCTTTCATCGTCCATAATAATGTTCAACTTAATAGTTTTTAAACCAACATATTAAAAAATTTAAGTATATAAAGTAATCTAATTGGTCTAAATAAAAATGGGATGTGACACTCCCATTCTTCATTCTCATCATTTTCTCTATCCTCCCCTCTTACACTCAGTTGCATCATTTTCTTCAATATTGTTATGTCCTTCAAAGGACCACACTACTGTAGCATTTTCTTCTTCATTAACCTTCATTACACAAGCTACATACAAATCTGTACTAACAAAATCATCCATCCCTTTTATCTTCACTTCCAATTTTTCAGCCATCTTTCCTCCCATTTTCATCACCTCATATGCATACAATTCAGTATTATCATAAAAATGAAAAACATTTATTGTTACCTTTATTTTCTACTGTTTCTCTACTACTACAACATTTCTCTCATTAATCTTTGCTGCAACATCCTCTATCATCTCATCCTTTGTTGTCAACATTTGCATGCCTTCGCTAAGACATGCTCCAACTACAATTTCATTCTTTTATACTTCATCCTCTTGCATGAGGATATCTCCTTCAATGTCATATGTATGACACTATGTTGCATCTTCTCTTTCACCTACATTCAAAACAATGTTAGCATAATCATGGGACTCACCTTCTCCCATCTGTATCTTCTTCATCGCCTTATCATATTCATCTAATAGTTTCCTTTCAAATAAGCTATCTATCATTCTCATCTCCTCTTTCTAGAGGAGATCTCCTTCATCTTCACCAAGTTCTTCATCAAAGATGGGACCTTCAAAGATCACCATATTTTACTCCTCCATCTGTTTCATTTTATTCACTTCCTGTAAACAAATCAGCATATATATTATTACAAGAATCAAGAACTGTCTCAACTATTTTCTCTTCCTTTTCATCAGCAACCACTATAGGTTTTTCATTCTCCAACTCTACTCCTTTATTCTTTCCTCTTCTTGTATACAATTGTTTCATTGCTTTATTATTCATCTTTACTATTTTGTTCTCTTTCTTATTATCCTCCACATGAGGATTTATTTCTCTCTTCCTTCAATGTCACCTACAAATAAATCAATGTCAGATAAAATGTGGATTTCAGTTTAATCCATTTATCTTCCCTCTTTAGTCACCAAAACACTTTCATTTTTCTTTGCACCATCTATCTAGCATTCTCTTTCACAATTTCTTATATCTATAGAAACTTTATTCTATGCAACCTCCAATGCATCCAACCTTGATAGGATTTCATCCAATGCTCCAAAATATCTTTCCACCTGAACTCTTTGTATCTCATCACCTTCATCCAAATCTTCTCCTTCAAGATATAAATCTATCCCTTCTTCATGCCATTCAATATCATTATATTCTTTATCATTTTCTTCCATGTCACTTTCATGACATTCTTCCTCATATCATTCTTCATTTACAACATTTTCTCTACTTCACTCAATTTTGAATTCAATTAATCTAGCATGGACTCTTTTCAACTCTTCATAAATATGTCTCCTTGCTGTTCCAAAAGTAAAATTTGTATTGGTATTTTCATAACCTTTCTCGACCTTCTTTTTGAAGAAATCTTTCTTCATGTTTGCAATCTTGTGCAAGTCATCTAGACTCACACATCCCCTTACAACTACAATGTTTCACTTGTGACAATCTCCAACCTTTAAGGTACTAACTCTCTTCAGTTACAAGGCTCTACTTGCAACAAATCTTCCACACATTTAATCAAAAATCTCTAAAAACAAACATACCTTCTTCGGCTTCTCGTGCCTCCTTTTCTACCCTCTGCACAATTACAGGCCTCTTTGCATACCTGCAACAAATCACTTAGAGCATCCAACTCTATGTAGTCATAGAACCTCATCTTCTACAACAAATCTCCTAGGGATTTATTTGAGACACCTTCCAGTTCCAAGGTTGTACTATTCAACTTCTCTATATCAGTCTCTTTAACTTCAAATTTCTTCTAACAAATAATTCATATCAACACTTTTCTAGTGAGATGACCTTTTCTTACTTCTCTCTCCTTTTTGAAGCTTCAGCCTCTTTCTTCAATGAGCCTTTTCTCTGGATTTTAAACTTTTGTCAAGGAAAACAACTTTTCCACAATCTCAACTTCAACACATCCCTAGCAAGCAAACCTTGCTCTGATATCACTTGACGCAGACGTAACCAGGGGTCTTATCAAACTACCTAGTCACATAGCCAACACAACACAATGGAAGCACAATTCATAAAACAAAGAGCAACAATCTAGATTTTATTCACTTTCAAACTTACAAACATTACAAAATATCAAGATTAAAATTTACACATTCTCCATCACTCATCCCTTCTGCATCTTACATGGTGTCTTCTCCTTAGCTCTACATCATGCTTCCACTAGCACTCATTCCTCTAATCTCTGCTAATTCTTTGGAAACCTTTATCCCTACATTATCTTTCTAATTCTTGTCATTTCCTCTGGAAATTATCTCACTTTTCTCCGCTTCAAAACTACCAAGATTGATCCCCTCCTTGGCCAATAGTGAACCCCCAACAAAGAATATTAGCCACATTTTACACTCCCAATGGTGGAAGTTGAATGGTTTCAAACCTTAAAGGATTACAATTGAATCAACATATAATCAATAATCCTTTGGCCTTTGAAATGATTCCCTCATTAGTAGTTTAGTGCAAGAGTGCAACCTTAAACTTATACACCCATTATGAAGTTGTGAAGCCATGCTATAGCCTTCCTCAATTGCATTTTGTCAAATGGTGCAAGTTTAAACCCTTGTGTTTTGGATGAAGCTACGCCACTACATAAAATATTTCTTCATAAATAATTTCCTCTCATTGAACCAATAATTTTATCTTCGACATCACAAGGAATTCAGGAATTTCATCTGGAAAGTTAGTACAAGAGCACAACTTCAAACTCTTGCATTTTGAACAAAGTTGTGCTACTACACAAACTCAGTGACCATTAGTGCAAGGATGCAACTTTAGACCCATGTGTCATGGGTGAAGTTGTACAAATGCACAAATGAGACTTCCCCATCAATGTGAACCAAAGAATCTTTGTCAACATTTTTATCAGTTTAGGAACTTAGAAGTTCCCTGACACATCATTATAAAGATTATTTTTGGCAATCATGGGAATTCACAAACTTTAGAGTTCACTAACACAACTTTAAACTCCTTCAAAACCCCTTTCAACATATTGGCATCCTTAAGAACTTTAGAACTCTTGAAACATTCCTTTACAACACCTTTTTAGCGAATTGGAAATTCAGGGAACCATGAAACTTTCAAACTCCTGTTCAATGAAACTTCGAGTTTGTGAACTGAAGTCATTGCCAAAATACGCCATATGAAGTCTTTGGTGATCTTTTCGATGAATTGGTAAAAGATCAAACTTGTGAACTTAGTTTTGGCAGATCTTCTAGTTCGCTAACTTAAAAAGTTATCGACACACAATGAAACATTCCTTAAGTCTATTCTTGACACCTTTCAACACAAGAGAAGGTTTGCTAACTCATAAAGTTGTTGAAAATAAAAACTTGCCCAATTCTTTTGGTGGAAAGAAGAGTTCACAAACTTAGATCATAATTGCTGAAAATAAACTCTTTCGACAAAATGTGAAGTTTGAAAACCTGAAGGTTTGTCAAAAAGAACTAGAGCCAAATTCTTTTGGCGAAAGGAGAAGTTTGCACATCTAAAGGTTTGCCAAAAATGAATGAGAACTAAGACTTTTGGTACAGTGAGAGGTTTGCAAACCTCCCGTTTCGCTGAAATGCTCTATCTTTCACCCAATTACTCTAAACTTCACCAAATTTGTACTGCAAGTACCCATTTAGCCCCTTAACAAAGTGATGTTTTTTATTTGACCAAATTGAATTTGAATTTCCTCCTAAAGAGAGCTACTAGAAACCAACTAAGGCAAACAAAATTGAACAAGACTAGAAACAAAACCTAAAAATATTTTTAGTTGATGCAAGATTGCTTATGGACCCAGATGCTCTTGGATCAAAGAGATATAGAGAAAGATGACCTAGATGTTCCTAGATCATAAAGATATATAGAAAGAGGTAGAGAGAGATAAAGAGAGTGAGAGAGGAGGGGGAGATGGAGGGAGAGAGATAGGGATAGAGAGAGGAGAGAGGTAAAGAGAAATAGAGATATAGAGAAGGAGTCAAAGAGATATAGAGTGGTGTATATATATAGGGAGATTGATAGAGAGAGGAATAAAGAAAGACAGTTAGAGAAGGAGAGAAAGAGAGATATAAAGAAGGTATAAAGAAATCTAACTATTTGATAGTTCTATAATAATAGTTTGTGGAAGATCTCTTACCCAAGAATTGAACATCAAATCATAGTCATCTTGACCCAAGAAAGTAAATGAATTGTATGTTAGTGGAAGTTAAGTTAGCTTAATAGCCATTGAAATCAACAATGTTGGTGTGCAACAATCATTCTCATCAATTGAACATAATTTATTGCTTGTTAAAAGAGAGCTATAGAGAGAGAGGGAAAATAGAGAACACAAGCTAGAGAGTGGAGGGGGGGAGCAGAGAGAGAGAGAGCTCTTTTTATTTGATTTTTGGGTAGGATGAGCATTCCAAGTTGGATGTTTATAGCTCAAATTTTAAAAATATCAATAATTTAGTACTACATTTGTATGTGGCATTTTTGTTTGCAAAGAAATAATCAATCTGAAATTGTCACCTATCTTATTTTATATAATTTTTTTTTAATTTTCGGGTGTAATGAGCATTTCAAGTTGAAGATTTCCAATTGAAATTTCCAAAATATCAATAATTTAGTACTACATTCATATGTGGAATTTTTTGTTTGTAAAATAAAATAGGTTGCACATAAAATGTCACTTGCTTAACGGCCTCACATTTAACCTCATGCATTACCCCACTATATACTCAAAATGATGACATCAATGAATACAATCATCTTCATTGTATCTATTGCACACCAAGATGCGATTGCTAATTTTAGTTATATTGTATGTGCCACTTATCTTGTAAAGTCGTCTAATATATACACATTTTTATGCTTTCACAAGATGGGATCCCCTTCAAAAAAAAAACCTCTAAATGATCCAAAAATAATTTAACATATAATAAAAAAATTAGTAAAAGGTCAATCAAAAAATGTAAGCATTATAGGAAAATGATCTGCCTTTCCCTGCTTTTCGTGTGAATGCATGTGGTGATGGCTTATTGCAAACACTTTTTTTTAAATTTTTTTGCTTATGTTTGACTGGGCTATGCATTCCCAAAAAAAAATCCCTTTTAATATATTTGCAGGTTTCTGTCTATGAAGTCTAGAAACCAACGTAAGTCCCAAAATAATATATTAATATCGCCTTTTAATGAAGTACATAACTAGTGCGTATAAGTCAACAACTCCAGTTGTCGCTGCGAGACAAAAACATTAGAAAACAAGATTATTGACGTGTAAACTCCATGATCAATACAATCCAGAGATGAAGTCCATGCAACCTTCACTTCTGCTCTTCACCTACCACGTTTTCATGACAAGCTGTCGTCTACAAGGGATGCAACTTTAACTATAATAATAAAATATTTCATTTCCCAATTGCACATTGATCATGTCATACTTAATGCAGAGAGATTGAGATGCATTTAAATACATATTTAGCGTGAATGGTTTTGAAAAAGAAAACAACGCCAACTGTAACTCTAATGTAATTACAGTATATCCATGAACGCGGAAGAAAGATATTTGACAAAGCCGGCGGCTATTAGATGAAAGATTGATTTACATAGTAAGGCATTCCAGCTAAGAAGTTTGAATCAATACAAGACTCTTACGAGGAAAAAAAGATTCATGTCGGTGCCAAATCCAGGCCCACTTGAACGAGAGAGGCCCGTATCTTGCACTATAAAAAGAGGAAGCTTGCATTCCATTCATCATGGCTTCCAGTCAAACAATGGAGCAGAATTCTTCCATGGCATTCCTCATTTTCTCATTGTTTTGTTTGTTGGCCTCTGTCGCTCAAGCAAATTATTATTACAAATCTCCCCCTCCTCCCTATTTATATAGGTCTCCTCCTCCGTCATCTCCTTCTCCACCACCTCCCTACCACTACAAATCTCCTCCACCTCCCTCTCCTTCTCCCCCACCACCTTCTCCATCCCCTCCACCTCTATATCACTACAAGTCTCCCCCACCACCATCTCATTCTCCACCACCTCCTTATCACTATAAATCTCCTCCCCCTCCCTCTCCATCTCCCCCTCCACCATATCACTATTCTTCCCCCCCACCACCTTCTCCATCCCCCCCACCTCCTCCACCACCATCTCCTTCTCCACCACCTCCCTACCACTATAAATCTCCTCCCCCTCCCTCTCCCTTTCCCCCTCCACCATATCACTATTCTTCTCCTCCCCCACCTTCTCCATCCCCTCCACCTCCATACCACTACAAGTCTCCCCCACCACCATCTCATTCTCCACCACCCCCCCATCACTATAAATCTCCTCCCCCTCCCTCTCCGTCTCCCCCTCCACCATATCATTATTCTTCTCCTCCCCCACCTTCTCCATCCCCTCCACCTTCATATCACTACAAGTCTCCCCCACCACCATCTCATTCTCCACCACCTCCCTACCACTATAAATCTCCTCTCCTTCCCTCTCCCTCTCCCCCACCACCTTCTCCATCCCCTCCACCTCCATATCACTACAAGTCTCCCCCACCACCATCTGCTTCTCCACCACCTCCCTACCACTATAAATCTCCTCCTCCTCCCTCTCCATCTCCCCCTCCACCATATCATTATTCTTCTCCCCCGCCACCTTCTCCATCCCCTCCCCCTCCATATCACTATAAGTCTCCCCCACCACCATCCCCATCACCTCCTCCACGCTATCATTATCCATCTCCACCACCACCCTCTCCTTCTCCTCCTCCTCCATACCATTACAAATCTCCCCCACCCCCTACAAAATCTCCACCACCTCCCCCTCCAGTCTACAAGTACAAATCTCCACCTCCCCCTGTTTACAAGTACAAATCCCCCCCTCCACCTCCCCCTGTCTACAAATATAAATCGCCTCCTCCGCCAGTGTATAAGTACACTTCTCCACCTCCACCTCATTATTAAGAAGCTGATGCATCAATAAGGTGAGAAACATTTCTTATTTTGTTTGAAACTTGTTTATAATCTGGCTGTAAGAATTGGTTATAAACAATAGCAATTGCATTTTATAGTTTGCGTATTTTAGACTGAAAGGCATTTCGGCAAATTAGCCACTAATGCTATTAACTAATATGTGTTTCATTGGGATTATGATACAATTGCAGGTACAAAATGTCATTTGCTTGCTTCAAAAGTAGCTGGGCAGATGGTGTACCATCTATATATTTATATTTTTGCAATGAGCTTCTGGAAGTCTTGGAATTCAGCGATCAAAAGTACAAAATGTTGTACGAGAGTTTTAATTTCTATGTTGTTTCCAGTTAGGATTCAATTCAACGTGAAAGCCAAATTAGTATTGAGCTAGCGGAACAACACATCCGGCGCAGCTTGTCGGATTGATCAGTAATCTGTTGGTTATCTGCCTAATTAGGCTCTGATGTGTGGGATATTTTCAGAAAATAAAATAAAATGTATTCCATTACCTTAAACGCCATTGGATTTTAAATAACTATATTTAACAGTGAATGCACTGATCCAGATTCAAATAACTACATTTAATGGTGTCTTTTGTTGAATATGCGTTTATTTAAGGTCGAAAAACACTCATTAATGGCTAAAACAACACTCACAGGCTTGGAATTTCAACCAATTTTTGTTTCTTTGGCCAATCACTTTTAGGTAGTTGTTGAGAAAGAGTGTAAATAAATAAATAAATAAAAACCCTGCTGCGTTCTCACACGAGGCAGGCGATAATCAGCTTTAATAAGAATGGAAGCACATTAAAGTGGTACGGACTGTTTGACCGTAAAACGCGGAATCAACATTATTTGTGTTTTCTAAGTTGAACAAATCAAAAACAGGATGACATTTGCCAACCAGTCTGTTTAAATATCATCCAGTTAATATCAATTTTACTTCACATACAAAATAAATATTTGTCTTATTTTTATTGGTCAGAATTGACCTTTGATGGTTGAAGTGGATGATGTTTAAGAATAGTCTTTACCAAAAGGCTAGATTACTTTTCTCTTTACATTTAAAATCATTTATTTAACCTAACACAATTACTTTACCTTGTTATTTGCCCAACATAGATTTTAAATTTTAAATTATTTTATTTTAATTAGTTTCAAAATGTGGCGACTATACTATACTAGCAGTTGTGAATGTGCAACAAATTTGTCGATACGCTGTTTGTAAAACATATGTTCTTTTGAGAAGTGTTTGTGTTTTATGACTTGTTGGCATTGCGTTGTTTGGGGCAGGTAGTGTGATTTGTGATTTATAGGCGTATCAATTCTCAGAACCAGAATCATGGAAAGCTAACATTTCAACTACATATTGTTGTGTAATAAATAGCTATGTAATAGTTTGACAAAAAACTTTGACATAAAATTGGTCGAATCGAATGGAAAGGTAACATGGAAACATAATGGTAGAAAGTTAACATTGGGTTTGCTTCACAGATGACATTTCAACTACATACTGTTGTGTGATAAATAGGTAAGTAATAGTTTGAGTGACTACAACAAAATTTGGCAGAAAGTTGGACGCACCGAATGGATTAGTGAATAGATTTTTTAAACTTCCAAAAAAAGTATTCCAGACTATAAATTCTTATTCTATTTACTTATGTGTAAAAATGGTAACATGGAACAAGAATTATGGAAAGCAAACATTGTGTTAACTACTCATATTTCAGTTGGTGTCATGCCTCAAATAGATTGGGAACAATTTAATCTATTTACAATTAATGGTTGGGAATGCATAGAGAGAAGAAATCTTATGGATTGACAAAATCTCCTTGGGAAAACAAATAGCCATAAAAGTAGTGTATGGAAAACATAAGATCATCATTTCTCTCATAAGGTACATCTTTTGGTGTTTGCACAAATGTATCTAATGTAAAGTGGTTAGCATCAATTGGCTTACAATGAGCCCTTTTAATTGAGACCACTTTTCCTGCATAAACAATTTAACACATTGATGTAAAACACAAGGAACAACTCTACATTGTTCAATCCATGGTCTTCCAAGTAATACAACAAACCTATTAGAATATGGTATCACAAGACATAAAATAGATAACTTAATAATGCATGCCAAAGTGTTAATTAGCAGTCCATTATTCATTTTCAATGAAACCTCCAAATGGGTATACTTTTGATCTATAATATGAGTCCTAAATAATGCCTCTTCCATGGAAATATTGTACCGGGATGCAAGATAAATAAGAAACTCAATAGATGATGAACTTATAAAATTGCATTGTATAGATAGTGGACCAGATTAATTATTAAATTGTGGGATCCCTTCATCGCCATTTGTTGAACCAGCAAGTCTAGATTTTCAACTTCATTACCATAAACCTCATGAAGAAATTGAATGGCTTTTTTATCATCAGTAGGTCTTGCGACTTTGTAATTGGAACCATGAGCATATTTCTTCTAAATTTGTTGTATCTTGGTACACTCCATTCACGATCATGATAAACTATGAACCAAATGAACAAGGATACTTATGAGAATGTTAGTGCCAATTTGTATAAAAAGAATTTAAAATAGGATGCTAAGAGGGCATGACAACAATAGATATAAAACCCTTACAAGTGCAGCTAAATCTATGGGATCATTTCTCTCTTGGTCATCTGGGTACTGAATATAGGATCTCGTATCCACATGGGATAGGCTTGACGCCGCATAGATACCATCATCCCCTCATTTCCAATTTCTAATAATATTTTTATGCCATTCGTTCAACTATCAAGTCTAGATTTTCAACATCATTACCATAAACATCATGAAGAAATTGAATGTCTTCTTTACCATTAGTAGGGTCTTGCCACTTTGTAAGAAGAATCATGAGCATATTTCTTCTAAATTTGTTGTATCTTGGTACACTTCTTTCACAATTATGATAAACTATGAACCAAATGAACAAGGATACATATGAAAATGTTAGTACCAATCTCTATATTTAAAAAAAAAAAATAGGACACTAAGATGGCATGATAACAATAGATAGAAATTCCTTACCTTCAAGTGCAACCAAATGTATGGGATCAGTTCTCTCCTGACTATTTGGGTCCTGACATATAAGATTTCTCATCTGCGTGGGATAGGATTAATGCTCCATAGATAAGAAGAAGATAGGTGATGATGGATGCAATGGATGGGAGGTTTGTGATAAAGGGGTGGAGGGGTTTAGGATGTGATGATAAGGCAAGGTGATACTTAGGAGGATGCACGATAGGGAGAATGCTTGGAAGGGATGGTTGGATTTTGTAGTATGTCAAGAGGTGTCCAAAGCATGCTTTAGGGAATCACAATAGGAACACGAGGAAGATACAATGGATAGGATGGACGGGAGACAATAGGATAGATAGGGAGATGGTGGATAGGAATATGATAAGATAAGGATAGATGTTATGGATGGATGGAGGAAAGGTGTGATTTTTCCACAAATATAGTATATGAATGGATGGAAAAGGGACTACTCTTGACGTCCACAACAAGTTTTCATCATGGCACTTGCCCAAGGCACTACAAGGAGCGGTTTTCACCATTGGATGGATTTTTTCTTTAGTATTGTTTTCTTTTCTTTTTTGCTTTTTTTTTTTTCCTTTTTTCCTTTTTTTCTTTTTGGATGAGATGGGGACTCAAGCGTTTGTTTCCATAGGAAGGAGGATAACATCTAAGGTTAAATATCTGTTGCACATGGACCATGTTGAGTGTCATTATGTGCATGGATGTTGGTAGATGATTGCATTAGATGGAATTGGAGGATAGTGGATGATGATGAGGATTATGAGATGGATTGTGAAGTGGGTTATAATGTGGATTACGTTGTGGATTATGCAAAAGCATGGACCATACAAATGTGATGGGGGAGATATACATGAGAGGGGATATGTGATAAGGAGACAAGTGCATAAGGGAATGTGATAGGGTGGAGGGAAACCATGACCAACGGTTGAACACATGGACTTAGGAGTTATGGGATTTTTAAATACGGAACGAGATGTTTGGGATTTGGGGTTGGATTGGGATTTGGATGCATTACTTTTTGTTTGGGTACCCATACCATTTTTTGTTTTTTCTTTTTCTTTTGGTGGCATGGGCTTTGGTAGACTTTTGGATTTTCTAGTTTGCTTGGATGGTGTAGCATCATTAGGCTTTTATGTATTTTTCACTCTATGTAAGGAGGCGTCCAAATTTATATTTTTGAATCCCATATGTGTTTTGATATCTTAGTGTTTGGATGATGTGTGCTTTTGTTGGTCATGATTAGGGATTTAAGGGGATCAGGATTGATGAGGGTGTTAATGATGGAGGAAAAGGGGATTTGAGGATTGCGATATTAGGAATTGGTTGAAGTGGAGGTAAAGTGGATGGGGGGATGTATGGTCACATGCTTTTGAGGTTTATATGACAATGGGGACTTGAGGCATGAGATGGATAATACAATGGATGGACAATGATGGTAGGTATTGACAATGTGGTTTCAGTAAGGATAGTGGAGTTAATTGCTTGAAGAATTAGAAATTGATGCTTCTATATTTGAGTAGGCCATTTCATCATGACCTACATCTTAATAGTGAATCCAAACAAATTAAGGTTTATATTTTCCATCCATATTGTTAGAATTATAGCAATGGTGGATCGTTCAATGATGTTAACACTTTGTGATCCCCATTGTCTTGCATGCCATTGAACAAAGGAAGAATTATTATAGTGACTAGAAGCATGAAAGGTCAATAAAATTATAAGCATATGCATGTACCTTACTGTATTTGTATGAAAGTAGTTGTAAGTGAGCTTCTTCTTTCTTCCTAATTATAGTGCATTGATTGTTTTGCATTTTAGAGTACCAGTCAAAAGAGAATGGGGGTTCTACACAGAGGTTCTCTATGGTCTTAAATCTAGATATTACTGTGAATGTTAGGCCTTGTTTATCAATTTCTCCTATGTTTATTGTAGCTCTATTTAATGTCAAGCCTTGGGATTTATGGATTGTTATGGCCCAAGACATGGATAGTGCAAGCTATCTATGATTTGTTCATGTGATTGGTGGCATGGGGATGTTTTTTGAATTGTTTGTATCCCATGCTAGACCACTATAACTATCAAACTTGATGATAACATACATTGGCAAATCTGGGGGTTTGCAATCATCATTATAGACAATAGCTACAATTTTCCTTAATGATGCAGCATTAGTCCATAAATTTGTTGTTATTTAACATAACTTGTTGGCCAATGCACAACAGTATCTCTTGTTGTAGTTGGTCTTCATCAACAAATTTGTTTATGTTTTGTTGAGTAGTTCGTGCAATGCTAAGTGCAATAGGAGCATTTAGTAGTTTTAGCATTTTCTTGTTATGTAACAAAGCCAAGTTGTTAGTTGAAAATAAATGCATTGACATGTTGAACTCTTTTATTTCTGTTGTGGCCAACATTTTGTTCATGCATTTCATTAGTGTTTCCCAATCATGCTGAAGTGGTTGGGCATTTCTTATATTTTGGAGGATGTGACGAAATTCTCTTTGAGATTGACTTTCACCTTGTTGATGAAAAATAGTCTCTAATGTGATGATTATAGTGAAAGTTTACCATAACATTAGTGCAGTTGAATGCGATGCATATATATGCTTGTCCATAACAGGCAGTAGTTTGCCAAGGTCACCAACAAGGATAATTGACACATCACCTAAACTTTGATCTTGTCGATGGGGAAATGCCTTGCACAAATGAGTATTGATTTTCAGTAGTAGTTTTGGTCCTATGAAGCTCGTTTCATCTATCAGGACATATTTGACATCTTTTAAGTCCCTTTGAAACATTGTAAGAGCTTGACCTTGCAAAGGTCACATTTATTTAATAGGGAGACTCATGCAGATATGGATTGTTGTGGTTGTATGTTGTAAGCAACCACTCCTATAGGTACAAGTGCAAGCAAGGGGTTGTTTTTGTTTAAGTTATACTTGTTCAATGTGTTTCTAATGCAGTTAATTAGATATGATTTTGTAGTTCCTGTTGTTCCTTGAATGATCATGTGTAAAGGTTCTTTTGGGGATGGGTCCACGTGATGTTGAGTAATGATGTCTAATGCTAATTATTGTGTTGATGCTAGTTGGTAGACCATTGTATTAAAGGGTGGGGAGTAGCGAGTATGTTTTTCAATTGATAGTTTACCCCTAGATATGAATTGAGTAGCATTTTCATTCAAGTGTGGTGGTACATCACTTCTATTCCATGTGTAGTTGATGTCAAAGTCTTGTCTTCCAAGGATGTCTAATTCATCTATATTAAAGCTAGTTGGGACACCCATATGTGATAGTAATTCCCACTCCTATAGGTTATGGACATCTTCAATATGTATATCGTCATCTTCATCTTGGTCTTCTTCATCCACCTCATGGTTATGTGTTGTTCGGTCGACATGCCAAGGGGCGTAATTGTTTGCTTTCATGCATTTCCAATTTGTGACTATTTCTTGTTTTGTGAGACCTATGTCTATTAGTATGTGGCGAAAACATTTGTACAGTAGTAGCTCACTCCAATAGAATTGTCATGCCCACATTTGCCATGTGGTTATGACACATAACACATGTGTCATGTCCACATTGGTCATGTGGTCATGACATGAAATATCAAAAAATTTTCCACCCAACTCTAAAAACCCCCTTGCACGCATCAAGCGTGCTCGGTGACACACACACATAATGTAGGTTGCATAAAAAACCTATGAGAGGCACGTCACCTAAAGGCAGGTAAGTCAATCTCAATTAGCATAATTCAAACTCATTTTGCAATCCCTATGTGATGAAATCCACTAAGGGGGTATGCGTCGTAGGAGCAACGCCAAGAGGGTTGGTTCCTGTTTCGAGATCCAACCCTAGGGTTTACTAAGCAAAGTAGAATGATTTCAACATGAATCAAAATCTAACCCTAGGTCAACTATCAACTCAAAATAATCATTAAATTAAAACCATAATTCAATTTACAATTTAAACAAGTAATCACATTCATTGCAAAAAAGAGGTAAATAATCAAACTTAAATAGGTAAAATTATTCCTCTAAGGCCTATGTGAGTTTTGGCAACATAACAGGATATAGGAGATAAAATCTCTAGGCATCTCGATAGCATAACACCACCTCAATAAATATGGGGAAATTAAACTAAAATAAAAATCTTCACTAAGCCCTTTTCAAATCAAACACTCAAATTAATTACTCTATTGAATTCATTTACCCCAATGTTTCCAACTCTACCAAGGTAATAAATAATTGAATTATTTAAATAAAATAATTAATTAAAAACTACCTTTAATTCATGCACTAGAAATTAGGTTTGAGGGATTAAATAAAATAATTTGCAAAAAGCAAAAATATTCCCCACACCAAAATCCCACTAAAATTAGCAATCGCTACCACTCACAAAGTGGTTCAATTAATAAACTAGCTTAGGAAATAATTTAAATCCACAAAATCCTAATTATTTAAAAAGGCAATAAAATAAAAGAAAGGTTTATATGCTCCCAAAAAGATTTTAGCTCAAACATTAACTTTTTTTAAAGCAATAAAAGGTTTAAAAAGCTCACAAAGCATTCTAGCTCATCCCAATTGCTTTTTCCAGATTTCAAGAAGGAAAAAGAGGGAGAAGGGAAAAGAAGGTACGTGCATCAATGAGAATAATCTATTTACTATATTTAGTTATTTCCTCTAACCCTAATCTTTTGTTTATCTATTCTAAATCTATTTTATCCTTTTGTTTCAAACCCTATTCTTGTTTTTTTTTCTTTTCAACTCTTTTTCATTGTAGGGTTTTTTCTAGCCTCATGGAGCTCTCTGGTTTTTTTTTGCCTAAAAGATATACACATGGATAAATTATTTTATTCTTTTTGTCCATAGCAATATATATATATATATATTACTGTCACAGTGAAAAATATGATTTAAAGATTACAGTGAATAAATATTTTTTTGTTTTGAAAACAAAGTATATATATATCATATAATGCAAGGTCAATTGGATGAGGAAGGGTTTCATTTTTTATTACAGGTAAAAAAAATGCCAAAGAAAATGCAGTGAGAAAAGATGGGTGTCGGCGGTACCACAAGGGAATTACAGAGGTGGAGGAAGGGGCGTCCTCCCCGTCCATCCACCCTCTGTCCCTCCTCAGCAAAGCAAATAGTTGTGGCGTCCATGACCCCCGCCCCTAAATTTTTTTGTTTCAATTTTTTTTTAAAATGATTCAAAACCCTATTTCTTATTTGATGGAAAATATACATGATTTAAAAATGCTTTTTCTAGAATATGATTGCAACATGTAATATATATATATATATATATATCCGCTAGTTTTTTTTTTACCACAATATATTTTCTTTTCTCAAAAACACAATAAATCAATGAAATATAAAGAGGGTTATATATATATATGCCTGCTGAAATCTATTTAACTCTGTAATTTGTTTTTAATAAAATAGTGAACTACATTATAAAAAAGTTAAATAGCAAGTTTATATTTATTGTAAATACATACATAAATATATATAGCTATATATATACATAGATATTTATATATAAGCACCACACAAAACAATTAAACACTTATCAATGCATATATTAGTTTCTTTCACATGAATAAATCTATTTTTCCAAATGGTCAATATGGGACATTCTTCCACACACCCATAAAATAGAATTTGAAGAAATAATTATATACATAGAATAAAATTACAGCATAGGCTCAAAGGAGAGGAATAACTCTCATACACAATAACTTTTACAAACCCAAATGGACCATGGAAACCATAATGCCATAAATTTACAAAACATAAAGAAGGCCATATTTCTCCTAGTTCTCCAAAACTTGAAGACCACCCAAACCTACAAAAATCACAATAAGGTTTCCAAATGCCCAAGGGATCTCACCTCCCATCCATAGACTTGAAACAAGTCACCCCAAGCTTGGAGGTCACCCACATAACCAGGTTCACACCACAACAAATATTCAACACAAAAAATCACACACCAAACAAATATACACCCTCCCAGGGATTGCACATAACCAATCCATTTACTTGGATTTTTGTGGGTAGAAGAGTGGACTACTCTCAACTCAAGGGAGAAACCCAAAATCACCAAACACATAATACTCAAAATCACAAGGCCTCTTACCTTAATATCAAAAAATGTCAAGATTCTCAAGGCACTCTTGCCTTCACTAAAATCTCAAAATGTCACAAAATCCAAAGGTACTCTTTCCTTCACCAAAATCTCCAATACTTACAACTACACTCTCATGGCCAGCAACACCTCCAAATATAGTGAGGTTTCCCCTAAGGACATTCACTCCTCTTCCACCTCAAACAAGATGAGCTCTTCTCAATGGAGAGTATCATCAAACACCCAAAATGAAAACCCACACAACACGTACACCAAAGCTCAAAAATACACCAAGCAATCTTCACATACATTGAAATGTAAAAACAAAAGGAAGGCATATAACCTTGGGTGCGTACCTTATAAGCCCAAATTTGGAAAGAGTTTGGTGAAGAGCTCCCAAGTCTCCTTCCAAGCTCCTTACATCCAAAATCCTCTAACTCTAGCTATCTCCCCAAATCAATATCCAAAAATCAAAGCAAAAGTGAAGAACCCCCTCCATCTCTCAAAGAGGGAGTTTAATAGACTAAACCAAAGAGTCTTGAGGAAAGAGAATGTGACACATGCCACTTTCTCCTTCCTCCTAACAACCCACTCACAAAACCCCAAGGGATGAGGAGGTGACAAATGTCACACTCCTATCCCACAAAGCCTCACACTCTCCAACAAATGCTCTCACACATGTGTGAGAGCATAGTGGAGAGGGGAATCCCACATGGAAGACTCCATAAGGATAAGGAGAAGACACATGTCATCCTCCTATCCAACAAGGCAACCCATTCCCCCATAGATGCTCTCACACATGTGTGAGAGCATAGGAATGAGGTCTCTCACACTTGAAGGTGTTGGAAGCTTCCAAAGCCTTCAAGATAAGGGAGACCTTATCCTAGGAAAGTAGAGTTGGTCATGGTGGAATCTTGACTTGTCCACCACCTCACCCAACTCCCAATCTCGTCACTTAACTTCAGGATCAAGTTAAGGTGACTAGATGAAGGTTAAATTAAGGTCTCACATACTCAAATTGGTCCTAGACCTTAGGGGTATGACCTAGGGTCATTATTTGACCAAAATAAACACCACGGGGTTCATAAATTCACATGAAAAGACCCAATAAATAAATAACACCAAAATAGTGAAATTCAAACATTACAACTTACAACACATCAAAAAATCAATTAAAAAGGGTAAACCCTAACCAAATTAAGAATCAAATGTAGACATTACAAAATATGAATGGCCTTGGTCCCTCTTGGGACTAGGTCAACTTAAACATGGATATCACATAGGGTTACTTGAATGACCTTCAATTTTCCATGGGCATTGAAAATTATTTGCACAGTTACACAAATAGATCAATAACACATGTTTGTCATAGCCAAAGTGAAAGGAGATGCACACACACACATAGAGTCACATAATCACATATATGCTCAATTATACACATGCTAGCATTTACATGATTCATAATTCATTCGCATTTCTAAACATCAAATTAGGATTAAAACTACATAATATTTCATTCATTTACTCATCAACTAATATTCCAATTTGCATCAAATAAATATCACATAACAATATAACATCAAGTGAAATCTAACATGCGAGCTATTACATCATCACATTATAAACCATCTAACTAAACCATTTCAATGCACTCAATAACACATTCAACATCATGGAATGCATAATATAATCATGTAGGTAAGATATAGCTCCATCCTTCAATAACTCATCTATCATCAAATAAAACTAAAAAAATTCCAAATAGGAGGGATTACTAGTCCTCAAACGACTACGTGTCCCACAAAATCTGATCATCAAATCCAAGATCTAAATAAGAAGTGCAACACAAGTTAGCCTTGCACTACAACACTAAAGAGTCTAGTTCAAACACAAGAAAGTGATATTCCTGTTATGAAACTTTTTCCCGAAGAAGTGAATTAAAGAAATAAAGTTTCTATAAACTTAAGAGAGTAAAAATAAATAAATATATATATAAAAGAATAGAAGAAAATAAGAAGGAATGTAAAAATAAAGGAAAATAAGAAGTTACTTTCGAGTTAAAATAAAGGTTAAAGAAACCTTATTTATAAGTACACTCATGGAGTGTGTTTCACGAGAATTTACAATTAAAAGTTTATTTGTAATATTATTTATTAAAGGGTGTGGTATTTGGAACCACTCTTTGGGTTAATATTTAAACCTGTGAAAATAATGTAAAAGGGAGACACATTGGAAAAATAGAGTAAAAAGCAAAGGAAAAGGGAAATAATCAATCATTGTACATTGTGGGAATAGGATTCCAGGTTAGCAGGCTGTGAGCAAGATGGAGAAGGGGGCACATCTTATGTGTGTGTCCAATCTGGGGTACATAAGTGCACTCAGGACTGTCCTGGGTAGGGCTTGGGTATTGCACAGTGTTGAGCATTGTTCCAGAGGAACCAACACTCGTGTAGAGCAGAAAAGTACGCTTATTTCTCCCAAATTGCTCACAGACAGAAGAGGCTAAACCAGGGTCCATTCCAACAATCTTCAGATTTTTATTAATTTCTTATACATAAGTATTCTTGCTCTAGTACTTAGTTATACCAATTGTTGAAATTGAATTTATATAGTTATTTGCATTGTTTAATATATTCATTTGCGTTGATAAAATAGAATTAATACAATTATTTGTTAAATTATTTCTTTATAAGTTAGATTATATTCCACTGTGTATTTTAATTTTGATTTGATAAATGTATGTTCATTGTTTTAAACACTTTATCATTGAATATTAATAAATTTGCCACAAATCTACCTATTTTAATAAATAGAAAGTATTCCAGGAATTTGAGGAATTACATTAGGTATCAGAGCCTTTGATCCTTAATGCATGCACATTTATTTGCTCATTAGAAATTAAACTATAAGAAAAATAATAAATAAAGAAAAAAATAATAATAAAGAAGTAAAATAAATAGTTATTTTGTAATTTAGGGTTTATGCTACATTGAATGATACCATCTTAAATTTGCATTACATATTATAACATATTAGTATAGTTATTAGTTTATTGTTGATATTATTGATAAAATTTTAACATTTTTCTATTGATATTATTGATAATGTTTTAACCTTATTGATATTATTGAAAACTGTTGTTGGAATGTGAAAAATAGTTTAATAATTTAATTCTTTCATCATTTTATTATATATTAAGTGAATTTTTTTCGAAACATTATGGTTAAATATGAATAATAAATAAACCCTTTTAACTCATATTTAATCCTTGAATAAAATTAATCACATTACTATAAACACTTTTTACCCAACTTTAGAAGACCATCATACCAAACCCTAAAATTTTGATACTTTGAGAAATTGAGTTATATCTCATTGCATATTATCTTGCTCGTTTCCTTGTTTTGGATAGGAATGTTAACTATACTATTAAAAATTGAAAGAGGTTGCATATCCATTCTTTACCATTGTTATTCTTTACCACTATTTTAGAATTTTTAATTTCATTTTTTGGGAAATAGATTTATATATTATTTGACCAAAATTTATGAGGGAAAGAATGGCATAAGTCCCAATGCCATACAAATCGGTCATTCATTTTTATTTCTAACTAGGAGGGGTAAATTATCTAACATCTACTCATACCCAAATACCTTACGAGCATAATAAGACATAAGGGCATTAGATGCCCTAAGATAGACCTCTAAGTAATTCAAGGTCAAGAATGAGGGGAACACACCAAGGAGGTTAGCTCTAATAGAGGTCTTTCTAAACTCTAACTCAACTAAATCATACTCCTAGCTCATTTGGCCATCCAAAACCCATCTAACAAAAGTAGCCCAAAGGAAGCTTGACTAAAAAAATTAGTCACAAAACCTCCGATGCTAAGCTAGAAACATAAGACACCAACAAAAAGGCATGAGACTCTCAAGTCTTGGTTGCCCCTTCAACCAACAGGTCCCCATGATACTTCCTATTTTGAACTTGTAGAATTGGTAGGAACCAAACATAACCAAACGTCCCTAGCATCAAGGAATGAACTAAACACCTATGTCACTACAAACACTCGTGGTCAACTTTGAAAGACTAGGGCAACACAAAGCCTCTTCAAATGAGGGAGTCAATACCACTAGGACAGTGGGTCCACACAACAACATGATGAACTCAAGGTTTTCTCAACCTATTTACTCCTCCAACCCTCTCTAGCACCCATATTGTGCTACTTAAATATTCAGTCTCCCAAAAAGGGAAGTCACCAAAACAATATTTAACATGTCACAAGGTTAACAAAGAATTTCAGAACCACCACTATCAATCCTCTAAACAACCTCAACTTACGATATCGAATCAAGAGCGACTATTCCCATTTCCCTCTCCCCAAGTACCCTTTATGGGTAATATAGGTTACATAATTTACAACACTACACAAGTACTAGCAAAATTAACATTGACAACCATCCTCAAAATAAAGGCTTGCAAAAGATAAGTCTTAAATAAATTTTAACGAAATAAAATTTAAAGGATTAAGATCCAAAAGACAAATAAAATTTAAAAGATAAGTCTAATTAAAATTGGTTCCAAAGTGCAACATTTGAAATTTAAATTGATGTACGATTAAAAAAAGTCCTTGAGGTAAGAGGACTATAAGAATGTAAGTCAGCTAAGTAGCCCAAGAAAAGGACTCAATACTGTTGGGTTTGTAAAATAAACAAAATTCAACAATAAATAAATGATTATCCACAATTACACATTACAACATTGTATGTATATAACATAGTCACAAAAGGGGAGAAGAGGAATGGTGGTCACATCCTCAACTAAGGTCATGATCAACTCAATTATCAGTTTCCCACATAATCTAGGCAACCTAGGACATGCTTGAAAATGATTACCAAGAGTCATGTATCCTACGAGTCACCTTTGAAGTGGGGCTCCTTTGTGTTTCCTAGAAAGGAAAATGTACCAACATCTTCATGGATACTACCAAGACCAACTAAAAACACTAACTACCTTCCAAGGATTGATAATCACACTAAGAAATTCCCAATTGCAACAATAAAATTCCTCAAGGTAACAAGACACTAGAGTGGTGCTAAGCCCAACCAACCCTAGTTGTGACTAAAATAACATCACTATCCTAACACAAAGTTCAATACAACAAGGTTGGAGAATCCCAACTAAGGCGTTCACCACACATTTCAAGTTCCAAGACAAAGCCTTAATAACGTCCAAAATATCCTAACAGAAGCACCTATGTCGATCACATGGATTGATCACTGTACTTAACCACTAATGACCAAAAAGGTATCACAACCAACTTACTATTAATCCTGAAAGAACTCAACTTCCCAACACATCTTTAAAATCCAAAATGTTTCCAAGATGACCATATAAGTAACTGTCCACATACATTTCCATATATCAAGGTGTGAGTCCTTAAATAAGTCAACATTTAGAATATTGCATTCTTTGAAATAGAATCTTTCTATTCATAAGGGTCATCTTTGTGGGGATCATGCAAACATTTGCTCAAGGGACTCATGTCAAGAATACCAAGATCCACAACTGAAATGTTTCAAGGTAGGAGAGTTGACACTCCAACTATCTTGTCACATCAACTATGCATTCACCTTAAGCATCTCATGCAATCTACCTTTCTAAAAGATTAGAAGGCACCACTAGAGGGTTTTAACAATAACCCAAGAGGACAAGTATATAACTTAATTGTACTCACTACAACCCGACACAAGGCTTCACTATAGCCATCTATGCACAAGGACATATGCTACTACCAAGGGAAACTCATCATCCTATCAAGACATAATGAAAATCAAACTCTAAAGAAACAAGGTGGCAAGGAAAGGATCAAGTTGTACTTAGGTTATCATGAAAAAGCAATTAGGGACTTACGCCCACAACTAGTCCTTACTTCTTGACATTCTCAGAAAAGTCCAAATCTCAAATGATGCAATGACACTCATGACTTGCAACGTGCTACTCAACTTTCACTAGGGCAAACCTAACATCCTTTTAGGATATCATTAGATTTAAGGAGTCGATTAACCCTTGAATTCAGGACTTGCACGGTCCTTCAATTACTTGATTCATCAAGAATACACACCCCAAGTACCTTCAACACCACATTGTATGTGGGGGTTAGTGGAAGCAAAATTGAGGGAATCAAATTGTTCCCCTGCAAGGTATCTTATGAACTCATCGCTATGCAATCTAGAGTCTGTCATGCAACACGAGGATCCACGATCTACCATCAGCCCAACTCAACAATAATATACACCCAGAGATCCCAATGTTTGAAACATGGACTCTGATACTAGATGTCATGCCCACATTTGTCATGTGGTTATGACACACAACACACATGTCATGTCAACATCTGTCATGTGGTCATGACACAAAATATAAAAAAAAATTCCACCCAACTCTAAAAACCCCCTCGCATGCATCAAGTGTGCTCGGTGACACACACACAGACGTAACGTAGGTTATGTCAGCAACCTACGAGAGGCACGTCACCCGAAGGCAGGGAAGTCAGTCTCAATTGGGATAATGTGAACTCATTTTGCAATACCTACATGATGAAACCCACTAAGGGAGTATGCATGGTAGGAGTGATGCTAAGAGGGTTGGTTCCTATTTCGGGATCCAACCCTAGGGTTTGCTAAGAGAAGTAGAATGATTTTGACATGAATCAAAATGTAACCCTACGCCAACTATCAACTCAAAAGAATCATTAAATTAAAAACATAATTCAATTCACAATTTAAAAAAGTAATCACATTCATTGCAAAAATGATTTAAATAATTGACTTAAATAGGTAAAATTATTCCTCTAAGGCCTATGTAAATTTCGGCAGCATAATAGGATATAGGGGATAAAATCTCTAGGCATCTCGGCAGCATAACACCGCTTCAATAAATATGGGGAAATTAAATTAAAATAAAAGTCTTCACTAAGCCCTTTCCAAAGAAAACACTCAAATTAATTACTCTGTTGAATTTATTTACCCTAACATTTCCAACTCTACCAAGGTAATAATAAATTGCATTATTTAAATAAAACAATTAATTAAAAACTACCTTTAATTCATGCACTAGAAATTAGGTTTGAGGGATTAAATAAAATAATTTGCAAAAAGCAAAAATATTCCCTACACCAAAATCCCATTAAAATTAGCAATCCCTACCATTCACAAAGTGGTTCAATTAATAAACTAGGTTAGGAAACAATTTAAATCCATAAAACCCTAATTATTTAAAAAGGTAATAAAATAAAAGAAAGTTTTATATGCTCCCAAAAAGATTTTAGCTCAAACATTAATTAAATTTTTTTAAAGCAATAAAAGTCTTAAAAAGCTCACAAAGCATTCTAGCTCATCCCAATTGCTTTTTCCAGATTTCAAGGAGGAAAAAGAGGGAGAAGGGAAAAGAAGGTATGTGCATCAATGAGAATAATCTACTTACTATATTTCTTTTTGTTTCTTTTTTTATTTTTTTTCCTCTAACCCTAATCTTTTGTTTATCTATTCAAAATCTTTTTTTTTTTGTTTCAAATCCAATTCTTGTTTTATTTTTGTTTTCAACTCTTTTTCATTGCAGGGTTTTCTCTAGCCTCATGGAGCTCTTTGGTTTTTTTTGCCTAAAAGATATACACAGGGATAAATTATTTTATTCTTTTTGTCCACACACACACACATAAATATATTACTGTCACAGTGAAAAATATGATTTAAAGATTACAATGGATAAAACAAAATTTGTTTTGAAAATAGAGAGAGAGAGAGAGAGAGAGAGAGAGAGAGAGAGAGAGAGAGAGAGAGAGAGAGAGAGAGAGAGAGAGAGAGAGAGAGAGAGAGAGAGAGAGAGAGAGAGTTAAATATCATATAATGCAAGGTTGATTGGATGAGGAAGGGTTTCATTTTTTATTATAGTTAAAAAAAACACCAAAGAAAATGCAGTGAGAAAAGATGGGCGCCGACGGCACCACAAGGGAAATATAGAGGTGGAGGAAGCGATGACCTCCCCATCCGCCCCCCCTCTGTGCCTCCTCAGCAAAGCAAACAGCGGCAGCAACCATGACCATCGCCCCCAAATTTTTTTGTTTCAATTTTTTTTTAAAACAGTTCAAAAACCTATTTCCTATTCGATGGAAAATATACATGATTTAAAAATGCTTTTCTAGAATATGATTGCAGCATGTAATATATATTAAATAAGCATATATATATATATATATATATATATATATATATATATATATATATATATATATATATATATATATATATGTCTGCTGAAATATATTTAACTCTCTGTAATTATGTTTTTTTATAAAACATTGAACTACATTATAAAAATGTTAAACATCAAGTTTATATTTATTGTAAATATATACATATATATAGAGCTATATATATACATATTTATATATATATACATATAAGTACCACACAAAACAATTATAACACTTATTAATGCATATATTAGTTTCTTTCTTCCTTTCAAGAGGCCTATAAACATTAATATGATAAACAAAATAAGGAGAGTGGGTAGAATTTCTTTCACACATACATATAAACATCTTTCTTTCACATGAATAAATCTATTTTTCCAAATGGTCAATATGGGACATTCTTCCACACACCCATAAAATAGAATTTGAAGCAATAATTATATATATAGAATAAAATTACAGCATAGGCTCAAAGGAGAGGAATAACTCTCATAAACAATAACTTTTACAAATCCAAATAGACCATGGCAACCATAATGCCATAAATTTACAAAACATAAAGAAGGCCATATTTCTATAAGTTCTCCAAAACTCCAAGACCACCCAAACCTGCAAAAA
The DNA here is from genome assembly GCA_027924645.1 of Cunninghamia lanceolata. Taxonomy (NCBI): domain Eukaryota; kingdom Viridiplantae; phylum Streptophyta; class Pinopsida; order Cupressales; family Cupressaceae; genus Cunninghamia; species Cunninghamia lanceolata. Next base: position 16,163,371 of record BSBN01001121.1, on the reverse strand, counting down.
TCACAATAAGGTTTCCAAATGCCCATGGGAGTTCACCTCCCATCCATAGACTTGAAACAAGTCACCACCAAGATTGGAGGTTACCCACATAACTGGGCTCACACCACAACAAAGATTCAACACAAAAAATCACTCACACTAAACAAATATACACCCTCCCAAGGATTTCACATAACCAGTCCATTTACTTTGATTTTTGGGGGTAGGAGAGTGGACTACTCTCAACTCAAGGGGGAAACCTAAAATCACGAAAACACATAGTACTCAAAATCACAAGGCCTCTTACCTTAATATCACAAAATGTCAAGATTCTCAAGGTACTCTTGTCTTCACCAAAATCTCAAAATGTCACAAAATCCCAAGGCACTCTTGCCTTCACCAAAATCTCCAATACATCAAAATACACTCTCATGGCCAACAACACCTCCAAATAGAGTGAGGTTACCCTTGAGGAGGTTCACTCCTCTCCCACCCCAAACAAGATGATCTCTTCTCAATGGAGAGTATCATCAAACACCTAAAATGAAAACCCACACAACACATACACCAAAACTCAAAAAATACACGAAGCAATCTTCACATACATTGAAATGTAAAAGCAAAAGGAGGGCATATAACCTTGGTTGATTACCTTATAAGCCCAAATTTGGCAAGAGTTTGGTGAAGAGCTCCCAAGTCTCCTTCCAAGCTCCTTGCATCCAAAATCCTCTAACTCTAGCTATCTCCCCAAATCAATATCCAAAAATCAAAGAAAAAATGAAGAACCCCCTCCATCTCTCAAAGAGGGAGTTTAGTAGGCTAAACCAAAGAGTCTTGAGGAATGAGAAGGTGACAAATGCCACCTTCTCCTTCCACCTCACAACCAACTCACAAAACCCCAAGGGATGAGGAGGTCACACATGTCACACTCCTATCCCACAAAGCCTCACACTCTCCCACAAATGCTGTCACACATGTGTGAGAGCATAGTGGAGAGGGGAATCCCACATGGAAAACTCCATAAGGATAAAGAGAAGACACATGTTATCCTCCTATCCAACAAGGCAACCCATTCCCCCATAGATGCTCTCACACATGTGTGAGAGCATAGGAATGAGGTCTCTCACACTTGAAGGTCTTGGAAGCTTCCCAAGCCTTCAAGATAAGGGAGACCTTATCCTAGGAAAGTGGAATTGGTCATGGTGGAATCTTGACTTGTCCACCACCTTACCCAACTTGCAAACTCGTCACTTAACTTCAGGGTCAAGTTAAGGTGACTAGATGAAGGTAAAATTAAGGTTTCACATGCTCAAATTGGTCCTAGACCCTAGGGGTATGACCTAGGGTCATTATTTGACCAAAATTAACACCAAGGGGTTCATAAATTTACATGAAAAGGCCAATAAATAAATAGAAAGAAAATAGTGAAATTCAAACATTACAACTTACAACACATCAATAAATCAATTAAAAAAGCATGAACCCTAATCAAATTAAGCATCAAATGTAGACATTACAAATCATGATGCTCCAACACAAATGGCCTTGGCCCCTGTTGGGACTAGGTTGGATTAAACATGGATATCACATAGGGTTATTGGAATGACCTTCGATTTTCCATGGGCATGGAAAACTATCTGCACACTTCCACAAACAGATCAATATCACATGTTTAATCATAGCCGAAGTGAAAGGAGATGCACACACCCACAGTCACATAATCACCTATATTCTCAATTATACACATGCTATCATTTACATGATTCATAACTCATTTGCATTTCTAAACATCAAATCAGGATTAAAACTGTATAATATTTCATTCATTTACTCATCAACTAATATTCCAATTTGCATCAAATAAATATCACATAACATTATAACATCAAGTGAAATCTAACATGTGAGCTATGACATCATCACATCGTAAACCATCTAACTAAACCATTTCAATGCATTCAATAACACATTCAACATCATGGAATGCATAATATAATCACGTAGGTAAGATATAGCTCCATCCTTCAATAACTCGTCTATCACTAGATAAAATTGACAAAATTCCAAATAGGAGGGATTACTAGTCCTCAAATGACTACGTGTCCCAAAAAATCTAAACAACAAGTCCAAGAGACAAACAAGAAGCGCAACATAAGTTAGCCTTGCACTACAACACCAAAGAGTCCAGTTCAAACATAGACAAGTGATATTCCAATTGATCCTAACTAGGATGTGCACTGCCTATGTACCCACAACAATCACCACTACCTTCTACCAAAGGCTCACATCATCACTACACTGACCCAAGATAATGCCACAATTCCATAGACCAAACCCTTAGCTAGGGTGAAGTAAAACAACATGGTCAAAAAGGGTAACTAGCCCATTCACACAAAGGTGGACCTCACAAGAATGTTTCAAAATGTTCATTGTCCTCCATTAGAATACTATAGAATTGAGGTGACACGTTGACAATTGCCTTGTCTTTTCTCCTTCACCTTTTATTTCATTTGTGACAAGAGCAGAATGAGTACATTTGTGATGATTCTATTAAAGAGGTTGTTGCATATAAGATCTTATGTAAGTAGTTGCCAGTTCATATTCATCAATTATTTTTGTTAGATGTTGCAATACTTTTCTACCTACATTAAGTGAGATGAATTTTTAGCTACAAGTTACGAGGGGCAATTTCTATAGCATGTGGCAAGTCTCTTGTGCACCAATATCACAATCTACAACTATCTCTGTCATGAATTCTAGATATGCAAGTAGTTCTTTATCTTCATATTTTCCTATGTGTGCTATCCTTTTCAACATTTCAAGACAACATTCAGATTTGTCCTCATCTTTTGATGCATACTTTGCTATGTATTTGAGGACCAATTCTTTTGAAGTAATAGTTTGGAAATTAACACGTTAGCTCTCTATATTCCCAACATCTCGGGGCTATGGATATTTGGTCTATCATCATTCCTTGCTGGGTTGTAAGATTTGTGCCCTTCGTTGTTGCATGTTAAGGTAGATTCCATTTGTTCTATCCATGGTGCTTTGTAATGACACTCAGTATTTTGACCGCTTTTCTTCAAGCATGTTTGTTATGTACACTTCATGTGTCTTTGCACAATATTTACCAATTCTTTGTAATCTGCCAATGGATCTATAGAAAGTATTTGGGAAGTGTCCAATAAGTATGGGTCATCTAAAGGAGAACGGTGGATCATGTGAGATATTTTAGATTGACTACAAGGGTTCCACATAGAGACATACTTATCGAAGAATTTTTTTTATCTCTTTTGACATCATTTTGATTGTGACAGTCAATTGTGTCCATGTTTGGTACATTTTCTAACCACAAGAACCCATGTACATGAGTAGACCCTCAATGTTGCTACTCATATCTATACCAATAATCCTTTGTATTTAACAATTTCTCTATCACCTCTTCACAAAATATTGAAAACTGTTGGTGTAGGTATAGGGATGTTGTGTGTGTCCTTTGGATTACATTTTCTATAAATCATCTTCTTGTGTACTGCAATGGTGGGATGGTATTATGACTAAACAATATATGAAGGTTAGGCCATTTCATAATGGTTGTGCTTAACGTGAAGAAATATGTTAGATATCCCAATTGGTTGATCATGGTGGCTAGCTCAGATCAACACTTGTTCTAGTAAGAGCAAGTGCCCCTTAAAGAAGTCCTAAAATGCATTAACTACTCAACCAACTGATCATTAGAGAAATTATGCAAGCAGTTTTGGAGTCCTTCTATAGTGTTTGGTATGTTTTCGTCTATTTTTTTTGATAAAAATAGTGGCAATTTGTTGGCTACGATGTCACATTATGAGATTATATAGAAAATTATAATGGAATCTTACATGTCGACCGAACCTATTATCATTTAATCTCATCAGATGTAAAGCATACTAATGCAAGTGAACCTATTTTAGGGAAGAGTGTTGGAAAAACCATATCTAGTAATCCCTCGATGTTGTATTCATTTATTGGTGAGGAACCAATCGTAGGCCATGGAATAGTGATAGAGTCCATGTTGTCTAATTGTAGAATTTGTTTTATGGCATCCAATTCTCGAGGTTGATTTGGTATTTTTGGAACAAAAGATGATGAATGTGGGAAGTGATGACCATGATCATCATCACCAGTAGTTTTGACATCTTCCATTGTTGTTTCTTTACTATCTTGTGTGAAGTTGTGTAACATGTGCAAGACATCTGTGCTAGTTTCAGGTAGCTGGTTTAGTGAATCAAAATCTATTTGGACATCTTTGTAGTATGGTTTATTTTAAATTCTAGAGCATCCAAAACATGTGTTCTACTTACGTAACAATCGTAGTGCTTTCCTTCATTGTTGGTTCATCTAACTATGACTATCTCAAGGTCCTTTAATCTATGTGGTAGATGTTTTGTGATCATTGTAATATCTTGAGGGAAGCTTATGGTGTGTCCTCTAGATTTGTACTACCCTCCCCGAGCATGGGTTACCTATAGAATTGGTGTTACATGAACTATGAGCATCTCCTCCACTTGTGTGAGGACTTTTAATACTTCACGTTGCCTGCCTGGGTCTAAGTTGTTAGATGTAGAGAACTGGTGTACACCTTTCTCTATGTGGCATCTATTACAAATTGTATTTGAACTGATCATGTGAGTGTACATTCCTGTATATGTCTCTTTACATATAATGTATATTACCAAGTTTAACAATGCATCTATTATATGCCTAAAACGTTGCGTTGTTTCAAAGTATTCAGGGGGAAAATGTCTCGGCACAAGAAATTTTGGCTAGGGATGTACCACAAACTCAGAGTAATTTTAATTTTGTTTCTATTGTTGAGAGTTATAGAAGTTCCATTAGTTGTTGATGATGAGCTTGTTATGGTTTTAAATTTTAGCTCAGTGGGCCACCTAGTTGTAGGTAGGACAACTTGTTCTTTGTGAGGGTTGCAAACTAGGTGGTTTGAATCATCTAGTCTCTCTTTTCCCTTCTCTACATGTGTTGTGGATTATGGCATACAATTGTTGAAGCGAGAAAAGTTTTGAATTGGGTTGGATGTTAGATCTATTATAGTGTCTACACCTGTAGCCACTTCTATACTTGTTGATGGGGGTTCCATAAATGTTGGTGTTATTGCTTGCATTTGTTGCAAGAAATGATGAATAGATATTTCATCTCTATATTTATGTATAGGGATACTAACCATACTTCTAATTCAATATAACGTCCTTAGAAAGTAAACATTAGAAGATGGAGTCAAACCTTTATTATCTAATTGTCGGTGCTTCATCAAATTGTGTGTATGTCTTTCGTGGCATTAGAAGCCATTTTATGGATTGCTTAACTAATTAACTAAACCTAACATCATATGAAAGGAAAATAAATAAATAAATAAATAAAATATTATTTTGTATCTTGATTTACTCTATGGCCAATCAACTCTATTTGAAATCATGCAGTAATTGATTTTAACCAAGAAGAAATTTTTATCATGGATTCATCAGTCATATTTTAAGTTCTTGATTGGCCAACCCAATTGGTGCATGCCATGTGTTTACTCTAGATCAACACATTTCTTTGGCATGGCAAACCTTGTCAATTGGACCTTAGTCTACTTTAGGCTAAATCAAATTTTACTTTCTCATGTAAATTAGTCACTCTAGAGGTAATTTACTTGAAATGTAGACCCAGGACTCCCCTTACAATTTAGCTAAATTAGTGTGTCCCAACCAATAAATTTTGTGTTCAAATCCAGAGTTGTTGAAGTATCTCACAGGCCGTAAAGTCCTTACATATTCTAGCTAAATGTGAGGTTTCATATCTGGAGTCAAATTCCTTGATTTTAGGAGCTTTCCTTCTAGATCCATGTGTCGTATTTGGAATGCATCCACACATCATATCTAAAGGGTTAAGTGTCTAGTCTATGGATTCAAGTCCATCGACAAACTACTTTTGATTCACTCTCACATCTAAGGTAAACAATATTTGGAATCTAATCTAGTTAGTGGACTTAAGACAACGAGTGGAATGTATTTTAAAGTTTACTCCACATCTGAGTAATATACAATTCTTGAGTCCAAGATGCTTCACTTCTCTCATTTCTTACCTCGGCCCAAAATAAATGTGGGTCAACAATCATATCCTCTGGCTAGTCTAACATGTAGACATCTACACAATTTAATTTAACGGTAGAGCCTAGTAAAAAATCACCTTTAAATCTATATTTTCGTCCATTTTTGTGATGTGATAGGGATGCGATGGATATTCCCATTCACTCCAGGTAGATTAAGTTTATAGCATGTTTTCATAACTATGCTAATTAAGCAAGCATTAAACCAATCTTGTGGCAATTAATTAAATTTTTCAATAAAAAATTTAAATCTATTTTGATAGCCCAAACAACGTGTTACAATATGTTCTAGAAAAACACTATATGCATTTCTTAGTGCCAAGTATCTTCTATTGATAACTAAGAGGGGGGTGAATCAATTATCTTAATTAACTTAACTTTCTATTCTTCTTTTATAACTAGTGCAACATCAAAACAAATAAGCATCCATAATCATGAAAGCAGAAACAAAGTCAATTCACATAACACAATGATTTTGACGTGGAAAACCCTATTAAGGGAAAAACCACGAGGTGACTAACCCAAGAATATATTCTCTGTTAGAAGAATAGAATTACAAAGATGGCACTTGCCAATTGGGGCTCACTGCCCGAGCACACTGCTCACAAGAGGCTCACTGCCTACAAAAGACTCACTATCTACAAGATACAAAAAAGGTAATAAGATACTTGAATTGATGAGAAGCATCCACATATGCTGAGGTTTAGTTCTGCTTGGACTCAATACACTAATCTACTGCACTTCATTCTTCCTCTTCTTTGGTGATGTTGTCCTGTTACATACCAGACCTATATTACTGCTTCCACATTGCTCTCTACTTTTCTTCACACAATACCACATACACCACACACCTTCATAGAGAAATCAATCTGTTATATATATCCATACCAAGGATTTCAACATCTTTCTAGTCGACATTTGGAATAGTCAATATTTTCCCAACCTCTAGTCTGCTAGTTGAATCCTTGCTTACCAAGTGATGCATATCAAAAAGATGTTTGTAGAAGTCATCAATCATGTCGGCCAATCATGGATGATCCCTTAAGAAACTTTATTACCATCAATATCTCATCCAGAAAAAGGTTTGATGCTCTGCCGATCAGTTCTTCCTTAGTCTACTTTGCCAAATAGGAACCCAACACTTAGGTGTTCATATCTTTTCACTCTTACATCACCAAAGGCTCAATCTCTAGAATATATTAGTCAAGGTACTCCACTTGACTTCCCCAAGTCCACACTTTACTAAGATACTTCCTTTGAGAGATCAGGACCTGACTGTTGGACCTTACTACATACTTTGTTCTTGCTTACTGGACCAAGATACACTTTAGTCTATCTTCCGGTATAGTCATATCATGTCCTGTGGATGTGTGGGATGGACTTTTTTGCCATCAATGACAACACTCATGAAGCCACAACGTGTCTCTTGCCAACAATCTCCCCCTTTGGCATTGATGGCAACACTTAGTGAAAAATGACTAAGTGTTATAGTATACTCCCCCTTGGCTGATGCTCTTGTTCTTATGTACACTTTTCCAGAGCTCCCCCTTAGCTGGATTCCTCATTTTTCACTGTTCCTCACTCCCCCTTTGACATTAATGGCAAAGGGTAGGATCTGCATACCAAAATTTCCAAAAACAATCTATACTTGGCCGTACAAATATATATACATAGCATACTTACATAGAATGAAGTATATCTACAAAAGTTGTCTTCAATTGGACAAATTCTGTTGCCCAACTTTGTTTCATCATGTCCAAAATTGAGATGTGACCAATCAACATGAATGCAAAAGCGTCTGCCCTCTTTAGATCTGTCAGATCACTGGTTCGGGTTGTGGTCTGAGCATCACTTAGGGCCTCATGCATGGCCTCTAACTTAGGGATAATTATCCCTCTAAGTTCACTCAACCTATTTATTCTATTTTTCTTCTCTTTTTCAAGCTTCTTAATTTCATTTAAGACTGCAATAGTCTGACACTCTTGATTTATTATGGATGTGGTAAGAGGATCAAAATTATGAGATAGTCTTGACAGTTTATCCTCCTGTTCTTTCAATTTCTTATCAATATCCATTGTTACTTTGGACCAGCATAAACAAAATTTATACATTTCTCCACCATCTTTAAGAGCATTTTCTAAGCTCTTTATCCCAATATCCATATTTCTCCTATCATTGGTTATTAGTCCTTGTACTTTAGGGAATCTCTTTCCCAAAAACTCCTTCCAGACCTTTTCTTCTGCTAACTTCTCTAAGGAATCAAAATGCGTATGAACAAAATTTACAAGAGACTTTAGATTACTGGATGTGGAGGCTGAAGGATCCTTTTGGAAGGACGGCATGATCTTCTCCAATACACCAGATGCAGTTTCTATGAGCTCACAGTCTTCCATGTGAGACTTCAGAAGTTTTTATTTTGCCGTTGCTTGAGTAAAGGATGCTAGCTTCATGGTTTGAACCAGGGAGAGGGAATCAAAATTGAATGGTCCTTGAAGTAGTTCTGGTTCATCAAATTCCATCATCTCTTTGGTCAAGAAATCTTTGACAGTTTCTGCAGTGTCTCTTGCTAGAGACAAAGTCTTCTTTCCTTCTGCAGTCTCAAAACTGTCTCCTGGGGTCTTCTCTATTTTGTCTTTTTCCTTTTCCTTTACTTCTTCTACTTGACTGGTTTTCTCCTCTAATCTTTCTTCTCCTTTAGATCCGGAGTCTACAGGGGAAACCAGAGGAGAGATGTGTGCTTCTTCATGGACTTCCTCTTCCAGAGCAAAGGAATCCAAGTCCTTAGTTTTCTCCTCACCTATTTATTTTGAAACTTCTACATTTTTCTCTGTAGGATCTTCCTTTGATGTACTGAGTCCTTCATCATCCATAACAGAGGGTTCATCACCTAAGTCCTCTATAACTAGAATATTGAATCTTTTATAGGCATTCCAGAGGATGTTTTTAGTCTCTTTGGCCACCTGATCAGTCTCTTCGAGCATAAGCTTATTCATTCTAGCTTTTCTCCAGAACTCATCTTTGCAATCTTTGAAGATCATGCTCATTTCCTTTGGAGTGATGGAGGGATAAAGCTAAATAGTTATTTGTTCTTAGATCTCTAGACCCTTTGCCTTTGCATTCTCCTTTCTCATTTCAAGTTCCTTCTCTAAACTTTTAGGAATTAGAGAGATGATTTCAATAAATGCCTTATTATATATGTTGAAGTACTTAACTGTGGCTTCTTCCAAGATCTTTTTATCTGTGTCATTATACTCATCATAGAATTTTGTCATTGGTTGCAGATTTCAATCCACAGTAACTGCCTTGACTACATCATCAATGGACAGGGTAGGCCTTGCAACAAACTCTTCTACTTATTCTTCCTTGCTATAACTGATAGAGGGTTCACTGGATACTTTCTTCTTCTTCTTCATTTTCTTTACCTCCTCATCTGACTCAGTCTCTTCATCATCCTTTTGACTGGTGTAAGACCTTGTGGCCTTTATCTTAGTTCTCTTCTCTCCTTTTCCAGATGTCTTAACTTCTAATTTTGATGCTTTTGGGCTTTTAGATGTGGCAGGTGCACAACTTTTGGAAGATCTGGTCTGGGAGGGGGCTTGCACCGGAGCACTTTCTTTTTTTGTTTCTTGCCTCTCTTTCTCTACCCTTTCCATCTTCTCTCAATTTGCGTCGAGTGCATCTTTTGAAATGCCATACCTATTGGCAACATTATCTACTTGTTTTCTCACTTTTCTTTTCATCTCCGGTTGTCTAAGCTCCACATGAATCTTGACACTCAACTCTTCAAAGGTTCCAAACCTTTTTGCCTTAGGATCCTTGGGTTGATTTATCATGTGTTGAATATGTAGCTCTACAATTTTCTCATCTACTTCATACCCCATTGGCATGATCCAGACTATCCTTGGCTCCACTACCTCCATTAGGCACTGATCAGTTTCTACCATAAAGCATACTGTATCCTTATACTTTTCAACTAGAGATTGGGGGATTCTCTCCCTGACTTGCATCATATTCTGAAAGTTCTTGAAGTAGCCCCAGAGTGGTGTGTTTTGTGCCTTGGCATCACCAGGTCCATGCAAATAATCCCTGATTTGTATGGCCACTGGTCTGTCATTTTACCACATCCAACCACTAGATCTGGGAAGTGTTGTGTGGTTACACAACACACCCCATTTTGACTTGGCAAAACAGGGACCCAACTTTTGTTTTGGCTGGTGTTGTCTGCTTCTGGCGGTTGGGTAAAATAAGTCAGGTGCATCATCATCATGAAGGTCAGGATGAGGTAGGTCATCATCATGAGGTTAGTTTGTCAAAGTTCATATTTTGTTTCTATGACTTCATGGTTAGAAAGAGCTTGAAATTCCATGCAGGTTTGCCTTTTACATCACTTGAAAATTCATCCATATGAGGGAGTTGTGAGCAGTCAAAGTTTTGGTCAAACCTGATAATTGCTGCATGATGAACGTCATCATCATGATATTTGAAAAGCCCCCCGATAATATCCTGAGGTCGAAACATCCGGACGTCAAGTTTAAGTTGTAATAGGTTGTCCCCGTCGAGCGGTCTTTGTATCGCTAAAGGTCATCATCATGATCTTACTCTATCACATGATAAAAATCATGCAGTCCCGAAACATCCGGACGTCAATCTTAAGTGAGTGTGTTTTACCCGTCAAGCATCCTGGAAACATAGCGAGCATCATGATATTCCAACATCGCGAGCATATTGTAATATCATGCTGATGAATCATCATCACCTTGCTTAAGAAACCCACCGTCTGCATAATTTGTGCGCGCACTCCCAAGTCTTGTTGACATCATCATCATGATCTTTCATGACAGGATCGCATTTCGTAATATCCTCCTATTTTTCTTTTGCGTGATCATGATGATCACCTTATCTTTCAAAGCGGAGGGTGATTTTCATTTCTTAAGTCATGTTGAACAAGATCATCATGATCTTGTTCGTCTCTCCCAACAGTTCGTAATATCATCCTACCGACGAGTATAACCTTTTGCAAATATAATGATGACGATGACGTCACCATCACCTTTCTCCTTCGGTAAGATATTTTTCAAGGCGTGATCCATTTCGCCAAAATGATGATGACGATTGCGTCATGTTCGAAGATTAACACAAGGCCGGGATATCCTGATGACGTCATCAGGACCTTCAGCAGGATCATTTTTTTTTAATCACCCAGTGCAAATATGATGATGATGATGTTCATCATCCTGATCTTTTGAGAGGATCACCTTGGCCGCGAAAAGGGTCATTTTGCATTCATCCACGCGATCATCTTCCTTGGGGGGAACCTGATATTCCATTTACCTCCTGATCTTAACGAAACATGACGGTGACGTCATCCCTTTGCATTTTAACGAAGCCTGATGATGACGATGACGTCATCATGATTTTCCTCAGCGGCAGGATCATTTTCCAAGTCCTCCTGTTTGTCTTCATCATGATGATGACGATGATATCTTTCTTCCCTGAATATGCAGAAACAAAACATCCTGATGTGTTTTTCATCAGAGCATTCGGAGGGGAGGAGCATCATATTTCACAATATCCTGCGGCTAGATACAAGACATAGAGTTGGTCATCATCATGATTTTCGGCGTAGGTATAACTGTTGCCGTCGGCCAAGTATAATATTGTCAACCTGATCATATGTGGTCGCACTGATGCGAACATGATGATGATGACCCGAAACATTCGAACAGAGCATGCAAAGCCAGGTATGAAGTAATTTGTTAAGGGCGGTTATTTCCTTGTATACTTTGACATACCTGATCATATTTGAACCCGATATACAAGAAAATGGGCAAAAACATGAAGCGATAGAAATTTGGAAGCCCGACTGCCTGATTTTGGTCAACGAGGGTTGACCTGGTTGTTTTTATGCTGTTTATGCATTTAGTGCATATTTTCCACAGGTAAAGCCTGATTGCCTGTAGCTGCGTTGGGAGGTATGTTTAATAAAATGTTTACTTCCTGTTGTTTATCCACATGATGATGAACTTAATGTTTGTCTGTTTACTTGTAGGAAGTCATGATGATGCTGCTGAAGCTGAACATTGAAGTCATGATGCTGCTGAAGCTGAACATTGAAGTCATGATGCTGCTGAAGCGGAACATTGAAGTGATGATGCTGCTGAAGCTGAGCATTACAAGGTTGCACATAGAGGCAACATGAACCAGAGATGAGGAGGATATTGTCAAATATGCTGTTTGCCAGCTGGAGACCAAATCAAGTCGAAGATGCTGGAATATTCTGTGCCAGCTGTGCATTTGCCAACTGACGAGGCATGTGCTTTTCATCTGGACCGTTGTTTGTTATGAGAGGATCCTGATCTTTGGATCGTTGTAACCGTTTTTTGGCGGTTGTTCTATATAAGGAGCAGAGCTTGTCATTTTAAAAGAGGGGGGAAATACATTAGAATACACAGACGCATCTGGCGCAAAAAGTCAATTACTGTAGAATCAATTAGGAGATCGGATTACTGAGACTAATGAGGATAGAATTGTTGAAATGTCAAGGTTCTTTCTTCAGATCACTGTAAATGTACCTGTTCTTGAGCATACTGAATGGATATGAAGTTCCAGATTACATCTTAATTGTAAATTTTACGTAATCTTCTTGTTGATTTCTGGATATGTACTGATGAATGCTGTGTTCAACTGGAAGCGCTTTCATTTCATTACATGTTGTCAACTTTTCCTTTGAAGATTTGCACTAGATCATGCGGATTTGTGGAATGTCCTGGTGAAGTATGATTTCTAGTTTTCCTTCTTTTCATTGCATGTATGGGAGCTTGTATGTGAATCAGTGATCTAAGTCCAGTAGTTTTGGGAATCTCATTCTTTCCTCCTTTTCCCTTTTTTCAATTTCATTAATTCATCACCATAACTGCAAATCATGATAAATAACAAGCAGAAACAGTGAAATATGCTGAAATCCCATAGGTAACTAAAGATCATTAGCATATTTGAGTTAAATGCATGTAGTATTGGAAATATCATGCAAAGAATTATAAATAATGATAGAAATCATGCAAATATCAGCCTGTATGCACATTATTTGACTAAATTTACAGTGCAGAGGTAGAATTGTTGGAGACTTATGCAGAGCAAACATCCAAAGCAGAATATTTGAAGATGATGATGATGAACAGTGCAGAAACACGTAAGGCCCCTGAATGGAAAACAGCAACACACATCAACCACTGAGTAACGTCAGTAGATTAAGACCTAATCAACAGAGACTTGGGATCATGAATTCTTTGAATTCATCGTATCTTTCAAGATGAGTAAGGGTTGTTGTGTAACTTTTATTCTATGTTTGCGAATGACTAACATCATGACCAACAGGAAGCTCATTCATAAAGTAAAAAAACAAGCATAGTATAAGCCCACCATACTTAAATGAATTCTTTTTATCCTTCTTTATTTTCTACAAATTCTCTAATAGTTGATTCAGGAGGAGCTCACAAAGATCGTAGTCAACATTTTCTTTAATCATCTGATAAGCAGTGTAAATTGTAGTTCTGGGTGCTAAATTTTCCGTACTGGAGTGTTATGTCTTGTAACTAATTATCATGAAGGCAAACTTGATATCCGGATCAGTGATATCTTCTATTGTCATTGCTCTCTTATCAAATTTTGATCCTATTGCCTCACTCACTATCTGATTCTTAACAGACTTGAGAGAAGGTATCCCACCGGATGAGTGCAATCTGGTAACTGCCCTAATGGCATCCTTGGTTATCTTGAATGGTCTCATCAACCACATAAAGTTGTCATGCATTCTACTCAGAACATACCGGACCCATTCATCTTCTGTAAAACAAGGGAAATGGATGTAATGTCCGAAATGCTTTTCCCTGATAGCCTTGTACTAAGGTTTGAGTTCAAAAGAATCATCTATTAACTGATTATGATAGATATCCCTTAGCTTGGATTCCCCAAATTCCTCAATGTTAGCATGAATATACGCCCTAACATCTTCTACATGCAAAACCCCATGTAGAATGTTTGAAAAGATGCCTAGGGGATCAACTTCTAAGGATTTGTATGGATGTTTCTTGAATTTAGGATGTGGCCTATCAGTGCTCTTCACAACATTCAGAGTAGCCATCTTTCAAAGGATTCAGATAGAGAGATTTCAAGAACAGAAAATACCCTTTACGCTTTTAGGCTTCACGAAATGAGCTGGATCAAGTTGCTGGATAAATCAATTTATATGGTTGATCTTTGAGAGGCTTGAGATAATTTGTTGCAGAGCTCCTTCTCTTTTCTTCTCGAATACAAATATACAAATGATGAACAAAAGAACCCTTTTAATCCTACACAAACCCTAATTTCATTTTGCAATAAATGCACAACTTAAGTTATTCCGATTTCCTTGTTTTCCTTGTTCTAAGAGAGATCTTTCTAGATCACTGGGATGCATTTAGACTGGTTCTTGGTGGAAAATGACAATCTATCTCCCTTTCCCCATTTATTCCATCTAACTACAGATCCAAATATTTCAATTGTGAATCATACTAGATCTAACTGTGAGAATTCTACATTTACCGGATAACTGTTAAACTGGATTGAACTTGGATGATTAACCTCTTCAAAATTTCTTGTAGATCTTCCATATCTTTACCAAGGCTTGTTTATATGTTTCTCTGAGAACCCTTTAAACCACAACTTTCTATGTGCCAATTTTAGGCACTAATTGACTAGCTGGGGGAACTTGTTTTCTTTTGTGACTCCCCCTGAGCTAGAGTTCATCTATTTAGTTTCTGGAAGGAATATCAACACCAAATTCTGGTGTGGATCCATCCTCAACATTTTATGTGCTCCTCTTTACCCAAATCTTGTTCATCTCCCTTTGAATTTCATCTGCATTCACTTTTCCTTTTCTTTTGTCTTGGTTTTGATTATGATGCACCGGACCCTTTTTGTCCTGATTCTTACTTCTGCAGAATTTGGCAATATGACTAGATCTATTGCACTTGTAGCAAACAATACTTCTTTGCATATTTGACTGATATCCTATTGATCTACACTGGTTAGCCATATGTCCCATTCTATTGCATGCAAAGCATCTACCATTGAATTAATTGTTAATTTGCATAATTCTACACTCATGAGATTTGTGACCATACCTTTTGCAATTGAAACACTATCCAAAGAAGGATGCATTAGGCTAATTCATTCTTCTTCTGCACTGGTTATCTTTGTGACCAAATTTATTGCAATTGTGGCAGTATCCATTGAAGGATGGATATCTTTGAGCATTTGGTTGCCTTACTAGAGGTCTTCTAGGCCTGTTCCTTAGATTTCCTGATCCAGAGTTTTTCTGACCAGATCCAGAGCTTTCACCTTTCTCATACCCCAATCCTTGCTTGTCATCTACCCTCTTTTGGCTTTGAAGAAGAACTTCAAGTTGAGTAGAGCTTATCTTGAATTTCTCTTTGTATTCATTAGTTGTTTGAAGATCCCTCTTAAGAGTGTCAATCTGATTCTCAAGTTGTTCTTCATTATCTCTTGCTTCTTCAAGATCAGATTCTAGATGCCTGATTATTCTATCCATTTTATGGTAGTCTTCTGACTTCTCCTTGAGAGTTTGTCTTAGATCATCTTTAGTTTTTCTTTTCTCTTCAATTTCTTGGGTGAATTTCACAACCCCTGATTCCATTTCATGTCTTACCATAATGACTTCTTTTGATAGCTTCTCACATAACTTGTTCTTCTCTTTCAGATCTTCGTCGGTATTATTGGCTTCACTTTGACTTGCTAGTTGTTGAAGAAGTTCCTTTCTCTTTTTCATAGAGATACTCAGTTTCTCTTTTAGTTCATTTATGAAATCATCAGCCTATTTGAGTCTTTCCTTCAAGTTATTGACTTTGGAGTGAGATTGTTCAAGATCATCTAGAGCCGACTGAAGTTGTTCCCTCATACCATACATATCCATTGAGATTCCTAGATCTTCCTCATGTTTTTAGGCTCTGTTTGGAGGAACTTAGCTCTAATACCAATTGTTGATAACTGAGAGGGTGGGGGGGTTAATTAGTTATCTTAATTAACTTAACTTTGTATTCTTCTTTTATAACTAGTGCAGCATTAAAACAAATAAGCATCCATAATCATGAAAGCAGAAACAAAGTCAATTCACATAACACAATGATATTGATGTGGAAAACCTTGTTAAGGGAAAAACAACGGGGTGACTAACCCAAGAATGTATTCTCTATTAGAAGAATAGAAATACAAAAATGACACTTGCGAATTGGGGTGCACTGCCTGAGCACACTGCTCATAAGAGGCTCACTGCCTACAAGAGACTCACTGTCTACAAGATACAAAGAAAGTAATAAGATACTTGAAATAATGAGAAGCATCCACATATGCTGAGGTTCAGTTCTGATTAGGCTCAATACACTGATCTACTGCACTTCATTCTTCCTCTTCTTTGGTGTTGTTGTCCTGTCACATACCGAACCTATATTACTACTTCCACACTGCTCTCTACTTTTCTTCACACAATACCACATACACCACACACCTTCATAGTGAAATCAATCTATTATATATATCCGCACCAAGGATTTCAACATCTTTCTAGTCAGCATCCGGAATAGTCAATATTTCCCAACCTCTGGTTTGTCAGCTGAATCCTTGCTTACCAAGTGATGCGTATCAAAGAGATGTTTGTAGAGGTCATCAATCATGTCAGAAAATCATGGATGATCCCTTAAGAAACTTTATTACCATCAATATCTCATCCAAAAAAAGGTCTGATGCTCTATTGGTTAGTTCTTCGTCAGTCTACTCTACCAAACAGGAACCCAACACTTAGGTGTTCATATCTTTTCACTCTTACATCACCAAAGGCTCAATCTCTGGAATATATTAGTCAAGCTACTCCACTTGACTTCCCCAAGTCTATACTTTACTGAGATACTTCCTCTGAGAGATCTAGACCTGACTGTCAGACCTTGCTACATACTTTCTTCTTGCTTACTGGACCAAGATACACTTCAATCTGTCTTCCGGTATGGTCATATCATGTCCTACAGATGTGTGGGATGGACTTTGTTACCATCAATGACAACACTTATGAAGCCACAATGTGTCTCTTGCCAACATCTTCCACCTCCCATCACCCACTCTACCGTTCCTTTTGCTTCTTTCATTGTAAATATGTTGATAAAACTATCATCCTCTTTTTTTCCATGTAGTTGTGCTCTTCTCTACTCCTAAGGAAAGAAGGGATGCATTTTTCTATGTATTATTATTTTTTTCTTTTATAGTCTTTTTTGATGTTGTATTGCTCTCTGGAGGCCACTACAAAGGGCTTTATTCTCCCGAGGAATATTATTCACTGTATACAATAATGTTCTAAAGACTGTTGGATATTTCTCTTGATTTGTGGGTTGTGATCTTATAATTCTCTGAAGGTGTGTTCTTTTTCTTTTTTGGAGAGTTTATTGTTTTGTACAGATTATCAATTTAGATGTATTAGGTTTAGACCTTGTTGTAGGTTCCAGATTGTTTTTTTAAGCAGGTAATAAGTTTGTATCTGGCTTTTACCAATGAATACAAAATATATTGCTGCAACATTTTATATAGCGTCTCTACATCCTTCTGGTTAATATGACACTGTAATGGAGATAGCTGTTAAAAAATCATGTAATAAATTGGAAGAGGAAACTTTCAACCCTTACCTGATCCTAGTTTAAAATTTAGAAGTACATACTCCTTTTTGTACAGGGATGGAACATACTCCTGTTATTTTGCTTCTTGCATTTACAATTGGTATCAGAGCTCTGTGTGAAGCTCGGTCTAGGAAAAGCCTATGAGGACTTTTTTGAACTTGTAAGGAAATCAAAATGGCTGATATAGAAAAATGGAAAATAGAGAAATTTATAGGCCAAAACTTTGGTCTTTGGAAAGTGCATATGGAGTCTCTTCTTATCAAACAGGTCTTGTCACTCACCTTACTGGGAAAAACCAAAGGACAAGGTTCTATGAAAGATGAAGACTGGGAAAAACTAGATATGAAAGCGAAGCAAACTATATTTTTCTCATTGTCCAGCAATATATTATTTAATGTCTCAACTGAGAGTACTATGAAAGAGCTTTGGGAAAAGCTCACTAGCATGTATGTGATTGCTTCAGCTTCGAATAAGGTATTTATTATGAAGAAATTATATAACCTGAAAATGAAAGAAGGTGGGGTTATGTCAAATCATCTGAATGAATTTAACACCTTAGTTACTCAATTAACTTCGGTGGGTATTAAGTTAGATCCTGAGATTAAAGAAATTTTGCTATTGGGTTCCTTACTAAATAGCTAGGAAGGTGTTGTGATGGCTATGAGCACTTCTATAGTAGCCAAAAGTACATTAGTTTTTTATGACATTGCAACCACTCTTCTCAGTGAAGACATGAGAAGAAAAAATTAGGAACCCTCATCCAACGATGCTCTAATAGCTATAAGTACAAGAAATAGGGGAAGAATCCAAGATAGAGGTAGATACAACAACCAGAGAAGGTCACAATCTAGTCCGCGATTAAAGACTAGGGGCAAAACCGGTGAATGTTGGTTTTGTGGAAAACCTAGACACAATAAGAAGAACTATTGGAACTACAAGAAAGCTCAAGGCAAAGTGAGCACAAATAATCAACCAAACACTGCATGTGATGGTGTTTTGGTATTATCAACAAGTGACACAAATGCACATTCGTGGGTCCTTGATTCTGGCGCCTCATTTCATGCCACTTCATGCTGTAAAGCTTTTACAAATTTTCATGAAGGCATAGTCGGTAAGGTGTTTCTTGGTGACAATAAAGAATGTGACATCTTAGGTAAAGGCGATATAATATTGAATCTGAAAAATGGAGACAAATTAACTTTGACAGATGTTAGATATGTACCCATGTTAAAAAGGAATTTAATTTTTATTAGTCAGCTTATAGCCAATGGCTGCAATGTTAAATTTTCTCTTGATTCATGGAAAATTATGAAGGGGCTTTTAGTAATGGCAAGAGGAAAGAAGCAAGGTAATCTCTATATTTTGAAATATTTTGCTGAAGTGGGAGCTGCCTTGCCAGCTATGGATAGTGGGTCTTAAATATGGCACAAAAGGCTCGGTCATATGAGCCAAAAAGGTCTTCAAATTATGCTTCAACGCAATTAGCTTCTAGGCATCACCTCCATTGATTTAGAATTATGTGAACATTACCTTTATGGAAAATAGTGCTAGACTAGTTTCTTGAGAATGGGGCATGACAAGAAAACTACTCCATTGGAACTTGTTCATTCCAACATATTCAGTCTGAATCAAGTAACTTCTTTCAATGGGGCTAATTATTTTGTAACTTTTCTTGATGACTATACTAAAAAAATTTGGATTTATATGTTGAATAGAAAATCTGAGGTATTTTCAAAATTTAAGATTTTTAAGGCTGCCATTCAAAATTAGATTGGGCATAAAATTAAATGCCTACTAACAGACAATGGTGGAGAATATTTCTCTTCAAAGTTTGATTCATTTTGTGCAGACCATGGTATTTGATGGATAAGGACTATCCTTTATACACCTCAAGAGAACGGTACAGCTGAGAGGCTCAATCGCACGATACTTGAGAGAGCTAGATGCATGCTCTCCAATGCCAAATTGGGAAAATAGTTTTGGGCAGAGGCATGTAGTACTACAATGTATCTAATCAATCGAGCTCCATCGTCTAGGCTAGATTTTGACATACCTGAGGAGATATGGCTTGGAAAATGAATTTCCTATCATCATTTGTGGGTGTTTAGCTGTGTAGCTTTTGTTCACATTCTGAAAGAGTAGAGAACTAAGTTAGATTTCAAGTCAAAAAGGTGTGTTTTTCTTAGCTATGGTGAAGATCAATTTGGATTTCATCTTTAGGATCCCATTGCAAAGACCATAATCCGTTGCTGTGATGTTGTGTTTAATGAGAAGCATTTTCCAGGTTTGTAACCTTGCAATTCACCTCTGCTGGAATATATTGATGTGGATTTGTTTGATAATGGTAAGGTAAAGCAACCTACCATCACTTTCTCTTAGCCACTAGTTACATCTTCTCATTATTACACCACATGAACTCTTGTTTCTATCAGTTCCTTGCCTTCAGTTGATTGCACATTACCCACATCAATCGCTACACATTCCAATGTTTCAACACTGCCAATTCCAAGTGAAACACATCCATGGACTGGACCCCATAGTTCAACATAGCCCATTATGTCTTCAACGTTGCCTTCTCATGTTATTGAGCATCTAATATCTCTTACAGTGCCAATTATTGGTCTTCAGGCCTCTCACAATTCAATGTAGCCTTTGTTTAATATACCGCTGCCTTCATTTAGTGTCGTGTCATCATTAGATGAGTCTTTAAGTGGATTCTTAAATCCCATGTAGCCTTCTAATATCAAATCACTACCATCTACAAGTCATACGCAGCCAAATGCCACAACAATGCACTTGTCAAGAATGTAACAGGGAAGATAGAGCACTATACGTACACAAAGCAAGGTACAAAGACAAGGGACCTTACCATAGGGTAATATACAATTAGAGGTTGACGATGTTCAAAACTTACTCTAGAGACTAAATCTAGACTCAAATATATAGTCAGAGTAAAGTCTGAAATTGAGGAGGTCTACCTATGAGAAGAGGAGACCAGCGAAATATGAAGACTATGAGTTATTGCTCTCTGATTATGCAGAGCCGACAACATATAAACAAGCCTGCAAGCATGAAAATGTACACAATTGGATGGCAGCCATAAACGAAGAAATGGAGTCACTGACAATCAATAATACTTGGGATTTGGTTCATCTTTTGCCAAATCGAAAGCCTCTCAAGAACAAACGGGTTTATCATTTGAAAGACGAAGATGGAGGGAGTAAAAGGTACAGGGCCAGATTAGTCGTCAAGGGGTTTGATCAGCAAAAAGGTGTTGATTTTATTGAAATTTTTTCTCCAGTTGTCAAAATGGACACAATCCGTGCTGTGTTGGGTTTGGTAGCTATTTGGGATTTAGAACTTGGGCAACTTGATGTGAAAATAGTGTTTCTACATGGAGAAGATTGAAGGCTTTGTTCAACCAGGTAAGGAGCATTTATTTTGCAAGTTGAAGCAAAGTTTATATGGACTGAAGCAAGCTCCAAGACAATGGTATTTAAAATTTGACCGCTTCATTACTGATAAAAATTTTATTCGATGCAAATCAGACCCTTGTGTTTATCACAAGAAGCTCAATATTGGTGAGTTTGTCATCCTTTTACTCTATGTTGATGATATGTTAGCTGCTTGTACTAGTGTTAAGATTATTGCTCAGCTGAAGCAACAATTGGCTCTTCGTTTTGCCATGAAAGACCTTAGACCAGCCAAAAGAATACTTGGGATTTACATATTTAGAAACATAAATAAAAGAGAACTTAGGTTGTCCCAAGAAAACTACATTGCCAAAGTGTTGGATAGATGTAATATGTCTCATGCCAAATAGGTATCTACTCCTTTGGCTAATCATTTCCACCTATGTTCAGCTATGTCTCTAAAAAATCAAGAAGAGGAAGAACAGATGAGGTCTATTCCATATACATCTGTAGTTTTTAGTATCATGTATGCAATGGTATGTACACATCTAGACATTGCACAAGCAGTCACTGTTGTGAGCAGATTCATGAGTCATCTGGGAAAATTACACTGGCAGGTAGTTCAGTGGATTCTATGGTACTTGAAATGTACCTCACATTATTGTTTATGTTTTGGAGGTACTGACATCTAACTTCATGGTTATGTGGATTTAGATATGGCCGGAGATTTAGATAAATGCCAATCTACCACTGGTTACACATTTACATTTGTCGGGGCAGCCATTAGTTAGGTTTCTCAGTTGCAACAAGTTGTAGCTCTGTCAGCCACAGAGGCTGAATACATTGCACTCACAGAAGGAGCCAAAGGAATGATATGGCTTGAGCGTTTGTTGACCGAATTGGGCTATCCAAAAATAGTTTTCACATTATATTGTGATAGCAATAGTGCTATTCACTTGGCTAGGAATTCGGCTTTCCACAATCGAACCAAGCATATTGACCTTCGATACGACTTTATCCACCATGTTATTGATGAAGGCAAGTTGCAGGTCACAAATATTGACACAAAGGTCAATCTGGTAGATGCGTTAACCAAGGTTGTTCCTTGAGAGAAGTTTGAGTTATGTCGAGCTTCTCTCAGTCTTATTCATTTGTGACACTGAATTTCAAGAAGGGGATCTCTCTCTCAGAGCAGCTTCATTGCCGATCACATTGGTCTTCAAGTGGGAGATTGTTGGGCATGTGGACTGGTGAAGCCCAATGTAACAGCTAAATAACTTCTTGTCTTCTTTTATTCCTTGTAACTGTCTATCTGCAATAGCCAATCTTGGCTTATAACCGCTGTTGATTCTGGGTCGTTGATTCCAAATGTAAAAGACGTTTGGTAGGGATTTCAGATAGGAGTCTTTTAGGATGCAAGGTGCTCACTGTTGTTCTAGAGATATACACAGATGTATGAAAAATAGAGAGAGAGAGAGAGATGTATTATCTGAAATGAATGAATGCCCTTCTTTGTGGATGTAGCCATTAAAATGGTGAACAATGTTAATTGCTGTCTTTTGTGTATGTGTTGTTTTTAGAATCTTTTCATTTTGAGTATTCCTTTTAATTGTTGCTGCTCTTCTTTGGTTCTATTATTTTGTTTCTTGCATTTACATTTCTCTCATATATGTGCCTTTTCTATTCATTAATACATTAGGGTTTTAGATAGCCACATCAATATTTTTTAGGGTTTGTATCTATCAGTGTTCTAGATTAGACGGATGAGGACAATAATCTTAGATCTGTTTTGATTGTTTGTGATGATTCAACATGTAGCACCAGCTAATGGCTATGCTTATCTATGTTTATGCTACACATTATATATGCCTTTTCATGCAATCTATTCTTATGGTGTAGAAAGGTTTGCTTTCTTTTATTTATTCACTTTTTTTTATCTATTTTTCTTTATGTTTTGTTTTGTAAGGGTATACTGGATGAGGATAAAATTTCATAGACATGTTTTGAATCAAATTAAGGATTCTAGCATGCATCACCAGCTGATAGTTTGCCCTTTTGATGCATAGATACTAACTGAGTATTGGATTTCTACTTTCTATGTTTGATTTCATTGTGTTTTTTTAATTCTATGATATAGAGGCTTCTGTGATATAGGTGCTTGTGATGGTATTTTCTATAGCTATTTTTATTTTCTTTTTTCAAAATAAAAATTATCTTTCATTTTTTTTATGTGCTAGCTAAATCTATTTTAGGACATAATGACAACAGAGCAAAAAGTTAAAAAATAAATTAAAAATTTAACCATTACCAAATTATAAAACTTACCTCAAGAGAAGCTAGATAAAGGTGAATACTATAAAGGTGAATATTGGAGAGACAAGGTAAATATAATCTAAAGATTTATAGGGTGATGATAATACTTATTTTGTTCCATGGGATTTTCACAAAATAGTGTTAAAGAAAATAAAAATCAAGGTATAAACTTTTTATCGTTACAATTACAATTACTTTGAAAGGTATTTAAAATAATCTAAGGGCTTGGTAAACTTTCACAAGCTATTGAATAATATAATAATAGTCCATTATACAAAGTTAAGAACAAGTTCAGTAATGAACCCTACAAACAACTAACAAGCAACTACAAGGAGAGTCAGCACAAAGGTTGAAGATGAATAACTACATACTCAAGAATAACAACAGTACAAATATTATTTATCCTAATACTTCAGTCTTATTCTTACATAATTTATGATTGGACAATAAATAAGGCACAAGGGAAAAAACTAATTTTCCCAAATGACCATATCAGAATATTTGATGTTTTAGAGGGGGAGAAGAAGTAAATAGAAAATATTAAAGTTTAATCTAAACCATAAATAATAAGGGCTATTTCTCTCAACATGTAGTAGAAGAGGTCCATTTCAGAATGGTGAATATGAACAAAACCCACATTTTCTAGTATTGATCATTTTATTTCTTGTGCACTTGAATAGTAATGCTTGTGTAGATTCATCCCAAGGATTAGATGGAGAGGTATCGATTAATGGAAAAACTAATTGGATTTATTATGTCAAAACTAAATAAGGTCTTAAGAATGTATGGTTTGATGTAAATTGTAGTCACTACATTTATCAAAATGCTTAATATTTGAGTGTTAAATCAGCATAACATAGAGCCTTCATTCTCTTTTTTAATAAGTTAATTGAAGGTTCTATAGGGCCTCATCTAGAATGTAGTATCCATCTAGATTTATAAAGATACCCACTAAAAGTTCTGCAATGCTCTTTTCAAGAGCTATTCCCTCAAAATGCCTAAATTTTTTTCCAAGAGCGGCCCAGTAATTGAAACAGTCTCATCGAGCCCCACAACTGCCGAAGTCATTTGGACAAAAATCTATATCCCACCGAATACAATCCAACCTACAATGACCAAGAAATATTTTTAAAAAGGACTCAAATTGTAGCCCATCAAATAAACCTCCTCTAGTTGAAAGAAGCTTTCCTCTTAAGAAATGAGCCAACCTAGTATAATCTAGTGATTACAAGATTTGTCCTACCACTAGGGTAGGATGATAACTGCAAAAGCCAAAAGACAATTGTGATAAGAAGAAATTTTCAAGTAGCTGTAAGAACCAGTTGCAAGGGATGTTACTATTGTACATGAGAAGGCTTGGTTGTAATGTAATGAGGAAATAACTTGTCTTCTGTAAACCAAACTTACCCTTCTCCCACAAAAAGAAATATGATAGAGACAACAAAATAACAAACAAAAAACTATTTCTATAAGGTCAACAATGACTATAATTAGACGAACAAAAACTCTACTTCTATTCCAACAACCAACGATGGGGGCATATCCTAGGATTGGAGTGATGTTTGTACCTAAAGAGGGAGAATCCTTAGTCAGCTAAATGGATTCATGTAGATAATGTAGTCATAACCTAGTACATTAAAATCTTAAATCAAGAAAATTAAACAGAGACTGAAGAATATGTAGGGAAAATCTTATATGTATTTGTATTCATAACCTAGCACATATAGAATCCTAGGACATTAGAACAAAGGATAGGGAAATTTTGACATTTATGATCTTGGGAACAATTGTACATATATTTGTGTTTATAAGCAAGTACATTAAGATTGTAAATTGAGACAATGGAACAAAGCTTGGAGAGTTTGTTGCAACCACATTTGCATTAATAGTTGTAATTATCAATATATAGTTGTATCCTAGTAATGAAATCTTAATTCAAAACATTTGAATAACTTTTGGAGAATTTGTTATAACTATGGTTGTGGTGGGCCTTACTCTGGGATCGCAAGAGCCCTGATTTACTACATTTGTGAAGAGTCATAATCTTCAAACTATAAGATCATGATATAAGGTGTGATTACATGCATATTTGCAGTTATATTCTAGTGCATGAAATTCTAATTCACAATAATTGAACAAAGATTTGAAGAATTTATCGTGATTAATTTAAGTTGAAGAATTTATTATGATTAATTTAAGTTGGAGCTTTAGACTCAACTATTCACATAGTTAGGCTATTAGTTAAGTATATACTATTTTTATCCAGGATGCATTTTTTGGTTTCACATGGATCCAACATGCTTTTATATCTTCCTAATTTTATTGCAATTCTGTAAAATTTCATCACCATCCAATGTCTACACCGTTAGTTAAATGGATTCATGATAAAATTATATTTTGTACTCTATAATAAATTATACTTCAAGAACTTCAAAACACACCATAAACATCTATACTACTGGCAAGAAAGTGTGCATACACATCCACGATACTACTACTTGTTGTGCCTTGCACACATGCCCCATTTTATTAAATGGTGACCCCCTTTTTCTTTTACTCCACTTTGATTCAGATTGGTCTCAACATATTTCTCGAGAAGTGATGTTGTAGTGTCAAGATCAAATATGTTCACATTTGGGTCTAATCTACATAAGTTTGGTGTGATGAAGTAGTTGAGCCCTTTTAAAATTAAATCCAAATTAGGAGAGGTCACTTTCAGATAAATCCTAAGTCTTTTGGATGTTTTGCACCAAAATGAAGTATCTCTACATTTGCACTAATATCTAGTGACACCAGATATTAGCGCTAGCCCTCTACAAACATACTCTGCGCTGAAAATCTAAGTCACTGGACTTGCATGTAAAACATACTCCACCATATATGTCCAGTTGTCAACAAAAGTTCAACAAAGTCAGTGAATGATGAAATCCCTGCTAAAGTGCTTTCTTAGACTTTGCGCTAAATATACAAGTGACTAGACTTGCGCTAAATATGGTCATCACCAAATATGTCTGATACCCACTGAAAACCTCGCAGGTCTAGTGTTCAACAAATATTCTGCCATGTGCTAAAAAGCACTACAACTTGATCTATGCTAAAGACCATCTTCAATAGATACATCCTGACCACAACGAAAACCTTATAAAATTTGCAATCTGTTGAGTGTGCACCACTCTATCCCTACCTTGCATTTATGGTGGATTGCCATGGAGTATAAATGGCCTTGAATTCTCTATATGAGCTTGCATTGCATTTTAAAATGATTAGAGAGAGATCTGCAAATTTGTTTATAGCGATTTAGAGGAATTTATGGCATGGGAAAAATCAATCATTAGCGCACTCAACAAGCCACAAACTCCATTCCTCACAAGCTTTGCAATCTAGGTCAATGTCATTAAACCCTAAACACTACTTGTTGTATTTAAACGTTATAGTGAAGGGTTTTTGATTTGGGACCTTCGTATTGATGATTCTTTGGTGAATTTGTTTGCGTTTCCATTGAAAATCTTTTTGAATTACTAGGTTTGGGTTTGAATATTGGTTTTTGCTTAAGGATTTGTGAATATTTAGTGTATATATGTCGGTTGGGTTTCCTTTCATGGGTTTAAATGTTTTTATGAAAGATTAACAATTAAATGCTTCCCAAAACTCTTGGTTTAATCCTTGAATCAAATATACTATAATAAAACCCCAATTAAAACCACATGGAAAAATGGCTTCTCAGGACATGTCCCTTAATACCCAGAAACTCTGCTAGCCTAAGAAAGACTACTTAGAACTAAAAATCTTCAACACTCGACATGTGCTAAAAGATTCATCCATTGCATATATCTAGTGAGCTTTAAAAGATTCATTGATCCCGTGACAAATGAAATCACCACCGAAAGGAAATGTAATACACTTAGCTCCAAATGCGATGTCACTTCACTTGTGCTAAAATCTTTGCTTACTGGATCTATGCCAAAATTTGCTTTCATAGGATACATCCTGTCAAGAACTAAAAAACTCTGCCAATCCAATAGCTAAAGCAACCCTCGCTAATGAAAGGTTCAAAGTTCTTATTGAAGATTGTGCTAAAAATGGTACTGACTAGACTTGTGCTAAAGAGCACCTCCATAAGACATATCCGGTAGCACTTAAAAATAATGATGTTTGGTTACCTTGAATTTCTCTGTCAGAAACAATTAAAATGGTTTATGCTAAAAGGTACTGTCATGTGATATATCGTGGATCACTAGAAAGTTTTGCTATCTGGTTTACACTCAAATCCCTACCTAACTAGTTACAAAGATTTTGTGCTAAAAGGAATATCTACTGGACACATCCACTGATTGTCAATTTCTCTGCCAATCCCGTGATCTCTAATTTCCCCGCAAGTCCTTCAAGGTTCTTTAGTATTCATGCTAAAAGGTGGCTTCACAGTATGTATACGGTGAAGGTCCAAAGGTCCACTCATCCGGTGAAGGGTGATTATCCTGCCAAAAGACATTAAGCAAAGGGGTGCTGAAATGAACTACAACGTGACATATCTTGTAACCACTGAAATCCCCGCACCTCCTGTGACACTTAAAAAGCCTACTAGGTCTAGTGAGGGCATAAATCCCTATTGACCTCATTCAAAGCCTTAAATACACTGCTAAATGTTTTGTCAAGGAATTTGAAGGTATCTGATCAATTGAATGTATAATGTGCATGAAATTTATTAAACTTTACATGTTTTTATCTAATTATGCACATTAGTTTAGTATTTAGGACACACATCCAGTGAGGCCAAAAAAGCCCATTGGACTATTTTTGCTACTTATTTCTTGCAATTTTGTGTAATAAATGCTAATGTGAGGGATTTAGTGAAACTCTTAGCTGATTCTAGAGGGTTTTGGATCAAGGTAGTGAATTTTAATATAGTTTGATTAAGAATTACATTAGTTTGAAGAAGTTTTGACTTAGGATATGGATTAAAAGGCACGTAACTATCTCAAACCTAAGTCCAGGCTATTAGGATAGCTAAGTTATAAGAGTTACTCATTAGGTCTTGTCCTACAAGATAAATGTCTTCCCATGCAATCAACATGAAGTATGAGTTTAAGGGAATTCCTCCTGCGATCAAGATTACCTCAGCATGGACAAACATTGGAGACACTAACTTGGGACATATAGACATAGAGGACTTCAGGCTCAGAGTCCTAGGTCCTAAACCCACTACATTGGCCAAAAGGATCAGAGACAATGGGATAGCCCAAGAAGTTGTATTCCCTCCTTCAGTATAATGCCCAGAACTAATTGTAGCCTATGCCAACAACTATGATCAAGCTACAAGAACTATACAAACTCAGGGTGGATAGATCCTAGTAGATCTTAGTGCAAAATCAATTGCAGAAATCTTTGATATCCCTCCATTCCCCAAACTCACCATGTTTGACAAAGAGGAGAATGACAAAATGTACAAGTAGGATCCAAAGACCTATAGAAAGAAGATAAATGATGGGTGGATGAAGAATAAAAGGTCAACCATGTCTAAATTGCCTCATACTCTATATAGGAGTGACTTCAAGCAAGAAGTAGGAGATTTGGTAACACTCCTCAGTAGAATCATGGGGCTGCCCACTACTTCAACATTTGAAGGGTGGATCTTTGTATTTATTGAAGAAATATTGCATGGAGATAAGAAAATACATTGGGCCCAAATTCTCAGCAACAACATCCATGATGCTTTTGTTTCCTTCAACATAGATGACACTTTTAGATGGACATCCTACATTATGTATGCTCTAGCTAGACATGTCGTATATCTTGGACTATCTGGGCTAGGTCATGTTGGTAATGCAGATGGTTAGTTTAAGGTGTATGAATTCTACACACAATTAGAGGTCTCCCAATCTTTGGTGCACTATAAATGAGTCAATGATGCCTTCACCATGCACATTACTTGAATTTTGCAAAATAACATTGCTATGAGGCTGTCTCGCGAAGCTACCAATATTATTCAATTATATGGGAGATGGTATATT
Organism: Cunninghamia lanceolata; assembly: GCA_027924645.1. NCBI lineage: Eukaryota > Viridiplantae > Streptophyta > Pinopsida > Cupressales > Cupressaceae > Cunninghamia > Cunninghamia lanceolata. The sequence goes on along the minus strand of BSBN01001121.1, from coordinate 16,133,799 downwards.
CAGTTCCTAAAGTTTACTTATTTGAGAGTACAAGGTTTTATAGGAGCACCATATAAGCTGCCCCGTTATCCTACAGATAAGGTAGTGCTCCTTGAACTGACAAGACAACTCCTACATTGTGTAGAAAAATTAAAACACCTACACCGAGCCCCCATCAAATTCCCCATATGGTTATGAAGAGGCAATTATTCTGGTATTACTCTTCAGGTAGATTAACACTCAGATACAGAGCTACAATTGTTGAATCTCCATATGCATTTTAAAAGAAAACACTTTGATCCATTCGGAGTAATGGAGAGGCATGTAAGCAAGAAGTTATTTCATAAAGAACACGTTGAAGATTTTTGGGCTAACTATGGAGATGACTATGAAGTTTTGAAAAGGAATTATTCTAGGATGTCTCTGGATTTCATCAAGAGATTTCATATCATGCAAGTCCCTGATCAAGTGGTGGAAGATGATAACCTGATCCAAAAGGGACCATGGGAGGCATGGTTTAATTAGCCAATTCCTTTTCCTAACTAGGCTGATTCAGAAGAGAGATTATTAGATGAAGCAATAAAAAACCCAATTAGGTTGAGAAATAACTAGGTCAGAGGTCATATTGTAAACTTGACACAAGTAGGAACAACCCTGACTTATATAGAACAGATCCAAGATAAGACAAGTAGTGATGAGGAACATGAGCCAATTGAGGTTCATGATGTAACACAAGAGGTCATAAAAGATACTACCACAGGAGATACATGTGAGGGAGATGATGTAGAAGATATACCACTAGCAAATAAGGGGAAAGCCAAGAAAGCCCCTCCCAAGACACAAAAGAAAGAAAATCCTCCATTAGCTAGGACAAGGGCTGCCAAAAGGAAGGACATGCCCAGTGGGAAAGTGGAGACTTCCAAAACAAAGAAACCTAAGGTGTCAACCCCTTTAGTTCCTCATCCTATTGCATCTACTACCTCTCCAAAAAAACTAGATAAAACTACCTCTTCCTCTATTGCCATTGGTGCTTCATCACTCGTCTCTCCATCCACCATTGTAGCTACATCTTCCTCCTCCTTGACAACAAGTACAAGTGCACCCATTTTCCCTTCTCCACCTATCAACTTCTCTTCTGTCTCCACCACTCCCTCCATTGTCTCCTTAACTTCCATTTGCTCTATCTCCATGTCATCCATCTCTCCAGCTTCCATGAGCTCACTTGTACCCACTTCTGTATCCTCATCCATCTCTGTTGCCTCCCATACCATTTCATCCTCTCTATTTCTTGCACCATCCATTCTACCTCTAATTTCCATAGTTCTTTCACTCTCCTTCTCTCTACCTTCACTTAACCTTTCCTCACCCATCTCCATCCCTTCCTTATTTTTCCCTCCTTCCATTCCACCATCTTTGGATTTTGCCTCATTTGCCAATTTGTCCTAAGTATATTTGTCACCCATTTTTGTTGATTCCCTTACTATTGTGAGCAGCTCCCTAATCAGGCATGCACCTCTTCTAGTCCCCCCATTTCTCAGCATTGAAAAGGTACGTGTAGAATTAGTCTCACATGGAGTTACAGGTATGGAAGATACTACACAAGGCCTCCCTACAGATTCCAATGTTATAGATATTGTGAACATAGATGATAGCCCAAATAAATAGGCTTGTGATTCATTGATAGAAATGGCTCAGTAAGTAGTAATTGAAAACTTGCACCATTTGGAACAACCACAGCCACCTGTTAAAGATACTAAATCTGGTGAAATAATGGAGCATGAAAAACATAGATCAAATGATGAAGGGATAGACAATGGATTGCAAGTAGAAAATATTCATGAGGATTTTTTAAATAAAGGAGATAGTCACATTGACTCTCCTAAGGATACTTCCATGGCACCAGATTGGTTGCAACAAAGATTGAGAAATAAGCCTCCAGAGGTAGAGGTAATGTCCTTTGATTTGGAAACATTTTTGGTCAGATTGGAGAAACCTAAGAAACAAAAGAAGGCTAATATCCAATCTAGAATCTATAAGGATACCATAGGCTCCTGTGTTGTAGAGGTGGTAATCCTCCAAAATAAGCCAATGAGGAGGATGTAATACCAAAAGATTATATTGTTACAATAATAAATTTGGGGCCAGCCTCTAAGGAGCAAGAAATTGAAGAGTTCAAGGGTATTATGTCTAGAATTCTTGATAGGCTAAATAAAGATGAGTTGAGTAAGCAGTAGTTGAGGCAACAAAATGAAGAGCTCAGGGCCTGTATAATGTTTTTTATGAAGCCCATGAATTCAAATGGAGAGCCAGAGGCAGCACCTTCTCCTCTCTCTAAGGAAGAGTTGACAAATTTGGACAATATTAAGACCACTGCAGTAGCCACTTAGGAATGGTTTGATAGGGTATACACAAAAGATTGTTGAATAATAGATGAGGCTTTCGAGTTGTGTAAGGATTTTTGTATTTTAAAATCAGAAAGGGATGAGGTAGTAAGTGATAGCATAAACTATGATGATTACTACTTAGATATACATCTCAGGGTTCTTGTAATGACCAACCTTCTTGATAGAGTTTTGCTAGAAGAAAATATCTTAACTCAAGATAGACTAGAAAAGCCAAAAAAATGGTTTGAGTTGATAAACCTAAGAAAAGAAAATTTTGATAAAGTTAAGGAATCTTTTGAGTCAACCAAGGTTCAAATTTTAGATGTCATCTATAAAATAAATGATGTGCTCAGAGCTTGCACACACATGGATTTGGATGATACTACTCTAGTGGATGCCTAGGAGTACAAAGATAAATTACATCATGTCATCCATGGGGATTCACCTCTCAATATGATTGGGAGATTGGAACGAATAAGTGATCTATGGGATGATTTCAGAGATTTCAAAAGGAAGAGAAAATCTAGAGAGGTGGTATATTGCAAATTTTCAAGAAAAATTGACAGGTTAAAATTTAGAATAGATTATGTGAAGGATCCACAGTCCTCTGATATCAATCCAGCTCTGGAAGCATATACAACATAGAGTAACAAATACATAGAAGAGGATAAAGTCAATTTGGATGATGAGAATTAGTGAAATATTTTAGGCAAAATTTAAATCCTATTATTTCAGCTCAGCTCCAGTTTCTAAGGCTAGAAATGACTTATTTTGGCTATATTTTTCCTTGTAAATTGACTTTATATTATATGCAGCCAAATGGGTATCCATTTTGTCTAGATTCAATGTATTTTAAAGCTGCATTTTGTCTTTTTCTATCAAGACAAAAGTAAACATGAAAATGTAACAAACTATTGTATTTCATTAAATGTTGTGTAATCTGGACCATTGGTGTTGAGTTAATTTCCACCATCCATTAAAAATGCGATATGGTGCCTTGTGTGAGGACCGCCCTTTTTACTTCTGTTCTTATGACTATTTACATTACTGTTATTGATACTTTTTATATTTGTGGGATAGCAGTTCCCGGATTTGTCAAAACTATTAAACTTTATTATGATTTTGGAAAAACTAATTGGGTGATGTTTGGATAAGTTTACATTTCAGAAAAGTTAATTAGGTGATGATGGAAAATTGTAATATGATTTCATTTATGTTAATTAGAACTATGTCATGATAATGCATGTTTTTAAGTTGCTTCGGCTATGATGATTATATGTGGACACTGATCTTGTAATTTAGTGTGCAGGATTTACTAATCGAACCACAGATTTCGGAGATCATTCCGCACCTTGTTATTGTTATTCCCTGTTAAGCCGATCTGGTTCCACGAGGAACCAAGATCTTTCTGTGTTTGATGTGATGTTGTAATGTGGTCTTTCGTATGGTCGAGAGGGTTTGGTTACCCTCTTGTAACAATATTTTATGATTTGTGTTGTAAAAAGTTTGAATTTGAATTTCTTTATTTTATTTAAATCTTTGAGGCCTTTTCATGTGCTTTACCTTGACCATGGGTGTCCTGAATGGGTTAAAGTTGACCCTGGGTTATACCCCATGGGTCCAGGGGCCCATTTGGCATGGGTAACCCTTGAGTAACCTCCATCTAGTCATCTTAACTTCCCCCTGAAGTTAAGTGGCGAAAATTGGAGGTATGGAGGGGACATGATGGGTTGTACCAACACCCAACCCATCCCTCTTCAATCCCCAAGGTAAGAGATGACTACAAACCCATCCATTATTGAAGGATTGACTTGAAGTCACCTTCTCCATTAGTGAGATTCCCCCATGTGTTGTGGGGCCATCCATGTGAAGGAGGGAAGAAGAGGCATGGGTCACCTGTCTTTTCCTCCTTTAACTCCTTTTATTTCTCCCATGCGTAAGAGAAATGACATGAGGAGAGGGATAAGGAGTACTCTAGGGATGGGTGAGTGACATAAGCCACCAGGACAGAATAGCAGTTTTGGGGGAGGGTGAGGAGGTGACAAGTGTCACCTCCCCATTCCTCTAAACGGATAAGCATTTTGGGTTATTTGTTTCGAATTTTGGGAGGAGAGGGAGTTAGTTGAATTTTGGGAGAAGTTTTATTATTATTGCCAAAAAATAGGAAAGTTAGCTTGGAGGAGAGGAAAAGAGAGAGGAGTTGGTGGCTAAGGTTGGAAGAGAACTCAGTGGAGCTCTGCAACAATTTCATTCCAGGAGGGCTTTGTAAGGTTGGTTTGATTTTTACCTTTCTTTCGTATATCTGAATGTGTATGTAAAGTGTGTGAAAGATGCTTATTTGTTTGTGTTTTAGAGTTGTTTTCTGTGGGGGTTTGTTGTCGGGTTGTTTGACAGAGCTTCTCCCACTTGGGAGAAATGCTCATCAAGTTTGGGGTAGGGGAGGAGAGATCCTCCTCGGGTGCATACCTGTTTCCTTCTTTTGGGATGTTGAAAGCCTTGAGGGCATGTATCTGTGACTGTATCTTTGACTTGAGAGTCAAATACAGATTTCTTAAAAAAATTTGTGATCAAACTTGGTTTGAGGCCAAGAGAAATTGTGTTGGTTAAAATATCTGTAAGGGTGACACTCTGGAGTCGAGTGTGTCCACTCTCCTGCCCCTTATGAAACTCACTGTAGTTGAGTTTTCGTGTTGTGTAATTTACCCACGGGTGTTTGTGTGCTTTGGGTTTGTTGTTGCCCCTGTTGTGAAGTGGAGTGTTTGAGTTACCCAGGTGTGAGTATGGTCTCCCTAGCTCGGGGGTGACCCTCTTGTGGGTCTATGGAAGGGAGGAGAGCTAGATGACTGGTGTCTTCTTCTTTGTTTGTCTTTAATATGCAGGTTTTCTCTTGGAGCTTATGGTTGGATTTGGAGAAGTTATATTTATGAAGAAACAGTTTATTCTTCTTTGTCATGATAATTAGATCATGTTCATTTCATAAGATTGAAGAGAGTGCACCTCTCTTGATATTGTTGTAACTTATTGACACCCTGGGAGTGAAGGAAATCACCTCCCTAATCTTGTTATTGATGGACTTTTACTTGGATGTTACAAGCTTTCATTTGTATGTTGTTTGGGAGAAGGAAGTTCATATCTCCCTTAGAGTGTGTAGAAGATGTGGAGTGTTAGTTGAATGTATCCATGGTTTAAAATTGTCTCTTGCTATATGTAGTGGAAGAGTTAACTTTTCTGTATTATAAATGTTGTAAACAGATGCCTTAGATTTTCACGTTAAGTTGCTTTGTAAACTTATTCTAAATAGCAATTTTATTGTGTTTAATGTGTTCTTGAAAAGATGGGTTCCTTAGTTAATCTGATCTTGTATATGAAAATCAAGGATAAATCTGCGTAATTAGATGAAAATACAGTTCAAAATGATTAAGTTTCTTTTTCATTAAATAATGGTTTCAGTTATTTGGTAAAGTTTAGAGAAAATCTATTATGTATTTACTTCTGTTTGTCCAAGAGTTGAAATGGACATTTATTAATTGCAGAAATAAACTGATTAAAACTTCATTTCTTAAGTATATATATATATATATTCTTTATTGAATTTCTTAATTATCATTTTTAAACAGAATAAGAGAAATTGAATAAATTGTTTAATTGAGAAAATTAAGTGGTATTACAAAAAAATGAAATATATATATATATATATATATATATATCAGTTGTTATGTAATTATCATTTTTAAATAGAATAAGAGAAATTGAATAAATTGTTTAATTGAGAAAATTAAGTGGTATTATAATACTGAAATATATATATATATATACATATATATATATATATATTATTGATATTTATTTATCATTAAATAGCAATAAACTCGGAATAATTTTATGACAGTCGAAATAAGGATAAGAAGGGCGAAATTAGAGATCGCTGTGTGTAAAACACAGTTGAAACTTTACATGGTGGGTGGTGGGGAGTAATCCCCACCGCGGTTTCCTTTCTTTTAACAGAGGTGTGGGGAGGGGCGGAGCCCCACCCACACCCCACATCGTGGGATGTGGGTGGGGCTCCACCCCTCCCCACATCCCCCTACCCCTACGACCCCCGTGGAGCTCAAAACTCTGCTCCACAGTAGCGCTGTCCCCGCTGCGCTTTCCTTCACCCGCTGCCGTTCCTTGCGGCCTCCGTCCCACTAACCCTCCACCTCTGCCATCCCTGTTTTCATCTGCTGCCACTGCGGCCACCGCCGCCCCATCTCCTCCGCTGGCACTGCCATTCGGACCCTACTCAATATCATTCACAGCAAATAAAAAAAAAAAAGAATGTTAGGGTTTGAAAACCCTATATTATATGAGAAAGAAAGTATTAAAATAATATATATTTAACTCTTTATATATGATAAATATATATCTCTATATATACATATATTTATATATATATAGATATCTATTTATTTATATATATAGATATTAATTTATAAATATATATTTGTATATACATATCTTTGTATATATAGATACCTATTTATATTTTGATTTAAATTTAATATATATATATATACACTTAAAGAGTTCCCATTTCCCTGGTTCCCTTCGACATTGATTTAAAGTAAAGGTTCCACGGATTTAATTAACGAGGTGTTTCTGTGTCTGGATTCTATTTTATAAAGAGGAGAGCTGCTTATTAAGATTAGGAATAGTATAAAAGAGAAATAAATTATTAAGATAACTTTACAATTGCAATAATAGTAATTATAATAAATAATAGTAATAATAACAACAGTAAATATAACATGAGAAATATAATTGAATATATATGTTTATATATATATATATAATCTTATATATATACATATAAATATATCATTACATACTTATATTTTTTTAATGACTACGCCTTTCAGAGAGGCCGTTTTCTCCTAACAATAATAAGAGAAAATAAAATTATAATTTAACGGGAGCATAAAGGAATATACTATATTACTCCGGAAAGTGTTTCTCAAAAGTTTCAACTATCAACGTGATTCAATAGCCGGGAAAATGAAGAGGAAAATTACACGTCACCTTGCTTAAAAGATCACTGGAAATAAACTTAAGAAGTCATTACAGACATTCCATGTGAGGCCATTTTAATCTCAACTGTAGTAAATGTCTAGATAAGTAAACCTGTAAGAGAGTAAGAAGAAGAAAAACTAACATTAGAAAAGACAGAGGAGAAAATGCGCGACATTTCCCACATGGGATAAGATAACTAAGTTGATGGACCCTTCTGTTAATTTTGCTTAGGAACAAGTTTAATTAATAAAAACGAAGAGGAGAAACCTAGATCGGAGAAGACTAGGAGACTGAGTGCAGCGAAGTAGTAAACTAGCCTATGTGACCTGGACCATCCGGAAGTTAGGTTTAATGTCAACAATAGATACAGTGATAACCCTGATTGATGTCAAATATGAAGAAAGGACCGGATAAACATAAAGAAAGCATAGAAAATGAAAGAGAGAGAGACTGAAATATAAACAAACTAAATTATCAGAGAAATAGTTAAGGTGAGCACGATAAAAATACAATCAAAATTAAGACCCAGAGAAAAGGGAAGAGAGAGCAAACAAACCGCCTTGTTGAGAATGCTAAGTCGAAGGAGGAGTATATTTCAGGAAACAAGAGAGGAGACAGACAACCGTGCCTTGCTGAAAAATGACTCAATAGGGAGATCATGAGTCGGTTTAGTCAGAACAAGGCGTCGTGGGAAGTTGTTAATCTATCAGTGAACCACGTGCGTAATATAGGGTTGAGTAATTCCCACTTACGCCGTAAGGCGTTATGCTGCCGGAATCTACCGAGACTTAGATTTAGGAACCTTGATATTAAAAACCTTGTAGTGAAGTTAATGGCGTCATAGAGACCCCCTTGTTGGTCTGCTCGCGTCCGGTTGCATGCAATTGTACTTGTACCCCGCCGACAACTGTAGTGTTTTCGCCTTGAGCGAACACCACCGAGCATGCTTACGCATGCGAGGGGGTTTTTAGGGAAGCATGAGAAATTTTTTTGATATTTCGTGTCATAACCACATGACAAATGTGGCTATGACACGTGTGATGTGTGTTGTGACCACATGGAAAATGTGGGCATGACACCTTGTCTATAAAAGGGCCATCCTTCCTCTCATTGTAACACATCTTTGATAGTGAATTATTGAGACTCTACTGAAGTGACCAATACAAACATATTTTGCAAGATTGCTAGAAATTTATCTCTTGTGTTATCTCTTTTGCTTTTCATGATTCACATTAATCTGGAATTAGTTAAATATGTTTTTGCAATGTTGGATGAATGTTAAAGATATTTAATGAATTCTTTAGTCCATACTATTAGTGCTTGTTGATTGGAAGTTGCTGTGTATAGTTAGCCCGGGCCTTATTATTGAATTCAATTCAATTACATTTTACAAGTTAGATTACGCCGTAATCTAGGTATTTGATGAGTAAATGTGATTTAAAAATTATAAGTTTCCATTGAAGATTGCATTGTCTCTTATAGTATTGTGGTTTCATAACCTGGTAAAGTAAGAGGTGGTTTACTAAAAAGAACTTCTCTATCTGCAGCATTTCACCTAGTTGTGATTATCACTTAGGATTTCACATTCATTCTCAACCCTTTACCTTTTACATTTTGTTTAACTAAGCTTTGTTAGATTTAGGTTATAAGTAGCAATCACATTTACAAATCTATTGAGAATATCAGAGGGTAGCTTGCACACTTTGCTGTCATAGTTTCATCAAACTCTACCCATTGCATGTAAGTCCCCTTGCTGGTATAGCTGGTACATTCCACTGCAGTTATTTCTACAAGCTAGGACATAGCTATATAAACCTTGGGGTAGTCTTATCTAGGATAGGATACTTTTCAAGAGAGGTGAGATACCCTGGTATTTCATCTACGTGGCTGTGTACTAAAACCACCATCAACTGAATTGGCGCTAGAAGGAGGGCCACAATCTTAAACATCATGTAAAGCCTTCTTTTCTAGACAAATAAGGCTGGGGACTAGGTAGAGACATACCAGATCTAGTTCAGTTGGAGAAGAATTGCTATCCTTGACCCAGTTTTGAAGAACCAAGATGGATTAAGGAGTACCCAGAACTCCAAGAGCACAGTCTACCCCAAGAAACCTAGCTACAGTTCAAGTCAATCTCCCAAATATGGCTTTTTTCGTTGCCAATAATTAGTCTCCACTAAATTTCAACAACTACCATGACATGCTCAAAAATCGTGATAAGTTTTTCTCAAAGTTCTGCATTAACAACCCTGACAGAACTGCTGATGAACACATTAAGATTTTTGAGAGCAATATGTTCATGCTACAGGTACAACATGAGGATGTGGTCTGTAGGCTATTCCCCTACTCAGTGCAAGATGAAGCTTATTATTGGTTTACCAACCTTCCTTCTACTTCCATCAATTCATGGATGAATTTAAAAAAATGCATTTTTGAACCACTTCAAGATGCCCACCACCCTTGCAGACCTTTATAGGTCCTTTGTGGAGATTTGTAGATTTGAAGGAGAACTAATAAGCTCTTTCAACAACTAATTTCATAAGGCATATAACTATCTTCAGGCTCCTTTTGACCTTGCTCAACCAGTGGCTCTACGTATCTACTATATATCACTAGATAAGATGGCATCCATGTTTGTGAGAAGAGCTAATCCACCTCTAACAACTCTAGCTGAGACATATAGTGTAGCTGTTATGGTAAACATACAATTAGGGTAGGCTGCAATAGGGCCACTAAACCATATGGGTCCCACAGCTATGCCAAACCAAATACCTTTTATGAATCAGGCCTTAGCCAACCAAACTCTAGTGCTAAAACCCATTCCAATTATTGCATCCACACAAGCCCTAGTCATCCACCCTAGAGCACCAATCTCAGAACTACCACTTGCACAAATACCTTTTCTTCAATCAACTGAGGCCGCAAAAGCTAAGGATGATAAGGACAATATCAGGGAGTTAGTATAATAGATGAAGAAACTCACAATTGAGGTGACACACCTAAGACACTAGAATGCCTACTTGCAACAAAGAAACTAGGGTTAGAGCTAGTACCAGAATTAGAATTACCAAAGGTCCAATAGAACATGGAATACCCAGCTGAATAATGGTGGAGTCCCTTCACCATTGGATAATCAAAGCATAGAGAATCATCCACTTGGCTGAGTAATGTTGGGGGCAAAACCAACATTATCTTCATGGTGTAGGATCCACAACACCAATGCCCATTTTGAGTTAGACTGTCATGAATTTCATATAGCATCCAACATTTTCTAGAGGGAGGTCTAGAACGTAGAAGCCCAAGAGACTCCACCTACAAGGTATGAATTGTTACCCACTCAAAGCTATGACACTACCCTTATGTTAGATAGCTACATCTTCCCTTTGCAAGATAAAAATCAACCGGAGGAAGAAGAGGATGATGAGGTGCATGCCTATTAGTAGTACAATAGAACCCCATACAACCTCAGAAGTAACAAACCAAAGGGTCCTTTCACTACCTCCATACCCCTGAATAATTATCAAGTCCCACCTGACCCAAAGGCCTCCAATAAACCTGAGCCCCCTAAAAATATACCCCAGGATGGAAATAAGAGTCAACTAGCTGAGTCCTCCCAAAGGTCTGAAGTGGCTAAATTAGGACAATATGTGGTAGATGAGCTTAGAAAGATGAAGGTCAGCTTGTTAATATTTGAGTTGATGAAACTCCCAAAGGTTAGGATAGCTTTCCTTCAAGATATTGGGGCAAATTTTAGGACTGAGTCCTCCCCTAAGGAAATCCCACAAAAGGAAAATCTTGACAAAAGAAAAGGAAGAGTCCATGTTACAGATGCTGAACAAAAGGTGACCTTGTACAAGGAAAAGAGAGAGTCCCCTCCTTTTCTATTGACCCTCAGGATATTTAGGAAAATCTTCCACAACTACCTGGTAGATTTAGGGGCCTCCGCTAATGTGATACCTTTATCAATTTGCAAGGCATTGGGCCTAAATCTTGCCAAGTCCTCTAGTAAAGTTACTCAACTAGACAAAATAGAAGTCAACGTGATGGGAGAACTAAATTGAATTCACATGCAGTTGGCGTCGGACCCAAGAGTGTAACAGTACATAGGTATCTAAGTGGTTGATATTCCTGACACATATGGCATGTTGCTAAGTAGAGACTAGTCCAAAACATTGAATGGATACATAGCTACTAACTTTTCTCATATGGCTGCCATGAAAAGGGCTAGCTAACCAAATTCATACTAAGAGAGAACCCAAGATGAAGCACGTGATTACAAAATACAACTAGAAGAATGAAATCTTATACACAGAGGTGGATTTGGGAGTATATCTTCCTCAGGTAAACCAAGTCGAAGAAGTGCTTATGCTAAGTTACGATCGGTCCCCTGATGCACCACTTACCAAGTTTCGGGAAAGTACAGAAGCATGTGTTTAATCTGATCAAGGGTCTTCCTCAGATGATGAACCTACGATTTTTGAGGGATTTAAGAAATTTTTTGCTAAGTTCATGTGTGATCAGTTGGTTGTTAGGAGAAAAATACAAATGGAAGAACTACTACTACCTAATTGGTGTCATATTCACAATGTATCATATTTAGAGTTCACTTGCTCCTTATGTCAATAGGTGGTATATCAAGTCCAAAAACATTTGTAGTTGACTTCTACCCTCAATGAAAGGAAAGTTGAACCTATTCTTGTAGTTCATCATAAGATTACATCGCAAGGTAGACAAGAGCTTGCTCCAGAGAAAGAGATGACAGACCCCAAAATCTAGACATTAAGATTTGATGGGTCAAGGTTTGGTTGCATATAGACTGCAGTTCCCCTGTACCAATAATGTAGTAGAGTATAAGTTGTTAGTACATGGACTGCTAATGGCACTCCAAAAAAGGGTTAAGGTAATTCAAGCATTTGGAGATTCAAAGTTAGTGGTCAAGCAAATCAGATGACAGTACTCTTGTCATGATAAGAGGCTAAATCGATACCAAAATAGAGTTTGGGATCTTGTAGAATGTTTTGATGGTTTCAATATCCAAGTAATCCCAAGGAAACAAAACCATGTCGATGATGCCTTAGCACAAAATGTAAGCTCATTGGAACCTCTTTCCATGTCTAATTTGAAGCAATTCACTATTGAATTGGTTCCAACCCCATCTGTGCCAGACAATATCACTCACTTTCAAGTCTTTGAAGATGACAAACACATCATTGATTTTTTTACATCTTCAAACATATTTGCTACATAGATAATTGATGAAGAAGAAGTAGAGCCTGCTAAAATAGATATAGATGGAGTTTTAAATTTGAAGACTAACACAATCCCTCTTGGTATGGTAGATTTAGAAAGGATCTTTGATTCATATCAGTTTGGGACTCATAAGAAAAAAGTTGATTCAATTGGAGGAAAGTGTGAACCATACAACTTGGGTACAGAAGAGGAAGTTAAAAATGTATTCATTGGGAAGATATGTACTCTTGAGGAAAGGAAACGAATTATTCGGGCATTGAGGGATTATCATGATGTCATTGCTTGGAGTTATGAAGACCTGAAGAGATATGATACATCTATCATAACCCATACTATACCTCTCAAGCCAAGAGTCAAGCCATTTAGGCAAAGACATCGACCGAATAATGCTTTTCTAGAACCATTGATTTTCAAAGAAGTGCTAAAATTGTTGACAACAAGAATTATCTTCCCAGTGAGGCATTCCACATGGGTGGTGAATCTAGTACTAGTGTGTAAAAAGAATGGCAAAATACGACTATGTGTAGACTTCATAAATTTGAACAGAGCTTCAAAAAAGGACAATTATCTACTGCCATCTCTTGATAAAGTGTTGCAAGTAGTCAATGGATCACAGATGATGTCATTCTTAGATGGGTATTTAGGTTTCAATCAAGTAATGGTTGAATATGCTGACAAAATTAAAACTACTTTCACATGTAAATGGGGAATTATGCATATCGTAGGATGCCATTCAGTCTAATAAATGTGGGATCAACATTCCAATAGGCCATGGATATTGCTTTCAAAGGCTTGGTCAGTAAATGTATTATCATTTATATGGATGATCTAACCATATTCTCCAAGAAGAGGAGTAACCATATTTCTAATTTGAGGAAAGTACTGCAACGTTGTAGAGATTATGGAATTTTGTTAAATCGCAAGAAATGTATCTTCAGTGTCACTTAAGGTAAGCTGTTAGGACATGTGATCTTAGAAGAAGGTATATTGATAGATCCTACCAGAGTTCATGCTATTCTTAAGATCAAACCTCTAGCCAACAAAAAGGAGTTAAACTCTTATTTTGGGAAGATCAATTTAGTTTAGAAATTTATTACTGGTTTTGCTGAGATCATTTGACCTTTGAATGCAATGTTAAAATGAGATGCTAAGATTGAGTGGACATTAGAAGCCAAATATGCCTTTGTAGAAATTAAGCAAGCAATAGCCAATGCTCTAGTACTAACCTACACTCTCATCAAAGCAGTCAAAAATTCTATCACTACATTCTGAGAAGCAAAGTGACTGTTGTTGTTCCTGATGTTGGAGTTAAAGCATTACTGATGCAAAATGAATTAGGTGAGAGAAGAGGAAAATGGGTCACGATATTATAGGAGTTTGATCTAGAGATATAGCCCATGAAGCTAGTGCGAGGATAGGCACTTACTAAGACTATGGCAGAAATAGATCCTGGGTCAGTGTCTCAGTTGTATGTGTTTGAGGACATTTCGAAAGATGAATGGTATGGTGATATCTTGTTCTACCTCCTTAATCAACGATGCTCACCTCACCTAAATTTAGTTCAAAGAAGATCTTTAAGGCTAAAAAGTAATAGCTTTATGGTTAAAGGATCAATCTTATACAAGAGGAATCACGAAGGAATTTACTTAAGGTGCCTAGGAAAAATAGAGGTGATGTAGGTGTTGACCAGTTTTCATCAAAAATTTGGGACAAGCCACGGTTCAGCACATTCCATGAAAAATCAAATTCTCTAAGATGATTATTACTAGCATACATTGTTCAAAGATGCCGATGCACATACCTGAACCTATCATATTTGCCAGACTGCTACTATAAGGGAAAGAAATGCTGCTATACCATTACAACCAGTGGTGGAGGTTCGTCCATTTGCACAATGGGGGCTCAACTTCATTGGTATGATCAACCCACCTTCTTTTGTGGGCCACAAGTATATTCTAACCGATACTGACTATTGTACAAGATGGTCCAAAGTTCAAGCATGTAAACAATGTACAACTAAGGTGGTAATTGAATTTGTTGAAAAGCACATCATTACAAGGTTTGGTTGTCCTTTTTCTCTTATTTGTGATAATGGGTCATCATTCTCTTCTTTACACTTTTCAAACTGGGCCTTTGACTATGGTATTGTACTGAAGTTCTCATCTAATTACTACCCTCAATAAAATGGAGTACCTGAGTCAACAAACAAAAATCTTCTTGAAGTCATTAAAAGGTTGCTTGATGAGAACCACAAAGACTAGCATACCCAACTCAGATTTGCCTTATGGGCAGATAGAACAGACACAAGGCTGCCCTAAGTACTTCACCCTATCATCTGTTTAATGGACTAGAACTTGTTTTCCACATCCATTTGTGAATTCCTGTACTGCAATTTATACAAGACTACCTAGAGCGAAATGACAAAATTTTAGGCCACTTAACCCAACTACTACACTTAGAAGAGAAATGCGAAGGCATGATTGAAAACTTTGCTAAACATCAAGGTGTAGTAAAATGAGGGTTTGGCAAGAGATCCATGTTCAAGGCTTTCTACATTTCTTATTTGGTCCTATATTGGGACAAGGCCCATGAGAAGAAGGCTGAACATGGGAAGTTTGATAAACTTTGGTTAGGCCCCTACCAAATAGATGAGATCCTAGGGGATAGTACGTACATATTGAAGACACTTACTAGTGAGGAACTCCCATTCCTATTAATGGGCCATTCCTAAAGCACTATTTTCAGGCTTAGGAGGCACCCTAGCCTTCTTTTGTGTGCATAGTTAGTCTTTTTCCATTCGTTTTGTTTTGGTTAAGTTAGTTTTCTATTTTAGTTTAGTTTCTACTTTTCATTTTTTGTTTTCCTTCAGTTGTTAGTTGTTGTTTGCTTTGCTTAGGTCAGTTGTTTCGCTTTCTTTATTTCTACTTCTTGCGTCTATTTTTCTAGGGTTCTCCACTTCTTGAACATGGTGGTAGCTATGCAGTCCTCCAAAGGGTCCTCTTTGGGTAACTAATCTCGAGGATTTCTTTGAGAAACTTTGGTTTTCCACTCAGGTCTTCATGTGGGTTCTATTGTTATTCAGAGATGGTATGATGCTTTTTCATGGGAAAGGAGTCATTAGTTTGTTTCACTTGAAGTATTTTCTAGTCATATATCTCTCACACTTTTAAATAATCCTAAAATTTCTAAAGGAGTCTTGGTGATATTGGGTTAAGTGAAAAATCTATAGTCTGACCTTTATCGCCATTATAATTCCCAACTGAGTGAAGTTAAACCAATTCGTAGGCCATGTGATATTTATCATGTGTTACAAGGGTATGTGGTGCTTTCTAGTACTCATATCAAGAGCTAATCTCAAATGCATTATCAAATAAATACTCTGTTAAAATCAATACTTCCTAATTTTTCTATAAAATGTTCAATCATCTAGAGGATTCAAGTAACTCCATCAGGGGCTATGGACTCCTAATAGGCAGTAGAGCAATGCTTGAGGGAATCATAGAGACAACTCTATTGGGACTATAGATGCCTGCTAGTAGTGGGACAATGTCCAAGGTAGTTCAAAAGGTGTGTATATTTGTGTAGTTTAATACAAGTGAACCTTGACAATGTTAACAGTAGAAGGATGGGAATGAATGCAAACGCACACACTCAGACTTTCAGGATATGGATAGTTGTACTGATTTAGTGATCTCTGCTTCTTTGATATGGTATCATGTCGTCTAGTCTAATATGTGGGAAACACAAAGATTCTAGGTTAGAAACTATTGTTTATCCTTGAAATTCTTTAGAGCATCTCACAAGGACTCAAACTTTCTCTGATCAAACCCTTCCTCAACAAATCCTATATTTGTCTATTCAATTCTTCATTCTCTACCAGTGTCATTCTATGTGCTGCTTTATTAGGCAAACTAGCTTTGGGTATAAGATCCATGTGATGATTGATACTCCTAATTGGTGGCAATCCTTCAGGTACATTATCTAATATGATGTCTTCATACTCTGTCAGCAACTCAGTTATCTCCTCCAGTTGTGATTCTTCAGTCTCCTTCTTCAGTGTTTCAGGTTTCTTAAGAGCCTAAGCATAACACATATTCTCATGTCTCAAACCATCCAAGAATTTTCTTCCATCTACCAAATAGATTCTAGCATTTCCACATACTTCACTCTTAGGATCATCTTCCAAAGGAATCAAGGTAATTATCTTTCCATTTGATGTTATAGTGTAAGTGTTCTTTCTCCCATCATGTATAGCTTTTCTGTCATACTGCCATGGTCTAACCAACAAGATATGACATGCATCCATAAGCATAATATCACACAATACTTCATCATGATAAGATCCAATATGAAATTTCACCAAACATTGCTTACTCACTAGTACCTTATGATCATCCTGAATCCATGCTATCTGATAGGGCTTAGGGTGTTTTGATCTTTCCAACTTCATCTTAGTCACCATCTCTTCTGAAATGAGGTTATCAGAACTACCACTATCAATTACAACTTTACAACATTTACCTCTTGATTTGCATCTAGTTCTAAACAAACGTTTCCTCTGCAGTGGCTCCTCATTTGTCTCTACTTGAAATAGTTCTCTTCTCATGATAAGTGATTCTCCTTTCTTAGGTTTACCAATTGAACTGAGTGATCCAATAGGTTCTTTTTCTAGATAAGCTACTCTTCCACTATTCTTCGTTCTCTTGTTTGTACTCCATTGATTACATTCAAATGCTCTATTTCCTTTGCCTCAACACTTAAAACAAGTTCCTCTAAATGTTCTCCTATCAAGTCCTCTTCCTTCTATTTTGTATCCATCACTCTAGTATGGACTAGGGTTTCCTCTGCGATAGAAAATTCTATCATCTCTCTGATATGCACTCTTATCTCTATCCTCCTTGAATCTGTTCTCTTGTCTGTTCTACTCTGCATATGATCTCTCTCCTCTAAAAAATGTTCTACCTCTCTAAACTTTACCTCCTTTGCCTCTCTATCTTTGATCATGCCTTATATTCAACTTTTATTCAACTTTCAGGGCAAACTGGTATGCTTCTTCCAATGTTGTCATCCTTACCAAACTCAGTTCTTCTTGAATGTTCAATCTCAGTCCATTGATGTATTTAGCCACTTTCTCCTTGCTTGTTTCACTATGTCCTATCCTTATGATCATTTTATGAAATTTTTCAGTATAGTCCTTCATAGATTTCTCCTTTTGTCTCAGGTTCTGTAATCTCTTCAACAATTCCAATTCATAGTCAGCAAGTATAAACTAGTTCTTCAATTTTATCACCATCCTATCCCACTTTGTAATATTTTCTTTTTCTCTTCTATTTCTATCCAACTAAACTTCTTTACACCATATAGCTACATGTCCTTTCAACTTTGTCTATGCAAATTTCACCTTCTTTGGATCTTCAATTTCTTCATACTCAAAGTATTCTTCCATATCATTTATCCAATCAATCAACTCCTCTAGATTCAAATTGCTAGTGTAATTCAGTACATCAACTCTAGGTCTTTTTCCAATATTTGAAATAGCTCACAACATCTTCACTTGATCTGATTCTTCTTCTTCATCACCTCCTAGGGTTACTTCATTTTGATCATAAGATTGAAATTCCTCATCATCATCACTTTCAACATTAGGTCTAGGTGTAAGTCCTCTTCTCTAGTCTTCTTCAACAGTATCCAAGTGAACTCGCATGGTTCTCATATTTTCCATCATCTCATCCATTCTTCCAGCCATTGTTCCAACAACAGGGATCCTCCTTGGCAGCATTCTTCCTAGGATCAAGTGTGACTACCACAAATTCAGCGATCAGGCTACAAGGTGACAACTACCTCACAATCTGCAATCAGTTGCAACACTAGTAACGTACCTTAGATTCAGTGATATGTTTAGAATAAGATCTTATGGAATTCCTTCACCAACTTCACTCAATTCACTCCCAAAGATTCAAACTTTCACTCTGATACCACTTGGTACAGTCACGATTAGGAGGGTCCTCAAGAAGAACAATTTAGACCATGCAGCTAGAGTAAAAACAACGGAAACAACTCCAAGATATAAAGAAAATATAGACTTACTCATTTAGTATATCATAGAATCCAAATACAAATTGGCCAGCAACATGCAGTCATACAATTAGGGATCACAAGCCTGATAATAGAATTACAGAATATGCACAAGATATGGTTTTATAGCTCCTTCGTGAGAAATTCAAAATATCAAACTTAAAACTATAAATCTCTACTTTCCTAGGCATCTATTACATCGATTTATATCATCTCCAGAACATAAGAATCCTCTGCATTGGCCAAGGAAGATCACAAACTCCAATGAAGAGCTATAACATGTGTACATAGATAGGTTAGACCTAACTGAATAGAACTCCTCCGCAAATGAATGGAATGGTGTGTAGATCTCACAGAAGGTGGGCCACAATCTAAACAAAATTTAATGATGTGCCATTTAGCTCCACAAGTCATGAAATGCTCTGGAGGTCTTCTCCTTTACCTGATTATCTGAGACTGTCAGGATGCTCTATTCTAAGAAAACAATCGATCTTTTGATAGAGATAACTCTCTGATAACTTATCTAAATGATCTAAATTTTAGATATGATGTGCATGAATGTGTCTAGCTTCTAAGTCCAGCTCCAGAAGATCTGAAATGTGAGCAAATTGAAATGCAAATATTTTTTTTTATGCAAGATTGCTCTTGAACCAGGGATGCTCCTGCATCAAGATACTAGAAGGAGGACAGAGATAACAATGCATACCAGAGAAATGATAGAACTTTCTACATCAGATGAAACCCTAGCCCATACCAAAGTGAAGGATATAATAAAGAAGGAAGAGGACCTAATAGGAGGACATTTAGAGGAACCTATTTTAAGTGTGGAGGTGAAGGACATAGAGCATTTGAATGTAATGAAGGGAGTACAAGTAAGAAGACATAGAACATTGGAAGAGAAGCCTATATAGAAGAAAAACCTATTGGATCACTGAGTTCAGTTGGTAAACCAGAGAAAGGAGAATCACTTGTGATGAGGAGAGCACTATTTCAAGTAGAGACAAATGAGGAACCACTACAAAGGAAAAGTATGTTTAGAACCAGATGCAAATCAGGAGGTAAATGTTATAAAGTTGTAATCGATAGTGGTAGTTTTGACAACCTAGTTTCAGAGGAGATGGTGACTTGATTGAAATTGGAGAGATTGAAACACCCTAAACCATTTCAAATAGCATGGATTTAAGATGATCATAAGGTACTGGTGAGTGAACAATGTATGGTGAAATTTCATATTGGATCTTATCATGATGAAGTATTTTGTGATTTTATGCCTATGGATGTGTTGGCAAGAGACACTATATGGACTCATGAATGTTGTCATTGATGGCAACAAAGGTTATCCCACACATCCGCAGGACATGCTGAGTCTTTACTAGAAGTCAGATTGAAGAAGTGTTGAGGTCCAGTAAGCAAGAACAGAGCAGTCAGTAAGGTCCGATAGAAAGGTCTAAATCTCTCAGAAGACGTATCTTAGTGAAGTGCAGATTTGGGGAATTCAAGAGGAGTACCTTGACTAATAGAATCCAAGTATTTAGCCTCCGGTGTTGAAAGGATGAAAAGATATGAATACTTGAGTGTCAGGTTCCTGATTGGCAGTGTGGACAGAGGAAGAACTAACTGACAGAACATCAGGCATTGTTCCGGATGTGTTACTAATGATGGTAAAGGTTCTCAAGGCATAAGTTATGATTGGCTGACAAGATTGATGACTTCTACAAGTATATCCTTGATCCACATTACTTGGTATGCAAGGATTCAGCTGACAGATCAGAGTTTGAGGAAAATATTGACTATTTCAGATGCTGACTAGAAAGGTGATGAAATCACTTGTGTGGATATATATACAAGATAGATTTAGATGTGAAGGTGTGTGTGGTGTAATGTGTAGTGCGAAGAAAAGCAAAAGAATAGTGTGGAAGCAGAAAGGAAGGTCTGGTATGTGATAAGACAACAGCACAAAAGAAGAGGAAGGATGAAGTGCAGCAGGTCAGTTTATTGAGCCTAACTGGAACTGAACTCCAGCATATGTGGATGCTTCTCATCAGTTCAAGGATCTTTTTACTCTTCTCACAACTTGTAGACAGTGAGTCTCTTGTAGGTAGTGAGCCTCTTGTGAGCAGTGTGCTTGGGCAGTGAGCCCTAATTAGCAAGTGTCATTTTGTATTTCTACTCTTCTAACATAGAATACAATTTTGGGTTAATCACCCCATGGTTTTCTCCCTTAATAGGGTTTCCATGTCAAAAATATTGTGTCATGTGTATTTCCATATCATGGTTATGTTTACTTATTTGATTTGATGCTACATTAATCATTAAGAAAATTTAGAAAGCTGAAACAATTAAGATAACTGATTCACCCCCCCTCTCAGTTATCAACAATTGGTATCAGAGCCAATTTTCTCTAAACAGAGCCTAACAGCTTGAGGAAGATCTAGGAATTAAAATGGATATGTATGGTTTGAAGGAACAACTTCAGTCTGCCCTAGATGATCTTGAACATTCCAACTCTAAAGTCAATGAATTGAAGGAAAGACTTAAATAGGCTGATGATTTCATAAATGAATTAAAAGGGAAACTAAGCATCTCTATGAAGAAGAGAAAGGAACTTCTTCAGCAATTAGCAAGTCAAAGTGAAACAAATGATACAAATGAAGAGCTAAAGGAGAAAACTCAGTTATGTAAAAAATTATCAAAAGAGGCTATTATGATAAGACATGAAATGGAATCAGGAGTTATGAAATTCACCCAAGAAATTGAAGAAAAAAGAAAGACTAAAGACAATCTAAGACAATCTCTCAAGGAGAAATCAGAAGACTGCCACAAGGTGGATAGAATAATTAGACATCTTGAATCTGATCTTTAAGATGCCAAAGATAATGAAGAAAAACTTGAGGATCAAATTGACTCTCTTAAAAAGGATCTTGAAACAGCAAATGAATACAAAGAGAAATTCAAGATAAGCTCTGCTCAACTTGAAGTTCATCTTTAAAGCCAAAAGAGGGTAGATGACAAGCATGGCTTAGGATATGAGAAAGGTGAAAGCTCCAAATCCGGTCAGAAGAATTTTGGATCAGGAAATCCAAGGAACAAACCTAGAAGACCTCCGATAAGACAGCCCAATGCTCAAAGATATCCATCTTTCAATGGATACTGCCACAACTACAATAACTTTTGTCATAAAGCTAATCAATGTAGAAAGAGAATGAATCAAACTAATTCATCCTTCTCCGGACAGTGCTTCAACTGCAAAAGGTATGGTCACAAATCTCATGAATGTAGAAATATGCAAATGAACAATTCATTCAATGGTAGATGCTATACATGCAATAGAATAGGTCATATGGCTAATCAGTGTAGATCAATAGGTTATCAGTTAAATATGCAAATAAATGTTGTTTGCTACAATTGCAATAGATCTGGTCATATTGCCAAAATCTGTAGAAGTAAGAATCAGGACAAAAGGGGTCAGGTGCATCATAATTAAAATCAAGACAAAGGAAAAGGGAAAGTGAATGCGGATGAAGTTAAGAGTGAAATGAACAAGATTTGGGTAAAGAGAAGTATAGAGAATGTAGGGGATGGATCTGCACCAGAATCTAGTGCTAAAATTCCTTCCAGAAATTGAATAGATGGGCTTTGACTCCGAGGGAGTAACAAAAGAAAAACCAATTCCCCCAGCTAGTCAATTGGTGCCTGAAATTGGCACTTGAAAGGTTGCGGATCAAAAGGGTTTTCAGAGAAACATCAAAAGAAGGCTTGGTTAAGATTGGGAAGATCCACAAGAAAATTTGAAAAGTTTAATCTATCAAAAATGATCCGGTTTAACAGTCATCCAGTATAAACAGGACTTTCACAGTTAAATCTGGTACGATTCAAATTATTGAGATACCTTGATTTGTGGATAGATCAAATGGTTGAGAAAAGTAAGAAAACTCATTGTTAATCACCAAGGACAATTCTAAGCATATTACAGTGATCTAGAAAGAGATCTACTTCAAAATAAGAAGAACAGTACAACTGGAATAACTTGAGTTGCGCATTTATTGCAGTATGAATTTAGGGTTTCTCTGGCAAATAAAAGGGTTCTTGCGCTCGTCAGTTGCACATTTGCATTTGAAAGGAAAGAAAGGAGAGCTCTGCAACAAACTGCTTCAAACTTCTCAAAGGCCAACCATTGGAGTAGATTCAATCAAAAAAATATTCAAGCTCACTTCGCAAACCCTACAGACACAAAAGGTATTCTCCGTTATCAAATATCTCTCTATAAATCCTTGAATGATGGGTACTTTGAATATTGTGAAGATCTCTGATAGGCCTCACCCCAAATTTAAGAAACATCCATACAAATCCTTGGAAGTAGATCCCCTAGGAGTATTTTCTAGTGTTCCGCATGGTGTGTTACATACAGAAGATATTAGGGTTTACATACACGTGAATATTGAAGAGTTTGGGGAATTCAAACTAAGAGACATCTATCACAAACAATTGATAGATAATGCTTTTGAACTTAAACCATAATATAAGAGCATCCAAGAGAAACATTTTGATCAGTACATTCATTTCCCCTCCTTTGAAGAAGATGAATGGGTCCGGTATGTATTGAGTAGGGTGCATGATAACTTCTTATGGCTGAATGGGCCTTGCAAGATCACTAAGGAAGCAATTAGGGTAGTAACTGGTTTACACTCCTCTAGAGGGATACCTGTCCTCAAATCTGTCAAAAACCACATTGTAACTGAGGCCACCGGATCAAAATTTGATAAGAGGGCAATGACCATTGAAGATATCACTGACCCAAATATCAAGTTTGCATCTATGATAATAGGGTATAAGATATATCACTCTAGTAGGGAGAATTCAGTATCCAGAACTGCAGTGTATACTACCTATGAGATGTTGAGAAAGAATGCAGAGTATGATCTCTGTGAACTCCTTTTGAGTCAATTGATGGAAAACATACAGAAGATCAAAAAGGACAAGAACTCCTTTAAATATGGTGGACTGATATTGTGTTTATTTTTCTACTTCATGAATGAGCTGCCCGGATCCAATGGATGGGTATGGCAAAATAACAAACTGGTAGCAATTCAAATCAGAGATTACTTGCATGAACTTGGGGATGCCAAGGCAAGGAATACAGCTCTGTGGGGGTACTTTAAGAACTTCCAAAATACTATGAAAATCAGAGAAAGAATCCCAAAATCATTGGTTGAGAAATATAAAGATACAGTGTGCTTCATGGTAGACACTGATCAATGCCTAATGGAGGCAGTGGAGCCAAGGACAGTTTGGATCATGCCTATGGGGTATGAAGTTGATGAAAAAATTGTGGAGCTACATATCCAACACATGCTAAGCCAGCCAAAGGATCCAAAGGCAGAAAGATTTGGAACCTTTGAAGTACTGAGTGTAAAAGTTCATGTGGAACTCAGACAACTGGAAATAAAGAGAAAAGCAAGAAAAGAGGTTGAAAACATTGCCAAAAGCTTTGGCATATCAAAAGAGGTGCTTGATGCCAATAAAGAAAAGATGGAAAGAGCAGAGAAAGAAAAGGAAGAGGCAGAAAAGGAAAGTGCTCCAGTAGAATCTTCCACCTGGACCAGATCATCAAAGAAATCTGCACATGCCATTGCTAAGAGCTTAAGGGCATCAAAATTGGAAGCAAAATCATCCGGCAGAGGAGAGAAAAGAACTAAAACAAAGGCCACAAGGTCTTATGTCAGTCAGAAGGATGACGAAGAAACTGAATCAGATGAGGAGATAAAGAAAATGAAGAAGAAGAAAACATCTGGTGAACCTTCTATCAGTCAAGGTGAAGAAGAAAAGCCAAAGGAATTTGTAGAAAAGCCCACTTTGTCTTTAGATGATGTCATCAAATCAGTTACTGTGGATGGAAACCTTCAACCAATGGCTACATTCTATGATGACTATAATGAAGCTGACCAAAAGATCTTGCAGGAAGCAGTAGTTAAGTATCTGAGTATATACAATAAGGCTTTTATTGAAATTATATCTCTTATTCCCAAAAGCCTAGAAAAAGAGTTAGAAGTAAGAAAGAATAATGCCATGGCAAAATATATTGAGATCCGGGAGAAGATAGCTATTCAGCTCTATCCTTCAATCACTCAGAAACAAATGAATATGATCTTCAAAGATTGCAAGGATGAGTTCTAGAATAAAGCCAGAATGAATCTCCTTATGCTTGGAGAAATTGATAAAGTGGCAAACGAAACTAAAGAGATCCTCCAAAATGCCTTTAAAAGATTCAATCTTCAAAAGGTTTTTCTACATTAGTTTTGAAGTGTCAGAGGCTACTTCTTAGGGGGAGAGGACAAATAAAGGATGATAAGATTTGTATAGATAGGGGGAGCCTATATGTTTTTGGTGGTGCAAAAGAAGACCACTAGCCCTTTGCCCTTGATATCAAAGGGGGATAATTTTTGCATATTAGGTTAGTGTTACCATCAATGACAATGGGGAATATTATTGCATATGTTGTCATTGATGTCAATAGAGTTGTAATGTGGATAGCATAGTGTTGAATATATGCTATCAAAGGAGTGTTGATGTGATGTCAAAGGAGTAGATCAATGATTAGTATCATCTATACATAGTTGTACCAGCAGATTGGAGGAGCAGTGATAGTGGAAGATAAGAGATCAGTATCATCTATACATAGCCATACCTTACCTTCTGAAGTTCATGATAAATGTAAGTTGTCAATATCTTTGATGTATTGTGTTGATAATGAATGTCATGGAAGTAATGTTGGTTGTACTTTGTTGTATTTTGATGACTTGGACTCATGGTGGTTGGTACCTAATGAAGAAAGTTGAAAAAGTTTGAAGAAATTTGTCTAAGTTCTAGTCAGGAAAGGTGGCATAGGCTCAGGAAGTTGTATTGCATATCTCCACAAATGAAGATATGATCCTACGAATTGAAAATATAGCTTGTAACTTCTCTCAAGCATGTATGGTTCAAATTTGAGATCTTGAAACCTACCACAAAGTGTTTTAGAGTCAGCAGAGTGAAGGTAATGATGAAACATGGTAGTTGCAGTCACAAAGGGGCAGAAGATCGCTCTACACTTCTTTGCACCTAAAGATATGACATTAGGATTTGGAGGACAACTAGATACGAATGAGAGGTATGATATACTCAAGTTTTAGATGTTACAAGTGTACTGCAGTAGTTTCTAGAGTTAGCTATGTGAAGACAAGTCTTGTTGTTGGTTAAGGTAAGTAGATTGAGATAGTAGATGCCACCATATTTCATCGCATCTTGATATTAGGCTTTGTTGATTGGACAATAATCTCATATGGTCATTTGGTATGCTCAGTTCAAATTTTAAGTGTCTTTGTTTACCGCAAGTCTATTTTTCAATGTTCTACATCAAGACTTTGTAATCAAAGTTTGTTAGGGATACCAACTTTAGTGTTTGAGTGTTTGTGCCAGCATGAAGTAGCATAAAATGATAAAAGGAGTGTACATGATTGTTTTTCAAGTTGTATAATGCCTATTGTGTGGTCTGCATGATGTTATTTTTTCTCTCTGGTATCGGTTTAGGTCTGGAGCTAAATGTAAGGAAGGATAAGTGTTTGGTGAAGCCAACTTGGTGTGTGTTAATGATTGTTCCATGTGTTTGGAAGAATACGCCAGCATGGAAATGTGTGCTAAGGTAAATTAGGTCCTAGTTATCACTTGGTTTGAACTACATTTGATTCCTACATTATCCTAAATGACTTGAGAGTTGACAAATTCTTAAGGCCATTGCATGTTTCATGTTACATGTTTCATCTTGGCTGACAAAGGAGAAAGTTTTTGAAGAGTTGAGGATGATATAAAAGTCAGATTAAGATTGTTACAAGGTGTGATATGAGTGTATGGTATGTTTGTAATTATAATGTGCAAATAATATAACTATAGAAGCAGTTTTGATAATGAAATGTGGAAAGGATCAGTTCAGGCATGGTAGCACAAATGCGATGTTGTTACAGAGCTAGTGAAGGTAGTTGTGATGATAGAAAAGAGGTATTTGAAGGTATTATGATATTGTGGAGCTAAGTATAGTGCTTGTGAAGAGGTGAATGGAAAGAAGTCAATAATGCAGAGTTTGTAGAGACTAGTAGAAGATTGAGATTGAAGTAGTTTCTTGTGTTGAATCATATGAATCAGATAAGTGTTTTTGTATAGAGGTTGTAGCCTCATTTTGTTGCAAGTGTTGTAGCACTTGAGGAAGTTGTAGCTTCCTTTGGGTTGAAGCCCATTAAATTATGTATTAGGGAGTTGCATCATCCTTGGGGTTGTAGCCCATAAATGTTAATGTAAACCTATTTTATTTGTGAGGATGAATTTGGACAGTAGATCCAAGTAGATTACTCTCTGTGTTTTTTCCCTTCTAGGGTTTTCCACGTAAATCTAGTGTTATGGTTGTCTGCTTGTGTGATCTTTGGGTTCTTATGGTTTAAGTGCTTACTTTTGATTAAATGTTTTGAAGAAAATAATTTGATTAAGTACTAATTCATCCCCCCCTCTCAGTACTTTTGTGTGTTCAACAAAGTTCCCTTGAAGTTTCACCAGGAATCAGTTATTTCTCTACTTTCTCATTGTCCCACCACGTGGTTACTTCACCATTAAGATGATATATTGCCCAAATTTCTTTAGTTTCATTAGTCAAATTTCTAAGTTCAAAATATTTCTCCATTTCTATTATCCAGTCTTTGGCTCCATCTCTTATAGTTTTACCATCAAACTTAAGTGGTGTGATTCTCTTAAGGTCTTGTCCAATTTAGTTTCAAATTTAGCCCTATTGTTAACTTCTTCTCTCTCATGATTAACTTATTCCTGATCTCCCTGGTTTTCATGTTGATTCACAGCTTCTCGATTTTCCCTAACGTCTTTCTCTAATATGTCCATCCTATTCCTTGTTTCTAGTAAGAGGTTCAAGATTTGATCTATCTTGCCTATTTGTTCATGACTTGGACCACCATGGTCAAATTTCCTTGTTTGCACCATATTTTCTTACCTAGAGGGCCCTGCGAACAAAGAGTCACAACTTAGTGTAGACATAAAAAATTGACCCCACAACACATTCCTATTCATCCTTGATTGCATTCCTATAAAATCCCTAAATCATCTCCTAATTATTCCCTAATTTACCTTTTATCACCATTTTCCATAAATAATAAATTAAAATTAAAATAATTAATTTATTATTTATTGACCATATCCTTTTGCATGAGATTTGATTAATTACATAAATTAATTAAATCATCCCTTTCTACCCATTTCCCATCTCGTTAATAATAAATTAAATTTAACAACTTTAATTTATTATTAACCTAAACCTAATCCAAAATTCATTCAAAAACCTGTTCACCGTAACTAAAATCAAACCTATAAAATACCTACCTTTACCCTAACCACCTTTTACCGT
Organism: Cunninghamia lanceolata; assembly: GCA_027924645.1. Classification (NCBI taxonomy): domain Eukaryota; kingdom Viridiplantae; phylum Streptophyta; class Pinopsida; order Cupressales; family Cupressaceae; genus Cunninghamia; species Cunninghamia lanceolata. The sequence continues at coordinate 16,105,626 of BSBN01001121.1, read as the reverse complement.
TTAACTACCCGAACTACTTCTACCCAAACCCTATAAAAATCAAATCCATTTTCATTTATCCCCCTGGCCAAAATTATATCAGAATTATGCAAATACAATGAGCAACCACATTTTTAAGCATATTTGGTAACATTTATTTTATCATATCTTTTGATCTATTTGGTGGTGCATTTGATATACATTTCTAGGGTTTGCAACAGTTTCTTACCTTTTTTTAATAGAAATTTATATTGCTGCATACAATGGTGAACCTGACGTGAACCTCCTTCCTAAAATTGGATGTTTTGCAAGCATTTTTGGTTTAGTTTGTGCAAGTTTCTTGATGAATCTTGGAGGTCATCTTGCACAAGTCTCCTCTTGGTTTAAATTTGACTGCACTGTTGATTTCATAGTTGCTCGCAGACAAAGATCGACATATAGTACTTTGTGTTTCGCAAAAGTTGAAATTTTTTGATTTTTTTTTAAAGTTTTGGGACCTTTTAGCCCTTGGACTGGTACGATCTGTACCTTTTTTTTTACATAACTTTGTTACTACTCTTTGTTCACTTGGCTGAAACATTTATTCATCTGTTAATCATTTGACTCTTTGATTATTAATATTCCTCACTGAGTATACATTTCGTGTGGATCTGCAGGTTCCCTAATTAGGTCTTTGTCCCTTTGTCTCTGGACTTTAGCTCATTGTGAAACCTTTTGATCATTAGATAATAATCATTTTTTTTTGGTTGCAGGCATATCATTGAAAATATGTGTTGGTAAATAGAGTCTTTTTCCTGCAATTTTTAAGCAACTGTTAATTCTCATCATGATTTAGTCTTAACCATTTCTTGGGTGATAGTTTTTTGTGTTTTCTGTTAGTTCACTTTATATGAACCATTGCTTATTCAAGCTCGAAGTTTATATATATTCATTAGTTCTCATATCAAGTGAGATTTGTAGATTTGGTTGGCTCGACTTATTAGTTGCATATAGTTGGAACTGCTAACCACCAATTGTAACTACTCTAACTATTGTTTCTTGGTGCATACTCACATATGGAGAAGTTCACACTATATTTCCTTATTTCAAAGTTAATTTGCAATTCATAATGTGGGCATTATAGCGCTTGGGGTTATCTCATGTTGTAAAAACAATTCACACCAAAATTTTAATTCATGCTTGGAAACTTTCTCAACTTGTCAGTTGTTCCTATCGCCGCTCTCATTATTTATTCATTAGTTACTTGGTAACTATTTTGTCTTCTGAATCTATTGTGAGGTGGTTAAGTCTTGGTTTTCTAGTACATTGCTAATATATTTGTTTAATTTTTCTTGAGTTGGCTTATAACTGTCCTCAAATCATTTTGATAGATATAAGCATCATTTATTTCATGCAGGAATTTCTTCTAAAGCTCATCATTTATTTCTATTAGCAAACCTCCCATGGGTTGTACCTATCAACGTATCCTTTGAACCACTTACGGGTGCAAGTGCAAGTTAAAAGGTTTTATAAGTGAGCATCACGGTCTCCTAAAAATTGCCTCATACGGTAAAATGAATTGAGGATAGATTTTTATATTTGAGAATTATAGTCCCTAAAAAATTGTCTCACACTAATGGCTCCTTTTAAATGTTTTCATAAAGTTAACTCTTTGCAGTGATTCATCTGCTGGGTGTATTCTATTTGGAGATTTTGCCAGTAGCAACTAGTATTCAGTATCAAACCCTAACATTATTCTTGATCATAAACATTGAACAAGAATATTTATTATCCATCGACAGTTAAGTATTTGTGGTGTCCTACAATGTATCCAATGACTTTTGATTGTTAAGATTAAACTGTCAACAAAACCTTAACATGAAGATCAAGAGAGAGTGTAGCAAGTATTGAAGCATTATCCATATCAAAAACTTGTTCTTCAAACTAGCTAGACTAGAGCAATCTCTGAGCATGTCATTGTGCAGAAACTATTACACATGATCAAAGTTATTTGGTAATAGCTAATGACAAGCTAACCACTAGAGAGACTATTTTCTTGTAACCCAGAGAATTTGTGAACTACTAGATTGCTCATTTTATTCCTTAGAGGTCGTTTTATTCAAACAGACATAACTTTTTCAATTGTTATTAGATTTTCACATTTTTATAGGCATCGGAAAGAGAATTCAGAGAGATTCACAAAAATACAATCAATTCCTTCAGATTCTGCCTAGAGTTGCATTTATAATCATTTGAAATTCAGAATTTCATTTTGCAAACATCAAACATTTTTTCTCTCGCAGCACATTTAACATTTTGTGGGTTTTTGTAGGATCATTTGTCTTGTCCTAATGTTTTCATTACATCTTTATGCCTATCAAAGACTATTTTAATTTTGCAAACTACTAATCAATGTGTTGTAGGTTCGATCGTTAGAGAATCTAATCTTGAAACATTGTGCCTTCTTTTTATAGATTAGATCACATCATAAGCAAGGGTTAAAATTAACAAGTGATTGTGATGTCTTTTGGTTTGCATTTCTATCATTGAATGTGTATGCCCTTTTAGGTGAAAAACCCCACACTCCAAATCCTGCACAATGTATTACCAAATCAAAGAATGATTACAACACACTTGCAATGGAATTTCTTCTAGGAGCACACAAATGTCGACTACTATCTAGTAATTCTAATAGCACAATAGTACCTACAAATGAACCATACAAACTACTCCCAGAAGCACCTTATTTATAGTGGGATACAAGCATGAAGGAAGCTTCTAGAGAAAGCAATAAGAGATGGGCATCCAGATCCATATGGCACACTTTTCAAACACATGTTTGACTCCTGTTACACTCGTACAATATTCCCTTACACATCTTACAAACCTCCATACTTGGGCATGCCAAATTTGCCCAAAATAGGTATGAAAGATGCTCTTATATCATCATAAAATCTAGATCATATATGACAACACTTACATTTGTAAGAGAATCTGTCATAACTAACTATTAATAAAATATTCTATTGCAACTTGTCATATAACAAACTTGGGCACCCCAAAATGGGCTAAGTCAAAGATGCCTCTTACAATGTCATACATACAGATGACATTTGTCTCATCCCTTCTATTTCTAGCTCTTAAAATGTCATAGAATCTATCATAGTTCTTACATGTCATAAACCTATTACAACACCCAAAAGATGCCGACACATGGAAAAATACCTCTACCACAAAGTGGGACACCTACCTCCTTATATAGGGATGAAAAATACATCTAGTCACCTTCCATGTAGGATGACACATCACCGTGCCAACTCCCACAAAGTGACAAAATAAGATTTGTATAGATAATTACAATAGTAGGAAAAAATAAATAAATACAACATTAGGAACTTGCCAAGGTTGAGATACTTCAATTCCCAACAATCATAGTGATTTATGCCCAACCACGAAGCTTAAGCTTCCTTATTTTTCTTTGAAAGAAGAAATCCTGACCCTACATGAAGGGCCTAGCAAGATGAAAATGATAAGCATGATGGAATCTAGTGCAACATGATATATCTAACATTTAACAAATAGTACCATCTATAGCAAATAAACTTATATCATGATTTGGAAGAGAGAGAAATAATCAAATAGTAATGAATACTAATGACATACAAGCTTTAGCTAAATGCATCTTTTTAAGTCGTGTTTAGAAGATATGTTACGAATAAAAACTGACCCTTCTCTATTTTCCCACATTTAGCACCCATATGAAACCCAACTTTAAATCTAAGAAATAACTTACTAAGCTAATTGACTAGATTAAACATAGCACAACTCGCCAATATAATTTCTGACATTAAATCAATTCAAATCATTCTAAAATTATATAAAATCTAAAAGAAAAGAATGAAGATAAATGTAATACATCTTTCCTAGACATACATCAGATCATAATAGAAAGAAATCTTATGGATATGTTATAATGACTTGATCCAAATTGACTCCTCTTTAGATGAACAACAACCAAAGATAAACTTCTAATTCTAAGTCGATGCCACTATGAAAGAATTAATGATATCGAAGTATGAATCTAAGCTCTAATGAATACAAGGAAGACATTTATACTATATGGCTCAAAGAAAAAATATGGATGTGACAAGAATGCAAGGCATATGACTAGGTATGTTTGACACCACAGATACAGATATGCATTTCATACCTTACAAATAGGGAGGAGCTTCTATTACCAAACCATAGCATGACCCAATCGGCTTGCAAGGAGTTATAGTTTCAAACACATAGCATAGACCATACGGCTAGCAAGGATCTTTAGGTTCAAACATATAATATATATTCACAACTTGCAGATGTAGTAACATATTTAGCTCTTAATCAGTGCCTCTAAAAAGAGTCAACATCTTCTAAAGGCAAGCTACAACAATGATATCTTTTAAAACAAACCAAAATATATAAGCTAAGTGCATGCGGAGCTATGCTACCATAGCTAAGAATACATTCAAAAGATATGCAACGAACAGGATACGTGATGACAACATAACATCAGCCCAAGATTATTCAATGCCAAAGGTTCAATACAACCTATTAAATCATCCTAGCTTAGTATGCTTCCATTGATACATTTAAATCAATAAATCAACCGAATAGAGACAAAAATGGGCTTCTAGATTGGTATTGGTAAAGGTGTATATGTAGGTTTAAATATTTATAAACTTAAAAATAAGGGTCAACACCTCTTAGAGATGTAAAGGAAGTTTTAAGGAATTCCTTTAAGAATAGAGCTAGATGCCTCTGCAATGCAGAAGAATCATTAAAGATTAATAGGTTGACACCTTCTACAAGTGTATAGGGAGTTTTTAAGGAATGAAAATGATATCATTCAAGAATATCAGGTCAATGCCTCTACCAACGCAAGGGAAAACATTTTGGGTCTTGTAAGGATAGAATTAACACCATTTCTAATACAGTTTTCAAACACATACAGTACCTGAAGAATGAATACTTGTGTAGCAACATGTAAATGATCCATTATATATTTAATTGTAAGATTGAGGAGTAAGATAGGTGAATAAAAGACAGGGAATAAACCAATAGATTTTCGAAATGATTCTAAGAACAATCTAAAGCAATTTATGGGGTTATGCAATACAATCTAAATCAAATGAAAACTCAATATTCATGGAAGAACATGCAATTCCAGGAAGCAATTTAAAACCAAAATTGCAAACATGCAACATGATCATCCATTATTTAATATCCTCATAAGCAAAAACATTCCATGAAATGATTTCAAGAATGCATATCTAGTAAAACACACCTCTATTAAAATTGCACAAAGATAGAGAATTTGACAAAGAATTATTAGTAGCCCCCAAGCTATGATTTCTTCAACCTTGCTCCATGATTTCATTTACTAAAAGCCCTGCTGCCCCCAATTTTTCCAGGCATTTGCTTCTACATTTACCCCCAATAATATATGTGAAAAGCCCCCCAAATCCCAACTTAGCATATATATATATAATTAATTAAAACATGATTTGTTTTATGAAAAATAAACTAGAAAATGATTATGAATCTCTAAAAAGGAAATAATTTCTCCTCTAATAGTATTATCATAGACTTCATTTTTCTAACTAAAATATAAATAAAATGCTTTTCCTTAAAAAAAAGATTTACGACACACGTATACACACAAATAATCAAAGAATAGATAGATATTATTTATTTCTAAGTGATAGTGTGTCCATTCTATCATGGCCGTAGTGTGTGCATTCTATCATGGCCATTTGCTTTCAAAGTGCTTGGCTCCCTCTCTCTGATGATGCCCTCCTTCTTGAGGTTTTGTTGACTTGTATGTCGTACTCATGAAAACAACATTAAAACATTAGTCCATGTTAGTACCCATAAAATAAAACCAACAATATACTCATCATAATATCTTTCATTGTCCATAATAATGTTCAACTTAATAGTGTGAGGGTAAAATAGTGCATCAATCAAATGAATAACAGATGACCCAAACATCAACAAAATAGAGAAACAAAGAAGATTCAAATAAGCAAAGCAATGAACAAACACAGCAAACCTCTTCCGTTTCGAAACTTCTGTTGTTCGCCTATCACGAATCGTCCTTTCGCAGATGAGATGAGCCCTCAGAGAGTGCAATCTTTTAAAAGCTGTTGGAGGAAGTCGATGGTGAACGGCTATAGTGTGACATGCAAGGAAGGTGAGCTCCAATGCAACAATGGTGATCTCAAGCTTGTGGATGACAAATGGGTGCCAAAGGCGCGCTGGTGATATTTCTGCAGAGTAACGATGTCAAAAGCTTGGATGAATAGAATGAAGGGATGAAGCTTCATTTATAGACTCGGAGGAATAGGAATCAACGGTTGAGAGAAGATATGAAGATCAACGGCTGAGGATGGTTGAGGAATGTGCAACCAGTGGAAACGTGCCAAGTGTCCTAGCTCCATCATGAAAGGTGGGATGTGACAAGACTGATTGGAGAGTTAACTCCATTGACTGGTCTGTTAACAGAATTGATTGATTAGTTAGAAGAGTGGATTGTGGAACTGACTGGATTGATTGAGGATTTGACTCAACTGACAGGTTAGTTAACAGATTTGATTGATTGGTTAACTGACCTCTGATTGGAGAAGAAATAGGCCATGTGGGTGAGGGAAAATAAGGTAATTAAATATTAAATATATTTAATTACATGTGCAACTTGATGATGTGGACAAGGTGAGGTGGAAAAGGTGATGTGGAATTTTGAATTTAGAACTTTAGGATAGAGGAATTAGGCTTAATTAAATAATTTTTGATTATTTAATTGTGAAGGACTTTAGAAGAATTTTAATTAAATAAATAGAATTTATTTAATTGTGAGATAGTGAATTGATTAAATAAATTTGGAATATTTATTTAATTAATAGAAGAATGGAATAAATATTTAGAATATTTATTTAGGATGATTTGTGTCATTTTTAGGCGTATACATTTTGCCCCTCTTTGATGCAATGCAGTTTACAGCGTTGCCTCAAAGAAATTGATAGTCTGAGTGATGATACATGCCCCGGTTTGCCCCTGGTACAGGTTTAATGACGATAGGATGCCCCCTCGGGAGATTGGACGAGAAGAAGGCAGAAGGCGTGAGACGGACAATCTCACGATGAAGAAGGTTGAGTTTGAAGAAAATGGGTGAAGAAAGTGTCAAATGATACGCGATGCAAGATGGAATGATGACACACACAAGCAAGCAAGCAAGTATGCACAAATGACACAAGAACAAACAAGGTATTGCCCCTATCAAGCGGTAAACCAACGATATACTGATAATGATATACGACAGTGTTGTCATGGCGGGGAACGATAGATCCCTAGACCAACACGGCAGGCGTGTTGTCATGGCGGGGAATGATAGATCCCTAGAGCAACATGAAGGATAGTGTCTGGTTTCAGGAAATGAAGCATGTCGTGTAAGACACGTGTATTGGTCTGATTTCGACAATGCAACATCCTGTATAAGACAATTGATTGATTGACTGATCGAGTTGGTTTACGACCAGACAAGGATCAAGACCACTGATTGTGATTGGATCATTTGTGCAAGATTGAATTGACATGATTGATATGGATTAAGGATGGACCTGCATGGGGATCATTGCTCGGATTGACCGGATTGAGAAGAATTGACCACAACGATAGATAGAAATTTGATTGATAGAAGAAAGACTCGATAGAAGGACTCGCAAGCTTTTGTAAACATTGATACTCTGCATTGTTGGATCTTTATTGCATGGGGTATGGTATGGATGTATAAATGGATATAGGATGGATGCTTTGCTATTGGATTGCTTTATTTCATCATTGGGCATTTTTTTTTTGGTATTTTTCTGAAATGTTGTAAGTGAATACAAGCATCGAGGTATAATTGAACCGAGATGACCTGAGTATCGCTTACATGGATTGTGATTGAGCAAGTTAATACAAGCATCTAGTCAAAATTGAATCTAGATGACCTGAGTACCTCTTGCGTTTCAACAAGCAAGGATTGCCCCGGTTCATGTTAGACCTTTGATGTCCTCGATGATCTTTTGCCGATCACGTCCTAAGACAAGGCTTCACATTACTAAAGTTTAATCCCCAAATAGCAAACAAAGAAAATAATCATGCCCCCATCATAGCATCTCTAGCTTTTGGCATCCTTGAGTAGCATAGGAGGGTATGATAGCAAAAATCAAGACTCTGTAACTTAACCCTGTTTCTGGTCTACAAAGCATATTTGCGTTGATATGTGTTTATTTCTTGCCTTAATTTGCATAAAATCATTTAGAAGACCTTGGGTATTTGCTTTGCATTGGATAGGTTAAGATGCTCATAGTCAAGATTTCTGCTTGAAGCGCGGGTGTTTGCTTGCATTTGCTTACTTGATGAGAAGGTTGCACAATCCTTATTGAGAAGACTGACCCTAAGGGACTGACCTAGTGCCTTGGGGGCTCATTGCTAAATGGCCTTGCCTACGTGACGACGCAGAGGCAACGTAGTTTGGGGTAAACCCTAATGGACCATGGATGGACTAGAAGGAAGATGACAAGAATGAAGACAAGAAAGGGGATGAACGGGAGAAATGGAAGCCTCGGGGGCGCATTAGAATAATGGCCTTGCCTACGTGACGGCGCAGAGGCAACATAGTTCACGGACTTGGACCATGGACCCAAGATATGGATCAGATGAGACGTATGGATCAAACAAGACATGAAATGGAACAGACATGGATCAGATATGGAATAGATATGGATCAGATATGGAACAGATATGGATAGGCAAGACACGATATGGAACAGATGATACCGATGACAAGGAAACACCACGGATAGGTAGATGTACGGGTGATAAATAATGGAACAGGTAGGTATGAGGATGGGCAATAGTGGATAGAAGGAAACAAGGATGTGATCTCCAAGGACTATGTCGCATAAGTATAACATGCCCCATTGTAGGTAGAGTACATAGGATTTTTCATGATAAGGCTAATGACGATAGGAGGATGAGAGGATAACAAACGATTTGCATGGTTTGGAGGAGTAAGGTATGCCAAGAGACATCTAAAACATTTGTCAACATTGTGCCCCCAATCTTTATCAAGACCAAAGAATAGAGGAAAGGAAGATTAGAATGGATGGATGGGACAGTATAGGTATGTAATGGATAGAGGATAGGATAGGAAATGGTATGAAAGGAAATTGGTAGGAAAAAAAAAATGATATGCTGATGAGACAAAGTGCCCCCAAGTGTAGGTGACATAGAAGACGAACTTACACATGACGCCTGTTTGCCAGGTTTTCATCATGGTACTTATCCAAGGCGCCTGTTTGCCAGATTTTCACCATTGGATGAAGGGATTTTTCTTTACTTTTTTTTTTTTGGATAGGAGGTGGAATACAGAAGAGAGGGACCTAAGTGCCTGGTTCCATGAAACGTGATAGTCCCGCTAGAAAGATGTCATCGCATGGACCATGTCAAGTGTGCTCATAGATGTTGGTAGGGGAATGCATGAAAGTGAGACAAAGTAGGTAGATAGTGGATTATGGAAGGTGCGATAGTGGATGATGATGCAAAATACAGAAGGACTTATGCAAGGATGGAAGGAAGGTTTATGCAAAAGCATGGACCATAGGATGAGGGAGATATGTAGGATAGTAGTGGAGGGGAGGGGAGATGGAGTGATATGGAAGTGTTGTGGAATGGAAGGGAACCATGACCAACGGTTGCACATACTGTGATAAACATTGAAGCTGATGATGGGAAGGTGGTGTAGGAAGCAATGGAGAGTTTTTCTTGGTGGATGAATGATATAGGCCTTTAGGGACCCACATAGACGTTGCATTGTTTTGATTTTTGTTTGTCATGTGGGATGGAAGGATTTGATACTTTTGGATGGAATTGGAGAAAGTGAATGGTTAGAATTTTTGAGAGGTGGATGCCTCATGTAACTTGAGGGCTTTTTGCTTAGGCACCCAAACCATTTTGTTTTTAGATGGTACCTGTGAAGGTATGGGTTTGGGTGTATGCAGCATTTGTGCAGCTTCTGAGAGAAGTATTTGTTGCTTGGGGACCCACACTTTTTTCAATTTGGCATTGAGGTGTGTGGGTGTATGCAGCTTTTGATATGGATAATTCTTTGATTCTTGGCTTTTATATCCTAGGTCATGAGGACTCTTAGGATTTGTGACTTTATAGGTAGAGGCATCCACATTTTTGTCATTGAATCCTCGTGGGATGGTGGAAGTGAGGTTGGTGAAAGTTCCTTGTTTAGACAATATGTGCATTTGTCGGCCATGATTGGGATATTTAGAGGAGTCATAGATGGATGGATAAGGTGTTGGAAGAAGTGGTGGTAAAATGTATGGAGGGATATTAGGAGTTGGAAGTAGCGGAGGTAGATTGGATGGTGGAAGGTGTATGGTCACATGCTTTTGACAATTGTAGGATGATGGAGGTGGGATGGCGACATACGTTTTGGGGATATGATAGGGTTTGCGATGGAAAGTGGGAGATTTTGAAGGAGTGGAGGACGTACCAACATCTTGAGATTGTTCACCTTGGGGTATGTATCCAAGGCCATATGAAGGAGGAGGAACATTGACATGGACGGGCTCCAAAATACCTTGTTCATGAAGGCCTAAGCCTTTACCTTGATAGTTCATATGTTGGAGTATGCGGTGGACAGTGGGATTATGTGTAGGTGGAACATTAGACACAAGTTCCTTATTGGATGAAGAAGATGAGAGAGAGGATAATGGTGGTTGGTGTTCTAAGGAGGAACACTCATGAATGAAGGTGGTAAGACCAAGGATATACAGTGAGGGATTTGTAGCATGGTCGATAATGGATGGCGGAAGAGGATTACTAGTTTGATCTTCTACGCTTGCTTGGGAGGCAAGTGTCTCATCAAGGGAAGTGGAAGTTGTTGGATCTTGGATAGGACTAGATGGGGTTATAGGCTCAGGACCATGGAACACATAAAGTGGGCTTAGAGGATCATCATGGTCTGCTTGATCATAGATAGGCTCTTCATCATAGATGGGATCTTGATCATAGATAGGATTTAGCATGATGGGATTAAAGTTCTCTTGTATATGTTCTTCATCAGCGATAATATCTTGATCATAGAAAAGATAAAGGTTATGCGTGGGATTGAATTGGATTTCCTTCTCATGTAGAGGTGTTGGGAGATGGATAGGATCAAGTGGCTCATGGAGAGGTTCATTATTATGGATATCATCTTGATCATGGAAAAGATACATGTTATGGATAGGTTGCAAGAAAGGGATTTGATCTGGACTTAGACTAGGGATTAATGTTTCCTCATGCTTAGGATTAGACTCTTGACATACCTCTTGGGTTGCTGGAATGGAAGTGGATAGCTCTTGGATAGCTTCGTGGTTGACCACATAGATGTTTGATGGACCATGACCTTGGTTCATGGTAGGAGGTTCTTCGATAAGCTTAAGGGGTTGCTAATGACATGAAAGATTTTTGGTAAGGTCAAGGATTGGAATTTGGGGACATGGTTGACTCTCTGCTAGTAGCCCTTGGATCACATCATTGGTAGGTGTATGGATAGGTGAATGAGGGGATTTAGCTTTCTCTCTAACTTTTCTCCAGTTGTATAAATTTGGAAAAACTCTTTCCCACCACTCATCTGATTCTTTTTGGGTCATCCATTTAGAGTTTGAGGAACTAGATGGTGGTGTTGGTGTAGAACTAGTATGCTTTGGGATATGGGTCTTAGAAGACGGTGAAGGAGGACTAGTAGATGGAGTGGTATACAATTTCCAATTGAAGGTGGTGCTTGCCTTGTCATGAGCATCATTAAGATGGGAAACAGATGTATGAGTTTGGGGAGAGGCGTAGCTAGTACTGGCACGTTCGGCTTTCAAGATTGCCATTTCTTGTTGTAAGACTTGGATTTGTTGAGAAATTGCTATATACTCTTGGGGCGAGGGACTTGAGTTTATTTGTAATTCCAGATATTGGACTTTTTGAGAAAATGCATCTAATTGGTTTGTCATCTTGACAGAAATTGGCAGAAGGCCGAAAAAGCCTACTGTTTTGGATACGTAGCTTCAGAGGCACAATTTCAGAAGGTAAATGCACAACAAGTTGAGGTAAATGCACAATTCTAGCAGAGGATGAATGTGCAACTCTGGTTTCTTCAAATGATTTTACAAAGTTTTGGACATGTTTTTCAATGCTTTTTGGTTTCTTGGTTGCAAGGCAGTCTTTTGATCTAATTTTTCTCAATTATGGCAAGAAGACACAGCAAACACAGATATTTTTATGGTTTTTTTTTTTTTCGACTCTATTTTGGATTAAACTGAACAAAAGCAAGCACAAAGATCCTAGGTTAGAAATGGATTACAAGGGATTTTGGCCACTAGAACAAGAGGTGTTTAATGAGGGCAACCGTTCGAGTGGTTACACATGCGGCGGCACTACTCTCCGTTATGGAGTCTCCCAGCCTCAAAGGGTTACGCCTTAGAGGGTTTTGGGGGAGGTTGGCCGTCGGTGTAACACAGCAGCACTCGTTGCAGGAGGTTTTCACCTCAAGCACAATTTATTTTAAGTGGCTTGGAAGGGCTTGGCTTTAGCCTGTTACCACTCAGGGTCGTTCCCACTTGGACAAGCGTGCATCCAAGGGCAGGCCCCTCCTAAAGGTTAAACAAATAGAATGACAAGTCTGGCACTCTGATCACCCAGAAAAGGGGAGAGCATAAGCCTATTGTCATTCGCAAGCACAGAATACACTGATTAATCCACCCTAGTTAAAAGATAAAAACTAAATGGGCTACTCTACTTGTGCACTCACGCGGTTGTTAACTTTGAAGTGGTTAAAAAGATAGCATTGTTCATTACCGTTTGTAAGATAGCAATAATCTAACTATGGAAGATAGCATTATGTAGATATTGCAATGGTTCAATTACTCTCTTCCTAGTTAAGGCTATGTGGAATTTGTATGAACGTTCGTTTTACTATCCTTTTATAAATTGAAGTGTGAGTTTAGTAAATGCAACTAGATGAGTCTAAACCAGTGCCCTAACCTGCAAAACAGATCCAGAGTATTCTTACAAAGATGTTAGCATTAGCAAAAATCTTCTAAGAAATCCTAAAATCACTACCTACTATAGAAGCACCACTTCAGAGACTGAATGCGCAGAAACAGTCAACAGAAATTTGCATTTTCTAACCCTAGTTTGTAAAGATTTGGATAAAACCATATGTAGATGATCTCTTAGCTCAAATCTAACCTCACCATTGCGTCCGGGGGGGTGTTTCCATAAATTTTGAGTACAAATTTGCCTAGATTTCATGAAAAATAAAGCGTTTGGTGAAGAAAACAATGTTTCTAAAATTCACTGCCAAACAGATGCGCTGCAGAAATGAACATATGCGCTGCAGAAATGAACATATGCGCTGCAGAAATGAACATATGCGCTGCAGGATAACAAATGCGCTGTAGAATGAAACAAATGCGCTGAAACAGAGCGTATATGCGCAGAAAGAACATATGCGCCGTAAAATAACGTATATGCGCCGTTAAAATGAATAAATGCACAGTTTTAATGGATGCGCAGTAACAGTCTGTAAAAGTGCCGTAACAGTCAACATATGCGCAGTTATAACCTATGCGCAGCAACAGTCCACAAAAGCGCCGCAGAAATGCACAGATGCGCAGGATTTACAGAAGCGCCATAACAGTCTTCAAAAGTGCCGTAAAAATAAACGGATGCGCCGAACCAATCTGTGCGTGACTCTGCGGGACCTGTACGGAACCTGCCTTCAAAAAAGCTTAAAAAATGGTGAAATAAAGGGGCAACGGCCCCACGGTGGGCGCCAAAAATGTGAGGGTAAAATAGTGCATCAATCAAATGAATAACAGATGACCCAAACATCAACAGAATAGAGAAACAAAGAAGATTCAAATAAGCAAAGCAATGAACAAACACAGCAAACCTCTTCCGTTTCGAAACTTCTGTTGTTCGCCTATCACGAATCGTCCTTTCGCAGATGAGATGAGCCCTCAGAGAGTGCAATCTTTTAAAAGCTGTTGGAGGAAGTCGATGGTGAACGGCTATAGTGTGACATGCAAGGAAGGTGAGCTCCAATGCAACAATGGTGATCTCAAGCTTGTGGATGACAAATGGGTGCCAAAGGCGCGCTGGTGATATTTCTGCAGAGTAACGATGTCAAAAGCCTGGATGAATAGAATGAAGGGATGAAGCTTCATTTATAGACTCGGAGGAATAGGAATCAACGGTTGAGAGAAGATATGAAGATCAACGGCTGAGGATGGTTGAGGAATGTGCAACCAGTGGAAACGTGCCAAGTGTCCTAGCTCCATCATGAAAGGTGGGATGTGACAAGACTGATTGGAGAGTTAACTCCATTGACTGGTCTGTTAACAGAATTGATTGATTAGTTAGAAGAGTGGATTGTGGAACTGACTGGATTGATTGAGGATTTGACTCAACTGACAGGTTAGTTAACAGATTTGATTGATTGGTTAACTGACCTCTAATTGGAGAAGAAATAGGCCATGTGGGTGAGGGAAAATAAGGTAATTAAATATTAAATATATTTAATTACATGTGCAACTTGATGATGTGGACAAGGTGAGGTGGAAAAGGTGATGTGGAATTTTGAATTTAGAACTTTAGGATAGAGGAATTAGGCTTAATTAAATAATTTTTGATTATTTAATTGTGAAGGACTTTAGAAGAATTTTAATTAAATAAATAGAATTTATTTAATTGTGAGATAGTGAATTGATTAAATAAATTTGGAATATTTATTTAATTAATAGAAGAATGGAATAAATATTTAGAATATTTATTTAGGATGATTTGTGTCATTTTTAGGCGTATACAAATAGTTTTTAAACCAACATATTCAAAAATTGAAGTATTTAAAGTAATCTAATTGGTCTAAATAAAAATGGGATCTGACACTCCCATTCTTCATTCTCATCATTTTCTCTATCCTCCCCTCTTACACTCAGTTGCATCATTTTCTTCAATATTGTTATGTCCTTCAAAGGACCACACTACTTTAGCCTTTTCTTCTTCATTAACCTTCACTACACAAGCTACATACAAATATGTACTAACAAAATCATCCATCCCTTTTATCTCACTTCCAATTTTTCATCCATCCTTCCTCCCATTTTCATCACCTCATATGCATACAATTCAGTATTATCATAAAAATGAAAAACATTTATTGTTACCTTTATTTTCTACTGTTTCTCTACTACTACAACATTTCTCTCATTAATCTTTGCTACAACATCCTCTATCATCTCATCCTTTGTTGTCAACATTTGCATGCCTTCACTAAGACATGCTCCAACTACAATTTCATTCTTTTATTCTTCATCCTCTTGCATGAGGATATCTCCTTCAATGTCATATGTATGACACTATGTTGCATCTTCTCTTTCACCTAAATTCAAAACAATGTTACCATAATCATGGGACTCACCTTCTCCCATCTATATATTCTTCATCGCCTTATCATATTCATCTAACATTTTCCTTTCAAATAAGCTATCTATCATTCTCATCTCCTCTTTCTAGAGGAGATCTCCTTCATCTTCACCAAGTTCTTCATCAAAGATGGGACCTTCAAAGATCACCATATTTTACTCCTCCATCTGTTTCATTTTATTCACTTCCTGTAAACAAATCAGCATATATATTATTACAAGAATCAAGAACTGTCTCAACTATTTTCTCTTCCTTTTCATCCACAATCACTATAGGTTTTTCATTCTCCAACTCTACTCCTTTAATCTTTCCTCTTCTTGTATACAACTGTTTCATTGCTTTATTATTCATCTTTACTATTTTGTTCTCTTTCTTATTATCCTCCACATGAGGATTTATTTCTCTCTTCCTTCAATGTCACCTACAAATAAATCAATGTCAGATAAAATATGGATTTCAGTTTAATCCATTTATCTTCCCTCTTTAGTCACCAAAACACTTTCATTTTTCTTTGCACCATCTATCTAGCATTCTCTTTCACAATTTCTTATATCTGTAGAAACTTTATTCTATGCAACCTCCAATGCATCCAACCTTGATAGGATTTCATCCAATGCTCCAAAATATCTTTCCATCTGAACTCTTTCTATCTCATCACCTTCATCCAAATCTTCTCCTTCAAGATATAAATCTATCCCTTCTTCATGCCATTCAATATCATTATATTCTTTATCATTTTCTTCCATGTCACTTTCATGACATTCTTCCTCATATCATTCTTCATTTACAACATTTTCTCTACTTCACTCTGTTGGATCTAGGGCATACAACTGAGAGGGGGGGGGGTGAATCAGTTGTATAAAACTTCTTGTCATTCAAACACTTAACTCACTGTTGTTAGTTAGCAGCATATCAAATAATCATCCATGGAAGCATAATACATAAACACAAGAGCAGATAAGCATCAACACATTGAACACCAAGATTTTGACGTGGAAAACCCGGTTAAGGGAAAAACCATGGGGTGATTAACCCAAGAATTATTCTCTGTTAGAAGAATAAAAGAAAAATGAATGGCACATGCCAATAAGGGCTCACTGCCCGAGCACACTGCTCACAAAGAGGCCCATTGCCTACAAGGAGACACACTGTCTACAAAGTGATGAAAATCACAGTCTTGAACTGGAGAATGACATCTCTACCATGTCCGGATCAGTTCCAATTAAGCCCAACAATCTCTGCTCTGCTTTTCGCACGTTTCTTCGCTATACCATGCTCACCCTCTCACCACGCCCTGAAATGAATTCACAAATCATTATTTATACAAGACATCGACTTAGGAACAAGCATCTAAGTCGGCAAACAACCATAGGAGTATCCGCAAGATGAATAACACATCCGGTCGGCCATCACAAGAACATTCGCAGGATGAACATCTCATCCGGTCGGCTACACAAAGCAAGAACTTCATCCGGAAGAATAACTTCAATTCCGGGCTCTACCATCAATGCGGACCAACAACAAAACCTAAACATGATCCAAGAACCTTCACAAGCCTGTCTGAATGTCCGGATACATCCGCACTTCCTCTGCTTACTGGGATCTCTTGTCTTCCTCATCCGGAACTTCAAGAACACAGTCTGTCGCCACTGTCATAATGCAAGAGGTACTTCCGGACCTCCAAATCATACACAAATCAGGATGATACATCACAAGGACATCCCAAACACTCCTTCCAATCCGCAGATTAGGATAATACAATTCCGGACCTCACCGGACCTTTTTGTGATCCTCTGTCACCTCCGGATACTTGCCGGACCCGGTTCTATACCGGCAGCCACAACTCCTTCAGATCTTCATGCGGACCTCTGAAATCTTAACTGTAGCATCTCAAGACTCATATCTACTAACCCTTTAATCCGCATCCTCCGGTTCTCATCCTATATAGTACATTTACCTTCTTCTCATCACTGTTCTTCACTGTTCCTGACTGAGACTAATTTTCTCAATATCCTCAGCACACAGCTCATCAAATCCTTCTTGTCAATGCAATATGAGTATGTTGACATCAATGACAACACTGGATAACCTCATACTTGCAACAATCTCCCCCTTTGTCATTGATGGCAACATATGATGTGAAAAACCATTAAGACAAGAACTTCATCTTTTCATATGTCTTCTCTTCCTTTACTGCTCCCCCTTTGATCATCAACCACTTGTTTTTCACATGTCTTCTCTCCCCCTTTGACATCAATGGCAAAGGGCTCATACTCGCAATTCTCATGCATCAGAATCATACTAGCTGCTCCCCCTTAGTTGCAGCTCCTCATTAGTCCGGATCACAAGATATGACTGTGATAGCCACCGGACTGATGCACATCAGTGCCATCTTAGTTCATCACCGGAGGGGCCATGACCCCTAACTTCTCCCGGAGATATTCAAAGGAGTCCTTGGGAAGAGGTTTGGTAAAGATATCTGCAATCTGATCCTTGGAGGGAACATACTCCAATCTGACTTCTTCCTTGTTTACTTGTTCTCTCAAAAAGTGAAATTTGATAGATATGTGCTTAGTCTTAGAATGCAATACCGGATTCTTGGAAATATTAATTGCACTTGAATTATCACAGAAAATTGTGATAGGCTCCTCATATTCAACTTTAATGTCTCTTAGCATCTGCTTCATCCACAAGATTTGAGTGCAACTACCTGCTGCTACAATGTATTCTGCTTCAGTTGTAGACAGAGATATTGCATCTTGTTTCTTGCTTAGCCAAGAAACCAATCTCTTCCCCAAAAAGAATGCTCCACCACTAGTGCTCTTCCGGTCATCCACATCTCCTGCCCAATCTGCATCTGTGTAAGCATGAAGAGAGAAATCCGGATATCTAGGATACCATAGACCATACTCAACTGTTCCTTTCAAGTATCTAAAAATTCTTTTGATTGCCATAACATGAGATTCTCTAGGATCAGCCTGGAATCTTGCCACAAGACCAACAGCCTGCATTATATCTGGTCTAGTTTGAGTGAGATACAACAATCCACCAATCATTGATCTATACTTTGTCTGATCTGCCTTTGGAGAATCATCATCTTTGCTTAACTTACATCCGGTTGCCATAGGAGTGTTCATAGGCTTTGAGTCTTCCATACCAAATTTCTTTAACAATTCTTTCACATATTTGGTCTGAGAGATGAAGATCCCCTCTTTTGTTTGAGTAATTTGCAGACCCAAGAAGAAATTCATTTCACCAAGCATAGACATTTCAAACTCACTTTTCATCTGATTTGCAAAAGTTTTGCACATACTATCTCTTCCTCCAAAAATGATATCATCCACAAACACTTCAACAATTAGAATGTTTTCATGATCAATTTTGAAATATAAGTTACTGTCAGCAGTACCTTTGTTGAATCCAATCTGCACAAGATGCTTATCCAACCTTTCATACCATGCTCTTGGGGCTTGCTTCAATCCATACAAAGCTTTCTTCAACTTGCAGACCATATCATTATTATCAGACAATTGAAATCCATCCGGTTGTTCAATGTAGACTTCTTCTTCCAGATCACCATTTAGGAAGGCAGACTTGACATCCATCTGATATACCTTGAAGTCTTTGAAGGCAGCAAATGCAAGAAGTAATCTGACTGCTTCAATTCTTGCTACCGGAGCAAAAGTCTCTTCAAAGTCAATTCCTTCTATTTGAGAGTAGCCTTTGCAGACCAATCTAGCTTTGTTTTTGATTACTTCACCAGCTTCATTTAGTTTGTTCCGGAAGACCCACTTGGTTCCAATTACATTCCTGTCTCTAGGTCTGGGAACAAGATCCCAAGTATGATTTTTCTCAATTTGCATCAGTTCATCTTCCATTGCTTTGGTCCAGTTTTCATCATTGCAGGCTTCATTTATTGTTTTAGGTTCAATCTTTGAAATCAGACAACATTCATTCTGATCTTGAGCAATATTCCTTCTAGTTTGTACACCTTTGCTTCTGTCACCTATGATCTGATCTTCAGAGTGATTCAGTCTTACATACCTTGGAATTTTGGGAGTATCCAACACTGTTGTTTCTTGATCAGCCTCATTCAAATCTAACTCTTCTTCCTGATTTACCGGATCAGGCTGACTCTGTCTCACCGGAGAGGATTGAGGTCCTTGAACACTGTCTTGGTCATCTTCATCAAACTCATAAAATCTTGAAGGCTTCTCAATTCCTTCATCAACCTTCACATTGGTGCTTTCTATCATCTTCCTCAATCTCTTATTGTAACACCGGTATGCTTTGCTTTGAGTGGAGTAGCCCAAGAAAATTCCTTCATCACTTCTAGCATCAAACTTTCCTAGATCTTCATCTCTTTTAATATAACACTTGCTACCAAATACTCTAAAATATTTCACAGTAGGAGTGATGCCAAACCAGAGTTCATAGGGGGTCTTACCGATGTTGTTTCTGATTTGAACTCGATTGAGAGTGTAGACTGCAGTGCTGATAGCTTCTTTCCAAAACATTTGAGGAACATTTGCTTCCAACATCATTGTCCTAGCAGCTTCCTGGATGGTCCGGTTCTTTCTCTCAACTACTCCATTCTGCTGTGGAGTCTTAGGAGCAGACAACTGTCTCCTTATACCCTGTTTCTCACAAAAGTCAATGAATTCACCAGATGTAAATTCACCACCTCTATCAGACCTTAGACACTTTAGTTTCAATCCGGTTTGATTCTCCACCATAGCTTTGAAGATTTTGAACTTCTCAAAAGCTTCTGATTTTTCTTTTAGAAAGGTGACCCACATCATCCGGGAATGATCATCAATTAATAACATGAAATATCTATCACCTTGCAGACTCTTGATTCTTGTCGGACCACATAGATCAGTATGTACTAATTCCAATAATCCGGTAGAAGACTGATCTTTGCTTTTAAAAGAGACTCTGCTTTGTTTGCCTAACTGACATTCTTTACACACACTATTTGTAGGTTTTATCAATTTTGGAAGATCTCTCACAGCCTGAGTATTGCTTATTTTGATAATGTTATCAAAATTTACATGACACATTCTTCTATGCCATAACCAACTCTGATCAATTTGAACAAATAAACAACTTTTATTTGAACCAACCAGATGAAAGATGTTACCTCTTGTCTGAGTACCGGATGCAATTTCAGTTCCGGAGCTTGTAAAGATTCTGCATTTTCCATTCTTGAACCGGAGATCATAGCCTTTGTCCACTAACTGACCAACACTGAGAAGATTGTGCTTCAATCCTTCAACATACAGTACATTTCCTGTTTTGCTCTTACCATCAAAGGAAATAGTTCCCCTACCTCTGATTCTGCCAGCAGAATTGTCACCAAACTTTACCATTCCTCCTTCATATCTTTCCAAGTCTAAGAACTTATTCTTGTCACCAGTCATATGGTGAGAACATCCACTGTCAATAACCCAATCATCCTTTTCTTCCACTTGAGCAGCCAAGGCTTTTTCAACAACTTTGTGATTGACAGATTCGGAGAGCAAGGAATCTTCTTCCTTGATGGCTATAAACACCCACTCATTTCTGGATTTGCCTCCTGGTTCTGATTCATCATCTGTTACTCCTTCATTGTCATCTTCTTCATGAACATAATAGCAATTCTTTTGAAACCTTTGTCTGTGAGTATTAGATCTTGCAGATCTCTCCGGACATCTTGAGGCAAAATGACCAATCTTATTGCAGTTGAAACACTTAAAGGGTAGTTTTCCTTCATACTTACCAGATCCTCTTGGCAGTCTTTTTGCAATGAGGGCTTCAAGTTGAGCTGTTTCTGCTTCTTCTTCTTCCATGTCTCTTCTTGCTTGATCATACCATGACATTTTCCTTGATGAGTTTTCACCCGGATCAAATCTCTGTTTGCCTTTCACATAGGCACTGGCTTTGAAAGCAGATTCAGTCTTGGGAGGATCATCTCCAAACTCGGTCATTTCAAATGCAGCTAGTTTGCCAGCCAGTTGTTCTCTTGTGACAGTTGTGTGGGCTCTGAATTCATCAATGGCAGCAACTTTGATTTTGTAGGCAGCAGGAAGGGATCTTAGGATTTTGCAGACAATCTCATTTTCATCTAAAGTTCCACCAGCATTTCTGATTCCACATACCAGCTCATTTACTCTTGGCATAAAGGTAGTGATGTTTTCATCATCTCTCATTTTCAATCTTTCAAATTTCCCTTTCAGACTTTGCAACCTTGCACTTTTGACAAACTCATCTCCTTCATACAGAAGTTCCAGTTTAGTTAGGATCTCATATGCAGTGGGTAGGTCAATGACATTCAAGAGATCTGAGTCATTCAATGCGCTTAGAAGAGCTTCCTTGGTCCGCAGATTGTTTTCAGCTTCTGTGATTTCATTCAGAGTAGTCGGACCACCTTGTGGAGGTACATATGGTTTTGAAATCATACCCAGATATGCTTTTCCCATGCATTCCAAGTGACACTTCATGTGACCTTTCCAGAGAGTGAAGTTGGTTCCATCGAAATTCGGACTATCCTTCTTGTATGACGACATCCCGGATCTCCTCAAGCGGTTAAGCTCTTGTCAGAGGAACTTGGCTCTGATACCAATTGTTGGATCTAGGGCATACAACTGAGAGGGGGGGGTGAATCAGTTGTATAAAACTTCTTGTCATTCAAACACTTAACTCACTGTTGTTAGTTAGCAGCATATCAAATAATCATCCATGGAAGCATAATACATAAACACAAGAGCAGATAAGCATCAACACATTGAACACCAAGATTTTGACGTGGAAAACCCGGTTAAGGGAAAAACCACGGGGTGATTAACCCAAGAATTATTCTCTGTTAGAAGAATAAAAGAAAAATGAATGGCACATGCCAATAAGGGCTCACTGCCCGAGCACACTGCTCACAAAGAGGCCCACTACCTACAAGGAGACACACTGTCTACAAAGTGATGAAAATCACAGTCTTGAACTGGAGAATGACATCTCTACCATGTCCGGATCAGTTCCAATTAAGCCCAACAATCTCTGCTCTGCTTTTCGCACGTTTCTTCGCTATACCATGCTCACCCTCTCACCACGCCCTGAAATGAATTCACAAATCATTATTTATACAAGACATCGACTTAGGAACAAGCATCTAAGTCGGCAAACAACCATAGGAGTATCCGCAAGATGAATAACACATCCGGTCGGCCATCACAAGAACATTCGCAGGATGAACATCTCATCCAGTCAGCTACACAAAGCAAGAACTTCATCCGGAAGAATAACTTCAATTCCGGGCTCTACCATCAATGCGGACCAACAACAAAACCTAAACATGATCCAAGAACCTTCACAAGCCTGTCTGAATGTCCGGATACATCCGCACTTCCTCTGCTTACTGGGATCTCTTGTCTTCCTCATCCGGAACTTCAAGAACACAGTCTGTCGCCACTGTCATAATGCAAGAGGTACTTCCGGACCTCCAAATCATACACAAATCAGGATGATACATCACAAGGACATCCCAAACACTCCTTCCAATCCGCAGATTAGGATAATACAATTCCGGACCTTTTTGTGATCCTCTGTCACCTCCGGATACTTGCCGGACCCGGTTCTATACCGGCAGCCACAACTCCTTCAGATCTTCATGCGGACCTCTGAAATCTTAACTGTAGCATCTCAAGACTCATATCTACTAACCCTTTAATCCGCATCCTCCGGTTCTCATCCTATACAGTACATTTACCTTCTTCTCATCACTGTTCTTCACTGTTCCTGACTGAGACTAATTTTCTCAATATCCTCAGCACACAGCTCATCAAATCCTTCTTGTCAATGCAATATGAGTATGTTGACATCAATGACAACACTGGATAACCTCATACTTGCAACACACTCAACTTTTTAATGCAATTAATCTAGCATGGACTCTTTTCAACTCTTCATAAATATGTCTCCTTGCTGTTCCAAAAGTAAAATTTGTATTGGTATTTTCATAACCTTTCTCGACCTCCTTTTTGAAGAAATCTTTCTTCGTGTTTGCAATCTTATGCAAATCATCTAGACTCACACATCCCCTTACAACTACAATGTTTCACTTGTGACAATCTCCAACCTTTAAGGTACTAACTCTCTACATTTACAAGGCTCTACCTGCAACAAATCTTCCACACATTTAATCAAAAATCTCTAGAAACAAACATACCTTCTTCGGCTTCTCGTGCCTCCTTTTCTACCCTCTACAAAATTATAGGCCTCTTTGCATACCTGCAACAAATCGCTTAGAGCATCCAACTCTATGTAGTCATAGAACCTCATCTTCTACAACAAATCTCCTAGGGATTTCTTTGAGACACCTTCCAGTTCCAAGGTTGTACTATTCAACTTCTCTATATCAGTCTCTTTAGCTTCAAATTTCTTCTAACAAATAATTCATATCAACGCTTTTCTAGTGAGATGACCTTTTCTTACTTCTCTCTCCTTTCTGAAGCTTCGGCCTCTTTCTTCAATGAGCCTTTTCTCTGGATTTTAAACTTTTGTCAAGGAAAACAACTTTTCCACAATCTCAACTTCAACACATCCCTAGCAAGCAAACCTTGCTCTGATATCACTTGACGCAGACGTAACCAGGGGTCTTATCAAACTACCTAGTCACATAGCCAACACAACACAATGGAAGCACAATTCATAAAACAATTAGCAACAATCTAGATTTTATTCACTTTCAAACTTACAAACATTACAAAATATCAAGATTAAAATTTACACATTCTCCATCACTCATCCCTTCTACATCTTACATGGTGTCTTCTCCTTAGCTCTACATCATGCTTCCACTAGCACTCATTCCTCTAATCTCTGCTAATTCTTTGGAAACCTTTATCCCTACATTGTCTTTCTAATTCTTGTCATTTCCTCTAGAAATTATCTCACTTTTCTCCGCTTCAAAACTACCAAGATTGATCCCCTCCTTGGCCAATAGTGAACCCCCAACAAAGAATATTAGCCACATTTTACACTCCCAATGGTGGAAGTTGAACGGTTTCAAACCTTAAAGGATTACAATTGAATCAACATATAATCAATAATCCTTTGGCCTTTGAAATGATTCCCTCATTAGTAGTTTAGTGCAAGAGTGCAACCTTAAACTTATACACCCATTATGAAGTTGTGAAGCCATGCTATAGGCTTCCTCAATTGCATTTTGTCAAATGGTGCAAGTTTAAACCCCTGTGTTTTGGATGAAGCTACGCCACTACATAAAATATTTCTTCATAAATAATTTCCTCTCATTGAACCAATAATTTTATCTTCGACATCACAAGGAATTCAGGAATTTCATCTGGAAAGTTAGTACAAGAGCACAACTTCAAACTCTTGCATTTTGAACAAAGTTGTGCTACTACACAAACTCAGTGACCATTAGTGCAAGGATGCAACTTTAGACCCATGTGTCATGGGTGAAGTTGCACAAATGCACAAATGAGACTTCCCCATCAATGTGAACCAAAGAATCTTTGTCAACATTTTTATCAATTTAGGAACTTAGAAGTTCCCTGACACATCATTATAAAGATTACTTTTGGCAATCATGGGAATTCACAAACTTTAGAGTTCACCAACACAACTTTAAACTCCTTCAAAACCCCTTTCAACGTATTGGCATCCTTAAGAACTTTAGAACTTTTGAAACTTTCCTTTACAACACCTTTTTAGTGAATTGGATATTCAGGGAACCATGAAACTTTCAAACTCCTGTTTAGTGAAACTTCAAGTTTGTGAACTGAAGTCATTGGCAAAATACGCCATATGAAGTCTTTGGTGATCTTTTTGATGAATTGGTAAAAGATCAAACTTGTGAACTTAGTTTTGGCAGATCTTCTAGTTTGCTAACTTAAAAAGTTACCGACACACTATAAAACATTCCTTAAGTCTATTCTTGACACCTTTCAGCACAAGAGAAGGTTTGCTAACTAGTAAAGTTGTTGAAAATAAAAACTTGCCCAATTCTTTTGGTGGAAAGAAGAGTTCACAAACTTAGATCATAATTGCTGAAAATAAACTCTTTCGACAAAATGTGAAGTTTGAAAACCTGAAGGTTTGTGAAAAAGAACTAGAGCCAAATTCTTTTGGCGAAAGGAGAAGTTTGCACATCTGAAGGTTTGCCAAAAATGAATGAGAACTAAGACTTTCGGTATAGTGAGAGGTTCGCAAACCTCCCATTTTGCTGAAATGCTCTATCTTTCACCCAATTACTCTAAACTTCACCAAATTTGTACTACAAGTACCCATTTAGCCCCTTAACAAAGTGATGTTATTCATTTGACCAAATTGAATTTGAATTTCCTCCTAAAGATAGCTACTAGAAACCAACTAAGGCAAACAAAATTGAACAAGACTAGAAACAAAACCTAAAAATGTTTTTAGTTGATGCAAGATTGCTTATGGACCTAGATGCTCTTGGATCAAAGAGATATAGAGAAAGATGACCTAGATGTTCCTAGATCATAAAGATATATAGAAAGAGGTAGAGAGAGATAAAGAGAGGGAGAGAGGAGGGGGAGATGGAGGGAGAGAGATAGGGATAGAGAGAGGAGAGAGGTAAAGAGAAATAGAGATATAGAGAAGGAGTCAAAGAGATATAGAGTGGTGTATATATATAGGGAGATTGATAGAGAGAGGAATAGAGAAAGACAGTTAGAGAAGGAGAGAAAGAGAGATATAAAGAAGGTAGAAAGAAATCTAACTATTTGATAGTTCTATAATAATAGTTTGTGGAAGATCTCTTACCCAAGAATTGAACATCAAATCATAGTCATCTTGACCCAAGAAAGTAAATGAATTGTATGTTAGTGGAAGTTAAGTTAGCTTAATAGCCATTGAAATCAACAATGTTGGTGTGCAACAATCATTCTCATCAATTGAACATAATTTATTGCTTGTTAAAAGAGAGCTATAGAGAGAGAGAGGGAAAATAGAGAACACAAGCTAGAGAGTGGAGGGGGGGGGAGCAGAGAGAGAGAGAGAGCTCTTTTTATTTGGTTTTTGGGTAGGATGAGCATTCCAAGTTGGATGTTTATAGCTCAAATTTTAAACATATCAATAATTTAGTACTACATTTGTATGTGGCATTTTTGTTTGCAAAGAAATAATCAATCTGAAATTGTCACCTATCTTATTTTATATAATTTTTTTTTAATTTTCGGGTGTAATGAGCATTTCAAGTTGAAGATTTCCAATTGAAATTTCCAAAATATCAATAATTTAGTACTACATTCATATGTGGAATTTTTTGTTTCTAAAATAAAATAGGTTGCACATAAAATTTCACTTGCTTAACGGCCTCACATTTAACCTCATGCATTACCCCACTATATACTCAAAATGATGACATCAACGAATACAATCATCTTCATCGTATCTATTGCACACCAAGATGCGATTGTTAGTTTTAGTTATATTGTATGTGCCACTTATCTTGTAAGGTCATCTAATATATACACATTTTTATGCCTTCACAAGATGGGATCCCCTTAAAAAAAAACCCTCTAAATGATCCAAAAACAATTTAACATATAATAAAAAAATTAGTAAAAGGTCAATCAAAAAATGTAAGCATTATAGGAAAATGATCTGCCTTTCCCTGCTCTTCGTGTGAATGCATGTGGTGATGGCTTATTGCAAACACTTTTTTAAAAATTTTTTTGCTTATGTTTGACTGGGCTATGCATTCCCCAAAAAACAATCCCTTATAATATATTTGCAGGTTTCTGTCTATGAAGTCTAGAAACCAACGTAAGTCCCAAAATAATATATTGATATCGCCTTTTAATGAAGTACATAACTAGTGCGTATAAGTCAACAACTCCAGTTGTCGCTGCGAGACAAAAACATTAGAAAACAAGATTATTGACGTGTAAACTCCATGATCAATACAATCCAGAGATGAAGTCCATGCAACCTTCACTTCTGCTCTTCACCTACCACGTTTTCATGACAAGCTGTCGTCTACAAGGGATGCAACTTTAACTATAATAATAAAATATTTCATTTCCCAATTGCACATTGATCATGTCATACTTAATGCAGAGAGATTGAGATGCATTTAAATACATATTTAGCGTGAATGGTTTTGAAAAAGAAAACAACGCCAACTGTAACTCTAATGTAATTACAGTATATCCATGAACGCGGAAGAAAGATATTTGACAAAGCCGGCGGCTATTAGATGAAAGATTGATTTACATAGCAAGGCATTCCAGCTAAGAAGTTTGAATCAATACAAGACTCTTACGAGGAAAAAAGGATTCATGTCGTTGCCAAATCCAGGCCCACTTGAACGAGAGAGGCCCGTATCTTGCACTATAAAAAGAGGAAGCTTGCGTTCCATTCATCATGGCTTCCAGCCAAACAATGGAGCAGAATTTTTCCATGGCGTTCCTCATTTTCTCATTGTTTTGTTTGTTGGCCTCTGTCGCTCAAGCAAATTATTATTACAAATCTCCCCCTCCTCCCTATTTATATAGGTCTCCTCCTCCGTCATCTCCTTCTCCACCACCTCCCTACCACTACGAATCTCCTCCACCTCCTTCTCCTTCTCCCCCACCACCTTCTCCATCCCCTCCACCTCTATATCACTACAAGTCTCCCCCACCACCATCTCATTCTCCACCACCTCCTTATCACTATAAATCTCCTTCCCCTCCCTCTCCATCTCCCCCTCCACCATATCACTATTCTTCCCCCCCACCACCTTCTCCATCCCCTCCACCTCCATATCACTACAAGTCTCCCCCACCACCATCTCCTTCTCCACCACCTCCCTACCACTATAAATCTCCTCCTCCTCCCTCTCCATCTCCCCCTCTACCATATCATTATTCTTCTCCCCCGCCACCTTCTCCATCCCCTCCCCCTCCATATCACTATAAGTCTCCCCCACCACCATCCCCATCACCTCCTCCATGCTATCATTATCCATCTCCACCACCACCCTCTCCTTCTCCTCCTCCTCCATACCATTACAAATCTCCCCCACCCCCTACAAAATCTCCACCACCTCCCCCTCCAGTCTACAAGTACAAATCTCCACCTCCCCCTGTTTACAAGTACAAATTCCCCCCTCCACCTCCCTGTTAATTTTAGTAGCTTGGACAGCTGTTTGTCCTCACCTGAATATAGCAGCATTAGTTATGGGTAGTTTGGACAGCTGTTCATTCTGGCCTAGAATTTAGAAAATAGTTGTTTTTGTCAAACAAATATTGTTAGGATAAAAACAATTGTTATTTAATATTGACTCCTTTTATGTGACACCTCATAACCAAGGTTGTTAATGGTTATTGATTTGTCTTAATCTCAGCCGTTCATATTAATCTCGGCCGTTGATTTTCAACGAGAGTAGTATATAAGGGGGTCATTGGGTAATTCGTAACAAGGAAGTTTTTAGAGAAACTTGCAGTGTTAGCAAGTAGTCTTGCAGTGTTAGCAAGGGCGCAGTGATAGTGTTGGAAATAGCAGTGGAGGAATATCAGCAGGACGATTAGGAGATTGTCGGAGCTCTGCCAGTAAGAGGCAAGCAGTATTTGTATCTCTTGATTTGCTGAAGTTTAATATATTTCTCATCTGTAGTACTGGTTTTCCCTACTGGGTTTTTCCAGGGACAATTGTCCGAAAATATTGTGTTCACCTTGTTGGGTATTTTTATGTGTTTGTATTTGTGAAGTTACAGTTGTGTTATTTTCTAATATTTGTTGATCAAATAATCTTACAAGATAGGAGGTTAATAATCAGTAACTGTAATAGATTTTTCACATGGTATCAGAGCTAAATTCGGGTAGAAGAGATTTACCCTAGGTGAAAGAAAGTGAGGGTTTATAAAACCCAGTTTGACCTCTTTAAAATTATTATTATAATTTTCTTTAGAGATGGCCTCAGCAGGTTTAAGAGATCAGGACAGATTGGATGGAGCCTCAAATTTTGGTGTCTGGAAAGCCAAAATTTCTTTATTGCTGGAAGAGAATGGTATCAAGGAATATGTGACCACTGTTGTACCTGTACCTACAGATGCAACACAACTCTTAGCATATAAGAAGGAAGATGCCAAGGCGAGGAGGCTGATTCTTGACGGTGTCAAGGATCATATTGTTCTGCATATTGCAGAGTTAGATACAGTGAAGACGATGTGGGATGCCATTATGAATCTGTACCAGAATGCTACCACTAACCAGAAGCTGATTCTCAGAGAAAAGTTGAGGAATACCCGGATGAATAAGGGAGAAGATGTCACAAGTTACCTCACTAGACTTAGACTTGTCAAGGATGAATTGGCAGCTATTGGAGACAAACCAAAGGATGATGAGCTAGTACGAATAGCCCTAAATGGGTTTACTAAGCAGTGGGATGTCTTTGTTCAAGTCATCAATGGATGAGACACCTTACCGAGTTGGGATCGGCTATGGAGTGACTTCATTCAGGAGGAGCTTAGACTAAGTCTTGTCAATGGAGCCAACAATAAGAGTCAGAAAAGTGAGGGGGAACAGGAAAATGTTGCCCTAGCGGGTAAAGGGAAAGCAAAGAAGGGGTCTAGTAAAGGATCAAATTCACAAGGTGAAAAGAAGAAGAAAGATTCTTCAAAGATCAAGTGCTATGGCTGTCACGAGTTTGGCCACTATGTCAGCGATTGCCTAGAAAGGAAGAAGAATGAAAAGAAAGGCAAGAAGCAAGTTGCAGCTTCAGCAAGTGTAGATGAGCTCTCTAGTAGAATGGAAGATGAGTTTGCACTCATAGCATGTATGGTTAGCTCAACCTCACAGAGTGTTTGGTACATAGATAGTGGGGCGTCATATCATATGACAGGATTTAGAGAATACTTCTCCAGTTATAAGGAGGAGAGCACTAGAATCCAGATCTCTATGGGGAACATGTCCAAACTCAACTCAGTTGGGAAAGGGACTGTTCAGTTTCAGAGGGAGAGTGGTAAGATGATTCCCCTTCATGATGTGTTGCATGTTCTAGGCTTAGGGATGAATTTGATTTGTGTATCTGTCCTTCAGGACAAAGGGTACAATGTACTCTTTAGAGGGGCACATGTGTTGATCAAGCACAAGGATTGGAAATCACCCATAGCTATTGGAGTTAGGAGCGGTCGGCTTTATAGGCTGCAGTTTGATATTCCTAAGGCACTCATGAGCAATAGTAATTTTAGAGATCAGGGAGAGCTATGGCATAGAAGGATGGGCCATATCCATCATGGAGCTCTTAAATTGCTTCATGAGACAGTGACAGGTGTTCCTGAGCTAAGCACAGAGCACGATGATGTATGTAAGGGATGCATGTTGGGGAAGTTTGCTAAAGCATCTTTTCCAAGGAGTGACACCAAATCTAAGGGCATTCTTGATCTAGTACATTCAGATGCATGTGGACCAATGTCGACGAAGTCTCTCAGAGGGTATGAGTACTTTGTTACTTTTATTGATGATTTCTCCAGGAAGACATGGATATACTTCTTGAAGACCAAGGATGAGGTTTTCAGTCGCTTCCAAGAGTTCAAAGCTCTTGTGGAGAATTCGACAGGAAGGAAGATAAAGGTTCTTCGGTCAGACAATGGAGGCGAGTACAAAAGAAATGAGTTCCAGGAGTTCTGTACCAGAGAAGGAATCAAGAGAGAGTGGACTGTTCCTTACAATCCGCAACAGAATTGAGTTGCTGAGAGGAAGAATTGGTCTATAACAGAGGCATCAAGGGCTATGTTGCATGACCAGGATATACCCCGTTATCTGTGGGCAGAGGCATGTAGTACAGCAGTATACATATAGAATAGAGTTCCACATAAGGTACTAGGGAAGATGACACCAGAGGAAGCATTCACTGGGAAGAAGCCAGATGTCAGTCACTTCAGAATCTTTGGGAGTTTGGCATATTGTCACATTCCTAAGGATACACGTACCAAGTTAGATCAGACTGCGGAGAGAGGGTACTTTGTGGGGTACAGTGAAACCTCAAAGGCATATCGGATATTCATTCTAGGGACCAGGAGGATTATTGTTCGATGTGATGTCAAGTTCATGGAGGAGAAGGCATTCAGAAGGTCTAGAGATTTGCCAGTAGATGATCAGAGTGAGCAGCCAACAGAAGCTCCAAGGATCACTCAATCGAGTCAAGGGAAGCAAAGCTCGAGTACAGTTACTAGTACAAGCTTAGACTCAGGAGGAGAGAGTTTTCATAGTATGGAGCAACAAGTGCAAGAAAAGATGCATCAAGAAGATATGGAGGTTGATATCTCATCCTCTACAGTTGGCAACAGGAACCGTGAGGTTCAACAGACATAGAAGAATACTCAGGAGTTAGTGGGTACTCCTAGGAGGAGTAGTAGACAACGGAAACCACCAGCCAGGTATGATGACTATGTTGCATTAGTTAGTAAGTTGGTAGATAGTGAACCTTCTAGCTATCAGGAGGCTGCACAACATCAAGTGTGGCAAGAAGCAATGGTTGAGGAGTATACTTCAATTATGCAGAATGATGTGTGGGAGGTAGTGCCTAGACCAACAGATAGGGCAGTGGTTGGATCACGCTGGATCTATAAGATCAAGCACGGTGCAGATGGTAGCATCGAGAAATATAAGGCAAGGTTCGTGGCAAAGGGGTTCTCTCAGAAAGAGGGAATAGACTACGAGGAGACATTTGCTCCAGTTGTCAGGTATACTTCTATACGAGCTGTAATCTCAATTTCAGCACAGATGGGATGGCAGATCTATCAAATGGATGTCAAGACAACATTTCTTAATGGTGAGTTGAAAGAGGAGGTATACATAGAACAACCAGAAGGCTTTGTAGCACACAGCAAAGAGACCCATGTGTGTAGATTGAAGAGAGCATTGTATGGACTCAAGCAGGCTCCCAGAGCGTGGTATGAGCGTATTGATAGTTACTTGCAGGAAATGGGCTTTGTGAAGAGTGAGGCAGATGCTAATCTCTACTACTTGGTAGTTGGAGGTGAGATTCTCATTCTTGTCCTATATGTGGATGACTTGTTTCTTACAGGTTCACTGGGGCTCATAGAAGAATGTAAGAGGGACCTTGCAACAGAGTTCGAGATGAAGGATTTGGGACTTATGCACTACTTTCTAGGCATGGAGGTATGGCAGAAAGATGGAGAGATTTTCCTTGGGCAAGGGAAATATTGCATGGAAATCTTGAAAAGGTTCAAGATGGAAGATTGCAAAACCATGTCTACACCCATGATCACAAATTGGAGGAAGGTAGACACATCCAGGGAGAAGGATGTAGACCCCACCTTATACAGGCAGTTGATTGGTTCTCTCATGTATTTGGTCAATACCAGGCCAGATATAGCTTTTGCAGTTAACTCTCTTAGTCAGTTCATGGTTGAGCCAAAGTGCATTGGACTGCAGCAAAGCATGTGCTGCGTTATTTGCGAGGTACAATCGAGTATGGAATTAGATATGCTCGAGGTGAAGGAATCAGGTTGATGGGCTATACTGACGCAGATTGGGCAGGTAGTACAACGGACAAGAGGAGCACTTCAGGGTGTTGTTTCAGTCTGGGATCAGGAGTTGTATCTTGGTTTAGCAGGAAGCAGAAGTCCGTGGCTCTGAGTTCTGTAGAGTCAGAGTACATAGCAGCTAGCATGGCAACATGTGAAGCTATATGGCTTCGGAAGTTGCTAGTAGCTTTGTTTGGTTAGAAGGTTGAGACTACGGTGATACACTGCGACAATCAGAGTTGCATCAAGTTGACTGAGAATCCGGTGTTTCATGATAGGTCGAAACATATAGACATCAGGTATCACTTCATCAGAGATTGTGTACAGCGCGGGGTTGTTGAGCTACAGTTTGTATCTACAGATCAGCAGGTAGCAGACATTCTGACAAAGGCATTGGGGAAGGCAAAATTCATCTTCTTCAGAGAGATGTTGGGTGTCATGCAGAACAGCTTCCTCGCTAAGAGGGAGTGTCAATTTTAGTAGCTTGGACAGCTGTTTGTCCTCACCCGAATATAGCAGCATTAGTTATGGGTAGTTTGGACAGCTGTTCATTCTGGCCTAGAATTTAGAAAATAGTTGTTTTTGTCAAACAAATATTGTTAGGATAAAAACAATTGTTATTTAGTATTGACTCCTTTTATGTGACACCTCATAACCAAGGTTGTTAATGGTTATTGAGTTGTCTTAATCTCAGCCGTTCATATTAATCTCGGCCGTTGATTTTCAACGACAGTAGTATATAAGGGGGTCATTGGGTCATTTGTAACAAGGAAGTTTTTAGAGAAACTTGCAGTGTTAGCAAGTAGTCTTGCAGTGTTAGCAAGGGCGCAGTGATAGCATTGGAAATAGCAGTGGAGGAATATCAGTAGGAGGATTAGGAGATTGTCGGAGCTCTGCCAGTAAGAGGCAAGCAGTATTTGTATCTCTTGATTTGCTGAAGTTTAATATATTTCTCATCTGTAGTACTGGTTTTCCCTACTGGGTTTTTCCAGGGACAATTGTCCGAAAATATTGTGTTCACCTTGTTGGGTATTTTTTATGTGTTTGTATTTGTGAAGTTACAGTTGTGTTATTTTCCAATATTTGTTGATCAAATAATCTTACAAGATAGGAGGTTAATAATCAGTAACTGTAATAGATTTTTCACACTCCCCCTGTCTACAAATATAGATCGCCTCCTCCGCCAGTGTATAAGTACACTTCTCCACCTCCACCTCATTATTAAGAAGCTGATGCATCAATAAGGTGAGAAACATTTCTTATTTTGTTTGAAACTTCTTTATAATCTGGCTGTAAGAATTGGTTATAAACAATAGCAATTGCATTTTATAGTTTGCGTATTTTAGACTGAAAGGCATTTCGGCAAATTAGCCACTAATACTATTAACTAATATGTGTTTCATTGGGATTATGATACAATTGCAGGTACAAAATGTC
Organism: Cunninghamia lanceolata; assembly: GCA_027924645.1. Taxonomy (NCBI): domain Eukaryota; kingdom Viridiplantae; phylum Streptophyta; class Pinopsida; order Cupressales; family Cupressaceae; genus Cunninghamia; species Cunninghamia lanceolata. The sequence goes on along the minus strand of BSBN01001121.1, from coordinate 16,071,170 downwards.
ATTTGCTTGCTTCAAAAGTAGCTGGGCAAATGGTGTACCATCTATATATTTATATTTTTGCAATGAGCTTCTAGAAGTCTTGGAATTCAGCGATCAAAAGTTCAAAATGTTGTACGAGAGTTTTAATTTCTATGTTGTTCCAGTTAGGATTCAATTCAACGTGAAAGCCAAATTAGTATTGAGCTAGCGGAACAACACATCCGCCGCAGCTTGTCGGATTGATCAGTAATCTGTTGGTTATCTGCCTAATTAGGCTCTGATGTGTGGGACATTTTGAGAAAATAAAATAAAATGTATTCCATTACCTTAAACGCCATTGGATTTTAAATAACTATATTTAACAGTGAATGCACTGATCCAGATTCAAATAACTACATTTAATGGTGTTTTTTGTTGAATATGCGTTTATTTAAGGTCGAAAAACACTCATTAATGGCTAAAACAACACTCTCAGGTTTGGAATTTCAACCAATTTTTTTTCTTTGGCCAATCTCTTTTAGGTAGTTGTCGAGAAAGAGTGTAAATAAATAAATAAAAACCCTACTGCGTTCTCACATGAGGCGGGCGATAATCAGCTTTAATAAGAATGGAAGCACATTAAAGTGGTACGGACTGTTTGACCGTAAAATTCGGAATCAACATTATTTGTGTTTTCTAAGTTGAACAAATCAAAAACAGGATGACATTTGCCAACCAGTCTATTTAAATATCATCCAGTTAATATCAATTTTACTTCACATACAAAATAAATATTTGTCTTATTTTTATTGGTCAGAATTGACCTTTGATGGTTGAAGTGGATGATGTTTAAGAATAGTCTTTACCAAAAGGCTAGATTACTTTTCTCTTTACATTTAAAATCATTTATTTAACCTAACGCAATTACTTTACCTTGTTATTTGCCCAACATAGATTTTATTTTTTAAATTATTTTATTTTAATTAGTTTCAAAATGTGGCGACTATACTATACTAGCAGTTGTGAATCCGCAACAGATTTGTCGATACGCTGTTTGTAAAACATATGTTCTTTTGAGAAGTGTTTGTGTTTTATGACTTGTTGGCATTGTGTTGTTTGGGGCAGGTAGTGTGATTTGTGATTTATAGGTGTATCAATTCTTAGAACCAGAATCATGGAAAGCTAACATTTCAACTACATATTGTTGTGTAATAAATAGCTATGTAATAGTTTGACAAAAAACTTTGACATAAAATTGGTCGAATCGAATGGAAAGGTAACATGGAAACATAATGGTAGAAAGTTAACATTTGGTTTGCTTCACAGATGACATTTCAACTACATACTGTTGTGTGATAAATAGGTAAGTAATAGTTTGAGTGACTACAACAAAATTTGGCAGAAAGTTGGACGCACCAAATGGATTAGTGAATAGATTTTTTAAACTTCCAAAAAAAGTATTCCAGACTATAAATTCTTATTCTATTTACTTATGCGTAAAAATGGTAACATGGAACAAGAATTATGGAAAGCAAACATTGTGTTAACTACTCATATTTCAGTTGGTGTCATGCCTCAAATAGATTGGGAACAATTTAATCTATTTACAATTAATGGTTGGGAATGCATAGAGAGGAGAAATCTTATGGATTGACAAAATCTCCTTGGAAAAACAAATAGCCATAAAAGTAGTGTATGGAAAACATAAGATCATCATTTCTATCATAAGGTACATCTTTTGGTGTTTGCACAAATGTATCTAATGTAAAGTGGTTAGCATCAATTGGCTTACAATGAGCCCTTTTAATTGAGACCACCTTTCCTGCATAAACAATTTAGCACATTGATGTAAAACACAAGGAATAACTCTACATTGTTCAATCGATGGTCTTCCAAGTAATACAACAAACCTATTAGAATATGGTGTCACAAGACATAAAATAGATAACTTAATAATGCATGCCAAAGTGTTAATTAGCAGTCCATTATTCATTTTCAATGAAACCTCAAAATGGGTATACTTTTGATCTATAATATGAGTCCTAAATAATGCCTCTTCCATGGAAATATTGTACTGGGATGCAAGATAAATAAGAAACTCAATAGATGATGAACTTATAAAATTGCATTGTATAGATAGTGGACCAGATTAATTATTAAAATGTGGGATCCCTTCATCGCCATTTGTTGAACCAACAAGTCTAGATTTTCAACTTCATTACCATAAACCTCATGAAGAAATTGAATGGCTTTTTTATCATCAGTAGGTCTTGCGACTTTGTAATTGGAACCATGAGCATATTTCTTCTAAATTTGTTGTATCTTGGTACACTCCATTCACGATCATGATAAACTATGAACCAAATGAACAAGGATACTTATGAGAATGTTAGTGCCAATTTGTATAAAAAGAATTTAAAATAGGATGCTAAGAGGGCATGACAACAATAGATATAAAACCCTTACAAGTGTAGCCAAATCTATGGGATCATTTCTCTCTTGGTCATCTGGGTACTGAATATAAGATCTCTTATCCATGTGGGACAGGCTTGATGCCGCATAGATACCATCATTCCCTCATTTCCAATTTCTAATAATATTTTTTATGCCATTTGTTCGACCATCAAGTATTTTCAACATCATTACCATAAACATTGTGAAGAAATTGAATGGCTTCTTTACCATTAGTAGGGTCTTGCCACTTTGTAAGAAGAATCATGAGCATATTTCTTCTAAATTTGTTGTATCTTGGTACACTCCTTTCACAATTATGATAAACTATGAACCAAATGAACAAGGATACATATGAAAATGTTAGTACCAATCTCTATATTTAAAAAAAAAAATAGGACACTAAGATGGCATGATAACAATAGATAGAAATTCCTTACCTTCAAGTGCAGCCAAATGTATGGGATTAGTTCTCTCCTAACTATTTGGGTCCTGACATATAAGATTTCTCATCTACGCGGGACAGGATTGATGCTCAATAGATAAGAAGAAGATAGGCGATGATGGATGCAATGGATGGGAGGTTTGTGATAAAGGGGTGGAGGGGTTTAGGATGTGATGATACTTAGGAGGATGCACGATAGGGAGAATGCTTGGAAGGGATGGTTGGATTTTGTAGTATGTCAAGAGATGTCCAAAGCATGCTTTAGGGAATCACAATAGGAACACGAGGAAGATACAATGGATAGGATAGACGGGAGACAATAGGATAGATAGGGAGATGGTGGATAGGAATATGATAAGATAAGGATAGATGTTATGGATGGATGGAGGAAAGGCATGATTTTTCCACAAATATAGTATATGAATGGATGGAAAAGGGACTACTCTTGACGTCCACAACAAGTTTTCATCATGGCACTTGCCCAAGGCACTACAAGGAGCAGTTTTCACCATTGGATGGATTTTTTCTTTAGTATTGTTTTCTTTCCTTTTTTTCTTTTTGGATGAGATGGGGACTCAAAGCATTTGTTTCCATAGGAAGAAGGATAACATCTAAGGTTAAATATCTATTGCACATGGACCATGTTGAGTGTCATTATGTGCATGGATGTTGGTAGATGATTGCATTAGATGGAATTGGAGGATAGTGGATTATGATGTGGATGATGATGAGGATTATGAGATGGATTGTGATGTGGGTTATAATGTGGATTACGTTGTGGATTATGCAAAAGCATGGACCATACAGATGTGATGGGGGAGATATACATAATAGGGGATATGTGATAGGGAGACGAGTGCATAAGGGAATGTGATACGGTGGAGGGGAACCATGACCAATGGTTGAACACACCAAATTATATTTTGAAGCTTTTTATTGGGAGGGGGTGTGGGGAGTAATGGGGATTATTGATTTGGGGATTTAGGGACGCAAATAGACTTAGGAGTTGTGGGATTTTTAAATACGGAATGAGATGTTTGGGATTTGGGGTTGGATTGGGATTTGGATGCATTACTTTTTGTTTGGGTACCCATACCATTTTTTGTTTTTTCTTTTTCTTTTGGTGGCATGGGCTTTGGTAGACTTTTGGATTTTCTAGTTTGCTTGGATGGTGTAGCATCATTAGGCTTTTATGTATTTTTCACTCTATGTAAGGAGGCATCCAAATTTATATTTTTGAATCCCATATGTGTTTTGATACCTTAGTGTTTGGATGATGTGTGCTTTTGTTGGTCATGATTAGGGATTTAAGGGGATCAGGATTAATGAGGGTGTTAATGATGGAGGAAAAGGGGATTTGAGGATTGCGATATTAGGAATTGGTTGAAGTGGAGGTAAAGTGGATGGGGGGATGTATGGTCACATGCTTTTGAGGTTTGTCTGACAATGGGGACTTGAGGCTTGGGATTGGAAGAAGATTCTCTATGAGGTGTGCGAATGGTACCAACATGTGTTGGTTATTTTATTTGGGATGTATAACCAAGGCTATGTGACCGTGGATCCTTTGCCTTTATAGTCCATGTTTTGTCCAAGTAGATAAGAGGATGGATTTGGAATGGGATATGTAGGTGGTGGTGAAGGATCAATAGGGGATGATAAAGGGGTGGAGTAGAAGTATCTTGAATGGATATGATAGGTTCTTGGATGGCCTCAACAATGTGGCTACATGATGGCTCTACACTTGCATGCATGGTAGAAGATGCTTTGATAGTTTTGATAGGTGGTGGATTGGACAGTGCTTGATTCCTTTATAATTTAGCCATTGGATCACAACCTTCATAAGTTTAGGGGTTTATGGATTAGGAGAGGCATGAGATGGATAATACAATGGATGGACAATGATGGTAGGCATTGACAATATGGTTTTAGTAAGGATAGTGGAGTTAATTGCTTGAAGAATTGGAAATTGATGCTTCTATATTTGAGTAGGCCATTTCATCATGACCTACATCTTAATAGTGAATCCAAACAAATTAAGGTTTATATTTTCCATCCATATTGTTAGAATTATAGCAATGGTGGATCGTTCAATGCTGTTTACACTTTGTGATCCCCATTGTCTTGCATGCCATTGAACAAAGGAAGAATTATTATAGTGACTAGAAGCATGAAATGTCAATAAAATTATAAGCATATGCATGTACCTTACTGTATTTGTATGAAAGTAGTTGTAAGTGAGCTTCTTCTTTCTTCCTAATTATAGTGCATTGATTGTTTTGCATTTTAGAGTATCCGTCAAAAGAGAATGGGGGTTCTACATAGAGGTTCTCTATGGTCTTGAATCTAGATATTACTGTGAATGTTAGGCCTTCTCTTTCAATTTCTCCTATGTTTATTGTAGCTCTATTTAATGTCAAGCCTTGGGATTTATGGATTGTTATGGCCCAAGACATGGATAGTGAAAGCTATCTATGATTTGTTCATGTGATTGGTGGCATGGGGATGTTTTTTGGATTGTTTGTATCCCATGCTGGACCACTATAACTATCGAACTTGATGATAACATACATTGCCAAATCTGGGGGTCTGCAATCATCATTATAGACAATAGCTACAATTTTCCCTAATGATGCAGCATTAGTCCATAATTTTTTTGTTTTTTAACATAACTTGTTGGCCAATGCACAACAGTACCTCTTGTTTTAGTTAGTCTTCATCAACAAATTTGTTTGTGTTTTGTTGAGTAGTTCATGCAATGCTAAGTGCAATAGGAGCATTTAGTAGTTTTAGCATTTTCTTGTTATGTAACAAAGCCAAGTTGTTTGTTGCAAATAAATGCATTGACCTATTGAACTCTTTTATTTCTGTTGTGGCCAACATTTTGTTCATGCATTTCATTAATGTTTCCCAATCATGCTGAAGTGGTTGGGCATTTCTTATATTTTGGAGGATGTGACGAAATTCTCTTTGAGATTGACTTTCATCTTGTTGATGAAAAATAGCCTCTAATGTGATGATTGTAGTGAAAGTTTACCATAACATTAGTGCAGTTGAATGCGATGCATATATATGCTTGTCCATAATAGGCAATAGTTTGCCAAGGTCACCAACAAGAATGATTGACACATCACCTAAACTTTGATCTTGTCAATGGGGAAATGCCTTGCACAAACGGGTATTGATTTTCAGTAGTAGTTTTGGTCCTATGAAGCTCGTTTCATCTATCAGGACATATTTGACATCTTTTAAGTCCGTTTGAAACATTGTAAGAGCTTGACCTTGCAAAGGTCACATTTATTTAATAGGGAGACTCATGCAGATATGGATTGTTGTGGTTTGTATGTTGTAAGCAACCACTCCTATAGGTATAAGTGCAAGCAAGGGGTTGTTTTTGTTTAAGTTATACTTGTTCGATGTGTTTCTAATGCAGTTAATTAGATATGATTTTCTAGTTCCTATTGTTCCTTGAATGATCATGTGTAAAGGTTCTTTTGGGGATGGGTCCATGTGATGTTGAGTAATGATGTCTAATGCTAATTATTGTGTGGGTGCTAGTTGGTAGACCATTGTATTAAAGGGTGGGGAGTAGCGAGTATGTTTTTCAATTGATAGTTTACCCCTAGATATGAATTGAGGAGCATTTTCATACAAGTGTGGTGGTACATCACTTCTGTTCCATGTGTAGTTGATGTCAAAGTCTTGTCTTCCAAGGATGTCTAATTCATCTATATTAAATCTAGTTGGGACACCCATTTGTGATAGTAATTCCCACTCATATAGGTTATGGACATCTTCGATATGTATATCGTCATCTTCATCTTGGTCTTCTTCATCCACCTCATGGTTATGTGTTGTTCGGTCGACATGCCAAGGGGCGTAATTGTTTTCTTTCATGCATTTCCAATTTGTGACTATTTCTTGTTTTGTGAGACCTATGTCTATTAGTATGTGGCGAAAACATTTGTACAGTAGTAGCTCACTCTAATAGAATTGTCATGCCCACATTTGCCATGTGGTTATGACACATAACACATGTGTCACGTCCACATTTGTCATGTGGTCATGACATGAAATATCAAAAAAAATTTCACCCAACTCTAAAAACCCCCTTGCACGCATCAAGTGTGCTCGGTGACACACACACATAATGTAGGTTGCATAAAAAACCTATGAGAGGCACGTCACCTGAAGGCAGGGAAGTCAATCTCAATTAGGATAATTCAAACTCATTTTGCAATCCCTATGTGATGAAATCCACTAAGGGGGTATGCATCATAGGAGCGACACCAAGAGGGTTGGTTCCTATTTCGAGATCCAACCCTAGGGTTTACTAAGCAAAGTAGAATGATTTCAACATGAATCAAAATCTAACCCTAGGTCAACTATCAACTCAAAAGAATCATTAAATTAAAACCATAATTCAATTTACAATTTAAACAAGTAATCACATTCATTGCAAAAAAGAGGTAAATAATCAAACTTAAATAGGTAAAATTATTCCTCTAAGGCCTATGTAAATTTTGGCAACATAACAGGATATAGGAGATAAAATCTCGGGCATCTCGATAGCATAACACCACCTCAATAAATATGGGGAAATTAAACTAAAATAAAAATCTTCACTAAGCCCTTTGCAAAGCAAACACTCAAATTAATTACTTTATTGAATTCATTTACCCCAATGTTTCCAACTCTACCAAGGTAATAAATAATTGAATATATTTAAATAAAATAATTAATTAAAAACTACCTTTAATTCATGCACTAGAAATTAGGTTTGAGGGATTAAATAAAATAATTTGCAAAAAGCAAAAATATTCCCCACACCAAAATCCCACTAAAATTAGCAATCGCTACCACACACAAAGTGGTTCAATTAATAAACTAGCTTAGGAAATAATTTAAATCCACAAAATCCTAATTATTTTAAAAGGCAATAAAATAAAAGAAAGGTTTATATGCTCCCAAAAAGATTTTAGCTCAAACATTAATTTTTTTTTTAAAGCAATAAAAGGTTTAAAAAGCTCACAAAGCATTCTAGCTCATCCCAATTGCTTTTTCCAGATTTTAAGGAGGAAAAAGAGGGAGAAGGGAAAAGAAGGTACGTGCATCAATGAGAATAATCTATTTACTATATTTATTTATTTATTTCCTCTAACCCTAATCTTTTGTTTATCTATTCTAAATCTATTTTATCTTTTTGTTTCAAACCCTATTCTTGTTTTTTTTTGTTTTCAACTCTTTTCCATTGTAGGGTTTTTTCTAGCCTCATGGAGCTTCTAGTTTCTTTTTACCTAAAAGATATACACATGGATAAATTATTTTATTCTTTTTGTCCATATATATATATTACTGTCATAGTGAAAAATATGATTTAAATATTACAGTGAATAAATATTTTTTTGTTTTGAAAACAAAGTATATATATACCATATAATGTAGGGTCAATTGGATGAGGAAGGGTTTCGTTTTTTATTACAGGTAAAAAAAAATGCCAAAGAAAATGCAGTGAGAAAAGATGGGTGCCGGCAGTACCACAAGGGAATTATAGAGGTGGAGGAAGGGGCATCCTCCCCATCCATCCCCCCTCTGTCCCTCCTTAGCAAAGCAAATAGTGGCGGCGTCCATGATCCCCGCCCCTATATTTTTTTGTTTCAATTTTTTTTAAAAATGGTTCAAAAACCTATTTCCTATTCGATGGAAAATATACATGATTTAAAAATGCTTTTTCTAGAATATGATTGCAACATGTAATATATATATATATATATCCGCTTTTTTTTTTACCATAGTATATTTTCTTTTCTCAAAAACACAGTAAATCAATGAAATATAAAGAGGGTTATATATATATATATATGCCTGCTGAAATCTATTTAACTCTGTAATTTTTTTTTAATAAATCAGTGAACTACATTATAAAAAAGTTAAATAGCAAGTTTATATTTATTGTAAATACATACATAAATATATATAGCTATATATATACATACATATTTATATATAAGCACCACACAAAACAATTAAACACTTATCAATGCATATATCAGTTTCTTTCACATGAATAAATCTGTTTTTCCAAATGGTCAATATGGGACATTCTTCCACACACCCATAAAATAGAATTTGAAGAAATAATTATTTACATAGAACAAAATTATAGCATAGGCTCAAAGGAGAGGAATAACTCTCATACACAATAACTTTTACAAACCCAAATGGACCATGGAAACCATAATGCCATAAATTTACAAAACATAAAGAAGGCCATATTTCTCCTAGTTCTCCAAAACTCGAAGACCACCCAAACCTACAAAAATCACAATAAGGTTTCCAAATGCCCATGGGATCTCACCTCCCATCCATAGACTTGAAACAAGTCACCCCAAGCTTGGAGGTCACCCACATAACCAGGTTCACACCACAACAAATATTCAACACAAAAAATCACACACCAAACAAATATACACCCTCCCAGGGATTTCACATAGGACAGTGGACTACTCTCAACTCAAGGGAGAAACCCAAAATCACCAAACACATAATACTCAAAATCACAAGGCCTCTTACCTTAATATCAAAAAATGTCAAGATTCTCAAGGCACTCTTACCTTCGCCAAAATCTCAAAATGTCACAAAATCCCAAGGTACTCTTTCCTTCACCAAAATCTCCAATACTTAAAAATACACTCTGATGGCCAGCAACACCTCCAAATATAGTGAGGTTGCCCCCGAGGACATTCACTCCTCTTCCACCTCAAACAAGATGAGCTCTTCTTAATGGAGAGTATCATCAAACACCCAAAATGAAAACCCACATAACACATACACCAAAGCTCAAAAATACACAAAGCAATATTCACATACATTGAAATGTAAAAACAAAAGGAAGGCATATAACCTTGGGTGCTTACCTTATAAGCCCAAATTTGGCAAGAGTTTGGTGAAGAGCTCCCAAGTCTCTTTCCAAGCTCCTTACATCCAAAATCCTCTAACTCTAGCTATCTCCCCAAATCAATATCCAAAAATCAAAGCAAAAGTGAAGAACGCCCTCCATCTCTCAAAGAGGGAGTTTAATAGGCTAAACCAAAGAGTCTTGAGGAAAGAGACTGTGACACATGCCACTTTCTCCTTCCTCCTAACAACCCACTCACAAAACCCCAAGGGATGAGGAGGTGACAAATGTCACACTCCTATCCCACAAAGCCTCACACTCTCCAACAAATGCTCTCACACATGTGTGAGAGCATAGTGGAGAGGGGAATCCCACATGGAAGACTCCATAAGAATAAGGAGAAGACACATGTCATCCTCCTATCCAACAAGGCAACCCATTCCCCCATAGATGCTCTCACACATGTGTGAGAGCATAGGAATGAGGTCTCTCACACTTGAAGGTATTGGAAGCTTTAAAAGCCTTCAAGATAAGGGAGACCTTATGCTAGGAAAGTAGAGTTGGTCATGGTGGAATCTTGACTTGTCCACCACCTCACCCAACTCCCAAACTCGTCACTTAACTTCAGGATCAAGTTAAGGTGACTAGATGAAGGTTAAATTAAGGTCTCACATACTCAAATTGGTCCTAGAGATTAGGGGTATGACCTAGGGTCATTATTTGACCAAAATAAACACCACGGGGTTCATAAATTCACATGAAAAGACCCAATAAATAAATAACACCAAAATAGTGAAATTCAAACATTACAACTTACAACACATCAAAAAATCAATTAAAAAGGGTAAACCCTAACCAAATTAAGAATCAAATGTAGAAATTACAAATCATGATGCTCCAATATGAATGGCCTTGGTCCCTCTTGGGACTAGGTCAACTTAAACATGGATATCACATAGGGTTACTTGAATGACCTTCAATTTTCCATGGGCATTGAAAATTATCTGCATAGTTCCACAAATAGATCAATAACGCATGTTTGTCATAGCCGAAGTGAAAGGAGATACACACACACACACATAGAGTCACATAATCACATATATCCTCAATTATACACATGCTATCATTTACACGATTCATAATTCATTTGCATTTCTAAACATCAAATCAGGATTAAAACTACATAATATTTCATTCATTTACTCATCAACTAATATTCCAATTTGCATCAAATAAATATCACATAACATAATAACATCAAGTGAAATCTAACATGCGAGCTATTACATCATCACATTATAAACCATCTAACTAAACCATTTCAATGCATTCAATAACACATTCAACATCATGGAATGCATAATACAATCACGTAGGTAAGATATAGCTCCATCCTTCAATAACTCATCTATCACTAGATAAAACTAAAAAAATTCCAAATAGAAGGGATTACTAGTCCTCAAATGACTACGTGTCCCACAAAATCTGAACATCAAATCCAAGATCTAAATAAGAAGCACAACACAAGTTAGCCTCCCACTACAACACTAAAGAGTCTAGTTCAAACACAAGAAAGTGATATTCTTGTTATGGAAATTTTTCCCCAAGAAGTGAATTAAAGAAATAAAGTTTCTATAAACTTAAGAGAGTAAAAATAAATAAATATATATATATAAAAGAATAGAAGAAAATAAGAAGGAATGTAAAAATAAAGGAAAATAAGAAGTTACTTTCGAGTTAAAATAAAGGTTAAAGAAACCTTATTTATAAGTACACTCATGGAGTGTGTTTCAAGAGAAGTTACAATTAAAAGTTTATTTGTAATATTATTTATTAAAGGGTGTGGTATTTGGAACCACTCTTTGGGTTAATATTTAAACCCGTGAAAATAATGTAAAAGGGAGACACATTGGAAAAATAGAGGAAAAAGCAAAGGAAAAGGGAAATAATCAATCATTGTACATTGTGGGAATAGGATTCCAGGTTAGCAGGCTGTGAGCAAGATGGAGAAGGGGGCACATCTTATGTGTGTGTCCAATCTGGGGTACATAAGTGCACTCAGGACTGTCCTGGGTAGGGCTTGGGTATTGCATAGTGTTGAGCATTGTTCCAGAGGAACCAACACTCGTGTAGAGCAGAAAAGTACGCTTATTTCTCCCAAATTGCTCACAGACGGAAGAGGCCGAACCAGGGTCCATTCCAACAATCTTCAGATTTTTATTAATTTATTACAGATAAGTATTATTGCTCTAGTACTTAATTATACCAATTGTTGAAATTGAATTTATATAGTTATTTGCATTGTTTAATATATTCATTTGTGTTGATAAAATAGAATTAATACAATTATTTGTTAAATTATTTCTTTATAAGTTAGATTATATTCCACTGTGTATTTTAATTCTGATTTGATAAATGTATGTTCATTGTTTTAAACACTTTATCATTGAATATTAATACATGCACATTTATTTGCTCATTAGAAATTAAAGTATAAGAAAAATAAAAAAATAAATAAATAAGTAATAATAAATAAGTAAAATAAATAGTTATTTTGTAATTTAGGGTTTATGCTACATTGAATGATACCATCTTAAATTTGCATTACATATTATAACATATTAGTATAGTTATTAGTTTATTGTTGACATTATTGATAAAATTTTAACATTTTTCTATTGATATTATTGATAATGTTTTAACCTTATTGATATTATTGAAAACTATTGTTGGAATGTGAAAAATAGTTTAATAATTTAATTCTTTCATCATTTTATTATATATTAAGTGAATTTTTTTCGAAACATTATGGTTAAAATGTAAATTTTTTTCATCATTTTAAATGTAAATTTTATGTAAATGTAAGTTTTATTTAAAACATATTTTGATGTGAATTTTGTTAAAATTAAGTTTTGACATTTTTTTACCATTAACATATATAATAGTAAATCTTTACCAATCTATTTGAATAGAGTTTATTTTTACCATTTAATTTGAAAAGAGTTATTTTGACCATTCAACTTGAAAAGAGAATTTAAAGTAAATTATAAGTAATTAAAAATAGGAGATTAAAATTTATATGTATTATTATTATTATTATTATTATAGTTAAAAAAATGATGTAATTGAAAAAATAGAAAACCATTAATTTAAACAAGACAAAAGTGTAAAGTGAAATATAACTTCAGTTGAGTTAAAATTAATAAAGTTGGATAAAAATATATATTCTTTGCTTGCCCTATTTATTATAAATATAGTAGATGTTTCTATAATATAAATCCTAGGTTAGATTTTAAATAAGTATAGTTCATGTTGTTTTTATTAAAATGGTTACATATATGTTAAAATGATAATAATAATAAATATTCCTATGTTTAATAAGAATATTTATAAGTATATCTATATTTTTAGTATTTGAGTTATATACGTTTCTTGAAAATATATCTATCTATATAAAAATTTTATTTTATATATTTATGCTTCATATAATATTAATTGAATTTATTAAAGGTAATATATATAATATGACATATAAAATAATATTAAGTTAAAAAATAAATGTGTTTAATATATTAATGTATTAGAATTTTAGTAAATTTATCTTAATATATATTTAGCTAAAAAAATAGCAATGATGTATTAACTTCAACACATAGATGAGAAAAGTTATAAAGCTATTTTAATTACTTAAAGGAATTTTATTATTACTTAAGAGTTGTTTTATTTTGGAATATTATTTAATAATTATTTAATACATATCTTAAATAAATAACTATTTCAATTATATTATTATAAATATTATATTTTATAGTTATAAATTGAAGTGCACATAGATAAAGGTTAATCATCATATCACTACAATTATTCATATTAATAAGATTTTTCTTATGAAGAGTAAAATTTAAAATTTAAAATTTATATAAAAATAGTAATAATAGAAATAAAATGTTTGTGTGAGGGTAAAATATTGAATCAATCAAATGAATTAAATAAGACCCAAACATCAACAGAATAGAGAAACAAAGAAGATTCAAATGAACAAAGCAATGAACAAACACAGCAAACCTCTTCCGTTTCGAAACTTCTGTTGTTCGCCTATCACGAATCGTCCTTTCGCAGATGAGATGAGCTCTCAGAGAGTGCAATCTTTTAAAGCTGTTTGAGGAAGTCGATGGTGAACGGCTATGGTGTGATGTGCAATGAAGGTGAGCTCCAATGCAACAATGGTGATCTCAAGCTTGTAGATGACAAATGGGTGCCAAAGGCGCGCTGGTGATATTTCTGCAGAGTAACGATGTCAAAAGCCTAGATGAATAGAATGGAGGGATGAAGCTTCATTTATAGACTCGGAGGAATAGGAATCAACAGTTGAGAGGAGATATGAAGATCAATGGCTGAGGATGGTTAAGGAATGTGCAACCAGTGGAAACGTGCCAAGTGTCCCAACTCCATCATGAAAGGTGGGATGTGACAAGACTGATTGGAGAGTTAACTCCATTGACTGGTCTGTTAATAGAATTGATTGATCAGTTAGAAGAGTGGATTGTGGAACTGACTGGATTGATTGAGGATTTGACTCAACTGACAGGTTAGTTAACAGATTTGATTGATTGGTTAACTGACCTTTGATTGGAGAAGAAATAGGCCATGTGGGTGAGGGAAAATAAGGCAATTAAATATTAAATATATTTAATTACATGTGCGACCTGATGAGGTGGACAAGGTGAGGTGGAAAAGGTGATGTGGATTTTTGAGTTTAGAACTTAGGATAGAGGAAATATGATTAATTAAATAATTTATGATTATTTAATTGTGAAGGATAAATAGAAGAATTTTAATTAAATAAATAGAATTTATTTAATTATGGAACAGTGAATCGATTAAATAAATTTAGAATATTTATTTAATTGGTAGAAGAATGGAATAAATATTTAGAATATTTATTTAGGATGATTTGTGTCATTTTTAGGTGTATACATTTTGCCCCTCTTTGATGCAATGCAGTTTACAGCGTTGCTTCAAAGAAGTTGATAGTCTGAATGATGATACATGCCCCAGTTTGCCCCTGGTACAGGTTTAATGACGATAGGATGCCCCCTTGGGAGATTGGACGGGGAAAAATGGCGAAAGGTTTGGAGACGGACGATCTCACGACGAAGAAGGGGTAAGGATAGGTTGGAGGAAAAGGGACGCGGTCAGGGCTGCAGGAAGAAAACGAGAGGAAAAACGGACACGGGAAGTAGTCACAGTCATCACCTAGCCAGAATTAGGGTTTGGAGGCTATAAATAGGAGCTGGGTCCACAAGAATAGTCATTTGCACACTTGGTTGATCTGGATTGGAGGAAGAGAGCTTAGAGCAAAATTAGAGCAGCATGGCAGCCAGAGCAGCAGATATACCACGCGAGGAGCACCGATTCGAGCGAGTCCGACGATTCGGGCGGCCAGCAGAGGCAGGACCCCCGGTATGTGCTTCGAAAAATTTCTCCTAGGGTCGAGTTTAGGCATCATAAATGCATGTAGAAATTAGGTGAAATAGATGCGCCGAAACGCAGAATGGCGCATATGCCTCGCGAAGCTGCGCATTTACTTTTTCGCAGCGCATATGTTGGTTTCGGCGGCGCATGCGTGAAAGCTGCGCTTTTGTGCATTCTAGCTGCACATGCATCATTTGGCGGTGCTTTTGTATTTTTGCCGCGCATATGTGAAATGTAGCAGCACATTTGATAAAGTTGTGCATATGTGGATTCCTGCGGCGCATCCGTAATTTTGCGGCGCATGCGTGGATTTCTGCGGCGCATTTGTTAGAACGGCGCAAACTTGCACTGTAGCGGCGCATACGCATTTTTGCAGGGCATATGCTGATTATCGTGGCGCATATATCAGAAATGGCACTTTTACCACCTGTAGTGGCGCATTTGCTTGGGATGGCAAATTACTTAGCCAAATTGATTCGATTAGCGTCCTGTTTGACGCAGGAATCGATGAGCTATCTCTGAGATTGCAGGAATCTAGTCAAGAGATGTAGTGTGCTGTTTTGATCAATTTGAAATGCTAAGTTTAGTTGATATAGTTCAGTAGATATGTTGAGTATGGTATATGCGGCTTGAGACTGACACTTGGCTTTGCGTGCTTGCAGGAGGAGATACGAGAGACGCTGCAATCGAGGGAGACGTTCCCTATGCCGTTATTGCAAAGATATATGCTGACAGAGGCTGACAGAGTGGTGCTTGGTGCCATGGGCTTGGATTACGTTTGCTTTATGCCTGAGGTGCGGGCGAATAGAGGACTACTGACAGCGGCCATGGAGAGATTCCACAGCGAGGATGGGACCTTCCACATTCCTACTGGAGAGATGACCGTGACGCTGGAGGATGTCTACAGGATACTGCACTTGCCCGTAGTAGGCGAGTTAGTGGAGTATGATGCACAGCGGGACGCGGGACTCACCGAGTGTCAGCGAGTATTTGACGATCCCGAGCTGGTGGGACAGGTCATCCCCTGGTAGGACATATATGACTGTTACGACTACTTCCCTGGGATTGTGGCTGGGCTGATTGGGGGCGTTGTATGCCCAGATAGGAGATCGCATGGGTTCCCCATTGGATGGGGGCAGGATCATGGAGCGGATGCTGACTGAGGGCACCTGATATGCGTGGGGACCCTGCGTGTTAGCCCACCTATATCACGACATGCATCAGGTGGTGTACCACCGCAGCACGAGTCTATCGGCTGGGGTGTTGCTGTTACAGTTTTGGCTGTGGGAGCACATAGCGGTGACCAGGCCGATGTGCGTCTTTGCTAGGCAGCGAGGAGAGCCATATAGCTATGGCTATGCAGGAGTGATTTCCCAGCACAGGCTGGGGAAGCTAGAGTACTGGCGGCATACTTTGGATGGGGTAGATGTGGTCGTCTGGCGACTATATCTGGACTGCGAGCCCTGGGATGACGAGGGAGACAAGCTACCCTACTGCTTCCAGACCAGGTGGTTGATAGGCCGGACACGGCACATCCTGGAGAGGCAGATGGTGGGCCGAGTGCTGAGACAGTTTGGGCGGAGACAGGGCATGCCACAGGGACAGGCCATGTTTGCATGGACACATGCAGAGAGGGTCAGATGGGGGCCGATGGCTTCTTACGAGGAGGCCCTGGCAGAGTTCTAGCAGTTGCCGTATGTGGCATGGGACATGCGGCGAGAGATAGCAGATGCAGGGGTCACACAGGAGTACGAGGATTGGATCACAGCACATCCTTTCCCGAGATATTCAGGACCCGGTATGCTGGTGCCTCTGATTGATGAGGCAGACTCAGAGGAGGATGGAGAGGCTGGCCCAGGGCGGAGGGGTGCTAGAGGAGGACGACGGGGTGGCCGAGCTGTAGAGAGGCCGAGGCAGCGGAGGAGGATAGATCGGGCGGGGCAGGCAGTGCCAGGACAGGGAGAGGCACAGCAGTAGGCACAGATGCCACCACCCCAGCAGGTACCACAGCAGCAGGTACTACAGCAGCAAGTGCCACAGCAACAGGTGCCACAGCAGCAGGTGCCCCAGCAGCAGGGGCTAGGACAGGCAGAGGCAGCACAGGGGCTAGGGCAGGGTGAGGCCCATGAGAGGACCATAGCCAGCCTGAGGGGACAGGTGCGAGAGCTGCAGGCATAGCTGAGGAGAGTGGAGAGGAGGCGAGACACAGACACAGCGGTGATCGCTGGTTTGACTCACGAGCGAGACATGGCGGATGCACGAGTACGTCTTATCCGTGTAGAGCGAGATACTGCTGTGGCCGCTATGGGGACAGATGCAGCGAGTTCGTTTCTGGTTGGTCAGGTGCAGCAGGCATAGGCACAGGTAGGCCAGTTGTAGACGCAGTTGGCACAGGCGCAGACAGACCTAGCCAGAGCACAGTCACAGGCACAGTACTACCGAGGCTTGTACCATGGTGCCGTGGCGTCGAGCCAGAGGGCAGGGAGTTTCAGGAGTCAGTCTGGGGTGGCTCACAGGGCAGGTCCATCTCAGTCAGGGGCATCCATGATGGGACCTCAGCAGTCAGGAGCTGGCAGTGGTGGCCCACAGCAGCAGGGGTAGACATAGACCAGATTTTGTACATTTTGGGACATGTATCACCGTCCACTTGGACGTATATTGTATATGACACTTTGATTTTGAGAGAGATGGTGATATTGTACATTTGGACCTCTTTTATATGATAGTATATATGATGATGCAGCTTTTGGTATCTATTGCATGTGTTATGAGATGGCAATTTTACTTCTATTGTATGATGGGATTCTATTGCATAGTTAGATGGTTTATCTGATGCTATATGAGAAATATTTTGATATGCTACTATATGATTTCTATATGATCTAATGTGACAAATGAATGCAAAATGTGATATGATGTCTATGTGATGATGCAAATGTATGTATATGAAACATGATTTCTATGTTATGATGTAACTGCCTATGTGATGTCTATATGATTAAATACAAATGTATATGTATGGAACATGATTTCTATGTTATGATGCAACTATATATGTGATGCACTTAGCTATGTTGTTTAGTGGTTTTCTGTGCATTTGAGATGTGATGCGATGCAGATGTATTGGTGACCTAATGCATTGGATGGTGGACTTGACTAACCTAATCATGTGCATGACTAGTCCTACGAGTGATATGATATGCTCCTATATGCCTTGTTTTTGTGAAGTCCAAATGTACGCTATATGATGGGTAGAAGAATGGTTGCGAAAGAATGACTTAGGAACTTTTCGTGATATCGTTACTCTGCATAGTTTGGATAATGAGGATGGTATGGGATACGGATGCATGGATGTGTATATGGATATAGGACGAATGCTTTGCTTTTAGATTGCTTTATTTCATCATTGGGCATTTTGTTGTTGGTACTTTTCTGAAATGTTGTAAGTGAATACAAGCATCTAGGTACAATTGAACCGAGATGACCTGAGTATCGCTTACATGGAGTGTGATTGAGCAAGTTAATACAAGCATCTAGTCAAAATTGAATCTAGATGACCTGAGTACTGCTTGCGCTTCAACAAACAAGGATTGCCCCCGTTCCTGTAAGACCTTTGATGTCCTCGATGATCTTTTGCCGATCATGTCCTTAGACAAGGCTTCACATTACTAAAGTTTTAATCCACAAACAACAAACAAAGAGAGTAATCATGCCCCCATCATAGCATCTCTAGATTTTGGCATCCTTGAGTAGCATAGGAAGGTATGATAGCAAAAATCAAGACTCTGTAACTTAACCCTAGTTTCCAATCTACAAAAGCATATGTGCGTTGATATGTGTTTATTTCTTGCCTTAATTTGCATAAAATTATTTAGAAGACCTTGGGTATTTGCTTTGCATTGGATGGGTTAAGATGCTCATAGTCAAGGTTTCTGCTTGAAGCACGGGTGTTTGCTTGCATTTGCTTACTTAATGAGAAGGTTGCACAATCCTTATTGAGAAGACTAACCCTAAGGGACTGACCTAGTGCCTCAGGGGCTCATTGCTAAATGGCCTTGCCTACGTGACGACGCAGAGGCAACGTAGTTCAGGGTAAACCCTAATGGACCATGGATGGACTAGAAGAAAGACGACAAGAATGAAGACAAGAAAGGAGACGAATGGGACCTTGGGAGAGATGGAAGCCTCGGGGGCGCATTAGAATAATGGCCTTGCCTACGTGACGGCGTAGAGGCAACGTAGTTCACGGACTTGGACCACAGACCCCGACGAGAGACACTACACTAGGCTTACATTGAGGAGACGGTATGGGACAAAACCTTGGTTGACAAGGCCACAAGGTGAGTATCAAGCCATGATAGGTAACTGTCAAGCGTTTATTTGTGGGATGGATATGGGTCGAATGAGGAAAATAGAGGGAGAATGAGCTCAAGGTGATTGGATTCCCAAAGATGGAGAATGCGGTTTGTCACAAGTAACGCCTGTTTACCAGGTTTTCATCACTTGTTTTTATTTGCACAAGAAGCTAGAAAGTAACATGACGCCTGATTGCCAGGTTTTCATCACGATACCTATCCAAGGTGCCTGTTTGCCAGGTTTTCACCAAAGGACGATTTTTTTGTATGCTTTCTATTTTTTTCTGATTTTTTTTTTTTTTTTGTATTTTCTCTTTGTAACTTTTTTTTGATTTTTTTGATTTGTTGATTTTTGACTTTATTGTGCCCCCTTGCATTGGGGTTCTCTTAAGTATAGAACCGGCGAAGGTGCATGCTGTTGATTGGATCATCAAACAACTCACCTTCTGATGTGGCCAACTGATATGCCCCCGATCCGTAGGCCGCTACAATTACATAGGGTCTAAGCCAGTTAGGCTCGAACTTACCTTTCTTTTCTCTGTCCTGCTGATTGCGAGGGTTCTCTCTTAGGACGAGGTCCCCAACCTTGAAGCATCTTGGTCTAACTTTGTGGTTGTAGCTTCTTGACATCATCTGTTGATAGGCTTTGAGATGGTCAAAAGCTTTCTGGCGCCTTTCCTCTAGCAATTCTAGCTCTTGTAGTCTGGAGACTCTGTACTCTTCGTCTGATATGAGACCTTTCAACGACACCCGAAGGGATGGGAGTTTGACCTCAATGGGAAGGATGGCTTCGGAACCATAGACGAGGGCATAGGGTGTAGCACCTGTGGGAGTGCGTATGCTAGTTCTGTAGGCCCACAGAGCGGGATTGAGTTGGACGTGCCAATCGCGACCAGCTTCATTGATAGTCTTCTTTAGGATTTTTAGAATGGTTTTGTTCGATGCCTCAGCTTGGCCGTTACCTTGGGGATAGTATGGAGTGGAGAAACGATGTTGGATTTTAAAACGCTCACAAAGTTCCTGGACATCTTGATTTTTAAAGGGTCTCCCGTTATCCGTTATGATGGATGAAGGGATGCCATATCGGCAGATAATGTAATTCAGAATGAAAGAGGAAATTTGCTTTCCTGTGACGGTTGATAGGGGAACGGCTTCGATCCACTTTGTAAAGTACTCGGTGGCAGTTATGATGAATTTATGGCCGTTGGAAGAAGGCAGTTGAATCTTTCCCACGAGGTCAAGTCCCCACTGGCAAAAGGGCCAGGGTGTCGTTAGAGGTCTCAACTCCTGAGCAGGTGCATGAATCAGGTTCCCATGTATCTGGCACTGTTTGCACTTTTTGACGAACTGATATGAATCCATTTCCATATTGGGCCAGTAATAACCCAAACGCATGAGTTTCTTAGCTAAGGAAGGACCGCTGGAGTGTGTTCCGCAGATCCCTTCATGTACGTCTCGCAAGGCAGTTATAGATTCTTCTTGTTCTAGACAATGGAGTAAAGTACCATCCAGACCACGTCGGTAAAGGGTATTGGCAATAATGGTGTAACAGGAGGCCTGTCGGATGAAAGTTCATTTTTGGTTGGAAGAGAGGTCCAAAGGAAGGATATTGTCCTTGAGGTAAGTGTAGGTCTTACCGTACCAAGGCGAATCAGATCCTACTAGGTGGCAAATGGAATGGGTTTCGAGGAGATCATAAGCCGGTTGTCGAATTGTTTCTACTAAGAACTCATACCATGACTCATGTTCAGGTATCTCAAGAAGAGAGGCTATGGTCACCATTGCATCGGCTGCTTTGTTCTCTATCCTGGGTATTTACTCAAACGAGATGGTCCCAAAATGTGCTTTGAGGTCGTTGACCATCCGTTTGTATGGGATGAGCTTCTCATCTTTGGTTTGATACTCGTCATTGACCTGGTTTATGACAAGTTGAGAATCACCGTAGACACATAGTGCTTGGATTTTCCACTCAGTGGCCATCTTGAGACCAATTACCAAAGCTTCATACTCTGCTATATTGTTGGTACATGGAAATAACAACCTGTAGGACTTTGGAATTGTGTCGCCTTGGGCAGTGATAAACAAGATACCTGCCCCCGATCCATGGTTGGTGTAAGACCCGTCGAAGTAGAGTTTCCAAGGAGATGTGGACAGAGTGAATAAAGACTCATCGGGGAACTCAAACTACATTGATGAAGTGTCCTGTAACGGTGCCTCAGCTAGTTGGTCAGCGATGATTTGCCCCTTGATGGCTTTTCTATCCACATATTCTATATCATATTCGCTAAGAAGCATAACCCATTTGGCTAGTCGACCTGTGAGAGCTGCTTTGTTGAGAAGATATTTTAGTGGGTCGATCTTGGCAATGAGTTTGACAGGATGTGCCAACATGTAGTGCTGGAGTTTTTGTGAGGCAAAAACCACCGCAAGGCATGAACGTTCCACCTGCGAGTATTGCAACTCGTAGCCCACTAAGGTTCGACTAATGTAGTACACAGCTCTTTCCTTGTTCTCATAGTCTTGCTGCGCTAGGAGAGCCCCAAGAGCAGTAGGTGTAGCAGATATGTAGAGAATCAAAGGTTTTCCTTGGATCGGAGGCATGAGTATAGGAGGATTCATGAGGTACTCCTTGAGCTTGTTGAATGCCTCTTCGCACTGCTCATCCCATTTAAATGGAACGTTCTTATGTAGGAGATGGCTGAAAGGATGGCACTTGTCTGCCAGCTGTGAGATGAACCTGCGGATGGCCTGTAGCTTGCCCTGTAAGGATCTCAACTGTGTTAGAGTTTTGGGCGGAGGCATGTCCATGATTGCTTTGACCTTGGCTGGGTCTACTTCTATTTCGTTTGCTAACACGATGAAGCCTAGCAGCTTGCCTGATGTGACCCCAAACACACATTTCTTCAGGTTCAGTTTTACTTGGAATTGATCCAACCGTTGGAAGACTTTTTCTAATGTATCCAAGTGTGAGTCCCTGGTGAATGATTTTGCCAAGATATCATCAACATAATCTTCCATGGTCACATGCATCATGTCATGGAATATGGTTGTCATGGCCTGCTGATATTTAGCACCTGCGTTTTTCAACCCAAATGGCATGACATTCCAGCAAAAGGTACCCCATGGACAAGTGAAAGCAGTTTTGTGCTGATCCTCTGGTGCTATTTTGATCTGGTTGTACCCTGAGAATCCATCCATGAGTGACAGCATTGTATGTCCTGCCGTGAGGTCGACTATGATATCGATGTTAGGCAAGGGAAAGTCATCCTTGCGGCATGCTTTGTTTAAGTCTCTAAAATCGTTGCATAGTCGAACCCTGCCATCTGGTTTAGACACTGGCATGATGTTTGATATCCATTCAGGATAATCTATGGCCCTGATGAACCCCACGTCTAGCAATTTCTTGAGTTCTTCCTTGACCAGAAGGGCTATATGGGGATGCATCTTTCTCAGTTTTTTCTTTACAGGCTTCACCCCTGGATCCAATGGCAAGTGATGTAGGATCAGGTTTGGGTCCAAACCTGGCATGTCGGCATATGACCAAGCAAAGCTGCCTCTCTTCTTTTTAAAGAATGGTACAAACCTGGTTTTCTTAGGCGGCGTGAGAGATTTTGCAAAGTGGATAATCTGAGGCTGCTCTTCGATTCCAATGTTCACTGGCTTTATTGGCTCTACCACGATCTGTGACCTTTCTTGATACATATCACTTGGGAGGGTGTCAAGCAATCCATTGTCAGGTGCCACAGTTGGGTTTTCACCTTCAGATACGTCCTTTCTTTTTACTATTTTATGATCTGACACTGCCGCATGGCGGTTTTCACCGTCAGATCCCTTTTTGATCTTTACATTTTTGCGACTAGAAGGCTTGGCACCCTCCCCGAAGTAAGCTACAGTATTGAGTTCGATAGCAAAACCGGATTTATGATCTCCTTTTGGTAAGTGATCTCGAAGTCCCATATAGTCAATGTAGGCATCATCGTTCTGGAACATATCTAATTGGGGGGTTCCTTGCAGGTCCCAGTCAATAAGCTCAGGGTGTAAGAGGGGAAGGGAGTTAGATGAAAGACCTGATTCGTTGATAGTGTGGATGGAAATACTAGGAGCATAGGTGGGGGTAGTGTTCTGGGTGGTACTCTCCTCCAAGTTGTTTATCGCAATGGAATCGAAACTTTCCTTGAAAGCCATACTCTCGGGGAGGGGCAAATCGGACTCCAGTGGTCTGTCCCGTTGCGTTTGTCTCTCATGGTAAGGGCTAAGAGTTTGGATGGTGTCAATCTCCTTGTCATCGTAGGAGTGCTCTGTTAGCTCGTGCCACTCATACTCATTCGACTCATCTGAATCTGTGTCACTGTCCTCTTGGGGTGTTTGGATTGTCTCCACAAGACAGGCATTTTCCTTGGCTTTGCCCTTGCCTTTGTATCCCAAGCCAGTGGTGTTTCTAGCCGAAGAGGAGGAAGAAGGTTGTATAGGTTCGATGATCCCTTCTTTTCTGAGGCCGATAGGGCCTTGTCCTTCATATCCCATCCTATGCAAGATGGTCTCACCTCGCCCATAGAGCTCTGTAGGGAGTCTGGGTGGATCTTGGGGTGTGTTTTCTTCTTTGGCATAAAGCCATTGCAAGAGATCTCGCTCCTCTGATTCATCGGATAAGGTCCCCCATTTTACAAAGGGGTTTACAAGAGTTATAGGAGGAGCAGAGGGCTTTGGAAAATGCCTGGGTTGATGCTTGGGCTGGCCAAAGGAGCGAGGAGACAAGGGCATTTTTGCAAGGTTGAGGTTGTGCTCAATCTGGTATTCCCCCACGCCATTTTCTTTTATGGTGATTTTCATTGGTTTAGGCCGTGAGGAGGAGGCTTCGGCGGAATGGTCTTGTGGCGGAGTAAGGGAAATGTAAGCTCTATTGTTGGGAATGACGCATTCAGGTTTAGCTTGGAAAGAATTGCAGTGTTGGTAGGGATCAGGGTCACCATGTATGGTGACCTGCTTGCCATCGTGTGGGAACTTTATGCATTGATGGTAGGTGGAGGGGACAGCCTTAATGGTGTGGATCCATGGTCTCCCTAGTAGAATATTGTAAGCAAGCTCCCGATCAAGGACTTGGCACACCACATCTTTAATTACCGGTCCAACTTGAATAGGTAGGACAACCGTGCCTTTTGTGGTTCTCTCTTCCTCGTCATAGGCCTTTATGGTAATCTTCCTCCGCGGATCCACTGCCTGTTCAGAGAACCCCAATGCAAGGACTAGCTTCAAAGTGCAAATATTCAAACCGGCACCCCCATCAATGAGAACCCTCTTGATGCGGTGCTTGTGTACAAATGCGACAATGTGTAAGGGAGTGTTGTGGGGTTGAGATACGGAAAGGTCATCTTGCTCAGTGAATGATATGGAAGGGGAGGATGTCAGATTGCCAACCATGGTTTGAAACTTCTCTTGGGCTAGGTTAGTGGGGACAGTAGTTTCCACTAAGGCTTTCTCGAGAATCTCCTTATGAGAAGGAGATAGACGCAAGAGCTCCAATATAGAAATGTGAGCCAGAGTTTTTTGCAATTGGTCGATGACATTATATGGGCGGGAGTGGGACGGAGAGGGTGATGACCTTGGAGGAGTGGTGTTGATCGTGACTCTACCACTGCGGGTAATTATACTACAACCAGTTCTGTTAGGTCCTGGTTGTTGGTTGGGGGATATGACGTTGACTTGCAGAACATGCTCAGAAATGCAGTTAATGGTGTACTCAAAGGGAACGCTTGCATAGTTAGCATTACTCGACCCACTGTTCTGGTTTGGCCTGTTGCGATTGTTGTCATTATTGTTATGGCCATTGGAGTTGTTGCCATTGTGACCATTGTTGTGGTTGTAACCATTGTTGTTGTTGTGACCGCTGTTGTGATTGTTGTTATACGGCCGGTTGTGGTTTAGGAGAGGATCCCGATAGGCCACATGAGATTCATTGGAGGTATGCTGTTGTGTCCCTCCCTGATTCTGATCCAGTATATCCTGTATGACGTTCTTAAGACGGATGCAATTATTGGTTGTGTGCCCCCTTCCTCGATGATACTCGCAATAGTCTGTGTCCTTCCAATAGGGAGGTTTGACTATAGGCTCATAGTCACTTGTTGGCGGTAGAGAAATTTCATTGTTAGCCAACAACTTCCTGAGAGCAGACTCTTGAGATTCTCCTAACGGCGTGAATTTTCTCCTTGGATTTGAATTGAACCAAGGTCTAGATTCCCGAGGGGGTGGCTTGTTGAGTGCACCGTTATTTGCTTCTTCCTTAAGAGTGAATATGGGTTGTTGTTTAGGGGCTGCCGCCTTGGCATCCACTACTCCATCGTTGACCACATTTTTGTTCTTGGTCCAAAACTTTAACTTGTCAGTTGTGTAATTGGAAGGAGGTGTGTCCTTGTAGAGCTTGAGAGTTCCTTTAGCGATCATAGCTTTCTCAATGAATAGCCCCATTTCAATGACTTTGGTGAATGAGGTAGGGCATTGTATCTGAATCTGATAGCTAAGATCGGGATGCAAATTGTGGACAAACATTTCTAATAGTTGTTTCTCAGGCATGTCGTAAGAACACTTACTAGCTAGCTGTCTCCATCGTTGTAAGAAGGTGGCGAAAGACTGACCACCTTTTTGTTTGGTGTTGCATAGGTCTAGCATAGATACTTCGTGTTCTATGTTGTAAGAGAAGTGCATTATGAATTTATTGACAAGTTCATCAAAAGTTTTGATTCCTGGTGGAAGACGCGAGAACCACTCCATAGCTTGACCTCCTAAAGATCTTGGGAATAGTCTCATTAAGTAGGTCTCGTTGTGAGCTACTTCTAAACATGCTGCAGTGAATTCCCGGATATGATCTCTAGGGTCCCCCTTCCCTTTGTATTTGTCAAATTTCAGGATTCCGAACTGAAAGGGGAATGGTTTCATGACCAAACTTCTGTCAAAGGGGTATGGTGCTATATCTTCCAAGGAGTAATTCTTGGAACTTGTGCCGATCTTAAGGTTGGAGATTTCTAGCTTTAGACTCTCAATTTGTTGCCTCACATCTGCCATAGGGGCATTTTGATCTATGGGTTGTTTTCCTCTCTCATTGGCCTAGGGGACCGTGTCATTTGTGTCCCTCTCACATTCATTGTCTGCATTTTCCCTGATGGAGCTAATGTCAAAGTCTGTGGGGAGTTTGATTCTGAGACTAGCAAGATGATGGAAATATTTGGTGGGGTCCTCAAGGAGCACTTTCTCCACTAGGCGTTGGAATTTGCTATCTTGCATGTGTGCCACTAATTCTTCACGAGAAATTTCTTCATCATCATCGCGTGGTGGGGCGATGTGATCGGATGAGTCGGCCATTTCAATTAGCTTGTTGTACTGGGATCGAGTAAGAACCATGCAAGGTGGGGTGGGATGAAGTGGACTAGGATTAGAAATTGTGGCAAGGTGCCGACTAAGACTGTAATGAATGGGGTATCTAGGACAAGACTTGGACAAAGGGTTCTCTCGCTCAATGACTTCAGGTAAGACGGTTGACACAAGACTCTAGCCACTAGCAAGGGTAGTCGATACCAGTCTCACTGTGTAGGGCTTAGTCGTTCAACAAAACTACTAGCAAAAGGTACTGTGACCTACTAGGCTTACGTGAATTCACGAATGAAACGAAGAAGGACCTATGTCGAATCGGTATGGGACAGAATGACGTTGGGGCAAGAGTAACTAGGACAGAAGGTGACTGGGACGACCGTCGAAAGAGAGAGAAATGGGTGAAATGGATGAAAATTGATTGCAAGGTTGATTCTGACCTCAGAAAATGAAACTAGGCTGAAATGGGTATTCTGAACAGCTGATGAAAATTTCTCAAAAATAGGGCAGATGCTCACTGTCACACATGCGCAGAAATAGATGCGCAGCAAGAATGGGTAAATGCGCCGTAAGTCGCTGTAAAAGCGTCGCTCTGGTGAAGTATGTATGCGCAGTAACAGTGCGTAAATGCGCAGCAAGTCACTGTAAAAGCGCAACAGAACAGTGTATATGCACAGCAGAAAGGTATATATGCGCAGCCAGTCGGTACAAAAGCGCAGCAAGTCATTGTATATGCGCAGCAGAAAAGGATATATGCGCAGTTCTAGTATTTTTTGCAAATTTTTGGGATTTTTCTCTATTTTTGGTATTCTTTGGCTGGAAATGGTCTTCCTGATCTGATATTATGAATTAATTTTTCAAGAAAACACGGCCAGCACAAAGAATGTTTTGTAGTTTTCCATTGTTTTTGTAGTTTTTTGACTCTATTTTGGACAAAAGCAAGCATAAAATCCTAGGCGAGAAATGGATTAAAAGGGATTTGGGCCACTAAAACAAGAGGTATTTAATTCAGGCAACCATTCAAGTGGTTACACATGCGGCGACGCTACTCTCCGTTATGGAGTCTCCCAGCCTCAAAGGGTTATGCCTGAGAGGGTTTTGGGGGAGGTTGGCCGTCGATGTAACATAACAGCACTCATTGCATGAGGTTTTCACCTCAAGCACAATTT
Organism: Cunninghamia lanceolata; assembly: GCA_027924645.1. Lineage (NCBI taxonomy): Eukaryota > Viridiplantae > Streptophyta > Pinopsida > Cupressales > Cupressaceae > Cunninghamia > Cunninghamia lanceolata. The sequence continues at coordinate 16,043,063 of BSBN01001121.1, read as the reverse complement.
ATTTTAAGTGGCTCGGTAGGGCTTGGCGTTAGCCTGTTACCACTCAGGGTCATTCCCACTTGGACAAGCGTGCATCCAAGGGCAAGCCCCTCCTAAAGGTTAAACAAATAGAATGACAAGTCTGGCACTCTGATCACCCAGAAGAGGGGAGAGCATAAGCCTATTGTCATTCGCAAGCACAGAATACACTGATTAATCCACCCTAGTTAAAAGATAAAAACTAAATGGGCTAAGCTACTCAAACAGAACTTTGAAGTGATTTCAACAATATTGCAGTGGTTCAATTTTAAATCCCAGAAAGCAGTTGTGAGTTCAATTTTAAATCCACGTTGCATGAGATTGTTAACTTTGAAATTCAGGTCTCACGACATAGCAATGGTTCATTTTAACTTCAGAAAGCAGTTGTGAGTTCAATTTTAAGTCCACATTGCACGAGATTGTTAACTTTGAAATTCAGGTCTCACGATATAGCAATGGTTCATTTTAACTGCAAGATCAGTGATGAGTTCAATTTTAAATCTTTAGATAGCAATAACTTGGAAGTTGTTTGCAATGCAAGCATGAAATAAACCAGTTACTTCCTCCCTAATTTAGACTAGATGAAGATTTGTAATGAACAACCATTTTACTCTTTCCCAGAAAATGAAATGTGAGCTAGTTAGATGCAACTACATGTAACTGAACCCGAGCCTATCCTGCAAAACCGCTCCAGTAAACACCTGCAAAAGGGTTAGCGTTAGCAAAATCCTCTAGAAAAGCACTAAAACCTGAGCCAGTTACAAATGCGCAGCTTCAGTGATCAGATGCGCAGAAGTGATCAACAGAAGCGCAACATTAACAAATGCGCCGTAGTTTTGAATATATGAGCCGTTAAAATGGATAAATGCGCAGTTTTAATGTATGCGCAGCAACAATTTTCAGAAGCACCGTAACAGTCAACAGATGCGCAGTTATAACAGATGCGTAGCAACAGTCTATGAAAGCACAGTAACAGTCAACAAATGCACAGTTTTAACAAAAGCGCCGTAACAGTCTGTAAAAGTGCAGCAAGAATACACAGATGCGCAGGATTTTCAAAAGCGCCGTAACAGTCTTCAAAAGCGCTGTAAAAATGAATAGATGCGCCGAACTAATCTGTGCGTGACTCTGCGGGACCTGTACGGAACCTGCCTTCAAAAAAGCTAAAAAATGGTGAAATAAAGGGGCAACGGCCCCACGGTGGGCGCCAAAAATGTGAGCGTAAAATATCGAATCAATCAAATGAATTAAATAAGACCCAAACATCAACAGAATAGAGAAACAAAGAAGATTCAAATGAACAAAGCAATGAACAAACACAGCAAACCTCTTCCATTTCGAAACTTCTGTTGTTCGCCTATCACGAATCGTCCTTTCGCAGATGAGATGAGCTCTCAGAGAGTGCAATCTTTTAAAGCTGTTTGAGGAAGTCGATGGTGAACGGCTATGGTGTGATGTGCAATGAAGGTGAGCTCCAATGCAACAATGGTGATCTCAAGCTTGTAGATGACAAATGGGTGCCAAAGGCGCGCTGGTGATATTTCTGTAGAGTAACGATGTCAAAAGCCTGGATGAATAGAATGGAGGGATGAAGCTTCATTTATAGACTCCAAGGAATAGGAATCAACGGTTGAGAGGAGATATGAAGATCAACGGCTGAGGATGGTTGAGGAATGTGCAACCAGTGGAAACGTGCCAAGTGTCCCAGCTCCATCATGAAAGGTGGGATGTGACAAGACTGATTGGAGAGTTAACTCCATTGACTGGTCTGTTAACAGAATTGATTGATCAGTTAGAAGAGTGGATTGTGGAACTGATTGGATTGATTGAGGATTTGACTCAACTGACAGGTTAGTTAACAGATTTGATTGATTGGTTAACTGACCTCTGATTGGAGAAGAAATAGGCCATGTGGGTGAGGGAAAATAAGGCAATTAAATATTAAATATATTTAATTACATGTGCAACCTGATGAGGTGGACAAGGTGAGGTGGAAAAGGTGATGTAGATTTTTGAGTTTAGAACTTAGGATAGAGGAAATAGGATTAATTAAATAATTTATGATTATTTAATTGTGAAGGACAAATAGAAGAATTTTAATTAAATAAATAGAATTTATTTAATTATGGAACAGTGAATCGATTAAATAAATTTAGAATATTTATTTAATTGGTAGAAGAATGGAATAAATATTTAGAATATTTATTTAGGATGATTTGTGTCATTTTTAGGTGTATACAGTTTGTATTGAAAAAAAAATATATATTTACTAGTATAAGAAAACTAAAATATACTATCATATAAATATATGTATTTTAGAAACTTAAATGACCCATAAGAAACATTCTCATCTTATTTTCTTGTTATCTTTATTCCTATTCATGTAGATATGGTTTAAAGCGTAATTTATTAAGACCGATATTAAATATTTATAACCAACTTATTTAATAGGTATTCATATATAGAATTAATAGGGCTAAAGTATATGTTAAATTGGTTGTAATTATTTTTGCTTGCTCATATCCATGCTCCCTTATAATTATCTATATTATAATTTTAATGTGTGATAATTGACGAAGAGAATTACTTATTGGTTTTGCTTGGAAGCATACCAGAAACTTAGATTATACATGACTTGTTGGAGTGATAGTTGATTCAGTTATTAATTTTATTAGAGTAACATATAAAGTTCTGAATGGATTGATTAGAGTAACATATTTTTGGTATATTATATTGGCAATTAATATTATTTTATAATTATGTACTTATGTATACTCTAATTGGTTAAATCTAAGTGTGTATGATTTATTTTATGGAATAATTTATTTTATGTTAATGTTAAAGTTAATAGGTCTATAGGTGGTGACTATAAAAGATAGAAATGCATATTAATTAAATTATACTTTGAGAAACAAAATTATTTTTGCCAACTAATCTACACTTTATATATATAGAAAATTTTACTTAAAGAATATTAGGACTAAGAACTGGTTATGAGCTATGACTATCTCTAATTCAACACAACCTAACAAAATGAGCAATAAAATATGTTGTAATAGATAGGACATTGTGACTTGAAGAAAATATGTAAACAACGAATAATGTTAGATAAAAAAAAAATGACATTTAGAGTTATCACCTAAAATATAAACTAGGTTACATCGTGGGCCCATAACCCACGGGTTCTAGGATCATTTCACATCTTAAACTTAAGAAAATATGAAATGAAAGGATATTTTTATAGAATGTGAAACCTGAAAGATTCTTTTAGGATATGGGGACATGTCAAATTTTACAGGGGGAGAGATGATCTATGATTAAAAACTATATTTTACTATAGACCAATTATAAAAATTTGATTTTGAAAAGAGAAAGTAGTTCATGGTATAAAGATGAATGTTTTTAAGAATGCTTATATCTTCAACATGCTTCTTTTAAAAAAATAATTTTAGAGACTTTGAAGAAATTTAGACCAAACCTAGGTTGTTAAAGACTTATTAGTATTTTTGACAAAATAAAACTAAATGTTTGAATCAAATCAAATCAAGCCCACAAACATAGTCAAAGGTCAAAAGAATAAAATACTTGAGCTCTTTATTGTAACTATGACCTAATCAACTTATACATCATATGTATGTGGGTATTTAAAGGAATTCTTGTTGGATAATTGGAAAAGACAAGAACTTTATTCCCAAGGCTAAAGGTATAAGATGAATTTGTCCTAATAATATAGTCATTGTAGTTACAAAATCATCAATTCAACTATTCCATAGTCTCTACTAATTGTTTCTCATTATTGAATGTATACTTTGTTGTTGTAGACTTACAACTAGAATGGGTGGATTTTGGGCATTTGAGTATGATATGTGCTTATATTGTATGGTTTAATCCATGATAGTAATTGACATGCAATTTGAAGGCTCTAAGGGAGTAGAGAAATTGGTAACCCATTTTAAAGATCAAGTTTTAGATAATTAATTGGGGCTTGTATTTGGATGGCCAACCCAAAGACTTTGAATTGAGATGATATCATCCATTTATTTTATAGGAGTAGATATAATTAGGTGGTTGAACAATCCATCTATGTGAGTAATGCCTTGTTTTTTTTTGTTTTTTTGTTTTTAAATACCTTATAGGATTATGTTTACTACCTTTTATTTTATTGTGTTATGTTATTGGACTTGATTAACCCAATAACATTATGCATGTTCTTTGTGTAATATTATAAAAGAGAGGATAGTCATGTAGTCCGGAATGCATGATTATCATCTTGGAATATATGCGTACATATAAGTGAATGTTGGGTAAATGCATAGTTTGCGATATGTATGTAATTACTAAGTATTACATGAGTGACCAAATTGAAAAGTTATTAGGGAATTGAGTATATAAAATTGAATTAACTCTGTAATTGCAAATTCATGATCTATTTCATATAAAAGTATGATTAGGTTATTGAATAGAAAATTTTCATGTTGAATCCACTTGTGAATAACTTACATTAAAGAGTATTAGTGAAAATAACTAGAATTTGTGAAATAGAATTATAGATGAAGTTAAGTGAAATGAATTCATAGCACGATATTGATAGTGCTACATCTAAATTTATTTAACTAAATTATTTTACATGTTTTGTTATAGATTCTTCATGAGCTACTGAGGACAGCAAGGGGAGAATTGTTATGGAACTTTTTCCCCAAGAAGTGAATTAAAGAAATAAAGTTTCTATAAACTTAAGAGAGTAAAAATAAATAAATAAATATATATATATATATAAAAGAATAGAAGAAAATAAGAAGGAATGTAAAAATAAAGGAAAATAAGAAGTTACTTTCGAGTTAAAATAAAGGTTAATAAAACCTTATTTATAAGTACACTCATGGAGTGTGTTTCATGAGAAGTTACAATTAAAAGTTTATTTCTAATATTATTTATTAAAGGGTGTGGTATTTGGAACCACTCTTTGGGTTAATATTTAAACCCATGAAAATAATGTAAAAGGGAGACACATTGGAAAAATAGAGGAAAAAGCAAAGGAAAAGGGAAATAATCAATCACTGTACATTGTGGGAATAGGATTCCAGGTTAGCAAGCTGTGAGCAAGACAGAGAAGGGGGCACATCTTACGTGTGTGTCCAATCTGGGGTACATAAGTGCACTCAGGACTGTCTTGGGTAGGGCTTGGGTATTGCACGGTGTTGAGCATTGTTCCAGAGGAACCAGCACTCGTGTAGAGTGGCAAAGTATGCTTATTTCTCCCAAATTGCTCACAGATGGAAAAGGCTGAACTAGGGTCCATTCCAACAATCTTTAGATTTTTATTAATTTATTATAGATAAGTATTATTGCTCTAGTACTTAGTTATACCAATTATTGAAATTGAATTTATATAGTTATTTGCATTGTTTAATATATTCATTTGCGTTGATAAAATAGAATTAATACAATTATTTGTTAAATTATTTATTTATAAGTTAGATTATATTCCACTGTGTATTTTAATTCTGATTTGATAAATGTATGTTCATTGTTTTAAACACTTTATCATTGAATATTAATAAATTTGCCACATATCTACCTATTTTAATAAATAGAAAGCATTCTGGGAATTTGAGGAATTACAATTCCAATCAATCCTAACTAGGATGTGCACTGCCTATGCCCCCGTAACAATCACCACTACCTTCTACCAAAGGCCCACATCATCACTACACTGACCCAAGATAATGCCACAATTCCATAAACTAGACCTTTAGCTAGGGTGAGGAAAAATAACATGGTCAAAGAGGGCAACTAGCCTAGTCAGACAAAGATGGACCTCACATCCTCCTCCCTTAGAGCTAAATTTCCTACTGGAAGTTAACATGGAGGTATCATAGAGCAACCCCCTACAAGCCATCCTAATAGGACAGTGAACTCATATGGATTTCGAATAAAATGTAAGGAACAAAAGGGAACTTCAACAATAATTCACGTAGAAAAAATCTCAAAGATACCCTCCTCTGACTAGGAGGGGTAAATTATCTAACATCTACTCATACCCAAACACCTTACGAGCATAATAAGACACAAGGGCATTAGATGCCCTAAGATAGACCTCTAAGTAATTCAAGGTCAAGAATGAGGGGAACACACCAAGGAGGTTAGCTCTAATAGAGGTCCTTCTAAACTCTAACTTAACTAAATCATAATCCTAGCTCATTTGGCCATCCAAAACCCATCTAACAAAAGTTGCCCAAAGGAAGCTTGACTAAAAAAATTAGTCACAAAACCCCTGATGCTAAGCTAGAATCATAAGACCTCAACAAAAAGGCACGAGACTCTCAAGTCTTGGTTGCCCCTTCAACCAATAGGTCCCCACGATACTTCCTATTTTGAACTTGTAGAATTGGTAGGAACCAAACATAACCAAATGTCCCTAGCATCAAGGAACGAACTAAACACCTATGTCACTACAAACACTTGTGGTCAACTTCAAAAGACTAGGACAACACAAAGCCTCTTCAAATGAGGGAGTCAATACCACTAGGATAGTGGGTCCACACAACAACATGATAAGCTCAAGGTTTTCTCAACCTATTTACTCCTCCAACCCTCTCTAGTACCCATATTGTGCTACATAAAGATTCAGTCTCCCAAAAAGGGAAGTCACCAAAACAATATTCAACAGGTCACAAGGTTAACAAGGAATTTCTGAACCACCACTATCAATCCTCTAAACAACCTTAACTTACGATATCGAATCAAGAGTGACTATTCCCATTTCCCTCTCCCCAAGTACCCTTTATGGGTAATATAGGTTACATAATTTACAACACTACACAAGTACCAACAAAACCAACATTGACAACCATCCTCAAAATAAAGGCTTGCAAAAGATAAGTCTTAAATAAATTTTAACGAAATAAAATTTAAAGGATTAAGATCCAAAAGACAAATAAAATTTAAAAGATAAGTCTAATTAAAATTGGTTCCAAAGTGCAACATTTGAAATTTAAATCGATGTATGAGGACTATAAGAAAGTAAGTCAGCTAAGTAGCCCAAGAAAAGGACTCAATACTGCTGGGTTTGTAAAATAAACAAAATTCAACAATAAATAAATGATTATCCACAATTGCACATTACAACATTGTATGTATATAACATAGTCACAAAAGGGGAGAAGAGGAATGGTGGTCACATCCTCAACTAAGGTCATGATCAACTCAACTATCAGTTTCCCACATAATCTAGGAAACCTAAGACATGCTTGAAAATGATTACCAAGAGTCATGTATCCTACGAGTCACCTTTGAAGTGGGGCTCCTTTGTGTTTCCTAGAAAGGAAAATCTACCAACATCTTCATGGATACTACCAAGACCAACTAAAAACACTAACTACCTTCCAAGGATTGATAATCACACTAAGAAATTCCCAATTGCAACAATAAAATTGCTCAAGGTAACAAGATACTAGAGTGGTGCTAAGCCCAACCAACCCTAGTTGTGACTAACATCACATCACTATCCTAACACAAAGTTCAATACAACAAGGTTGGAGAATCCCAACTAAGGCGTTCACCACACATTTCAAGTTCCAAGCCAAAGCCTTAATAATGTCCAAAATGTCCTAACAGAAGCACCTATGTCGATCACATGCATTGATCACTGTACTTAACCACTAATGACCAAAAAGGTATCACAACCAACTTACTATTAATCCTGAAAGAACTCAACTTCCAATGCATCTTTAAAATCCCAAACATTTCCAAGAGGACCATATAAGTAACTGTCCACATACATTTCCCTATATCAAGGTGTGAGTCCTTAAATAAGTCAACATTTAGAATATTGCATTCTTTGAAATAGAATCTTTCTATTCATAAGGGTCATCTTTGTGGGGATCATGCAAACATTTGCTCAAGGGACTCGCGTCAAGAATACCAAGATCCACAATTGAAATGTTTCAAGGTAGGAGAGTTGACACTCCAACTATCTCGTCACATCAACTATGCATTCACCTTAAGCATCTCATGCAATCTACCTTTCTAAAAGATCATAAGGCACCACTAGAGGGTTTTCACAATAACCCAAGAGGACAAGTATATAACTTAATTGTACTCACTACAACCCGACACAAGGCTTCACTATAGCCATCTATGCACAAGGACATATGCTACTACCAAGGGAAACTCGTCATCCTATCAAGACATAATGAAAATTAAACTCCAAAGAAACAAGGTGGCAAGGAAAGGATCAATTTGTACTTAGGTTATCATGAAAAAGCAATTAGGGACTTATGCCCACAACTAGTCCTTACTTTTTGACTATTGTAACAAGTTTCTACGTTGAGAACTTACACCACCTTTAAGCCCTCAAACAATGAGGTACCATATCATAAGTGAACAATTCACATCACCATTTAATGTGAAGGCCTGGTACATAGCCTAACTACCCACTAGACACCAACAAGATATAAGGAGATTGACACAACGTGGCACAATAGTGTCACAAGATGGTCCATAAAGCCACTACTTATCCTTTCGTTATTCCAAAGGGCTTACATAAGTAGATAACCATGACAGACCTTACACACCAACTCTTTTAACATTCTCTACTCCATCTTCAAGATGAGGGTACCAAGCGACCCTAACAAGAGAATATGCCCTTCTATCCTCTTTCCACTCTTTGGGTGACAACTACCCATTAGGGTAACTTAATACTATAACAAAATGAAAGAAACTATAGATCCACAACTTCTTCAGATCTCGACCAAGGGTTTTCTAAACAAGACAAAACTTACCCCAAGATACAAAGCTTAACTAAGTGACACAAGGTGGAGAATAAAGAAATAGGGTACATAAGCCTTTGTCCAAAATTAGCATACCACTCTAATATATATATATATATATATATATATATATATATATATATATATATATATATATATATATATATATATTCTTCCAACATGGTAGGATAAACACAACTCAACGTTCTTAGAAAAGTCCAAATCTCAAATGATGCAATAGCACTCATGACCTGCAACGTGCCACTCAACTTTCACTAGGGCAAACCTAACATCCTTTTAGGATATCATTAGATTTAAGGAGTCGATTAACCCTTGAATTCAGGACTTGCATGGTCCTTCAATTACCTAATTCATCAAGAATACACACCCCAAGTACCTTCAACACCACATTGTATGTGGGGGTTAGTGGAAGCAAAATTGAGGGAATCAAATCGTTCCCCTGCAAAGTATCTTATGAACTCATCTCTATGCAATCTAGAGTCTGTCATGCAACACGAAGATCCACGATCTACCATTAGCCCAACTCAACAATAATATACACCCAGAGATCCCAGTGTTTGAAACATGGACTCTGATACCAAATGTCATGCCCACATTTGTCATGTGGTTATGACACACAACACACATGTCATGTCAACATTTGTCATGTGGTCATGACACAAAATATCAAAAAAATTTCCACCCAACTCTAAAAACCCCCTCGCATGCATCAAGTGTGCTCGATGACACACACACACGTAACGTAGGTTATGTTAGCAACCTACGAGAGGCACGTCACCCGAAGGCAGCGAAGTCAATCTCAAACGGGATAATGTGAACTCATTTTACAATACCTACGTGATGAAACCCACTAAGAGAGTATGCGTCGTAGGAGTGATGCTAAGAGGGTTGGTTCCTATTTCGGGATCCAACCCTAGGGTTTACTAAGTGAAGTAGAATGATTTTGACATAAATCGAAATCTAACCCTAGGTCAACCATCAACTCAAAAGAATCATTAAATTAAAAGCATAATTCAATTCACAATTTTAAAAAGTAATCACATTCATTGCAAAAATGATTTAAATAATTGACTTAAATAGGTAAAATTATTCCTCTAAGGCCTATGTAAATTATGGTAACATAACAGGATATAGGGGTTAAAATCTCTAGGCATCTCGGCAACATAACACTGCTTCAATAAATATGGGGAAATTAAATTAAAATAAAAGTCTTCACTAAGCCCTTTCCAAAGAAAACACTCAAATTAATTACTCTGTTGAATTTATTTACCCTAACATTTCCAACTCTACCAAGGTAATAATAAATTGCATTATTTAAATAAAATAATTAATTAAAAACTACCTTTAATTCATGCACTAGAAATTAGGTTTGAGGGATTAAATAAAATAATTTGCAAAAAGCAAAAATATTCCCTACACCAAAATCCCATTAAAAATAGCAATCCCTACCATTCACAAAGTGGTTCAATTAATAAACTAGGTTAGGAAATAATTTAAATCCATAAAACCCTAATTATTTAAAAAGGCAATAAAATAAAAGAAAGTTTTATATGCTCCCAAAAAGATTTTAGCTCAAACATTAATTAAATTTTTTTTCAAGCAATAAAAGTCTTAAAAAGCTCACAAAGCATTCTAGTTCAACCCAATTGCTTTTTCCAGATTTCAAGGAGGAAAAAGAGGGAGAAGGGAAAAGAAGGTATGTGCATCAATGAGAATAATCTATTTACTATATTTCTTTTTGTTGATTTTTTTATTTTTTTTCCTCTAACCCTAATCTTTTGTTTATCTATTCAAAATCTTTTTTTTTTTTTGGTTTCAAATCCAATTCTTGTTTTTTTTTGTTTTCAACTCTTTTTCATTGGAGGGTTTTCTCTAGCCTCATGGAGCTTTTTGGTTTTTTTTGCCTAAAAGATATACATAGGGATAAATTATTTTATTCTTTTTGTCCACACACACACACACACACACACACACACATATATATATATTACTGTCACAGTGAAAAATATGATTTAAAGATTACAATGGATAAAACAAAATTTGTTTTGAATAGAGAGAGAGAGAGAGAGAGCGAGAGAGAGAGAGAGAGAGAGAGAGAGAGAGAGAGAGAGAGAGAGAGAGAGAGAGAGAGAGAGTATTAAATATCATATAATGCAAGGTTGATTAGATGAGGAAGGGTTTCATTTTTTATTATAGTTAAAAAAAACACCAAAGAAAATGTAGTGAGAAAAGATGGGCACCGATGGCACCACAAGGGAAATATAGAGGTGGAGGAAGGGACGACCTCCCCATCTGCCACCCCTCTGTGCCTCCTCAGCAAAGCAAACAACGGCAACAACCATGACCGTCGCCCCCAAATTTTTTTGTTTCAATTTTTTTTTAAAACGGTTCAAAACCCTATTTCCTATTCGATGAAAAATATACATGATTTTAAAATGCTTTTCTAGAATATGATTGCAGCATGTAATATATATATATATATATATATATATATATATATATATATATGTCTGCTGAAATATATTTAACTCTCTGTAATTATGTTTTTTTATAAAACATTGAACTACGTTATAAAAATGTTAAACATCAAGTTTATATTTATTGTAAATATATACATATATATATAGAGCTATATATATACATATTTATATATATTTACATATAAGTACCACACAAAACAATTATAACACTTATCAATGCATATATTAGTTTCTTTCTTCCTTTCAAGAGGCCTATAAACATTAATATGATAAACAAAATAGGGAGAGGGGGTAGAATTTCTTTCACACACACATATAAACATCTTTCTTTCACATGAATAAATCTATTTTTCCAAATGGTCAATATGGGACATTCTTCCACACACCCATAAAATATAATTTGAAGCAATAATTATATATATAGAATAAAATTACAACATAGGCTCAAAGGAGAGGAATAACTCTCATACAAAATAACTTTTACAAATCCAAATAGACCATGGCAACCATAATGCCATAAATTTACAAAACATAAAGAAGGCCATATTTCTGTAAGTTCTCCAAAACTCCAAGACCACCCAAACCTGCAAAAATCACAATAAGGTTTCCAAATGCCCATGGGAGTTCACCTCCCATCCATAGACTTGAAACAAGTCACCACCAAGATTGGAGGTTACCCACATAACCGGGTTCACACCACAACAAAGATTCAACAAAAAAAATCACTCACACTAAACAAATATACACCCTCCCAAGGATTTCACATAACCAATCCATTTACTTTGATTTTTGGGGGTAGGAGAGTGGACTACTCTCAACTCAAGGGGGAAACCTAAAATCATGAAAACACATAGTACTCAAAATCACAAGGCCTCTTACCTTAATATCACAAAATGTCAAGATTCTAAAGGTACTCTTACCTTCACCAAAATCTCAAAATGTCACAAAATCCCAAGGCACTCTTGCCTTCACCAAAATCTCCAATACATCAAAATACACTCTCATGGCCAACAACACCTCCAAATAGAGTGAGGTTACCCTTGAGGATGTTCACTCCTCTCCCACCCCAAACAAGATGATCTCTTCTCAATGGAGAGTATCATCAAACACCTAAAATGAAAACCCACACAACACATACACCAAAACTCAAAAAATACACGAAGCAATCTTCACATACATTGAAATGTAAAAACAAAAGGAGGGCATATAACCTTGGTTTCTTACCTTATAAGCCTAAATTTGGAAAGAGTTTGGTGAAGAGCTCCCAAGTCTCCTTCCAAGCTCCTTGCATCTGAAATCCTCTAAATCTAGCTATCTCCCCAAATCAATATCCAAAAATCAAAGCAAAAATGAAGAACCCCCTCCATCTCTCAAAGAGGGAGTTTAGTAGGCTAAACCAAAGAGTCTTGAGGAATGAGAAGGTGACAAATGTCACCTTCTCCTTCCACCTCACAACCAACTCACAAAACCCCAAGGGATGAGGAGGTCACACATGTCACACTCCTATCCCACAAAGCCTCACACTCTCCCACAAATGTTGTCACACATGTGTGAGAGCATAGTGGAGAGGGGAATCCCACATGGAAGACTCCATAAGGATAAAGAGAAGACACATGTTATCCTCCTATCCAACAAGGCAACCCATTTCCCCATAGATGCTCTCACACATGTGTGAGAGCATAGGAATGAGGTCTCTCACACTTGAAGGTCTTGGAAGCTTCCCAAGCCTTCAAGATAAGGGAGACCTTATCCTAGGAAAGTGGAATTGGTCATGGTGGAATCTTGACTTGTCCACCACCTTACCCAACTCACAAACTCGTCACTTAACTTCAGGGTCAAGTTAAGGTGACTAGATGAAGGTAAAATTAAGGTTTCACATGCTCAAATTGGTCCTAGACCCTAGGGGTATGACCTAGGGTCATTATTTGACCAAAATAAACACCAAGGGGTGTATAAATTTACATGAAAAGGCCAATAAATAAATAGCACGAAAATAGTGAAATTCAAACATTACAACTTACAGCACATCAATAAATCAATTAAAAAAGGGTGAACCCTAATCAAATTAAGCATCAAATGTAGACATTACAAATCATGATGCTCCAACATAAATGGCCTTGGCCCCTGTTGGGACTAGGTTGGATTAAACATGGATATCACATAGGGTTATTGGAATGACCTCCGATTTTCCATGGGCATGGAAAACTATCTGCACACTTCCATAAACAGATCAATAGCACATGTTTAATCATAGCCGAAGTGAAAGGAGATGCACACACCCATAGTCACATAATCACCTATATCCTCAATTATACACATGCTATCATTTACATGATTCATAATTCATTTGCATTTCTAAACATCAAATCAGGATTAAAACTGTATAATATTTCATTCATTTACTCATCAACTAATATTCCAATTTACATCAAATAAATATCACGTAACATTATAACATCAAGTGAAATCTAACATGCGAGCTATGACATCATCACATCATAAACCATGTAACTAAGCCATTTCAATGCATTCAATAACACATTCAACATCATGGAATGCATAATATAATCACGTAGGTAAGATATAGCTCCATCCTTCAATAACTCATCTATCACTAGATAAAATTGACAAAATTCCAAATAGGAGGGATTACTAGTCCTCAAATGACTACGTGTCCCACAAAATCTGAACAACAAGTCCAAGAGACAAACAAGAAGCGCAACATAAGTTAGCCTTGCACTACAACACCAAAGAGTCCAGTTCAAACATAGACAAGTGATATTCCAATTGATCCTAACTAGGATGTGCACTGCCTACGTACCCACAACAATCACCACTACCTTCTACCAAAGGCTCACATCATCACTACACTAACCCAAGATAATGCCACAATTCCATAGACCGAACCCTTAGCTAGGGTGAAGTAAAACAACATGGTCAAAAAGGATAACTAGCCCATTTGTACAAAGGTGGACCTCACAAGAATATTTCAAAATGTTCATTGTCCTCCATTAGAATACTATAGAATTGAGGTGACACATTGACAATTGCCTTGTCTTTTCTCCTTCACCATTTATTTCATTTGTGACAAGAGTAGAACGAGTACATTTGTGTTGATTCTATTAAAGAGGTTGTTTCTAAATCAGAAGGTTGTTGCGTATAAGATCTTATGTAAGTAGTTGCCAGTTCATATTCATCAATTATTTTTGTTAGATGTTGCGATACTTTTCTACCTACATTAAGTGAGATGAATTTTTAGCTACAAGTTATGAGGGGCAATTTCTATAGCATGTGGCAAGTCTCTTGTGCACCAATATCACAATCTACAACTATCTTTGTCATGAATTCTAGATATGCAAGTAGTTCTTTATCTTCATATTTTCCTATGTGTGCTATCCTTTTCAACATTTCAAGACAACATTTAGATTTTTCCTCATCTTTTGATGCATACGTTGCTATGTATTTGAGGACCAATTCTTTTGAAGTAATAGTTTGGAAATTAACATGTTAGCTCGCTATATTCCCAACATCTCGGGGCTATGGATATTTGGTCTATCATCATTCCTTGCTGGGTTGTAAGATTTGTGCCCTTCGTTGTCGCATGTTAAGGTAGATTCCATTTGTTCTATCCATGGTGCTTTGTAACGACACTCAGTATTTTGACCCCTTTTCTTCAAGCATGTTTGTTATGTACACTTCATGTGTCTTTGCACAATATTTACCAATTCTTTGTAATCTACCAATGGATCTATAGAAAGTATTTGGGAAGTGTCCAATAAGTATGGGTCATCTAAAGGAGAATGGTGGATCATGTGAGATATTTCAGATTGACTACAAGGGTTCCACGCAGAGACATACTTATTGAAGAATTTTTTTATCTCTTTTGACATCATTTTGATTGTGACAGTCAATTGTGTCCATGTTTGGTACATTTTCTAACCACAAGAACCCATGTACATGAGTAGACCCTCAGTGTTGCTACTCATATCTATACCAATAATCCTTTGTATTTAACAATTTCTCTATCACCTCTTCACAAAATATTGAAAACTGTTGGTGTAGGTATAGGGATGTTGTGTGTGTCCTTTGGATTACATTTTCTGTAAATCATCTTCTTGTGTACTGCAATGGTGGGATGGTATTATGACTAAACAATATATGAAGGTTAGGCCATTTCATAATGGTTGCGCTTAACATGAAGAAATATGTTACATATCCCAATTGGTTGATCATGGTGGCTAGCTCAGATCAACACTTGTTCCAGTAAGAGTAAGTGCCCCTTAAAGAAGTCCTAAAATGCATTAACTACTCAACCAACTGATCATTAGATAAATTATGCAAGCAGTTTTGGAGTCCTTCTATAGTGTTTGGTATGTTTTTGTCTTTTTTTTTGATAAAAATAGTGGCAATATGTTGGCTACGATGTCACATTATGAGATTATATAGAAAATTATAATGGAATCTTACATGTCGACTGAACCTATTATCATTTAATCTCATCAGATGTAAAGAATACTCATGCAAGTGAACCTATTTTTGGGAAGAGTGTTGGAAAAGCCATATCTAGTAATCCCTCGATGTTGTATTCATTTATTGTTAAGGAACCAATCATAAGCCATGGAATAGTGATAGAGTCCATGTTGTCTAATTATAGAATTTGTTTTATGGCATCCATTTCTCGAGGTTGATTTGGTATTTTTGGAACAAAAGATGATGAATGTGCAAAGTGATGACCATGATCATCATCATCAGTAGTTATGACATCTTCCATTGTTGTTTCTTTACTATCTTGTGTGAAGTTGTGTAACATGTGCAAGACATCTGTGCTAGTTTCAGGTAGCTGGTTTAGTGAATCAAAATCTATTTGGACATCTTTGTAGTATGGGTCATTGTTTATTTTAAATTATAGAGCATCCAAAACATGTGTTCTACTTACGTAACAATCGTAGTGCTTTCCTTCATTGTTGGTTCATCTAACTATGAGGATCTCAAGGTCCTTTAATCTACGTGGTAGATGTTTTGTGATCGTTGTAATATCTTGAGGCAAGCTTATGGTGTGTCCTCTAGGTTTGTACTACCCTCCCTGAGCATGGGTTACCTATAGAATTGGTGTTACATGAACTATGAGCATCTCCTCCACTTGTGTGAGGACTTTTAATACTTCACGTTGCCCACCTGGGTCTAAGTTGTTAGATGTAGAGAACTAGTGTACACCTTTCTCTATGTGGCATCTATTACAAATTGTATTTGAACTGATCATGTGAGTGCGCATTCCTTTATATGTCTCTTTACATATAGTGTATATTACCAAGTTTGACAATGCATCTATTATATGCCTAAAATGTTGCATTGTTTCAAAGTATTCAGGGGGAAAATGTCTCGGTATAGGAAATTTTGGCCAGGGATGTACCACAAACTTAGAGTAATTTTAATTTTATTTCTATTGTTGAGAGTTATAGAAGTTCCATTAGTTGTTGATGATGAGCTTGTTATGGTTTTAAATTTTATCTTGGTGGGCCACCTAGTTGTAGGTAGGACAACTTGTTCTTTGTGAGGGTTGCAAACTAGGTGGTTTGAATCATCCAGTCTCTCTTTTCCCTTCTCTACATGTGTTGTAAATTATGGCATACAATTGTTGAAGCGAGAAAAGTTTTGAATTGGTTTGGATGTTAGATCTATTATAGTGTCTACCCCTGTAGCCACTTCTATACTTGTTGATGGGGGTTCCATAAATGTTGGTGTTATTGCTTGCATTTGTTGCAAGAAATGATGAATAGATATTTCATCTCTATGTTGGCTGTAATATAATTTGTTTCTTTCATTTTTGTTCTTCCTTCTTCTTTCAATTTCGTTCATCGAGGTTTGGGTATCCATCCTCTTCAAAATAGAGGAAAGTTGAGCAATAATGTGCATGGAAGAAACATTACAAATATCATGACATATTGTAAACAAAGGAAGGATGTGAATTGTTATTGAAGAAGAAATAGAAACACACCTTACTATCAATGTATGAGGAGTTATAGTATATCAACCACATGGACTCATTGTTTTTTTTTGCACCTTAATACAATGAAATAAATGTTTCCAATGTTAATAAAAGATGTTAAAACTAATAGAAAGTGCATTAACATTTGTTAAGGACAACCTATATAGCATATATGGAGGGTCTTGACTGCAAGACAGTAGTAATATTAGAAGTAAAAGGTATATGTAAGTAGCTAAATGTTAATACATCTTTCATTAAACATACAAAAATACACCACAAGAAGATGAATTTAGTGCCTTTTATTATTTTATTTATTTTAAATACTTCTATGAGCTGACTGTCCTCTTCAAAATTCAATCTATTCATTTAATTATTTATGTATAGGGATACTAACCATACTTCTAATTCAATATAAATTCCTTAGAAAGTAAACATTAGAAGATGGAGTCAAACCTTTATTATCTAACTGTCGGTGCTTCCTCAAATTGTGTGTATGTCTTTCGTGGCATTAGAAGCCATTTTATGGTTTGCTTAACTAATCAACTAAACCTAACATCATATGAAAGGAAAATAAATAAATAAATAAAATATTATTTTGTATCTTGATTTACTCTATGGCCAATCAACTCTATTTGAAATCATGCAGTAATTGATTTTAACCAAGAAGAAATTTTTATCATGGATTCATCAGTCATATTTTAAGTTCTTGATTGGCCAACCCAATTGGTGCATGCCATGTTTTTACTCTAGATCAACACATTTCTTTGGCATGGCAAACCTTGTTAATTGGACCTTAGTCTACTTTAGGCTAAATCAAAATTTACTTTCTCATGTACATTAGTCACTCTAGAGGTAATTCACTTGAAACGTAGACCCAAGACTCCCCTTACAATTTAGCTAAATTAGTGTGTCCCAACTAATAAATTTTGTGTTCAAATCCAGAGTTGTTGAAGTATCTCACAGGCCGTAAAGTCCCTACATATTCTAGCTAAGTGTGAGGTTTCATATCTGGAGTCAAATTCCTTGATTTTAGGAGCTTTCCTTCTAGATTCATGTGTCCTATTTGGAATGCATCCACACATCATATCTGATGGGTTAAGTGTCTAGTCTATGGATTCAGGTCCATTGACAAACTACTTTTGATTCACTCTCACATCTAAGGTAAACAATATTTGGAATCTAATCTAGTTAGTCGACTTAAGACAACGAGTGGAATGTATTTTAAAGTTTACTCCACATCTGAGTAATATACAATTCTTGAGTCCAAGATGCTTCACTTCTCTCATTTCTTACCTCAGCCCAAAATAAATGTGGGTCAACTATCATATCCTCTTGCTAGTCTAACATGTAGACGTCTACACAATTTAATTTAATGGCAGAGCCTAGTAAAAAATCACCTTTAAATCTATATTTTCATCCATTTTTGTGATGTGATAGGGATGCGATGGATATTCCCATTCACTCCAGGTAGATTAAGTCTATAGCATGTTTTCATAACTATGCTAATTAAGCAAGCATTAAACCAATCTTGTGGCAATTAATTAAATTTTTCAATAAAAAATTTAAATCTATTTTGATAGCCCAAACAAGGTGTTACAATATGTTCTAGAAAAACACTATATGCATTTCTTAGTGCCAAGTATCTTATATTGATAACTGAGAGGGGGGGTGAATCAGTTATCTTAATTAACTTAACTTTCTGTTCTTCTTTTATAACTAGTGCAACATCAAAACAAATAAGCATCCATAATCATGAAAGCAAAAACAAAATCAATTCACATAACACAATGATTTTGACGTGGAAAACCCTATTAGGGGAAAAACCATGGGGTGACTAAGCCAAGAATGTATTCTCTGTTAGAAGAATAGAAATACAAAATTGGCACTTGCCAATTGGGGCTCACTGCCTGAGCACACTACTCACAAGAGGCTTACTACCTACAAAAGACTCACTATCTACAAGATACAAAGAAAGTAATAAGATACTTGAACTGATAAGAAGCATCAACATATGCTAAGGTTTAGTTCTGGTTTGACTCAATACACTGATCTACTGCACTTCATTCTTCCTCTTCTTTGGTGTTGTTGTCCTGTCACATACCAGACCTGTATTACTGCTTCCACATTGCTCTCTACTTTTCTTCACACAATACAACATACACCACACACCTTCATATAGAAATCAATCTGTTATATATATCCATACCAAGGATTTCAACATCTTTATAGTCGGCATTTGGAATAGTCAATATTTTCCCAACCTCTAGTCTGCTCGCTGAATCCTTGCTTACCAAGTGATGCATAGAAAAAAGATGTTTGTAGAAGTCATCAATCATGTCAGCCAATCATGGATGATCCCTTAAGAAACTTTATTACCATCAATATCTCATCCGGAAAAAGGTCTGATGCTCTGCCGGTCAGTTCTTCCTTAGTCTACTCTGCCAAATAGGAACCCAACACTTAGGTGTTCATATCTTTTCACTCTTACATCACCAGAGGCTCAATCACTAGAATATATTAGTCAAGGTACTCCACTTGACTTCCCCGAGTCCACGCTTTACTAAGATACTTCCTCTGAGAGATCAGGACCTGACTGTTGGACCTTACTACATACTTTGTTCTTGCTTACCGGCCCAAGATACACTTCAGTCTGTCTTCTGGTATAGTCATATCATGTCCTACGGATGTGTGGGATGGACTTTTTTGCCATCAATGACAACACTCATGAAGCCACAACGTGTCTCTTGCCAACAATCTCCCCCTTTGGCATTGATGGCAACACTTAGTGAAAAATGACTAAGTGTTATAGTATACTCCCCCTTGGCTGATGCTCTTGTTCTTATGTACACTTTTCCAGAGCTCCCCCTTAGCTGGATTCCTCATTTTTCACTTCTCCTCACTCCCCCTTTGACATTAATGGCAAAGGGTAGGATCCGCATACCAAAATTTCCAAAAACAATCTATACTTGGCCGTACAAATATATATACATAGCATACTTACATAGAATGAAGTATATCTACAAAAGTTGTCTTCAATTGGACAAATTCTGTTGCCTAACTCTACTTCATCATGTCCAAAATTGAGATGTGACCACTCAACATGAATGCAAAAGCGTCTGTCCTCTTTAGATCTGTCAGATCACTGGTTCAGGTTGTGGTCTGAGCATCACTTAGGGCCTCATTCATGGCCTCTAACTTAGGGATAATTATCCCTCTAAGTTCACTCAACCTGCTTATTCTATTATTCTTCTCTTTTTCAAGCTTCTTAATTTCATTTAAGACTGCAATAGTTTGACGCTCTTGATTTATTATGGATGTGGTAAGAGGATCAAAATTATGAGATAGTCTTGACAGTTTATCCTCCTATTCTTTCAATTTCTTATCAATATCCATTGTTACTTTGGACTAGGATAGACAAAATTTACACATTTCTCCACCATCTTTAAGAGCATTTTCTAAGCTCTTTATCCCAATATCCATATTTCTCCTATCATTGGTTATTAGTCCTTGTACTTCAGGGAATCTCTTTCCCAAAAACTCCTTCCGAACCTTTTCTTCTGCTAACTTCTCTAAGGAATCAAAATGTGTATGAACAAAATTTACAAGAGACTTTAGATTACTGGATGTGGAGGCCGAAGGATCCTTTTGGAAGGATGACATGA
Organism: Cunninghamia lanceolata; assembly: GCA_027924645.1. Taxonomy (NCBI): domain Eukaryota; kingdom Viridiplantae; phylum Streptophyta; class Pinopsida; order Cupressales; family Cupressaceae; genus Cunninghamia; species Cunninghamia lanceolata. The sequence goes on along the minus strand of BSBN01001121.1, from coordinate 16,022,125 downwards.
TCTTCTCCAATACACCAGATGCAGTTTCTATGAGCTCACAGTCTTCCATGTGAGACTTCAGAAGTTTTTATTTTGCCTTTGCTTGAGTAAAGGATGCTAGCTTCATGGTTTGAACCAGGGAGAGGAAATCAAAATTGAATGGTCCTTGAAGTAGTTCTGGTTCATCAAATTCCATCATCTCTTTGGTCAAGAAATCTTTAACAATTTTTGCAGTGTCTCTTGCCAGAGACAGAGTCTTCTTTCCTTCTGCAGTCTCAGAACTATCTCCTGGGGTCTTTTCTGTTTGGTCTTTTTCCTTTTCCTTTACTTCTTCTTGACTAGTTTTCTCCTCTAATCTTTCTTCTCCTTTAGATCCGAAGTCTGCAAGGGAAACCAGAGGAGAGATGTTTGTGTCTTCATGGACTTCCTCTTCTTGAGCAAAGGAATCCAGGTCCTTAGTTTTCTCCTCACCTATTTATTTTGAAACTTTTGCATTTTTCTTTGTAGGATCTTCCTTTGATGTACTGAGTCCATCATCCATGACAGAGGGTTCATCACCTAAGTCCTCTATAACTGGAATATTGAATCTTTTATAGGCATTCCAGAGGATGTCTTCAGTCTCTTTGGCCACCTGATCAGTCTCTCCGAGCATAAGCTTATTCATTCTAGCTTTTCTCTAGAACTCATCTTTGCAATCTTTGAAGATCATGCTCATTTGCTTTGGAGTGATGGAGGGATAAAGCTGAATAGTTATTTGTTCTCGAATCTGTAGATCCTTTGCCTTTGCATTCTCCTTTCTCATTTCAAGTTCCTTCTCTAAACTTTTAGGAATTAGAGAGATGATTTCAATAAATGCCTTATTATATATGTTCAAGTACTTAACTGTGGCTTCTTCCAAGATCTTTTTATCTGCATCATTATACTCATCATAGAATTCTGTCATTGGTTGCAGATTTCCATCCACAATAACTGCCTTGACTACATCATCAATGGACAGGGTAGGCCTTTCAACAAACTCTTCTACTTATTCTTCCTTGCTATAACTGATAGAGGGTTCACCAGATACTTTCTTCTTCTTCTTCATTTTCTTTACCTCCTCATCTGACTCAGTCTCTTCATCATCCTTTTGACTGGTGTAAGACCTTGTGGCCTTTATCTTAGTTCTCTTCTCTCCTTTTCCAGATGTCTTAACTTCCAGTTTTGATGCTTTTGGGCTTTTAGATGTGGCAGGTGCAGAGCTTTTGGAAGATCTGGTCTGGGAGGGGGGTTGCACTAGAGCACTTTCTTTTTTTGTTTCTTGCCTCTCTTTCTCTACCCTTTCCATCTTCTCTCAATTTGCATCGAGTACATCTTTTGAAATGCCATACCTTTTGGCAACATTCTCTTCTCACTTTTCTTTTCATCTCCGGTTGTCTAAGCTCCACATGAATCTTCACACTCAACTCTTCAAAGGTTCCAAACCTTTTTTCCTTAGGATCCTTGGGTTGACTTAGCATGTGTTGAATATGTAGCTCTACAATTTTCTCATCTACTTCATACCCCATTGGCATGATCCAGACTATCCTTGGCTCCACTGCCTCCATTAGGCACTGATCAGTTTCTACCATAAAGCATACTGTATCCTTATACTTTTCAACTAGAGATTGGGGGATTCTCTCTCTGGCTTGCATCATATTCTAAAAGTTCTTGAAGTAGCCCCAGAGTGGTGTGTTTTGTGCCTTGGCATCACCAAGTCCATGCAAATAATCTCTGATCTGTATGGCCACTGGTCTGTCATTTTGCCATATCCAACCACTAGATCTGGGAAGCTCATTCATAAAGTAAAAGAACAAGCACAGTATAAGCCCACCATGAATTCTTTTTATCCTTCTTTATTTTCTACAAATTCTCTAATAGTTGATTCAGGAGGAGCTCACAAAGATCATAGTCAACATTTTCTTTAAGCATCTGATAAGCAGTGTAAATTACAGTTCTGGGTGCTAAATTTTCCCTGCTGGAGTGATATATCTTGTAACTAATTATCATGGAGGCAAAATTGATATCTGGATCAGTGATATCTTCTATTGTCATTGCTCTCTTATCAAATTTTGATCCTATTGCCTCTCTCACTGTCTGATTCTTGACAGACTTGAGAGCAGGTATCCCATCGGATGAGTGCAATCCAGTAACTACCCTAATGGCATCCTTGGTTATCTTGAATGGTCTCATCAACCACATAAAGTTATCATGCATTCTGCTCAGAACATACCAGACCCATTCATCTTCTGCAAAACAGGGGAAATGGATGCAATGTCTGAAATGCTTGTCTCGGATAGCCTTGTACCAAGGTTTGAGTTCAAAAGAATCATCTATTAACTAATTATGATAGATATCCCTTAGCTTGGATTCCCCAAATTCCTCAATGTTAGCATGAATATACACCCTAATATCTTCTACATGCAAAACCTCATGCAGAATGTTTGAAAAGGCCCCTAGGGGATCAACTTCTAAGGATTTGTATGGATGTTTCTTGAATTTAGGATGCGGCCTATCAGTGCTCTTCACAACATTCAGAGTAGCCATCTTTCAAAAGATTCAGATAGAGAGATTTCAAGAACGGAAAATACCCTTATGCTTTTAGGCTTCACGAAATGAGTTGGATCGAGTTGCTGGATAAATCAATTTCTGTGGTTGATCTTTGAGAGGCTTGAGATAATTTGTTGCAGACCTCCTTCTCTTTTCTTCTTGAATGCAAATATACAAATGATGAACAAAAGAACCCTTTTATTCTGCACAAACCCTAATTTCATTTTGCAATAAATGCACAACTTAAGTTATTCCGGTTGCCTTGTTTTCCTTGTTCTGAGAGAGATCTTTCCAGATCAATGGGATGCATTTAGACTGGTTCTTGGTGGAAAATGACAATCTATCTCCCTTTCCCCATTTATTCCATCTAACAACATATCCAAATATTTCAATTGTGAATCATACCAAATCTAATTGTGAGAATTCTGCATTTACCGGATGACTGTTAAACCGGATTGAACTTGGATGATTAACCTCTTCAAAATTTCTTATGGATGTTCCATATCTTTACCAAGGCTTGTTTATATGTTTCTCTGAGAACCCTTTAAACCACAACTTTCCATGTGCTAATTTTAGGCACTAATTGATTGGCTGGGGGAACTTGTTTTCTTTTGTGACTCCCCCTGAGCTAGAGCTCATCTATTTAGTTTCTGGAAGGAATATCAGCACCAGATTCTGGTGCAGATCCATCCTCAACATTTTCTGTGCTCCTCTTTACCCAAATCTTGTTCATCTCCCTTTGAATTTCATCTGCATTCACTTTTCCTTTTCCTTTGTCTTGGTTTTGATTATGATGCACCGGACCCTTTTTGTCCTGATTCTTACTTCTACAGAATTTGGCAATATGACCAGATCTATTGCACTTGTAGCAAATAATACTTCTTTGCATATTTGACTGATATCCTCTTGATCTACACTGGTTAGCCATATGTCCCATTCTATTGCATGCAAAGCATCTACCATTGAATTAATTGTTCATTTGCATAATTCTACACTCATGAGATTTGTGACCATACCTTTTGCAATTAAAACACTGTCCAGAGAAGGATGCATTAGGCTAATTCATTCTTCTTCTGCACTGGTTATCTTTGTGACCAAATTTATTGCAATTGTGGTAGTATCCATTGAAGGATGGATATCTTTGAGCATTTGGTTGCCTTACCAGAGGTCTTCTAGGCCTGTTCCTTGGATTTCCTGATCCAAAGTTTTTCTGACCAGATCCGGAGCTTTCACCTTTCTCATACCCCAATCCCTGCTTGTCATCTACCCTCTTTTGGCTTTGAACAAGAACTTCAAGTTGAGTAGAGTTTATCTTGAATTTCTCTTTGTATTCATTAGCTGTTTGAAGATCCCTCTTAAGAGTGTTAATCTGATTCTCAAGTTGTTCTTCATTATCTCTTGCTTCTTTAAGATCAGATTCCAGATGCCTGATTATTCTATCCATTTTATGGCAGTCTTCTGACTTCTCCTTGAGAGTTTGTCTTAGAGCATCTTCAATTTTTTTTTTCTCTTCAATTTCTTGGGTGAATTTCACAACCCCTAATTCCATTTCATGTCTTACCATAATGACTTCTTTTGATAGATTTTCACATAACTTGTTCTTCTCTTTCAAATCTTCATCGGTATTATTGGCTTCACTTTGACTTGCTAGTTGTTGAAGAAGTTCCTTTCTCTTTTTCATAGAGATACTTAGTTTCTCTTTTAGTTCATTTATGAAATCATCAGCCTATTTGAGTCTTTCCTTCAAGTTATTAACTTCGGAGTGAGATTGTTCAAGATCATCTAGAGCAGACTGGAGTTGTTCCCTCATACCATACATATCCATTAAGATTCCAAGATCTTCCTCAAGTTGTTAGGCTCTGTTTGGAGGAACTTAGCTCTAATACCAATTGTTGATAACTGAGAGGGTTGGGGGGTGAATCAATTATCTTAATTAACTTTCTATTCTTCTTTTATAACTAGTGCAGCATCAAAACAAATAAGCATCCATAATCATGAAAGCAGAAACAAAGTCAATTCACATAACACAATGATTTTGACGTGGAAAACCTTGTTAAGGGAAAAACCATGGGGTGACTAACCCAAGAATGTATTCTCTATTAGAAGAATAGAAATACAAAAATGACACTTGCGAATTGGGGCACATTGCCTGAGCACACTGCTCATAAGAGGCTCACTGCCTACAAGAGACTCACTATCTACAAGATACAAAGAAAGTAATAAGATACTTGAAATAATGAGAAACATCCACATATGCTGAGGTTCAGTTCTGGTTAGGCTCAGTACACTAATCTACTACACTTCATTCTTCCTCTTCTTTGGTGTTGTTGTCCTGTCACATACCGGACCTATATTACTGCTTCCACATTGCTCTCTACTTTTCTTCACACAATACCACATACACCACACACCTTCATAGTGAAATCAATCTGTTAGATATATCCGCACCAAGGATTTCAACATCTTTCTAGTCGGCATCCGGAATAGTCAATATTTTCCCAACCTTTGGTCTGTCGGCTGAATCCTTGCTTACCAAGTGATGTGTATCAAAGAGATGTTTGTAGAGGTCATCAATCATGTCGGCAAATCATGGATGATCCCTTAAGAAACTTTATTACCATCAATATCGCATCCGGAAAAAGGTCTAATGCTTTGTCGGTCAGTTCTTCACCAGTCTACTCTACCAAACAGGAACCCAACACTTAGGTGTTCATATCTTTTAACTCTTACATCACCGGAGGCTCAATCTCTGGAATATATTATTCAAGCTACTCCACTTGACTTCCCCAAGTCCGTACTTTACTGAGATACTTCCTCTGAGAGATCTGGACCTGACTATCGGACCTTGCTACATACTTTGTTCTTGCTTACCGGACCAAGATACACTTCAGTCTATCTTCAAGTATGGTGATATCATGTCCTACGGATGTGTGGGATGGACTTTGTTACCATCAATGACAACACTCATGAAGCCACAACGTGTCTCTTGCCAACATCTTCCACCTCCCATCAACCACTCTACCGTTCCTTTTGCTTCTTTCATTGTAAATATGTTGATAAAACTATCATCCTCTTTTTTTCCATGTAGTTGTTCTCTTCTCTACTCCTAAGGAAAGAAGGGATGCATTTTCCTATGTATTTTTTTTTCTTTTATAGTCTTTTTTGATGTTGTATTGCTCTCTGGAGGCCACTACAAAGGGCTTTATTCTCTCGAGGAATATTATTTACTGTATACAATAATGTTCTAAAGACTGTTGAATATTTCTCTTGAATTGTGGGTTGTGATCTTATAATTCTCCGAAGGTGTGTTCTTTTTCGTTTTTGGAGAGTTTATTGTTTTGTACAGATTATCAATTTAGGTGTATTAGGTTTAGACCTTGTTGTAGGTTCTAGATTGTTTTTTAAAGCAGGTAATAAGTTTGTATCTGGCTTTTACCAATGAATACAACATATATTGCTGCAACATTTTATATAGCGTCTCTACATCCTTCTGGTTAATATGACACTGTAATGGAGATAGCTATTAAAAAAATCATGTAATAAATTAGAAGAGGAAACTTTCAACCCTCACCTGATCCTATTTTAAAATTTAGAAGTACCTACTCCTTTTTGTAGAGGGATGGAACTATCGTCAAAATAAAAATAGAAGCCCAAGCCCCTTCCCTGTAAACTCATCCCTAGTTGTTTAAGAGAAACACTCAATTAATTGTCAAGATCTTCTATAGAGGAATGTATATGACCTATGCCAAGATATCTTGATACATGAGATATCATTTAGTTCTAAGACAAATCAAATTGTTTTAAGCAGTTGAAGGCCATTTAGAGATCATCAACAATGGAACTATATGGTTTACCTTTTCCAAGTGATGGTAGAACTAGTGAATGTGTATTGAACTAGAAGGAATTTCTTGTGTAGTTTGAGTTTGGCAAGTGATATTGTAATACCTTAATAATCCCATCTCCTTGTATCTAATTACAAGGGTTTTCCAATGCAACTAGGTGGGCCCAAAAGCTGTAAGATGTTTTCTTTTGTCGAAGGGAGAATCAACCCAACTTTAGGAATAGAAAAACCCATTGGTCTTATAATTAGACAAGAACTTTTTAATCTAGAGTTGAGGTACTGAGCCTTTCATCCCTGTTATGAATCATTGATCCATCCATACCTTATATGTGATTTAGTTGACTATTTCCACTATAATTATTGAGGATTCTCTTTCACATTTCTTGTTGGGCACATGAACTAGTGAATCCCAATGTAATGGCTAAATAACTTCTTGTCTTCTTTTATTCCTTGTAACCATCTATCTGCAATAGCCAATCTTGGCTTGTAATCATCACTGATTCTAGGTCAATGATTCCAGATGTAAAAGATGTTTGGTAGGGATTTTCAGATAGGATTCTTTTAGGATGCAAGGTGCTCACTGTTGTTCTAGAGATATACATGGATGTATGAAAAATAGAGAGAGAGAGAGAGATGTATTTTCTGAAATGAATGAATGCCCTTCTTTGTGCTTGTAGCCATTAAAATGGTGAACCACGTTAATTGCTTTGTCTTCTGTGTGTATGTTGTTTTTAGAATCTTTTCATTCTGAGTATTCCTTTTAATTGATGCTGCTCTACTTTGGTTCTGTTATTTTGTTTCTTACATTTACAATTGGTATCAGAGCTCTGTGTGAAGCTCGGTCTAGGAAAAACCTATGAGGACTTTTTTGAACCTGTAAGGAAATCAAAATGGATGATATAGAAAAATGGAAAATAGAGAAATTTACAGGCCAAAACTTTGGTCTTTGGAAAGTGCATATGGAGTCTCTTCTTATCAAACAGTTCTTGTCACTCACCTTACTGGGAAAAACTAAAGGACAAGGTTCTATGAAAGATGAAGACTGGGAAAAACTAGATATGAAAGCGAAGCCAACTATATTTCTCTCATTGTCCAACAATATATTATTTAATGTCTCAACTAAGAGTACTATGAAAGAGCTTTGGGAAAAGCTCACTAGCATGTATGTGATTGCTCTTCGAATAAGGTATTTATTATGAAGAAATTATATAACCTAAAAATGAAAGAAGGTGGGGTTATGTCAAATCATCTGAATGAATTTAACACCTTAGTTACTCAATTAACTTCAGTGGGTATTAAGTTAGATCCTGAGATTAAAGCAATTTTGCTATTGTGTTCCTTACTAAATAGCTAGGAAGGTGTTGTGATGGCTATGAGCACTTCTGTAGTAGCCAAAAGTACATTAATTTTTTATGACATTGCAGCCACTCTTCTCAGTGAAGACATGAGAAGAAAAAATTAGGAACCCTCATCCAACGATGCTCTAATAGCTGTAAGTACAAGAAATAGGGGAAGAATCCAAGATAGAGGTAGATACAACAACCAGAGAAGGTCACAATCTAGTCTGTGATTGAAGTCTAGGGGCAGAACCGGTGCATGTTGGTTTTGTGGAAAACCCAGACACAATAAGAAGAACTACTGGAACTACAAGAAAGCTCAAGGCAAAGTGAGCACAAATAATCAAGCAAACACTGCATGTGATGGTGTTTTGGTCTTATCAGCAAGTGACACAAATGCACATTCGTGGGTCCTTAATTCTAGCACCTCATTTCATGCCACTTCATGCTGTAAAGCTTTTACAAATTTTCATGAAGGCATAGTCAGTAAGGTGTTTCTTGGTGACAATAAGAATGTGACATCTTAGGTAAAGGTGATATAATATTGAATCTAAAAAATGGAGCCAAATTAACTTTGACGGATGTTAGATATGTACCCAAGTTAAAAAGGAATTTAATTTCTATTAGTCAGCTTATAGCCAATGGCTGCAATGTTAAATTTTCTCTTGATTCATGGAAAATTATGAAGGGGCTTTAAGTAATGGCAAGAGGAAAGAAGCAAGGTAATCTCTATATTTTGGAATATTTTGCTGAAGTGGGAGCTGCCTTGCCGGCTATGGATAGTGGGTCTTAAATATGGCACAAAAGGCTCGGTCATATGAGCCAAAAAGGTCTTCAAGTTATGCTTCAGCACAATCAGCTTCTAGGCATCTCCTCCATTGATTTAGAATTATGTGAACATTACCTTTATGGAAAATAGTGCTGGACCAGTTTCTTGAGAATGGGGCATGACAAGAAAACTACTCCATTGGAACTTGTTCATTCCGACATATTCAGTCTGAATCAGGTAACTTCTTTCAATGGAGCTAATTATTTTGTAACCTTTCTTGATGACTGTACTCAAAAAATTTGGATTTATATGTTGAATAGAAAATCTGAGGTATTTTTAAAATTTAAGATTTTTAAGGCTGCCATTGAAAATTAGATTAGGCATAAAATTAAATGCCTACTAACAGACAATGGTGGAGAATATTTCTCTTCAAAGTTTGATTCATTTTGTGTAGACCATGGTATTTAATGGATAAAGACTATCCCTTATACACCTCAGGAGAACAGTATAGCTGAGAGGCTCAATCGCACGATACTTGAGAGAGCTAGATGCATACTCTCCAATGCCAAATTGGGAAAATATTTTTAGGTAGAGGCATGTAGTACTACAATGTATCTAATCAATCGAGCTCCATCATCTAGGTTAGATTTTGACATACCTGAGGAGACATGGCTTGGAAAATGAATTTCCTATCATCATTTGTGGGTGTTTTGCTGTGCAACTTTTGTTCACATTCTGAAAGAGTAGAGAACTAAGTTAGATTTCAAGTCAAAAGGGTGTGCTTTTCTTAGCTATGGTGAAGATCAATTTGGATTTCATCTTTAGGATCCCATTGCAAAGACCATAATCCGTAGCCGTGATGTTGTGTTTAATGAGAAGCATTTTCCAGGTTTGTAACCTTGCAATTCACCTCTGCCGGAATATATTGATGTGGATTTGTTTGATAATGGTAAGGTAAAGTAACCTACCATCACTTTCTCTTAGCCACTAGTTACATCTGCTCATTATTACACCACATGAACTCTTGTTTCTATCAGTTCCTTGCCTTCAGTTGATTGCACATTACCCACATCAATCGCTACACATTCCAATGTTTCAACACTGCTAATTCCAAGTGAAACGCATCCATGGACTTGACCCCACAGTTCAACATAGCCCATTATGTCTTCAACGTTGCCTTCTCATGTTATTGAGCATCCAATATCTCTTACGGTGCCAATTATTGGTCTTCAGGCCTCTCACAATTCAACGCAGCCTTTGTTTAATATACCGCTGCCTTCACTTAGTGCCATGTCATCATTAGGTGAGTCTTTAAGTGGATCCTTAAATCCGATGTAGCCTTCTAATATCAAATCACTACCATCTACAAGTCATATGCAGCCAGATGCCACAACAATGTATTTGTCAAGAATGTAACAGGGAAGACAGAGCACTATACGTGCACAAAGCAAGGTACAGAGACAAGGGAGCTTACCATAGGGTAATATACAATTAGAGGTTGACGATGTTCAAAACTTACTCCAGAGACAAAATCTAGACTCAAATATATAGTCAGAGTAAAGTTTGAAATTGAGGAGGTCTACCTGTGAGAAGAGGAGACCAACAAAATATGAAGACTATGAGTTATTGCTCTCTGATTATGCAGAGCTAACAACATATAAACAAGCCTGCAAGCATGAAAATGTACACAATTGGATGGCAGCCATGAATGAAGAAATGGAGTCATTGAGAGTCAATAATACTTGGGATTTGGTTCATCTTCTGCCAAATCGAAAGCCTCTCAAGAACAAAGGGGTTTATCGTTTGAAAGACAAAGAAGGAGGGAGTAAAAGGTACAGGGCTAGATTAGTCGTCAAGGGGTTTGATCAACAAAAAGGTATTGATTTTACTAAAATTTTTTCTCCAGTTGTCAAAATGGACACAATCCGTGCTATGTTGGGTTTGGTAGCTATTTGGGATTTAGAACTTGAGCAACTTGATGTGAAAATAGTGTTTCTACATGGAGACATTGATGAGGATTTATACATGGAGAAGATTGAAGGCTTTGTTCAACCAGGTAAGGAGCATTTATTTTGCAAGTTGAAGCAAAGTTTATATAGACTAAAGCAAGCTCCAAGATAATGGTATTTAAAATTTGACCGCTTCATTACTAATAAAAATTTTATTCGATGCAAATCAGACCCTTGTGTTTACCACAAGAAGCTCAATATTGGTGAGTTTGTCATCCTTTTACTCTATGTTGATGATACGTTAGCTTCTAGTACTAGTGTTAAGATTATTGCTCAACTGAAGCAACAATTGGCTCTTCGTTTTGCCATGAAAGACCTTGGACCAACCAAAAGAATACTTGGGATTTACATATTTAGAAACATAAATAAAAGAGAACTTAGGTTGTCCCAAGAAAACTACATTGCTAAGGTGTTGGATAGATTTAATGTGTCTCATGCCAAATAGGTATCTACTCCTTTGGCTGATCATTTCCACCTATCTTCAGCTATGTCTCTAAAAAATCAAGAAGAGGAAGAACAGATGAGGTCTATTCCATATACATCTATAGTTCGTAGTATCATGTATGCAATGGTATGTACACATCTGGACATTGCACAAGTAGTCACAGTTGTCAGCAGATTCATGAGTCATCTGGGAAAATTACATTGGTAGGTAGTTTAGTGGATTCTATGGTACTTGAAAGGTACCTCACATTATTGTTTATGTTTTGGAGGTACTGACATCCAATTTCGTGGTTATGTGGATTTAGATATGGCCGGAGATTTAGATAAATGCCAATCTACCACTGGTTACGCATTTATATTTGCTGAGGTAGCCATTAGTTGGGTTTCTCAGTTGCAACAAGTTGTAGCTCTGTCATCCACAGAGGCTGAATACATTGCACTCACAGAAGGAGCCAAAGAAATGATATGGCTTGAGCATTTGTTGACTAAACTGGGCTATCCAAAATTAGTTTTCACATTATATTGTGATAGCAATAGTGCTATTCACTTGGCTAGGAATTCAGCTTTCCACAATCGAACCAAGCATATTGACCTTCGATACCACTTTATCCGCCATGTTATTGACGAAGGCAAGTTGCAGGTCACAAAGATTGACACAAAGGTCAATCTGGTAGATGCGTTAACCAAGGTTGTTCCTTGAGAGAAGTTTTAGTTATGTCGAGCTTCTCTCAGTCTTATTCATTTGTGACATTGAATTTCAAGAAGGGGATCTCTCTCTCAGAGTAGCTTCATTGCCAATCACATTGGTCTTCAAGTGGGAGATTGTTGGGCACATGGAATGGTGAAGCCCAATGTAACGGCTAAATAACTTCTTGTCTTCTTTTATTCCTTGTAACTGTCTATCTGCAATAGCCAATCTTGGCTTGTAACCGTTGTTGATTCTGGGTCGTTGATTCCAGATGTAAAAGACGTTTGGTAGGGATTTCAGAGAGGAGTCTTTTAGGATGCAAGGTGCTCACTGTTGTTCTAGAGATATACATAGATGTATGAAAAATAGAGAGAGAGAGAGATGTATTATCTGAAATGAATGAATGCCCTTCTTTGTGGATGTAGCCATTAAAATGGTGAACCATGTTAATTGCTTTGTCTTTTGTGTGTGTGTTGTTTTTAGAATCCTTTCATTTTGAGTATTCCTTTTAATTGTTGTTGCTCTTCTTTGGTTCTATTATTTTGTTTCTTGCATTTACATTTCTCTCATATATATGTCTTTTCTATACATTAATACATTAGGGTTTTAGATCACCACATCAATAGTTTTTTAGGGTTTTTATCTACCAGTGTTCTAGATTAGATGGATGAGGACAATACTCTTAGATCTGTTTTGATTATTCATGATGATTCAACATGTAGCACCAGCTAATGGCTATGCTTATCTATGTTTATGCTACACATTATATATGCCTTTTCATGCAATCTATTCTTATGGTGTAGAAAGGTTTGCTTTCTTTTATTTATTCACTTTTTTTATCTATTTTTCTTTATGTTTTGTTTTGTAAGGGTATATTGGATGAGGATAAAATTTCATAGACATGTTTTGGTCAAATTAAGGATTCTAGCATGCATCACCAGCTGACAGTTTGCCCTTTTGATGCATAGATATTGACTGAGTATTGGATTTCTACTTTCTATGTTTGATTTCATTGTGTTTTTTAATTCTATGATATAGAGGCTTATGTGATATAGGTGCTTGTGATGGTATTTTCTATAGCTATTTTTGTTTTCTTTTTTTCTTTTTTCAAAATAAAAATTATCTTTCATTTTTTTTATGTGCTAGCTAAATCTATTTTAGGACATAATGACAACAGAGCAAAAAGTTAAAAAATAAATTAAAAATTTAACCATTACCAAATTGTAAAACTTACCTCAAGAGAAGCTAGATAAAGGTGAATACTATAAAGGTGAATATTGGAGAGACAAGGTAAATATAATCTAAAGATTTATTGGGTGATGATAATACTTATTTTGTTCCATGGGACTTTCACAAAATAGTGTTAAAGAAAATAAAAATCAAGGTATAAACTTTTTATCGTTACAATTACAATTACTTTGAAAGGTATTTAAAATAATCTAAGGGCTTGGTAAACTTTCACAAGATATTGAATAATATAATAATAGTCCATTATACAAAGTTAAGAACAAGTTTAGTAATGAACCCTACAAACAACTAACAAGCAACTACAAGGAGATTCAGCACAAAGGTCGAAGATGAATAACTACATACTCAAGAATAACAACAGTACAAATATTATTTATCCTAATACTTCAGTCTTATTCTTACATAATTTATGATTGGACAATAAATAAGGCACAAGGGAAAAAACTAATTTTCCCAAATGACCATATCAGAATATTTGATGTTTTAGAGGGGCAGAAGAAGTAAATAGAAAATATTAAAGTTTAATCTAAACCATAAATAATAAGGGCTATTTCTCTCAACATGTAGTAGAAGAGGTCCATTTCAGAATGGCGAATATGAACAAAACCCACATTTTCTAGTATTGATCATTTTATTTCTTGTGCACTTGAATAGTAATGCTTGTGTAGATTCATCCCAAGGATTAGATGGAGAGGTATCGATTAATGGAAAAACTAATTGGATTTATTATGTCAAAACTAAATAAGGTCTTAAGAATGTATGGTTTGATGTAAATTGTAGTCACTACATTTATCAAAATGCTTAATATTTGAGTGTTAAATCAGCATAACATAGAGCCTTCATTCTCTTTTTTAATAAGTTAATTCAAGGTTCTATAGGGTCTCATCTAGAATGTAGTATCCATCTAGATTTATAAAGATATCCACTAAAAGTTCTGCAATGCTCTTTCCAAAAGCTATTCCCTCAAAATGCCTAAAAGTTTTTCCAAGAGCGGCCCAATAATTGAAACAGTCTCATCGAGCCCCACAACTGCCAAAGTGATTTGGACAAAAATCTATATCCCACCGAATACAATCCAACCTACAACCACCAAGACATTTTTTAAAAAAGGACTCAAATTGTAGCCCAGCAAACAAACCTCCTCTGGTTGAAAGAAGCTTTCCTCTTAAAAAATGAGCCAACCTAGTATAATCCAGTGATTACAAGATTTGTCCTACCACTAGGGTAGGATGATAACTGTAGAAGCCAAAAGACAATTGTGATAAGAAGAAATTTTCAAGTAGCTGTAAGAACCAGTTGCAAGGGATGTTACTGTTTTACATGAGAAGGCTTGGTTGTACTATAATGAGGAAATAACTTGTCTTCCGTAAACCAAACTTACCCTTCTCCCATAGAAACAAATATGATAGACACAACAAAATAACAAACAAAAAACTATTTCTATAAGGTCAACAATGACTATAATTAGATGAACAAAAACTCTACTTCTGTTCCAACAACCAATGATGGGGGCATATCCTAGGGTTGGAGTGATGTTTGTACCTAAAGAGGGAGAATCCTTAGTCAGTTAAATAGATTCATGTAGATAATGTAGTCATAACCTAGTACATTAAAATCTTAAATCAAGAAAATTAAACAGAGACTGAAGAATTTGTAGGGAAAATCTTATATGTATTTGTATTCATAACCTAGCACATATAGAATCCTAGGACATTAGAACAAAGGATAGGGAAATTTTGGGCCCTACATTTATGATCTTGGGAACAATTGTACATATATTTGTGGTTATAAGCAAGTACATTGAGATTGTAAATTGAGACAATGGAACAAAGCTTGGAGAGTTTGTTGCAACCACATTTGCATTAATAGTTGTAATTATCAATATATAGTTGTATCCTAGTAATGAAATCTTAATTCAAGACATTTGAATAAATTTTGGAGAATTTGTTATAACTATGGTTGTGGTGGGCCTTACTCTGGGATCGCAAGAGCCCTGATTTACTACATTTGTGAAGAGTCATAATCTTCAAACTATAAGATCATGATATAAGGCATGATTACATGCATATTTGCAGTTATATTCTAGTGCATGAAATTCTAATTCACAATAATTGAACAAAGATTTGAAGAATTTATCGTGATTAATTTAAGTTGAAGAATTTATTATGATTAATTTAAGTTGGAGCTTCAAACTCAACTATTCACATAGTTAGGCTATTAGTTAAGTATATACTATTTTTATCCAGGATGCATTTTTTGGTTTCACATGGATCCAACATGCTTTTATATCTTCCTAATTTTATTGCAATTCTGTAAAATTTCATCACCATCCAATGTCTACACCGTTTGTTAAATGGATTCATGATAAAATTATATTTGGTACTCTACAATAAATTATACTTCAAGAACTTCAAAACACACCATAAACATCTATACTACTGGCAAGAAAGTGTGCATACACATCCATGATACTACTACTTGTTGTGCCTTGCACACATGCCCCATTTTATTAAATGGTGACCCCCTTTTTATTTTACTCAGCTTTGATTCAGCTTGGTCTCAACATATTTCTTGAGAAGTGATGTTGTAGTGTCAAGATCAAATATGTTTGCATTTGGGTCTAATCTACATAAGTTTGGTGTGATGAAGTACCTGAGCCCTTTTAAAATTAAGTCCAAATTAGGAGAGGTTGATTTTAGATAAATCCTAAGTCTTTTGGATGTTTTTCACCAAAATGAAGTATCACTGCATTTGCACTAATATCTAGTGACACCAGATATTAGCGCTAGCCCTCTACAAACATACTATGTGCTAAAAATCTAAGTCATCGGACTTGCGCATAAAACGTACTCCACCATATATATCCAGTTGTCAACAAAAGTTCAACAAAGTCAGTGAATGATGAAATCCCTGCTAAAGTGCTTTCTTAGACTTTGCACTAAATATACAAGTGACTAGACTTGTGCTAAATATGGTCATCACCAAATATGTCCGATACCCATTGAAAACCCCGCAGGTCTAGTGTTCAACAAATATTCTACCATGTGCTAAAAAGCACTACAACTTGATCTATGCTAAAGACCATCTTCAATAGATATATCCTGACCACAACGAAAACCCTATAAAATTTGAAATCTGTCGAGTGTGCACCACTCTGTCCCTACCTTGCATTTATGGTGGATTGCCATGGAGTATAATGGCCTTGAATTCTCTATTTGAGCTTGCATTGCATTTTAAAATGATTAGAGAGAGCTTTGCAAATTTGTTTATAGCGATTTAGAGGAATTCATGGCATGGGAAAATCAATCATTAGCGCACTCAATAAGCCACAAACTCCATTCCTCACAAGCTTTGCAATCTAGGTCAGTGTCATTAAAACCTAAACACTGCTTGTTGTATTTAAATGTTATAGTGAAGGGTTTTTGATTTGGGACCTTCGTAGTGATGATTCTTTGGTGAATTTGTTTGCATTTCCATTGAAAATCTTTTTGAATTACTAGGTTTGGGTTTGAATATTGGTTTTTGCTTAAGGATTTGTGAATATTTAGTGTATATATGTCGGTTGGGTTTCCTTTCATGGGTTTAAATGTTTTTATGAAAGATTAACAATTAAATGCTTCCCAAAACTCTTGGTTTAAGCCTTGAATCAAATATACTATAATAAAACCCCAATTAAAACCACATGGAAAAATGGCTTCTCAGGACATGTCCCTTAATACCTAGAAACTCTGCTATCCTAAAAAAGACTACTTAGAACTAAAAATCTTCAACACTCAACATGCGCTAAAAGATTCATCCATTCCATATATCTAGTGAGCTTTAAAAGCTTCATTGATCCCGTGACAAATGAAATCACCACCGAAAGGAAATGCAATACACTTAGCTCCAAATTCGATGTCACTTCACTTGTGCTAAAATCTTTCCCTATTGGATCTATGCCAAAATTTGCTTTCATAGGATATATCCTGTCAGGAACTAAAAAACTCTGCCAATCCAATAGCTAAAGCAACCCTCGCTAATGAAAGGTTCAAAGTTCTTATTGAAGATTGTGCTAAAAATGGTACTGACTAGACTTGTGCTAAAGAGCACCTCCATAGGACATATCTGGTAGCACTTAAAAACAACGATGTTTGGTTACCTTGAATTTCTCTATCAGAAAAAATTAAAATGGTTTACACTAAAAGGTACTGTCATGTGATATATCATGGATCACTAGAAAGTTTTGCTCTCTGGTTTACACTCAAATCCCTACCTAACTAGTTACAAAGATTTTGTGCTAAAAGGAATATCTACTGGACACATCCACTGATTGTCAATTTCTCTGCCAATCCCGTGATCTCTAATTTCCCTGCAAGTCCTTCAAGGTTCTTTAGTATTCATGCTAGAAGGTGGCTTCATAGTATGTATACAGTGAAGGTCCAAAGGTCCACTCATCCGGTGAAGGGTGATTATCCTGCCAAAAGACATTAAGCAAAGGGGTGCTGAAATGAACTACAACGTGACATATCTTGTAACCACTGAAATCCCCGCACCTCCTGTGACACTTAAAAAGCCTACTAGGTCTAGTGAGGGCATAAATCCCTATTGACCTCATTCAAAGCCTGAAATACACTGCTAAATGTTTTGTCAAGGAATTTGAAGGTATCTGATCAATTGAATGTATAATGTGCATGAAATTTATTAAACTTTTCATGTTTTTATCTAATTATGCACATTAGTTTAGTATTTATCACACACATCTAGTGAGGCCAGAAAAGCCCATTGGACTATTTTTGCTGCTTATTTCTTGCAATTTTGTGTAATAAATGCTAATGTGAGGGATTTAGTGAAACTCTTAGTTGATTCTAGAGGGTTTTGGATCAGGGTAGTGAATTTTAATATAGTTTGATTAAGAATTACCTTAGTTTGAAGAAGTTTTGACTTAGGATATGGATTAAAAGGCATGTAACTGTCTCAAACCTAAGTCCAGGCTATTAGGATAGCTAAGTTATAAGAGTTACTCATTAGGTCTTGTCCTACAAGATAAATGTCTTCCCATGCAATCAACATGAAGTATGAGTTTAAGGGAATTCCTCCTGCGATCAAGATTACCTCAGCATGGACAAATATTGGAGACACTAACATGGGACATATAGATATAGAGGACTTTAGGCTCAGAGTCCTAGGTCCTAACCCCACTACATTGGCCAAAAGGATCAGAGACAATGGGATAGCCCAAGAAGTTGTATTCCCTCCTTTAGTACAATGCCCAGAACTAATTGTAGCCTATACCAACAACTATGATCAAGCTACAAGAACTATACAAACTCAAGGTGGATAGATCCTAGTAGATCTTAGTGCAAAATCAATTGCAGAAATTTTTGATATCCCTCCATTCCCCAAACTCACCATGTTTGACAAAGAGGAGAATGACAAAATGTACAAGTAGGATCCAGAGACCTACAGAAAGAAGATAAATGATGGGTGGATGAAGAATAAAAGGTCAACCATGTCTAAATTGCCTTATACCATGTATAGGAGTGGCTTCAAGCAAGAAGTAGGAGATTTGGTGACACTCCTTAGTAGAATCATGGGGCTGCCTACTACTTCAACATTTGAAGGGTGGATCTTTGTATATATTGAAGAAATATTGCATGGAGATAAGAAAATACATTGGGCCCAAATTCTCAGCAACAACATCCATGATGCTTTTGTTGCCTTCAACATAGATGACACTTTTAGATGGACATCCTACATTATGTATGCTCTAGCTAGACATGTCGTATATCTTGGACTATCTGGGCTAGGTCATGTTGGCAATGCAGATGGTCAGTTTAAGGTGTATGAATTCTACACACAATTAGAGGTCTCCCAATCTTTGGTGCACTATAAATGAGTCAATGATGCCTTCACCATGCACATTACTCGAATTCTGCAAAATAACATTGCTATGAGGCTGTCTCTCGAAGCTACCAATATTATTCAATTATATGGGAGATGGTATATTCAGTTCCTAAAGTTTACTTATTTGAGAGTACAAGGTTTTATAGGAGCACCATATAAGCTGCCCCATTATCCTACAGATAAGGTAGTGCTCCTTGAACTGACAAGACAACTCCTACATTGTGTAGAAAAATTAAAACACCTACGCCAAGCCCCCATCAAATTCCCCATATGGTTATGAAGAGGCAATTATCCTGGTATTACTCTTCAGGTAGATTAACACTCAAATACAAAGCTACAATTGTTGAATCTCCATATGCATTTTAAAAGAAAACACTTTGATCCATTTGGAATAATGGAGAGGCATGTAAGCAAGAAGTTATTTCATAAAGAACACGTTGATGATTTTTGGGCTAACTATGGTGATGACTATGACGTTTTGAAAAGGAATTATTCTAGGATGTCTCTGGATTTCATCAAGAGATTTCATATCATGCAAGTCCCTAATCAAGTGGTGGAAGATGATAACCTGATCCACAAGGGACCATAGGAGGCATGGTTTAATTAGCCAATTCCTTTTCCTAACTAGGCTGATTCAGAAGAGAGATTATTGGATGAAGCAATAAAAAACCCAATTAGGTTGAGAAATAACTAGGTCAGAAGTCATATTGTAAACTTGACACAAGTAGGAACAACCCTGACTTATATAGAACAAATCCAAGATAAGACAAGTAGTGATGAGGAAGATGAGCCAATTGAGGTTCATGATGTAACACAAGAGGTCATAAAAGATACTACCATAGGAGATACATGTGAGGGAGATGATGCAGAAGTTATACCACTAGCAAATAAGGGGAAATCCAAGAAAGCCCCTCCCAAGACACAAAAGGAAGAAAATCCTCCATTATCTAGGACAAGGGCTGCCAAAAGGAAGGACATGCCCAGTGGGAAAGCAGAGACTTCCAAAACAAAGAAACCTAAGGTGTCAACCCCTTTAGTTCCTCATCCTATTGCATCTACTACCTCTCCAACAAAAATAGATAAAACTACCTCTTCCTCTACTGCCATTGGTGCTTCATTACTCGTCTCTCCATCCACCATTGTAGTTACATCTTCCTCCTCCTTGACAATAAGTACAAGTGCACCCATTTTCCCTTCACCACCTATCAACTTCTCTTCTGTCTCCACCACTCCCTCCATTGTCTCCTTAGCTTCCATTTCCTCTATCTCCATGTCATCCATCTCTCCAGCTTCCATGAGCTCACTTGTACCCACTTCTGTATCTTCATCCATCTCTGTTGCCTCCCATACCATTTCATCCTCTCTATTTCTTGCACCATCCATTCTACCTCCAATTTCCATAGTTCTTTCACTCTCCTTCTCTCTACCTTCACTTAACCTTTCCTCACCCATCTCCATCCCTTCCTTGTTTTTCCCTCCTTCCATTCCACCATCTTTGGGTTTTGCCTCATTTGCCAATTTGTCCCAAGTATATTTGTCACCCATTTTTGTTGATTCCCTTACTATTGTGAGTAGCTCCCTAATCAGGCATGCACCTCTTCTAGTCCCCCCATTGCTCAGTATTGAAAAGGTACGTGCAGAATTAGACTCACATGGAGTTACAGGTATGGAAGATACTACACAAAGCCTCCCTACAGATTCCAATGTTATAGATATTGTGAACATAGATGATAGCCCAAATAAATAGGCTTGTAATTCATTGATAGAAATGGCTCAGTAAGTAGTAATTAAAAACTTGCACCATTTGGATCAACCATAGTCACCTATTAAAGATACTAAATCTGGTGAAATAAGGGAGCATTGTCATGCTGGTGCAGAAAACCCACCTATATGTTGCTACACAAGTGGGCTTAAGAGGGAGAAACTTTTTTTTTTTTTTTAAAATAATCTTACCTTACTATCTAAAAGAATATTCGCTTTTTCCAAATACAACAATGAAATTATAACTTAAATACAATAAACATTTTATCTTAAAATTAAAATTAACTAAAGTATTTATTTACTCCCATTTTCTAAGATGAATTGGATTATTCCACTATAATTTAATTTACATGATATTAGCTGACTACCCAAATTCTTTAAATAAACAATAAATTTAATAAACTAAAACATTCATTTTTCCTTATAAATTAAATTAGGCAATTTCTTTTAAACATAGCAATTTTGGAAATCTTCCTACTAGATTTATAAACAGCTAATTTGCTTTCCACAAAAGACAACTCATAAATTTCTTTTATTAAATAGTTGCCTTTTTCTAATTTTATGAACATATAAAACTGGTATTGAATCTTCTATAATATAAACCTTTCCCAAAAGCTTTTCTTTAAAGAATCTGAAATAAAAACTTGTTTTTTTTAACTTTTACATTCTAAATTTGAGAACTCTCTTTTTTTTTCTCCTTTTTATTTTTAAAAAAAACTAAAACAAAACTAATACGTATAATTTTTTTTTTCTATATGATTTCTCCATCAATGAATTAAAAGCAAATAAACTACTTTGTAAGAGCGCTATTTGATATTAAGCCGCCTTTTATGGATAACTACTAATTTATTTACCTAGAATCTCATTCTTACTAAGCATTCTATTTAATGGATTTCTCTATAATGTGCAGGGAACAAAATACATTAACCAATGACTTGTAAATTTGATAGGAATTATTGGGATATATTAGGTATAATAGAGAATATATATAAAACTCCATGCATTGCCCAGAATAATAATTATCAGACAGCAAGCAAGAGACAATGGTTTAAATTTAAATATACGGTTGATGTTTTATGTTATAGAGAGTTGTTTTGAACAGTAGGCACCGTGTATTGCCCACAACAGGGAAACTATTATAAAAGTGAATGACACGGAGAGAGCAATGTATGTAATAGCAGGGTCGAAAATGATTAATTATATCACAGTTTTATATAGCAGCGAATTTAATAGAACTTAAAGGAATGAATGTCATTGTTAAATGTAATGAATATGAAGTGCCACTGAATAAACACAAAGATAACATTTAATGGCAAGCATTGAAAGGTTGGTGATAAAATGTATACATCACATGCTTCAAATTTGTAACAGAGTGGAAGATAGCTTAAGACTAGCAGAGTTTGGTTTTATAAGGTAAAGGGGTTTATATTGTGACAGGCCAGAAGTGAAATCGAACAACAATTTATTGAAATTAAATTTGTAGAGTTTGCTTTAATATATGTTGTTACCAATATTTAATATTCGCTAATACAATGATCAAGGATATAAACTTCTATTACACAGTCCACAAAAAACATAAAGAATGAGTATACACAGTAATATAATCAAAGAATTAAATATAGCGTTAAAGCCAAAATATTTACGGATTCCATTCCCAAATCAAGTCATTATATTAGAAAACCCAATTGATGAGAAGACCTCAATAACATGAATATGCATAACAGAATTGATCTTTTTGAGATTTCACAAGGGAAATCATGCAAGATTATAGTAGGATTCCAAAATGAAAATAACGATTTTTTGAAACTGTAAGAGGAATCACAACTCTTAAGGTACAACAGATTTTCAATAGGAAAAACTATTTCCAGATTATCTTGACATAACCATGAACAAATGGGGATTTCTTCACCCACCATAGGACTTTTCCCACTCTTGACACATAACATATTACACAGAAAATCACTTCCAGGGCATTTTGCCAGTTTTAAATAAATAGATATTTAACTTTTCCTGATACACAAGAAGCCATTTTTTTTTTTTTTCAATTTCAACTTCGCAACTCCAACCTATTAACCTGCACATATACACAAGGCCAAAATAGGTGGCCAAGTCCTGCTCTCCACCCTACCATAGGGATAGCCTCAACATATCCCACCCCCGAGCAGGAAAACTCCATAAACTGGGAGACACACACACAAAACTTACAAAAAACATGACAATCCAAGTTCAAAACACAATAAATACCCCATGGTCGACTCACACACGAGGATCTTTTCTGAGATCCAAAAAGGGGGAGAAAGGGGATAACATCCCTCTTGGGGAAATAAACCAAAACATAATCGTCATAAATACCATCTCTATTACTCCACAAAACACAAAACTCCCATACAACACCACATCCATATCTCCAAATAAATACATATTCCCACATCCAATAACAACATCATATACTCATTCTTCCAATCTAACAACCACATACTTTTTCACAGATAACCTCATATCCTCTGTCTGAATACATAAGCTAGAAATACTTTCCCCAAGAGAGGCTCCACACCTCTCTCTACCCCAAACACATGGGAGGCTCTCATCCAGATGGAGGGCCGCTCCCATAAACAACCCAATCCCATCAAAATACAACAACATGTACAAAGACTCAATAATCATAAAAATTATCTTTCACAATCACAAGATTTTTACCAGATACAGAAAATAAAAATTCTTAGGAAATTACCTCTACTCCCCAAGTTAGGGTGAGCCCAAAGAAAAAAATTGAACCAGAAGCAAATTCTCAATCACCTCTTGTGAATCCCAAGCTAGATTCCTTCCAATTCCCACCAATCTTCTTTGTTTCTCTCAATTCTCCCATCTTCCAGACAATGAACTCCACATCAAAATAAGAAAATAAAATAAAATAAAAATAAAGGTGTGTAAACCCTCTCCAAAAATTCCTTATAAACAAAAACTCCAAAAACTTCCAAAAAGAAAGAATGCAAAAAGGAAAGCAACTTTCCAAAAATTCCTTATAAACAAAAACTCCAAAACTTCCAAAAAGAAAGAAAGCAGAAAGGAAAGCAACTTTCCCTTTTTTTTTGTTTTTTTTTAAACTCATCTTTTTCTAAAAATAAAACAAGGAGATAAATCTTCTCCAAAATTTAAAATATTAAAATAAAATTAAAATATTTATCCTTATCCCACAAATAAATAAATTATAATAAAATAAATATGACTTTTCCCCAAAAGATTAATTTAAATAAAAATTGAATAATAATAAAATGACATTATCCACAAAAAATACTATTATAAAATAAAACAATTAAATTAATTTAACACTCTCATAAATGATATAAATGGAATTTATAAAATAACAAAAATTAAAACAACGTCAAACCATAACATATTAGTCTTAACCCCTTCCTTGGGTTAGGCGAGGCTTAACTGGATGACCTAGGGTTTATGGAGTCTCCGAATTCCACTTAAGGGATCTTGACCACCCGCCTGTACACTCAAGTTCAAATATCAGTTTATCATGATAATAATAGCCGAAGCAATATAATGTATAACAAAAGCATCTAAATAATCAAATCACATGATTACAATTTAAAATAATTTATTTAATTCACTAGCATAAAAATATTCACTACTTCCAAATCTCTTTCTTTCTAACATAAAATAAGTCTGAAAATTCATTTGATTAACTTAATCAAAATATAGTCCAACCATATTAATCATAAAGTATAATCATGTCCAAAGGCTCATCAAACATAATGTCAAATAAAATAACATAAAAGTCCTCAGTTATCCAAACCAAACCCAGTATATAGTCCATCTAGCATACTCAAATAGTCTAAGTCATGATAACCAAAAAAAATGTAAAAAGAATGGTCTCACAAGCATGAACAACATAGATCAGATGATGAAGGGATAGACAAGGGATTGCAAGTAGAAAATATTCATGAGGATTCTTTAAATAAAGGAGATAGTCACATTGACTCTCCTAAGGATACTTCCATGGCACCAGGTTGGTTGCAACAAAGATGGAGAATTAAGCCTCCAGAGGTAGAGGTAATGTCCTTTGATTTGGAAACATTTTTGGCTAGATTGGAGAAACCTAAGAAACAAAAGAAGGCTAATATCCAATCTAGAATCTATAAGGATACCACAGGCTCCTGTGTTGTAGAGGTGGTAATCCCTCCAAAATAAGCCAATAAGGAGGATGTAAGACCAGAAGATTATATTGTTACAACAATAAATTTGGGGCTAGCCTCTAAGGAGCAAGAAATTGAAGAGTTCAAGGGTATTATGTCTAGAATTCTTGATAAGCTAAATAAAGATGAGTTGCGTAAGCAGTAGTTGAGGCAACAAAATGAAGAGCTCAGGGCCTATATAAAGTTTTTTATGAAGCCCATGAATGCAAACGGAGAGCCAGAGGCAGCACCTTCTCCTCTCTCTAAGGAAGAGTTGACAAATTTGGACAATATTAAGACCACTGCAGTAGCCACTTAGGAATGGTTTTATAGGGTATACACAAAATATTGTTGAATAATAGATGAGGCTTTCAAGTTGTGTAAGGATTTTTGTATTTTAAAATCAGAAAGGGACGAGGTAGTAAGTGATAGCATAAATTATGATGTTTACTACTCAAAGATACATCCCAGGGTTCTTGCAATGACCAACCTTCTTTATAGAGTTTTGCTAGAAGAAAATATCTTAACTCGGGATAGATTAGAAAAGCCAAAAAAATGGTTTGAGTTGATAAACCTAAGAAAATAAAATTTTGATAAAGTTAAGGAATCTTTTGAGTCAACCAAGGTTCAAATTTTGGATGTCATCTATAAAATAAATGATGTGCTCAGAGCTTGCACACATGAATTTGGATGATACTACTCCAGTGGATGCCTAGGAGTACAAAGATAAATTACATCATGTTGTCCATGGGGATTCACCTCTCAATATGATTGGGAGATTGGAAAGAATAAGTGATCTATGGGATGATTTCAAAGATTTCAAAAGGAAGAGAAAATCTAGAGAGGTGGTATATTACAAATTTTCAAGAAAAATTGATAGGTTAAAATTTAGAATAGATTATGTGAAGAATCCACAGTCCTCTGATATCAATCTAGCTCTGGAAGCATATACAACATAGAGTAACAAATACATAGAAGAGGATGAAGTCAATTTGGATGATGAGAATTAGTGAAATATTTTAGGCAAAATTTAAATCATGTTATTTCATCTCAGCTCCAGTTTCTAAGGCTAGAAATGACTTCTTTTGGCTATATTTTTCCTTGTAAATTGACTTTATATTATATACAGCCAAATGGGTATCCATTTTGTCTAGATTCAATGTATTTTAAAGCTGCATTTTGTCTTTGTCTATCAAGACAAAAGTAAACATGAAAATGTAACAAATTGTTGTATTTCATTAAATGTTGTGTAATCTGGACCATTGGTGTTGAGTTAATCTCCACCATCTATTAAAAACTTGATATGGTGCCTTGTCTATAAAAGGGCCATCCTTCCTCTCATTGTAACACATCATTGATAGTGAATTGTTGAGACTCTACTGAAGTGACCAATACAAACATATTTTGCAAGATTACTGGAAATTTGTCTCTTGTGTTATCTCTTTTGCTTTTCATGATTCACATTAATCTGGAATTAGTTAAATATGCTTTTGCAATGTTGGATGAATGTTAAAGATATTCAATGAATTCTTTGGTCCATACTATTAGTGCTTGTTGATTGGAAGTTGCTGTGTATAGTTAGCTTGGGCCTTATTATTGAATTCAATTCAATTGCATTTTACAGGTTAGATTACACCGTAATCTAGGTATTTGATGAGTAAATGTGATTTAAAAATTATAAGTTTCCATTGAAGATTGCATTGTCTCTTAGAGTATTGTGGTTTCAGAACCTAGTAAAGTAAGAGGTGGTTTACTAAAAAGAACTTCTCTATCTATAGCATTTCACCTAGTTGTGATTATCACTTAGGATTTCACATTCTTTCTCAACTCTTTACCTTTTACATTTTGTTTAACTAAGCTTTGTTAGATTTAGGTTATAAGTAGCAATCACATTTACAAATCTGTTGAGAATATCATAGGGTAGCTTGCACACTTTGCTGTCATAGTTTCATCAAACTCTACCCATTGCATGTAAGTCCCCTTGCTGGTATAGCTGGTACATTCCACTGAAGTTATTTCTACAAGCTAGGACATAGCTATATAAAGCTTGGGGTAGTCTTGTCTAGGATAGGATACTTTTCAAGAGAGGTGAGATACCCTGGTATTTCATCTACGTGGCTGTGTACTAAAACCACAATCAACTGAATTGGTGCTAGAAGGAGGGCCACAAGCTTCAACATCATGTAAAGCCTTCTTTTCTAGACAAATAAGGCTGGGCACTAGGTAGAGACATACCAGATCCAGTTCAGTTGGAGAGGAATTTCTATCCATGACCCAATTTTGAAGAACCAAGATGGATCAAGGAGTACCCAGAACTCCAAGAGCACAATCTGCCCCAAGAAACCTAGCTATAGTTCAAGTCAATCTCCCAAATATGGCTTTTTTTGTTACCAATAATCAGTCTCCACTAAATTTCAACAACTAGCATGACATGCCCAAAAATCGTGATAAGTTTTTCTCAAAGTTCTGCATTAACAACCCTGACAGAACTGTTGATGAACACATTAAGATTTTTGAGAGCAATATGTTCATGCTACAGGTACAACATGAGGATGTGGTCTGTAGGCTATTCCCCTACTCAGTGCAAGATGAAGCTTATTATTGGTTTTCCAACCTTCCTTCTACTTCCATCAATTCATGGATGAATTTTAAAAAATGCATTTCTGAACCACTTCAAGATGCCCACCACCCTTGCAGACCTTTATAGGTCCTTTATGGAGATTTGTAGATCTGAAGGAGAACTAATAAGCTCCTTCAACAACTAATTTCATAAGGCATATAATTGTCTTCAGGATCCTTTTGACCTTGCTCAACCAGTGGCTCTGCGTATCTACTATGCATCACTAGATAAGATGACATCCATGTTTGTGAGAAGAGCTAATCCACCTCTAACAACTCTAGCTGAGACATATATTGTAGTTATTATGGTAAACACACAATTAGGGTAGGCTGCAATAGGGCCACTAAACCATATGGGTCCCACAGCTATGCCAAACCAAATACCTTTTATGAATCAGGCCTTAGCCAACCAAACTCTAGTGCTAAAACCCATTCCAATTATTACATCCACACAGGCCCTAGTCATCGACCCTAGAGCAACAATCTCAGAACTACCACTTGCACAAATACCTTTTCTTCAAACAACTAAGGCCGCAAAAGCTAAGGATGATAAGGACAATATCAGGGAGTTAGTAGAATAGATGAAGAAACTCACAACTGAGGTGACACACCTAAGAAACTAGAATGCCAACTTGCAACAAAGAAACTAGGGTTAGAGCCAATACCAGAATTAGAATTACCAAAGGCCCAATAGAACATGGAATACCCAGCTGAATAATGGTGGAGTCCCTTCACCATTGGAGAATCAAAGCATAGAGAATCATCCACCTGGCTGAGTAATGTTGGCAGAAGCAACATTATCTTCATGGTGTAGGATCAACAACACCAATGCCCATTTTGAGTTAGACTATCATGAATTTTAGATAACATCCACCATTTTCTAGAGGGAGGTCTAGAACATAGAAGCCCAAGAGACTCCACCTACAAGGTATGAATTGTTACCCACTCAAAGGTATGACACTGCCCTTATGTTAGATAGTTACATCTTCCCTTTGCAAGATAAAAATCAACCTGAGGAAGAAGAGGATGATGAAGTGCATGCCTATCAGTAGTACAATAGAACCCCATACAACCTTAGAAGTAACAAACCAAAGGGTCCTTTCACTACCTCCATACCCCCGAATAATTATCATTTCCCACCTAACCCAAAGGCCTCCAATAAACCTGAGCCCCCTAAAAATATACCCCAGGATGGAAATTAGAGTCAACCAGCTGAGTCCTCCCAAAGGTCTGAAGTGGCTAAATTAGGACAATATGTGGTAGATGAGCTTAAAAAGATGAAGGTCAACTTGTCAATATTTGAGTTGATGAAACTCCTAGAGGTTAGGACAACTTTCCTTCAAGATATTGGGGCAAATTGTAGGACTGAGTCCTCCCCTAACGAAATCCCACAAAAGGAAAATCTTGACAAAAGAAAAGGAAGAGTCCATGTTACAGATGCTGAACAAAAGATGACATTGTACAAGGAAAAGAGAGTCCCCTCCTTTTCTACTGACCCTCAGGATATTTAGGAAAAACCTCCACAACTACCTGGTAGATTTAGGGGCCTCCACTAATGTGATACCTTTATCAATTTGTAAGGCATTGGGCCTAAATCTTGCCAAGTCCTCCAGTAAAGTTATTCAACTAGACAAAATAGAAGTCAACGTGATGGGAGAACTAAATTGAATTCACATGCAGTTGGCGTCAGAACCAAGAGTGTAATAGTACATAGGTATCTAAGTGGTTGATATTCCTGACACATATGGCATGTTGCTAAGTAGAGACTAGTCCAAAACATTGAATGGATATGTAGCTACTAACTTTTCTTATATGTGGCTGCCATGAAAAGGGCTAGCTAACCAAATTCATACTGAGAGAGAACCCAAGATGAAGCATGTGATTACAAAATACAACCAAAAGAATGAAATCTTATACTCAGAGGTGGATTTGGGAGTATATCTTCCTCAGGTAAACCAAGTCGAAGAAGTGCTTATGCTAAGTTATGATCGGTCCCCTGACGCACCACTTACCAAGTGTCGGGAAAGTACAAAAGCATGTGTTCAATATGATCAAGGGTCTTCCTCATATGATGAACCTAGGATTTTTGAACGATTTAAGAAATTTGTTGCTAAGTTCATGTGTGATCAATTGGTTGTTAGGAGAAAATACAAATGGAAGAACTGCTACTGCCTAATTGGTGTCATATTCACAATGTATCAGATTTAGAGTTCACTTGCTCCTTATGTCAATAGGTGGTATATCAAGTCCAAAAACATTTGTAGTTGACTTCTACCCTCAATGAAAGGAAATTTGAACCTGTTCTTGTAGTTCATCATAAGATTACATCGCAAGGTAGACAAGAGCTTGCTCTAGAGAAAGAGATGATAGACCCCCAAATCTGGACATTAAGGTTTGATGGGTCAAGGTCTAGACAAGGGTCTAGTGTAGGCTTCGAGCTGGTTATTCCTAGAGGAGATTCCTACTTGGTTGCATATAGACTGTAGTTCCCCTGTACCAATAATGTAGTAGAGTATAAGTTGTTAGTACATGGACTGCTAATGGCACTCCAAAAAAGGGTTAAGGTAATTCAAGTATTTGGAGGTTCAAAGTTAGTGGTCAAGCAAATCAGATGATAGTACTCTTGTCATGATAAGAGGCTAAATCGATACCAAAATAGAGTTTGGGATCTTGTAGAATGTTTTGATGGTTTCAATATCCAAGTAATCCCAAGGAAACAAAACCATGTCGATGATGCCTTAGCACAAAATGTAAGCTCATTGGAACCTCTTTCCATGTCTGATTTGAAGCAATTCACTATTGAATTGGTTCCAACCCCATCTGTGCTAGACAATATCACTCACTTTCAAGTCTTTGAAGATGACAAACACATGATTGATTTTTTGACGTCTTCAAACATATTTGCTACATAGATAATTGATGAAGAAGTAGAGCCTGCTAAAATAGATATAGAAGGAGTTTTAAATCTGAAGACTAACACAATCCCTCCTGGTATGGTAGATTTAGAAAGGATCTTTGATTCATATCAGTTTGGGACTCATAAGAAAAAAGTTGATTCAACTAGAGGAAAGTGTGAACCATACAACTTGGGTACAGAAGAGGAAGTTAAAAATGTATTCATTGGGAAGATATGTACTCCTGAGGAAAGGAAAGGAATTATTTAGGCATTGAGGGATTATCATGATGTCATTGCTTGGAGTTATGAAGACCTGAAGACATATGATACATCTATCACAACCCATACTATACCTCTCAAGCCAAGAGTCAAGCCCTTTAGGCAAAGACATCAACCGATTAATGCTTTTCTAGAACCATTGATTTTCAAAGTGCTAAAATTGTTGACAACAAGAATTATCTTCCCAGTGAGGCATTCCACATGGGTGGCGAATCTAGTACTAGTGCGTAAAAAGAATGGCAAAATATGACTGTGTGTAGACTTCATAAATTTGAACAGAGCTTCAGAAAAGGACAATTATCTACTGCCATCTCTTGATAAAGTGTTGCAGGTAGTCAATGGGTCACAGATGATGTCATTCTTAGATGGGTATTCAGGTTTTAATCAGGTAATGGTTGAATATGTTGACAAAATTAAAACTACTTTCACATGTAAATGGGGAATTATGCATATGGTAGGATGCCATTTAGTCTAATAAATGTGGGATCAACATTCTAATAGGCCATGGATATTGCTTTCAAAGGCTTGGTCAGTAAGTGTATTATCATTTATATGGATGATCTAACCATATTCTCCAAGAAGAGGAGTAACCATATTTCTGATTTGAGGAAAGTACTGCAATGTTGTAGAGATTATGGAATTTTGTTAAATCGCAAGAAATGTATCTTTAGTGTCACTTAAGGTAAGTTGCTAGGACATGTGATCTTAGAAGAAGGTATATTGATAGATCCTACCAGAGTTCATGCTATTCTTAAGATCGAACCTCTAGCTAGCAAAAAGGAGTTAAACTCTTATTTTGGGAAGATCAATTTAGTTCAGAAATTTATTACTGGTTTTGCTGAGATCATTTGACCTTTGAATGCAATGTTAAAATGAGATGCTAAGATTAAGTGGACATTAGAAGCCAAATCTGCCTTTGTAGAAATTAAGCAAGCAATAGCCAATACTCTAGTACTAACCTACACTCTCATCAAAGCAGTCAAGAAATTCTATCACTACATTCTGAGAAGCAAAGTGACTATTGTTGTTCTTGATGTTGGAGTTAAAACATTACTGATGCAAAATGAATTAGGTGAGAGAAGAGGAAAATGGGTCACAATATTATAGGAGTTTGATCTTGAGATATAGCCCATGAAGCTAGTGCGAGGATAGGCACTTACTAAGACTATGGCAGAAATAGATCTTGGGTCAGTGTCTCAGTTGTATGTGTTCGAGGACATTTCGAAAGATGAATGGTATGGTGATATCCTGTTCTACCTCCTTAATCAACGATGCTCACCTCACCTAAATTTAGTTCAAAGAAGATCTTTAAGGCTAAAAAGTAATAGCTTCATGGTTAAAGGATCAATCTTATACAAGAGGAATCACGAAGGAATTTACTTAAGGTGCCTAGGAAAAATAAAGGTGATGTAGGTGTTGACCAGTTTTCATGAAAAATTTGGGACAAGCCACGGTTCAGCACATTCCATGGAAAATCAAATTCTCTGAGATGATTATTACTAGCATACATTGTTCAAAGATGCCCATGCACATACCCAAACCTATCATATTTGCCAGACTGCTACTATAAGGGAAAGAAATGCTGCTATACCATTACAACCAGTGGTGGAGGTTCGTCCATTTGCACAATGGGGGCTCAACTTCATTGGTATGATCAACCCACCTTCTTCTATGGGCCACAAGTATATTCTAACCGATATTGACTATTGTACAAGATGGTCCGAAGTTCAAGCATGTAAACAATGTACAACTAAGGTGGTAATTGAATTTGTTGAAAAGCACATCATTACAAGGTTTGGTTGTCCTTTTTCTCTTGTTTGTGATAATGGATCATCATTCTCTTCTTTACACTTTTCAAATTGGGCCTTTGACTATGGTATTGTACTGAAGTTCTCATCTAATTACTACCCTCAATAAAATGGAGTAGCTGAGTCAACAAACAAAAATCTTCTTGAAGTCATTAAAAGGTTGCTTGATAAGAACCACAAAGACTAGCATACCCAACTCAGATTTGCCTTATGGGCAGATAGAACAGACACAAGGCTGCCCTAGGTACTTCACCCTATCATCTGTTTAATGGACTAGAACTTGTTTTCCACATCCATCTGTGAATTCCTGTACTGCAATTTATACAAGACTACATAGAGCCAAATGACAAAATTTTAGACCACTTAACCCAACTGCTACACTTAGAAGAGAAATACAAAGGCATGATTGAAAACTTTGCTAAACATCAAGGTGTAGTAAAATGAGGATTTGGCAAGAGATCCAAGGTCAAGGCTTTTTGCATTTCTTATTTGGTCCTATATTGGGACAAGGCCCATGAGAAGAAGGCGGAACATGGGAAGTTTGATAAACTTTGGTTAGGCCCCTACCAAATAGATGAGATCCTAGGGGATAGTACGTACATATTGAAGACACATACTGGTGAGGAACTCCCATTCCTGTTAATGGGTCGTTCCTAAAGCACTATTTTCAGGCTTAGGAGGCACCCTAGCCTTCTTTTGTGTGCATAGTTAGTCTTTTTCCATTCGTTTTGTTTTGGTTAAGTTAGTTTTCTATTTTAGTTTAGTTTCTACTTTTCATTTTTTGTTTTCCTTCAACTGTTAGTTGTTGTTTGCTTTGCTTAGGTCAGTTGTTTTGCTTTCTTTATTTCTACTTATTGCATCTATTTTTCTAGGGTTCTCCACTTCTTGAACATGGTGGTAGCTGTGTAGTCCTCCAAAGGGTCCTCTTTGGGTAACTAATCTCGAGGATTTCTTTGAGAAACTTTGGTTTTCCACTCAGGTCTTCATGTGGGTTCTATTGTTATTTAGAGATGGTATGATGCTTGTTCATCGGAAAGGAGTCATTAGTTTGGTTCACTTGAAGTATTTTCTAGTCATATATCTCTCACACTTTTAAATAATCTTAAAATTTCTAAAGGAGTCTTAGTGATATTGGGTTAAGTGAAAAATCTATAGTCTGACCTTTACCACCATTATAATTCCCAACTGAGTGAAGTTAAACCAATTCATAGGCCATGTGATATTTCTCATATGTTGCAAGGGTATGTGGTGCTTTCTAGTACTCATATCAAGAGCTAAGCTCAAATGCATTATCAAATAAATACTCTGTTAAAATCAATACTTCCTAATTTTTCTATGAAATGTTCAATCATCTAGAGGATTCAAGTAACTCCATCAGGGGCTATGGACTCCTAACAGGTAGTAGAGCAATGCTTGAGGGAATCATAGAGACAACTCTGTTGGGACTATAGATGCCTGCTGGTAGTGGGACGATGTCCAAGGTAGTTCAAAAGGTGTGTATATTTGTGTAGTTTAATACAAGTGAACCTTGACAATCTTAATGGTAGAAGGATGGGAATGAATGCAAACGCACACACTCAGACTTTCAGGATATGGATAGTTGTACTGAGTTAGTGATCTTTGCTTCTTTGATATGGTATCATGTTGTCTAGTCTAATATGTGGGAAACACAAAGATTCTAGGTTAGAAACTGTTGTTTATCCTTGAAATTCTTTAGAGCATCTCACAAGGACTCAAACTTTCTCTGATCAAACCCTTCCTCAACAAATCCTATATTTGTCTATTCAATTCTTCATTCTCTACCGGTGTCATTCTATGTGCTGCTTTATTAGGCAAACTAGCTTCGGGTATAAGATCCATGTGATGATCGATACTCCTAATTGGTGGAAATCCTTCAGGTACATTATCTAATATGATGTCTTCATACTCTGTCAGCAACTCAGTTATCTCCTCTGGTTGTGATTCTTCAGTCTCCTTCTTCAATGTTTCAGGTTTCTTATGAGCCGAAGCATAACACATATTCTCATGTCTCGAACCATTCAAAAATTTTCTTCCATCTACCAAATAGATTCTAGCATTTCCACATACTTCACTCTTAGGATCATCTTCCAAAGGAATCAAGGTAATTATCTTTCTATTTGATGTTATAGTGTAAGTGTTCTTTCTCCCATCATGTATAGCTTTTCTATCATACTACCATGGTCTACCCAACAAGATATGACATGCATCCATAAGCATAATATCACACAATGTTTCATCATGATAAGATCCAATATGAAATTTCACCAAACATTGCTCACTCACCAATACCTTATGATCATCCTGAATCCATGCTATCTGATAGGGCTTGCTTGAGGAAGATCTGGGAATCTCAATGGATATGTATGGTATGAAGGAACAACTTCAGTCTGCCCCAGATGATCTTAAGCAATCTCACTCTGAAGTCAATAACTTGAGGGAAAGGCTCAAACAAGCTAATGATTTCATAAATGAACTAAAAGAGAAACTAAGTATCTCTGTGAAAAAGAGAAAGGAACTACTTCAACAATTAGCAAGTCAAAGTGAAGCCAATAATATTGATGAAGATCTGAATGAGAAGAACAAGTTATGTGAGAAGCTATCAAAGAGGTCATTATGGTAAGACATGAAATGGAATCAGGGGTTATGAAATTCACCCAAGAAATTGAAGAGAAAAGAAAAATTGAAGATAATCTAAAACAATCTCTCAAGGAGAAGTTAGAAGACTACCACAAAATGGATAGAATAATTATGCATCTGGAATTTGATCTAGAAGAAGCTAGAGATAATAAAGAACAACTTGAGAATTAGATAGACACTCTTAAAAGGGATCTTCAAACTACAAATGAATACAAAGAGAAATTCAAAATAAGATCTTCTCAACTTGAAGTTCTTGAAGTTCTTCTTGAAACCCAAAAGAGGGTAGATGACAAACATGGCTTGGGATATGAGAAAGGTGAAAGCTCTGGATCTAGTCAGAAGAACTCTGGATCAGGAAATCTAAGGAACAGGCCTAGAAGACATCCAGTAAGGCAACCAAATGCTCAAAGATATCCATCCTTCAATAGATACTGCTACAATTGCAATAACTTCCATCATAAAGCAAATTAGTGCAGAAGAAGAATGAATCAAACTAATTCATCCTTCTCTAGAAAATGTTTTAACTGCAAAAGGTATGGTCATAAATCTCATGAATGTAGGAATGTGCAAATAAACAATTCATTCATGGTAGATGCTTTGCATGCAATAGAATGGGGCATATGGCTAATCAATGCAGATCAAGAGGATACCAGTCAAATATGCAAAGAAATGTTGTTTGCTACA
This sequence comes from Cunninghamia lanceolata, assembly GCA_027924645.1. Taxonomy (NCBI): domain Eukaryota; kingdom Viridiplantae; phylum Streptophyta; class Pinopsida; order Cupressales; family Cupressaceae; genus Cunninghamia; species Cunninghamia lanceolata. The sequence continues at coordinate 15,986,473 of BSBN01001121.1, read as the reverse complement.
ATTGCAAAAGATCCAGTCATGTTGCCAAATTCTATAGAAGTAAGAATCAAGATAAAAAAGGGTCTGGTGCACCAAAATCAAAACCAAGACAAGGGAAAAGAAAAAGTGAATGTGGATGAAGTTCAAAGGGAGATGAACAAGATTTGGGTGAAGAGAAGTACATAAAATGTTGGGGATGGATCCACACTAGAATCTGGTGCTGATATTCCTTCCAGAAACTAAATAGATGAGCTCTAGCTCGGGGGGAGTCACAAAGGAAAACAAATTCCCCTAGCCAATCAATCGGTGCCTGAAATTGGCACATTGAAAGTTGTAGATTAAAGGGTTCTCAGAGAAATATCTTAATAACCCTTGGTAAAAATATGGAAGATTCGCAACAAGTTTTGAAGAGGTTGATCATCAAAGATAGATCTGGCTTGACACTCATCTGATAAAAGTAGGATTCTCACAGTTAGATCCGGTATGATTCAAAATTGAAATATCTTGATCTGCGGATAAATAGGATGATTCAAGGAAGGGAGATACATTGCAAGTTATCATTCTAAGTGCATCTCAGTGATCCAGAAAGATCTCTTGTAGAACAAGAAGAACAAGGCAACCAGAATGACTTAAGGAGTGCATTTATTGCAATATGAAATTAGGGTTTGTGCAAGGATAATTTAGGGTTCTTTTGTTCATCATTTGCATTCAAGAAGAAGAAAGGAGCTCTGCAACAAGATTGCTTCGAATCTCTCAAAGATCATCCACAGAATCCAATTCAACCGGTGATCTTTTCAGCTCATATCATGAACCATGGAAGCGTAAAAAGGTATTTTTATTCTTGAATATCTCTCTCAATCTTTTGAAAGATGGCTACTCCAAATGTTGTTAAGATCACTGATAGGCTACACCTTAAGTTCAAGAAACATCCTAACAAATCCTTAGAAGTTGATCCCCTAGGCACATTCTCTAGCATTTTGCATGGGGTTCTACATGTAGAAGATGTTAGGGTATACATTCACACCAACATTGAGGAATTTGGGGAATCCAAGTTGATGGATATCTATCACAAGGAATTAATAGATAAAACAATTGAACTTAAACCCCAATACAAGGCCATCTGAGATAAGCATTTTGGTCATTGCATCCATTTCCCCTATTTTGCAGAAGATGAATGGGTCTGGTATGTTCTGAGCATAATGCATGACAACTTCATGTGGTTAATGAGGCCATTTAAGATCAGAAAAGATGCCATTAGGGCGGTAACTAGATTGCACACATCCAGTGGGTTACCTGCTGTCAAATCAGTCAAAAATCAACCTATAAGTGAGGCTACCAGATCAAAATTTGACAAAAGAGCAATGACAATAGAGGATATCATAGATCCGGATATCAAATTTGCCTCTATGATTATTAGCTACAAAATATATCACTCCAGCAGGGAGAATTCTGTATCCGGAACAACAATATAAACTGCTTATTAGATGCTAAGGGAAAATGATGATTATGATCTTTGTGAGCTTCTCCTGAACTAACTATTAGAGAATTTGTAGAAAATAAAGAAGGATAAGAAGAATTCTTTTAAGTACAGTGGCTTGATACTATGTCTATTCTTCTACTATATGAATGAGCTACCTAGAACTAGTGGTTGGATATGGCAAAATGACAGACCTATTGCCATACAAATCAGAGATTATATGTATGGGCTTGGTGATGCCAAGGCTCAAAGCATAGCTCTCTAGGGATATTTCAAGAATTTCCAAAGTATGATGTAGGCCAGAGAAAGAATTCCTCAGACATTAGTTGAAAAATATAAAGATACAGTGTGTTTTATGGTAGATACAAATCAATGCCTAATGGAGGCAGTAGAACCCAGAATAATCTAGATTATGCCAATGGGCTATGAGGTGAATGAGAAAATTCTAGAACTGCATGTCCAACACCTACTAATTTAGCCTAAGGACCCTGAGGCAGACAGGTTTGGAACCTTTCAAGAATTGAGTGTGAAAATTCATGTTGAACAAAGACAACCAGAGATGAAGAGAAGGGTGAGAAGGGAAGTAGAAGAAGTTGCCAAGAGATATAGGCTATCAAAAGAGGTAGTTGATGCTAATAGAGAGAAAATAGAAAGAGCAGAGAAAGAGAGAAAAGAAGTAGAAAAAGAAAGTTATCTGGTGCAGTCCCCCTCCTGGACCAGATCCTCCAAAAGCTCTGCATCTACCACCTCTAAGAGCCAAAAAGCCTCAAAACTGGAAGCCAAGACATCCGGAAAGGGAGAGAAGAGAACAAAGATAAAGGTCACAAGGTCATATATAAGTCAAAAGGATGATGAAGAGACAAAGACAGATGAGGAGGTTAAGAAAATGAAGAAGAAAAAAAAACATCTGTGGAATTCTCTACCGACAAGAACAAAGAAGAAGAAGCGAAAAAATTTGTTGAAAGGCCTACTCTTTCTATTGATGATGTCATCAAAGTAGTCACTATAGATGGGAATCTGTAGCCCATAACTAAATTTTATGATGAGTATAATGACACTGACAAAAGATTATTGGAGGAAGCCATAGTCAAGTACTTGAATATCTATAATAAAGCATTCATTGAAATCATCTCTCTAATCCCCAAGAGTTTAGAGAAAGTACTTGAACTCAGAAAAGACAATGCTAAGGAAAAGGATATGGAGATCCGGGAACAGATAGCTATTCAGCTCTATCCTTCCATTAGTCCTAAACAAATAAATATGATCTTCAAGGATTGCAAGGATGAGTTCCAGAGCAAAGCCAAAATGAACAAGCTTATGCTCAGAGAGACTGATCAGGTGGCAAAAGAGACTGAAGACATCATTCAGAATGCATATAAAAGATTCAATCTTCCTATTATAGAGGACATAAGTGATGAACCTTCTGCCATGGATGTCGAAGGATTAAGTGTATCAAAGGAAGATCCTACTGAGAAATTTGTAGAAGAATCAAAGTAGTTAGGAGAGGAGAAGACTAAGGACCTAGATTCCTCTACTCTTGAAGAGGAAATCCTAAAGAAATAAATCTCTCATCCGAATCCCCCAACAGAATCCAGAACTGAAGGAGAAGCAAGACAACAGGAGAAATCAAGTCAAGAAGAGGAGAAAAAGGGAAGAGAAGAAGAACAAACAAAGAAGATCTCTATTGACACCTCTGAGGTTGCAAGAGGAAAGAAGTCTCCGGCAAGAGACACTACAGCAGTAGTAAAGAATTTCTTGACTAAGGAAATAATGGAGATTGTTGAACCATAATTGTTCCAAGCACCACTCAATTTTGATTCCCTCTCCCCGGTTCAGACAATGAAGATAGCATCCTTTGTCCAAGCAAAGGCAAAAGAAAAACTTCTAAAGTCTCACATGGAAGATTGTGAGCTAATAGAGATTGCTTCTGGAATGTTGGAGAAGATCATACCATCCTTTCAAAAGTATCCTTTAGCCTCTCCATCTGGTAATCTTAAATCTCTAATAAACTCTGTCAATACTCAGTTTGATTCCTTAGAAAAGGAGGCAAAAGAAAAGGTCCAGAAAGAATTTTCAGGAAAGAGATTCTCTAAGGTGCAAGGACTTATAACAAATGATAGGAGAAATTTGGATATTGGGATAAAGAGCTTAGAAAATGCTCTTAAAGATGGCAGAGATTTATACAAATTTTGTTTATCTTGGTTCACCATGACAGCAGACATTACCAAGAAGGTGGAAGAACAAGAGATCAAACTATCAAATTTATCTCAAAATTTTGATCCTCTCACCTCTTCCATAATGAATCAAGAGTGTCAAACTATTACCACTATAAATGAAATAAAGAGGCTTGAAAAGGAGAAGAAGAATAGAATAAGCAGGCTAAGTGAACTAAGAGGGATAATTATCCCCAAGTTAGAGGCAATGCATGAGGCCCTAACTGATGCCCAGACCACAGTCCAGACCAGTGATCCGACAGACTTAAAGGGGGCAGAAGATTTTGCATTTTTGCTAAATGGTCACATCTCAATTTTGGACAGGATGAAGCAAAGTTGGGCAACATAATTTTTTCAGTTGAAAACAACTTTTTCAGATATACTTAAGTATATGTATGACATGTATATATACTTATGCAGCTATGTATAGGTTGATTTTTGCAAATTTTGGTGTGCAGATTTCACCCTTTTCCATTGGTGTCAAAGGAGGAGTGAAGAGCAGTGAAAAATGTGGGATCTAGCTAAGGGGGAGCTCTGGTAAAAATGTACATAAGATAGAGCATTAGCAAAGGGGGAGTCTGTTATGACACTTAGTCATTTTTCACTAAGTGTTGCCATCAATGCCAAAGGGGGAGATTATTGGCCAGAGATACTGTGTGGCTTCATCATTGTTGTTATTGATGGCAACAAAGTTTATCCCACACATCCGCAACACATAATAGGTCTTTACCGGAAGTCATATTGAAGAGTGTTTTGGTTTGATAAGCAAGAACAGAGCATGCAGCAAGGTCTGACAATCAGGTCTAGATCTCTCAGAGGAAGCATCTCAGCAAAGTGTGGACTTGGGGAAGTCAAGAGGAGTACCATGACTACTATATTCTAGAGATTGAGCCTCTGGTGATAAAAGAGTGAAAAGATATGAGCACCTAAGTGTTGGGTTCTTGTTTGGCAGAGTAGACTAAGGAAGAACTGACTGGTAGAGCATCAGACCTTAATCCATATGAGGAATTGATGGTGATCAAGATTCTTGAGGGATCATTCATAGTTGGCTGATATGATTGATGACTTCTATAACTATCTCTTTGATACGCATCACTTAGTAAGCAAGGATTTAGCCGACAAACTAGAGTTTGGGAAAATCTTGAGTATTTCAAATGCTTACTAGAAAGATGTTGAAATCCTTGGTATGGATATATATACCAGATAGATTTCGATGTGAGTGTGTGTGTGGTGTGATAAAAAGTGCGAAGAAAAGTAGAGAGCAATGTGAAAGTAGCTATACAAATCTGATATGTGACAGAACAACAGTACTAAGCATAGGAAGAATGAAGTGCAACAGATCAGTATATTGAGCCTAACCAAAATTAAACCTCAGCACATGTGGATGCCACTGGTCAGTTCAAATACCTGGTTACTTTCTATATACCTTGTAGATAGTGAGTCTCTTGTAGGCAGTGAGCCTCTTATGAGCAGTGTGCTCGGGCAGTGAGCCCTAATTAGCAAGTGCCATTTTGTACTTCTATTCTTTTAACAATGAATACAATCTTGGGTTAGTCACCTCGTGGTTTTTCCCTTAACAAGGTTTTCCACATAAAAATCCTTGTGTTATGTGTGTTGAGTTCATTTCTACTCTCATGTTCATTTATGCTTATATGTTTTGATACTGCATTATTGTTAAAGAAGAAAAGAAAGTTAAGAAATTTAAGATAACTAATTCACCCCCCCCCCTCTCAGTTATCTACATTGTTTCCAACATTTTGGTCCCTCATCTTTGTGCACTTACCCATGCCACCAGAATTGCTCCAGGAATTAAGTATTGTTGTACTCCTATAACAAACATGCTCTGCAAGTGTATGTAATTTTGTTTTGGATTTGTAATTATTGAGCAAGCTTTTGGAGTGTGGGGTTTTAATCTTGAAAGGGTTTTCCCCACGTATATCTAGTGTTATGGTATTATCTATTTATTGTTGATCTTATGTTTTATGTTTTATTTCTTCTCTACTACTATAAAGATTAAAATTTGCACAATAATCTCCTCATTAGGTTGGTGTAGGAAGTGTTTCCACATACCTTGCTTCCTTTCAATTGCTATCATTTTGGCCAGTTTTTGTTGCATTTGTGTGGTAGAGGATTTTTTGTACTAATCCTCATTTGAGTGGGAGCTTGCGTAGAGTATTTTGTGATCTTGTTGTGGGAAGATGGCAAGCATATTTGGAAGAATAGAGATGGAGAAGTTTAACGGTGGCAACTTTCAATTATGGAAGCTTAAAATGGAAGATATGCTTGTAGACAGAGATTTATGGAATGCAATATCCAGTACAAAACCTTTAGGCATGAAACAAGAAGATTGGAATCTGATGGATTGGAGAGCTAAGGGTCTTGTGAGACTTTGTTTGGCTAACTCTATTTTGTTAAATGTTCATGAAGAGGCTATAACGACAAGTCTATATGGAAAAAGATTGGCAAAATTTGTTAGGCTAAATTCTTGGTAAGTATGTTATTCTTGAGAAAGAAGCTATACTTTCTGAGAATGGAAGATGTAGGATATGTAGCTAATCAATTGAATGCATTTAATATGCTTGTTGCCTTGTTGAGCTTATTGGAGTGAAAATAGAGGAGGATTGTTGCATGACTCTTCTTTGTTCTTTTGTAGATTCATGGGACCACCTTGTGATGGCCATTAGGAATACTGCCACCAAGTTAAGATGGATGAGGTGGTTGCATTATTACTTTTAGAAGAGATGTGGACAAAGACTTCAAAAATGGCTAAGGAGGCTCTTGTGGTTTGTAGCATATCAATAATTTGGTGATACATTCATATGTGGAATTTCTATTTGCAAAAAAAAGGTCACACACAAAATGTCACTTGCTTAATAGCCTCACATTTGACTTATGCATTACCCTACTATATGCTAAAAAATGATGACCTCAACAAATACAATCATCTTCAACATATTCATTACACACCAAGGTGCAATAGCTATTTTTAGCTATATTGTATGTGCCACTTATATTGTAGTATTTAAGCCCCTAACATTCCATGTGGATATCTTCATTGCCTCCCAAGGGAGGGGCTTCCTCCACTAGTTCCAAAAAATCTATTATGAAGCTTGGCTCTTTTGGAAATCCTCCTCCTCTCTTTTTTTATTTGTCCTATTTCCCTTATTTTTTTCGTATTTAAGATTTGGCCTAGAAATCTTCGACACTATTTGGTTGATGATGCTAGTTTCTACTATCCCAAACTCATCTTCTCCCATGGAATCATCTTACTCCCAATCCGTATCCAAATAATTTTGATAATTCTCCACACTTTCTTCCTCCAAATGGGAAAGGGCGATAAGCTTAGGGATAGCCATCACCATGAAAGTTGTTGTATCCTTCAGTAAAACCACATCCTTGTTAGAAATGAAGGTAAACAACTATCAATGGAAAATCGATTACAACTATAATATAGATATTTAACTATGCAAAACCAATATGGAGATGGATGAAATCAACACAAAGAAATAACATAACTAAAGATCAAACACATAACATAATATTTACGTGGAGAAACACTTTCGGGAAAAAACTCCACACAAGAAGAGATGCACCAGTCTGTATTAACTTCAATAGAGTTTACAATACAACACTAACAATCTCCTCTTAGGTATTCAATCCTGCAGTGCCTGTAATACACATCCACAGTCACAATACAATATCCTCTTAAAAGAGTGTTGCCTTCTAGGGAAGAAAACCCTAACATAACCTCCACTGTTAGATCTACAAGCTAATGATGAACAGTCTAGATTGACTACAAAATTAATATATTCTACAAGGCAATTTTCTAAAAAAAATTCTTTGAGGGTGCTACCTCGAACCCTCGCCAAGGGGGCAAGAACATTAGTGGGATGGCAAGCCCCCCCTACACCCCCTATTAAGTACAAGTATCCAAAGTGCAGCTGAAACAAGATCACTACTAGGTGAATACTTCATCCCTTATGAATAATTTACAAACAATATTAGGAGTAATTAAATACATAGGATTTATAGGTTTGATGAAACCTTAATCCTAACAATCCTCTAGGCCCTTGTTAGAAGGAGGCTCTGCCATTATTTGGGGCTTGGCGATAGCCGTGCTCAAAATATTATTTTATCCACACTTTATGTTGAGCAAAAGGATAATTTTTGGTAGAGTGATCCCTCCTCCTGCAAGATAGGCAAAAATCTTCTTCGACTTCTACCGATTACATCCAGATCCTGAAACCCATGGATAAAACAATATTTTTTTGGAATTGATCTTACAGATAGTATCTTTATCCTAGCATATATGTATGAATTTCTTTCCATTATTTCTTCATCAATCTCTATTAGGGCACTAAGAGAATTTTTAATTTTCTTCAAACATTCATTAGCCCAGAAATCGATCAGGAGGATGTAAAATCTCAGCCAGATCGATTCTTTCACTGGGGCACATTTCATAGGATCAAAATTGGGGGTTCCATCTTTGAATAAAGAGATACAAATTTCCTTCCATCCAAACTCCACTATTTAGTCTTTCTTCACAATCCTCCTTGTTCAAGGAGATGGCTATGAATAAACTCTTAGGTAAAAATTTCAATACAAAGGTACTCTTCTAGTTGTTCTTCGCTCATTCTTCTATTTCAACCCTTAATTTTTTTCCTCCCATGAATCTGCAAATAATCACATTTTCTCTCATCATCAAGAGATTTGCCTTTGCTTCATCAGACAAATCAATCTCAATACCATTGAAATCTATCAAAATATCTTGCAGAGGTTTCAAAATAACATTGTCTTGCGCCTTCTTTTTTCATGTGTGACCACCTTTGTGAGCCATTCTCACATAATACACTTAGTCTCTAATCCCTTAATTTTATGAGAAATATGTGTGTGTGTGTGTGTAGAGAGAGAGAGAGAGATGGTAGAAAGAAATCTGATTGTTTGACAATTCTATAATAATAGTTTACATGTAAGATCTTTTGTCCCAGGAATTGAACATTGAATCATAGTCATCTTGACCCAAAAAATGAATTCTATGTCAATAGCAATTAAGTTAGCCTAACAACCATTAAAATCAACAATGTTGGTGTGCAACAATCATTCTCATCAACTAAACATAATGTACTAGTTGTTAAAAAGAGAGCTATTGAGAGAGAGAGAGAGAGAGAGAGAGAGAGAGAGAGAGAGAGAGAGAGATGGTTTTTGAGTATAATGAGCATTCTAAGTTGGAGGTTTCTAGTTTACAATTTCCTACATTCGTATGTGGCGTTTATGTTTACAAAGAAACAATCAATCTGAAACTACCACCTATCTTATTTTTATATGACTTTTTATTTGATTTTTGGGTCTAATAAACATTCCAAGTTAGAGGTTTCTCACTGAAATTTCGTAAATATCAATAATTTAGTAATACATTCATATGTAGAATTTCTATATGCAAAGAAAAAAAGGTCACACACTTATATGTGCCACTTATCTTGTAAGGTCATCAAATATATACATGTTTTTATGCTTTCACAAGATGGGATCCCCTTAAAAAACCCTCTAAATGATCAAAAAAATAAGTTGACATATAATAAAAAAAAAATTAGTGAAAGGTCGGTCAAAGAATCTAATCATTATAGAAAAATGATCTGCCTTCCCTGCTTTTCGTGTGAATACATGTGGTGAGGGCTTATTGCAAACACTATTTTTTAATTTTTGCTTATGTTCAACTGGACTATGCATTCCAAGAAACTATATTTTAGTATAAACTTCCATATTTATACTCTAATTTGATTTTTTATTAATGTAGAAGTCTATGAAATGCTTCCCCAGAAAATTGTGAACTTTAAAGTTTCTCTATTTATCACAAAATTAATTTGAATTACTGTAAACCGTAATTACCTCCAAAGTCCCAAAAAATTCCCTTTGAATATATTTGCAGGTTTCTGTCTATGAAGTCAAGAAAACAACGTAAGCCCCAAAAATATATATTGTTATCGCCTATTAATGAAATGCATAACTAGTGCGTAAAATTCAACAACTATATTATAAAACATCAGAAAACAAGCTAATTGACCTGTAAACTCCATTATCAATACAACCCAAACATAAAGTCCAAGCAACCTTCACTTCTGCTCTTCACCTACCACGTTTTCATGGCAAGCTGTCGTCTGCAAGGGATGCAATTTTAACTATAATTAAAGCTTTCATTTCCCAATTGCACGTTGATTATGTCATACTTAATCCAGCACGAGATTGAGATGTATTAAATACATATTCAGCGTGACTGGTTTTGAAAAATAATATCAACGCCAACTGTAACTCTAATGTAATTAGAGTATATCCATGAACGCGGAAGAAAGATATTTGACAAAGCCGGCGGCTATTAGATAAAAGATTGATTTACATAGTAAGGCAGTCCAGCTAAGAAGTTTGAATCAATACAAGACACTTACGAGGAAAAAATGATTCATGTCGGTGCCAAATCGAGGCCCACTTGAACGAGAGAGGCCCGGATCTTGCACCATATAAAGAGGAAGCTTACGTTCCCTTCATCAGGGCTTCCAGCCGAACAATGGAGCAGAATTCTCTCATGGCGTTCCTCATTCTTTCATTGTTTTGTTTGTTGGCCTCTGTCGCTCAAGCAAATTATTATTACAAATCTCCCCCTCCTCCCTATTTATATAGGTCTCCTCCTCCACCATCTCCTTCTCCTCCACCTCCCTACCACTACAAATCTCCTCCACCTTCCTCTCCTTCTCCTCCACCACCTTCTCCATCCCCTCCACCTCCATATCACTACAAGTCTCCCCCACCACCATCTCATTCTCCACCACCTCCTTATCACTATAAATCTCCTCCTCCTCCCTCTCCATCTCCCCCTCCACCATATCACTATTCTTTTCCTCCCCCACCTTCTCCATCCCCTCCACCTCCATATCACTACAAGTCTCTCCCACTACCATCTCATTCTCCACCACCTCCCTATCACTATAAATCTCCTCCCCCTCCCTCTCCATCTCCCCCTCCACCATATCACTATTCTTCTCCTCCCCCACCTTCTCCATCCCCTCCACCTCCATATCACTACAAGTCTCCCCCACCACCATCTCCTTCTCCACCACCCCCCCCCTACTACAAATCTCCTCCCCCTCCATCTCCCTCTCCCCCTCCACCATATCACTATTCTTCTCCCCCACCACTTTCTCCATCCCCTCCACCTCTATATCACTACAAGTCTCCCCTACCATCATCTCCTTCTCCACCACCTCCCTACCACTATAAATCTCCTCCTCCTCCCTCTCCATCTCCCCCTCCACCATATCACTATTCTTCTCCCCCACCACTTTCTCCATCCCCTCCCCCTCCATATCACTACAAGTCTCCCCCACCACCATCCCCATCACCTCCTCCACCATATCATTATCCATCTCCACCACCACCCTCTCCTTCTCCTCCTCCTCCATACCATTACAAATCTCCCCCACCCCCTACAAAATCTCCACCACCTCCCCCTCCAGTCTACAAGTACCAATCTCCACCTCCTCCTGTCTACAAATACAAATCACCTCCTCCGCCAGTGTATAAGTACACTTCTCCACCTCCACCTCATTATTAAGGAGCTGATGCATCAATAAGGTGAAACATTTCTTATTTTCTTTGAAACTTGTTTATAATCTGGCTATAAGAATTGGTTATAAACAATAGCAATTGCATTTCATAGTTTGCGTATATTAGACTGAAAGGCATTACGGCAAATCAGCCACTAATGCTATTAGCTAATATGTGTTTCATTGGGATTATGATACAATTGCAGGTACAAAATGTCGTTTGCTCTCTTCAAAAGTAGCTGGGCAGATGGTGTACCATCTATATATTTATATTTTTGCAATGAGCTTCTGGAAGTTGTGGAATTCAGCGATCAAAAGTTCAAAATGTTGTATGAGAGTTTCAATTTCTAAGTTGTTTCCAGTTGGGATTCAATTCAACATGAACGGCACATTAGTATTGAGCAAATATCAGAGCTAGCGGAACAACACATCCGCCGCAGCTTATCGGATTGCTTAGAAATCTGTTGGTTATCTGCCCAATTAGGCTCTGATGTGTGGGACATTTTCAGAAAATAAAATAAAATGTATTCCATTACCTTAACGGCCATTGGATTTTAAATAACTGTATTTAACAGTGAATGCATTGATCTAGAATCAAATTACATTTAATGGTGTCTTTTGTTGAATATGCGTTTATTTAAGGTCGAAAAGACTCATTAATGGCTAAAACAACACTCACAGGCTTGGAATTTCAACCAATTTTTTTGTCTTTGGCCCATCTCTTTTAGGTAGTTGTCGGCAAGGGTGTAAACAAATAAATAAAAACCCTGCTGCACATCGTAAAATTGTAGGGTGTTCTCACACGAGGCGGGTAATAATTAGCTTTAATAAGAATCGAAGCACATTAAAGTGGTATGGACTGTTTGACCGTAAAACGTGGAACCAACATTATTTGTGTTTTCTAAGTTGAACAAATCAAAAACAGGATGACATTTGCCAACTAGTCTATTTAAGTTAATATCAATTTTACTTAACATAAAAGTAACTAGCGTTTGTACAGAATTTTTGTGCAACAAAGTAACGATAGGTTAAAATGTTACATAAGTTTGTTTTAAATAAGAATAAGAATATGATCATGGGGTTTTGGTTTTTCTCTGGTCAATGATCCACATTCAAACAAATAAGGAAATTTTTTTAGAAACTTAAACCCAGGGATAGAAGCAGGAAAAGATAGGGCAGAGCATCGCCCAAATTCATACAATTTTATAGTTAGGTATTAATTATGAGATTTTTTTAACATTTTTTTGTTGTATATTAGTTTGTATATCTGTAATTTGATTTAAACTATTTGTTTCTTTTTTAAAACTACTAGCATGATAAGACTATAAACACTATTGACAGAATGTTTTGATTTTCAAACTATCCACATCAGTTAAAACACCAAAGCTTTATTTAACTTCACAACTGTATCTCTTATCGATTCCTACCTGTACGTTAGCATGACTATTGCAATCGATTTAGAATTGGTGAGGGCAAGATGAACCAATCCCATTTTGAGTTTTTGTAAGGTTGAGCGTTGTGGATATGAATTTGTCATGTCACTCTCACTGGTTGCATTGGTTTTTAACTTTTTGGGTGTGCACGTTATAATGATTTTCACAAGACTTATACAACAAAATGAAGGTCAAGCAACATGAATTATTCTCATTGATCTAATTATTCTCTCTACAAACCATGCACGTTAGGTCTTCAAATTTAATGCTCAACGATCCACATTCAAACAAATAAGGAAAATTCTTCAGAAACATAAAGCCAGACACAAAAGCAAGAAAAGATAGAACGGAGCATCGCCCCAATTCATACAATTTTATAGCTAGGTATTAATTATGAGATTTTTTTAACTTTTTTTTGTTGTATATTAGTTTGTATATTTGTAATTTGATTTAAACTATTTGTTTCTTTTTTAAAACTACTTTCATGAGAAGACTATAAACACTATTGACAAAATGTTTTGATTTTAAAACTATCTACGTCAGTTAAAACACCAAAGCTTTATTAAACTTCATAGCTGTATCTCTTATCGATCCCTACATGTACGTTAGCATGAGTGTACCAATCGATTTAGAATTAGTGGGGGCAAGATTAACCAATCCCATTTTGAGTTATTTTTAAGGTTGAGCATTGTGTATATGGATTTGTCATGTCACTTTCATTGATTGCATTGGTTTTTAACTTTTTGGTGTGCATGTTGTTATGGGAAATATGAACAACAGTTTTAAACAAATAAATATCCAATAACTTAATGAAATGGATGCAAATGTGAGTAAACCATGATAATACCTTCATAAACTGATTTACCTCGTAGCTTCCATTGTTTCCTATCTCGTATTGATCTTGTGTACATGATATTAGCTCTCAGAAGTTGTACTTCCTTGCTGTTGAAGATGACAATAGGAGAATGGCTATGATTAGAATGTGCAATGAAGATTAAACTACAAATGCAATTCTAATGGAGATGGATGATTGATAATGGAGACATGGTTGGATGATTATGATGATAATGGGATAAATGCAAATGTAATGAGGATACTTTGCCAAAGACACGCTAGTAGGATTTCTATAGAGTAAGATTACAAATGCTCGAGTGAATGCAAAATAGGTGTGAGAACCTTGCTTTTATAGGCTTTAGGAGGCTAAGATTCAAGTGTCAATAGATCCATGACTAGAGGAATTTCCTGTGAGATGTACGGTTGAGGAAGCTTGAGGGAATGTGCACAAATCAGAAGAGGACAAGTGTCCAAGCTCCTTTCATGAGTTATGGGAGTTAACATAATAGACTGACCAGTTAAGTGAATTGATTGATTGGATAACTGATTTTGATTGGAGGAGAAATAGGACATGTGGGTGAGAAATTAGCTAATTAAATATTAAAATATTTAATTATGTGTGCAACATGGTGAGGTGGAAGGGTGATGTGGATTTATGAAATTAAGACTTTGGGATAGAGGAATTTAAGATTATTTAATTAGATGAGACATTAGAAGAATTAGGGAATTTATTTAAATAAATTACAATATTTATTTAATTGATAGAGAAATGAGAAAAATAAATATTAAAATATTTATTTAATTTGACTTAGCCATTTTCAGGTGTATACAAATGCTATAATGATTTTCACAACACTTATAAGACAAAATGAAGGTCAAGTAGCATGAAATATTCTCATTGATCTAATTATTCTCTCTACAAACCATGCAAGTTAGTTCTTCAAATTTAATGCTATTACACATACGGTGATTACTAACTTTGTAATAGGATGTCTCCGGTTGGATTGGCATGGATTCTAGTGGCCCTTTTAATGTGTTTCTTGCATTAAGTTGGATACCAGCTTAAAAAAATGGAACTAGCTGTCGCTTTTATTTAAAAAAAATATCCACATTGTTTTTACCTATGTCACAAGGTTTGAGTTCATTTTCCTAAATATGGTACATATAATCATTTATTTATATTAAATATTTATTTATAACATAATCATATTTATTTTATATATAATATATAATATCTAATATAGTTATATTTGTTATTATTTAGCATATTTTATATAATGTAACACATAGGGCTTCTTCCTTCGATTTCCACATTCTACTTCCAAATACCTATTTATGATTTTAGAGGAATGTGTTCGGGAAGCGGATTGGATATATATTTTTCTACACATAAACTTGAATAAACTCTAGAGTCACTATTTGAAACATTGTCATTTTAAGTTGGTTTGATGGTAAAAAACTTGTTTTCTTGAAAGAAAGGTCACAAGATGAATCTTGCATGGAGTAAGGTATGCATGCCTCATATTAAACCATAGTTAAGTATCTCCTTCAACACCAATGGAAGTACAATGCAATCCCATATACTACAACCACCTAACTCATTAGCTATCTTCTTCAGCACCAATTGAAGTACAACACAGTCCCATATGCTATAGGCCACCTATGAGCTAAATCATGAGTTATAAAAATATTCCATTTCCATTTCCATAAAACATATCCTAAAGAATGTAAGGACACAAGGAATCCATTTCTATTTCCATAAAACCTTTCTAGAAGAATATAAAGACACAACCAAAATGAGACTTCCTTGACCTGACATGTTAAAGGATTGAAAGAGGCTCGTAACATCCATCATCTAAGGACCTCTTTTTAGGAATTTTTATTTGGCTTTTTCGCTCGAATAGGTGACTAATAACCCTTTCAGGAGATAATTAATGTTACAATCATCTCCCTAGTTCTCACGAATCCAATTGTCCACACCATCTCTAGTTGGCTAATATCATTGAATTTGCCAGTTATTGCTAGACTCAAGAGGGTTATTTTCTTAGCTTCAATTTCTATATTCCTTGAGTTGATAAAGCTCAGGCCCTCCTTCGCTAGGAGGAGCTTGTTGAACAGATTTTTAGAACTTCCAAACAAAGCATTCGAGACTAAATCCTTATTCTATTAACTTGATGGTAACATTGAAATATAAGATCTCTCATCCATGTGGGACAGGCTTGACGCCCCATAGATACCATCATCCCCTCATTTCCAATTTTCAAGTGCAACCATAGATAGAAATTGTTTACTTTCAAGTGCAACCAAACCTAAGGGATCAACTCTCTATTAAGAGAAGAATAGATTTAAATTTGCATAAATCATTAAAGTTGAAACTATTTTCATTATCTTGCCATTATATTAATTTAATATAAAAATCATATATTTATAATAATATAATAAGAAAATCATATGTGAATGAAAATAATATTCACTTGGCTAGAGAATCAAGTATTCTCCACATAATTTGTAAGCAAAGCAAGTGTTGGAGTTTGTATTTTAAGATCTAAGGAAAATAAAAAATTTAAAACGACAAAACAAAAAAATTAGGACATTTCACTTGACTACACATCCGAAATAAATTATGCACTTCCAATAGATTTCCATTTAGTAAACTTTCAATTATACACAACTGAAGTAAATTATACACTTTCAATAGAGCTTTCTTGTCAATGAAATATTTAGATAATTAATACTATAGAGTTAATTCAACTTTGAAGAGACCAGTTTAACAACTAGAAAGCTTAAGAAAACAACAAATGCAAGTACAAATGGGAAGTAGCGGTCGCTGGTTCCCAACTGTCGCTGCTCTTAAGAAAAAACCATGCCTTTATAGTCAATTAAAGAAGAATGCCTTTTGTAGAAAGTGTGTTCATCTGTGAAAATAATATTCATTTGGCTAGAGAATCAATCATTCTCCACATAATTTGTAAACAAAGGAGGTGTTTGAGTTTGTATTTTAAAATCTAAGACAAAAAAAAATTTAAAACTCTAAAACAAAAAAATTAGAACATTTTGATTGACTATACAACTAAAATAAATTGTACATTTCCAATAGATTTCTATTTAATAAATTATTTTTTATAGTAAATTTACCCAAATCAATAAATTTAAACATAATCAAAATAACATTTACATTTAAAAAATTTATCATCAAGGCTTCCTCAATATGGATACCTGAAATACATCCTAGCTTAGTTGCGTTCTAAAACACAACCAATACAAAAAAGTAAAATAATTAAAGAAAACATAAAGATGAAAATGAATGGGGAAAAACAAAAAGAAAAAATGTGCTTGCCCCAAAATGATGCATGTTAAGCTAACAACATATCTCTTTATGATCTGATATATATCATTGCCTACTAAAAATATATCTCCTTGATGATTGGAAATAAATAAAAACTATGAGCATAACTAAAAAATAAATTCATCTTACATAGTATTTCTACAGATCTCTATCCCATTGAAAGTCCATTTGGAATCAATTATAGCTAAATCCACAAATATAGATCTAGTATCTATGCAATCATTTGGCATCAAGTTCACTTCCCTAATTAAAAACTACAAAACATAAAACATGGTGATGTGAGTTATGAAGAGTTTTAAAATTTTACCTTTTCCAATTGATCTTGAAGCAGATTATATTTAAAAATATTTTATAGAATAAAATATTCACTAAACAAGGATTTCAGAGTGGGGTCACTTCCTAGTGGATATCAATCACTTAATATTTTAGCCTTTGTATATAATTTGTAATGTTTATACAAATTCCGTTTCTCATATTTAGTTGGGAAATATTTTCTATGTATAAAAACAATATTTCAATGAAATATTCATTGTTCCACACTGGAACCACACCACATAAAAGTAATGATTGATGAGATAATATTATATTCATTATTATATATTATATTCTATGTTTATTAATTTCAATATTTATATATTTAAAGTTTTTAATATTTATATGCATTTTAATATACAAGATTATATGTATAATATTATAGTTAGGTAAATATTTTATATATAATACTTTCATATATTTGTTATTTTATTTAATATAATATTTAATTTTGATATTATATTTTTTAATTAGTATATTTAAGGATTATCATTCATGGAGTTTAAGGATCCAATATTTATTCTATACGATAGAATATATTTTTTGGCTGATAGGCCATTCTATATGTGCACACATTTTTTAGCAATAAAAAAATCTGGTAGTCCCAATTTTTGGTCGTCCAATTGCTAAAAATAAATTTGGTAGTCCCACAATTTTTTGGTAGTCCAACAAAAACTATGGAACCAAAAAGTAAATTGGGAAAAATAAAAAATAAAAACTAAAAAGAAAATTGAAATAAGAAAATAAGAAAATCACAAAAAATATGGAACCAAAAAAAATTGGACAAAATAAATAATAAATAAAAACTAAAAAGGAAATTGAAATAAGAAAATCACAAAAACTATGGAACCAAAAAAGAAATTGGAAAAACTAAAAAATAAAAACTAAAAAGGAAATTGAAATAAGAAAACAAGAAAATCATAAAAACTATGGAACCAAAAAAGAAATTGGACAAAATAAATAATAAATAATAAATAAAAAGGAAATTAAAATAAGAAAATAAGAAAATCACAAAAACTATGGAACCAAAAAAGAAATTAGACAAAATAAATAATAAAAAATAAAAAAATAAAAAAAATTGAACGAAACAAATGGAAAAATCACAAAATCCTTTAAAAGTTGCATTTTCTTTTAAAGTTGCATGAGTGTAGTCCAAAAAGGAAATTGGAAAAAATAAAAAATAAAAATAAAAAAAGAAATTGAAAATAAAAAAATAGAAACTATGGAACCAAAAAAGAAATTGGAAAAAAAAAAAAAAAAACTAACTAAACATAAAAATTGGTAAATAAAATTTTGGGCGGTTGGGTGGGCACCCATTCCAAGAACACTTGGATGGGTCGTTGCCATACAAAGTCATTATGGCCTCCTTTATGTTTGAGAACAATCATTATTGTAGCTAGAGCTCCTCCCTGACGGTTTCGACTTGAGAAGTCGCACGCTTTCCACTGGCAAGCCTCTCTCTGCATTGATTAGAAGCTTTGGTTCAATGTATACGGCATTTCTTAAACGCAGTCAGTGTATCCTACCTGACGCTCATTCCATTTTCGTAGTTTCGAGCGATTCTTTGCTAGTGCAGACGGTGGCAGTAGCCGACAGCATGGAGAAGGGCTCAGGCTTTATTGCAATGATCTCGGTGCACGGGCTGATTAATCTAGGGGTGTCGACGCCTCTACAGTTGGAGAGTTCAGTTAGGCAGATGGCATTCAAGGGAGCGGTCATAGATTTGAGGTTAAAATGCATTTTGTGATGGCATGAGGGCTTACTCCTCCCGGTGGTCAAAATCATCTTGGGGGCAGGTTTCTTAGCAGCTGACGAGTTCTACAGAGTCGACTCCCACATCTCTTCCCACTTCCTCGCCTCCATTCTGGATATTGGGGTGTTTGCAGCGGCGGCGAAATCGCTCATGGTAAAAGTATTCAAAGCAGAAATCCTTCGGGGCCTCGACCCCATTTTGGAGGCGGCTATTCCTAGGGTGGGCATTCCTTGCCCAAAGGACATTGTCTCAGACAAGGATCCTCTGGAGGTGACGAAGGTTCTACCCTTCATCCTTGACTTGAAAGGCCTGGCGCTGGAGGAGCATCAAGATCATGTCACTCAGGCCTATGGCTTCCTTCAGAGTATGCTGCAAGAGAATGTGGAACCCAGTGAAGAGGTATGGGTTGATAGGTTGCAGGCTATGGCCGTTGAGCTTGGCCTCTTTTGATTTCTAAGTTTATTTCTCAGTTTAGTGGGATCTGACCTAGTAGGTATGGCAATATGTCTGTAAATATAACACAAATAATATCAATACTGTAAGCCTAATGGCTAAATTTTGTAAGGACAGCCATCAATATCATACCTGCAAGCCTAGTGGCTAATTTTGTTAAAGCTTGGCAAACCCTATAGTTTCAAGAAAGGGTTTAGGTGTTTGATGTCATCTGGCTGTGGCAGGTAAACGGCTTATAGGCACCTGCATGTTAATTCTCCATTCGAATCAATACAAACCTATCTTTACAAATCAAAAAAAAATTGGTAAATAAAAAATAGAAACTAAAATAGAAATTAGAAAAAATTAAAAAGTAAAAACCAAAAATGAAATTGTACAAAATAAAAAATCAAAACAAAAAATATTTGGTGATGGCTAATTTTTTTTAGTTCTTTAAAAAAATAGTTTAGTTAAGATTTATATTTTATCTTATTTAGTTTGAAATTAGTTTAATTTATTTATTTAATTTATAATTGATCTTTCCAATTTTCTAAATTCGGTGTTTTCCTCCATCATCTATCTTATCATTATCTTTTCCATTATTCTTCTAAAATTAAATAAAATTTCTACATTTATTTAATTTGGTCTTTCCATTATTCTTCTAAAATTAAATAAAATTTCTAAATTTATTTAATTTGGTCTTTTCCATTATTCTTCTAAAATTAAATAAAATTTCTAGATTTATTTAATTTGATTTTTACCATTATTCTTCTAAAATTAAATAAAATTTCAAATTTTTTTTAATTTGATCTTTTCCATTAGTCTTCTAAAATTAAATAAATTCTAAATTTATTTAGTTTGATCTTTTATTCTTCTAAAATTAAATAAATATTTATTATTTATTTAATTATTCATATATGCCACAAATTAATTGAAATTCTACTTTAATTAATCAAATAAACTTTCCCTATTGATATCTCTCTTATTTTTCTATTAGCATCTCTATATTTTATTTCTTGATTTTGGAAACTTTCTCCAATCTTCATTTAGTTAACTTCAAAGTTATCTTCCATTGCATAAATGGCAACTTTCCCACTTTCCTTCCACCAAAGTTCTATATATAACCCCTCTCATTTTCATTTTCATTATCTCATCATATAGCGTCCAGGCTATCATCTCTTGCATATCACATTCATTGAGCACTTTAAACATCCATTGAGCATTCTGAACATATTATCTATCATCATCATGACAGCTTTGTCAACTATGGTTTGATTTGTAATGCAATCTCAAGTAAATGTTGGTTGTCCTTCCCTTGTACCAGACACTCTGTGTGGTAATCGTATAACTTTAAAATCCTTTGTTTCAGAAGCTCCTTATTTACATAGTTTTTTTTCCCTATACGATTAGAAATTCATGAGATTGTTAACCTATTGACAAAAGATTTTATTATTGTTTTGTTGTTTTTGCTTCCAAGATCAAGACGCCCTTGGACTCTTCTCAGAATGCTTCATTTGTGGAGGCTCCATACAGAAGAGAAGAAACAACCTAAATGAAGTAGTCATATATTAGCCATCCACATACAACACCTACAAGTTCATATAAGTTTTTTTCTTCACTATTTATTTGTGCCTCCAAATAAAGCCCTTAGTGATGCATTTCTTGGCAATTTGTAGATCCATCATTCTAATCCCGCAGGGCACTAAATATAGTGCAATAACTTATGTCATTGAATAAGCTTAAGTTGTACTAGAATCCTTAGATTTCATTAAATTGGAAAGAAGATCTTGAAAAATAAGTGGTACTCTTCTTTGCTTCAAATTTAGCATTCACTAGATAATTGGAGATATTAGTGGCTTTATTCTTAGATTTTTTTAAATATAAGGAATAATGAAGTTTCTACAAACTTTTTATTGTTTAAACACACTTTTAAAGGTGGAATTAAAAATAATAATCCCTTACATTTTTGGCAAGTAGCTTTTATTTTAAAAAACTTTTGAGCTTTAGATTCTTTAAACAAAAATCTTTCCTAGGTTTTAGGCAGTTCGTATTAAAAAAAATTCTAAAAGTTGTTGTCCATGTCTCTATCTGTCAAGGCAATAATTATCCCTAAAGCCTTTTATGTTGTGAATCTCATAAGAAAAACTGAAATATATATATACAGACAGTAAATTGTATAGTAAATTTATCCAAATCATAATGATTGAACTCACTGTCTATAATGATTGGATTCACTGTAATATTTCTAATCTGTAATTTACTTGTAAATTTATTTATATTAATTTGTTTATAAATTGGACATTTATATTGCATTTAACTTTGAATATTGGTCCAGTGCACATGGTAAACAAAGTGATTCATTCCATTCCAATAATTGTGTTAACACCTTTCCATGAAAGATGGACTATCAAATGTAGAGTGACAAACAAAGTGGTAGTTCGACACTTCAGTAATGCTAGAGGACAAGGAAAAGTATTTAGTTTTGATGTTGTTGATAGTGATGGTGGAGAGATTCTTCTAGAAAAAATATAAATATATACTCTTTAAGGATAGGCCTATAAATATTTGTGCCTATCGGCCATTTGATAGCACCTTTGGTGCTTTTACTAGTTATAGGACTAATTGTTAAAAATAAATTTTAAATAGTTTTTTAAAAATTTGAAATAAATAGTGGAGTCTTTTGGGTAGGCTATAGTGGCTTTATCAAAAGTAAAATTAAATAAAATAATTATAAAATAACTCTTAGCAGTTATTTTATTTGGCCAATAGGCCATTCTATATGTGCACACATCTTGTAATTGTTAAAAATAAATTTGGTAGTCCCACAATTTTTTCGTAGTCCAACAAAAACTATGGAACCAAAAAAGAAATTAGAAAAAATAAAAAATAATAACAAAAAAAGATATTGGAAAAATAAAAACTAAAAACTAAGAAAGAAATTGGAAAAAATAAAAAATAAAAAATAAAAAGGAAATTGAAATAAGAAAATCACAAAAATTATGGAACCAAAAAAGAAATTGGACAAAATAAATTAAAAAATAAAAACCAATAAAAGAAATTGGAAAAAATAAAAAATAAAAACTTAAAAAGAAATTGTACAAAATTTAAAAAAAAAACAAAATAAGAAATTGAAAATAAGAAAATCACAAAAACTATGGAACCAAAAAAGAAATTGAATAAAATAAAAAATAAAAACCAAAAATATTTGGTGGTTAATTTTTTTTTAGTTCTTTAAAAAAATAGTTTAGTTAAGATTTAAATTTAATCTTATTTGGTTTGAAATTGGTTTAATTTATTTATTTAATTTATATTTGATCATTTCAATTTTCTAAATTCATCTTTTTCCTTCATATCATTATCTTTTCCATTATTCTTCTAAAATTAAATATTTTAAACAAAGCAGAGAGAGGATTGATAGAATTTTTTATAATGACAAAGAGTTGCTTACGGACCAGGATATTTCTTTGGCCTTTGAAACTTTTTATAAGAATTTGTTTACCTCAGAAGATAATGACACTTCGAGGGTGATGCGTCTTAGATGCTCTGAGCTTATCCCTAAGGTTCTTTCGGAGGATGATATTTCTGCCCTCCAAAGCCCTGTCTCCCAGCAAGAAATTGTTGATGCCATCCAAAAGCTAAAGGATAACAAAGCCCCGGGCCCCGATGGGATTCCTGCTGAATTCTACAAAGCCAATGTTGAATGGGTTTCTAAAGACCTCCATGATTTATATCTTGAGGCCTTCTCGCATGGCACCCTTGGATCTGTCATTAACACTGGTATCATTAAGCTCATCCCTAAAGAGGGGGACAGAACTTTGATTAAAAATTAGTGGCCTATCACTTTACTTAACGTCTCCTATAAAATTCTTGCGAAAGCGTTGGCCTCCCGGTTAGAAACTATTCTTCCTAAGTTTATCTGCTCCACTCAGACTGGCTTCATTAAAGGGCGATTCATCTTGGAAAACCTCATTTCCAGATGGGAGGCCTTGGAATGGGCCAATTCCTCTCATCAAGAGGCTGCTATGCTTCTCCTTGACTTCGAAAAAGCCTACGACAGAATTGAGTGGGACTTCATCTTGATGATGCTAAAAGCCTTTGGATTCCCTGATTTCTTTTGCAAGTATATTCAAATTCTTTTAAAAGATGCTTCTGCCATGATTGATGTCAATGGATCCCTATCCAATCCCATTCCTTTGTCTCGGTCTATTCATCAGGGTTACCCTCTTGCTCCTGCTCTTTTTGTCATTGCTTCCGATGCTCTTCATTATATCCTTAAAGATGACACCATCTCCCCTAAGGTGCGTGGTATTACTCTTCCTAATGATTCCGAGCTCCTCAATATTCAATTTGCCAATGACACTTCTCTCTTTCTTGAGCTCAGTTTTGAGAACCTAATATGCCTTTGTAATAAACTTGATATGTTTGGTAAGGCTTCTGGAGCTCGTATTTCTAGCTCCAAATCCATTATGCTGGGATGGAGTGATCATCCTCTGGACTGGCTTTGCCAATTCGGTTATTCCTAGGGAGGACCTAACCAGATTGTCAGGTATCTTGGTATCCCCTTTTCTGTCAAGCCTTCCCTCAAAGATATGTGGTTATGGATAAAAGACAAGATTTTTAGAAAACTTAATAAATGGAATCATAGACTCTTATCCCTTGCTGGAAGAGTCCAGGTTTGCCAAAAGATTCTCTCCTCCTATAGTATATATTACTCTTCTGTCTGGATGTTTAGCAACTATCAGATCTTGGAAATTCAGAAAGCCATCAGGCACTTTCTTTGGTCAGATGGCAACGGTTCTAGGAAAGCCCATTCTGTTAAATGGGAGTGGTGCCATCTTGAGAAAAGTCTCAGAGGGCTTGGTCTTAAAGATCTCAAACTTCAAGGAATGGCTCTTGCTTCTAAATGGATCCTTCAATCCCTTATTGGTGATGAGCCCTGGAAAGTTCTTGTCAGAAATAACATTCAGAATGGAGTGCCTAAGACTGCTAAATCTTGGAAACATCTCCCCTTCAATGATTTGGTTTTTGGCAATTTCCCCATATCTGTGAAGGGAACTTGGGTTTTCCGTTCCTTATGGAAAGCATGGGAGAACATTCGTCACTATATTGTTAACTCAGTCTTTGATTATCATTATACTCTTCGAGGTGAGAGATCAATATGGTGGAATCTTCTCCATCAAGGTAAACCCCTTGCTTTGACTAAAGGCTGTTCAGCTAAACTTTGGGCCAACAAGGGTATTAAGTATATCATGGATATCCTTGAACACAATCAGCTCATCAGTTGGGAAGACCTTGCTAATCAATTTGATATCCCTGCTTCTCATAAGCGAACGTATAACCTCATCAAAATGGCTTGTTCTCACCTTAATCTCCCCCGTAATACTGATTTGGATTCTCACCGATTTCTCTCTTTTAGGTGGCAGAATGGTACTCACCTCTCTTCTATCAAAGCTAAAGATATATACCGATTTCTTAACCATGATACCTCTGTTTCTCAACATCTTAATGTCATTTGGTACTCTTCCTTTTCCTCCTCTGATTGGCATAAAATGTTTGATAAGCTCTAGAAAGCTCCTATTCCTCCTAAAATTCAATGCTTTAAATGGTTGCTCCTGCTGGACAGGCTGCCCATTAGAAACCAGCATGCCACCCTTGATATTTGTTCTATCTGTAGAGTCCCTGAAACTATGAGACATATATTTTTCGACTGTTCCTTTGCCCGTGAAGTTTGGCTCATGTTTGGTATTTGCATCACTCGCTATGTTTATACTTTGGATATTATTACTGGTTTTATTGATGGCCTTAGAAAAGATACTAACTTATTTTGGCAGGTTCTCTCATCTTTCATCCTTTGGCATATATGGAAATTTAGAAATGATTCTAAGTTCCAAGGTTTTACCAGATCTCTTACTGGATTTCATAGAAATCTCATTTATTTTAAAATTGCCTCACAGGTCTGCTGCGTGCTCAACCTGGAAAAAAGGAAGTTGCTCAGATTTTTGCGTGATGGCTAGGCTACAATGTTTATATATGAGATGTAGAATGGTTATGAGTTAGCTAGTGTGCTGGACAACCAGATGGCATTTGATGAAGCCCTTGCCAAGCTCATGCAGGAGATCCAAAACAGCAAAAACCCCTCTGTTGATAACCTTCAGGTCTTTCATCAACGGCTGGAACAGAAAAAGGCTATCTGGATGGAGGGACCCCTTGGTTGGACATCCTGGGTCAACAAATTTGAAGATGTTTACCCGTAGGACTATTCCTTTTTTTTGGTTGCTCTTCTGGTTCTTTTGTACTCTGTTGCTTCTTGGCTATATATGTTTCTCGGATAGTTCTTCTCTTTGGTGGTTCTCCTTCATTGCTGATCTCCTTCTAGCTGGTTGAGGCTCTGCCTCCCTCCTTTTTGATGTACTCTTTTGAACTCTCGATTTATAATATAAAAAAAAATTAAATATTTTTTCTAAATTTATTTAATTTGATCTTTTATTCTTCTAAAATTAAGTAAATATTTATTATTTATTTAATTATTCATATATGCCACAAATTAATTAAAATTCTATTTTAATTAATCAAATAAACTTTCCCTATTGATATCTCACTCTTCTCTTTCTCTTTTTAGCATCTCTATCTTTTTGTTTCTTGATTTTGGAAACTTTCTCCAATCTTCATTTAGTTAACTTCAAAGTTATCTTCCATTGTATAAATGACAACTTTCCCACTTTCCTTCCACCAAAGGTCTATATATACCCCCTCTCATTTTCATTTTCATCATCTCATCATATAGCATCTAGACTATCATCTCTTGCATATCACATCCATTGAGCACATTAAGTATATTATCTATCATCATCATGGTAGCTTTGACAGCTATGGTTGTTCATTATTAAGAAGCAATCCACATTCAACCAAAGAATCAATAAATCTAGGTGACTTTTGTTTTGATTTGCTTTCATTTATGTCATTTAGATGGATTCTTTGAAGGTGGTAGGATCAGGTTTGATTTGTATTGCTTGATCTTCCTAATATTCTTTTCATTGCCTAAAATTTATCTTCAAATCTAAAATAGTATGTAACAGGAAGGACATGGTAATGGTTTGGAATATGAAACAACATGCCAATTGTCTCTACTATGCATGCACATTTAAGTCACTAATTTTTCAGTAAGGGATTTTGTGTACTCCCTGGTCAGCCCTCATTAATTCCTATAAATATAGGAGATTTTACATTGATATATATGAAAATAGTGTTTATTTATATTAACATTATAATTTTTTTAGTTTTTTTAAAAATAATTTAGTTAAGATTTTTATTTAGTTTGAAATTAGTTCTTATTTAATTCTATTAAAAAATATAGAAAATTTTACATTGATATATATGAAAATAGTGTTTATTTATATTAACGTTATAAATTTTTTTAGTTCTTTAAAATTTTTTTTTTTTTAGTTCTCTCTTATTTAATTTAGTTTGAAATTAGTTTTTATTTAATTTTATACATTGAAGTTATTTTTTAAAATTGCAAAACTATATTAGGTTGATTTATTGAATATATATATTTTTTATGCAGTAAAGATACTTTTTAAAATTACAAATTTATGTTAGGTTGAAAGATACTTTTTAAATTACAAATTTGTGTTAGGTTGATTTATTGTATTTAGAAAGTTTTTTACATTTTTCTTTCAAATATAAAATAAATTTTATTATAATTTAGAAAAATTTTAATTTTACTTTAGTACTTTTTTAAAATATTATTTTTTTATACACTAAGTTACTTTTTAAAATTGTAAAACTATGTTAGGTTAATTTATTGAATTTTGTGTACTCATTAGGTCACCACGGCTGCCTACCTCATTAATTTATATAAATATATGAGATTTTACATTGATATATATAAAAATAGTGTTTATTTATATTAACATTATAATTTTTTTTAATTCTTTAAAAAATATATTATTTTTTGGTTCTCTCTTATTTAGTTTAGTTTGAAATTAGTTCTTATTTAATTTTATTAAAAAATATAGGAGATTTTACATCGATATATATGAAAATAGTGTTTATTTATATCAACTTTATAATATTTTTTAGTTCTTTAAAAAAATAGTTTAGTTAAGATTTAAATTTAATCTTATTTAGTTTGAAATTGTTTTTTCTTTAATTCTATTAAATTAAAAATAAAAATTAATTGTAATTTAGTTTACAAGTTATTTGTTATTTTTAAATATCTGAAATTATTTAATCTTAATTTTGGTTTGAAATTTTTTTACAGATTCTTTTGAAATTGAGGAACAAATCAAAGGTAAATGTTTCTAATCTACAATTTACTTATTGATTATAATTGTAAATTTATTTATATTAATTTGTTTATAAATTGGACCTTTATATTCAATTTAATTTATTGTTAAAATTAATATAAAAATTTTAATTAAAAAATATATATATAAAAGTCAAAAAAATTTGGTTTAGTTATCATTTCATTTAATTTATTTATTTATTTAGTTATATAGGGGGTGGAGATGAGAGCACTCATTTTTTTGTCTAAATTTATTAAAAAGAATTAAAATATCAAAAAGGAAAAAAAGAATAAAACTTAAGAAAATAAAATAAACCAAAAAAGAAATTAAAAACTAGAAGAAAAAACTAAATCACAAAAACTATAGAACCAAAAAAGAAATTAGAAAAAATAAAAAATAAAAACCAAAAAAAAATTAGAAATTGTTGGAAGGTGAAAAAGCTAGAGAAAATCATGAAAACTATGGAACCAAAAAAGAACTTAGCAAAATTATAAAATCAAAATCAAAAAAGAAATTGCAAACCAAAACAAAGTGAAATAATGAAAGAAACTATGGAAAAAGGATATCCCTTAGGGTACTTTTAGATATATTTTTTTAAATATAAATATTTTAGTAAATTTTAATTTTACTTTAGTATTACTAAAAGTACTTTTTAAAAATATATCTTTTATACACTAAAGTTACTTTTTTAAATTGAAAAACTATGTTAGGCTGATTTGTTGAGTTCATGAAGGCTTGATCTTTTTGTCTCTATTTTGAATTAGGTTTTAGTTTGTGCGAAGGGTCATTATCCTTAACTTTTGTATAAGGAAAGTCTCCATAAATAATTAATGAAATAATTTTTGGTTTTAGATTATTGAATCTTGATATTAAAATTTCATATTAATCTTTCAAATTATGTCTTACTTTTTAAAAATAAAACTATAATTTTATATATTTCCATTTCTAAATTAAATTATATGTTGGCTTAACACATGATGGTTTAATTTTTAAATAATAATGTATATTAGTTTGTGTAAAGGGTTAGATTAAGATTTTTTATGAATGCTCATAAAAGCTAATATGAGAAAGTCCTTTAAAGGGCAAGTATAGATCATACTACATATAAAAATTCCTCAATATAAACCAATCTTATAGTTATAATATTTATTTTAAAGGGAAAGTAGAGATAATTACTTGGTGTAGACACCTAAAAGTGTCCATCCCTCGCAAAACCCTAATCACTTCCACATTCTTCTGATTTTCCCTAATTTGCCTCTATGATTAAATAATTGATTTTAATTAATTAATTATTTAGTCATTCACTATCCTAATGTCCCCTTCACCTGATTTATTCAAATAAATAAATCAATCCCATAAAAAATCTCCTTTCACATGTCCCCTTCCTCAAATGAATTAAATAAACTAATCAAGTTTATTTAATTTAAACATTTCCCACCTCACCATATTTGTGAATTTTAAATTCACTTTTGTCCTCTTGTAGAGGAAAACCCTAACTCATCCTAGCCCTTCATTTTGGCTCCAAGTCAACAATGAATCTTGGCCCTCCATTCAAAATCCCTCTTCTATAAAACACCTGTTCCAGCTTCATTTTCAGCCCTAATGTCTCTTACACTCTCATTTTCCCCTTTAAGCTCTCTTATGCACTCTCTTAGTTCATTTTTCTTCTCAAATTTGTTGTAACTCTCCAAAGTCTTGCTAAATCACGCACATGAGCTTCTCATGATGGTTGCATGTACTTGTAAATCTGAGAACACAATGCAAGATGAAGAGGACAATGGAGATTAGACAATAGATAGCTTAGATTTTTAGTTGTTTTCATGTTTATTTGACTATTTCCTAAGTTAGATTGTACTCCATTGGGAGCTAGGGTTAGCTGTAGTTTATTTTTTGTAGATAAGTTATCTTTTTGTTGTCTTCATTTGGTGAACCTGACATAAAATGAACGGGTGTTTGACATGGGTATGATCTATCCCTTGCTAGTAGCCAATGGATCACATCCTTTGTAAGTTGATGTGCGGAAGGACAATATAGTGGGTGGACAATGATGCTAGATGATGTGGACTTGTGATTAGCGTTAGGTGGAGAGGTGATAGAATCTACTTATAGGATGGATGAGGTAGACTTATATTCCCCTTGTCAAAGGTAGAATGGGAATGTAATGACACTCTGTCTTGTCACCAAGGTTGACTTGGATAGACTTGTGAATAGGCTTGGGGTGCTAGAACCTTATTCTCTAGGATTGGCATGGAATGACACATGTCTTCATATCATTGTATGTCATCTTGTGGGATTAGGACCATGTTGACGAGTGCTTGACTAGGATGAATGATGATGTGAAGTGACAAGATTGGATGAGTATATGTTGGTTTGACTTGGAATGAAAGTGGAAGTGGACTATAAAGGGGATGATGTGGAAGGATGATAATGTGATTAGGATATGGTAAGGATGACTAAGATGATGACTAGAAGAATGATTAGGATGATGTTGATTGGACGACAATGACGATGTGTAATTATCATCATCTTATCTTTCCATCATAATCCTTCTCCTCTATCCATCTCCTCAACTTCTTTGAAATATTGTTGCTTGGTCGCAACATCATCTCAAAGAGGGGCAAAATGTAGACATTGAAAAAATGTCCTCATGTCGCAAGTGTGACAGGACAAATTTCCCCTTCAAATCCCATTATTCAACTAGTTCGATTTCATCCATTCTAGTCATTTGTCCATATTTCTTCTATAATTAAATAATTAATTTCAATTGATTATTTAATTATTCGTTCATATCCTAATGTCCCCTTCACTTGATTTATTCAAATAAATAAATCAATCCCATCAAAATCCCCTTTCACATGTCCCCTTCCTCAAATGAATTAAATAAACTAACCAAGTTTATTTAATTTAAAAATCCTCCACCTCATCATATTTATGAATTTTAAATTCACTCTTGTCCTCTTGTGGAGGAAAACCCAAACTCATCCTAGCTCTTCATTTTGGCTCCAAGTCAACAATGAATCTTGGCCCTCCATTAAAATTCCCTCCTCTATAAAACACCTCTTTCAGCTTCATTTTCACCTCTTACACTCTCATTTTCCCCTTTAAGCTCTCTTATACACTCTCTTAGTTCATTTTTCTTCTCAAATCTGTTGTAACTCTCCAAAGTCTTGCTAAATCACACACATGAGCTTCTCATGATGGTTGCATGTACTTGCAAATCTGAGAACACAATACAAGATGAGGAAGACAATAGATAGCTTAGATTTTTAGTTGTTTTCATGTTTATTTGATTATTTTCAAACTTAGATTATACTCCATTGGGAGCTATGGTTAGTTGTAGTTTGTTTTATGTAGATTAGTTAGCTTTTCCCTATCTTCATTTGGTGAACTTAATGTGAAAAGATCAGTTTTTGTCAACTTTTGAAAGGAAAAATTTGTAGGTGGCTTCCTGGTCTCAAACGGACCTCACCGTTGAGTCCAAGAGGCCCTTTTGGCGAAAAATGACATAAAATTTGATAGGTTCTGGTGACTGCAAAATTTTTGAAATTTTTTGAAAAATTTTTTAGGGCACAATCCGTATAGTACAGAACTATACCGTACGGACCCACCCTATGGTCTACTAATAGCATATGCTCTCGCCATTTCTGTCTTAGTTTATTTGCTGGTGTAGGTTATTTGGTGGTTGTGTCTGTTTTGTTTTGTAGGGCATTGTCAGTTTTGAATATACAGGTGTGGTTTTATATTACAAACCCTAGGCGACATCAGCAAAACCCCCTTGTCGCTATCTTGAAAACCCTAACTTCTATGTTCCATTGGATGACTGTTAACTCCACACTGGCTCTGTCTCTGATCCCTGGCCGCCATTTACAAACCCGTTGCCACCACTGGTTCACAATGTGGTGGTGACTCCTGCTATAAACCCTCGAGCCACCTCTATTAATCCTCCTCTGCCCATTTTCTAAACACTAATGCCTATTTAAACCCTCCTGTTCACCATTCCTTGGCCACCTCCTTTCTGCCGCTCCTCTGCTAAAGTCACCACCTTCATGTAGCTTAGCTGCCACCGTTGGCATTTTATTCTACGGTCGTTGGTGGTGGCGACCATACTGGTTGCCACCCTCTTTATACCTTGCCACTCCATTCAAAACCGCCTATCACCGCCACTCCAATCTTCCACCACCATCCTAAGAGTCACCACTGCCATCAGGTGCAGCCTTCTAAACTTTTTGGCCACCTCCCTATTGTAAACCCTAAGCTCAACAGGCCTTATCGACTTTCATCCTCTTGTCGCTCTGTTTTAACCCTTCACTCAGCCTCCTCTACAATCTATCAAGCCCAAGATCCACCTCACCCCCTCACAACTTCCTTAATCTGTTGTTGACTTAGCACTAATGGTTGAGCCCTAAATGTTAGGGCTAAGCCTCTTTGGTCACAGGGGCCAATAGCGTAGCCCCCCGCTTTTCTTTTTATCTTTTGTTTTTTATTCTCTTTTAGTTTTTTTCCTTGCTCTCAGTAAACCTTAATCACCTGGGTTAGTCTACCACATGTGACCACTTGCGCAAACTACTAGTGGTTTGTCTAAAATAGCCAACCTACCTCTTGTGCTCCCCAGATGCCCTAATAGGGCCCTTTTTTTCTTTTTCTCATAACTTTCACGTAAGGAGGCAAAATTTTGCAAATGAGGGCTCGTTGGAAAGGGTATTCAACAAACTACATAGTTGTGTGGATTTTATTAGGTGAATGTACCATCTTGATGCCTTTTTTCATAGTCAAAGTCAAAATTGTACATGAACTTCAAATGCTCATAACTTTTGCATTTTTGGTCGAATTTTCACAAATTTGTTTTTCAAGCTACTCAGAATTTCCTGAATTTTCTGATTCTGTTGTTTATTTTTCTATAATTGATCAATATTTTTAGATATTTTGCAGATACCCTTTTTTGAATGTTTGACTTGGAGGCTTACAAAATGAATTGTTTACTTGATGCCTCTTGTTTTTCACGCTTTCATGGGGATTTTCTATTACTAATGTTTGATTTATAGCATGTGGCATTCATGGGCTAAAGATTGTAAATTGAGACTACTAACACATTTGATGCATGGATTCAATTTCTTTCATATGCATGTGTGTTGGTTGTCATAGGCACATTTGGATTTGGTACACTAAAATGAACATAACTTGATGTTTTGGTTTGGGGGATTAAAATGAACCACTATCTGCTATGCTTGGTGATTGTGTTTATGCTATGAAGTGTGTATGATCTTCCCTCGTGCTTTATGTGACCTTGGGAATCAAAAACACTTCACAATGTTTGCATAAATCACACCACACATCTATTTTCTAAGGTCAATGAACATGTGTCTAGTGTGGCATAAGTCCATAAATATGTATGCTCTCCTCTCGCATTGTCATATGAACTT
Organism: Cunninghamia lanceolata; assembly: GCA_027924645.1. Lineage (NCBI taxonomy): Eukaryota > Viridiplantae > Streptophyta > Pinopsida > Cupressales > Cupressaceae > Cunninghamia > Cunninghamia lanceolata. The sequence goes on along the minus strand of BSBN01001121.1, from coordinate 15,953,391 downwards.
GGGGATCAAAAATGTTTTGTGCTTAAGTCATTTTTGTTTGAGCCTTAGAGTGGGCCTGCTCTTGAGACACATCCGCAAGGAGAACTCATTTGTGACCCCAAGTGGTACTTTCATTTGACCTGCTATATAAATTGAGGATAAGGCGAAAGCCAAGTCTAACCAGTATGAGCGCTCACCATATAGTGCTAGCTCGAAAGGAGGTGTACCTTAGTGTATATTAAACTCCTAGTAGGGTTAGTTAGAGCCTTAAGTGGCTTGCTGGATGCTCATGAGGTGCTGGTCCCCCAGATATTCACTAAAACCCCTTTATTTAGTGGCCAAAAACCTTCTACTTGTTGATACAGGAGGAAACTCTAATAGCTGTCCCACATTTTCGTAGCTTGTGGTAGAGATAGCAAGGTACCTCAGGATTTATGCATCCTAGGACCTAGAACTTGGTGTACCTGAGAAGTGAGTACACTATAAGGGGGACCCCATGCCCCAAGTTCTTGGAGCTATACACCACAAGTAGGCACAACTGGGTCAACAAGTATTGTCCTTACCTAGCCTAGGGTTGTGCATGTCTTCAAAGTGTTTTTGAAACTTGTCACCAAAAATAGCCAATTGATTGCCAAGTGTCTTCTTTTGATTGATGTGTGTGCTTTCTTCAACACCATTCCAAATCAAACCTTTATACCATATCATGTCATCATCACATTTATACCATATCCTTATCATTCAACCTTCATATCCTAGTCACATTATCCTAATATGTCCAAGTCACCCTATCCTATTCATCATTCCTAATCACCCTCCTAAGCCAACCCATTTCATCCTAATCACACACCCTATTCATCAATCCTAATCACTACACATCGACATATTCATCCCACCAACATCACCCTAGTCATTCTCTTAATCATACCTTAACTATTTCCAACTGATCCTAATCACCTCTTTCATCCAATTAACATCATCCTAATCATCCTTAATCATTCCATGTCATACCCTAATACATCCAAGTCACCCAATCTTGTCATTCCACTTCATCCTAATCACATCCCATTCATCATATCCTAGTTGTTCTACCTCATAGTAATTGTTATCCTCATCCAATCACACCACCTCCTATTCATCATGTCTTTATCATTCAACCATATCCTAATCACATCATATTCATCAATCCTAATCATTACATATTATCCCCTCATATCCAAACAACATCGATCCTAATCACATTCTTGTCATATCTTCTTCGTTCTACCTCATCATAATCCTATTCTACCCTACCATTCCTAATCATGCCACCTCATCCTAATCATACCCTAATCACCTTCCCTAATCACATCATCTCATCATCCATATCCTAATCATCATCCTTGTCTCATCCTAATCGTATCCTAATTATATTATCATCATTCCACATCATCCCCTTTCTAATCCAATCAACACCATCCAAGTTGAACCAAACCTAACCATTATCCTAATCATTCCACATATCCTAATCCATTTTCATCCTAATCATTCCTAATCATTCTACATAGTCATCCTCTTTCTAATCCACTTAGAATCATTTGTATCATTGTCCTACCCATCATTCATTCATCCCAAGTCATCATCATATCCTCATCATTTAACTTTTGTATCCCAATCACCCTTCTTAGCCACATCTTATCTAAAACATCCCTAATCACATCCTAATCACATACTCATTATTCATCATCATCACACCTCACCCTAATCATATCCTATTCATCCTTCCACCACATCCTAATCATATCTTATTCATCATATCCTATTTATTCCACCTCATCCTAATTGCATTCTTATCATTTCACTTCATCCTAACCATATCCTATTCATCATTCTAGTCATTAAACATCATCCAATCATATCCAAACAACATCAACCCATTTCATTCTAATCACATTATCCTATCCATTGTCCTTGTCATTCCACATGTCCTAATCCATTTTCATCCTAGTCAATCCAACTCTTCATAATCATATCCTATTCATCACAGCTTCATCATTGAACCTCATCCCACCCATATCCTATTTATCATTCAACCACATCCTAATCATATCCTAGTCATCATATCCTCATCATTACACTTCATCTTAACCTTATCCAATTCATCATATCCTAATCATCCTAGTCATCACCGTACTCAGTCCAAGTCACCCAATCTTCTCATTCCACATCATTCAACCTCATCTTAATCATCATCCTAATCATCCTTCCTAATCAATCCAACTCATCACCTCATATCCTATTCATCATCTCAATCATTATACCTCACTCTAATCATGACCTATTCATCATTCCCTATCATTGCACTTCATCATAATCATAAAAAATTCATCATGAATAACCATTACACATCATCATCCTAATCTAATCATATCCAAGTAATCCTAATCACAACCCTAATCATCATTATCATCTAATCTCTTCATTACACAACATCATGTTCATCCTAATCATTTCCTATTCAATCCAAATCATCCAATCTCATCACTACACATCATCATCTTTATGTTAATCCAATCAATCACATCCCAATCATATCATAACCATTCATTCATTATCTAATCCGTTTCATCCTAATCATTCCCAATCACAATACACCAAAACCATAGGGAAAACTTTGAGTATCTACTCTCCCTATCAAATCCGATTGCAACTGTGTCAAAGCCACCCATTACATATCGAATTCCATTCCTTTACAATCACATTTCATCGCAACATTTCATTACCATTCAGCCCTTGATAAAAACATGGTCTTCCTAAGGTTGAAACATAGGGAGAAATTGTCGAAGCTTGATTGTATCACAAGTACAAATTTGGATGAAGAGACCTTGACATCCTTTCACATCAATCAAAAATTGGGCTTAATTCTCTATGGCTAGTTTAAGTCCATCCTTACAAGTGAATTTTGAAACTCATGGGTTCACTTTAATCAATCACTTTAATCCACACCTCAAGGTCTCGACAAAACTAATTTATGCTTTGAAAGGTCATTAGTAGACGAGAGTACCCTCTTGGAGCTAGACTTTTTGAAGACTAATATCATTAGCCTCTATCATAGTCTGGGCCTTATCACCCTACATTGACATATCCATACCATTCCAAAAATTCACAAGTCTCATTTGGTATAGACATGGTTGCAGAAAAAAGAAGAGAAAGGGAGTAGATCCTCCTAGTCATCCCTCATTCCAAACATTCCTTCCAACACATCGTCCAATCATTTCACCTTATCATTCAAACTTCACATCCTATTCATATATTCATCATTCAACCTTCACATCCTAATCACCCTTTCTAATCACATCATTCAACCAAATTCATTCCAATCACCTCACCCCTAATCATATCCTATTATTTCCAAGTCAACCCCAACCATAACCTAATCATCCCTAGTCACCCATCTAATCATCTAATCAATCCCACACTTCATCGCATTCCTAGTTATTCCACACCGTCAACTTAATCCTAGTCAAGCACTTATCAACATGGTCCTAATCCCACAAGAAGACATACAACAATGTGAAGACATGTATCATTCCATGCCAATCCTAGAGAACAAGGTTCTAGCACCCAAAGCCTATCCAAGTCCAAATGCCTTCATGTACTAATGCCACCTTTGACAAGGGAGACATCAACCTAGTCCATGCAATCCATTCACTATCATTACCATCCTCATCATGAGTCCACATCATCTATCCTCATTGTCCATCCACTATATTGTCCTTCCATTACCCACCTACCTACCAAGGATGTGACCTAAGGACTACAAGCAAGGAATCAAACATTGCCATGTCATCCAACACATATGATTGAACATATAAAAGAGTCCCCTCGAACCTGTCCAAGAGTCATCTGCCTCCACTCAAAGTCAAGAGCATAATCCTAAGCATGAAGAAACATGACCCCCTCATCCGTATCAAGATCAAACCCCATCTATTCTACCCATCCATAATTCACTTTCTCCTATACATGATCAAGCTCCCATATATGATCAAGATCCCCACTATGATCAAGAAGGCCATGATGATCCACTTAGTCAAGTTTATACATTCTATAGTCAAGAGCTTGCCACCTCACCCATTCATGATGAGACATGTTCCTCCCAAGCATACATAAAAGATCAAAACAATAACTTGGATCTACATGAACATAATAAAGATCCTAATGATCCTTCTAGTTCCACATCCACATTCATAAGTGTCCTTCCTGAGGAACACAAAAACCTTTGTCCACTTCACCTTCTCCAACAAATAACAAATGCGTGTCTAGTGTCCATACCACACATAGTCCCATTGTCAATCCCATGCTCCAAAACAAGGTATTATGGGGCTGATACATGTCAAAGTCACCCATGCTTATATTGTCTTGGACACACACCCCAAGGTCAACAATCAAAAGATGTTGGTAATTTCTCCATCCCTCCTAAGTCCACCTCATTGCATCGCACATCCTATCATATTCCCAAAACATATGTCGCCATTCCACCTCTATCATCCTACAAGTGTCAAAAGCATGTGACCATTCACCTTCTACCATCCAATTTATGTCCACTCCTTCCAACTCCTAATATCCCTCCATCCACTTTGCCACCATTGCTTCCAACACCTAATATCCCAATCATTTAAAAATACCCTTACATTCCTAATCATGACCAACAAATATACATATCGTCTAAATGTAAAGCTTCCACTCATTCCACCCACCACATGGGATTCAAAAATAAACATTTGGATGCCTCCTTTCATAAATTCAAAAATCCTAAGGGTCCTAATACCTTAGGAAATCAATCTAAAAAAAATCAAAGTCAAGTACATTAAAAAATCCATCCAAACCCATACCATCAAAAGAAAAGTCCAAAAGCAAAATGGTTTGGGTCCCTAAGAAAAAAGAAATCAAGTCAAAAGAGGCATCCACCTCTCAAAAATTCCAACCATCCACTTTCATTCCAAAATCTCATTCCATAAACAAATCCCACATGAAAAGCAAAAGTCATAAAAATACTAAGTCTATGTGGGTTCCTAAATGCTTACATCATCCATCTCCTAAGCAAACATCACCATTGCTTACTACACCACCATCCACTCAAAAGCTTCCATGTTTAACACAGCGTGTGCAACCATTGGTCATGATTCCTTTCCATACAATCACCCCATCATTCAACTATTATCTAACAGATTTCACTTATCATATCCCTATGGTCCATGCTTTTGCATAAGTCCTACATAATCCACATCATAATCTACTATCATCCCTACATAATCCACTATCGTTCCCTCCATAATTAACTATCTACCTAATCCATCTCACTTCCATGCAATCTCCTTACCAACATCGCTAAGCATAGTTGATGTGATCCATGCAACGACATCTTTCTCCAATGGGACCTTTCATGGCAATAGACACTTGAGTTCCTCTTGTCCATATTCCACCTCTTCCATTCAAAAGTCAAAAGAGTCAAAAATCAAAAAGTAAAGAAAAATCCCTTCATCCAATGGTGAAAACCTAGTAAACAGGTGCCTTGGATAAGTACCACGATGAAAACTTGGCAAACAAGCATCATGTGTAAGTTGATATTATATGTCATCTACACTTGGGGTACATTATCTCATCATACCCTTTCCATACCATTTCCTATCTTACCATCCTTAGCCATTTACATATCCCATGCATATACCTATCCTATCGAATCCATTCATCCTATCTTTCCTCTTTTGATCTTCGTAAAGATTGGGGACACAATGTTGACAAATGTTTTGGTTATACCTCATCCCTTTCAAACCAATCCTATCAGCATCCTTCATCATAAGAATTGTCATGTCAAATCCCAAGCATACTACCTACAATGGGGCACATTATTCTGATGCGACATAGTCCTTGGAGATCACATCTTTTCCCTCTTACACATACATTCCTTCCATCCACTATTGCCCACCCCTTTTATCCATTCACCCAATCCCATTCACTCCCTTGTACCTAGACTTGGTTTCTCCTTGTCATTGGTATCTAGCACAAAGGCTACTCAAGTTGTCATCCAATGCCATTTCCCAAAACATTCCAAAAATACAAAAAAATAAAACATCTTTAAAATCCAAAAAAATCGCAACATTCCAAAAATACAAAAAAATCAAAGCATCTTCATAATCCCAAAAAATCAAAATATTGTCAAAAATCCAAAAAAATTGAAACATTCCAAAAATACAAAAAAATAAAAACATTTCAAAAAAAAAATCAAAATATTGTCAAAAAAAAAAAAAATCGAAACATTCCAAAAATACAAAAAAATCAAAACATTTCAAAAACACACAAAAAAAATCAAAACATCTTCAAAATCCAAAAAAATCAAAACATCTTCAAAATCCAAAAAATTCACAACATTTCCAAAAATCACAAAAAAATCAAAATATTCCTCAAAATTCAAAAAAATCAAATATCCTACAAAAATCCAAGCAATAAAATCAATCCAATCAATCCATTCATTCAAACCAATTCAATTCATCACATCATTCCAACCAAATCAATTCTTCAAATCAATCAATTCCTCAACTAAATCACTCAATCAAATCTCTCGATCGATCCATTCAAGCATTCTAATCAATCACATCATCATCTCATTCAAATCAATTCTTCCAATCATCCACAGTCTCTATGGTCGAACTACGATGCCTCTGAGCTTTCACGTAGGCAAGACCATTTTCAATGTGCCCCCGAGGCATTAGGTCAGTCCCTAAGGGCATGTCGTGTCAACCATCATAATAAGTCGTCCCTTCATGAGATGGACACTTCGATCAAACCAAAGTAATCAACACTGCACACTTAAATGAATCCCAAACATCAACAAAGACAAGCTATCCAATCAGTCAAATCAATCAATCGCCTTGTGATAATCATATGTCACTATCAATATCAACTGTCATACAGAATGGAGCATCGTTGAAACTAGGATTCTGCTCCTTATACGACATGTGTCATCTCTGAAATCAACCAATCATCAAATCAATCACCAATCAAACCCTGGTGTTGCTCGAATGGCCAACAACACTAGTCTCAATCAATCAATCACTTGCCTTATACAGGATGTTGCATTGTCGAAGCCAAACCAGGTGTCTTATACGACATGTTTCATTTCCTGAAACTAGGCTCGTCCATTCAACCTATCACAATCAATCAAGCACATATCACTTGGCAAAACGTCCAACTGGCTGTTGGTCTAGTCTGTCTTATCTTTCATTCAGATTATTTTGAAGTCTCATTCTTATGCTTCTCAAGGCAGTCCTTACGTGATGAAGAGAAGCGAGGATAGAGCGAGATCTTTTTCTTTGATTTTTCTTTGCGGTTTGTCTTCGCAAATGATTGGGGCAACTTGGTGCCTTACATGTGATCAGGATTCAATTGGGTGTGAATCAAAGACATCCTATGCATTAGAAATACTAACTGCTTCCTTGCATTAGGACTTGCACACCTCATAGTTATCTCATTGCATGTTCTGACAAGGTATCACAATTACTAGTCTGAGTCAGACAATCCTTGTCTGTCATGTGCCTATTTTGTAATGGACTACACTTTCCACTTTGGCCTCTGTCATGCCATGGTGATTGTCATCCTTTGACATAATAAGTTCTATGATGATAAGAAGAATAAAATTGCAAGTGAGAAGCTCAAAAATCTATCAAAGCAAGATCTCATTTCCATTCTTCTAGCCAATCTTTCATTCCTCCACCAACTCTCTCTCTCGCATCTTCATTCCTCCACCTTCATTGCAACTTAATGTATCATTCATTTCTTCTATCCATTTCTGTATCTTTCTTCCTGGACCAATCCATTTCATTTCGAGAGTGTACCCATGTTTGTCCAACCCGCTATCCTCTTGAGGGGACATCATCATCCTATCTTTCCATCATCATCCTTTTCCTCTATCCATTTGCTTAGCTTCTTTGAAATGATGTTACTCGACATAAATCTCATCACTTTGAACATCATCTCAAAGAGCGGAAAAATGTAGACACCTAAAAGTGTCCATCCCTCGCAAAACTGTAATCACTTATGCATTCTCCTGATTTTCCCTAATTTGCCTCTATGATTAAATAATTGATTTTAATTAATTAATTATTTAGTCATTCACTATCCTAATGTCCCCTTCACCTAATTTATTCAAAGAAATAAATCAATCCCATAAAAAATCCCCTTTCACATGTCCCCTTCCTCAAATGAATTAAATAAACTAATCAAGTTTATTTAATTTAAACATTTCCCACCTCACCATAGTTGTAATCTTTAAATTCACTTTTGTCCTCTTGTGGAGGAAAACCCTAACTCATCCTAGCCCTTCATTTTGGCTCGAAGTCAACAATGAATCTTGGCCCTCCATTCAAAATCACTCTTTTATAAAACACCTGTTCCAGCTTCATTTTTAGCCCTAATGCCTCTTACACTCTCAGTTTCCCCTTTAAGCTCTCTTAAGCACTCTCTTAGTTCATTTTTCTTCTAAAATATACTGTAACTCTCCAAAGTCTTGCTAAATCACACGTGAGCTTCTCATGATGGTTGCATGTACTTGTAAATCTAAGAACACAATGCAAGATGAGTAGACAATAGATAGCTTAGATTTTTAGTTGTTTTCATGTTTATTTGACTATTTTCTAAGTTAGATTGCACTCCATTAGGAGCTAGGGTTAGCTTTAGTTTGTTTTCTATAGATTAGTGAGCTTTTCCCTGTCTTCACTTGGTATTAATGAGACAAGATTACTTGGTATTAGTTGGTATTAATCTTATCACGACTTAATAAAAATTCAAATATATAAAAATATGAGTAGAGAATTACACAACAAGTCCCGAAAAAGGTTAAACTAGAGGTAACAGTTTCCCACAAAGTGAATACCTAAATTAACTTTCCCACACACAAACAATTTACATAAACAAAAAGTGAATATGCCATGTTCAAACATAATTCATTTACACAAATTTAGTACAAGCATGCATTAACACTTAAGTTCAAACATTCCAAACTCTAGACACACTCGTAAAGTGGGTGCCAAATTTATAAAACACGGTAAAGTACAAATACACACACTAGACAAAGTGAATGCCCAAATTAAATTTCACACACAAAATGAATGTCAAAGTTAAAACACACACTTCACACATAGAAAGTGAACATAGGCCAAATTTTAAACATGCTTCATGCACAAAGTTAGTTCAGTCACACACAAGTAAACACTTGAGTTCAAATATGCCAAAAAACAAACACACACAAAGTGAATGCCAAAGTTAAAGCACACTCTTCACACAAAGTTAGTTCAATCACTTGACACATAGTTGATTCAAACACACACTTCATAGATATATGTTTTTTAAAAGTTATTTTGTGCAATGCTGGGTCGATAGGAAATTAGTAACATGGATTTTTATTATCTTACATTATTTAGGTACTTCACAGTTCACCTAATCTCTTGATTGCTTAGAATTTATTTAGTTCGTTCACAATTTACTTCATGTGCTTATTCATTTAATACCACTCCATCATTTTTATTTGCAAAAATATAATTGAATTTCTTATAGTATTTATAGCTTTGTCTACCAACAACTACATGTAACGACTTTCCATAAAAATAAAAATATAAACTATTTAGTGATAGGCCTATGTGCCTATGGGCCATTTGATAGCACCTTTGGTGCTTTTACTAGTTTTTAAAGAGTTATTTTGTTTTTTTTATTAAGAGTTACTTTATAGTTATTTAATTTAATTTTAATTTTATAGGCCTCTACATTTCTCAACAATAATCTAATTAATATTATAAATTAATTATCATATTAAATTTGTATATCAATTTTTAAATATTTTATCAATAGTAATATAATATTATTTTTAGTCAAACTATTTAATTCAAATATATTATTAATATATCTAATTATAAAATACATTTTATAATATTCATATTGATAATATATTATATAGTATTTTATATTTATAAATATAATTTATTTGTTATAAAATATATATTTATGAATATATATTAAATATAATATTATTTATATTTATATAAAGTATATATTTAAAAAAATTTAAACTTCCATATCAAATTTTAAATATTTTATCAATACTAATATAATATTATTTTTATTGAAATTATTTAATTCAAATATATTATTAATATATCTAAATATAAAATACATTTTATAATATTGATATTGATAATATATTATATAGTATTTTATATTTATAAATGTAATTTATATATTATAAAATATATATTTATGACTATATATTAAATATAATATTGTATCATCTTTGCTTTTATATCGCCATTTATTGTTAACTTTTATCTTTTTCTGGTTGCTATATGTTTTAATGTCATGGTACCTTTGCTTAAGGATATTCGAATTCCTTTATGTATTGCTTTAATTAGTAGGTAATAACACATTCATCACCATTCCGTGAAAATGTTTCAACTCTACTATCTTTTATTACTTAGTGTTAGACTAGGTGAAAATATCTTCATTTTGTACTAATTACATACATGTGTTCAAAATGAAGAAATTTAACATCAAAGTTTTTTTTCTTTTTTTCACACCCACAAGCTATTTAAGGCCCTTGTGAGTCACCATAATCCTCCCAAGATTTTCAAGATGATGGGGATCAAGGGTTGCCACACCTTTGCCACTTATAAGACTTTCTCTCACATGACTAACTTATTATTACTAAAACAAACTCAATTTTGCATCATGAACTCATTAGTATATGTTTTATAATTTCCTTAGTAGAATATTATTTTACTTTTTCTACCTCCTCTATTGATAGTGCTAGCCACTAGGGAACCACCAAGGGTAGGGAATCCCTCACCATTACACCTTTTAGATTTGGAGGCCAACTTTGAGAGGCCCTAACTTGTTAAAACAAAGGTATTTTTTGGTGTAAATTTTTGAAATGGGGCAAATTTTCATGTACTACATAGTGACGTTATTGATTTTCATTAAAATTAACAGGGATTTTAAACCTATTGGCTAATTACCTAGGTACCACTCTACTCCTTTTAATTTTTTAATACAAAATTAAGTGATTATTTATTATTATTGTGTGGATAAAGTTATGTTATAAAAATAGGAAATAAGAAAGCAATTACAAAGACAACACAATGAAAAACAAGATCTAAATATTTAAATTAAATATCTATCATAATTTTTCTATATAATTTGTTTATATTGATTTTTAGATATAATTTGTTTATATTAATTTTATTTATCAATAAATATTATAACAATTAATAAAATTTCAACGTATAAAAACAATATTTAAATGAAATATTCATTGTCCCAGAACCACACCACATAAAACCAATGATTGATGAGGTAATATTATATTCATTATTATATATTATATTATATATATGTTTAGTTTTTAGTTTCAATATTTATATATATTAATGTTTTTAATATTTATATACATTTTAATACACAATATTATATATTTAATATTATAGTTAGTTAAATATTTTATATATAATATTTTTATATATTTGTTATTTTATTTAATATAGTATTTAATTTTGATATTATATTATTCATAAAGTATATTTAAGGATTATCATTCATGGCGTTTAAGGATCCAATATTTACTCTATGTCATAGAATATATTTATAGGACTAATTGTTAAAAATAATTTTTAAATAGTTTTTAAAACACTTGAAATAAATAGTGGAGTCTTTTGGGTAGGCTATAGAGCTATCGTGGTGGGTTTAGGGTTATTTTATTTTTAAAGAGTTATTTTGTTTTGTTTATTAAGAATTACTTTATAATTATCTTATTTAATTTTAATTTTATAGGGCATCTACATTTCTCAATAATAATTTAGATAATATTATAAATTAATTATCATATTAAATTTGTATATCAAATTTTAAATATTTTATCAATACTAATATAATATTATTTTTATTCAAACTATTTAATTCAAATATATTATTAATATATCTAAATATAAAATATATTTTATTATATTCATATTATAATATATTATATAGTATTTTATATTTATAAATATATATTAAATATAATATTGTATTATATTTATATACAGTGATATATATCTAAAAAAATTAAACTTCTTATCACGGTAAATGGTAATTCTCCTAGTAAATGTTTTTTTTCTATGCGTAATAATAGATTATATTAATATTTTAAAAAGGATTACAATTCATGGCCTCTGGCTATCAGACTAAGCAGCCCAACAAAATTCCATTGATGACCATGCAGGGTCATGGAGACCAAAATGGACTACCCTAAGATAAATATACTATTTTATACATAGCCAAGTAGTAGATGAGGAAGCAAACATAGGCGAATACATAGCAGAATACCAACATTAAAGGAAATTGAAATAGAAACCTAACCCAGGAAGCCATTAGAAAAGGCAAATGCCCTAAAATCAGAAACCCCACTGTTGCGGAAGGAGTGTTCCATCTTAAGTGACTGCAGTAGACATTTCACACCAATTGCCACTATCTCATTATGCTCCACTAGGGCCATGCCCTTCAAATCCAACAGAAATGGGTAGTATTTCACTACTTCACCTGGCTTGTAAAAAGAAGGAAAGTCCCGAGGCCTTGGAACACCCATCCCTGCAATAGATATCATGAGAATTTCCTTCAAACCTACCATTAGAATAACATGAAACAACCTCTTCATCAGGGCCTCTACTTCTTTCTTCGCCAAATGTATCTCTAACTCAACATGACCAAGAAGCGAGAAGTGATATGCATATCAACCCGCTTGACCTCTCCATTGTTAATAAAACCTTTGCCGAGGACCATCTTCACTACCATGAGAGACAGAGGATCACACCTCTTTAGCAACATTTTAAGCCTCTGGTTAAAGATCACACCCCGGAAAGCCATTTCCCTCACCGCACTATCCAGCTGGATTGGAGTATCCATGCCAATGTTGGTCAGTGTCTCTATGGACATTCTCACCACAAATTTGGAGTGTTCACCAATCTTCCTCTTTCTACAACTTAAACTTGAATAATGATTTTCTCCACAACTAAGTGAAGAATGAATTGAAAAGACCAACTTTAATGGCTGCTGGGGAGAAAGGCCTTTCCTTGTCATAATTGAACTGCTAGTGAAATGTCTGGCAAGCCTTGTGATGAGCCAACTAACTCATGTGAACCATCCACCAATGCTTGCTCTGTCCTAGCAATGATTTTGGAGCCCGAAGCATGGTGTATTTTGTACCAGGCCGTCATTTCTAAAAATGACTAGCTTCTGCCTATTAACTTGTTGATCCTGCTAGTGCCTTTGTGGCTTATTACCAAGCTTCCATTCCATCTTCCTTGGTTTGGCCCTTCCATGTGGCTATGTGAAAAGGGTGCCCTCCCATCCACCCAATCTCCTAGTAAATGTTTAATAAATATTATAAAAATTAATAAAATCAATGGGGATTTTAAACCTATCAACTAATTACCTAGGTACCACTCTACTCCTTTTAAATTTTTAATATAAAATTAATTGATTGTTTATTATTATTGTGTGGTATATATATATATACAATTGTAATATATTATGTAAATTATAATAATGGTGTAAATTATTATATATTAATTAATAGTTCATAAATTACTTATTGTATATATTTAAGCCATTAATATATTATATAAATTATAATAATAATATAATACTAAATTCATACCTACATATTAATATATTACATAAATAAACTACAATTAACTTTATAAATAAAATTTAATTTTAATGCACATTATATATTCCAAAACTATCAATGGATTGGAATACATTTTAGCTAACATAAATTTGCCTTAAAATAATAATGTTTTTTTAGCTGAAAATAATTAATTGATTATTTCTTAGATTACATTTCTTCCAAAGGAAACTTGGATATGAAATCGGATATCAGTTTTTTTATTGTATTGATCTTCATTTTGAAGTCAAGGTGGGGCTCTCAAATTAATGATGCTCTGGATTACATCATGCAAAGAAATCGTATCTGGCACGGGACATTTACTCGACATGATACTGCTTCTGACATGATTTTTCCCAGCGTCAAAACAACCGACAAGTTTAGAATTTCCCCGCGTGAACAGAAATAATTTTTTGGCTAGCGTCCGACAATTTACTAGCGTGGGACAATTTTTCAAGAGAAAAATGTCCCACATATACGCCTATCAGCTAAATATCTGTCTTATTTTTATTGGTCAAAATTGATCTTTGATGGTTGAAGTGGATGATGTTTAAGAATAGTCTTTGCCAAATGGCTCTTACTTTTCTCTTTACATTATAAATCGTTTATTTGGCCTAATGCAATTACGTTACCTTGTTATTTGTCCAACATAGATTTTGTTTTTTAAATTATTTTAATTTAATTTGTTTCAAAATGTGGCGACTATATTGTATTATTTTAATGGTTTGGGTCTTAGCTTTGCTTGTGTTTTTTTATGTCATACAAGGTCTGTATTATTTTTTTACATTTATTACGAGGCCTCTGTGCTTGCCACCCTTGTGGGTGTTATTGTTTCCTTTTAAATAGCCTTGATCTTCATTAATGTAGCAATTGTTGCTAGTGTTGAAGATTTGAGGACACATGAGGATGGCTTCATTGCAAAGTGACCTAAGAAGTGGTTGATCCCACAATAGTGTGTCCCACTTGTGGGACATCCTAATTTTTCCTAAAATTGCATATTTTAAAAAAAAAATAATGATTTAAGCCTGAAGGGGTTCGGGTTTGATTAAAGAGAGTTAGATCAAACCTCCTTGGATAGAACCTCCCAAGCTTAAATCAAAACTTTGATGAAGTCTTCTACACACTTATCAAAATGCTAACCAAAAAAAATTGCTTCACCTTTTACGGGATCAAATGATGTCATTCAAAAATTTCATTTTGTAAGTATATAGATCTTAGTATTAGCTTTACAAAAATATAATATGTATTATATTTTCTTTAATATTATATTTTTATAAATTTTATAATGAATGTAGGTCCCTTACAAAAAATATTAGACATGTATTCAAGACACTAGGAAAAATAACAAATATTGTTAGAAAAAACTAAAAGAATGCACTACACTCTACATTTATATCCTTGTTTCAATGGAGAAAAATTGATATTAATTCTAAGAGAAATGTGTAATGTAATACTATAGGTCTGAAACTTTTGTTAGTACAAATTCAAAAATTAATAATAAATAGAATATTGAATAAAAATTACCAAAAAAATATTCATGCCTAATTCTAATAAACCATGAAAATATTTTATTTGTTGTGAATGTTATGTGTTATTGTCAGAATTAGCCAAGATCAGCAAATGAGAACTAAGATCAACTTCCACAAAGCATAAACACATAAAAGCCAAAATGTATAATCAAGAGTTTACACCAAGAGTTAATGAAAATGTACAAAGTGCCTTGCTTATATAGGCAAGGAGAAGGAGGTGAGAAGGAGACAACCAACTATGACTAACCCTCTATGTGATGAACACATGTGCACAAGTGAAGGGTGATGGACAAATGTTTGGACAACCTCTCATAAGGTGAGGAAAGAATATCTCCAACCTCTAATGAGGTGAAGTGTCAAAATGACTAAGCTTATGTGAGCACATGTGGTGAGACAAAAAAGTGACTAACCTCAAAAGTGAACTTAGCCTTTAATGTCAAGGTTAAGTTAGACCTAGGCACTAAGTGTGACGTAAGTCTAGGTGTGGGTTAGGATAAACCCAACACTCTAACACCCCCCTTCAATTATACTTAGGGAGTAACAATACAAAGATGATGATGGGTCCCGGCTACTAGGCCATGTTAGGTACTCATGAACAAATTTCTCATAAGAGGAGAAAAAAGGAGAAAATTCAGTAGGAACAAAATTCCTCTCCAAAAGAGAAAAGATGCATGAAAGAAATGTACAAGTGAACAAGAAGAGTGATAGATGGAGGACTTAGAACCCCCCAAGGACTACTTCTAACACATAAGTACATGAAATATTCCCCCCATTGAGAGAGAAGAGACCAGGCATGTGACCCCCTTGAGAAACTGTGAAGTAATGAACTCCATGTGAGGAAATACTTCCTCCCAAAACTTATAAGAGAAGAGATGTAGTCTCCCCTCAAAATACCTCATGTAGTGCTAGTAGATGCTCAAGACTAGATGCTAAAGATGATCCATGATCGTTGAACAATGTTTCTACCCTTAGGAAGAAATAGTATGACAAAAGTGTGCATAAGATCCTCCCATTCCAGATAGGAACATACAGGAAGAATGATGAAGGTCTCTAAATTATGCACATGATTCAGAGATGTAGATGATGCCCATGATGTCTTTGAACAATGCTCAATGATCTCCAAGTCAATGTTGTCGTATGACGAAGATTTAGGAATAGGGACCATAGATGTATGGTGAAAGCTGAACTGATGTGAATCTAATACTTTTGTAGAAGGTGTCAAACTAGATAATGATGGAGTCTGATATGTAGACTCATAAGTATTTGCAGAATCAGTCACTATATAAGCTGAAATAGATGAGGCATGAACAAGTATATCTGAAGACGATAGTGATGCAACTTCATCGAAGCTAACATCGACGAGAAGATGAATGTCCTCAATGGTGTGATCCAAATCTGTAATGTGGGATTCTACAAACAATGATGTGATGTCTGGTAGATATACATCCCAATGTGGTAGATCTAGAACAATGATGATAATGTTCTAATGCAAGGAATCACTAAAAGTCATCCTGAATGAAACATCAGGTGGTGATTTTGCAATCTTACAGAACATTGAAAAAATAATGCATGAGAGAAATGAGGTCAGAGTGCATCCCCATGTTGAGTCCTCCCACAATAAGTACACTTGACTATGCAATGTCTAGACATGGTCTAATGTGCAAAATATCAAATTCAAAAAAGCCCCCCGAAACTATTGAAAGAGAGACCCCCCAGATTTTGGCACTTTATAATTTAGTTTGTTTTACAAAACAAATTTGACCAGTGCATGGGAAATGTAAAAACATGAACTTTTGTAAAAAAATGGTTCTTAATTCCAAGCTACTAAGCAAAAGTTATTACATAAACAAGTTCTCGTAAAATATGGTTAAATTTAATAATTGATACTAAAAAAGCAAAACAAATGCCTATTTGTGAGGTGAATATGCCCTTCCAACCACTTGTTGGAATAGAGGTGAAATGAAGAATTGAAAGGGTTTGATTGTGAGGGGGATTTGGCCTCTTGCCAACCTGGACCTCACCCTTTGTCTTCGATAGACGAATAAAAGATGAACTTTATATATTGACTTAATATGTTAACAATTAAATGCTAATTTTATATGTCAGTTTTATATGTCCATAAGATATTGTGACTTTGAAAAGTCACTTACAAAGCTCCAATACAATTTTTCCCCAAAATTAAAAACAATAGCCCCTTACAAAACTTTGTTGACCCCAATATTAAATAACTCTCCCCTTACAAGTTTGAAAACAGCTTAGCAAATTTGCTTAACTAGTAGTCAGTAAATGTTTAAGTTGATGTCAAACCATAAAGTGAGCATCCCATAACAATAAACAACCATAAAGACTCCAAACAAATAATGACCTTGAACCGGTCAAAGAGAGATGCAGGGGTATCACAAATGCAAAAGAGTCCCAAATGGACTCTAAAACTGGAGTCCGATGGCACCAAAAGAGGCTTGAATTGAGGGCGTAGAGTCCGACAGGGGGACGAAATGCAGTTGCAGGGTCAAAGAGGCTGTTGAGTAAGCAAATTTTTTGAGCAACCAAATAACAATGTTGGTCCTTTATGCTGACAAAACTGTTGTTCAGCGCCAACAAAATCTCAGTAACCAGTTGTGAAGGGGCATCTAAAATCCCAAAATAGTTGACAGCATACATCTACAGGAAATGGTGTCACACCACGACCCTAGCAGCGAAGAGGAGATTTGAAAATAACAACCCAAAGACGCAAAATGCAGACTTGACCGTGAGTGAAGACCGGCTTTGACCTTAGTTATGGTGAAGAAGCCATGAACAATAGGATTACAATGCGAGCATAGTAGATCTGGTAAATAGCAAAAAAAGAGCGAACAACCAAAGTTGAACAAAAAACATCAGATCTCCAAAGAGATAAACGACGGCCGGCTAAGATCACCAAAATGCCTCACAATAAAGCATCTCATGGGAGAGAAAGGAGTTTGGCGGGTCTTGTGTTGAGTGGTGTCACCATTTCAGTGAGAGCAATCTCTGTTGAGGGCCAACCTACGCTTTGAGGCCTGCGGCCCTATGAAATAGGACGTGGCCCTTTGAAATGCTATACGTCGCTCTTCCTTTCTTCAAATATCTGCCTCACAATATCTCTTCAAAGAAGACTGCAAATAGGGCAGAGGCCGAATAGGCCACAAATCTGCCGAAGAACCCTTCACACAAAGAAATGCTTGCCCACAACAAGAAAACTAGATGAACCAACAATACCTACAAAAACTACTGATTTTACCCAAAATGGGTAGATGAGCATAGGGTTGAAAGGCCCTCTGCTAATTTTTTTTATTTTTTACAACTTTTCTATACAGAATTGATTTTAGTACATGAATCTAAAAATTGCAAAACAAAAATATCGAAAATAAACCCTTGAAAAAGCTAAGTGCTTGAATTTTCTCAAAATGAGAAGTGTTTCACTTGCATGGTTCAGATACCATGAAAGAATTAGCCATGATCAACAAATGAGAACTAAGATGAAATTCCACAAAGCATAATCACATAAAAGCCAAAATGTATAATGAGAGATTACATCAAGAGTTTACACCAAGAGTTAATGAAAATGTACAAAGAGGCTTGCTTATATAGGCAAGAAGAAGGAGGTGAGAAGGAGACAACCAACTATGACTAACCCTCTATGTGATTCAAACACGTGTGCACAAGTGGAGGGTGATGGACAAATGTCTTCAACCTCCCATAAGGTGAGGAGAGAATATCTCCACCCTCTAATGAGGTGAAGTGTCAAAATGACTTACATCATGTGAGTACGTGGTGAGACAAAAAAGTGACTAGCCTCAAAAGTGAACTTAACCTTTAATGTCAAGGTTAAGTTAGACCTAGCCATTAAGTGTGACTTAAGGTTAGGTGTGTGTTCTAGGATAAACCCAACACTCTAACAGTTATGAAATAATATCACTCAATAAAAAAATAATTAAAAAAATAAAAATTGATTAATTTTTTAAATGATAGAAATAATTCTTTATTTTTTTTTTTAAATTATACCTTAAATCTATATAAAATATTCAACTTATTAGTCTACATCATCCTTAAATTCTTGATTATTTGTTCTCTATTATTGAAACAAATTAAAAAATACTAAAGAATAATGATTTTGAGCATCCCACTTAGACCAAAAAATGAGACACACTATTGTGGGATCACCCAAACTTGTTTCCAAAGTCTTTAATGAAGTGTGTCTTTTGAAACATCTCCAGATGTAGTTCTTCTCATTTGAGAGTTTGATAGTGCTTACAAATTGGTTTGAAATTTTTTTTAACTAGTTATTTTGTTGGGAGGGTTCCCTGTTGGGAATTAAGGTGTCTCAACCTTGTCAATTCCTAAGTTTATTTCTTGTTTAATATTTTCTCGTAGTATTTAACATTTGTGCTCCATCAAAAAGGGTGTTTGTTTTTTAGTTGGCAATTTTGCCATATTTTGGTGCCTTAAAAATTGGTATATTAGTTGTCAAAAGATGTCCACTTAGTGGTATATTATGAAAGACTATTTTTAAGCATGTTATGGCAAATTCTATGACAACTGTAAGGGTCAAAAATAGGAAAATTTACTTTAGACATGAGAGCCTAATTTTGCACTGAAATCTTGCCTATCTTGTTGTTCATGCCTCATGAGAGGTTTAGCACATGGTTTTGGTAAACTACAAATGGTTTCCTCTTTGCCAAATGTTTATAAATTGGAGGCTTGAGGAGTAGTTTGTATGGTTGAGTGTACCATTATGCTACAAGAATTGCTCCAAGAATTAAGTGTTGTTGTTGTACTCTTGTAAGCAATGTGCTCTGCAAATTTATGTAGTTTTGTTTTGGATTTGTGATTATTGAGCAAGCTTTTGGAGTGTAGGGTTTTTTCTCCCGAAAGGGTTTTCCCCACGTATATCTAGTGTTATGGTATTATCTATTTATTGTTGATTTTATGTTTTATATCTTCTTCTCTGCTACTATAAAGATTAAAATTTGCACAATAATCTCCTCATTAGGTTGGTGTAGGAAGCATTTCCACATACATTGCTTCCTTTCAGTTTCTAACAGCCTGGCCAATTTTTGTTGTAGTTGTGAGTTAGAGGGTTTTTTGTACAATCTTCATTTGAGTGGGAGCTTGCATAGAGTATTTTGTGAACTTACTGCAAGAAGAAGATGGCAAGTGTAATGCCCTGCCATGCAACCCTAGAGAAGGCTCAACTAAAGCAATAAAAGGGCAGAATACTTTTTTAAAAGATAGAAATAATGATAACAACATATAACCTAAACTGATAGCAACAAATTAAACTAACACCTCTAGGGATTACATAGTTGCATTAATGAAATTAACAATATTCAACAATATACATAGCTCTTTCGAATTACACAAACTATCAACTTGCTTACAACATCAGATAGATACATCAACATTTTTGTAATAAAGTTTACAAGTACAAAATAATCCATGTTATATAATTACATTGATATAGAAGCTCTCTTTTTTAGATACATCAAAATTACATAACAATTTCCACTGATACAAAAGATACAGATACAAATAACACAAATGTTGGTCTTCAAATACAGGTGCAAACTGGAATCATGAGAGTTACATCTTCTTTACAGGAGCCATGATGCCAGAAAACCAATGGAATTAAGCACAACCACCCAACTATGTGGAACCCTAAGGTCCACCCCCGTGCTATGAGATAACAATGAAGTCCCACAATGATAACAGATAAAAAATAAACAAGTAAAAGATCAACGTGGATACAACTTAGGAAATATAATAAGTGACTCAACAATGCTCCCAGAGGCACTAAGAACAATATAAAGATCACAGGAGGGATAACTAGGCTACAGTAGGAAGAGTATCATCGCATGGTCCTAACATGGGTTATCCTAGATGTCTCTCACTAGATGCCTGCCCCCATCTATGGTTATCCTGGCTGCCTCTCTCCAGGCACCAGGCCCATAGGGTAACACATGCAGAATCAACTATTCTTTCATGAAGACAAGGAAGTCAATCATGCCAACCAGGCCTTCTCATCCCATCCTTAGCCTAAATGAGCCCTACAATCATGGGTGAGGCATCCATTTATCTTATTTAACATGTTAGCTACCCAATCCCCTCCTAGGTTAATTATTAGGTTATCATTTGGTTACAACTTTCAAAGGGTTATCTAGGTAGCCACTTTGGGCACTAGCCCCGTAATGAAATCCACTCTCCTACATGCGCCTAGTAACCCTAACCATCATAACAAGTACATAATAACATAGCAAGGTATCACTCCTCTTGCATGCAATCATAATCACTAAATCAATCTGAGATGCTCAAGTCACATTCATTTCCATTTCTAATCACCAAGAGCCTCATGCAAAACTAGGAACAATACAAAAACTCTGAATAAATAAGTTCAACACCTAAGATCAAGCAACTAGGCCTCTGGAGATAATAACTTAAAAGTAGAAAAAAAAACAAGTACAAGCAACCCATCTTTAAATTGATCCTAAAAACTACTAGGAAAATTATCAAACACTAAGGGTAGTAGTGAGACACAAATCGCAAATAATTCTAAATTTAGGATTTAAACTATAAACATAATTCAATGAAAATCACAACAGTATTAGATCAACGTTTAAAGAACATGACAACTTGCAAACATAATGTCATTCAACTCAACATCATAACTACCCTAACGAGATTCAATTAATTAATAACATAATGATTTATTATTTATAATACTAATTTAGATTAACTTACTAAAATAATTATTAATCTCTATAATTCTATTAATCTTTCATAATCTATAAGTTAAATAACTTTGAATAATAATACTAACTTAAATTCGAACTAACTTAAATCAATATTTAAAATAACACATCTATCTAATATTTATATTATAGAATCAGTTGAGACAATATATATATATATAAAGAGGTCTTATTACACCACAACCTACTTATGTACAAAAGGATAAACTACTTGTATTCTAATTAATCAAGTGTAGTCTTATACATAATAGATAGATATTATATTCGAATATACATATGCTAATTAACGAAATTGACTAAACTTTCATTAAACAAAGTAGATACCCTTAATCAAATCCATTTAATAAATTGATTAACTACAAAGGAATGACACAGCCAAAAGAATTCACGTATATAATTAATTCCAATAGTTATTAACTAACCTAAATAATTCTAATAAGAAAATTGCCCAATAGAAATATGAAGAATTTGGCTACCATCCTACAGATTACTAAAATGATGCAAGGAATATATCTTATCAGACATGATGAAATTTAAAATAAAAATTGTCCATTATGACACAAGTCAGAGAATCACTTCAAAATAGCAATTTACTATTATGTGGAAATGTACTATATTCATCATTAGGTAGATTTACAAAATGAACTAGATGTATGATTCTCAAGTATCAAATATAGGGACTTACTAATCAAATGATTCAGGTAGAGATATTTTATATGAAAAGGATTCTCATTATCCCCAACTGAATTGAAGGAAATGAAAGCAATTTGTTGAAAATATATTAGAGCCATGTTGGACATTCCAACTGAGGTTTTGTCATGCCTTAAAGAGAGAGACCGTATGAAGATTTACGAAGAATGATTGCAGGAGATGCCAAGGCATTCCAAACCATAAGTAGCCTGAGGATAGTTATGGCTGTTGATAACTGAGAGGGGGGGGGGGTGAATCAGTTATCCTAATTATTTCCCTTATTGAACTTTCTTATTAATTGATGCAGCATTGAATCAAACACTAAAACATTAACATGAAATAAGAAACACATAACACAGTATTTTTGACGTGGAAACCCTGTTAAGGGAGAAAACCACGGGGTGATTAACCCAAAATTATTCTCTGTTAGAAGAATAGGAGATTACAAAAATGGCACTTGCCAATTAGGGCTCACTGCCCGAGCACACTGCTCACAAGAGGCCCACTGCCTACAAGAAGACACACTATCTACAAAGTGATAAGAATCACAGTCTTGAACTGATTGGAAGCATCTGCATATGCTGGAGTTCAGTTCCGGTTAGGCTCAGTACACTGATCTGCTGCACTTCATCTTTCCTCTGTTCTTTGTTCTGCTATCTTTCACATACCGGATCCTTTTTGCTACTTCTGCTCTGTTCTGGACTTATTCACATATATCTTCACACCATCACACCCTTCACAACTAAATCCATCCTCTATATATATCCGCACAAGTAATTTCATCACCTTTCTAGTCGGCATCCGAAACAGTCTAGTTTCTTACAAACTCTTGTTCTATCGGCTGAATCCTTCCTCACCAAGCAATGCGGATCAAGCATATACTTGTAGATATCATTAATCATGTTGGCCAAACATGATTCATGCCTTCACAACTTCTATCATCAACAGTAACACATCCGGAAAGTAGTCTGATACTCTGTCAGTCAGTTCTTCCTCTGTTTTCACTGTCTCTCAGGAATCCGGTACTCAACTGTTCATATCTTTTTCCTTGTCCATCACCGGAGGCTAAATCCTTGGAATATACCACTCAAGGTAGTCCTCTTGACTTCCCCAAATCCGCACTGCACCAAGACACTTCCTCTGAGAGATCCGGACCAATCTGTCGGACCTTGCCACATGCTCTGTTCTTGTTCACCGGACCACAACATTCTTTATTCTGACTTCCGGTAGAGACACATCATGACTTGCGGATATGTGTGATGACCTTTGTTGCCATCAATGACAACAACCATGACTCCATATAGTGTCTCTTGCCAACAATCTCCCCCTTTGGCAATGATGGCAACACTTAGTGAAAAATGACTAAGTGTTTTCACTATGCTCCCCCTTTGCTGATGCTCTGTCTTTATATACAATTTCCGGAACTCCCCCTTAGTTGGATTCCTCATTTTTCACTGCTCCTCACTCCCCCTTTGACATCAATGGCAAAGGGTGGGGTCCGCACACCAAAATTTTCAAAAATTTTCTATACATAGCCGATTATTTACATACTCACATATACTGAAGAATGTCTGCAAAGGATGTCTGCAATTGGATCATTTCTGTAGCCCAACTTTGCTTCATTCTGTCCAAAATTGAAATGTGACCACTCAACAAAAATGCAAAAGCTTCTGCCCGCTTGAGATCTGTCGGATCTTTTGTTTGGGCGGTGGTCTGAGCATCACTGATGGCCTCATGCATAGTTTCCAACTTAGGGATTATAATCCGTCTAAGTTCTCCCATCCGGTTAGTGATGTTCTTCCTTTCCTTCTCAAGATTCTTTATTTCATTCAAGACTGCAATAGTCTGACATTCTTGATTTATTATGGAGGAAGAGAGAGGATCAAAACTTTGAGATAAGCTTTGTAGCTTGTCCTGTTCCTCTTTTATTTTCTTGTCAATTGCTGCTGTTGCCTTTGACTAGGATATACAAAATTTGTAGATGTCACCGCCATCCTTAAGAGCATTCTCTAAGCTCTTTATTCCAATGCTCACAATCTTCCTATCCTTAGAGATTAATTCTAATACTTCTGAAAATCTTTTATCCAAAAATTCCTTCCGGACCTTTTCTTCAGCTGATTTTTCTAGAGAATCAAAATGTGTATCAACACTGCTGACTAAGGTTTTTAGATTACCGGAAGAGGAGGCTGTCGGATCTATTTGGATTGATGGCATAATCTTTACAAGTACTCCGGAAGCAGCCTCTATCAACTCACAGTCTTCCATATGAGACTTCAGGAGTTTTTCATTTGCCTTGGCATTTGCAAATGAAGCTATCTTCATTGTTTGTACCGGAGAGAGAGAGTCAAAGTCGAATGGGCCTTTTAGAAGCTCCGGTTCATCAATCTCTAAAGTGTCTTTGCTCAAAAATTGTTGAACAGTTTGTGCAGTGTCTCTTGCCGGAGACAAATGTTTCTTTTCTTCTGCAGTCTTGGAACTGTCAACCTCTTTGTCTTTCACCACTGCTTCCTTCTCCTGTAATTGCTCTTCTTCTTTGGATCCGGAGACTGTAGGGGAAACCGGAGGAGAGATGCTTGTATGTTCAGGGCCCACTTCTTTTGGAACAGATGATTCCAAATCCGCAGCTGTTCCTACACCTAAGTCCTCTACAACAGGAAGATTGAACCTTTTGAAGGCCTTCTGGAGGATCTCTTCTGTTTCTTGGGCCACTTTGTCAGTCTCACCAAGCATGAGTTGATTCATCCTGGCTTTACTTCTGAACTCATCTTTGCAGTCCTTGAAGATTATGTTCATTGTCTTGGGATCAATTTGAGGATATAGCTGAATAGCTATCTGCTCCCGGATCTCAAGATCTTTTGCATGAGCATTGTTCTTTCTTACTTCTAATTCCTTTTCTAGGCTTTTAGAAATAAGAGATATGATCTCAATGAAAGCCTTATTGTATATGTTCAGATATTTGACTGTGGCTTCCTGAAGAGTCTTTTGGTCAGCCTCACTGAAGTCATCATAAGATTCAGTCATTGGTTGAAGGTTTCCATCCACCGTGACCGACTTGATTACATTCTCTAGAGACAGAGTGGGCTTTTCAACAGATACCTCCGCCATTTCATCCTTGTCTTGGCTTGTGGAGGGTTTACCGGATCCTTTCTTCTTCTGTTTCTTTATTTCTTTTACTCCCTCATCTGACTTTGTTTCCTCTTCATCCTTTTGGCTTCCATAAGCCCTTGTGGCTTTTGTCTTGGATCTCTTACCGGATGCCTGGACTTCCGGTTTTGAACTTTTGGTTGAGGGAGGTGCAGATCTTTTTGATGATCTGGTCCGGGTGGGAGTTTCAACCGGAACACTTTCTTTACTTTTCTCTTCTTCCTCAGCCTTCCTCCTCTTTTCCCGGCTGGCATCAAGTGCCTCTTTTGAGATGCCTAGGCCTTGAGCAATATGCTCAACTTCTTTTCTTACCTTCCTCTTTATCTCCGGTTCCCTGAGTTCTACATGTAACTTTACACTCAGTTCCTCAAAGGTTCCGAACCTTTCTGCCTTGGGATCTTTGGGCTGGCTTAGCATGTGTTGAACATGAAGCTCTACTATCTGTTCATCCACTTCATACCCCATGGGCATGATCCAGACAGTCCTTGGCTCCACTGCCTCCATCAGACACTGATCTGTTTCTACCATGAAGCATACTGTGTCTTTGTATTTTTCAACAAGGGATTGGGGTATTCTTTCTCTTGCATGAATCATGCTTTGGAAGTTCTTGAAGTAACCCCATAGAGCTGTATTTCTTGCTTTTGCATCCCCAAGTTCATGCAAATAGTCTCTGATTTGAATGGCAACCGGTCTGTCATTCTGCCATATCCATCCACTGGATCCGGGAAGCTCATTCATGTAGTAAAAGAAGAGACAAAGGATCAGATTGCCATATTTGAAGGAGTTTTTCTTGTCCTTCTTAATCTTCTGCAGATTTTCAAAGAGTTGGTTTACTAGAAGTTCGCACAAGTCATAGTCTGCATTCTCCTTCAACATCTGATAGGCTGTGTAGATTACAGTTCCCGGTACTGAATTTTCCCTACTGGAGTGATAGATTTTGTAACCAATTATCATAGCTGCAAATTTGACATCCGGTTCAATGATATCATCAACTGTCATAGCTCTCTTGTCAAACTTGGATCCGGTTGCATCACTGACTGCCTGATTTTTGACAGATTTGAGAACAGGTAATCCACCGGATGAGTGCAGACCGGTTACAGCCCTAATTGCATCCTTGGTGATCTTGAAGGGCTTGTTCAACCATAGGAAGTTGTCATGTACTCTACTTAGTACATACCGGACCCATTCATCTTCTTCAAAACAGGGGAAATGAATGCACTGTGCAAAGTGTTTGTCCTGGATGGCTTTATACTAAGGTTTGATCTCAAAGGAGTCATCTATCAATTGTTTGTGATAGATATCCATCAGTTTTGTTTCTCCAAAGTCTTCAAGATTCACATCGATGTAAACCCTAATATCTTCCGTATGCAATATACCATGAGGAACACTAGAGAAGGCTCCTAGTGGATCTACCTCCAATGATTTGTAAGGATGTTTCTTGAATGAGGGGCAAGGTCTATCAGAGATCTTAACTATATTTGGAGTAGCCATTCTTCAAAGATTTGTAGTGAGGTAATGAAAAATGGAGAATACCTTATGCGCCTTCGATTTGCACGGAGTGATTGGATTGATTTCTTTATGCAATGACTTCGGCAGGAGATCCTTGGTGTGCTTGATGAATCTTGTTGCAGAGCTCCACTATTCGCTTCTTCTTGAGTGCAGAATGAGCAAATGACTTTTGAGAAATCCCTTATATTGCTCCGCGAACCCTAATATCTGTCTGCAATAAATGCTTCACCTACATTATTCTGGTTTGCCTTGTCTGGATAGCTTGGAGTATCCCGGATTAGTCCTGATCTGCGAATATCATCCAGATCTTTCAATCATGAATAAATCGAGGTAACATATTACAAGAACATCCCAAACACTCTGTCCAATCCGCAGAACAAGATAGTGCACTTCCGGATCTCTCCGGACCTTTTTGTAATCCTTTGTCATACCGGAGCATCTCCCTGAACAGGTCTTATTTGATCGATCACAGCTTCTTCATAACTCCATGCGGACCTCTGAAAACTTGACTGAAGCATCTCAAGACTCATATCTACAAACCCTTTAATCCGCATCTTGTGCCACATCCGGCACCACTTGTTTGGCTGGGGGAACAGGATTTTCTTTGAGTCTCCCCCTGAGCCTGAGCTCACTTTTTAATTTCCGGAAGAAATATCAGCACCAGAGTCTGGTGCGGATCCAACCTCTACATTCTCTGAACTTTTCTTCACCCAAATCTTGCTCATCTGATTCCTAACTTCATCCGCATTCATCTTTTGTTTACCCTTGTCTTGATTCTGATTATACACCGGACCTCTTTTGTCCTGATACTTGTTTCTGCAGACTTTAGCATTATGACCGGACCTATTACAGATTTGGCAAATAGCATTTCTTTGCATATTTGACTGATATCCTCTTGATCTGCATTGATTAGCCATATGGCCTACTCTATTGCATGTAAAGCATCTACCTTTGAATGATTTGTTTACTTGCATAATTCTGCATTCATGGGATTTGTGTCCATACCTTTTGCAGTTGAAGCACTGTCCGGAGAAGGATGAATTAATCTGATTCATTCTCATTCTGCACTGATTAGCTTTGTGACCAAAGTGGTTGCAGCTGTGGCAGTATGCATTGAAGGATGGATATCTTTGAGCATTTGGCTGTCTTACCGGAGGTCTTCTAGGCCTGCTCCTTGGATTTTCTGATCCAAGATTCTTCTGACCGGATCCGGAGCTTTCTCCTTTCTCATATCCCAAACCATACTTGTCATCTGTCCTCTTTTGACTTCCAAGAAGAACTTCAAGTTGAGCAGAACTTATCTTGAATTTCTCTTTATATTCATTTGCTGTTTGAAGGTCTCTTTTGAGAGAGGCAATTTGATCCTCAAGTTTTTCTTCATTATCTTTGGCATCTTCAAGATCAGATTCAAGATGTCTGATAATCCTGTCCATCTGGTGGCATTCTTCTGATTTTTCTTTAAGAGATTGTCTTAGATTGTCTTCAGCCTTTCTTTTTTCTTCAATCTCTTGGGTAAACTTTATAGTTCCTGATTCCATTTCATGTCTTAACATAATGACTTCTTTAGATAACTTTTCACATAACTTGGTTTGCTCAGTCAATTCTTCATTTGTATTGCTTTCTTCACTTTGTCTTGCCAACTGTTGGAGCAGCTCCTTTCTCTTTTTCATAGAGAGACTTAATTTGTCTTTTAATTCTCTCATGAATTCATCAGCCTGTTTGAGTCTTTCCTTTAATTCACTGACTTTAGAATTTGACTGTTCAAGATCCTCAAGAGCAGTCTTGAGTTGCTCCCTTAAACCATATGCATCCATTTGAAATCCCAGATCTTCCTCAAGCTGTTAGGCTCTATTAGGAGGAACTTAGCTCTGATACCAATTGTTGATAACTGAGAGGGCGGGGGGTGAATCAGTTATCCTAATTATTTCCCTTATTGAACTTTCTTATTAATTGATGCAGCATTGAATCAAACACTAAAACATTAACATGAAATAAGAAACACATAACACAGTATTTTTGACGTGGAAACCCTGTTAAGGGAGAAAACCACGGGGTGATTAACCCAAAATTATTCTCTGTTAGAAGAATAGGAGATTACAAAAATGGCACTTGCCAATTAGGGCTCACTGCCCGAGCACACTGCTCACAAGAGGCCCACTGCCTACAAGAAGACACACTGTCTACAAAGTGATAAGAATCACAGTCTTGAACTGATTGGAAGCATCTGCATATGCTGGAGTTCAGTTCCGGTTAGGCTCAGTACACTGATCTGCTGCACTTCATCTTTCCTCTGTTCTTTGTTCTGCTATCTTTCACATACCGGATCCTTTTTGCTACTTCTGTTCTGTTCTGGACTTATTCGCATATATCTTCACACCATCACACCCTTCACAACTAAATCCATCCTCTATATATATCCGCACAAGTAATTTCATCACCTTTCTAGTCGGCATCCGGAACAGTCTAGTTTCTTACAAACTCTTGTTCTGTCGGCTGAATCCTTCCTCACCAAGCAATGCGGATCAAGCATATACTTGTAGATATCATTAATCATGTCGGCCAAACATGATTCATGCCTTCACAACTTCTATCATCAACAGTAACACATCCGGAAAGTAGTCTGATACTCTGTCAGTCAGTTCTTCCTTTGTTTTCACTGTCTCTCAGGAATCCGGTACTCAACTGTTCATATCTTTTTCCTTGTCCATCACCGGAGGCTAAATCCTTGGAATATACCACTCAAGGTAGTCCTCTTGACTTCCCCAAATCCGCACTGCACCAAGACACTTCCTCTAAGAGATCCGGACCAATCTGTCGGACCTTGCCACATGCTCTGTTCTTGTTCACCGGACCACAACATTCTTTATTCTGACTTCCGGTAGAGACACATCATGACTTGCGGATATGTGTGATGACCTTTGTTGCCATCAATGACAACAACCATGACTCCATATAGTGTCTCTTGCCAACAATGGCGTAATGGAAGGCAGCACTATATCAAATATTGAGGTTGGGTAAACATTGGTAGACATGAACGCATAGTGGACACATTGACAAGGCACATGAACTGCGTTGTCATCTCATAAAAAGTAATGAACGTGGTAAATATTCAAGATAGGTTCAGTGGATAGGCATGCCAACCAAATTCCCCAAAGAGATGACATTTCTTGGAATTCAAGGATCGCAACTGCTAATTAGGTAAAATATACTAGTTCGACACCAAAACAAGAGGATTGATCAGACCAATTAGGAGCAGTGATTCTTTAGTTGAAATATATGCCATAAGGCAAACATATAGCTAAAAGCTTAAGCCAGCTTAAAAAAATGATGATAAATCTAACCTGAGGTAAAGGTAAGTCCACTACCAATACATAAATGAGTTTATTGCTGAGCATAGAAGATTGCAAATATAAATTTATTAACTGAAACCAGAATGCCTCCTTGAGGCCGATTTACCAGGGTCACCCACAGTCAAGTGAAATAAGTGTAATTTAATTGGTGCAATAGTTGCAGTTAGCCAGTGTGCCATGATTGGAAGAAATGACCAGCTGGCACCAAAGATTGCCTAATATGTAAAATGGAATGGTCTTAGATGAGTATGTATGAGGATAACTTTTTGGCAACCCCTAATTAGGGCAAATCAACAAAACCTCAAATTATCTCCAAACAATTTTTAGAGAAGGGTAACAAATGCCTAGATAAATCATCTCATGTCATTTGAATGTTTTCTACTAGATGTTCTCAGTAGAATGGTTTTAAACAAA
Source organism: Cunninghamia lanceolata (assembly GCA_027924645.1). Taxonomy (NCBI): domain Eukaryota; kingdom Viridiplantae; phylum Streptophyta; class Pinopsida; order Cupressales; family Cupressaceae; genus Cunninghamia; species Cunninghamia lanceolata. Next base: position 15,922,289 of record BSBN01001121.1, on the reverse strand, counting down.
TAACTTAGGTGAGCATAACAATTTGCAAGATTTGAGGAGAGCTAGAGGAAAGTATGAACAAAAAATGAAGTATCTCATGTATTTAACATGGAGGAGATAGATTGCATCTAAGGAGTATGATGGCAGCAAGTATTTCCTAGATTCAAGATATTAGCTTACAGTTTTCCAGTATGGCAAATTGGGAAGACAAAATCAACAGGTCAAATGAACACCATATCACACAGATTGAAATGGTGACAGGAGGACATATTATCAAAGGCTATCAACTTATCAGTATGATTCTCAGATAGATAGAACTACAAGAGAGAGAGAGAAAAGAAAGATTCATCCAGAGAACTAAATTACCTCAAGTAAAATTAAATGTTATTATACTATTCAACATACCCAAATTTTATTATTCCCAAGCTTAAGAGTTCTCCCTCCTTCCTCCAATTCTTCTTCTATAAAAGCTTTTTCCAAAAAAATCTTTCTGTCTCTAAAGATCTTCAAAATTCCCTTTCAAATAATTCCCATATCGCAAAAATAGACAAAACCAATTAATTCCCCACTCCAACATTTCCGTTACTTAAAATCCACCTTTTCCCAAAAAATTTAAATGCAATAAATCTCTACTTACATGGAGAATCTCAAATCTGGAAATTTATTACCCACTCACGACAATTACATTCAAATAAATTAATGAACAATATAAAATAATATCTTTCAAACTGTACAAAATAAATATGTATTCATCTAGTATAGTATTAAATACTTATAATTTATTTGTTATTATTATTATTAATTATTAAGATTATTAATTTAATCAATTATTTAATATTCTACAAATTTCACATTATTTATTTACAAAACAAATTAATAATTCCATTAATGAAACAATAGACCGACTAGACAACTCAAACTACATACCAAACATATCTCGATGGCAACACACTAAAGAATGACAGAGACTTACCACCATGCACCAAACTGACTAAATTGATGGAACCCAAGACAAAGAACCCATCCTCATCAAGGATGATAACAACTGGGGAACCTCATGTTATCTCCCTTCCATAATATCCATTGGTATGAAGGCACGTTCAGACCTGCCAATTTAGGTTGAGTCAATGCCTGGTATCTACAACCCTGCATCAAACAAAAGTGTCGAATACAACATATATATAATCATCCAACAATCATACTGTGACAGGGAGTCGCAGTGTAGCAGGGTAGTCATCATGAGTAATACCACACTATCCCTTCACAAAACACATCACATATATCCACAATTAGCAAATTCATCATTAACTAATCAACTACATAACACCTCATCAGATAGCTGCATAAATCACATAGTAAACTAATCTACATAATCAATTAACTCATAATTGGTCACATAACGTACTAATCATGAAGTATCAACAGTGTCATCATAATAAACATAAATGAGTGCCATCCACTACATCAAAATAGTAAATCCATCATCAGTAATATGGCATAATGTCTAGCAATAAAGAAATAACTACAAGTCCAACAGAAAGCCAAAATGAGGGGCACTAAAGCAAGCACATCTAGAAGAATAGAGATGGAGAAGTTTAATGGTGGTAACTTTGAGTTATGGAAACTTAAAATGGAAGATATGCTTGTAGACAGAGATTTATGGGATGCAATATCCAGTACTAAACCTTCAGGCACGAAACAAGAAGATTGAGATCTAATGGATTGGAAAGATAAGGGTCTTGTGAGACTCTATTTGGCTAAATATATTTTTTTAAATGTTCATGAAGAGGCTATAACACAAGTCTATATGGAAAAAGCTTGGAAAAATTTATGAGGCTAAATTCTTGGTAAATATGTTATTCTTGAGAAAGAAGTCATACTCTCTGAGAATGGAAGATGGAGGATATGTAGTTGACCACCTGAACACATTTAATATGCTTGTTGCCTAGTTGAGTTCTGTTGGAGTGCAAATAGAGGAGGATCATTGCATGACTTTTCTTTATTCTTTTCTAGATTTGTGGGACCACCTTGTGATGGCCATTAGGAGTACTACCACCAAGTTTAAGATGGATGAGGTGGTTGCATCATTACTTTCAGAATAGATGTGGAGAAAGACTTCAAAAATGGCTAAGAAGGCTCTTGTGGTTCGTGGTATATCAATAATTTAGTGGTGCATTCATATGTGGAATTTCTATTTGCAAAACAAAAGGGCACACACAAAATGTCACTTGCTTAATGGCCTCGCATTTGACTTATGCATTACCCTACTATATGCTAAAAATTGATGACCTCAACAAATACAATCATCTTCAACATATTCATTACACACCAAGGTGCAACTGCTATTTTTATCTATATTATATGTGCCACTTATATTGTAGTGTTTAAGCCCCTAACATTCCATGTGGTTATCTTCATTGCCTCCCAAGAGAGGGGCTTCCTCCATTGATTCCAAAAAATTTGTTATGTGAAGCTTGGCTCTTTTGGCAATCCTCCTCCTCTCTCTTTTTATTTGTCTTCTTGCCCTTATTTTTTTTGGATTTCAAATTTTGCTTGGAAATCTCCAACCCTATTTAGTTGAGGATGCTAGTTTCTACTATCCCAAACTCATCTTCTCCCATGGAATCATTTTCCTCCCAATCCGTATCAAAATAATTTTCATCCTCCACACTTTTTTCCTTCAGATGGGAAAGGGCGATAGGCTTAGGGATAGCCATCACCATGGAAGTCATTGTATCCTTCCGTAAAGCCACATCCTTGTTAGAAATGAAGGTAAACAACTATTAATGCAAAATTGATTAGAACTATAATATAGATATTTAACTATGCAGAACCAAAATGGAGATGGATGAAATCAACACAAAGAAATAACAGAACTGAAGATCAAACACATAACACATTATTTACGTGGAGAAATTCTTTTGGGAAAAAAACTCCACAAAAGAAGAGATGCACCAGTCTGTATTAACTTTAATAGAGTTTACAATACAACACTAACAATCTCCTCTTAGGTCTTCAATCATGCAGCGTCTGTAATACACATCCACACTCATAATACAATATCCTCTTAAAAGAGTGTTGCCTTCTAGGGAAAAAAACCCTAACATAACCTCCACCATCAGATCTATGACCTAATGATAAATGGTCTAGATTGACTATGAAATTAATATATTCTACAAGGCAATTTTCTAAAAATTTCTTTTCAGGGTCACTACCCCCGAACCCTCGCTAGGGGGGGTGGGAACATTAGTGGGAGGGAAAGCCCCCCCACACCCCCCATTGAGTACAAGGATCCAAAGTGTGGCTGAAACAAGATCACTACTAGGTGAATACTTCATCCCTTATGAATGATTTACAAACAATATTAGGATTAATTAAATACATAGGAATTACAAGGTTGATGGTACCTTAATCCTAACAATCCTCGAGGCCCTTGTCAGAAGGAGGCTCTGCCATTATTTGGGGCTTGGCAATAGCCGTACTCAAAAAAAAATTTGTCCACACTTTATGTTGAGCAGAAGGACAATTATTGGTAGAGTGATCCCTCCTCCTGCAAGATAGGCAAAAATGTTTTTTTTCTTCGACTTCTACCGATTGCATCTAGATCCTGAAAACCATGGATAAAACAATGTTTTTTGGAATCAATCTTATGGATAGTATCTTTATCCTGCCATATATGTATGAATTGGTTTCCATTATTTCTTCATCGATCTCCATTAGCGCACCAAGAGAATTCCTAATTTTCTTTAGACATTCATCAACCCATAAATCTATCGGGAGGTTGTAAAATCTCAGCCAGATCGGTTCTTTCATCGAGGCATATTTCATGAGATCAAAATTGGGGGTTCCATCTTTGAATAAAGAGATACGAATTTCCTTCCATCCAAACTCTGCTATTTAGTCTTTCTTCACAACCCTCCTTACTTAGGAAGATGGTTATGAATAAACTTTTAGGTAAAAATTTCAATACAAAGGTACTCTTCTAGTTGTTCTTCACCCATTCTTCTATTTCAACCCTCATTTTTTTCCTCCCATGAATATGAAAATAATCACATTTTCTCTCATCATCAAGAGATTTTCCTTTGCTTCATCAGACAAATCAATCTCAATACCATTGAAATCCGTTGAAATATCCTATGGAGGTTTCGAAATAGCATTGTCTTGCACTTGCTTTTTTCATGTGCGACCTCATTTGCAAGCCATTCTTACATAATACACTTAATCTCTAATCCTTTAATTTTATGAGACATGTATATATATATATATATATACATATATATATATATATACATATATATATATATATAGATATATATATATATACATATATATATATAGATATATATATATATACATATATATATATATGTATATATATATATATACATATATATATATATGTATATATATATATGTATATATATATATGTATATATATATATATGTATATATATATATGTATATATATATATATGTATATATGTATATATATATATATGTATATATATATATGTATATATATATATATACATATACATATATATATATACATATACATATATATATATAGATATATACATATATATATATATACATATATACATATATATATATATATATGTGTGTGTGTGTGTGTGTGTGTATAGAGAGATTGTAGAAAGAAATCTGATTGTTTGATAGTTCTATAATAATAGTTTACATGGAAGATCTTTTGTCCCTGGAATTGAACATTAAATCATAATCATCTTGACCCAAAAAATGAATTATATGTCAATAGCAGTTAAGTTAGCTTAATGACCATTAAAATCAACAATATTGGTGTGCAACAATCATTCTCATCAACTAAACATAATGTACTAGTTGTTAAAAAGAGAGCTATTGAGAGAGAGAGAGAGAAGTAGTTTTTGAGTATAATGAGCATTCTAAGTTGGAGGTTTCTAGTTCACAATTTCCTACATTCGTATGTGGCATTTATGTTTGCAAAGAAACAATCAATCTGAAACTGCCACCTATCTTATTTTTATATGACTTTTTATTTTATTTTTGGGTCTAATGAGCATTCCAAGTTGGAGGTTTCTAATTGAAATTTCCTAAATATCAATAATTTAGTGAAACATTCATATGTGGAATTTCTATTTGCAAAAAGAAAGGTCGCACACAAAATTTCACTTGCTTAATGAGCTTGCATTTGACTCATGCATTACCCTACTATATGGTAAAAAATGATGACCTCAACAAATACAATCATCTTCAACCTATCCATCTCACACCAAGGTGCTATTGCTAATTTTAACTATATTGTATGTGCCACTTATCTTGTAAGGTCATCAAATATATACACATTTGTATACTTTCACAAGATGGGAGTCCCCCTAAAAGAACCCTCTAAATGATCCAAAAAAATAGTTTGACATATAATAAAAAATTAGTGAAAGGTCATGTTGGTTCCCAAATCTGCACACATCAAACTCTAAAGATTTGCTACTTCTTATGCTCAAGTTCAATGGAAGACTTGGCCAACAAAGTGGGAGATTGTTTTTCACCTATCTCCCCTGTACTTTAGGTTCTACCACACCTAGGAGGGTATTCCCTTATTATGCTATAGATTTGTCTTTCACTGTATTCAGGTAGAATGTTCTTGTATATGCACCAAGATATGTAAGATTAACCCTAGACTGACAATATTCTTGGATTATCCTCACTGTCTAGACCCGCGAACATGCAACACCTAAACTAAAACAAAACATAAAATAAAATAGTTCAAATGATTTGTTTTTAAATTATTAGGTTTCCTGGACCTTTGGGCAAATTCTGTCCAGATCGGTGCTTTATTACGACAACAGAGTCAAACCCAACAATGTAAATACTTCCTTATGACAACAAAAACTTCATATCCAGAGGACCCCAAAATAATAGTATTACTGCTTTACAGTAATATGTCAAAGAAAATACATGTATTACTCATGACTCTTCTTCACTAATCCTTCTATACAACACATTTCCCCTTATACCTGATCCAAAGCAATTTAATCCATTCCTTGAATAGAGGCAACAAACCAAACATACAATATATCAAATGTATATTGATGACATTAGAAACCCTTAGCAACTTTAATCAAAAGAAAAATGCTCATACCCAAGGAGACAATCACATATAACACACACAACAAGTGTTTCACATATAACTCAATCTGGAAAGAACAATGTCATTCAGAAATTTATTCATCTACAAAGCAAAATATGTTTATGCAACCCAAAGTCCAGTCACCTCCTCCTGTAGAAAATAATTTCCCAAAAAAAATGTGGATCTCTTGTATCAAAAGCCCAAAATCCCCCTTTTACAATGCTACCAGTTCCCTTATAAAGAGAAACAAATTATGTCGGCCAAGACTTCCCACTAAAAAAATTTTTAATTACATTTTTTAATATTTGCAACTTGGGAATTTGCATTTCTCATCTTGATTGGCTCATGCTGGTAATACATTTTTTACAATTGATCTGGTCCGTTGAATTGAGATTGATGCTCCTTTGAAATATGTTTTCCTCCTTGAAGATTGTGAAATCATGTCCATTTGGTTTGTTTAATTTCTTCCTCAGGACTTTGCACTCTTCACCAGCACTCTTGCCCTTTTTCTCCACATGCTTGTACATAGAGCAACATTGCTCTCTTGATTTTGAAGCTTGACCACTTAAAACCTTCTCAAATCAAAGCTGAATAAGAGCAAAATATTTGCAATCAATACCTATATGTTTCTTTTGCCAAGACTAGCCAATAGAAGGCCTTAGCGCATCGACACATATCTAAGGAAGGAGAGTGAGGTGGACTGTGCATTGGTGGCTCAGCCCCTAAAATGCCTTTATTTTGTTCATAATGTATAAACATTACATCAATAATGTTTATTTTATAATTTTTATCACCCAAAACATTATATTATATTTGTCCAACTCATTCTTCTCACTGTTGGGTCAATTTTTGATAGTGTTGGACTTTTTTACAATTCCAACATTCAAAATTCATCCCAGACATGATTAAAATCACTACTGTGGTATTAGGAATGATCAATGGATGAATTTAGACCATGGAGCCGCAATTTTAAACTAAATAAAACCCCCAAAAATTTGTCGTAAAGCCAAAAATGTGAAAATAACCTACAATATCTTTGTTTGTATATCACCAAGATGGCAAAAGGCTCCATAATTTCCTCAATAGAGTAGATGGTGACCAGATTTGAGTATCCCCAGAATAAATTTGACTAAAAATTGCCCAAGAAAGCTCCTAGTGTAACAACACAAACTTTGAAAAAAGGATGGAGTGGGCTATGTGCTAGTGCGCTCAGCCCACAAAATGTATTTTTGACTTTATAAAACTTAAACACTACAGTGATAATGTTTAGTTTGAAATATTTCCCATTTACAATATTACTTTTGCCAATAAATATTTTAAAACTTGCATTTTTCAACTTAGGAGAATGACAATTAATTAATTTCTCCTCCCGAGCAAACGACACATATTCACTGTGGGCACACTAGGATCCGGAGGCTGTGACAATTTGTGCAGGGCCATAATTAATTATTTAAAACATATCCATGTCCTCAAAATTCGCATTGCCAAAAAAATTTTGGGACCTCCTTTGTAAACTAGGCCCCCGGGAGTCTAGTTTTTATATATTTTCTGTTTTTAGACAAGGACACCTCGGATGAGCATGAAAACAAAGCTAGAAACATTTGAAGGTAAATCAACAACTGGGTTGTCATCAGAACTAGAAAATTTGAACTTTTCTATGGGACCCTCTAGACCCGACCTGAAGTGGCGACAGATTAAAAAAACTATTAAAACATAACCTGGGATAATACAAACTAGTACACACACTCTTGGTAACCCATAAAAAATTTTCACCAAAGGGTTTCTCTTGATGAATCATAGATTAAGAAGTTTTAATCCTGGAAGTTAGGAGCATGCTAAATGCCATGGGGCTTGAAACTCAACTAAAACCATAAAATAAAATCCTATCAAACACTGAGAATTTGCCAAAATTATAGGTGCTAATAGGTCGGTCAAAGAATGTAGCATTATAGAAAAATGATCTGCCTTCCCCTACTTTTCGTGTGAGTACATGTGGTGAGGGCTTATTGCAAACACTATTTTTTTAATTTTTCCTTATGTTTGACTCGATGCATTCCAACAAACTATATTTTATTATAAACTTCCATAATTATACTCTAATTTGATTTTTAATGTATAAGTTTATGAAATGCTTCCCCACAAAATTATGAACTGTAGAGTTTCTCTATTTATCACCAAATTAATTTGAATTACTGTAAACCGTAATTACCTCCAAAGTCCCAAAAAATTCCCTTTGAATATATTTGCAGGTTTCTGTCTATGAAGTAAAAAAAACAACATAAGCCCCAAAATAATATATTGTTGTCGCCTATTAATGAAATGCATAACTAGTGCCTAAAAGTCAACAACTATATTAGAAAACATTATAAAACAAGATAATTGACCTGTAAACTCCATTATCAATACAACCCAAACATAAAGTCCATGCAACGTTCACTTCTGCTCTTCACCTACCACGTTTTCATGGTAAGCTGTCATCTACAAGGGATGCAATTTTAACTATTATTAAAGCTTTCATTTCCCAATTGCACGTTGCTTATGTCATACTTAATGCAGCACGAGATTGAGATGTATTAAATACATATTTACCGTGACTAGTTTTGAAAAAAAAGTATCAATGCCAAATGTAACTCTAATGTAATTAGAGTATATCCATGAACACGGAAGAAAGATATTTGGCAAAGCTGGTGGCTATTAGATAAAAGATTGATTTACATAATAAGGCAGTCTAGCTAAGAAGTTTGAATCAATACAAGACACTTACTAGGAAAAAAGGATTCATGTCGGTGCCAAATCGAGGCCCACTTGAACGAGAGAGGCCCGGATCTTGCACTATATAAAGAGGAAGCTTACATTCCATTCATCATGGCTTCCAGCCAAACAATGGAGCAGAATTCTCCCATGGCGTTCCTCATTCTCTCATTGTTTTGTTTGTTGGCCTCTTTCGCTCAAGAAAATTATTATTACAAATCCCCTCCTCCTCCCTATTTATATAGGTCTCCTCCGCCGCCATCTCCTTCTCCACCACCTCCCTACCACTACAAATCTCCTCCACCTCCCTCTCCTTCTCCCCCACCACCTTCTCCATCCAGTCTACCTCCATATCACTACAAGTCTCCCCCACCACCGTCTCATTCTCCGCCACCTCCTTATCACTATAAATCTCCTCCCCCTCCCTCTCCATCTTCCCCTCCACCATATCACTATTCTTCTCCTCCCCACCCTCTCCATCCCCTCCACCTCCATATCACTACAAGTCTCCCCCACCTCCCTATCTGTAACGACCAAAACCAAAATGACAAGAAGTAACTAAGTTTTCACGATGGTAAAATTTTTTTTTTAAAACATAGTAATCAAAAACAAAAGTTTCTCATCTATAAACCATTACAACATTTTTGTTTAATTTATCATAAACATGATTTGCATTCTCATAAAGACTGAAAGAAATGATATTCATAATACATTTTGTTTTCTAACAAATGAAATTTTCATGAAATAACAAATATCGGAAACATACCAATATCATGCATCTCGATTGTCAACCCTTCACGTTCAAGACTTGGCAGTTCCTCAATATTAGGAAGAGAAAGTATCTTCAAGGAGCTTAACCTCCAACCACAGACCGTCGGTCTCCCACACTCCTTCCTAACCAGAAGTGGCCCTACCCTACTCAAGAGGATAGACTTAGGATAACCATTGGTGTTTGCCATCTGAGCTCTGGTGTTGTAACCTACGTATCTTGTTATCGTACAGATCCCTAGATACCCTCTAGTCATGCACGACACTCCACAAGAAACGCCATCCAGTTACGGTGAACGTTCGATGCACTTGAGGATAGTACACCACCTTGGCCAAAGGATTTGTATTTAGTTAGCATTCTACAAACGCTTGAACTTGGTTCACCCACCCTACTCGACTTGAACTGGTCGAAATCCTACAGTTTCCAATTTGTATCATTTGAACTAATTGATGACCTTGATACCCTCAATGTTTTAGGATTCCCTCCTGTAATGGCGCTTGGCGCAATATTTACTCTAATCCCGAGTTCTTAATTTCATATACACATATTCGTGAAAAACACTGTTTACTAACGACCACCCTAAGTGGTTTCACAATTGTTTACTTATTTTCCCATGTTTGCCCAATACACTCGAATATCTAAACAATATTCTGTTATCCCGGAATTCAAGGTTTCTAGACTCTTAAGGCCTACAAAACGAACTAAAATCGTCGCATGCATCAATAATCAAGATTCCACATGCGGGTATTCCACTCTACATGCCCGTCATAAAAGCATGGCGTTCTACGACACAAGTAAACTAACTCCCTACTTCATTTTTAAGTCAATAATTTTGCATAAGTTATCGAGGTAAAAATCACACAATACAATAATAAAAGATTCGATCTCTTTCATATGACCTTAGAGATGACCCACAAGCACGGTCGACCTCTAACAAAGAAATAAAAGACGGAATCGACTCAAGCTAGTTGTAACTTCAACTTCGGCTATCAAACACATTAAAGTTTTCATCAAATAAGATTTATCTCTGTGGTTTTAATCTCCCACGCGACATGCTCGTGGAGTAACGCGTTTCTCAAAATGCAGCTACTGTTTTAAATACTCTCGAATGATTTTACGTGGTTATCTCTGTCTTAAAGGAAACTCTTAATATTTTACGTCTTTTCTGACGGTTTGAAGTTTGCAACTCACATTTGCTTCTTACGGTGATTGATCTTAAGTGACTGCACCTCAAGAGCTAAGATTTAACATCGTTCATCGTCAACCAAAAGAGATAAGAATCTATTTTCTAAGTTCTTGGACACTGACAGACAGCAGCATTTATCGTTTAAAAGGGTTTCTATTACCATTAAACAGCAATAAAGTGTTTATAACAATAAAACTCACGCAGGTTCTCAGAAGCAAACATTGTCTTCACATTTCATTCATTATAACATAATTATTCTTGTGCAATTTAAGACACATCCACTGGTCTATACCGAGAAACAGTAAAAGAAATGGAAAGAACCTGTTGTGAAAGAGTGGGATTACTGCGGCAACTTCACTTCTCCTTTGGCTGGTCGTCCTCCTCCAGTTTACACAGCTCTTCCTTTCTGCTTCTAGCACAATGACCAACCACCTCAATCTATCTTCCTCACTGCCGAACACTACTCCAGACAAGGCAGGTTTCACAGTTTCTTCTCTGGCGAACACTACACCAGAGCATCCATCACTCTCTCTCTGTTTCCCTTAGTTAACTCACTACCAATAACAAACTCTGCAATACTTCCTATTCTTCCACCCTCCGACACACTCTCCTCTCTCTTCTTTTTACTGAGTGATTTCCACCTCCTCTAACTTCTATCAGAGCCCACAAAACTCTCTCGACAAACAACTCCCTTCGTCCATACTCTCCTCTCTCCGTTTTCTCCACTCTAACATTCACAACTCCCTGCCAAAAACTACTCTCCACACCCCTGGAAACTCTCCTTACTCTGCAGTCCTAACTGCCCTCCGACCAAGACTCTCGATACCGTTTTAACTTTCCTCAACGAACCGCGAAATAAACCCTTATTCCACCTGCTCGGCCGGCTACTCACTTTCCCACGTTCGCCGACCTTTCGCCCATATCCTCCGTCGATAGCTCCCTTCTGCCGAACCACGACGGCCTCAAACTCGCACTCCCTCTCTTCCACGCGAGAAAAGGAATCTTTCATTAATGTTTTTCCTTCTCTAAAGGACTTCCACTCACATTTCAATCATCCCACGCCGGAAAGCCTCCGACCCATCTGCGGTTTAGTTAAGTTTCCCACCATCGCACAAACTGATTCCTTTTGCTGTCTTGATGATGGCAATCCCAAAATATAGCAATTACACCGAACTTAACCACCAACGCTTTAATTACTTAAATCTACAATGAAGAGGAATCTTTTTACAAACACACAATCGTCACACTCTTAAATACTTGAGTCGACATAACAATCTTTTACCTACTTCACTTAACATGATCACAAGAAGTTTAACCGACCTCATTACTTATTACAACCATAAGAAAGATTAAGTTCCTTCGGTGATGAGGCTTGCCAAAGGACATAATTGCCCAACTTAACTAGGACAAAAGCATCAACCTTCCAAGACTAGCTAAATATTAATTGAAGAGCTAAAACTCGCCACGGCGAAGGTTATGAAACGGTTTGAGCATCGTTGGGGTCGAGATGGAGAGAGGGCAAAGACCATTTTACTTAGAAACTCAAGGTCAGATTAATAACAACTCGCGGTCAAAGTTGGAGGAAGAGACTCACGTTTTAGACGACAACTAAAATGAATTATTTCACGCTATGGCATCAATTCGACATTCGTCGATCTACCAGAATAGAAGGAATTCACAGATTCAACGCGTTTTACGTCAATCGCGATGGATTGAACGTAACGCCAACAAGCTCTAACAACATTAGACGCACAAAGCCGACTTCTCGCAATTTTGACTTCGAAACAAGATTAACAATTTTGCCACAAGAGGACTCAATAAATACTTATAGACGTAAATATTAAACATCTCAAATACGTCGACTTGCTATTAGGAACTTACGACGCCGTTGACGACTCCAAGATTCTACAAGACGACTTCCGACTAGGTGGTTATACGTTATCCTATGTCGTCAACATCAATTAAACTACCCAAACCGACAAACAAGACTTACTTGTTGGTTCATAGATTTATCTATCTGTTTGGCGATCTCAGTGGCAAACACCCGTGGTTAATTTCCAGAGTCTATACTCCCTCTCGAAGATACTTTCTCTTCCCGTCGGACACGGTCCACCTGTTCCTGCATCGACAAACTTGCATACAATTTTGTGGTCAAAGCATCTATGATCCAAATATATTATATTCAAACATCATTGCATTTAATATAAAGACTTTTAGTCTACATATCACTTGATCGTAATCAATAGATTCCGCAATTTCATAAAACAACTTTGTAAAATAAATTTTCAGTTTTCAAGTCGTTCACAACATAGTAATTTACTGAAATTTGTAAGAAAGTAAATAGCATCATTGTTTTCAAAAGGAGGGATGTAACACTATCACTACAAATCTCCTCTCCTTCCCTCTCCCTCTCCCCCTCCACCATATCATTATTCTTCTCCCCCACCACCTTCTCAATCCCCTCCACCTCCATATCACTACAAGTCTCCCCCACCACCATCTCCTTCTCCACCACCTCCCTACCACTATAAATCTCCTCCCCCCCTCTCCATCTCCCCCTCCACCATATCACTATTCTTCTCCTCCCCCACCTTCTCCATCCCCTCAACCTTCATACCACTACAACACTCCACCACCACCATTTCATTCTCCACCACCTCCCTACCACTATAAATCTCCTCCCCTTCCCCCTCCCTCTCCGTCTCCCCCTCTACCATATCACTATTCTTCTCCTCCCCCACCTTCTCCATCCCCTCCACCTCCATATCACTACAAGTCTCCCCCACCGCCATCTCCTTCTCCACCACCCCCCTACCACTATAAATCTCCTCCCCCTCCCTCTCACTCTCCCCCTCCAACATATCACTATTCTTCTCCCCCACCACCTTCTCCATCCCCTCCACCTTCATATCACTACAAGTCTCCCCTACCATCATCTCCTTCTCCACCACCTCCCTACCACTATAAATCTCCTCCTCCTCCCTCTCTATCTCCCCCTCCACCATATCACTATTCTTCTCCCCTGCCACCTTCTCCATCCCCTCCACCTCCATATCACTACAAGTCTCCCCCACCACCATCTCCTTCTCCACCACCCCCCTACCACTATAAATCTCCTCCTCCTCCCTCTCTATCTCCCCCTCCACCATATCACTATTCTTCTCCCCCACCACCTTCTCCATCCCCTCCACCTCCATATCACTACAAGTCTCCCCCACCACCATCTCCTTCTCCACCACCCCCCTACCACATCCCCTCCTCCTCCTTCTCCATCTCCCCCTCCACCATACCATTACAAATCTCCCCACCCCCTACAAAATCTCCACCACCTCCTCCTCCAGTCTACAAGTACAAATCTCCACCGCCCTCTGTTTACAAGTACAAATCCCCCCTTCCACCTCCCCCTGTCTACAAATATAAATCACCTCCTCCGCCAGTGTATAAGTACACTTCTCCACCTTCGCCTCATTATTAAGGAGCTGACGCATCAATAAGGTGAGGAACATTTCTTATTTTCTTTGAAATTAAACTTGTTTATAATCTGACTGTAAGAATTGGTTATAAACAATGGCAATTGTAGTTCATAGTTTGCGTATTTTAGATTGAAAGACGTTTCAGCAAGTCAGCCACTAATGACCACTGCTATTAAGTAATATGTGTTTCATTGGGATTATGATACAATTTCAGGTACAAAATGTTGTTTGCTTGCTTCAAAAGTAGCTGGGCAGATGGTGTACCTACCTATATATTTATATTTTTGCAGTGAGCTTCTCAAAGTTGTGGAATTCAGCGATCAAAAGTTCAAAATGTTGTATGAGAGTTTCAATTTCTATGTTGTTTCCAGTTGGGATTCACTTATGTTGTATCGGAGCTTATCGGATTGCTCAGAAATCTGTTGGTTATCTGCCCAATTAGGCTCTGATGTGTGGGACATTTTCAGAAAATAAAATAAAATGTATCGCATTACCTTAAACGCTGTTGGATTTTAAATAACTATGTATAATAGTGAATGCACTGATCTAGAATCAAATAACTACAATTTAATGGTGTCTTTTGTTGAATATGCATTTATTTAAGGTCGAAAAAACACTCATTAATGGCCAAAACAACACTCACAGGCTTGGAATTTCAACCATTTTTTTTTTGGGCCCATCTCTTTTAGGTAGTTATCGAGAAGGGTTTAAATAAATAAAGAAACAAAAACGATGCTGCACATTGTGAAATTCCAGGGTGTTCCCGCACAAGGCGGGAGATAATCAGCTTTAACAAGAATGGAAGCACATTAAAGTGGTACGGACTATTTGACCATAAAACGTGGATTCAACATTATTTGTGTTTTCTAAGCAAAGCAAATCTAAAACAGGATGACATTTGCCAACCATTCTATTTTTACACCTTATTCACATAAAAAAGGGTAAATATTTGTCTTATTTCTATTGGTCAAAATTGACCTTTGATGCTTGAAGTCGATGATGTTTAAGAATAGCCTTTGTCAAGGGGCTCTTACTTTTCTCTTTACATTTAAGATAGTTTTTTTGGCCTAACACAATTACTTTACCTTGTTATTTGCCCAACATAGATTTTGTTTTTTAAATTATTTTAATTTAATTTGTTTTAAAATGTTGCGACTTTATTATATTATTTTTAGGGTTTGGGTCTAAGCTTTGCTTGTGTTTTTTTTTATGTCATACAGGTCTGTATTGTTACATTCATTACGGGGGCCTCTCTGCTTGCTATGCTTATGGGTGTTATTGTTTCCTTTTAAATAGCCTCAATCTTCATTAATCTAGCAATTGTTGCTAGTGTCGAAGATTTGACGACACATGAGGATGGCTCCACCACAAAGTGACTTAAGAAGTGGTTGATCCCACAATAGTGCGTCTGACTTGTAGGACATCCTAATTTTTACATAAAATCACATATTTTTTAGAAAAAATTAATGATTTAAGCCTAGAGGGGTTCGAGTTTGATTGAAGAGAGATAGATCAAACACCCTTGGATAGAACCCCCAAGCTTAAATCAAAACTCCAATGAAGTCTTCTCCACACCCATCAAAATGCTAACAAAAAAATAATTTTGCTTCACCTTTTAGGGATCAAATTATGTCATTTAGAAATTTCATTTTGTAAGTATATAGCCTTTAGTATTAACTTCATAAAAAATATAATATGTATTATATTGTCTTTAATATTATATTTTTAAAAATTTTATAATGAATGTAGGTCCCTTACAAAAAAATAGACCTCTATTCAAGACACTAGGAAAAATAACAAACATTGTTAGAAAAAACTCAAAAAATGCACTACACTCCACATATATGTTCTTGTTTCAATGAAAAAAAAAATGATATATATTCTAAGAGAAATGTGTAATGGAATAATATAGGTCTGAAATTTTTGTTAGTACTAATTTAAAAATTAATATTAAATAGAATATTTAATAAAAATTACCAAAAAATATTCATGAACTAGGCATTGGAGTTAATGATCTAATTCCAATAAACCATGAAAATATTTTATTTGTAGTGAAAGCTATGTGTTATAAAAAAATCACTAAATAAAAAATAATAGAAAAAAAAAAATTGATTGAATTTTTTTTTAAAATGATAGAAATAATTTTTTTAAAACTTTAAAAAATTATAGCTTAAATCTATATAAAAAATACAACTTATTAGTTTTTTTTTTTTTTTTTTTAAATGCACCTAGTAAACTTTTTAACGTGACCGGCGACGCTAGTGCGACACGCGGTCCGGGTCCACGCGAATGCTTTTGCCCGGAGCAATGAACCGGTGAGGCCACAACTGGGGGACCTCATCCCCTAGGAAGAACACTTCAAACCCGCAAGCTCATTGGCCCAGCGAAGGCGTAAAGCCTTGCGAGATCGATGGCCCAACGGGGGTTTGAACTCTGGTGGCCACCACTACAACCGAGCGACTTAACCACCGAACCGTGCCATCATCAGCAACTTATTAGTTTACATCATCCTTAAATTCTTAATTATTTGTTCCCTATATTGACACAATTTAAAAATACTAAAGAATAATGATTTTGAGCATCCCGCTTAGGCCAAAATATGAGACACTATTGTGGGATCACCTAATCTTATATCCAAAGTTTTTCATGAAGTGTGTCTTTTGAAACATCTCCAAATGTAGTTCTTCCCATTTGAGAGTTTGATAGTGCCTGCAACTAGCTTGAAAATTTTGTTTTAATTGGCTGTTTTGTTGGGAGTGTTCCCCTTGAAAGCATGCTTAAAAAATAGGTGACCAAGGCTTGGGTCCCACATGGAGTTCACTTTGATGCTACCCAAAACATCACAAAGGTTTTTCCTTTTTCGCTTTGTTGAAGCTATTGGCAAGAGACACTGTGTGGCTTCATTGATGTTGTCATTGATGGCAACAAAGACCATTCCACACATCTGCAAGACATGGTGTGCCTATACTGGAAGTCAGATTGAAGAGTGTTGTGGTCCGGTAAGCAAGAACAGAGCATGTGGCAAGGTCCAACAGTCAGGTCCGGATCTCTCAAAGAAAGTATCTTAGTAAAATGCGGACTTGGGGAAGTCAAGAGGTGTACCTTAACTGATACATTCCAGGGATTGAGCCTCCGATGATGGAAGAGTGAAGAGATATGAGCACCTAAGTGTTGGGTTCCTGTTTGGCAGAGTTGATAGAGGAAGAACTGACTGGCAGAGCATCAGACCTTAATCCGGATCAGTTATTGATGGTGATCAAGCTTCTTGAGGTATCACTCATGATTGGCTGACATGATTGATGACATCTATAAGCATCTCCTTGATATGCATCACTTGGTAAGCAAGGATTCAGCTGACAGATGAGAGTTTAGGAAAATATTGACTATTCTAGATGCTGA
This sequence comes from Cunninghamia lanceolata, assembly GCA_027924645.1. Taxonomy (NCBI): domain Eukaryota; kingdom Viridiplantae; phylum Streptophyta; class Pinopsida; order Cupressales; family Cupressaceae; genus Cunninghamia; species Cunninghamia lanceolata. The sequence goes on along the minus strand of BSBN01001121.1, from coordinate 15,904,608 downwards.
CTAGAAAGGTGTTGAAATCATTGGTGCGGATATATATACCAGATGGATTTAGATGTGAAGGTGTGTGTTTTTGTGTGGTAGTGTGAAGAGAAGAAGAGGAGTAGAGTAATAGTAGTAATATAGGTCCGGTATGTGACAGGACAACTGGTTCAAAGAAGAGGAAGAATGAAATGCAGTAGATCAATATATTGAGCCTAACTGGAACTGAACATCAACATGTGTGGATGCTTCTCATTAGTTCAAGTATATAGTTTTCTTGTATAAACTACTGTAGGCAGTGAGCCTCTTGTGAGCAGTGTGCTCAGGCAGTGAGCCCTAATTGGCAAGTGCCATTTTGTACTATCATATTCTTCTAATAGAGAATACAATCTTGGGTTAATCACCCCGTGGTTTTTTTCCCCTAACAGGGTTTTCCACATCAAAATTATTGTGTCATGTGTATTGATGTTATTTCTATTTCATGGTTATGTTTGCTTATTTGATTTGATGCTGCATTAATTAAGGAAGTTCAGAAAGTTGAAATAATTAAGATAACTGATTCACCCCCCCTCTCAGTTAGTAACAATTGGTATCAGAGCCAAGCTCCTCCAAATAGAGCCTAACAGCTTGAGGAAGATCTGGGAATTCAAATGGATATGTATGGTATGAGGGAACAACTTTAGTCTGCCCTAGATGATCTTGAGGAATCTAACTTTGAAGTCAATGAATTGAAGGAAAGACTCAAACAGGCTAATGAATTCATAAATGAACTAAAAGGCAAACTGAGTATCTCTATGAAAAAGAGAAAGGATCTACTTCAGCAATTGGCAAGTCAAGGTGGAACAAATGATACAAATGAAGATCTGAAGGAGAAGACCAAGCTATGTGAAAAGTTGTCAAAAGAGGTCATTATGGTAAGACATGAAATGGAATCAGGAGTTATAAAATTCACCCAAGAAATTGAAGAGAAAAGAAAAATTGAAGATGATCTAAGACAATCTCTCAAGGAGAAATCAGAAGACTGCCATAAAATAGATAGAATAATCAGACATCTGGAATCTGACCTTGAAGAAGCAAGAGATAATGAAGATCAACTTGAGAAATAGATTGACACTCTTAAAAGGGATCTTCAAACAATAAATGAATACAAAGAGAAATTCAAGATAAGCTATGCTCAACTTGAAGTTCTTCTTCAAAGCCAGAAGAGGGTAGATGACAAACAAGGCTTGGGGTATGAAAAAGGTGAAAACTCTGGATCCGGTCAGAAGAACTCCAGGTCAAAAAATCTAAGAAACAGGCCTAGAAGACCTCTGGTAAGGCAACCAAATGCTCAAAGATATCCTTCCTTCAATGGATATTGTCACAATTGCAATAAATTTGGTCATAAAGCAAATCAGTGCAGAAAAAGAATGAATTAGACTAATTCATCCTTCTCTAGATAGTGTTTCAATTGCAAAAGGTATGGTCACAAATCTCATGAGTGTAGAAATATGCAAATGAACAATTCATTCAATGGTAGATGTTTTGCATGCAATAGAATGGGACATATGGCTAATCAGTGTAGATCAAGAGGATATCAATCAAATATGCAAAGAAATGTTGTTTGCTACCATTGCAACAGATCCGATCATATTGTCAAATTCTGCAGGAGTAAGAATCAGAACAATAAGGGTTCCATACATCATAATCAAAACCAAGACAAAGGAAAAGGAAAAGTGAATGCGGATGAAATTCAAAGGGAGATGAACAAGATATGGGTGAAGAGAAGTACAGAAAATGATGGGGATGGATCTGTACCAGAATCTGGTGCTGATATTCCTTCCGAAAACTAAATATTGAGCTCTGGCTTAGGGGGAGACACAAAGGAAAAACATTTTCCCCCAGCCAGTCACTTGGTGCCTAAAATTGGCACATGGTAAGTTGCGGATTAAAGGGTTCTCATAAAAATATCTAAAGAAGCCTTAGTAAAGATATGGAAGATCCATAAAAAGAATTGAAGAGTCTAATCCTTCTAGATTGATCCAGTTTAACAGTCTTCCAGTAAAAGCAGGATTTTCACAGTTTGATCCGGTGTGATTCTAAATTGAAACATCTTGATTTGCGGACAAATGGGATGATCTGAGGAAAAGGTAGTCATTATGATTCATCTCTAACATCAACTCTAAGTGCATCACAGTGATCTGGATAAGTTTCTCCTTCTCTGAACAAGGAAAACAAGGCATCTAGAATGACTTAAGTTGCGCATTTATTACAATATAGAAATATAAGGGTTCTCCTATTGAACATTTACTCATTCTACATTCGAGAGGAAGAAGAAAAGGAGCTCTGCAAACAATTTGTTTCAAGCTACTCAAAGAACAACCATAGAAGTTAATTCTTCCAGCAATCCAATCCAGCACATTTAGTGAAGCGTAAAAAGGTATTTTCCGCTCTTGATCAAACTCTCTCTGAATCTTTAAGATGGCTACTCTGAATGTTGTGAAGATTTCTAATAGACCGCACCCTAAATTTAAGAAACATCCCTACAAATCTCTAGAAGTGGATCCCTTAGGTGCATTTTCCAGCATTCCTCATGGGGTTTTGCATGTTGAAGACGTTAGGGCGTACATTCATGCAAACATAGAAGAATTTGGAGAATCCAAGTTAAGGGATGTCTATCACAATCAATTGATAGATGACTCATTTGATTTCAAACCCCAATACAAGGTCGTCAGGGATAAACATTTCAGTCAGTGCATCCATTTCCCCTGTTTTGCTGAAGATGAATGGGTCTGGTATGTTTTGAGTAGAATACATGACAACTTCATGTGGTTGAACAAGCCATTTAAGATCACTAAGGATGCCATTAGGGCAGTAACTGGATTACACTCAACCGGTGGGATGCCTACTCTCAAATCTGTCAAAAACCAAATTGTAAGTGAGGCTATTGGATCAAAATTTGACAAAAGAGCCATGACAATTGAGGATATAACAGATCTGGATATAAAGTTTACATCAATGATAATTGGCTATAAGATATATCACTCCAGCAGGGAGAATTCAGTATCTGGAATTGCTATATATACTACCTATGAAATGTTAAGAAAGAATACTGACTATGATCTCTGTGAGCTCCTTCTAAACCAACTTTTGGAAAATCTGCAGAAGATAAAGAAGGACAAGAAGAACTCCTTCAAATACGGAGGCTTGATACTTTGTTTGTTCTTCTATTATATGAATGAGCTACCCAGATGTAGTGGCTAGATATGGCAAAATGATAGACCGGTTGCCATACAAATCAGGGACTATTTGCATGGACTTGGTGATGCCAAGGCACAAAACACAACACTCTGGGGCTACTTCAAGAACTTTCAGAATATGATGCAAGCTAGAGAGAGAATCCCCAAATCTCTAGTTGAAAAGTATAAGGATATAGTTTGCTTTATGGTAAAAACTGATCAGTGCCTAATGGAGGCAATGGAACCAAGGATAGTCTGGATCATGCCAATGGGGTATGAAGTAGATGAGAAAATTGTGGAACTACATGTTCAACACATGCTTAGTCAACCCAAGGATCCTAAGGTAGAAAGGTTTGGAACCTTTAAAGAGTTAAGTGTGAAGATCCATGTAGAGCTAAGGCAACCAGAGATGAAGAGAAAGGTGAGAAAAGAAGTAGAGAATATTGCCAAAAGGTATGGCATTTCAAAAGAGGCACTTTATGCAAACAGAGAAAAGATGGAAAAGGCAGAAAAAGAAAAGGAAGAGGAAGAAAAAGAAAGTGCTCTGGTAGAAGCCCCCTCCCGAACCGGATCCTCTAAGAGCTCTGCATTTGCCATTGCCAAGAGCCCAAAGGCATCAAAACTGAAAGCAAAATCATCTGGTAAAGGAGAAAAGAGAACAAAGAAAAAGGCTACAAGATCATACTCTAGCCTCAAGGATGATGAAGAGACAGAATCTGATGAAGAGATCAAGAAAATGAAAAAGAAGAAGAAAGTATTTGGTGAAGGCAAGGAGGCAATGGCAGAAGAATTTGTTGAAAGGCCCACTCTGTCCTTAGATGATGTAGTTAAAGTAGTTACTATGGATGGGAACCTGCAACCAATAACAGAATTCTATGATGCATATAATGATGCAAATAGAAAGATCTTGGAGGAAGCCACAATTAAGTACTTGAACATATACAATAAGGCTTTTATTGAAATCATATCTCTCATTCCCAAAAGCCTAGAGAAGGAATTAGAGATAAGAAAGAATAATGCTAGGGCAAAGGATCTTAAAATCCGTGAACAAATAGCCATTCATCTCTTTCCTTCAATCACTCCAAAGAAAATGAATATGATCTTCAAAGATTGCAAGGATGAGTTCTGGAGCAAAGCTAGAATGAATCAGCTTATGCTTGGAGAAACTGACAAAGTAGCAAAAGAGATAGAAGAGATCCTCTAGAATGCATACAAAAGATTCAACATTCCTATTATAGAGGACTTAGGTGATGATCCCTTGGCTACAGATGTTGAAGAAGAATCTACTGAGACAGTGGCAGAAGAGGCAAAGGAGACAGGTAAAGAAAAAGGTAAGGACTTAGATTCCTCTACTCCGGAAGAGGAGGTCCATGATCAAGCAAACATCTCTCTTCTGGTTTCCCATGCAGACTCCGGATCCAAAGAAAAAGAAAGAGTACAAGAGAAGACCAGTCAAGAAGTAGAGGAGAAAGAAGAAGAAGTGAAGGGAAGAGAAGAAGGTCAAGCTGAGAAGAACACAAGTGACAGTGCAGAAGGAAAGAAAACTTTGTCTCCGGCAAGAGACACTATAGAAACTGTCAAGGATTTCTTAACTAAAGAAATGATGGAGATTGATGAACCGGAGTTACTTCAAGGACCATTTGACTTTGATTCTCTCTCCCTGGTTCAAACAATGAAGCTAGCATCCTTTGCCCAAGCAAAGGCTAAAGAGAAACTTCTAAAGTCTCACATGGAAGACTGTGAGCTGCTAGAAATTGCATCCAGTGTGCTTGAAATGATCATGCCATCCTTTTAGAAGGATTCCTCAACTTCTTCATTCAGTAATCTCAAGTCTCTTGTTAGTTCTGTCAGCACTCATTTTGAATCTTTAGAGAAATTAGCTAAGGTGAAGGTACGGAAAGAGTTTTTGGATAAGAGATTCTCTGAGTTACAAGGCTTTATAACCAATGATAGGAGAAATATGGATATTGGGATAAAGATCTTAGAAAATGCTCTTAAGGATGGAGGAGAAGTATATAAATTTTGTATATCCTAGACTAAAGTAACAAAGGATATTGAGAAGAAAGTGAAAGAACAAGAGGATAAACTGTCAAGCCTCTCTCAGAATTTTGATCCTCTCACTATATCCATAATAAACCAGGAATGTCAAACTATTATAGTCATGAATGAGATTAAGAAGCTTGAGAAGGAGAGGAAGAACATATTAAGCAGGATGGGTGAACTTAGAGGGATGATTATCCCTAAATTAGAGGCCATGCATGAGGCCCTAACTAATGCCTAGACCACAGCCTGAATCAGTGATCCGACAGATCGTAAGAGGGTAGAAGCTTTTGCATTCCTATTGAGTGGTCACATCTCAATTTTGGACAAGTTGAAGTAGAGTTGGGCAACAAAATTTGCCCAGTTGAAGACATCTTTTGCAGATATACTTGAGTATATGTAAGTAAAGCATGTATATATACTTATGCAGCTAAGTATAGATTATTTTTGGGAAATGTTGGTGTGCAGACTCTACCCTTTGTCATTGATGTCAAAGGGGGAGTGAGGATCAGTGAAAAATGTGGACTCCAGCTAAGGGGGAGCTCTGGTAAAGTGTACAAGAGAACAGAGCATCAACTAAGGGGGAGTGTAGTATAACACTTAGTCATTTTTCACTAAGTGTTGCCATCAATGCCAAAGGGGGAGATTGTTGGCAAGATACACTGTGTGGCTTCATTGATGTTGTCATTGATGGAAACAAAGACCATTCCACACATCCACAGGACATGGTGTGCCTATAACGGAAGTCAGATTGAAGAGTGTTGTGGTCTGGTAAGCAAGAATAGAGCATGTGGCAAGGTCTGACAATCAGGTCCGGATCTCTCAGAGAAAGTATCTTAGTAAAATGCAGGCTTGGGGAAGTCAAGAGGTGTACCTTGACTAATAAATTCTAGGGATTGAGCCTCCGGTGATAGATGAGTGAAGAGATATGAGCACCTAAGTGTTGGGTTCCTGTTTGGTAGAGTTGACAGAGGAAGAACTAATCGGCAAAGCATCAAACCTTAATCCAGATTAGTTATTGATGGTGATCAAGCTTCCTGAGGTATCACTCATGATTGGTAGACATGATTGATGACTTCTATAAGCATCTCCTTGATACACATCACTTGGTAAGCAAGGATTCAGCTGACAGATGAGAGTTTAGGAAAATATTGACTATTCTGGATGCTGACTAGAAAGGTGTTGAAATCATTGGTGCGGATATATATACTAGATGGATTTAGATGTGAAGGTGTGTGTTTTTGTGTGGTAGTGTGAAGAGAAGTAGAGGAGCATAGTAACAACAGTAATATAGGTCTGGTATGTGACAGGACAGCAACATCAAAGAAGAGGAAGAATGAAGTGCAGTAGATCAGTATATTGAGTGTAACCGGAACTAAACATCAGCATGTGTGGATGTTTCTCATTAGTTCAAGTATCTAGTTTTCTTGTATAAACTACTATAGGCAGTGAGCCTCTTGTGAGCAGTGTGCTCGGGCAGTGAGCCCTAATTGGCAAGTGCCATTTTGTACTATCATATTCTTCTAACAGAGAATACAATCTTGGGTTAATCACGCTGTGGTTTTTTTCCCCTAACAGGGTTTTCCACATCAAAATCATTGTGTCATGTGTATTGATGTTATTTCCATTTCATGGTTATGTTTTCTTATTTGATTTGATGCTGCATTAATTAAGGAAGTTCAGAAAGCTGAAATAATTAAGATAACTGATTCACCCCCCTCTCAGTTATCAACAGAAGTCAATCATATGGAGGCTATCCTCAATTATGGCTCTTGGTTTGTCCATGCATCTTTGCTTGTTTTCACACCCTAGACACAAAACTTTGTCATTTCAAAGGAGAGAGATCTCTATGTCCTTATTTGGGTGGAGTTTTTTCAGTTACCATTGCCATGCTAGAATTTCCTACTTAAAATAATAGGCTCACTAAGCAATGTCATTTGTGTTGAGCCAAATATTTTTTTGTGGCTCATCTATAAAACATGTTTCTATCAAGATTGATTTCTCAAAGGACCCAGGAAGGAGATTGTTGACATATATATTAGCCAAATGAGACACACTCATTATTTTGTTTGCCTCAACTTGCCTAACACCTATTTCAAGTGTCAATCTTCTAATCATAAGATCAGAGATTGCCCCCTTTTCACTCCTCACAATTAGTCGATTTCTGATTCTATTAGTGACACTCCTCCCATAAAAGAAGAGGGTTGGTCAACAGTCATGAGTTGTAAAAGAAATCATAATGCTAGGAATGGTGGTGTACCACCCAAAACCTTAGCCAGTAATGGTGTCTAGCCACCTAAATATCAAGGTGGTACTACTTTAAAACCTCAAGACATAGGAAAAAATTTATTCCCTCACTTGGGGAATCATCCAATGAGGTGAATAATTCAAAGTTCTCTAAAACATCACTTCCGGCATCTATGTTATCTTCTCAAACAAAAATTATTATTCATTCTCCCCCAAGTAGTCAAATGCCATTATTGTTGTCTATTTGAGCATTTGGAAGAAGGTGAGTACATTGTAGATAAAAGAATACATAGTCCACTAGTAATTCAAATGGAGAGTTTCAATGCCTCTTTCGATAATGAATTCTTACAAAATAGCTATATTACTCTTGATGAGCTAGATAGCGAGGATATAACTCTTGACACTCACTAATGAATTTTGTATATTGGAATGTTTGAGGCATAACAAATCTCACAAGAAAATGTTTTGTCCTAGACACTCATCCAAGGTTTCAGGTTTAGACATTCTCTATTTGCAAGACGTGAAATTTTTTAGTCTTTTACTTTCTATTACTTGTCGTGTAATTTGGCTAGAAAGTTAATTTTATATAGAAATCATGGTGTGGGTTGTGGTGGTATTGTCATCTTTCTCTCTCCTAAATGATAGTCATATTTATTTGATTAGGGATGAACCCCACCAAGAGAGCTTTATGGACCCTTTTCAACTTTGATAACCATTCATTTGGAGTTATTAATGTTTATCCTTCTAATGATGTTGAAAGATCTTCCCTCTAGTAATAGATCATTGATTCAATTCCTGCCACTATTTAGGTTTTAGGTGATGACTTTAATATGCTGGAAAATCACTAATAATCAATGTAGGGATTTACTTACACATTGGACAAATAGTGAAAGAGAAGCATGGTACTACATGAACGATAAATTGGGGATTTTTTATCCTAATCTTAGTCATTTCTATGATTATATGCCATGATTTACATGGAGCAATTTGAGGGATGACTCTAACAAAATGTACAAATGACTAGATAGAGCCACCCTATCAGTGTAATCTTTTTTTTCATTTGTCATCTATTCCCATCTATGAGTGGGGCCCTTACCAAACATTGTCCTTTTAGATCACTTTCCCATATAGTTTTTCACTGAATGGTAGTTTGCTACTCCCAAGGCTAAACACTCATAGTTCTTCCTTAACACATCTTTATCCACTCATTAGGCCATGTTGGCCCATATCTAACATGTGTACATTCTAGAGCCACATCCTTCACATCATATAGGTTGGATCAATTGGCGGAATAGCTTCCTCCAACTCACATCTTTCTTTCTCTACATATATGATCATCATTAAAGTAGTTTTCACTCTGCTCATACAAGGTCACCACCACAAAGCTCCGCCAAGCCATGGCCACTTTGGTAACTTAAATCTTTAAACACTTGCCTTGCAGCTAAGAGTTGCTAAGATTCAACAACAAAAGAAAATCATTGACAACCACACTGCTAGAGGAGCACAAATAAAAGCTAGGTTTCACTAGCTCAAGATTGGTGATAGAGTTTCCAAGGAGTGTTTATAGGCCTCAAGCATGCCATCATACTTCTCAAGCCATAAAAAATTTAAAGAAGGATAACATATTTTGAATGATCTACTTGGTGTTCTTTGCACTTTTTTTTGTCAATATAAATAGGTCATCAAAGATCGGGAAGCCAGTCCTAAATGAGACACTACTTTGTAATAGTGCTTGAATGTTTTTCCTTGTTAGGTCTCTCAATCCCAGTAGGTATTTTGTGATCAACTTCTCACCAAAGATGACCTAAGGGAAGCGATCTTTGATATGGAAAATGATATGACCTCTCATTTTGATGTTTTTCCTTATGAATTATATAAAGCTCTCTAAGAATTATTTGCTGAAAATCTACATAAAGTTTAAATCTTGAATCTTTTCATTCTAATTTCTTATGAAATCTTATAAACAAAGGGAATATAAAGTTCATACCTAATTTTGGTGACCCTAAGATGATCTACACCTGGGTACCAATCACCTTGTTGAATATCTTCTAGAAAATATTTTCCAATGTTCTTTATCTAAAGATTCACCATTTTCTTCCTCAAATTGTTTGGCCTGAGAAAATTGAATTCATAAAATTGAGGTATATTCTTGATAATATTATTATGAGATCTAGGAAGGAATAAAATGGGCTAGACATTCCCAATAGTAAGTTGTGTTTACTATGATTGACTTCACAAAGTTTATGATCTCATTGAGTGGCCATTTATCCTTTCTATGCTTCAAGATTTAGGATTTGGTCTTGTTACCCTATAATCAAAATTTTAATGTCATTCATGTGTTAAGTCATGTTCCCATCCCTATTCTTCATTATTTGAACCCTCTTAATAAGTCATGGTCCATTACTTAGCCATTTTACTTCTTTGTTGGTGATCTTATGCTTTTTGTACCCTCATCGGCTAGTTCAAGAGTTCCAAAACCACCTGACTCCTCGACTCCTCACATAAGTCAGCACCTTAGGCTTACCGCTAGGTCTTGTGTTAGTTTTTGAATGGTCCTTTACATTCGAAGAGTTAGAAGTTCTTTGAACTTCTGAACTCTCAGTTTGTTGGTTCATTAGTTCTCAAAGTTGTCAATGCCCCAACTTAACACGCTTTCAAGTCCCAAAGCATTGTCTTTTCAAACCATCAGTATGTAGGGAATATTGACACTTGTTAGCTTGTAATAAATTCAGAATGAGATGGGAAAGGTGTTTGCATGCTTTTCGGAGGTAAATCAAGAGGATCATTTATGAATTGTGTAGTATTGTTTGCTGCCAAAATTTAATGAAATTTGAGAACTTAATGAGTTTTGGTAGGAGGCTTTGTTAAAGCTACCACCTTGCGAGTGAAGACTCATTTTTGCATTATGACAACCATCTGTTGAAGGAGCTCTCAGCCTTTCCATTAATGGAGAATTCATAGAAATATTCACAATCATGTCAGAATAACTAGTTCTTTTCCTTACTTTTCTTGTTGTGATAAATTGAAATCTTTAATTTATCTAAACAAAAAAGAACAATTCTTCGTTCATGATTCTGAATAGTCTATTTTCTCCAAATGTCCTATGGACCTCTCTAGTGTCCATAACTTGTTCAAAAGTTTTTTCTCTCTAGTTTTTCAAACAAGTCAAAATGAAGTATAAATACCAGGGGTTCCCAATTACCTCTGTGATTGAGAATGGTTTGTCCAATGTAAGAGATACCGACCTTGGGCATGTAGACTTGGGAGATTTCTGGGATAGAATGCAACAAGAAACCAAGTCCTCGATTGCAGAGAAGATTGTGAGTAGTGGGTTATCTTGAGATAGAGGTTTCCCACCTGCCGTGTCATGCCCAGATTTGATTATTGCTTGTGCAAAGAATTATTATCCCAACTCACAGGAGATATGAGCTTTCGATGGATCTGTGGTAACAAAAGTTGATTCTGAAGTTGTATCACACACATTAAAGCTAATAGACCATGAGGAGTTTGTTGATGTGTCTATCACCACTCCAGTTGGGGGTTTTTCTAGGATAAAAAGGATTGGTGTCAAAACCGTATTGCTAAGAGCTAGCTAAAAATTGAGAGGAAGGGTAAATATCAGCTTCCTACCAATTTAAAAAGCGGGCATTTCACAGAAGCAATATCTGACTTGATCACTTTGTTACATCATGTCATCAGGAGTGCTGAGTTAGACTCTTTTGAGAACTAGATGTGCCAATTCATTATGGTGATTTGTAGTGAGTCTCAATATGTAGATTGGGTGAAGTTAATAAGTGAACATATGCATGAGCAGCGAATGAATTTTCATCAGAAGGTGTCATTTCACATGTGTTCTCTTCTAGTCAACATTTTAGCTAGCAAAGAGGTTGTCTGGCCTGGCCTGAGGACTCAAGGGTCCCTTACTCCAGATACACCTGTGTACTGTTACTTTCTGCAATTGTGAAGAGAGATTGGGATGAAATATTTCTGCTAAGTAAACAATGCTTTTCTCATGTTGTTTGCAAATAAAATTGAAGGTTCATTGGAGAGGAGAATCTCCCCTGAAGCAATGACATTAATAATGAGATTTGGGAGTTTTTACATCTAGTTGGATATATTCACTTTGGGGTTTTTAAAATGTCCATTGAAACTACCTAGATAACCTTCAGATTTTCTTATTCTTTAGGATGTTTGTCACCAAATGGTGACTGTGAACAATAGATATCATGATATTAAAAATAAGGGGTATTCTTTTCCCATGCCCTTGTCTTTCTTTGTCTGCATGAGAAATGATAATTCCTGGAATGTTGAGAAGATTTTAGCCAAGTATAATTTTCATTCATTCCTTGTGAGACTATCTTTTGATAGTAAGAACTTTGTTAAGAGGAATTTTCATGGAGGTAGCATGTATCTACATAACCCTCATCTTGAGGACTATTGGGAAGATTGTGCAGATGAAAAGGAAGTACAACAGAGAGGTTGGATGAGGTTAAAAATAGACCAAGTCTTGGATTTCAAGTTGCCTTTTCAAGTCCCAAAGGGTACTAATGATAATTTTGATATTTTGGATGACAGATATCATAATATTATGTTGGAAACCCTACCTCAGGTACATTGGTCAGAAAAGGAAGTTACAGATATTATGGTTCATTCCTCTTTTATGTTGATTAGAACCAAAAAGTGGCTTGAGAAGAAATTTAGGGAGCATGCTGGCTCTTCAAAACCAAAAGAATCTACCACTAAGGAACCAAACAAGTCTCATGTGTATCATACTCCAAGAGCTACAATGAGTTTAGATACAACTCTTCATAAAGTTGGCTCACAATCGGGAGGAGGCAGAGAACAACTTGAAGATAGTAGAAGGTTGAAAATTGCATGTGAGAAAGATGGTCAAACTATGTCCGTAAGAATAGAGACATAAAAGAGATTGGATACTTCGCAACAACTGCAAGCAGACCATGTGAATTCTCCCAAACCCCTAGTATCCGATAATGATTCTTTAATTTTTAATAAAATTGGTGAAGACAACATTTTTTAGTCTTTGTTTGGTAATCCTAATTATCCTGGTTTAAGTGATCCTCCAAAACATAATACTCCTCCTATGTATTTAGATGGTGTTGTTTTGAATACTAATGTCAATGCTAGTGTTTCTTCTCCCCCCTCCCCCCATGGTTAAAGAATTTTGTAGAAAAGAAGAAGAGATATGCTCCCATGGTAGATACAAACATAGACATTGTTGCTTATGTTTCTACAAAATACACCTAAGCCCAAGAAAGCTAAGAGGATATCTAGAATGGTGGCAAATCCCTAACATGAACTGAATTGATATGGGACCTTCCATAGTTGAAGGTGAAATTTATCATGCCAAGTTCTCCGTGAGCACATTATCAAAAAGGGTAAAAAATGAGCAACAAGAGAAGTCCAAATTACAAGCTTAGATGAGAACTTTGACTTCATTCATTCAATCTATTTTAAGGATTACTACTCATCCTTCAGACAAGACACCAAACATAACTATGGATGGTCTAGACCCCAACTTGCTACAAAAAAATAAATGGTGCCAAGCCATATGTAATTGTATTGATCAATGGGTGGAGAAAACTATTCTTGATGGTTTATTCTATATTGAGGAAGCTACAAAATTGTACACCTTGATCTCTGGAAAGAGGGAAGCATTAGCTGTAGAGTTACAAAATGTTAGGAAAGATAACAGTAATATTTTGTTGGTTTTTAAAGAACTTCAAGAAATGACCAAGATTGACACAAGCATCCTCATAGCTAAAAACATTTTCAATGACCCCAAGGAAAATGAATCTATAGTCTAGTTAGATAGACTTGAATGGAGAATGACTGTGCTAGGATTAGTGGAAGAGTAACTAAGGAATACAGTGACTCGATATTTTTCTGATCAAAAAGATCTCAAGAGTAATTTTGCAATTTTAGACAAAGAGACCTTCAATGAAGATGAAGATAAATTGCTCGAGATCAAAGAACTAAAGAAAAATTTCAAGAAAATGAATACTCAGGAACTTGTGGTTACTAACACAGTCATTGGCGAATCAATAGGAAAAATTGGAAGAGTGGCAATGTATCTTTGAACCTTCAAAGGTGTAATCAAAGAAATCCATAAAAGAGTGGCGAATGATGATTGGATGATATGAAAACAAAAGCTTCGGGCTCATATCACTAGCAGTCCAAGTGGCAAAGTGTTAACCTCGATCATTGGTAGGTATAGGGCATATAAAGCAAAGTTGTGAGCATCGCCAACTCAAACGACACAGATGGACTCGGCTATAAGAGAAGGACAAAATAGAGAATAGGAGGTGATGCAAAAGGAGGAAACATAAGAGGAGGATGTGACAATTGTTAATTAATGACTTTTCATATGCTTTGATATTTATTTCTTGCAAAAACATGATTGGCTCTAGAGAGCTTTCTTTTAAGTTAATGACTTATTTTAAACATCTTTTAATCGATTGTCCCCAAGAAACTGTTATTATTTTAAAGACAATTATGGTTGGCAAGGCTATATATTTGAAAAGCATGTCAATGCATAGAACCTTTTGGCAAAATTTGTTTTGGTAGAAGGCCAATTTTGTTGTGATGTTACTTTTCAGTTGCTTTTGAATATATGAATGGAAGTTGGTGTAGTTGATTTTTGAAATCATAAAATTTGTGTTATGGTGAATGAGTGTTTATTCTTCTTATGTTGAGTATACTATCAATTGACTTATAGTCTGTATCAATGTGATTAGAGATTTTTATTTTGGCTCATTGTTGTGGATGTTCTTCTTTCGATTAATGGTTCATAGTGATGATTATATGATAATTGATATGAATTTGTGGTGGTTGTGATCGAAGTCTTTGTGCTTCTTTGTATTTCAACTTATATAGTGATTTATTACCTTTAATGCTTTTTGGTTAAAAGCACCACCTTTCTTGCTTAATAGTAAAAAGCATACATTAGTTTCATTCTTTGTAAATCATTTGAAGGTAGCCATGCCTTGTAAAATAAGTAGAGAATCATTGCAAAATATCATTGTAATCGATTCAACTGTTGGTTTAGTTGTCATTTGCTTGGGTGAGAATATAGAGTTAGGTGACAAATTATGTACACCAACAGATTTTTGGTGACTCTACTAGGGACTCTATTTCTTTAGATACATATACATTGAGTTGCTTTCTCATTGGTTTTTATGGTTCTCTGAGGAAGAATTACGCCAGTCCTCTAGCCTAACGTAGATTAGCTTACTAGTGAACAAGAAGATATCATTACTGGTCTACAAAATTTATCCTAGTAGAGTAGGAGAACAAATAAACAATTTCACCAAGTGAATGAAGTGCTTGATGAAGAAGAAGAACTTGGAGATATAATAAGAGAAAATGCTATATGCTTTGGTGAAGCTCAAGAAATTATGTTTGTGGAAGGCATATCTATAGTGTCTAGAAGAGAGAGAGAGCTCTTCAAATACACATAGTCCCTGATAATAGACTGATGAACCAAGTGCACAATCAACAAAACCATCCTCATAATAACCAGTAAGTGGTTAGCAAATTTTCTTTTTAATTTTATGTATTTGTGAAAACTAGCTTCAAAGAGATATACTAGGGGTGATAGAAAGAAGGGGATTACTGATTTAGATTTTGACTTATTACAAGCTTTAAATTTCTCCACTTTCCCTCCCACTTGAAAAGTCAAGTCTTCTAGTAGGCCATCTTCCCCTCCTCCACAAAGAGATACCTCTAGTTCCTCTTGTCAAGCTCTCATCCTTGATGGTACTATCTTACAATTACAAGTCAACTTCCTAGTTCACAACTGAGCTAATATGGCTCAATAGCTTCTTGTCCCATGGGGAGCAGCTATAGGTCCTTTGAGGTTAGGGTTGCAATTGCATGACTTGCCTAGAGAGTCAAGATAATACCTAAGTTTAGGGGAGATGGGAAAGTTACCCCAGATGAGCATATCAATGCTTTCTTTGTGGCATGTTCCATTCTAGGGGTCCAACATGAGGATGTGTCTGTAAGGTTTTTTGTTGAGTCCTTGACTGATGCTACAACAAAATGGTTCTATCACTTGCCTAATGGATCTATTAGAGATTGGCCAAATATGAGACAATAGTTTGAGGATAGATTCAAGACAACTGATAACGAGCATAAATTAGTGGCTCAGTTGTCTTCAATTAAGAAGTAAGTACATGAACAAATGATGGAATTTGTGGAAAAAAATAATAAAGTTGTGAATAGGAACCTTGCTAATGTGAGACCTGGTGATGCTTTGCTGAAGTGGTTCTTTATTATTACTCTTCCTCCTGATGTCAGTTTCCCCATAAAAAGGGAAGGTGTAGGTAATCTCACAACATCCCAAACAATGGCCATATCCATAGAAGATGATCTGATAACTGTCGGTAAGTGGAAGAAGGAATTATAGATTGGAAAGCCTTTGGCCATTGATTCTACTAATTTAGTGATCCAAAGACTAGCTAATGACATTATCACTCTGAAAAGGTAGATGCCAAAAGGCCCTTTGTATCCTTTCTATCATGATATACCTAGAAAAGATCATGGCCAACAAGGGAACTACAACAAACCTTCACCTTTGATTGCCTTACTCAAAGGCCAGCTATTGAGAATGGTCCTTCTACGAGTAGAAGAAATCACATGATGTGTAATTTCCATCTTACCATGAACCATGATGGTGCATCCTATCCTAAGATGGAAAGGTTTGTGCATATGCTTTCAATGCATAAGCATACTAAAGAGCCATTTGTGGAGGAAGAACTTGTCCCATCCGGTGATGCTAGTGTCAACTTCATTGAATATGAATCAAATTTAGAATTGGAGGAAGATGTGTATATTGAACTGGCTAATACTAATTGTGTGGTATTCACTAGAGGACAACAAGCAGAAAAGAAGAAGGATCCTAAGGGCCAAACTAGTAATACTTCCTCTACCCCGAAGTACATTCTGTCAAAGCATGCCAGTACTAGTTCTAAAAAGATAGAAACTATTGTTCCTAAAGCTACACCTATTGAGGTACCTTCTACTTCCACTTCCTTCTCTAGAGATGTTGTTTCTAGTTTTTTTATTACAGTAAATTTTTTTTAAAATACCAAAATCTAGATCTCTCAAGCTAAGTATCTTAGACTTAATCCTGCTGAACTAGATAGGCTTGTTAGATATGTTAAACAAGAACCCTCCCCTTCCCATCTTAATGCACAAGTCTCTAATGAAACTACTGCTGATAGTAAAACTCAAAATTGTTCAAATTCCCACTCCAAAGTTTCCCATCCTAAGAATCCTTTTGAAAAACCTAAGCCTTTCTATGTATCATTGTATATTGTTGGTTACAAGATAAGCAACTGTGTCACAGACTTTGGGGCCTCTAACAATGCCATGTCCGCTCAAGTAACTAAAGCTCATGGCTTGTCAATCACCTCTTCCCATGGTAGATGCTTTTCTATGGATTCCTCACAAGTACCTATCCTAGGCCAGATCAAGGATGCACAAGTTTCTCTAGCAACATACCCGAAGAAGAGGTTAAAGATAACAATTTGGTGCAGTCACGGTAGGAGGGTTCATAGAATGAACTATCTGAACCATGCATCAAGAGTAAGCACAATGAAAACTACTCAAAGAAATGGAACAAATGTAGATTCTGTTGGCAAGAGACACTATATGGATTCATGGTTGTTTTCATTGATGGCAACAAAGGTCATCCCACATATCCACAAGTCATAATGTGTCTCTACCGGAAGTCAGAATAAAGAATGTTGTGGTCCGGTGAAGAAGAACAGAGCATGTGGCAAGGTCCGACAGATTGGTCCGGATCTCTCAGAGGAAGTGTCTTGGTGCAGTGCGGATTTGGGGAAGTCAAGAGGACTACCTTGAGTGGTATATTCCAAGGATTTAGCCTCCGGTGATGGACAAGGAAAAAGATATGAATGGTTGAGTACCGGATTCCTGAGACACAGTGAAAACAGAGGAAGAACTGACTGACAGAGTATCAGACTACTTTCCGGATGTGTTACTGTTGATGACAGAGGTTGTGAAGGCATGAATCATGTTTGGCCGACATGATTAATGATATCTACAAGTATATGCTTGATCCGCATTGCTTGGTGAGGAAGGATTCAGCCGACAGAACAAAAGTTTGTAAGAAACTAGACTGTTCCGGATGCCGACTAGAAAGGTGATGAAATTACTTGTGCGGATATATATAGAGGATGGATTTAGTTGTGAAGGGTGTGATGGTGTGGAGACATATGCGAATAAGTCCAGAACAGAGCAGAGGTAGCAAAAAGGATCCGGTATGTGAAAGATAGCAGAATAAAGAACAGAGGAAAGATGAAGTGCAGCAGATCAGTGTACTGAGCCTAACCGGAACTGAACTTCAGCATATGCAGATGCTTCCAATCAGTTCAAGACTATGATTCTTATCACTTTGTAGACAGTGTGTCTTTTTGTAGGCAGTGGGCCTCTTGTGAGCAGTGTGCTCGGGCAGTGAGCCCTAATTGGCAAGTGCCATTTTGTAATTTCCTATTCTTCTAACAGAGAATAATTTTGGGTTAATCACCCCGTGGTTTTCTCCCTTAACAGGGTTTCCACGTCAAAAATACTGTGTCATGTGTTTCTTATTTCATGATTAATGTTTTTGTGTTTGATTCTATGCTGCATCAATTAAAAAGAAAGTTCAATAAGGGAAATAATTAGGATAACTGATTCACCCCCCCCTCTCAGTTATCAACAATTGGTATCAGAGCTAAGTTCCTCCTAATAGAGCCTAACAGCTTGAGGAAGATCTGGGATTTCAAATGGATGCATATGGTTTAAGGGAGCAACTCAAGACTGCTCTTGAGGATCTTGAACAGTCAAATTCTGAAGTCAGTGAATTAAAGGAAAGACTCAAACAGGCTGATGAATTCATGAGAGAATTAAAAGACAAATTAAGTCTCTCTATGAAAAAAAGAAAGGAGCTGCTCCAACAGTTGGCAAGACAAAGTGAAGAAAGCAATACAAATGAAGAATTGACTGAGCAAACCAAGTTATGTGAAAAGTTATCAAAAGAAGTCATTATGTTAAGACATGAAATGGAATCAGGAACTATAAAGTTTACTCAAGAGATTGAAGAAAAAAGAAAGGCTGAAGACAATCTAAGACAATCTCTTAAAGAAAAATCAGAAGAATGCCACCAGATGGACAGGATTATCAGACATCTTGAATCTGATCTTGAAGATGCCAAAGATAATGAAGAAAAACTTGAGGATCAAATTGCCTCTCTCAAAAGAGACCTTCAAACAGCAAATGAATATAAAGAGAAATTCAAGATAAGTTCTGCTCAACTTGAAGTTCTTCTTGGAAGTCAAAAGAGGACAGATGACAAGTATGGTTTGGGATATGAGAAAGGAGAAAGCTCCGGATCCGGTCAGAAGAATCTTGGATCAGAAAATCCAAGGAGCAGGCCTAGAAGACCTCTGGTAAGACAGCCAAATGCTCAAAGATATCCATCCTTCAATGGATACTGCCATAGCTGCAACCACTTTGGTCACAAAGCTAATCAGTGCAAAATGAGAATGAATCAGATTAATTCATCCTTCTCCGGACAGTGCTTCAACTGCAAAAGGTATGGACATAAATCCCATGAATGCAGAATTATGCAAGTAAACAAATCATTCAAAGGTAGATGCTTCACATGCAATAGAATAGGTCATATGGCTAATCAATGCAGATCAAGAGGATATCAGTCAAATATGCAAAGAAATGTTATTTGCCAAATCTGCAATAGGTCCGGTCATAATGCTAAAGTCTGCAGAAACAAGTATCAGGACAAAACAGGTCCGGTGTATAATCAGAATCAAGACAAGGGTAAACAAAAGATGAATGCGGATGAAGTTAGGAATCAGATGAGCAAGATTTGGGTGAAGAAAAGTTCAGAAAATGTAGAGGTTGGATCCGCACCAGACTCTGGTGCTGATATTTCTTCCAGAAATTAAAAAGTGAGCTCAGGCTCAGGGGGAGACTCAAAGAAAATCTTGTTCCCCCAGCCAAACAAGTGGTGCCGGATGTGGCACAAGATGCGGATCAAAGGGTTTGTAGATATGAGTCTTGAGATGCTTCAGTCAAGTTTTCAGAGGTCCGCATGGAGTTATGAAGAAGCTGTGATCGATCAAAAAAGACCTGTTCAGGGAGATGCTCCGGTATGATAAAGGATTACAAAAAGGTCCGGAAAGATCCGGAAGTGCACTATCTTGTTCTGCGGATTGGACAGAGTGTTTGGGATGTTCTTGTAATATGTTACCTCGATTTATTCATGATTGAAAGATCCGGATGATATCCACAGATCAGGACTAATCCGGGATACTCCAAGCTATCCAGACAAGGCAAACCAGAATGATGTAGGTGAAGCATTTATTGCAGACAGATATTAGGGTTCGCGGAGCAATTTAAGGGATTTCTCAAAAGTCATTTGCTCATTCTGCACTCAAGAAGAAGCAAAAAGTGGAGCTATGCAACAAGGTTCATCAAGCACACCAAGGATCTCCTGCCGAAGTTATTGCATAAAGAAATCAATCCAACCACTCCGTGCAAACCGAGGGCGCATAAGGTATTCTCCGTTTTTCATTATCTCACTACAAATCTTTGAAGAATGGCTACTCCAAACATAGTTAAGATCTCTGATAGACCTCGCCCCTCATTCAAGAAACATCCCTACAAATCATTGGAGGTAGATCCACTAGGAGCCTTCTCTAGTGTTCCTCACGGAGTTTTACATACTGAAGACATTAGGGTTTACATACATGCAAGCATTGAGGAATTTGGGGAATTCAAATTAAGAGACCTCTATCACAAGCAACTGATAGACAATGCTTTTGAGCTTAAACCAGAGTATAAGGATATCCAGAAGAAACAATTTGAGCAATTTATTCATTTCCCCTGCTTTGAAGAAGATGAATGGGTCCGGTATGTACTGAGCAGGATGCATGACAACTTTCTATGGCTGGATAGACCCTGCAAGATCACAAAAGAGGCAATTAGAGCAGTAACTGGTCTATACTCTTCCGGAGGGATACCTATCCTCAAATCTGTCAAGAACAACATTGTAACTGAGGCCACCGGATCAAAATTTGATAAGAGGGCAATGACCATTGAAGATATTTCTGATCCGGATATCAAATATGCATCAATGATAATAGGATACAAGATCTATCACTCCAGCAGGGAGAATTCTGTATCCGGAACTGCAGTATACACTGCCTATGAAATGCTAAGAAAGAATGCAGAATATGATCTCTGCGAACTACTGCTAAGCCAATTAATGGAAAATATACAGAAAATCAAGAAGGATAAGAAGAATTCCTTTAAGTATGGTACTCTTATTGTATGTCTATTCTTCTACTTCATGAATGAGCTACCCGGATCAAGTGGATGGGTATGGCAAAATGACAAACCTGTTGCAGTCCAGATAAGAGACTATTTGCATGGACTTGGGGATGCAAAAGCGAGAAATACAGCTCTATGGGGATACTTCAAAAACTTTCAGAGCATGATGCAAGCAAGAGAGAGAATTCCCCAGTCTCTTGTTGAAAAATACAAAGACTCAGTGTGCTTTATGGTTGACACTGATCAGTGCCTAATGGAGGCAGTGGAGCCAAGGACTGTCTGGATCATGCCCATGGGGTATGAAGTGGATGAACAGATAGTGGAGCTGCATGTTCAACACATGCTAAGTCAGCCTAAAGATCCTAAGGCAGAAAGGTTTGGAACCTTTGAGGAGCTGAGTGTAAAAATACATGTAGAACTCAGGGAACCTGAGATTAAAAGAAAGGTGAGAAAAGAAGTAGAGCACATTGCTCAAGGCCTAGGCATCTCAAAAGAGGCACTTGATGCCAGCCGGGTAAAGAGGAGGAAGGCTAAGGAAGAAGAGATAAGTAAAGAAAGTGCTCCGGTTGAAGCTCCCACCCGGACCAGATCATCAAAGAGATCTGCACCTCCCTCAACCAAAAGTTCAAAACCGGAAGTCCAGGCATCCGGTAAGAGATCCAAGACAAAAGCCACAAGGGCTTATGGAAGCCAAAAGGATGAAGAGGAAACAGAGTCAGATGAGGGAGTAAAAGAAATAAAGAAACAGAAAAAGAAAGGATCCGGTAAGCCCTCCACAGGCCAAGATAAGGATGAAATGGCAGAGGTATCTGTTGAAAAGCCCACTCTGTCTCTAGAGAGCATAATCAAGTCGGTCACGGTGGATGGAAACCTTCAACCAATGACTGAATCTTATGATGACTTCAGTGAGGCTGACCAAAAGACTCTGCAGGAAGCCACAGTCAAATATCTTAACATATATAATAAGGCTTTCATTGAGATCATATCTCTTATTTCTAAAAGCCTAGAAAAGGAATTGGAAGTAAGAAAGAATAATGGTCATGCTAAAGATCTTGAGATCCGGGAGCAGATAGCTATTCAGCTATATCCTCAAATTGATCCCAAGACAATGAACATTATCTTCAAGGACTGCAAAGATGAGTTCAGAAGTAAAGCCAGGATGAATCAACTCATGCTTGGTGAGACTGACAGAGTGGCCCAAGAGACAGAAGAGATCCTCCGGAAGGCCTTCAAAAGGTTCAATCTTCCTGTTGTAGAGGACTTAGGTGCAGAAACAGCTGCTGATTTAGAATCATCTGTTCCGGAAGAAGTGAGCCCTGAACAGACAAACATCTCTCCTCCGGTTTCCCCTACAGTCTCCGGATCCAAAGAAGAAGAGCAATTACAGGAGAAGGAAGCAGTGGTGAAAGACAAAGAGGTTGACAGTTCCAAGACTGCAGAAGAAAAGAAACATCTGTCTCCGGCAAGAGACACTGCACAAACTGTTCAACAATTTTTGAGCAAAGAAACTTTAGAGATTGATGAACCAGAGCTTCTAAAAGGCCCATTTGACTTTGACTCTCTCTCTCCGGTACAAACAATGAAGATAGCTTCATTTGCAAATGCCAAGGCAAATGAAAAGCTCCTGAAGTCTCATATGGAAGACTGTGAGTTGATAGAGGCTGCTTCCGGAGTACTTGTAAAGATTATGCCATCAATCCAGATAGATCCGACAGCCTCCACTTCTGGTAATCTAAAAACCTTAGTCAGCAGTGTTGATACACATTTTGATTCTCTAGAAAAATCAGCTGAAGAAAAGGTCCGGAAGGAATTTTTGGATAAGAGATTTTCAGAAATATTAGAATTAATCTCTAAGGATAGGAAGATTGTAAGCATTGGAATAAAGAGCTTAGAGAATGCTCTTAAGGATGGCGGTGACATCTACAAATTTTGTATATCCTGGCCAAAGGCAACAGCAGCAATTGATAAGAAAATAAAAGAGGAACAGGACAAGCTACAAAGCTTATCTCAGAGTTTTGATCCTCTCTCTTCCTCCATAATAAATCAAGAATGTCAGACTATTGCAGTCTTGAATGAAATAAAGAATTTTGAGAAGGAAAGGAAGAACATCACTAACCGGATGGGAGAACTTAGAAGGATTATAATCCCTAAGTTGGAAACTATGCATGAGGCCATCAGTGATGCTCAGACCACCGCCCAAACAAAAGATCCGACAGATCTCAAGTGGGCAGAAGCTTTTGCATTTTTGTTGAGTGGTCACATTTCAATTTTGGACAGAATGAAGCAAAGTTGGGCTACAGAAATGATTCAATTGCAGACATCCTTTGCAGACATTCTTCAGTATATGTGAGTATGTAAATATGCGGCTATGTATAAGAAATTTTTGAAAATTTTGATATGCGGACCCTACCCTTTGCCATTGATGTCAAAGGGGGAGTGAGGAGCAGTGAAAAATGAGGAATCCAACTAAGGGGGAGTTCCGAAAATTGTATATAAAGACAGAGCATCAGCAAAGGGGGAGCATAGTGAAAACACTTAGTCATTTTTCACTAAGTGTTGCCATCAATGCCAAAGAGGGAGATTGTTGGCAAAAGACACTATATGGATTCATGGTTGTTGTCATTGATGGCAACAAAGGTCATCCCACATATCCACAAGTCATAATGTGTCTCTACCGGAAGTCAGAATAAAGAATGTTGTGGTCCGGTGAAGAAGAACAGAGCATGTGGCAAGGTCCGACAGATTGGTCCGGATCTCTCAGAGGAAGTGTCTTGGTGCAGTGCAAATTTGGGGAAGTCAGGAGGACTACCTTGAGTGGTATATTCCAAGGATTTAGCCTCCGGTGATGGACAAGGAAAAAGATATGAATGGTTGAGTACCGGATTCCTGAGAGATAGTGAAAACAGAGGAAGAACTGACTGACAGAGTATCAGACTACTTTCCGGATGTGTTACTATTGATGACAGAGGTTGTGAAGGCATGAATCATGTTTGGCCGACATGATTAATGATATCTACAAGTATATGCTTGATCCGCATTGCTTGGTGAGGAAGGATTCAGCCGACAGAACAAAAGTTTGTAAGAAACTAGACTGTTCCGGATGCCGACTAGAAAGGTGATGAAATTACTTGTGCGGATATATATAGAGGATGGATTTAGTTGTGAAGGGTGTGATGGTGTGGAGACATATGCGAATAAGTCCAGAACAGAGCAGAGGTAGCAAAAAGGATCCGGTATGTGAAAGATAGCAGAATAAAGAACAGAGGAAAGATGAAGTGCAGCAGATCAGTGTACTGAGCCTAACCGGAACTGAACTCCAGCATATGCAGATGCTTCCAATCAGTTCAAGACTGTGATTCTTATCACTTTGTAGACAGTGTGTCTTCTTGTAGGCAGTGGGCCTCTTGTGAGCAGTGTGCTCGGGCAGTGAGCCCTAATTGGCAAGTGCCATTTTGTAATTTCCTATTCTTCTAACAGAGAATAATTTTGGGTTAATCACCCCGTGGTTTTCTCCCTTAACAGGGTTTCCACGTCAAAAATACTGTGTCATGTGTTTCTTATTTCATGATTAATGTTTTTGTGTTTGATTCTATGCTGCATCAATTAAAAAGAAAGTTCAATAAGGGAAATAATTAGGATAACTGATTCACCCCCCCCCTCTCAGTTATCAACAGATTCAGTCATTCAGTATATCAAAGAATTCAAATAGAGATCGGTCGGCAACATGTGGGCTTACAATTAGGGCTCATAGGCTTGATTACATACATGCACAAGATAAAGATTTGAAGCTCTTCAGAGAAATCTAAACTATCATATACTTCTGTGTAAATCACTACTCTCCTAAGGATCTATTACATCAATATATATCATATCTAGATCATAAGATTCCTCTGCATCTGCCAAAGAAGGTCACAAACTCCAATGAAGAGCTGTAACGTGTGTACATAGATAGGTCAGGCCTAATTGCATAGAACTCCTCTAGAAAATGAATGGAATGATGTGTAGGTCTTCGGGGAAGGTCGACCATGAACCAAATATCATTGAATGATGTGTCATTAGGCTTCACAGATCATGAAATGCTTCCACAGGTCTCTCCTTCAGCTGGTTGTCTGTGATTATCAGGATGCTCTATTTTGAGAAATAGTCG
Source organism: Cunninghamia lanceolata (assembly GCA_027924645.1). Classification (NCBI taxonomy): domain Eukaryota; kingdom Viridiplantae; phylum Streptophyta; class Pinopsida; order Cupressales; family Cupressaceae; genus Cunninghamia; species Cunninghamia lanceolata. The sequence continues at coordinate 15,879,600 of BSBN01001121.1, read as the reverse complement.
ATCTTTTGATAGCGATATCTTTCTGATAATGATGTGTGGATCTCTAAATTTTGGTGGATCTCTAAATTTTGGATATGATGTAGATGAATGAATGTAGATGCTAAGTCCAGCTCTACAAGGTTTGAAATGTAACTGGACCAAAATACAGAAATTGCTTCTGATTGAACTACCTGAACTGAACTAGAAAATGAAAAGAAACAAACTGAATTGCAAACAAACTGAAATGCAAATGTTTTTTGGGTGATGCAAGATTGCTCTTGAACCAGGGATGCTCTTGCATCAGACATCTGGGGTTATTGAAAAAGTGAGTCCCTCACTTTGCTGGGGCTAAGGGAGAACCAAGATAGTCCACCTCAGCTTGAGAAATCCATGATGAATCTTCTTCCAGTCTACCTTTCCACTTCACAAGTTATTATTTGTATTGTCTTCCTCTAGTGTTGCACCCAACTCTGCTATCCAAGATGTCTTCAATTTGCTCTGGTGCTTGTTGTGGTAACTGCTTCTTTAAGTCTTCTTCCATGATGTCACTAAACTCTGCTTCATGATACTAATAAAGGTCTGCAATCTTGAAAATAGGTGATATAATGTCTCTGGTAACTCTACTTCATATGCATTTCTTGAATCAAGTTTTTTAAGTATCTTACAAGGTCCAAACTTCTTCATCTTCAATTTGTTATATGTCTCAATTGGAAATCTTTCTTTTCTCAAGTACGCCATCACTTCATCTCCAACTTGAAATTCTTTATCTCTTCTCTTCTCATTAGCTTTCTCTTTGTAATTATTGTTCATATTCTCCAAATGCTTCTTCACTTGATTATGCACCGTCTTCATATGATCTGCAAATTCTTATGCTTCTGCACTTCTCTTTTCTTCCATGCTGATATCTCTTAATTCTGCTACTCCTCTAGGGTTCACTCTGGTCACAATCTCAAAAGATGTTCTTCCAGTACTCCTATTTACTAAATTATTGTATGCAAACTCTACTTGTGAAAGAATCAAATCCCAACTTCCAGCTTTCTCTTCAACCAAACATCTCAACAAGTTTCCCAAACTCCTATTCACTACCTCCATCTGTCCATCGATCTGTGGATGAAAAGCTAAACTGAACTTCAAATCTATCTTCATCTTCTTCCATAGTGTCCTCCAAAAGTATCCAACAAACTTTGTGTCTCTGTCTGAAATTATGCTCTTAGGTAAAACATGCAATCTCACAATTTCCTTGAAAAATAGGTTAGCTACATGCACTGCATCAATTGTCTTCTTACAAGGTATGAAATGAGCCATCTTTGAAAATCTGTCAACCACTACAAATATTGAATCATGTCCTCTCTGTGTCTTAGGAAATCCCATCACAAAATCCTCGTTTATGTCTTCCCAAGGTCTCTCTGGTACTGTCAAAGGTTTATACAATCCAGTATTCTCACTACTCCCTTTTGTAACTTGACAAACTCTACAACTCTGCACAAATCTCCTAACATCCTTATGTATCTGAGGCCAAAAGTAGTTTTCACTCACCAAAGCCACTGTCTTATCAATGCCAAAATGTTCTGCTAATCCACCACTGTGTTTCTCCTTGATTAAATTTTCTCATTGAACTCGTAGGTATGTACAACTAATTTCCTTTGAACAACATATCTTCCTGAATGAAATAGTCCAACCACTTACTCCTATCTGTCACAACAGGTTCCTTACATGCTTTCCAAGGTTTTGCAAAATCAATGTCTCCCTCATACATGTTCTTCAATTCATCAAAACCCAACACTTCAACTCTCATCTCTGTCAACAAGTTTCTTCTCCTACTTAATGCATCAGCAACTTTGTTTGATTTTCCACTCCTATGCTTCAACACAAAAGTATAACTCTGCATGTACTCTACCCATCTCATATGTCTCTGATTCAACTTACCTTGACTGTTCAAATATTGCAAAGCTTGATGATCTGTATACAACACAAACTCCTTAGGCAACAAATAATGTCTCCACTTCTTCAAGGCTTGAATTATGGCATAGAACTCTTGATTGTAAACCAAATATCTCCTTCTTGCATCATTCAAATTCTCATTGAAATATGCTATTGGTCTACCTTCTTGACTTAATACTGGTCCAATTGCATTTCCACTTGCATCACAATCAACTTGAAATACCTTATTAAAATTTGGTAATGCCAAAATAGGTTGTTCTGTCACTTTCTGCTTCAACAACTCAAAACTTTTATCTGCTCCTGATGTCCACTTAAAATCTTTTCTGTCACCTCTCATTGTCTTTGTCATAGGGTTACAAACTAAACTAAGATTTTTTATGAACTCCCAGTAGAAACTAGCCAATCCATGAAATGATCTAACCTCTCCAATGCTCTTCGGTGTAGGCCATTCAACAATTGTGGGACCATCTTCAATCCTTCCATATAAATCACAAATCCCAAATATACCAACTCTTCCTTCATGAAACTACACTTCTTGATGTTTATCAGCAATTTCTCTTCTCTCAGTCTCTGCAAAACTTGTCTAATATGCCACAAATGTTCCTCTTTTGTCTTATTGAAAGTTAGAATATCATCCAAGTATACAATAAGAAACTTACCCAAGAATCTCTTCAGAACTTCATTCATCAATCTCATGCAAGTACTTGGTGCATTTGTCAATCCAAAGGGCATCACTAACCACTCATACAATCCTTCATTTGTCTTAAAAGCAGTCTTCCATTCATCTCCTTCTTTGATTCTGATCTGATGGTATCCACTCTTCAAGTCTATCTTTGTGAAATATCTTACTCCACTCAAACAATCCATGATATCATCCATCCTAGGTAAAAGAAATCTATACTTAACTGTGATCTTGTTTATTGCTCTAGAATCAGTACACATTCTCCATTCTCCATCCTTCTTTGGTGCTAACATTGCAGGTACTACACAAGGACTCAAACTTTCTCTAATCAAACCTTTTCTCAATAACTCTTGTATCTGTCTATTCAATTCTTCATTCTCTGCCAGTGTCATTCTATGTGTTGCTTTGTTAGGCAAACTTTCTCCTGGTATAAGATCCATGTGATGATTAATACTCCTTATAGGTGGTAATCCTTCAGGTACATTATCTAATATGATGTCTTCATATTCTGTCAACAACTCCTTTATCTCCTCCAGTTCTTCTTCTCTAGTTTCTTTCTTTAATGTTTTAGGCTTCTTAGGAATCAAAGCATAAAACATATTCTCATGTCTCAAACCATCCAGAAATTTCCTTCCATCTACCAAACAAATTCTAGCATTCCCACATACTTCACTCTTAGGATCATCTTCTAAAGGAATCAAGGTAATTCTCTTTCCATTTGTTGTTACAGTGTATGTATTCTTTATCCCATCATGTATAGCTTTACTATCATACTACCAAGGTCTACCCAACAAGATATGACATACATCCATAGGCATAATATCACACAAGACTTCATCATGACAAGATCCAATATGAAATTTTACCAAACATTGTTCACTTACTAGTACCTTATGATCATCGTGAATCCATGCTATCTAATAGGGCTTAGGGTGTTTCAATCTTTCTAACTTCATCTTAGTCGCCATCTCCTCTAAAACTAGGTTATCTGAACTACCACTATCAATTACAACTTTACAACACTTACCTCCTTATTTGCATCTAGTTCTGAACAAGCTTTTCCTCTGCGATGGTTCCTCAATTGTCTCTACTTGAAATAGTGCTCTCCTCATCACAAGTGATTCTCCTTTCTTAGGTTTGCCAACTGAACTGGGTGATCCAACAGGTTCTTCTTCAACATAGGCTACTCTTCCACTATTTTATGTTCTCTTACTTGTACTACCCTGATTACATTCAAATGCTCTATGTCCTTCACCTCCACACTTGAAACAAGTACCTTTGAATGTTCTCTTATCAAATCCTCTTCCTTCTCTTCTATATCCTTCATTCTGGTATGCAATAAGGTTTCCTCTCTAGTAAAAATTTATGTCATCTCTTCGGTAAGCATTGTTATCTCTGTCCTCATTCTTAAATGGGTTATCAAACTTGTTCTTCTCTAGATATGATCTATCTCCTCTAGAAAATGTTCTACTTCTCTGAAATTTACCTCCTCTACCTCTCTGTCTCTGATCATGCCTCTTATTCATCTTCTCTTCAACTTTCAGGGCAAACTGATATGCTTCTTCCAAAGATGTCATCCTTACCAAGCTTAGCTCCTCTTGAATGTTCAATCTTAGTCCATTGATGTATCTAGCCACTTTCTCCTTGTTTGCTTCACTATGTCCTATCCTTATGATCATTTTATGGAATTCTTTAGTGTACTCCTTCACAGATTTCTCCTTTTGTCTTAGGTTTTGCAATCTTTTCAATAGTTCCAACTCATAGTCAACAAGTATAAACTAATTCTTCAACTTTGTCACCATCCTATCCCATTTTGTAATCTTTTCTTTTCCTCTTCTGTTTCTTTCCAACTAAACTTCTTTCCACCATATAGCAGCATGTCCTTTCAACTTTGTATTTGCAAATTTCACCTTCTCTAGATCTTCAATTTCTTCATATTCAAAGTATTCTTCCATGTCATTTATCCAATCAATCAATTCTTTAGGGTTCAAATTACCAGTATAGTTCGGCACATCAACTCTAGGCCTCTTTCCAATCTTTGAAATAGCTCGCAACATCTTTACTTGATATGATTCTTCTTCTTCATCACCTCCTAGGGTTTCACCAGTTTGTTCAACAGATTGAAATTCTTCTTCATCATCGCTTTCAACATTAGGTCTCGATGTCAATCCTTTTCACCTATCTTCTTCAACAAAATCTAAATGAATTCGCATTGTTTTCATCATTTCCATCATCTCATCCATTCTACCAACCATTGTTCCAACAATAACAACTCTCCTCAGTGGCATTCTTCCTAAGATCAAGTGCAAACTGTCTCAAGTTTGGTGATTGGGCTACAAGGTGACAACTGCCTCTCAATTGGCGATCGGTTGCGACATAAGTAACCTGCCTCAATTTGGTGATCTATCCACAGCAAGATCTTACAGAATTCCTTTGCTAACTTCACTCAATTTGCTCCCAAAGATTTGAACTTTCTCTCTGATACCATTTGGTGTAGTCACGGTAGGAGGGTTCACAGAATGAACTATCCAAACTAGGCAGCAAGAGTAAACACAACGGAAACAACTCAAAGAAATGGAACAAATGCAGATTCATTCATTCAGTATATCATAGAAATTAAATAGAGATTGGCTGGCAACATGCGGGCTTACAATTAGGGCTCACATGCTTGATTACATACATGCACAAGATAAAGATTTGAAGCTCCTTGCAGAAATCTAAACTATTAGATACTTCTGTGTAAATCACTACTCTTCTAAGGATCTATTACATCAATATATATCATATCTAGATCATAAGATTCCTCTATGTCAGCCAAAGAAGGTCACAAACTCCAATGAAGAGCTGTAATGTGTGTACATAGATAGGTCGGGCCTAATTGCATAGAACTCCTTCAGAAAATGAATGGAATGATTTGCGGATCTTTAGGAAAGGTGAGCCACAAACCAAAGATCACTGAATGATGTGTCATTAGGCTTCATAGATCGAGAAATGTTGCCGTAGGTCTCTCCTTCAGCTGGTTGTCTATGATTATCAAGATGCTCTATTCTGATAAATAGTCAATCTTCTGATAGTGATATCTTTCTGGTAATGATGTACAGATCTCTAAATTCTAGATATGATGTAGATGAATGAATGTAGATGCTAAGTCTAGCTCCACAAGGTCTGAAATGCAACTAGACCAAAATACAGAAACCACTTCTAACTAAATTACCTGAACTAAACTAGAAAGTGGAAAGAAACAAACTGAACTACAAACAAACTTAAATGCAAATGTTTTTTGGGTGATGCAAGATTGCTCTTGAACCAGGGATGCTCCTGTACCATAATTCTAGTGGTCAATATCCCCGCAAGTTAACAAATGCTCTTGAGAAGAAGCTTTTGCAAAGATTTAAGAGGGGAAATAAAAATGGATTGGTCTAATGCCCTAATACATGTGGATGGTAAAAAGGTTTGTTTGAACCTTGAGCCCAAAGAAAAGTTTACAGTGCTAAAATCTAGAGATCCAAGGGTGGATATATTATATGTAGAGACCAGACTAGACATTTATATGTTTACCTAAACTACTGAAGAGAATTCCAACATAATCAGTCTTGACTTGTCTAATGAGGTATGGAATTTGGAGTTTGACAGAAGCTATTCCACTGTTGAATTAGGTGTTGGTATTGTTTTAGTTTCTCCTGATGATTACAAGTTTCCTTTTGCCTATAAGTGGGAGTTTGAAAACAACAACAATATAGTTGAATATGAGGCCTTACTGTTGGGGTTAGTGGTGGCCAAAGAAAAGGGCATTAAACAATTGAAGGCAAAGGGTGATGCTGAACTCATAGTGAAGTAGGTGAGGAAATTATATTCAGTTAAAAATGGGAGGCTAAGGCATTATAGGAACAAGGTGTGGGATTGTATTAAGGATTTTGATGCCTTTTCATTAGAAGTTGTGCCTAGAGATTAGAACACTAGGGATGATTCATTGGCTGTCTCAACATCTCTCTTCCTGCCTCACCTAGACTTCAAGGACAAACCATATAGGGTTGAGGTAGTTTATAGGCCCAGTGTGCCTAATAATGTCAACCACTGGCAAGTGTTCAATAATGACCAATAGATTATTTCTTTTCTAGAAAAAGATGAGTTATTTGCTAATATATTCTTTGAAGGGAGTACTAAAGAAAGTGATGGCATTCTTGAAGGAGAGGCCAGCTCTCAAAATGGCCAAGGGGTTGAGGTAATACAATTAAAGGAGAATAAGATTCCTAAGGGTTTGGTCTCCCTCAAGGAACTTTTTAAGAGACACGATCAATATATAAAAAAAGCATGGTATCTATTAGATCATTAGTTGAATATGATTGTGTCAACAGAGGCACTGAAGAGGACCTCGAGATTGTTTCTATTGGGAAATGTTGCTCTCCCAAGGAAAGACAGCGTTTGATTTATTTATTGATTCATTACAAAGATGTATTTGCATGGTGTTATGTAGATTTAAAGAAGTTCAAAAATGGAGAAATACAACACCACGTCCCACTGAGGCCCGACACTTCTCCATTTAGATAGGAGCAGAGAACATACAATCCTAAAGTGATCGAGACTACTTTTAGTGAAATTGATAAAATGTTGAAAGGAAAGATTATCTTGTTAGGAATTGCATGCAGAAGATATCAATTAAATACAAATAAAGATTAAACAGAGGAATGAAAAATACACAAAAATAATAATAGCGAGAGATAATTTTTAACGTGGTTCACCCAAACTCATGCTACATCCACCAATAGAGAGTCCAATATTATTATCCAGCAAATCTAATTGATTACAACCAGCAATCCTTGCAACTCAATACTGTTGCAAATGCCACAATACAATATCTCAAAGGAAACCCCAACCCTTATCCACTTTTATCAAGCCTTATGTCGGTTACAAAATAGGGTTTTTTTTATGTTAGCCAATAGAAAAATAACTCCTGACACCTTTATAAAATAATAAAAGTCATTTGAGGTTTCGGGGGTGCTGCCCCCGAGCCCCCACGAGGGTGTTGCCCCTCGACCCTGCAATGGGTGCTGTCCCTTGACCCCATCTTGGGGGCACTGCCCCCAAACCCCGTTAAATAATTTGGGGGGAAACCATGCTGATAAAAGGGGGGAAAATTTAACCTCAGAGTCTGATCAGGCTCTATATAACAACAATCTCCCACTTGGAGACTGATCAGACTCCACAACATATCATTGGTATCATTTCCCTATTAGATCATTAGTTGAATATGATGGTGTCAACATAGGCACTGAAGAGGACCTCGAGATTATTTCTATTGGGAAATGTTTCTCTCCCAAGGAAAGAGAGTGTTTGATTAATTTATTGATTCGTTACAAGGATGTATTTGCATAGTGTTATGTAGATTTAAAGAAGTTCTAAAACAAAGAAATACAACACCACATCCCACTGAGGCCCAAGACTTCTCCATTTAGACAGGACCAGAGAACATACAATCCTGTGGCTGAGTCTAGTTTTAGTGAAATTGATAAAATGTTGAAAGAAAAGATCATCTACCCTATTCACCACTCCACATGGGTTGCAAATATCATGCAAGTTAGGAAGAAGAATGGGGAGATTAGAATTTCTGTTGATTTTTACAACTTGAACCAAGAATCTATAAAGGACAACTATCCTTTACCAGTAATGGACCACATCTTGCAGACTGTATCACATTCAGAGATGATATCCATGCTAGCTGGCTTTTTGGGGTATAATTAAATAGAAGTATCCCCTAAAGACCAACACAAAACAACATTTACTACTCTGATTAGTGTATTTTCTTATAACAAGATGCCATTTCGGACTCAATAATGCAAGGGCCACCTTTCAAAGAGCAATAGACTTAACTCTAGAAGATTTGAAGAACAAGATTATTTTTATTTATCTTGATGGCCTAATTGTCTTCTCTAAGAAAAGAGCTAATCATATTCATGATCTTGAAGTGGTGTTACAATGATGCAAAGATGATAGTATCTCTTTGAATCCTAAAAAGTCAATATTTGCAGTGACTAAAGGCAAATTGTTAGGTCATATTGTTTCCAAGGATGGTATAAAGATTGATCTTGAGAGGGTTAAAGCGATTTAGCAACTAATTCTTCCTACAACAAAGAACAATACCATATCATTCTTCATTTAGGTCAATGTTTTGAGAAGATTCGTCCCTAACTTTACTGAACTGACGAAGCACATTGTAGAAATGATGAAAAACTATCTGAATTTGAAATGGAATGAAGAAGGTAAAAAAGTATTTGAATATATTAAAGTAGCCATTGCTAATGCTCCTACTCTAGTACATCGTGATTTTGAGAAGGATTTCATTATTTACTGTTATACATATGAGCATGCCTTGTCAGCCATTTTATTGCAAAAAAATGAATAGGGAATAGAAGCCGCAATCGCCTGTATGAGTGTGCCCTTAAGAAGCATGAGTTGAAATACTCTCCCCTAGAAAAGCATGCTTATGCAGTAGTGAAGGCATTGGAAAATTTCAAGTTCTATATTTTGCATTCTCATGTTGTTGTCTTTGTTCCTAACTCTGTTGTCAAGAGCATTCTTACCCAACAGGAGATTGGCTACAATAAAAGAGAATCTTAGGTGGTAAAGGTGTAGGAGTTTGACATTGATCTCAAGCCTACCAACCTAGTTAGAGGTAGAGGCCTATGAAAAATGATCGCTGAGACTAAATCAACTGAAGATGAAGAGCTTCCTTTGGTCTTGTTCGCAGGTACTACCAATGAGTGGTTCTTGAATATTTCTTATATGTTGGCATATGGTGAATTCCCACCTCACTTATCTACTAAGAAGAAGAGGAACCTAAAGCTTAAAGCTAGCAAATATGTTCTTTGGGAAGGGAATCTATATAAGAAAGGAGTGGATGGAACCTTCTTAAGATGTGTGGACAGGGAGCAATAGAAGAAGCTCTTAGAAACTTTTCACAGCAAAGCCTATGGAGGACACTTTTCGGCTTTTGTAACAACTTTCAAAATTTTATGGCAAGGTTTCTACTAGCTGGGAATGTTTGGAGATGCTTATGAATGGGTGTCAAAATGTGAAAAGTGTCTAAGATTTACCAGTAGACCTCACTTGGATGCATTGCGCCTAAGGCCCGTAGTAATTGATGAACCTTTTCAACAATGGGGGTTGGATTTTATTGGACCTATCAATCCTAATTCTAGTATTGGTCACACTCACTCTTAACTACAACTGATTACTTTATTAATTGGGTGGAGGTGATTCTTGCAAAGATGGTGTAGTCACTGTCGGAGGGTTCATAGAATGAACTGTCCAAGCCATGCAACAAGAGTAAAAACAATAGAAACAACTCAAATATAGAATGCAATGAATGATTCAAATGCTAAATATATCATATATTTAGAATGCTTATATGTTGGCAATATGTGGGCTATAATCAGAGGGCTCGGAGGCCTGAATTCCAGATTACAACTAATATACAATATATGGCATTGAAGTGCCTTTCCAGAACAAATATATCTAATCTAAACTATCATGATCACTAACTGACTTCCTTATACATCCTAGAGGTCTATATATATCATCTCCAAGATCAAGAAATCCTTCGTGTCAGCCAAGAAAGGTTATAAACTCCAATAAAAGAGATGTAACATGTAAGGACAAATAGGCCGGCCCAAAACATATGGGATTCCTCTGCAAATGCATGAATCAAAGTGCAGACCTCAGGGAAGATCTATCTAATCATTATGTGCCTTGTAGGATGTTCCATTTAGCTCCGCAAGTCATGGAATTGCTCCACAAACCTTCTCCTTCAACTGACTGCTTGAATTCTCTGCTTTGTGAAAACATGTGATCTTCTGATAGCGATACCTTTCAGCAGACAAGTCCAAATGATGTAGATGATGATATTTAGATGCTAAGTCCTACTCCGTGGGCTCTGATATGAAAATGCGGTACAAAATGCTAAAATTTCTACTGACTGAATTGAAGTAAAAATGAAAGAAAAGAAAGAATGCAAAATATTTTTGCTTGATGTAAGATTGTTTAGCAACTCGGATGCTCCTGCATTAGACACCTAGGGTTGTTGAAAAAATAAGCCCCTCACTTTGCTAGGGCTAGAGGAAAACCAAGGTGGTCCACCTAGGCCTAAGAAATCCATGTTGAATCTTCTTTCAGTCTACCTTTCCACTTTACCAAATATTCTTTGTATTGTTTTCCTCAGGTACTATGTCCAACTCTATTGTCCAAGATGTCCTCTATCTGCTCCGGTTGTTACTGTGGTAAGTGATCCTTCAAATCATCTTGAATGTTGTCACTTGATTCTCCCTCATGATATTGATATAGGTATGCAATGTTGAATATAGGTGATACACCCAATGTCTCCAATAGTTCCACTTCATATGCATTTCCTGAATCAAATTTCCTGAGTATCTTACATGGTCCAAACTTCTCCATCTTCAACTTGTTATATGTTCCCACTAGAAATCTCTCTTTTCTTAGAAATACCATTACCTCATCTCCCACTAGAAATTCCTTATGTCTCAACTTCTCATCTATTTGCTTCTTGTACTTACAATTCATCTTCTCCAAATGCTTCTTAACCTGATTATGTAATGTCTTCATATATCCTACAAATTTTTTTGCCTCTACACTTCTCTTATTCTCCATACTGATGTCTCTCAACTCTGTAAATCCTCTAGGTTTTATTCCAGTCACAATCTCAAAAGGTGTCTTCCTTATACTCCTATTTACTTAGTTATTGTATGCAAACTCTACTTGTGGTAGAATTAGATCCCAATTTCTAGTCTTCTCTCCTACCAAACATCTCAACAAGTTTCCCAAACTCTTGTTTACCACTTTTGTCTATCCATCTATTTATGGATGAAATGTTCAACTGAACTTTAGTTCTATCTTCATTTTCTTCCACAATGTGTTCTAAAAATATCCAATGAATCTTCTATCCCTGTCTGAAATTATGCTCTTACATAAGCCATGCAATCTCACAATCTCCTTGAAAAATAGGTTAGCAACATGCACTGCATCATTTGTCTTCTTACAAGGTATGAAATGTGTCATCTTTGAAAATCTGTCCACCACTACAAATATAGAATCATGTCATCTCTGTGTTCTTGGAAATCCTAATATGAAATCCATGCTTGTCTTCCAAGGTCTCTTTGGTACTTTCAAAGATTCCAGTACAACCCAATATTCTGACTACTCTCTTTCGCAACTTGACATACTCTACAACTCTACACAAACTTTCTTACATCCTTATATATCTGAGGCCAAAAGTAATGCTCACTTACCAAAGCCATTGTCTTGTCAATTCCAAAGTGTCCTGCCAATCCACCACTGTGCTTCTCCTTTATCAAATTGTCTCTCATTGAACTCCTAGGTATACACAACTGATTTCCCTTGAACAACATATCCTCCTTTAAATGAAATAATCTAATCACTTCTTTCTATCACAACAAGTTCCTTACATGCTTTCCATGGTTCTCCAAAATCAATGCCTTCTTCATAAATATGCTTCAACTCTTCAAAACCTAATACTTTAACTCTCATCTTTGTCAGCAAATACTTCCCACTTCTGTGCTTCAATACAAATGTGTAACTTTGCATGAACTCTACCCATCTCATATGTCTCTGATTCAACTTTCCTTGACTGTTCAGATATTATAAAGCTTGATGATCTTTATACAACACAAATTCCTTAGGCAACAAATAATCTCTCCACTTCTTCAAAGATTGAATTATGACATAGAATTCCTAATCATAAACTGAATATCTTGTCCTTGCATCATTCAACTTCTCACTGAAATATGCTACTAGTCTACCTTCTTGACTTAACACTACTCCTATTGCATTTCCACTTGCATCACAATCTACTTGAAATACTTTGTTGAAATCTGGTAATGCTAACACTGGTTTCTCTGTCACTTTCTGCTTCAACCATTCAAAAATTTTATTTGTTGAGCCTGATGTCCACTTAAAATCCTTTCTGTCACCTCTCATTGTCTCTATCAGTGGTGTGCATACTAAACTAAAATTTCTAATGAACTTTCGATAGAAACTAGCTAATTCATGAAATGATCTGACTTCTCCAATGCTCTCAGGTGTTGGCCACTCAACAATTGCTCTAACCTTCTCAGGGTCCATCTTCAATCCTTCCATAGAAATCATGAATCCTAATTAGACCAATTCTTCCTTCATAAAACTACATTTCTTGATGTTTATCAACAATTTCTCTTCTCTCAGTCTCTACAATACTTGTCTAAGGTGCCACATATGTTCTTCCTTTGTCTTATTGAAAATTAGAATATCATCCAATTATACAATAACAAACTTACCCAAGAATTTCTTCAAAACCTCATTCATCAACCTCATGAAAGTACTTGGTGCATTAGTCAATCCAAAAGGCATCACTAACCACTCATACAATCCTTCATTTGTCTTAAAAGCAGTCTTCCATTCATATCCTTCTTTGATTATGATATGATGGTATCAACTCTTCAAGTCTATCTTTGTGAAATACTTTTCTCCACTCAAACAGTCCATAATGTCATCCATCCTTGGAAATGGAAATCTATACATAACTGTGATCATATTAATTGATCTAAAGTCTATACATATTCTTCATTCTCCATCTTTCTTCAGTGCTATCACTGTAGGTACTACACAAGGGCTTAAACTTTATTTGATTAAACCTTTCCTCAACAATTCCTTTATCTATCTATTCATCTTTGCATTCTCTACTGGTGTCATCTGGTGTGCTACTTTGTTAGGAAAACTAGCTCTAGGTATAACATCCATATGATGACTGATACTCTAGATTGGTGGTAATCCTTTAGGTACATTATCTAATATGATGTCTTTATACTCTGTCAACAATTTAGTTATCTCCTCTGGCTGTGATTCTTTAGTCTCTGTACTTAGGGTTCCATGTTTCTTAGCAATCAAAGAAAAACACATATTCTTATGTCTCAATCCATCTAGAAATTTCCTTCCATCTACCAAATAGATTCTAGCATTCCCACATATTTCACTCTTAGGCTCATCTTCCAAAGGTATCAAGGTGATTTTCTTTCCATTAGATACCATAGTGTAAGTATTCTTTCTCCCATCATGTATAGCTTTTCTATCATACTGTAATGGTCTACCCAACAATATATGGCATGCATCCATCAACATAATATCACACAATACTTCATCATGATAAGATCCAATATGAAATTTCACCAAACATTGTTCACTCACCAGTACCTTGTGTTCATCCTGAATCCATGCTATCTGGTAGGGATTAGGGTGTTTTAATCTCTCTAGGTTTAGCTTAGTCACCATCTCCTCTAAAACCAAGTTATTAGTACTACCACTATCAATGATAACCTTACAACATTTACCTCCTGATTTACATCTAGTTCAGAACAAACTTTTCCTCTGCGGTGGTTCCTCAGTTATCTCTACTTGAAATAGTGATTTCCAAATGATGAATGATTCTCCTTTCTCTAGATTTCCAACTAAATTAGATGATCCAACAAGTTCTTCTTTCACATAAGATGTTCTTACATTGTTCTCTATCTTCCTGCTTGTACTTCCCTAATGACATTCAAATGCTTTATGTCCTTCACCTCCACACTTAAAACAAGTTCCTCTGAATCTTTTCTTATCAAATCCTTTTTCATCTCTTATGTATCCTTCACTCTAGTAAGAATTATGATGTCCTCTGTGGTAGAAAGTTCTATCATCTCTCTGGTACGAATTGCTATCTCTATCTTCCTTCTTGAAGGGGCTATCTTGTTTGTTGAACTTTACATATGATCTTTCTCCTCTAGAATATGTTCTACCTCTCTCAAATTTACCTTCTCTACCTCTATGTCTCTGCTCATTCTTTTTATTCAACTTGTCTTCAACTTTTAGGGCAATCTGATATGCTTCTTCTATTGTTGTCATCCTTACCAGAATCAGTTCTTCTTGAATGTTCTATCTTATTCCATTGATGTATCTTGTCACTTTCTCCTTGCTTGCTTCACTATGTCTGTTGGGAATTAAGGTGTCTCAACCTTTGCAATTTCCTAGCATTGGTAATTTAATTGTATATTTAATTATTTCCTAATATTGTAATTACTTGCACATTCAGTTTGGTCACATAGTTGAGGTGGCATGGCGACATGTCATCTTACTTGGAATGTGACTTGGATGGTCAAGTCAATCCTACATGGATTTGGGTGTCCCATATTGAGGTGGCATTAATTTTCCATGTGTTGGCATCTTTGGTAAGTGGAAGGCAATACTCCATATGACAGAATCTATGATGCGTAAGGGCCAAGTTTGGAGATTCCTATGACAAGTGATGACAAGTGTCGGTTGGTATCTTTGCATGAGGGAATGGCATCTTTGGGCACCCAAGTTGGGCTATGACATGTTGTAAGTGGAATATGCTATATTTAGCGTTGTATGATGGATTCTCTTACAACATTTAAGATTGTTATTGTGGGCAGATTTTATGACAGTTGTAAGATGTGTAAGAGCATCTGTCAGTCTTTTTTTAGCCTGGAGCGCTCTACATTGGGAAAGTCAAATCTGCCATGTATGATAGATGTAAGGGATGTAAGGCTAGCAAGGACAAGTGTCCTTTGATGCTTAAAATGGTCATTTTACCAAGGTGGACACCTATCCCAAGATGCTCTCAAGATATGCCTTGTAATCTCTATAAAATGCATAGTTTGGAGTTGTAGTTGCATAGTGTTTTTATAGGTACTATTATGCTACCATAATAAATCCATAATCAAAATTTGTGAACTCTTGGAAGACTTGCATTGCAAGTGTATTGTAAACTATTGTTGTTTTGATAATAAATTGTGCAGGTTTAGAGTGTGGGGTTTTTTACTTGAAAAGGTTTTCCCCACGATATATCTTGTGTCACCTTCTTTCTGTGTTGTGTTGCTGCTATAATCTTTATGTTATTAGTTTAATGTTGCTGCAATTGTAATGATTTAAATGAATTTGCACTCCATTCACCTCATTAGATTGGTGTAGGAAGTGTGTTATGTGTACCTTGCTTCCTTTCAATGTCTAGTCCTTATGATCATATTATGAAATTCTTCAGCATACTCCTTTACATATTTCTCCTTTTGTTTCAGGTTTTACAATCTTTTTCAGCAATTCCAACTCATAGTTAGCAGGTATAAATTGATTTTTCAATTTTGTCTCCATTCTATCCCACTTTATGATATTCTTTTCTAAGGGGGGGGTGAATCAGTATTCTATAAAACTTTTCTTTCACATATTTACCAAATTCAATAACATGAAAGCAAAACAAACATAATAAGATCAGCCACAAAGTTATAACACATAGACACTGACATTTTTATGTGGAAAACCCAAAAAGAGAAAAACCACAGTGAGTGTTAGCTCACAATATATTATGATACCAAAAATGAATTACATGAAGGCTCACTGCCCAAGGACTCATTGTCCAAAGAAGTGCTCATTGAAATAGGCTCACTGCCAAGAGAATAGAAGAGAAGATAGAAGATGGATTGGCTCACTGCCAAAAGATGACTACTATAGATGCATCTACAGAATGGTAAAATGCAGTTCCATTAATAGCTCAGTACACAGATTCAAATGTCTTCAATATATTTGCCTTGCTTTTCTACTCTGCTTCACATATACTCTATTCTTCTACCCTTACTGCTCCTTTAATATCACCAAATTGCCTTAGTTTGCAGACACACCGAATTCACCCTATATTCACACACACACACAAACAAACACACACTTCTCCAATATCAAAATCCATCAAGTATATATATCCGCAATCATATCTAACTCAAAATCTGGTCATCTTTCTAGTGATGAAGCGTGTACACAAAAAGCTCATACTCTATCGGCTTGAATTATTTATATGAAGTTATGCGAACCAATGAAAACCTTCAGTGATCTTCATATAGGTATGGACCTATTTTGGATTTGATGCAGGAGCATCCCTAGTTCAAGAACAATCTTGCATCAACCAAAAAAAAAACATTTGCATTTTAGTTTGTTTGCATTTTAGTTCTTTTATTTTCTAGTTCAGTTTAGGTAGTTCAGTCAGAAGCAGTTGCAGCTTGTGGTCTGGTTTTGACATTTCTGGTGCAGGGCACCTAGGAGTAGTCTAACACCTCAAGCATTTTGATGCATTTTGATCGGTTATGTTTTTTTGTTTAGTATGTTTGTAATAAGGCATTTAGCCATGATTGTATGGTCCACTCTATATGGTCAAGAGGTTTGGGGCAATCTTATAAGCCTCAAATCCTTCTTAGTCCATTTGGACCCTAGTTGTGCCACTTAGGCCTAGTAGGTCTAATGAGGTTTTCTTTGAGTCTATTTGCTAGTTTTGTGGTTTTGTATGGTCTAGGGAGTATGATGGTGGTTTGATTCCATTGGACAAGCTAAACCCATCGAAAACCTTGTGTTAATGCAAAAATACCATAGTTTCAAATGTTGCCAATGGTGTCAATGACACATTGGAACGATTACAACTCATTTTGATGGTTGGAACTATTTGTAGAAGTTGTATACTGACTTGGATCAGTTGATATGGTGGACACCTTACTCCTGTACGGCAGAGAAGCTTTAGTACGGAGTTTTAGGCACAGAAATGAAGAAAACTGACTATTTTTCCCTATTTTTTGCTATTGTACAGACTGTACGGATTGGCAAAGTAGATCAATGTTATTTTTCTAAAACTAGGTTGAGTCTAGATTCCAATGCAACAAATTTGAGGGTTTGAAGTGATCGGAGGAGGAAGATATTGCAATTTTAATTCAGACTGGTCTAAAACCCTGTTTTCTAGGGTTTGGCATACAAAATTCACCTTAGAATGCATTCCAACCAATGAAAATTCATGCCACTCAGTGAAATGTAGGCTAGGGGTGTATATTCTATGATTTCAAAGGCATTTTGTTGGGAGAGACAGTCTTTGATTTTTAAAGTGATGCCCTAGGTCAAATATCCCTATGTATTTGACCAAACAATGTGCTATTTGGTGGTGTAGAAGACAAAACTTGATAGGCATGTATGGAGGTTTCCTGTGATGTTTGCATGTTGAGGAAGTGGTCCAAGTTCCTGTCCCAAATTTGTGAACTCTACCTAAACCATTTGCTTTGTAACCTAGCCCTAAATTGATCAATTAGGCCTAGTGACCTAGTGAGTGTTTTGAGTTGCTGGAGTAGAGTTGAAAATTGAGGCTTGGAGGTTTGTTAGAGTCCCATAGAGGGTACTAGAATCCACCATTTTTTTGTCTGATCATTAGGGTTTTGTCAAGTTATGTTGTGAAAATAGGTTTAGGAGGGCTAGTAGCCTCACTAGGCCAAGTAGAGGTTGGAGAGTTTTGGGAAGTTGGGGATCAAACCAACTGCATGGAAAGTGTTTATTGATCTATCTTAAGGTGTGGGAGAAGCCTTGAAGGTTGAGTCATCACCAGGATATCAAACCCTTCATATACCCTTGAATGTGCCTTTGGTTGGTTAGTTGAAGGCTAGGTGAGTGGGTGAGTGGGCAAAGGAGAATAGTAAACCTTGTTTTGTTGCTTCCCTTGTGCCACTCTACATCAATTTCACATCTTGCAGATCTAGACTTAGTATCTACATTCATTCATCTTCATCATATCAAGAATTTAGAGCATTTGGATCAGTCACTAGAAAGTTATCGCTATTAGAAGATCAACTATTTTCTCAAAGCAAAGCATTTTAACAGTTCCTGGCAAATCAATTGTAGGAGAAGGCTTGTGAATCATTCCTTGACTTGCGGATCCTAATGACACATTATTCAATGACCCTTAGTTCATGGTTGACTTTCCCCAGAGGTCCACATGTTGTTCCATTCATTTATGGGCACGATCTATGCATTTAGGCCCGACCTATCTGTGAACATGTTATAACTCTTCATTGGAGTTTGTGATCTTCCTTGGCTGACACAGAGGAATCTATTGGTCTTAAAATGATATATAAAGATGTAATAGATCCTTAGCAAAGCAGTTAAATAGTTAGCAATTGATTCATAATCCTTAGTTTAGATTTTGTACGAAGGAGCTTCAAAGCTTTATCTTGCACATGTATGTAATCAACCCTTTGAGCCCAGTTGTAAGGCCGTATGTTGCCGACCAGATTGTATTTGGATTCTATGATATACTGAATGAATGAATCTGCATTTGCTTCATTTCTTTGAGTTGTTCTATTGTGTTTACTCTTGCTGCACGTGTTAGATTTAGGACAGACAACTGAGAGGGGGGGTGAATCAGTTGTCCAAAACTTTCTTACAATTAATCACTTAAATCCTTTTCTTAATTTAGTAGTATAATAATAAATCAATCATGGAAACATAATGCAGTAATTCAAGAGCAAAAACATGTTAACACATATGACACCAAGATTTTTGACATGGAAAACCTGGTTAAGGGAAAAACCACGGGGTGACTAACCCAAGATTGTATTCTCTGTGAAAAGAATAGAAAGCACAAAATGGCACATGCCAATTAGGGCTCACTGCCCGAGCACACTTCTCACAAGAGGCTCACTACCTATGGGAGACACACTGTCTACTGAAGAATAAGTGTTACATATTTGAACTAAAGAATAGCATCTTCACCATGCTTGAGTTAGTTCCATTTAAGCTCAATACTTCTGCTCTACCTTTCTCTCTTCTTCTCTCTACCACACTCTCATCACCTCCAATGTTTTTGAAATGACTTTACAACTCCTTATTTATACAAGACATCGACTTAGGGATAATCATCCAAGTAGGCAAACATTTCAGATCAAATACATAAATACAATATGACTAATTACAAAAAGACTTCACGTGAATCAACACAATGTCAGCCACATAGATCTGAGACTTCAATCTTTCTTTAGGAACACGCCGTTCTTCACAGAACATCTTCAAGATCATCCGCAGGATGTGTAACTCATCCAATCAGCCAGACTTAGGAACAACACCATCATCCAGAAGTAATTCTTCAATTATGAGCTCAATCTTTAATGCAGATCACCAATACGAACTAGACACAATCCAAAGACCTCCACAAGCTTGTCTGAATCACCAAGAACATCCACACTACTTCTATTCACTAAAATCATTCTCTCCTGCATCTGAAACCTTAAGAACACAGTCTGTCATCACTGTCATATTGGAATAGATGATTGTGGACCTCCAAACCACGAACCAATTGGGTTGTCAATTCACATAGACTTCCTAAACACTCCACCAAATCTGAAAAACAAGATATTGCATTTCTAGATCTCACCAGACCTATTTGTGTCACTCTGTCACCTCTGAACACCTACCAGAATCGGTTTTACTTAAGTGGCCCTAACTTATTTAGATCTTCATGCGAACCTCTAAAATCTTTACTGGATCATATTAAGACATATCTGCAAACCCTTTGAAGTGCATCCTCTGATCTTCATCTTATCTGGGATCTTTACCTTACTGCCTTCACTATTCTTCTCTGTTCCTGATTAGGACTAATTTTCTCAATACCCTCAGCACACAGCTCATCCAATCCTTATCATCAATGCAAACAAGAGTATGTTGACATCAATGACAACACTGGTTGGGCTCATACTTGTAACAATCTCCCCCTTTGTCATTGATGGAAACATATGATGTGAAAAACTATTTTAAACATCAAGACAAGAACGTCTCCTTACTGACATAACTCCCCCTATAAACAATAACCACTCACATGTCTTCTCTTCATTTACTGCTCCCCTTTTGATCAGCAATCACTTGTTTTTCACATGTCTTCTCCCCCCTTTGACATCAATGGAAAAGGGTACACACTTGCATTACTTTAGAAACATATCAGCTGCTCCCCCTAAGTAGCAGCTTCCCATCATCAATCCAGACCACAAAATATGACTGTGAGATCCACCAGACTGATGCACATCAGTGCACCTTAATTCAGAACTGGAGGGGTAATAACCCCTAATTTCTCCTTGAGATACTCAAAAGAGTCCTTAGGTAGAGGTTTAGTAAAAATATCTGTAATTTGATCTTTGGAAGGCAGAAACTCCAATTTGACTTCATTCTTGTTCACTTGCTCTCTCAAAAAGTGAAACTTGATGGATATATGTTTAGTCTTTGAATGCAACACTGGATTCTTTTATATGTTTATTGCACCTAAATTATCACATAAAATTGTGATAGGTTCCTCATACTCCACTCTAATGTCTCTTAACATTTGTTTCATCCACAATACTTGAGTGCAACTACCTACTGCTGCAATATATTCTACTTTTGCAGTGGACAGAGATATTGCCTCTTGTTTCTTGCTCAGCCAAGAAACCGATCTCTTCCCCAAAAAGAATGCTCCACCACTGGTACTCTTCCAGTCATCCACATCTCCTACCCAATCCACATCTGTGTATGCATGAAGAGAGAAATCATGATCTCTAGGATACCACAAACCATATTCAACTATCCCTTTTAGATATCTAAAAATTCTCTTGATTGCCATGACATGAGATTCTCTAGGATCAGCTTGGAATCTAGTAACAAGACCAACAACATTCATAATGTCAGGTCTAGTTTGAGTGAGATACAATAACCCTCCAATCATTGACTTGTACTTTTTTTGATCAATCTTAGGAGAGTCGTCATCTTTGCTCAATTTATATCTAGTTGCCATGGGAGTACTCAGTGGTTTTGAGTCTTCCATCCCCAATTTCTTCAACAATTTTTTCACATATTTAGTCTGAGAAATGAAGATTCCTTTCTTTGTTTGAGTAATTTGCAGACAAAAAAATAAATTCATTTCCCCAAACATGGACATCTCAAATTCACTTTTCATTTGATTTGCAAAAGTTTTGCATATACTATCTCTTCCTCCAAAAATGATATCATCAACAAACACTTCAACAATCAAGATATTTTCATGATCAATTTTGAAGTACAAATTACTGTCAGCAGTACCTTTGTTGAAACCAATCTTTAAAAGATGCTTATCCAATCTTTCATACCAGGCTCTTGGGGCTTGCTTAAGTCCATAAAGTGCTTTCTTCAATTTGCAAACCATATCACCATGATTAGATAATTGAAATCCATCTGGTTGCTCAATGTAAACTTCTTCTTCCAAGTCACCATTCAGGAAGGCAAACTTGACATCCATCTGATATACTTTGAAGTCCTTGAAAGTAGAAAAAGCAAGAAATAATCTGACTGCTTCAATTCTTGCCACCGGAGCAAAAGTTTCTTCAAAATCAACTCCTTCTACTTGGGAGTAACCCTTACAGACTAATTTGGCTTTATTTCTGACTACTTCACCATCTTCATTCAATTTATTATGGAAGACCCATTTGGTTCCAATCACATTCTTGTTTTTAGGTCTAGGAACAAGATCCCAAGTGTGATTTTTCTCAATTTGCATCAGCTCTTCCTCCATTGCTTTAGTCAAGTTTTCATCATTGCATGCTTCATTCACTGTCTTAGGTTCAATCTTTGAAATCAAACAATCCTCTTCTGAATCTTGAACAATCCTTCTTCTTGTTTGAACACCTTTACTTTTATCACCTATGATCTGGTCTTCAGAGTGATTTAGTTTTACATACCTGGGAATTTTAGGACTTACTTGTATTTCTATTTCTTGCATAGGTTCATTCAAACTTATCTCTTCTTCTTGATTCACTGGATCATTTTGAATCTAAATTTCAGAAGGGGCTTGGACTCCTTGGATAAAAACATTATTCTGATCATCTTCATCATATTCATAAAACCTTGAGAGTTTTTCAACACCTTCATCAACCTTCACATTTGTACTTTCTATAATCTTTCTCAATCTCTTGTTATAACATTGGTATGTTTTGCTTTGAGTAGAATAACCCAAGAATACTCCTTCATCACTTCTAGCATCAAATTTGCATAAATCTTCATCTCTTTTAATGTAAAATTTTCTACCAAAGACTCTGAAATACCTCACAGTGGGAGTGATGCCAAACCAAAGTTCATAAGGAGTCTTATCAGTATTGCTTCTAATTTGTACTCGATTGAGAGTATAGACTATAGTGCTTACAACTTCTCTCCAATAGATCTGACGAATAGTTTTCTTCCATCATCATGGTTCTAGATGCTTCCTGGATGGTCCAATTCTTTCTCTCCACCACTCCATTCTGCTGTGGAGTCCTTGAAGCAGACAACTGTCCTTTTATTCCATGTTTCTAATAGAATTCTATGAACTCACTGGATGTGAATTCTCCACCTCTATCAGACCTCAGACATTTTATATTCAATCCAGTTTCATTTTCTACCATTGCCTTGAATATTTTGAATTTCTCAAGGGCCTCAAATTTCTCCTTCAGAAAGGTTACCTACATCATTCGGGAGTGATCATCAATCAATAACATGAAGTATCTATAACCTTGCACACTCTTGATTCTTGCTCGACCACATAAATCAATATGAATTAAGTCCAATAATTTGGTATATGATTGTTCTTTACTTTTGAATGTGACTCTGCTTTGCTTACCCAACTGACATTCTTTGAACAAATTATTAGTAGGTTTCACCAGTCTTGGAAGATCTCTTACAGCCTCAGTGTTGCTTATCTTGATGATATTATCAAAATTCACATGACACATTCTCCTATGCCAAAACCAACTCTGATCAATTTGAACAAATAAGCAACTTTTACCAGTACCAACCAAGTGGAAGATATTACCTTTAGTTTGAGTACCGAATGCAATCTCTATTCTGAAACTTTCAAAGATCTTGCATTTTCCATTTTTGAATCGGAGATCATAGCCTTTGTCCACCAAGTGTCCAACACTGAGAAGATTGTGCTTCAGGCCTTCAACATATAGTACATTATTGGTTTTGTTCTTTCCATCAAAATAAATAGTTCCTCTACCTCTGATTCTGCCAGCAGAATTAACACCAAATTTTACCACTCCTCCTTCATACCTTTCCAAATCTATTAACTTATTTTTGTCACCTGTCAGATGGTGAGGGCATCCATTGTCAATGACCCAATCATCCTTTTCTTCAACTTGGGCAGCTAGAGCTCTTTCTACAATTTTATGATTGACAGATTCAGAGGACAATGGATCTTCTTTCTTGATGGCAATAAACACCCAGTCACTTCGATATTTGTTTCTTGTCTCTGATTCATCATCTGTTACTCCTTCATCATCATCATCTCCATGAACATAGTACCATTTCTTTTGGAACCTTGATCTGTTAGGATTTGGCCTTGAAAATCTTTCTGGACACCTTGAAGAAAAATGACCAATCTTATTATAGTTAAAAAATTTAAAAGGCAATTTCCCCTCATACTTACCAGATCCTCTTGGCAGTCTTTTTGCAATAAAGGCTTCAAGTTGAGCAGCTTCTGCTTCATCTTCTTCCAAGTCTTTTCTTGGTTTTTCATACCATGATAGCTTCTTTGAGGAATTCTCTCCTGGATCAAACTTTTGTTTTCCTTTTATAGAGGCACTAGCTTTAAATGTAGATTTAGTCTTGGGGGGGCATCTCCAAACTTGGTCAATTCAAATGTGGCTAGTTTACCAACCAATTGATCTCTTGTGATACCTGAAAAGGATCTGAATTCTTCAATAGCAGCAACCTTATATTTATAAGAATCAGGAAGGGATCTAAGAACTTTGCCAACAATCTCATCTTCATCCAAGATTCCACCAGCACATCTAATGCCACAAACAAGCTCATTTACTCTTGGCATAAATGAAGTGATATTTTCATCTTCTCTCATCTTCAGGTTTTCAAATTTTCCTTTCAGACTCTATAGCTTGGCACATTTAATATACTTATCTCCTTCATGCAGAAGTTCCAGTTTTTGCCAAATGTCATATGCAGTTTTTAGATCAACATTTGTCAGCTCTGAATCAAATAAGGAACTTAGAAGAGCTTCTTTAGTCCGCAGATTATTTTCAACATCTTTGATTTCATCTACGGTATGTGGACCATTCTGTGGAGGATCATATTTCTTTGAAGCCATGATCCAATACTGCATTCCCATACATTGCAAGTGACATTCCATGCGACTTTTCCAAAGAGTGGAATTGGTTCCATCAAACCTCGAACTATCCTTCTTATAGGACGACATCCTGGATCTCCTCAAGCAGTTAAGCTCTTTTAGAGGAACTTAGCTCTGATACCAATTGTTAGATTTAGGACAGACAACTAAGAGGGGGAGTGAATCAGTTGTCCAAAACTTTCTTACAATTAATCACTTAAATCCTTTTCTTAATTCAACCATATAATAATAAATCAATCATGGAAACATAATGCAGTAATTCAAGAGCAGAAACATGTTAACACATATGACACCAAGATTTTTGACATGGAAAACCCAGTTAAGGGAAAAACCACGAGGTGACTAACCCAAGATTGTATTCTCTGTCAAAAGAATAGAAAGAAGAAAATGGAACATGCCAATTAGGGCTCACTACCTAAGCACACTACTCACAAGAGGCCCACTGCCTACGGGAGACACACTGTCTACTGAAGAATAAGTTTTACATACTTGAACTGAAGAATAGCATCTTCACCATGCTTGAGTCAATTCCATTTAAGCTCAATACTTCTGCTCTGCCTTTCATTCTTCTTCTCTCTACCAAACTCTCATCACCTCCAATGTTTTTGAAATGACTTTACAACTTATTTATACAAGACATCGACTTAGGGATAATCATCTAAGTCGGCAAACATTTCAAAGCAAATACATAAATGCAATAGGACTAATTACAAAAAGACTTCATGCAGATCAACACACTGTCGGCCACATAGATCTGAGACTTCAATCTTTCTTTAGGAACACACTATTCTTCACAGAACATCTTCAAGATCATCGGCAGGATGTGTAACTCATCCGGTCGGCCAGATTTAGGGAGAACACCATCATCTGGAAGTAATTCTTCAATTACGAGCTCAATCTTCAATGTGGATCACTAACACAAACTGGACACAATCCAAAGACCTCCACAAGCTTGCCTAAATCACCAAGAATATCCACACTACTTATGTTCACTAAAATCATTCTCTCCTTCATCTGAAACCTTAAGAATAGAGTCTGTCATCACTGTCATATTGGAATAGATGCTTGCAGACCTCCAGACCATGAACCAATTGGGTTGTCAATTCACATTGACTTCCTAAACACTCCACCAAATCCACAGAACAAGATATTACATTTCTGAATCTCACCGGACCTATCTATGTCACTCTGTCACCTCTAAACACCTGCCAGAACCAGTTTTACTTAAGTGGCCATAACTTATTCAGATCTTCATGCAGACCTCTAAAATCTTTACTGGATCATATTAAGACACATATATGCAAACCCTTTGAAGTGCATCCTCTGATCTTCATCTTATCTGGGATCTTTACCTTACTATCTTCACTATTCTTCTCTGTTCCTGATTAGGACTAATTTTCTCAATATCCTCAGCACATAGCTCATCCAATCCTCATCATCAATGCAACATAAGTATGTTAACATCAATGACAACACTGGTTGGGCACATACTTGCAACAATCTCCCCCTTTTTCATTGATGGCAACATATGATGTGAAAACTATTTTAACCATCAAGACAAGAACCTCTCCTTACTGACATAAATCCCCCTATCAACAATAACCACTCACATGTCTTGTCTTCCTTTACTACTCCCCTTTTGATCAGCAATCACTTGTTTTTCACATGTCTTCTCTCCCCCTTTGACATCAATGGCAAAGCGCACACACTTGCATTACTTTAGAAACATATCAGTTGTTCCCCCTGAGTAGAAGCTTCCCATCATCAATCCGGACCACAAAATATGATTGTGAGATCCACTGGAGTGATGCACATCAATGCACCTTAATTCAGAACTGCAGGGGTAATAACCCCTAACTTCTCCCTGAGATACTCAAAAGAGTCCTTAGGTAGAGGATTAGTAAAAATATCTACAGTCTGATCTTTGGAAGGCACAAACTCCAATTTGACTTCATTCTTGTAAATTTTCTCTCTCAAAAAGTGAAACTTGATGGATATATGTTTAGTCTTTGAATGCAATACTAGATTCTTTGATATGTTTATTGCACTTGAATTATCATAGAAGATTGTGATTGGTTCCTCATACTCCACTCTAATGTCTCTTAGCATTTGTTTCATCAACAATACTTGAGTGCAACTACCTGCTGCTGCAATATATTCTGCTTTTGCAGTGGATAGAGATATTACCTCTTGTTTCTTGCTTAGCCAAGAAACCAATCTCTTCCCCAAAAAGAATGCTCCACCACTGGTACTCTTTCGATCATCTACATCTCCTTCCCAATCGGCATCTGTGTATGCATGAAGAGAGAAATCATGATCTCTAGGATACCACAAACCATACTCAACTGTCCCTTTTAGATATCTAAAAATTCTCTTGATTGTCGTGACATGAGATTCTCTAGGATCATCTTGGAATCTAGCAACAAGACCAAAAACATTTATAATGTCAAGTCTAGTTTGAGTGAGATACAATAACCCTCCAATCATTGACCTATACTTTTTCTGATCAGTCTTAGGAGAGTCATCATCTTTGCTCAATTTACATTCGGTTGCCATGGGAGTACTCATTGGTTTTGAGTCTTCCATCCCCAATTTCTTCAACAATTCTTTCACATATTTAGTTTGAGAAATGAAGATTCCTTTCTTTGTTTGAGTGATTTGCAGACCCAAAAATAAATTCATTTCCCCAAACATGGACATCTCAAATTCACTTTTCATTTGATTTGCAAAAGTTTTGCACATACTATCTCTTCCTCCAAAAATGATATCATCAACAAACACTTCAACAATCAATATATTTTCACGATCAATTTTGAAGTACAAATTACTATCAGTAGTACCTTTGTTGAAACCAATCTTCAAAAGATGCTTATCCAATCTTTCATACTAGGCTCTTGGGGCTTGCTTGAGTCCATAAAGTGCTTTCTTCAATTTGCAAACCATATCACCATGATTAGATAATTGAAATCCATCTGGTTGCTCAATGTAAAATTCTTCTTCCAAGTCACCATTCAGGAAGGCAGACTTGACATCCATCTGATATACTTTGAAGTCCTTGAAAGTAGCAAAAGCAAGAAATAATTTGACTGCTTCAATTCTTGCCACTGGAGCAAAAGTTTCTTCAAAATCAACTCCTTCTACTTGGGAGTAACCCTTGCAGACTAATCTGGCTTTATTTCTGACTACTTCACCATCTTCATTCAGTTTATTCCGAAAGACCCATTTGGTGCCAATCACATTCTTGTTTTTAGGTCTAGGAACAAGATCCCAAGTGTGATTTTTCTCAATTTGCATCAGCTCTTCCTCCATTTCTTTAGTCAAGTTTTCATCATTGTATGCTTCATTCACTGTCTTAGGTTCAATCTTTGAAATCAAACAATTCTCTTCTGAATCTTGAGAAATCCTTCATCTTGTTTGAACACCTCTGCTTTTATCACCTATGATTTGGTCTTCAAAGTGATTTAGTTTTACATACCTGGGAATTTTGGGACTTACTTGTATTTATATTTCTTGCATAGGTTCATTCAATTTTATCTCTTCTTCCTGATTCACCGGATCATTTTGAATCTGAATTTCAGAAGGGTCTTGGACTCCTTGGATAAAAACATTATTCTGATCATCTTAATCATATTCATAAAACCTTGAGGGTTTTTCAACACCTTCATCAACCTTCACATTTGTACTTTCTATAATCTTTCTCAATCTCTTGTTATAACATCGGTATGCTTTGCTTTGAGTAGAATAACCCAAGAATATTCCTTCATCACTTCTAGCATCAAATTTGCTTAAATCTTCATCTCTTTTAATGTAACATTTGCTACCGAAGACTCTAAAATACCTCACAGTGGGAGTGATGCCAAACCAAAGTTCATAAGGAGTTTTACCGGTATTACTTCTGATTTGTACTTGATTGAGAGTATAGACTGCAGTGCTTACAACTTCTCTCCAATAGATATGAGGAACATTTTCTTCCATCATCATGGTTCTAGATGCTTCCTGGATGGTCCGGTTCTTTCTCTCCACTACTCCATTCTGTTGTGGAGTCCTTGGAGAAGACAACTATCTTTTTATTCCATGTTTCTCATAGAATTCTATGAACTCATTGGATGTGAATTCTCCACCTCTATCAGACCTCAGACATTTTATATTCAATCTAGTTTCATTTTCTACCATTGCCTTGAATATTTTGAATTTCTCAAGGGCCTCAGATTTCTCTTTCAAAAAGGTTATCCACATCATCTAGGAGTGATCATCAATCAATAACATGAAGTATCTATCACCTTGCACAGTCCTGATTCTTGCCGGACCACATAAATCAGTATGAATTAAGTCCAATAATCTGGTAGAGGACTGTTCTTTACTTTTAAATGTGACTCTGCTTTGCTTACCCAACTGACATTCTTTGCACAAACTATTAGTACATTTCACCGGTCTTGGAAGATCTCTTACAACTTGAGTGTTTCTTATCTTGATGATATTATCAAAATTCACATGACACATTCTCCTATGCCACAACCAACTCTGATCAATTTGAACAAATAAACAACTTTTACCAGTACCAAGTGGAAGATATTACCCTTAGTTTGGGTACCGAATGCAATCTCTGTTCCAGAACTTTCAAAGATCTTGTATTTTCCATTTTTGAATCGGAGATCATAGCCTTTGTCCACCAAGTGTCCAACACTGAGAAGATTGTGCTTTAGGCCTTCAACATATAGTACATTACTGGTTTTGTTCTTTCCATCAAAAGAAATAGTTCCTCTACCTTTGATTCTGCCAGCAGAATTATCACCAAATTTTACCACTCCTCCTTCATACCTCTCCAAATCTATGAACTTAATTTTATCACCTGTCATATGGTGAGAGCATCCACTGTCAATGACCCAATCATCCTTTTCTTCAACTTGGGCAGCCAGAGCTCTTTCTACAATTTTATGATTGACAGGTTCAGAGTGTAATGGATCTTCTTCCTTGATGGTAATAAACACCCAGTCACTTCTGGATTTGTTTCCTATCTCTGATTCATCATCTATTACTCCTTCATCATCATCATCTCCATGAACATAGTAACATTTCTTTTGGAACCTTGATCTGTTAGGATTTGGTCTTGAAAATCTTTTCGGACACCTTGAGGCAAAATGACCAATCTTATTACAATTAAAACATTTAAAAGGCAATTTCTCCTCATACTTACCAGATCCTCTTGGCAGTCTTTTTTCAATAAGGACTTCAAGTTGAGCAGCTTCTGCTTCATCTTCTTCCAGGTCTTTTCTTGCTTTTTCATACCATGATAGCTTCTTTGAAGAATTCTCTCCTGGGTCAAACTTTTGTTTTCCTTTTACAGAGGCACTAGCTTTAAATACAGATTCAGTCTTGGAGGGGGCATCTCAAAACTTGATCAATTAAAATGCAGCTAGTTTACCAACCAATTGATCTCTTGTGATACCTAAAAAGGATTTGAATTCTTCAATAGTAGTAAACTTATATTTGTAAGAATCAGGAAGGGATCTGAGAACTTTGCCAACAATCTCATCTTCATCCAAGATTCCACCAGCACATCTAATACCACAAACAAGCTCATTTACTATTGGCATAAATGAAGTGATATTTTCATCTTCTCTCATCTTCAGGTTTACAAATTTTCCTGTTAGACTCTGTAGCTTGGCACATTTAATATACTTGTCTCCTTCATGCAGAAGTTCTAGTTTTTGCCAAATGTCATATGCAATTTTTAGATCAACAAAATTTGTCAGCTCTGACTCGGATAAGGCACTTAGAAGAGCTTCTTTAGTCCGCAGACTATTTTCAGCATCTCTGATTTCATCTATGGTACGCGGACCATTCTGTGGAGGATCATATTTCTTTGAAGCCATGATCCAATACTACATTCCCATACATTGCAAGTGACATTCCATGTGACTTTTCCAAAGAGTGAAATTGGTTCCATCAAACCTCAGACTATCCTTCTTGTAGGATGACATCCTGGATCTCCTCAAGCAGTTAAGCTCTTTTAGAGGAACTTAGCTCTGATACCAATTGTTAGATTTAGGACGGGCAACTAAGAGGGAGGGTGAATCAATTGTCCAGAACTTTCTTATAATTAATCACTTAAATCCTTTTCTTAATTCAGCAGTATAATAATAAATCAATCATGGAAACATAATGCAGTAATTCAAGAGCAGAAACATGTTAACACATATGACACCAAGATTTTTGACGTGGAAAACCTAGTTAAGGGAAAAATCACAGGGTAACTAACCCAAGATTGTATTCTCTATGAAAATAATAGAAAGAAGAAAATGGCACATGCCAATTAGGGCTCACTGCCCGATCACACTGCTCACATGAGGCCCACTGCCTATGGGAGACACATTGTCTACTGAAGAATAAGTGTTACATACTTGAACTGAAGAATAGCATCTTCACCATGCTTGAGTTAGTTCCATTTAAGCTCAATACTTCTGCTCTACCTTTTGCTCTTCTTCTCTCTACCACACTCTCATCACCTCCAATGTTTTTGAAATGACTTTACAACTCCTTATTTATACAAGACATCGAATTAGGGTAATCATCCAAGTCGGCAAACATTTCAGAGAAAATACATAAATAAAATATGACTAATTACAAAAAGACTTCACGTGGATCAACACATTGTCGGCCACATAGATCTGAGACTTCAATCTTTCTTTAGGAACATGTCATTCTTCACAGAACATCTTCAAGATCATTTGCAAGATGTGTAACTCATTCGATCAGCCAGACTTAGGAAGAACACCATCATTCGAAAGTAATTCTTCAATTACGAGCTCAATCTTCAATGCGGATCACCAACACAAACTAGACACAATCCAAATACCTCCACAAGCTTGCCTGAATCACCAACAACATCCATACTACTTATGTTCACTGAAATCATTCTCTCCTTCATCTGAAACCTTAAGAACACAGTCTGTCATCACTGTCATATTGGAATAGATGCTTGTGGACCTCCAGACCACAAACCAATTGTGTTGTCAATTCACATTGACTTCCTCAACACTCCACCAAATCCGCAGAACAAGATATTGCATTTCTGGATCTCACCGGACCTATCTGTGTCACTCTGTCACCTCTGAACACCTGCTAGAACTAGTTTTACTTAAGTTGCCATAACTTCTTCAGATCTTCATGCGAACCTCTATAATCTTTACTGGATCATATTAAGACACATATCTACAAACCCTTTGAAGCACATCCTTTGATCTTCATCTTATCTGGGATCTTTACCTTACTGTCTTCACTATTCTTCTTTGTTCCTGATTAGGACTAATTTTCTCAATATCCTCAGCACACATCTCATCCAATCCTTATCATTAATGCAACAGGAGTATTTTGGCATCAATGACAACACCGGTTGGGCCATACTTGCAACAGCATGGTCTGGATAGTTCATTCTATGAACCCTCCTACCGTGACTGCACCAAGTGGTATCAGAGTGAAAGTTAGATTCTTTGGAGTGAAGTTGGTGAGGGAATTCTGTAAGATCTTGTTGTAAGCAGATCACCGATCCAAGGTAGGTTACTTGTGTGCAACCAATCACCAATTGAGAGGCAGTTGTCTCTTATAGCCCAATCACCGAATTTGAGGTAGTTTGCACTTGATCCTAGGAAGATGCCACCGCGAAGAGTTCCTCATGTTGGTACAATGGCTAATAGAATGGATGAGATGATGGAATTGATGAGAACAATGTGAATCCATTTGGATGTTGTTGAGGAAGATAGGTGAAGAGGATTGACACCGAGACCTAATTTTGAAAGTGGTGATGAAGAAGAATTTCAATCTGCTGAACAAACTGGTGAAATCCTAGAAGGTAATGAAGAAGAAGAATCAGATCAGGTAAAGATGTTGCGAGCTATTTCAAAGATTGGAAAGAGACCTAGAGTTGATGTACCAAATTATACTGGTAATATGAACCCTAAAGAGTTGATTGATTAGATAAATGACATGGAAGAATACTTTGAATATGAGGAAGTTGAAGATCTAGAAAAGGTGAAATTTGTGAAGACAAAGTTGAAAGGACATGTTGCTATATGGTGGAAAGAAGTTTAGTTGGAAAGAAATAGAAGAGGAAAAGAAAAGATTACAAAGTGGGACCGGAAGGTGATAAAGTTGAAGAACCAATTTATACCTGCTGACTATGAGTTGGAGCTGTTGAAGAGATTACAAAACCTGAGACAAAAGGAGAAATCTGTGAAGGAGTATACTGAAGAATTTCATAAGATGATCATAAGGACATGACACAGTGAAGCAAACAAGGAGAAAGTGGCTAGATACATCAATGGACTGAGATTAAACATTCAAGAAGAACTAAGCCTGGTTAGGATGACATCTTTGGAAGAAGCATATCAGTTTGCCCTGAAGGTTGAAGAGAAGCTAAATAAGAGACATGATCAGAGACGAAGAGGCAAAGGAGGTAAATTTTAGAAAGGTAGAACATTTTCTAGAGGAGACAGATCATACCTAGAGCAAAACAAGTTTGACAACCCATTTAAGAAGGATGACAAAGATAACAATGCTTACTAGAGAGATGACAAAAACTTTTATCAAAGAGGAAACCCTAGTGCATACCAGAATGAAGGATATAGAAGAGAAGGAAGGGGATTTGATAAGAGAACATTCAGAGGTACATGTTTCAAGTGTGGAGGTGAAGGACATAGAGCATTCGAATGTAATCAGGGTAGTACTAGTAAGAGGACAAAAAATAGTGGAAGAGCAGCCTATGTTGAAGAAGAACCTGTTGAACTAAGTGACCTCTATTTAGTTGGCAAACTTGAGAAATGAGAATCATTGGTGATGAGGAGAGCACTATTTCAAGTGGAGATAGATGAGGAACCACCACAGAGGAAAATATTTTTCAGAACTAGATGCAAATCTGGAGGTAAGTGTTGTAAAGTTGTAATTGATAGTGGTAGTTCA
This sequence comes from Cunninghamia lanceolata, assembly GCA_027924645.1. Classification (NCBI taxonomy): domain Eukaryota; kingdom Viridiplantae; phylum Streptophyta; class Pinopsida; order Cupressales; family Cupressaceae; genus Cunninghamia; species Cunninghamia lanceolata. Next base: position 15,846,019 of record BSBN01001121.1, on the reverse strand, counting down.
AATAACCTAGTTTCAGAAGAGAAGGTGACTAAGCTAAAGTTGGAAAGATTGAAACACCCTAGGCCTTATCAGATAGCATGGATTTAGGATGATCATAAGGTACTAGTTGTTGAGTACTTGTGACTCAGATTATAGGTTCAATGGCTCATTAGTTCAATTGGTTCATTGGTTCCTTGGTTCAATGGCATAGGTTCAAAGGTTCCTTAGTTCAACGACAAAGTTTGAACTATCGGTGAACTCTTGAACCTTGCTCGTCAGGTTCAATGGTTCATTGGGTTCAATGGTTCAACCGATATGCATTGGTAACTTCAATGAAGGTTTGAACTTCATTTGGGTTTAACCGAAAGATTTGAACTCCACTCGACAGGTTCAATGGTTCTACAGGTTCAACCAAAAGACTTGAACTCCTCTTGACAGGTTCAATGGTTCAACAGGTTCAACCATTGGTTCATTAGTTCAATAGGTTCAACCAATGGAGATCAAAGGGCAATGTCTCTCCAACGGTTCTGTTATTCCAATGAAGGCATGAAGTCTTGGGCATCGTTGGGACAATGACTCATCAGGGTGAATGATGGAGTGGTGGCTGATGATTTGGGCTATATCAATGAGGTTAGATGGGAGTCGTCGGAGGCAAAAGTGTCGACGATAGTCTTATCGAGTGGTCAGGTATATTAAATGGAAAAGTGACCATTATTGGATGCCTGTGGGACTAAAGTTTCTCACGAATATGTGAACGGTTAGAAGTGGTGGTTTGGACGGTTCGGTGACAATGATGCTGGGTAGTTGAAACGAACGATTAGTTGCATGAGTTTCTTGATTAGATTGCTAAAAGTAAATGGGAATCGATGGAGAGTTTGGAGAGTTAAATCAAGTGAGATCTATTTTTCTACTTTGGTGAAGTCCTATGCTGTATGTTGTATGCAACATGTTAACAGTATGTGAAGGGACTGAGGAGAGATGAAAAAGAATAGAGTTCGGGTGAAGGGGACTCTGGCCGAGAAGGTGAAGTTCTATACTGTGTGCTATTTGTAGCACGATATCAGTATGCTACCCCAAGTGCTGGAGAACTTTGTGCAGGATTATACTGTCAGCTATTCTTTAGAAGGAACAAGATGTTAATCTCCTATAAAGGCTATGAGCCTGTAAATGTATTGTAACTATTTGGTTGCTGAATAATACAATGGCTTGGTGATTTGGAGTGTGGGGTTTTTTACCCATAAGGGTTTTCCCCACATAAATCTGTGTTCTTGTTCTGTCTATCATGATTAACATTTTTGCTATTGAAACTGGTTATTGTCGCTTGTACTTTCCTCTAAGGGTCAATGTTGGAAATGTTTTATGTCTATTTCTTCTTTAATGGCATAGTTGTGCGTGTTTTGGAAGAGATTGAAAAGAATTTAAATTTGTCGAAGACACCACTATTCTTAGAAATACGTTCTGAGATGCTCTCATTTCCTTACAAGTGGTATCAGAGCCAGATTCTAGGATCTGGTTTGTTGCTCACATATGTATGTTTGTGTGTTGCATGTGTTTGCTTGTAAGAGTTCCTAGTGTATAAGGTCTGGGTTTTCCTTCTGTGATGATTTCTTAGTATGACAGGCTTGAGGAAATTTGAAGAAAACATCTGTTTGTTTGATCCTTGTTTGAGTGGAAGTCTTGCAGTTAATCTTGTCTTCATGTTACAACAGGCACTCGAAGGATGATGAAGATGAAGAGACTGGAGCTAGTCATGATGTGGCCTGAGGCTCTTAGTTAACAGTATTTAATCATGTTGCATGGGGTTTGCTTTGTGGTTGTGTTGCTGCAGTAACTTTCATATTGGGTGTTTGTGTGAGAGGCTCTCTAATGATATGAAGAAGTTTGTGTTACTGCTCAGCCATGGAGTATTGTGTTTATGCTGGGTATTTTGTTCCTGGTATTAGAAGGCATAATTTTATGTTACCCTAATTGCATGTAGGCTATGGAGTTGATCATTGGATGGTCTAAGAGCTTCTATAATAGCCTGATTCTCTCATATGCATGTGCATGTTGGTGGTTGAGGGATTGGTCTACAAGTGGGCCTAAAGCTCTTGAACTATTGTTTGGTCTACAAGTGGGCCTAAAGCTCTTGAACTGTTGTTTCCTTAATTGGATATTTTGTACTTGCGTGACTCAAATTCATGTTTATTGGATTTCAGGGATTTTATAGTTTTTCCTTAAAATCTATGGTTATGCATATTCATGATGATCCATTTTTCTGGTTTAACTGTTATGGAGTTTATGTTGCAGACTTTTGGGTCTTCCAGATGTGAAGTGGGTATGGATGTGCATGGGTGTTTTTCAAACATAGTGGTTTTGCAGGTTTTACACAGTCAAAAGAAAAACTTGTTGTTTTGTGAAGCTGCAGTTAAGCTATTTCTAGACCCTGGCTTTTGGGGTGTTGTTGGATGATATAGTTGCAATTTTGCATGCATGCTCTGTGCATGGTGTGAGGAGGTGAAATGCTTTCTCTGCATGGGAGTGCTGGTATGTGATATGACACTTAGCATTTCTATGGTAATGCTTCTAGTTTCTTGATTATGGTGCTCTGGTTGTGGACATGTTTGGTGAATCAGATTTGTAAGTAATCTAGTGCTTGAGTCATGCTGTCTACATTATTATTTTTTCCTTGAGATTTCTATTTTACAGTTTCTGGTGCAATAGTAAGTTTGCTTGTTTCAGTATAGTTGGATCTATGAGTTATACAGTTTTTAGGTGTGTACAGCCTATTGATTGCAGTGGGATAACTTGGAAGTGGACGGTCTATATCCACAAGATTGATTATTTAATTGTGTAGACTTGTTAGTTGGCCTTGTCTGTGGTCACTTGTGCATTGGTGTGATTGTTTCAGGATGAGAGGATGGATGTTGTAGAGTATCTAAATAGTTGGTTATGGAGACCTGTAGTATGTGTATCATGATGTCATGAATAGCTTGGATTCATAGGTTTGTGTAAGCTATTGACAGTGATAGTTTATTTCCTTGGTTTGGAGATCTTGGTATCACTTGGTTTTATTGTCACATGGACATGTTAATGTGTGGACCTGGAGGATTTTCAGATTAGGAGATGTTTGGTCAAGATGCTTGGAAAGCTCTATTGTTATAGTTCAGTGGGAGCTTTAGCATTGACTGTGTGTTCATCACTTAATAATGAATGATCTTCTTTAGTGTTGTAGATGTTACTAGGAGGAGCTCTTTGATCCTGTTGCTGCAGAAGGGTTCTTTCACTTTTGCAGGGGCACTATTTGAAGATGAGTAACATCTTGAAGTCATGGAGGATTTATGAAATTCTTGGCTAAGGTGTTGGTGATGCTTGACAAGTGATGCTAGTTTAGAGTTTTATTAGTTTCATGTCATGATATACTCTTGTTTAAGCATTTGAGTTTTGGCATGATATGTTGCTCTTGAGACTTTGGTCAAGTTCACCTGAAGCATGGAATCTCCTAAGGGAGATGGTAAGATCATGATGTCATGATAAGTTCATAGTTCAGATGATTGGAGCTTTGACAGTGGTCTAGTAACTTCTCTATTTTTGGGTACATTTATCATTTGCTTGATTACTTCATAGTGTTGTAGTGATGCAGTTGGAGTTCAACATAAGGTGATTGTTCGTAGGTACTCATGGATACATGGAGAATAAGGTGAGACTGTATATGTTGTGCTTATTCAGAATTTGTAACAGGAAGTCCGAGGAGTCTTTACCTTGGTTGGACGTGAGTTCAACAGAGACCTATGAGGAGATTGCTCTTGGAGGAGTCATGATGGCTTGTATATCTTGGAGGAGCATTCTTATCCCCACTCATGGTCTACTCGATAGTTTATTACTTGAGAGATATTGCCCATTGTTTCTCTCAGGTATTTTATGCTTTCTTTCATAGACATGGTTCTTAAACTATTGATATACTGTTCTGGAGGATTCATTGTGAGAGATGGATTGCATGATTAATCTCCTTGTGCATTTGAGTTTAAGATATCATTCATTGGTGAGAATTGTTAGGAGATGGTTTATGGGCTGATTTCCTGAAATGGGAAATGCATTAGTTTGATCTTCTTTGGTTTGAGAGGCTTACATCCATGTTAGATACATGATTACATATGTTGAAATTTGATCTCTTGAGATTGAATGTTTGTTGGGTGTTGTTATGCTATTCTCTTTGGGATATTTTTGAAGGAGATCATATTTGACACAGTTAGCATTCAGAGGTGTATGTAGAAGGATTGTTTATAGGTATATGATGTGTAGTGTTTCTCTTGGTCTCAGTTATTTTCTATGATGGTGTGTTTCACATTACATTGTTTTGAGGTTTTGTTCGAAGCTGAAGTGATCACTAGTTTGTGATCATGTGCTTTCACTTATGTTCTTGGGTGATAGCATGAAGGTTCTGTTATCTCTTTCATTGTTGGGTGTGAAGAACTTGAGAGATTTCTAGACTGGTGGAGAGATGCATAGATTATTGATTTATAGATTTTGCATATCATGGTGGATGTTCCTGTAATACTACATGATGTTTACACTTTCTAAGTGATGCTAATGGTAGACTCGTATGCCATGATCTTTTTTAGATCTGCATTATCCATGCAGTGGGAGTTCTTGATGTGTTTGGTCTTCTTCGACTGGTTGACACATGGAGCTTGAATTTGCAGTTGATGGATGTATGTGTAGGTGGCATGAGTCTACTGATGTTTATACCTTCAAGGTATGAGTGATTGGATGTTTTAGCACTAGTTGTGTGTGCTATTTTCAGTCACGTGGGTTTTGTTCAGTTGGATGAAAGCAGTTAGCTTTCTGACTATTGATCTAGCTGATGTTCTATCTTGTTTCTGGAGGATGGTTTCATGGTTGTGTTTTGGAAGTTTTGAAGTTGGAGCTTCTGTGTAGCTTGTGAACACAGTGGAGTGGAGGCAGTATTAACTTTGGTTCTGAGCATTGATGGTTTCTTGTAATTCCTTCATCAAGTGGGAGAATGTTGAGTACTTGTGACTCAGATTACAAGTTCAATTGCTCATTAGTTCAATTGGTTCATTGGTTCCTTGGTTCAATAGCATAGGTTCAAAGGTTCCTTGGTTCAACGGCAAAGTTTGAACTATCGATGAACTCTTGAACCTCGCTCTTTGGGTTCAATGGTTCAACCGATATGCATTGGTTACTTTGATAAAGGTTTGAACTTCGTCTGTCAGGTTCAACTGGAAGATTTGAACTCCAGTCGACAGGTTCAATGGTTCAATAGGTTCAACCATTGGTTCAATGGTTCAACAGGTTCAACCATTGGTTCAATGGTTCAACAGGTTCAACTGAAAGAATTGAACTCCACTCGACAGGTTCAATGGTTCAACAGGTTCAACCATTGGTTCAATAGTTCAACAGGTTCAACCGATGGAGATCTAAGGGTAATGTCACTCCAACGGTTCTATTATTCTAATGAAGGCACAAAGTCTCGGGCATCGTTGGGACAATGACTCGTCAGGGTGAATGATGGAGTGGTGGTCGATGATTTGGGTTATATCGATGAGGTTAGATGGGAGTCATCGGCAGCAAAAGTGTCGATGATAGTCTTATCGAGTGGTTGGGTATATTAACTGGAAAAGCGACCGTTGTTGGATACATGTGGGACTAAAGTTTCTCACGAATATGCGAATGGTTAGAAGTGGCGGTTTGGACAGTTAGGTGACAGCGATGCTGGGTAGTTGAAATGAACGGTCAGTTGCATGAGTTTCTTGATTAGATTGCTAAAAGCAATTGGGAATCGATAGAGAGTTTGGAGAGTTAAATCCAGTGAGCTCTATTTTTCTACTTCGGTGAAGTCCTATGCTATATGTTGTACACAGCATGTTAACAGTATGTGAAGGGACTGAGGAGAGATGAAAAAGAATAGAGTTTGGGTGAAGGGGACTCTGGCTGAGAAGGTGAAGTTCTATACTGTGTGCTATTTGTAGCACGATAACAGTATGCTGACCCAAGTGTTGGAGAACTTTGTGCAGGATTACACTGTCAGCTATTCTTCAGAAGGAACAAGATGTTAATCTCCTATAAAGGCTATGAGCTTGTAAATGTATTGTAACGATTTGGTTATTGAATAATACAATAACCCGATGATTTGGAGTGTGGGGTTTTTTACTCGTAAGGCTTTTCCCCACATAAATCTGTGTTCTTGTTCTGTCTTTCATGATTAACATTTCTACTGTTGAAATTGGTTAATGTCACTTGTACTTTCCTCTAAGGGTCAATGTTGGAAATGTTCTATGTCTGTTTTTGCTTTAATGTCATAGTTGTGCATGTTTTGGAAGAGATTGAAAAGAATTTAAATATGTCGAAGACACCACTGTCCTTAGAAATACGTTATGAGATGCTCTCATTTCCTTACACTAGTAAGTGAATAATGTTTGGTGAAATTTCGTATTGGATCTTTTCATGATGAAGTCTTGTGTGATATTATGCCTATGGATGTTTGTCATATCTTCTTGGGTAGACCTTGGCAGTATGATAGGAAAGCTATACATGATGGGAGAAAGAATACATACACTATAACAACAAATGGAAAAAGAATTGCTTTGATTCCTTTGGAGGATGATCCTAAGAGTGAGATATGTGGGAATGCTAGAATCTATTTGGTAGATGGAAGAAAATTTATGGATGGTTTGAGACATCAGAATATGTGTTATGCCTTGATTCCTAAGAAGCCTAAAGCATTAAAGAAAGAAACTAAAGAATCACAATCGGAGGAGATAAGAGGGTTGCTGACAGAATTTGAAGACATCACATCAGATAATGTACCTAAAGGATTACCACCTATAAGGAGTATCAGTCATCACATGGATCTTATACCGGGAGCAAGTTTGTCTAACAAAATAGCACATAGAATGACACCGGTAGAGAATGAAGAGTTGAATAGACAGATACAAGAATTATTGAGGAATAATTTGATCAGAGAAAGTTTGAGTCCTCGTGCAGTACCTGCAGTGTTAGCACCTAAGAAGAATGGAGAATGGAGAATGTGTACTAATTCTAGAGTAATAAAAAAGATCACAGTTAAGTATAGATTTCTTTTACCTAGGATGGATGATATCATTGATTGTTTGAGTGGAGCAAGATATATCACAAAGATAGACTTGAAGAGTGGATACCATCAGATCAGAATTAGAGAAGGAGATGAATGGAAGACTACTTTTAAGACAAATGAAGGATTGTATGAGTGGTTAGCGATGACCTTTGGATTAACAAATGCACCGAGTACTTTCATGAGATTGATGAATGAAGTCTTGAAGAAATTCTTGGGTAAGTTTGTGATTGTATACTTGGATGATATTCTTATTTTTAGTAAGACAAAAGAAGAACATTTGTGGCATATTAGACAAGTTTTACAGAGACTGAGGGAAGAGAAGTTGCTGATAAACATCAAGAAGTGTAGTTTCATGAAGGAAGAACTAGTATATTTAGGATTTGTGATTTTTGTGAAAGGATTGAAGATGGACCCTGAGAAAGTAAAAGCAATTGTTGAATGGCCTAAACCGGAGAGCATTGGAGAGGTTAGATCATTTCATGGATTGGCTAGTTTCTGCCAAAAGTTCATCAGAAATTTTAGTTTAGTTTGTAACCCTATGACAGAGATGATAAGATGTGACAGAAAATATTTCAAGTGGACATTAGGAGCAGACAAAAGTTTTAAGTTGTTGAAGCAGAAAGTGACACAGCAACCTGTTTTGGCATTATCAGATTTCAATAAGGTATTTCAAGTTGATTTTGATGCAAGTGGAAATGCAATTGGAGCAGTATTAAGTCAAGAAGGTAGACTTGTAGCATATTTCAGTGAGAAGTTGAATGATGTGAGGAGAAGATATTTAGTTTATGATCAAGAGTTCTATGCCATAATTCAAGCTTTGAAGAAGTGGAGACATTACTTGTTGCCTAAGGAGTTTGTGCTGTATATAGATCATCAAGCTTTGTAGTATTTAAACAGTCAAGGTAAGTTGAATCAGAGACATATGAGATGGGTAGAGTTCATGCAGAGTTATACCTTTGTGTTAAAGCATAGGAGTGGTAAATGAAACAAAGTTGCAGATGCCTTGAGTAGGAGAAGAAACTTGTTGACAGAAATGAGAGTTGAAGTGTTGGGTTTTGATGAATTAAAGAACATGTATGAGGGAGACACTGATTTTGCAGAACCTTGGAAAGCATGTAAGGAACCTATTGTGACAGATAGGAGTAAGTGGTTGGATTATTTCATTCAAAAAGATGTGTTGTTCAAAGGAAGTTAGTTGTGCATACCTAGAAGTTTAATGAGAGATAATTTGATCAAGGAGAAGCATAGTGGTGGATTGGAAGGACATTTTGGCATTGATAAGACAATGGCTTTGGTAAGTGAAAATTACTTTTAGCCTCAGATACATAAGGATGTTCAAAGATCTATACAGAGTTGTAGAGTTTGTCAAGTTGCAAAAGGGAGTAGTCAGAACACTGGATTGTATAAACCTTTGACAGTACCGAAGAGACCTTGGGAAGACATAAGCATGGATTTTGTAATGGGGTTACCTAAGACACAGAGAGGACATGATTCAATATTTGTAGTGCTTGATAGATTTTCAAAGATGGCTAATTTCATACCTTGCAAGAAGATAACTGATGCAGTGCATGTAGCTGACCTATTTTTCAAGGAGATTGTGAGATTGCATGGATTACCTAAGAGTATAGTTTCAGACAGAGATACAAAGTTTGTTGGATACTTTTGGAAGACACTTTGGAAAAAGATGAAGACAGATTTGAAGTTTAGTTCAACTTTTCATCCGCAAACAGATGGACAGACAAAGGTAGTGAATATGAGTTTGGGAAGCTTGTTGAGATGTTTGGTTGGAGAGAAGGAAGGAAGTTGGGATTTTATTCTTTCACAAGCAGAGTTTGCATACAATAATTCAGTAAATAGGAGTATCGGAAGAACACCTTTTGAGATTGTTACCGGAGTAAAACCTAGAGGAGTTACAGAACTAAGAGACATCAGTATAGAGGAAAAGAGAAGCACAAAAGTAGAAGAATTTGTAGATCATATGAAGACAGTGCATAATCAGGTGAAGAAGCATTTGGAGGATATGAATAGTAAGTATAAAGAGAAGGCTGATGAGAAGAGAAGACATAAGGAATTCAACATTGGAAATGAAGTGATGGTGTACTTGAGAAAAGAAAGATTTCCAGTTGGGAAATATAATAAGTTGAAGATGAAGAAGTTTGGACCTTGTAAGATACTCAAAAAATTTGATTCAAGAAATGCATATGAAGTAGAGCTACCAGAGACATTGGGTATATCACCTATTTTCAATATTGCAGATCTCTATCAGTATCATGAAGCAGAGTTTAGTGATAGCATGGAAGAAGACCTAAAGAAGAAGTTACCACAGAAACCACCAGAGCAGATTGAAGACATCTTAGATAGCATAGTTGGACACAACACTAGAGGAAGACAATACAAAGAATATCTTGTGAAGTGGAAAGGCAGACCGGAAGAAGACTCGTCTTGGATTTCTTAGGCTAAGGTGGACTGTCTTGGTTCTGCCCTAGCCCTAGCAAAGTGAGGGAATCACTTTTTCAATAACCCCAGATGTTTGATGTAGGAGCATCCCTAGTTCAAGAGAAATCTTGCATCAACCAAAAACAAAACATTTGCATTTCAGTTTGTTTGCATTTCAGTTCCTTCATTTTCCAGTTCAGTTCAGTCAAAAGTAGTTGCAGCTTGTGGTCTGGTTTTGGCATTTCACATCTTGTAGATCTAGACTTAGCATCTACATTCATTCATCTTCATCATATTCAGAATTTAGAATATTTGGATCAGTCACTGGAAAGTTATCGCTATCAGAAGATCAAATGTTTTCTCAGAGCAAAGCATTCTAACAATTCTTGGCAAATCAGGTGTAGGAGAAGGATTGTGGATCATTCCTTGACTTGCAGATCCTAATGACACATCATTCAATGATCCTTGGTTCATGGTCAACCTTCCCCAGAGGTCTATATGTTGTTCCATTCATTTGTGGGTGTGTTCTATGCATTTAGGTCCAACCTATCTATGAACACGTTACATCTCTTCATTGGAGTTTGTGTTCTTCTGTGGCCGATGCAGAGGAATCTATTGGTCTGGAAATGATATATAAAGATGTAATAGATCCTTAGGAAAGAAGTTAAATAGTTAGAAATTGATTCATAATCCTTATTTTATATTTTGTGCAAAGGAGCTTCAAAGCTTTATCTTGTGCATGTATGTAATCAGACCTTTGAGCCTAGTTGTAAGCCTGCATGTTGCCAGCCAGATTGTATTTGGATTCTCTGATATATTGCATGACTGAATTTGTGTTTTCTTCATTTCTTTGAGTTGTTTCCATTGTGTTTACTCTTAACCCTCCTACCGTGACTACACCAGGATCCACTTAGAATAATGACTTGAGCAATATATCTTTACTGCACAAGGATCTAACTGAGTGTCGGCCTTATTCCAAAGTACAGACTTAAACCTTATTGTTTGTCATAACATAGATTCTAATTTGTGGACCATATGAGACCTAAAAACTCACATCAAACATTCATTAGACATCATCAATGATACCTTCAAAAACTATAAATCATAATACTCTTGTGTGGAGACATGCAAACCTCAGAACTATTACCTCTGTCTTGATTAAACACTGTCAAACTGTCTTCCAATATAGGAGAACTTGAAGAATGTGATCCAATGACCTTTAAGCTCTAAAAATTTGGATTTATATGCTTATGTCATGTATCTACATTACCTTAAAACTACAAATCAAAATATTCACCAGCGGAGAAATGCGGACCAATTTACCCAAATGCACTGCACTATTTTTGACTCATCTCTGTTCATCTGGACTTAGAGAAATCACAGTATGACTTCTAGAGAAAGTCAGGAATTAAACACTAGAACATAACATCACCAAATAGCTCTGAATAACATGTTGGCAAGAGACACTATATGGATTCATGATTGTTGTCATTGATGGCAACAAAGTTTATCCCACACATCCGCAGGACATGGTGTGTCTCTACCGGAAGTCAGAATGAAAATTGTTGTGGTCCGGTAAACAAGAACAGAGCATGTGGCAAGTTTCAATAGACAGGTCCAGATCTCTCAGAGGAAGTATCTTGGTGAAGTGTGGATTTGGGGAAGTCAAGAGGACTACCTTGAATGGTATATTCTAAGGATTTAGCCTCCTGTGATAGATGAGGAAAAAGATATGAATAGTTGAGTACTAGATTCCTGAGTGACAATGTGAACAGAGGAAGAACTGACTGACAGAACATCAGACTACTTTCTGGATGTATTAATGATGATGGTAAAGGTTATGAGGGCATGAATTATGTTTGGCCGACATGATTAATGATTTCTACAAGCATATACTTGATCCGCATTACTTGATATGCAAGGATTCAGCTGACAGATGAGAATTAGTGAAAAGATTGACTATTCCAGGTGCCGACTAGAAAGGTGATGAAATTACTTGTGCAGATATATATATATGATGGATTTAGTTGTGAGAGTTGTTGTTGTGTTGAGTGTTGTGTGAAGAAAAGCAGAAGAGTAGAGCAGAAGCAGTAAGGAAGATCCGGTATGTGAAAGGAAAGTAGCAAAAGAGAAGAGGAAAGATGAAGTGTAGCAGATCAGTGTACTGAGCATAACCGGAACTGAACTTCAGCATTTGTAGATGCTCCCAATCAGTTCAAGTATTGTATAACATTCCTTTGTAGACAGTGAGTCTCTTGTAGGCAGTGTTCCCCTTGTGAGCAGTGTGCTCGGGCAATGAGTCCTAATTGGCAAGTGCCATTTTGTATTTCCTTATTCTTCTAATAGACAATAATCTTTGGGTTAATCACCCCGTGGTTTTCTCCCTTAACAGGGTTTCCACATCAAAAATATTGTGTCATGTGTATCTTCATTTCATGGTTATGTTTACTTATTTGAATTAATGTTGCATTGATTAATAAGAAAAGTTTAGAAGAAGAAATAATTAGGATAACTGATTCACCCCCCCTCTCAGCTATCAACAATTGGTATCAGAGCTAAGTTCCTCCTAACAGAGTCTAACAGCTCAAGGAAGATCTAGGAATCCAAATGGATGCATATGGTTTAAAAGAGCAACTCAAGACTGCCCTTGAGGATCTTGAACAGTCAAACTCTGAAGTCAATGAATTAAAGGAAAGACTCAAACAGGTTGATGATTTCATGAGAGAACCAAAAGACAAATTAAGTCTCTCTATGAAAAAGAGAAAGGAATTGCTTCAGCAATTGGCAAGACAAAGTGAAGCAAATAATGCAAATGAAGAGCTGACTGAGAAAACCAAGTTATGTGAAAAGTTATCAAAAGAAGTCATTATGGTAAGACATGAAATGGAATCAGGAGTTATAAAGTTTACCCAAGAGATTGAAGAGAAAAGAAAAACTAAAGACAATCTAAGACAATCTCTCAAGGAGAAATCAGAAGATTGCCACCAAATGGATAGAATTATCAAACATCTTGAATCTGATCTTGAAGATGCTAAAGAAAATGAAGAAAAACTTGAGGATCAAATTATCTCTCTCAAACAGGATCTTCAAACAGCAAATGAATATAAAGAGAAATTCAAGATAAGTTCTGCTCAACTTGAAGTTCTTCTTGGAAGTCAGAAGAGAGCAAATGACAAGTGTGGTTTGGGATATGAGAAAGGAGAAAGCTTTAGATTAGGTCAGCAGAATTTTGGACCAGAAAATCCAAGGAACAGGCCTAGAAGACCTCCGGTAAGACAGCCCAATGCTCAAAGATATCCATCCTTCAATGGATACTGCCACAGCTGCAATCACTTTGGTCACAAAGCTAATCAATGCAGAAAGAGAATGAATCAGACTAATTCATCCTTCTTCGAACAGTGTTTTAACTACAAAAGGTATGGTCACAAGTCTCATGAATGCAAAAATGTGCAAATGAACAAATCATTCAATGGTAGATGCTTTACATGCAATAGAGTAGGTCATATGGCTAATCAATGTAGATCAAGAGGTTATCAGTCAAATATGCAAAGAAATGTTGTTTGCCAAATCTGCAATAGGTCCGGTCATAGTGCAAAATTCTGTAGAAGCAAGAATCAGGACAAAAGAGGTCTGGTATATCATAATCAGAATCAAGATGAGGGTAAACAAAAGGTGAATGCGGATGAAGTTAAAAGTGAGATGAGCAAGATTTGGGTGAAGCAAAGTATTGAGAATGTAGAGGTTGGATCCGCACCAGACTCTGGTGCTAATATTCCTTCTGGAAATTAAAAAGTGAGCTCTGGCTTAGGCAGAGACACAAAGAAAACCTTGTTCCCCCAGCCAGTCAATTGGTGCCAAAACTGGCACAAGAAGACTTGCGGATTGAAGGATTCATAAGGGATACATTCAAACAAACTATGGCTAAAATCACTATCAAAAATCACAGTCTGCATCACTATAATCTTGTGCCCCATTTTCTTTCATGTCCATCACTATCAAAAATCACAGTCTGCATCCCTTTTCTATGAAGGTCAAAAATCTTGACTCTCACAAGAGTGTTTCAAAATATTAGATTTTGGCGCTGATTTCCCAATTAACTTTATTTGTAATTTTATGATCATTAGTTGCCTTCTGAGATTACTGCACTGATTTGTTTACCATTTGTTGATTGTGCCTATGTTTTATGGCTCCATCATTACAAATATCCTCAATGCTAGATTTTGCCTTACACTGAGCCTCAGATAAAGATTCAGGGTTGATTGTTTCATTCTTAGAAATTGATTTCATAATAGTATTCTGCACATCATCATTATCCTCGCAGCACATTTTTGCTAAAGGTATAACTTCTATCACTTCCAGATTATTGAACCACTACTTCCTCCATGTTTGATTTAGCCTCTCTAAAATGTGGAATATCGGGGCTATGCATATAGTCTATTTGCCCTTGCTTTGCAGCTACTCCAGATACAGAATGCTCCATTGATTGTTTTGCCAAGAGTGATTCCTCTCCAATGTCAACAACATCAAATACAGTAAATTCAAGTCCAAAGTCACAAAACACACTTCCAAACAGCCCATGGATATCTGCTTTGATAAAGGAAATTGTCGGTTTGTGGTTGTGACATAACTCATTATACTCAACAACTTTCCCAAGGCTTATGTTTACAAAGACAACTACCAATATTAGCTTCTATAAAATAGAAATTACCAGACAAATCTAGGCCTCGAATGTACTTGAAGCTTCTCTTTGCATCATTCCATCAGTATTACTTATGTGGGCAAGTCGAGTCCCATGTGGGCCCGACTAAAAAAAATTTCATTTTGTAACAAGTTTCTTGTCATGAATTGACTTTGGACTGCCTTAACATGATTCTAGAGTGAAGATTTGAAATGGGCCATCATTAGAATCCACCTTTTGATACTTTGCACAATGAGCAAAATAGGCCAAGTAGCCTTCAGAATCAGTCTGGAAAACTGATCAAAACTTCTCCCAGAGACATGAAAACATACAAACTTGTAGATTGTTGACCCAAGAATTCAATGCAACAAATGGTTTGGCATAAAGTTATTAATATTAAAAGCTGCTCGCAATCAAAGTAGCTCATTCTGCCTGTTTTGCACCTATTTAAACTCAACTAAAACCTGTCATTTTGCCTCTTTAGAAAAATATCAAAGCTTATTTTGAGGAGCTGGCCTTCTGGAGATCATTTCATTTAGCTTAAATGAACATTTTTGCAAAAGGATTTTTCATCATTCCTCTTCCTTTGCAAAATATCAGGTGTCAAAGTTGACCTCTTTGAAGCTGCCTGGGAACGCAGTCACATAACTGTGTAAAACCCATTTGGATTCGATTTTGAAAAAATATCAAACTAAGTGCTGGGATCTTGAGAGTTTGCATGAAGGTACATTAATATAGGAGGAATTCGAGACACCAATTGGTTTGTCACGAACATGACCCGATTGCTAGATATTAGCCTCCAAATTAACCTTCTTGAAAACTGCCCCTGTCAAAAGCTGATTTGAGCTCACCAACTTGCAATTTTAAAAGACCATTAAATTTCCTCCTGGGAAGTTGTAACTAGAGATTTTGGTTCATTTAGGCTTGATGAGTGCGTGTGTAAGAGGATTCTTCACCATCCATCTTCTGTCATGAAATGTTAAGGGCCAAAGTTGACCTCTCCGCAACTTTCTGGAAATGCAGATATGGAAACTAAACTTTTTACATTTGCTTTTGATTTTGAAAAAATAGAAAACGAGATGTTGGGGTCCAAAAAACTGGCATGAAAGTACATTATCATGAGGAAAATATGGAACACTAATTAGTTTGTTAGGATCATCATTTAGCTACTAGATATCAACCTCCAAAGTTGGCCTCTCGGGCTGATTGCACATTGTGCAAGTAACAAACCTTACCAAAACCCTTCAGCTCGACTTCTCAAAACTTAGTTAAATCATGTCACAGGAAGCTGTAATCAGATATGTGTGTTCACATATGATAAGTAATCATGCTTGCAAAGTGATTTTGTAAGAAAATGAACAGGCTTCAAATTACAATGCTTCAAAGTAGGCCATTTGAGCACATTGTGCAGGTGCATTTCTGAGTGTTGAAATTGATTTTTTACATATGGGAACCTAAAATTTTGCAAAAATTGGTATGAAATTTTAGGTCCCAACAGTGGCTCTGTCTGGGGATGTATGCCCCCTGCGGGCATAGCAAGATCCTAGGTCTCTGGGGAGCAGACTGGTGCCTACTCCATTGGGCAACAGAGTCCAAACGTCACCTTTTGCCCTAAAATGATATGGTTTTAAAAAACCACACCATAAAAGAAAAAGATATATTTTCCTCTGTCAAAAATCTGATTCTCATCACACTGTGGTAAAGCCAATTTGTCCATATTTTTAAAGATTATCTGATTGAATGTTTTCATATCGTTGATCAACTTTTTATGCCCAATGTTGCTAGTGTTTTCTTCATCATCATGCATCTGGAAGTCAGGTATAATCTGAGCAATCTCACCTCCATATGATACATCTTTGCTACATGAAGAGGATCCCTCTTTAATGTAACTTTTTTCATTATTCTTCTTACTGTCATGCATTGTGAATTGACCTCCTGGATGATCTAAAAACTGGGAGTGCACATTGTTCTTTTCATCATTATCACAATAATCAACCGTGTTCATTTCATCATATGACTTTTCTTCATTTATGGATTCATCATCATTGTTATCAGCATACTCACTTTCCTGACTATCTAAGAACATTTCATCCTCTTGATAACATAGATTTGAGAACACTTGAAATTCATTTTTTGGCATACCTTGGCAAAATGTCATCTGATCTTCTTCTATCTTTTCATCATACAATGGGTTTGAAAAATTTTGAAAATCATTTTCAGATATGTAAACTTCCTCCTCATTGTGAATTTGCCCTATTTGTTGAGAACAATCATCCTCTTCCTCCTCAAACTATTGATTTAGGTATTACAGTGGGTGGGCTGGGACAGAAGGAAAATCCATATTATGAAGATTACTCTTATTTTCAGGTATATGCTGTGGCTCCAAGTCTTGCACAAAATTTTGATAATTGCAATCATGATCCCAAGTGGAGAATTGATCTTTTAAAACTTCTTCTCTATTTAAATATGAAATATCATCATGAAAATTTTCACTTGCATTTGTCTCGTTTACTGAGTGCATTGCTTGATCAGATTCTTCATATTCATCTTCATAATAGTCGCTGTAGTGGCTAAGGAATAGTCTTTTGAGATCTTCCCATGAAGAGATACTTTGCATAGGTAAGTCTATAAACCAATCCCTTGCGTCATCCCTCAAAGACCTTGAAAAACACCTCATAATGATATCTTCTGGAAAAATCTGAAATTCCAAAATGAAATCCTAGAATCGTTGTATATGATAATGAGCTAATTCACACCCTTCTCCATAAAATTTAGGGAGATGCTTTAGTATTTCTGTCAGCTCGCAGGGATAAGGATTTGGGTAGCCTGGGATATTATTGCAGTTAAATGGTTTATCGATGTCTGAGATAAAGTTTTGAGGGCCATATGAGTTTTGGTAGATGATTGATCTTTGGTCAGGGAATACGGGATAAGCATTTACTTGGTATGAGGCTTGTGGTAAATAATCATTTTGTTGTGCATGGTATGCATTATATCTATTGCCTGAATGATGGAACACTTGCAAGTTCAAAGGATCATTATACCCATTATCATTAGTTGTTGGTATATGTTGTAATGAACTTGAAGCTTGTTTGGCTTTTAATCATTGTATTTCTTGAATCAGCCATTTTTTTCCCTTAACAACTCCAACAGTTCCCCTTCTTCTGACATATTCATTTTGACTGCAGATGGTGTTGTTTACAAGTTGTATTTATATTCTTCATTGAATTCCTTTATAGAGTTGCCACCTCTTATCAAAAGAGGAATGATTTCATCTTTTTGGGTTCTTGCCAACAGAGTCTACCAATTTATATTTGGATTTTGTGCAGAGTGGCGACCTCTATTTAGAGGACTAATCAATTTTTTGGGTTTTTCCTTTCACCAGCAAAGTTATGCCTTTTAATTCTCTGACTCTAAAATGATCTTTGACCAGAATTCAGGATTGATTCCCTAGTAGAGTCACCATTTTGTTGGTTCCCAAAAATGTAGGTTGCTAACCCTAAGAGGATGCCAGACTCTATGTATGGATTTGCAACATTTTTGGACCAATTAACAGAGCCATTAGCTCCCTACACTTCAGGTCCTGCAAACCTAGGCAGGTGTACCTTTGTAACTAAAGCAGACTTAACACTATATGACTTGATTGGATTAGTAAATCTATCACAATGGCATAAAATGTAATAGATGCAAGCTTCTAAACTACTCCTACTCCTAATACTAAGATCTGAGATGTAATTGTTTGAAGGAGATTTTATGGAATCCTAAAATGGAATTGGTATGACCAGTGCCTATTTCTGTTGGGCTAATGGAGTCAAGGTGTATATGATATATGATTTACTTATTGGTTACAATCCTAATTGTTTGGCACTTGTGTTTGTTTATAGCTTGTATAAACATGCAAGAATGTGACTGACAGACTCTACTTAGTGATCCACTGAAATCTTACTAGGTTACTGTGATTTATTGAAAGGATTTTTTAATCCTTGCTTGAAGGAACCGATCAAAAGAATCACACAATGACAGCAAATGTGTATTGACAAATGGAGTTGATGCTCAATTTGAATAACAAGACAATATCGAGTTGGAGACAGTATGGCAATCTTGATAATTATCAGGCTGCTCTTACCTATCCAAATGTTACTTCCAAGTTACTATAATCAATCAAAAGGATTTTATATCTTTAATGGAAACCAATTAATTTTATTACACGAAAACAACAAGTGTGTCTCGATGAAGCTGAAATATCAACTTGGAAATTCAGGTTCAAATGATAGAGAAATAACAATGTGGAGATAGCCAAATAATTGCTCAGCTCAACAAACAATAGACACCAATATTAAATCATTAATTTCTGCATTTTCTCCATTATGTAATTTTGAAAGATTTTACAATGTACAACATAATATTTTATTTTGGCAACTGGTCAATCCATCCAGCTATCTAACTGATGTTTTTCCTAATCTACTGATCTCCTAATCTACTGATGATGTTCCTCTATCCTCCTTTGATTTCACCTTTATACATACTATGTATTTTAGGGTTGTGACCCTTCGCTTACCGTCCTATACGTCTCTTCATTTCCGTGAAGGACATCAATTTTTATTAACACAAAATATTAGCCTCCGGTCCTTTAAAATTCAATTATTTCTCTTCATCTTTGTTAGGGTTTACTTTCATGTATCTTGATTCTTTATTTAATTAATCTTCCTGGGACTTGTATTCTCACGAAAATAATTTTCCAATATGAATATGATTATTTGTTATATCCTCTTGCTCATATTTTCTCCCACTAGAAAAATATATTTTACCCTTCGAGTAAGAAACAATTTCTGCTCATGAAATCTTGTTTTTAACAACCTTGTGAAAATATTTTACATCCTTTAGTGAAAATATCTTATCTCCCAAAACTTTCTCAATGAAAAATATTTTATTCTCCAAGTGAGAATTCTCAATTTTGATTATTAAATCTTTTCTTTGGCAAATTAATTATATCTTTTGATTACCATCATTTTATCATCGGACTGACGTTACAAGTCGGGAAGACACAAAGTTTGCTCACCGATAATCCATCTCTTGCCAATGTATATTTCTGCCTTCATTTTTTACTTAGCATTCAAGTAATTCCTTGAGGAAAATATTATAGAAAAGTGCCCATTTTGAAGTATCATTTATTGTCCTGTATAATTTTATATTTTTCAAAAAATCTTTCCCAAACGTATTTTTGGTGGCCCACCCCATCGGTGTAATGCATATCATCGGAGAGATCTAAAAAGTTTGCTCTGATTTGTTTGGTCTTGCCAATGAGTTATATTAGGGTTTCTTATTGTTAATGAAAACCTATTTTCCCTTCTCCAAATAATTTACTCTTTAGGAAAATAATTTTCATGCCTCGATTGATTTTGCAATAATTCTTTACCTTTGGATTTATATAATTTTCATTATATCAGGGGACTAAAAAATACTCACTCCATATTAAAAATTCCTCTCGATAATTATTTTAATATTCTTTCCCTTTAGCAATATGCAGCCTTCGGACCCACTTCATTGATATTTCAGAGAGACTATGAATTTTAGCCGATGTCAGAGTGGTCTTTATCACCATCGGCATAACCTAGACAATCGTTGTAAGATTAACATGCCATCCCGATGGTTTTGGTCTCTCCGATACATTTCACCCATTGCTATATTCATCGGCAAGACTCTTCCCAAAATACCTCTTAGGTTTATTTATCGTGGTGACCCTTGTAATCGGAGAGATTTAAAAAACTTACTCCGATATATTAAGTCTCTCTGATAATGAATCTAGGGTTTCTGTTTGATTTTTCAGTGACAATCATTTGTCAAAAGCATATATAACGCACCTGCACTATTCTCTTCCAGCCTACTTCATTTCACAACATTGCTGAATACATCATTCTTCTAACACGCTCTGTCATTTTTTTATCCTCTTGGTTCTTCTTCCTTTCTATCTTTTACTAAAATTTGAAATAGGAAACTTTTCATCTGAGGACATAGAATCACTATCAAAAGCACCAGAGCTCACAATCTTTACAGCTTGATTATAGTCATTAATAACAAAAGATACTGGATCACGTACACAACAAAAACAGTGCCAATTATATCTATTTTGTTTTTTACTCCAATATTCCTTTCGATACACTTCTCACAATCCACCTTTTCACAAAAATCACAGCAAATCACATCTCCTCCACAAGCTATGCATTTAAATTCTTCGAGACGCTTATATGCACCTAATGAAACATCTTTATTCATGTGTGATAGCCGCTGCCTTGGTTACTATTTACAACTGGCCGTGGTGATAATCTTGTGCCCCATTTTCTTTCATGTCCATCACTATCAAAAATCACAGTCTGCATCCCTTTTCTATGAAGGTCAAAAATATTGACTCTCATAAGAGTGTTTCAGAATATTAGATTTTGGCTGACAATGATTCTCAAACAGAAACATTATTAATGCCGCTGATTTCCCAATTAACTTTATTTGTAATTTTATGATCATCAGTTGCCTTCTGAGATTCCTGCACTGATTTGTTTACCATTTGTTGATTGTGCCTATGTTTTATGGCTCCATCATTACAAATATCCTCAATGCTAGATTTTGCCTTACACTGAGCCTCAGATAAAGATTCAAGGTTGATTGTTTCATTCTTAGAAATTGATTTCATAATAGTATTCTGCACATCATCATTATCCTTGCAGCACATTTTTGCTAAAGGTATAACTTCTATCACTTCCAGATTATTGAACCACTACTTCCTCCATGTTTGATTTAGCCTCTCTAAAACGTGGAATATCGGGGCTGTGCATATAGTCTATTTGTCCTTGCTTTGCAGCTACTCTAGATATAGAATGCTCCATTGATTGTTTTGCCAATAGTGATTCCTCTCCAATGTCAACAGCATCAAATACAGTGAATTCAAGTCCAAATTCACAAAACACACTTCCAAACAGCCCATGGATATCTGCTTTGATAAAGGAAATTGTCGGTTTGTGGTTGTGACATAACTCATTATACTCAACAACTTTCCCAAGGCTTATGTTTGCAAAGACAACTACCAATATCAGCTTCTATAAAATAGAAATTACCAGACAAATCCAGGCCTCGAATGTACTTGAAGCTTCTCTTTGCATCATTCCATCAGTATTACTTATGTGGGCAAGTCGGGTCCCATGTGGGCCCGACTAAAAAAAATTCATTTTGTAACAAGTTTCTTGTCATGAATTGACTTTGGACTACCTTAACATGCTTCTAGAGTGAAGATTTGAAATGGGCCATCATTAGAATCCACCTTTTGATACTTTGCACAATGAGCAAAATAGGCCAAGTAGCCTTTGGAATCAGTCTAGAAAACTGGTCAAAACTTCTCCCAGAGACATGAAAACATACAAACTTGTAGATTGTTGACCCGAGAATTCAACGTAACAAATGGTTCGGCATAAAGTTATTAAGATTAAAAGCTTCTCGCAATCAAAGTAGCTCATTCTGCCTGTTTTGCACTTGTTTAAACTCAACTGAAACCTGTCATTTTGCCTCTTTAAAAAAATATCAAAGCTTATTTTGAGGAGCTGGCCTTCTGGAGATCATTTCATTTAGCTTAAATGAACATGTTTGTAAAAGGATTTTTCATCATTCCTCTTCGTTCACAAAATATCAGGTGTCAAAGTTGACCTCTTTGAAGCTGCCTGGGAACATAGTCACAGAAATGTGTAAAACCCATTTGGATTCGATTTTGAAAAAATATCAAACGATGTGTTGGGATCTTGAGAGTTTGCATGAAGGTACATTAATATAGGAGGAATTCGAGACACCAATTGGTTTGTCATGAACATGACCCGATTGATAGATATTAGCCTCCAAATTAACCTTCTTGAAAACTGCCCCTGTCAAAACTTGATTCGAGCTCACCAAGTTTCAATTTTAAAAGACCATTAAATCTCCTCCTGGGAAGTTGTAACTAGAGATTTTGGTTCATTTAGGCTTGATGAGTGTGTGTGTAAGAGGATTCTTCACCATCCATCTTCTGTCATGAAATGTTAAGGGCCAAAGTTGACCTCTCCGCAACTTTCTGGAAATGCAGATATGGAAACTGAACTTTTTACATTTG
Source organism: Cunninghamia lanceolata (assembly GCA_027924645.1). Lineage (NCBI taxonomy): Eukaryota > Viridiplantae > Streptophyta > Pinopsida > Cupressales > Cupressaceae > Cunninghamia > Cunninghamia lanceolata. Next base: position 15,823,705 of record BSBN01001121.1, on the reverse strand, counting down.
CTTTTGATTTTGAAAAAATAGTAAACGAGATGTTGGGGTCCCAAAAACTAGCATGAAAGTACATTATCATGAGGAAAATATGGAACACTAATTAGTTTGTCAGGTCATCATTTAGCTGCTAGATATCAACCTCCAAAGTGGGCCTCTCGGGCTGATTTCACATTGTGCAAGTAACAAACCTTACCAGAACCCTTCAGCTCGACTTCTCAAAACTCAGTTAATCATGTCACAGGAAGCTATAATCAGATATGTGTATTCACATATGATAAATAATCATGCTTGCAAAGTGATTTTGCAAGAAAATGAACAGGCTTCAAATCACAATGCTTCAAAGTAGGCCACTTGAGCACATTGTGCAGATGCATTTCTGAGTGTTGAAATTGATTTTTTACATATGGGAACCTAAAATTTTGCAAAAATTGGTATGAAATTTTAGGTCCCAACATGATCAACGTAACAAATTTGAAGGGGTATTTTCTCTCCTTTGTCTTTAGGTTTTCCATTAGCTGTAGTTGAAGAAACTCACAGAGATCATAGTCTGCATTCTCCTTAATCATCTGGTAAGCAGTGTAGATAGTGTTGCAAGTATGGACCTAACCGGTGTTGTCATTGATGTCAACATACTCCTATTGTGTTGATGATAAGGATTGGATGAGCTGTGTGCTGAGGATATTGAGAAAATTAGTCCTAATCAAGAACAGAGAAGAACAGTGAAGACAGTAAGCTAAAGATCCTAGCTAAGAGGAAGATTAGAGGATGTGCATCAAAGGGTTTGTAGATATGTGTCTTAAGATACTCCAATAAAGATTTCAAAGGTCCGTATGAAGATCTGAAGAAGTTATGACTGCTTAAGTAAAACCGGTTTTGGCAAATATTCAGAGGTGATAGAGTGACACAGATAGGTCCGGTGAGATCTAGAAATGAAATATCTTGTTCTGCAGATTTGGTAAAGTGTTTATGAAGTCAATATGAATTGACAACTCAATTGGTTTGTGGTCTGGATGTCTGCAAGCATCTATTCCATTGTGACAGTGATGACAGACTGTGTTCTTGAGGTTCCAGATGAAGGAGAGAAGGATTTCAGTAAGCAGATGTAGTATGGATGTTCTTGATGATTTAGGCAAGCCTGTGGATGTCTTTGGATTTTGTTATGTTTGTGTTGGGGGTCTGCATTGAATTTTGAGCTCATGATTGAAGAATAACCTCCGAATGATGGTGTTCTTTTCAACACAGGCCGATCAGATGAGTTACACATCCTGAGGATGATCTTGAAGATGTTATGTGAAGATTGGAGTGTTTCTAGAAGGAGATTGAAGTCTCAGATATGTGTGGCCGACAATGTGTTGATCTACGTGAAGTCTTTTGTAATAAGTCATGTTGTATGTACTTGCTCTATAATGTATGCCGACTTGGATGATAATTCCTAAGTCGATGTCTTGTATAAATAAAGAGTTGTTAAGTCATTTCAAAGTGCATCTTGTGGGGATGAGAGTGTGGTAAAGAGTAGAGGAGCGAAAGCCAGGGCAGAAGTATTATGGTTAAATGGAACTGATTCAAGCATGGTAAAGATGCTATTCTCCAGTTCAAATATATGATACTTATTATTTTGTAGACAGTGTGTCTCTTGTAGGTAGTGGGCCTCTTGTGAGCGGTGTCCTCAGACTATGAGCAGTGTGCTCGGGTAGTGAGCCCTAATTGGCATGTGCCATTTTGTTCTTTCTATTCTTCTAATAGAGAATACAATCTTGGGTTAATCACCCCGTGGTTTTTCCCTTAACCAGGTTTTCCACATCAAAATCTTGGTGTCTTATGTGTTGATGTGTTTATGCTCTTGACTTTATGCATTATGTTTCCATGATTGATTCTTTATTATGCTGCTAAATTACAAAGTGGATTTAAGTGTTTAATGGGAAGAAAGTTTTAGACAACTGATTCACCCCCCTCTCAGTTTTCTATCCTGAATCTAACAATTGGTATCAGAGCTAAGTTCCTCTAAAAGGAGCTTAACTGCTTGAGGAGATCCAGGATGTCGTCCTATAAGAAGGATAGTCTGAAGTTTGATAGAACCAATTTTAATCTTTGGAAAAGTTAGATGCAATGTCACTTACAATGTATGGGAATGCAGTACTGGACCATGGCTTCAACAAAGTATACTCCTCCACAGAATGGCCAAAAAACCACAAATGAAATAACAGATGCTGAAAACAATCTGTGGACCAAAGAAGCTCTTCTAAGTGCCTTAACTAATTCAGAGCTGACAAATGTTGTTGACCTACAAACTACTTTTGAGATTTGGGAAAAACTGGAACTTCTGCATGAAGGAGACAAGTATGTTAAATGTGCAAGGCTATAGAGTCTGAAAGGAAAATTCAAAAATCTAAAGATGAGAGAAGATGAAAATATCACTACTTTAATGCCAAGAGTAAATGAGCTTTTTGGTGGCATTAGATGTGCTAGTGGAGTCTTGGATGAAGATGAGATCATTGGCAAAGTTCTCAGATCCCTTCCCACTTCTTATAAATACAAGGTTACTACCATTGAAGAATTCAGAGCCCATTCAGGTGTCACGAGAGATCAATTGGTTGGTAAATTGGCTGCATTTGAATTGACCGAGTTTGGAGATAGCCCCCCCAAGATTGAATCTGCATTCAAAGCTAGTGCCTCTATGAAAGGTAAACAAAGGTTTGATCCAGGAGAGAACTCTTCAAGGAAACTATCATGGTATGAAAAAGCAAGCAAAGACATGGAAGAAGAAGAAGCAGAAACTACTCAACTTGAAGCCCTTTTTACAAAAAGACTGCCAAGAGTATCCAGTAAGTATGAAGGAAAATTGCCTTTCAAGTGTTTTAACTGCAATAAGATTGGTCATTTTGCCTCAAGGTGTCCGGAAAAATTTTCAAGGCCAAATCCTAACAGATCAAGATTCCAAAAGAATTGTTACTATATTCATGAAGAGGATGATAATGAAGGAGTAACAGATGATGAGTCAGAGACAGGAAACAAATATGGAAGTGATTGGGTGTTTATTGCCATCAAGGAAGAAGATCCAATGCCCTCTGAATTTGTCAATCATAAAGTTGTGGAAAGAGCTCTAGCTGCCCAAGTTGAAGAAAAGGATGATTGGGTCATTAACAGTGGATGCTCTCACCATATGACAGGTGACAAAAACAAGTTCTTAGATTTGGAAAGGTATGAAGGAGGAGTGGTAAAGTTTGGTGATAATTCTGCTGGTAGAATCAGAGGTAGAGGAACTATTTCTTTTGATGGAAAGAACAAAACCGGTAATGTACTGTATATTGAAGGATTAAAGCACAATCTTCTCAGTGTTGGACAGTTGCTAGATAAAGGCTATGATTTCTGATTCAAGAATGGAAAATGCAAGATCTTTGAAAGTTCCAAAGTACAGATTGCATCTGGTACTCAAACAAAAGGTAATATCTTCCATTTAGTTGGTACTGGTAAAAGTTGTCTATTTGTGCAAATTGATCAGAGTTGGCTATGGCATAGGAGGATGTATCATGTAAATTTTGATAATATCATCAAGATAAGCAACACTCAGGCTGAAAGAGATCTTCCAAAACTGGTGAAACCTACAAATAGTTTGTGCAAAGAATGTCAGTTGGGCAAACAAAGTAGAGTCTCATTCAAAAGCAAAGAACAATCTTCTACCAGATTATTGGACTTAGTTCATACTGATCTATGTGGTCTGACAAGAATAAGGAGTGTGCAAGGTGATAGATACTTCATGTTATTAATTGATGACCATTCCCAAATGATGTGGGTTACTTTTCTGAAAGAGAAATCAGAAGCTCTTGAGAAATTCAAAATATTCAAGGCTATGGTAGAGAATGAAATTGGATTAAAATTAAAATGTTTGAGGTCTGATAGAGGTGGAGAATTCACATCCGGTGAGTTCATAGAATTTTGTGAGAAACATGGAATAAAGAGACAGTTGTCTGCTCCTAGGACTCCACAACATAATGGAGTAATGGAGAGAAAGAAACGGACCATCTAGGAAGCATCTAGGACCATGATGATGGAAGCAAATGTTCCTCAGATCTATTGGAGAGAAGCTGTCAGCACTGCAATCTATACTCTTAAGCAAATACAAATCAAAAGCAATACCAGTAAGACTCCTTATGAACTTTGGTTTGGCGTCACTCCTACTGTGATGTATTTCAGAGTCTTTGGTAGCAAATGTTATATTAAAATAGATGAAGACCTAGGAAAATTTGATGCTAGAAGTGATGAAGGAATATTCTTGGGTTACTCTACTCAAAGCAAAGCTTACCGGTGTTATAACAAGAGATTAAGGAAGATTGTGGAAAGTACAAATGTGAAGGTAGATGAAGGAATTGAAAAACCCTCAAGGTTTTATGAATATGATGAAGATGATCAAAATAATGTTTTTGTTCAATAAATCCAAGCTCCCTCTAAAATTCAGATTCAAACTGATTCGGTGAATCAGGAAGAAGAGATAAGTTTGAATGAACCTGTTCAAGAATCAAAAGTGCAAGAAACTCCCAAAGTTCCTAGGTATGTAAGACTGAATCACTCTAAAGATCAGATTATAGGTGATAAAGCAAAGCTGTACAAACAAGAAGAAGGATTGCTCAAGATTCGGAAGAGTATTGTCTGATTTCAAAAGTTGAACCTAGGATAGTGAATGAAGCTTGCAATGATGAAAACTAGACTAAGGCAATGGAGGAAGAACTAATGCAAATTGAGAAGAATCACACATGAGATCTTGTTCCCAAACCTAAAAACAAGAATGTGATTGGAACCAAATGGGTCTTCTGGAATAAACTAAATGAAGTTGGTGAAGTAATCAGAAATAAAGCCAGATTGATCTGCAAGGGTTACTCTCAGATAGAAGGAGTTGATTTTGAAGAAACTTTTGCTCCAGTGGCAAGAATTGAAGCAGTCAGACTATTTCTTTCTTTTGCTGCCTTCAAGGATTTCAAAGTGTATCAGATGGATGTCAAGTCTGCCTTCCTAAATGGTGACTTGGAAGAAGAAGTATACATTGAGCAACCAGATGGATTTCGATTGTCTAATCATGGTGATATGGTTTGCAAGTTGAAGAAAGCATTGTATGGACTCAAGCAAGCCCCAAGAGCCTAGTATGAAAGATTGGATAAGTATTTTTTGAAGATTGTTTTTAACAAAGGTACTGTTGACAGTAATTTGTACTTCAAAATTGATCATGAAAATATCTTGATTGTTGAAGTATTTTTTGATGATATCATTTTTGGAGGAAGAGATAGTATGTACAAAATCTTTGCAAATCAAATGAAAAGTGAATTTGAGATGTCCATGCTTGGGGAAATGAATTTCTTCTTGGGTCTGCAAATCATTCAAACTAAGAAAGGAATCTTCATTTCTTAGACCAAATATGTGAAAGAATTGTTGAAGAAATTTGGGATGGAAGAGTCAAAACCAATGAGTGCTCCCATGAGAACTGGATGTAAACTGGGCAAATATGATGACTCTCCTAAGACTGATCAGAAAAAGTACAGGTCAATGATTGGAGGATTGTTGTATCTCACTCAAACTAGGCCTGATATTATGAATGTTGTTGATCTTGTTGCTATATTCCAAGTTGATCCTAGAGAACCTCATGTCATGGCAATCAAGAGGATTTTTAGGTATCTAAAAGGGATAGTCAAGTACGGTTTGTGGTATCCTAGAGATCCTAATTTCTCTCTTCATGCATATACAGATGCCGATTGGGCAGGAGATGTGGATGACCAGAAGAGTACCAGTGGTGGAGCATTCTTTTTGGGAAAGAGATTGGTTTCTTGGCCGAGCAAGAAACAAGAGGCAATATCTATGTCCACTACAGAAGCAAAATATATTGCAGCAGTAGGAGTTGCACTCAAGTTTTGTGGATGAAGCAAATGCTAAGAGACTTAAGAGTGGAATATGAGGAGCCTATCACAATCTTCTATGATAATTTAATTGCAATAAATATATCTAAGAATCCAGTGTTACATTCAAAGACCAAACATATATCCATCAAGTTTCACTTTTTGAGAGAGAAAGTGAACAAGAATGAAGTCAGATTGGAGTTTGTGCCTTCCAAGGATTAGATTGCAGATATCTTCACCAAACCTCTACCTATGGACTCTTTTGAGTATCTCAGGGAGACGTTTAGGGTTATTACCCCTCCAGTGATGAACTAAGGTGCACTGATGTGCATTAGTCTGGTGGATATCACAGTCATATCTTGTGGTCTGGATTGATGATGGGGAGCTGCTACTCAGGGGGAGCAGCTGGTATCATTCAGAAGTGGTAAAATTGCAAGTATGTGCCCTTTTCCATTGATGTCAAAGGGGGAGAGAAGACATGTGAAAAATTAGTGGTTGCTGATCAAAGGGGGAGCAGGAAAGGAAGAGAAGTTGTGATAGTAAGGAGAAGTTCTTGTCTTGATGGTTAAAATAGTTTTTCACATCATATGTTGCCATCAATGACAAAGGAGGAGATTGTTGCAAGTATGGGCCTAACCAGTGTTGTCATTGATGTCAACATACTCCTATCGTGCAAATGATAAGGATTGGATGAGCTGTGTGCTGAGGATATTGAGAAAATTAGTCCTAACTAGGAATAGAGAAGAACAGTGAAGATAGTAAGCTAAAGATCCTAGCTAAGATGAAGATCAAAGGATGTGGATCAAAGGGTTTGTAGATATGTGTCTTAAGATGCTCCAATAAAGATTTCAGAGGTCTGCATGAAGATTTGAAGAAGTTATGACCACTTAAGTAAAACCAGTTCTGGTAGATATTCATGGGTGACAGAGTGACATGGATAGGTCAGGTGAGATCCGGAAATGAAATATCTTGTTCTATGGATTTGGTAAAGTGTTTATGAAGTCAACGTGAATTGACAACTCAATTGGTTCATGGTCTGGATGTCCGCAAGCATCTATTTATTGTGACAGTAATGACAGACTGTATTCTTGAGGTTCCAGATGAAGGAGAGAAGGATTTCAATAAGCAGATGTAGTATGGATGTTCTTGATGATTCAAGAAAGCCTATGGATGTCTTTGGATTGTGTTTTGTTCATGTTGGGGGTCTGCATTGAAGTTTGAGCTCATGATTGAAGAATAACCTCTGGATGATGGTGTTCTTTTCAACACAGGATGACCGGATGAGTTACACATCCTGAGGATGATCTTGAAGATGTTATGTGAAAATTGGCGTGTTTCTAGAAGGAGATTGAAGTCTCAAATCTATGTGGCCGACAGTGTGTTGATCCACGTGAAGTCTTTTGTAATAAGTCATGTTGTATGTACTTGCTCTGTAATGTATGCCGACTTGGATGATAATTCCTAAGTCGATGTCTTGTATAAATAAGGAGTTGTTAAGTCATTTCAAAGTGCATCTTGTGCGGATGAGAGTGTGGTAAAGAGTAGAGGAGCGAAAGGCAGGGCAGAAGTATTAGGCTTAAATGGAACTGATTCAAGCATGGTAAAGATGCTATTCTCTAGTTCAAATATATTATACTTATTATTTTGTAGATAATGTGTCTCTTGTAGGCAGTGGGCCTCTTGTGAGCAGTGTGCTCGGGCAGTGAGCCATAATTGGCATGTGTCATTTTGTTCTTTCTATTCTTCTAACAGAGAATACAATCTTGGGTTAATCACTTCGTGGTTTTTCCCTTAACCGGGTTTTCCACATCAAAATCTTGGTGTCTTATGTGTTGATGTGTTTCTGCTCTTGACTTTATGCATTATGTTTCCATGATTGATTCTTTATTATGCTGCTAAATTACAAAGTGGATTTAAGTGTTTAATGGGAAGAAAGTTTTAGACAACTGATTCACCTCCCCTCTCAATTGTCTATCCTGAATGTAACAGATAGCTATGCCGGAGACAGAGTTCTCCCTATTGGTGAAGTAAATCTTACATCCAATAACCATTGATGCAAACTTCACTACATGGTCTATAATATCATTAATTGTTAATGCCTTCTTGTCGAATTAGGTTCTAGTTGCTTTTGTCACAATGATTTTTTTCACAGCTTTTAACAAGGACATGCTACCAGTAGAATTTAGTCCTATCACAACCCTAGTTGCATCCTTGGTGATCATAAAGGGCTTTTTGATGCACATGATATCATCATGAATCATGGTCAACATGTACTAGACCCATTCATGTTCCATAAATGTAGGGAAGTCTCTGTACTGAATGAATTTCTTCTCTTCTAAAGCGTTGTATTCTTCCTTCAACTCAAATTTGTCACCACTTAGATTTTTTAGATATAAATCTAAGAATTTGTTGTCACCATGCTCTTCTAGGGAAACATGAATGTAAGCCCTAACATCCTCCACATGCATCAATCTGTGTGGTATATCTAAAAAACTTACCCATTGGATCGACTTCTGTTGATTTGAAGGGGTGTTTCTTAAATTTTAGTCTAGCTCTCTCAGTGATATCAACCTGTAGAGTATCCATTTCTGTAATAATTCAAACTGGTTTATAGCAGGGTTTTAGATTGTAAATACCTTTTTATGCCAAACTAGGGTTTTATTTTCTTGAAATCACTCTGGGTTACTTTGAATTTCTAGAAATCATCGAGGTCACTTGGAATCCTACTTCATCTCTCCTTGGACTCTTGATAGCTCGAATGTAAAGTGATTAATATTTCAAATCCGACCCTTTTTAACCCTTGTTATGTAAAAACCTAATTGTCGTAAATGTTTCTCTAAAAAAGTTGTCAAACACCTCATTGTTGAACACAGTCGATAAAGATTGCTTTGCAATGTACCACATCAGGTCTTTTTCTACCAATTTTTTCTCCAAGTGATCCAAACAATATTGTTCTAGCTCATACCTTAGTGCTGGATCTTAGTACCAATTATCTGGCTATGGGATCAAGATTTTCAATAAGAGCCCCCTGAGCCAGAGCACCCAATTTACTTCTCGGAAGAAGTATCTACACTAGAATCTAGTGCGGATCCATCCCTGACCTCACTCACATTCTTCTTAATCCAAACATTGCTCATTTGCTTCTTGATTTCCACAAGATCAACTTTGTTCTTGTTGATAACTAAAAGGGGGGTGAATCAGTTATCCTAATTATCTCTCCTTTCTGAACTTTCTTATTAATCAATGCAGCATTAAATCAAACAAGCAAACATAACCATGAAAATGGAGATACACATGGCACAATATTTTTGACGTGGAAACCCTATTAAGGGAGAAAACCATGAGGTGATTAACCCAAAGATTATTCTCTGTTAGAAGAATAAGGAAATACAAAATGGCACTTGCCAATTAGGGCTCACTGCCTGAGCACACTGCTCACAAGGAGGCACACTGCCTACAAAGAGACACACTATCTACAAAAGAGTGTTATACAATACTTGAACTGATTGGTAGCATCTGCAAATGCTGGAGTCTAGTTCCGGTTAGGCTCAGTATACTGATCTGCTGCACTTCATCTTTCCTTTTTCCTTAAGCTTCTTTCCTTTCACATACCGGACCTTCCTTACTGCTTCTGCTCTGTACTTTTGCTTTTATTCACACACAACTAACCACAACAACAACCCTCACAACTAAATCCATCATGTATATATATCCGCACAAGTGATTTCATCACCTTTCAAGTCGGCACCCAGAATAGTCAATTCTTTTCACAAACTCTGATCTGTCGGCTGAATCCTTCCACACCAAGTAATGCGGATCAAGACTATGCTTGTAGAAATCATTAATCATGTTGGCCAAACATGATTCATGCCTTCATAACCTTTACCACCATCAATAACACATCTGGAAAATAGTCTGATGTTCTGTCAGTCAGTTCTTCCTCTGTTCACACTGTCACTCAGGAACCTAGTACTCAAGTATTCATATCTTTTACCTCATCTATCACCGGAGGCTACAACCTTGGAATCTATCAGTCAAGGTAGTCCTCTTGACTTCCCCAAAACCACACTTCACCAAGATACTTCCTCTGAGAGATCTGGACCAGTCTGTCAGACCTTGCCACATGCTTTGTTCTTGTTTATCGGACCACAATAATCTTCATTCTGACTTCCGGTAGAGACACACCATGTCCTGCGGATGTGTGGGATGACCTTTGTTTCCATCAATGACAATAAACATGAATCCATATAGTGTCTCTTGCCAACAATCTCCCCCTTTGGCATTGATGGCAACACTTAGTGAAAAATGACTAAGTGTTTACACTATGCTCCCCCTTAGCTGATGCTCTATCTTTATATACATTTTTCGGAGCTCCCCCTTAGTTGGATTCCTCATTTTTCACTACTCCTCACTCCCCCTTTGACATCAATGGTAAAGGGTAGGGTCCGCATACCAAAAATTTCAAAATTTTAACTGTACTTAGCCGCATAAGTATATATATGTGGAATACTTACATAAACTGTAGTATGTCTGCAAAAGTTGTTTTTAGTTGGATGAGTTATGCAGCCCAACTTTGCTTCATTCTATCCAAAATTGAGATGTGACCACTCAACAAAAATGCAAAACCTTCTGCCCTCTTAAGATCTATCGGATCATTGGTCTGGGCGGTAGTCTGAGCATCACTTATGGCCTCATGCATGGCCTCTAACTTAGGGATAATAATCCTTCTAAGTTCACCCATCCGGTTAATTATGTTCTTCCTTTCCTTCTCAAAATTCTTTATTGCATTTGTGATTGCAATAGTTTGACACTCTTGATTTACTATGGAGGAAGAGAGAGGATCAAAACTTTGAGACAAACTTAGTAGTTTATTCTCTTCCTCTTGTATTTTCTTCTCAATTTCTACTGTTGCTTTTGACCAGGAAATACAAAATTTGTATACTTCACCACCATCCTTGAGAGCATTTTCTAAGCTCTTTATACCAATACTCATATTTCTCCTATCATTAGTGATTAATCCTTGTACATCTGAGAATCTCTTATCCAAAAACTCATTCCGGACCTTTTCTTCAGCTAATTTTTCTAGAGAATCAAAATGTGTATTAACACCGCTGACTAAGGTTTTGAGATTACCGGAAGAGGAGGCTGTGGGATCCTTCTGAAAAGATGGTATGATCTTTTCCAGCACTCCGGATGCAACTTCTATCAACCCACAGTCTTCCATATGAGACTTTAGGAGTTTTTCATTTGCCTTAGCATTTGCAAATGAAGCTATCTTCATTGTCTGTACCAGAGAAAGAGAATCAAAATTGAATGGACCTTGTAGAAGCTCCAGTTCATCAATCTCTATTGTTTCTTTGCTCAGGAATTCTTGGACAGTTTGTGCAGTGTCTCTTGCCAGAGATAGATGTTTCTTCTCTTCTGCAGTCTTGGAGCTGTCCTTTGGAGTTTTCTCTCCTACATTCCCATCACTAGCAGTTGTGGTTTTCTCTGCTGAAGTCTTCTGTCCCTCTGTAATCTTTGCATTGTCACCTTCTTTTTCCTTCACCTCTGCTTCTTTCTCCTGTAATTTTTCTTCTTCTTTGGATCTGGAGACTGTAGGGGAAACCGGAGGAGAAATGTTGGTCTGTTCAGGGCCCACCTCTTCTGTCACTTTCTCAAAAGTTTCTTCTACAACACTTGTGGTTGAAGGATCAGTACCCAAGTCCTCTACAATAGGAAGATTAAATCTTTTGAAGGCCTTTTGGAGGATCTCTTCTGTATCCTTGGCCACCTTGTCAGTCTCACCAAGCATGAGCTGATTCATCCTTGCTTTGCTGCTGAACTCATCCTTGCAGTCTTTGAATACCATGTTCATTGTCTTGGGATCAATTGAAGGATATAGCTGAATAGCTATCTGTTCCTAGATTTCTAGGTCTTTAGCTTGGGCAGTGTTCTTTCTTGTTTCTAGTTCCTTCTCCAAGCTTTTAGGGATCAGAGATATAATTTCAATAAATGCTTTGTTGTAAATATTTAGATACCTGACTGTGGCATCTTGCAATATCTTCTGATCTGCTTCACCATAATCATCATAAAACTCAACCATTGGCTGAAGATTTCCATCCACTGTGACTGATTTGATTATGTCATCGATGTGAAGAGTGGGTTTTTCAACATATTCCTCTACCTTTTCTTCTTCCTTCTGTCCGGTAGAGGGTTGACTGGATGTTTTCTTCTTTTTCTTCATTTTTCTGACTTCTTCATCAGATTCAGTTTCCTCTTCATCTCTTTGACTTGCATAAGTCCTTGTGGCTTTTGTCTTTGACCTTTTCTCTCCTTTGCCAGACGCTTGGACTTTCGGTTTTGAGCTTTTAGCAGGGACAGGTGCTGGTCTCTTTGAAGATCTAGTCCGGGTGGAAGTTTCTATCGGAGCACTTTTCTTGCTTCCCTTTTCTGCCTCTTTCTTCTCTTCATCAGCTTTTTGTCTCTTTTCCCAGTTGGCATCAAGTGCCTCCTTTGAGATCCCAAGGCCTTAGGCAATATGTTCTACTTCTTTTCTTACCTTCCTTTTTATCTTTGGTTCTCTGAGTTCCACATGAATCTTTACACTCAGCTCCTCAAAGGTTCCAAACCTTTCTGCCTTTGGATCTTTAGGCTGACTTAGCATGTGTTGAACATGCAACTCCACAATCTATTCATCCACTTCATACCCCATCGGCATGATCCAGACTGTCCTTGGTTCTACTACCTCCATTAGGCACTGATCAATCTCTACCATAAAGCAGACTATGTCCTTGTATTTCCCAACAAGGGACTGGGGAATTCTTTCTCTTGTTTGCATCAAGTTCTGAAAGTTCTTAAAGTATCCCCACAGAGCTATATTTTGTGCTTGGTTATCACCAAGTCCATGCAAATAATCTCTGATTTGGATAGCTACTGGCCTATCACTCTCCCATACCCAGCCATTAGATCCGGGAAGCTCATTCATAAAGTAGAAGAATAAGCACAAAATTAATCCACCATACTCGAATGAATTCTTTTTAGGTTTCTTGATTTTCTATAGATTCTCTAAGAGTTGGTTTAGGAGAGCTAACAGAGATCATAGTTTGCATCCTTTCTTAACATTTCATAGGTTATATAGATGGCAGTTCCAGGTACTGAATTTTCTCTGCTAGAATGATATATCTTATATCTAATGATCATGGAGGCAAACTTGACATCCGGATCAGTGATGTCATCTACCATCATTGCTCTTTTGTCAAACTTAGATCTGGTAGCCTCACTCATAGTTTGGTTCTTCACAGATTTGAGAACAGGAATCCCACCAGATGAGTGTAATCTGGTAACTGCCCTGATGGCATCCTTAGTGATCTTGAATGGTCCATTCAACCACATGAAGTTGTCATGTATTCTGCTCAAAATGTATCTAACCCATTCATCCTCCGTGAAACAAGGGAAATGTATGTATTGTGCAAAGTGTTTGTTCTGGAGGCCCTTGTATTGGGGTTTGAGCTCAAATGAATCATCTAAGAGTTGTTTGTGATAGATATCTCTTAGTTTGAATTCCCCAAACTCTTCAACACTCGCATGTATGAAAACCCTAATATCTTCGGTATGCAACATGCCATGCAGAACACTAGAGAAGGCTCCTAGGGGATCTACCTCTAAGGATTTGTATGGATGTTTCTTGAATGTGGGGTGACGTCTATCAGAGATCTTAACTATATTCAGAGTAGCCATTTTTCAAAATATTTGCAGTGAGATATTGAAAAACGAAAAATACCTTATGCGCCTTCAGTTACACGGAGTTGGTTGGATTGATTTCTGGATGTAATGGCTTCTGCAAGTTATCTTCGATGAACTTGATGAATTTTGTTGCAGAGCTCAGCTTTTCATTTCTTCTTGAGTGTAGAATGAGCAAGTGATTAATGAGAAAACCCTTATATTGCTCCGCAAACCCTAATATCATATTGCAATAAATGCTCGACCTACATTATTCTAGTTTGCCTTATTCGGATGACTTTAAGAACTGGATCTGTCCTGATCTATGAACATTATGCGGATCTTTCAAACCATGAACAAATCAAGATGACACATCATAAGAACATCCCAAACACTCTATCCAATCTATAGAATAGGACAATGTACTTCTGTATCTCACCGTACCTTTTTGTAACCCTCTGTTACTCCGGAGCATCTCCTAGAACTGGTTCTACTTGGTCGATCACAACTTCTTCCAATCTTCATGCGGACCTCTGAAATCTTAACTAGATCATCTCAAGACTCATATCTACAAACCCTTTAATCTGCATCCTCTACTTGTGCCAATTCCGGCACCACTTGACTGGCTGGGGGAACAAGGTTTTCTTTGTGTCTCCCCCTGAGCCAGAGCTCACTTCTTAATTTTTAGAAGGAATATCAGTACCAGAGTCTGGTGCGGATCCAACCTCTATATTCTCTGTACTTTTCTTCACCCAAATCTTGCTCATCTCACTTTTAACTTCATCTGCATTCACTTTTTGTTTACCCTTATCTTGATTATGATTCTGATATACTGGACCTCTTTTGTCCTAATTCTTGTTTCTGCAGAATTTTGCACTGTGACCGGATCTATTGCAGATTTGGCAAACAACACTTCTTTGCATATTTGACTGATATCCTTTTGATCTGCATTGATTAGCCATATGACCTATTCTATTGCATGCAAAGCATCTACCATTGAATGATTTGTTCATTTGCATATTTCTGCATTCATGAGATTTGTGACCATACCTTTTGTAGTTAAAACACTGTCCGGAGAAGGAAGAATTAATCTGATTCATTCTCTTTCTACACTGATTAGCTTTGTGACCAAAGAGATTATAGCTATGGCAGTATCCATTGAAAGATGGATATCTTTGAGCATTGGGCTGTCTTACCAGAGGTCTTCTAGGCCTGTTCCTTAGATTTTCTGATCCAAAATTCTTCTGACCGGATCCAGAGCTTTCTCCTTTCTCATATCCCAAACCACACTTGTTATCTACCCTTTTTTGACTTCCAAGAAGAACTTCAAGTTGAGCAGAATTTATCTTGAATTTCTCTTTATATTAATTTGTTGATTGAAGATCCCTTTTGAGAGAGACAATTTGATCCTCAAGTTTTTCTTCATTTTCTTTAGCATCTTTAAGAACAGATTCAAGATGTCTAATAATTCTATCCATTTGGTGGCAATCTTCGGATTTCTCCTTGAGAGATTGTCTTAGATTATCTTCAATTTTTCTTTTCTCTTCAATCTCTTGGGTAAACTTTATAACTCCTGATTCCATTTCATGTCTTACCATAATGAATTCTTTTGATAACTTTTCACATAACTTGATTTTTTCAATCAGCTCTTCATTTGCATCATTAGCTTCACCTTGTCCTACCAATTGCTGAAGCAACTCCTTTCTCTTTTTCATAGAGAGACTTAATTTGTCTTTTAGTTCTCTCATGAAATCATCAGCCTATTTGAGTCTTTCCTTTAATTCATTAACTTCAGAGTTTGACTGTTCAAGATCCTCAAGGGCAGTCTTGAGTTGCTCCTTTAAACCATATGTATCCATTTGGATTCCCAGATCTTCCTTGAGTTGTTAGACTCTTGTTAGAAGGAACTTGGCTCTAATACCAATTGTTGATAACTGAGAGGGGGGTGAATCAGTTATCCTAATTATCTCTCCTTTCTGAACTTTCTTATTAATCAATGCAGCATTAAATCAAACAAACAAACATAACCATGAAAATGGAGATACACATGGCACAATATTTTTGATGTGGAAACCCTGTTAAGGGAGAAAACCATGGGGTGATTAACCCAAAGATTATTCTCTGTTAGAAGAATAAGGAAATACAAAATGGCACTTACTAATTAGGGCTCACTGCCTGAGCACACTGCTCACAAGGAGGCACACTGCCTACAAAGAGACACACTGTCTACAAAAGAGTGTTATACAATACTTGAACTGATTGGTAGCATCTGCAAATGCTAGAGTCCAGTTTCGGTTAGGCTCAGTATACTGATCTACTGCACTTCATCTTTCCTTTTTCTTAAGCTTCTTTCCTTTCACATACCTGACCTTCCTTACTACTTCTGCTCTGTACTTCTACTTTTATTCGCACACAACTAACCACAACAACAACCCTCACAACTAAATCCATCATGTATATATATTCACACAAGTGATTTCATCACCTTTCAAGTCGGCACCTAGAATAGTCAATTCTTTTCACAAACTCTGATCTGTCGGCTGAATCCTTCCACACCAAGTAATGCGGATCAAGACTATGCTTGTAGAAATCATTAATCATGTCGGCCAAACATGATTCATGCCTTCATAACCTTTACCACCATCAATAACACATCCGGAAAATAGTCTGATGTTCTGTCAATCAGTTCTTCCTCTGTTCACACTGTCAGTCAGGAACCCGGTACTCAAGTATTCATATCTTTTACCTCATCTATCACCAGAGGCTACAACCTTGGAATCTATCAGTCAAGGTAGTCTTCTTGACTTCCCCAAAACTGCACTTCACCAAGATACTTCCTCTGAGAGATCTGGACCAGTTTGTCAGACCTTGCCACATGCTCTGTTCTTGTTTACCGGACCACAATAATCTTCATTCTAACTTCCGGTAGAGACACACCATGTCCTGCGGATTTGTGGGATGACCTTTGTTGCCATCAATGACAACAAACATGAATCGATATAGTGTCTCTTGCCAACAGTTCTTTCCTTTATCATCTTTCTATTATGTTTTCCTCTTCTCTGCAGGATAGTCTCTTTTTTCATTCTTGCTTTTGCAGAATCTTGCAATATGTCCAAATCTATTGCAATTGTAGCATACCACATTCCTTTGTCCCTGATTCCTTCCATTTGTTTGATTTATTCTTGATCTGCATTGGTTAGCCATGTGTCCAAATCTATTGGAAGCAAAGCACTTTCCATTGAAAGATTGAGTATTTCTTACAATGTTAGAACCATTCATTATCATACTTATACACTCATTTGCTTTATGACCAATTTTCTTACAATTGAAACATTGTCCAGAGAATGATGGAACATTTTGATTCATTCTACTCCTACACTGAGTAGCCTTATGACCAAAATTATTGCAAATAAAACAATATCCATTGAAATATGGTTACCTTTGAGCATTAGGTTGCCTGACCGGAGGTCTTCTAGGTCAATTTCTTTGATACCAGACATGTTTGTTTTTGTCTCTCCTCATCTCAATGTTGACTTGTCCTGATTTAGAAATTTCTCCTTTTTCAAAACCTAAACCTTGCTTGTCATCTAGACTTCTCTGACTATCAATCAGCTCATCAAGTTTTGCAGAGCTTATTTTGAATTTTTCTTTGTAATGGTGGTGGTCAGGACGAGGGAGCTTCCATTAGTCACTAGGGCTACCTTGTGTATATTGTATCATGATGAGGCCTAGAGCCGATTGTACATACATTCTTTATGGCTCAGCTTGTATATGTAGACACTTGTATATATATATATATGATGGAGTATTGCTTATCTACATGATGATGTAATGGATGCACTTTTGGTATTATGATGGTTATGCATGTTGTATTTGTTTTTCATGGATTATGTATGGATGTTTATGCAAATGATATGAGCGGAAATGTATGATAATGCAAATATGTAAATGGTAATAAGATGATATATGATGGACTTATGTATGTCTAACACACTTGTTTTGTAGGGTACGAAATGTGGATGAAGGACAATGTAAATGATTGATCTTTGTTGAGGACTATATAGGTGAAATAATAGGATGAATAGAAGGGATGATGGGCAACTTTTTAAGTAATTGCTCAAAATGAAAAGAAATGCAATCCTTATGTTTGATATAGCATGTGGATGTTACGCACCAGGGTATAGAACACCAAGGTGTTGAGATATCCAATGCGCAACTAGCATGTTACAATCTTGTCTGAACACATGAGGTCAAGATGTTGAGCCAACATGCACAAGATATGAATAACAACTAGTGTTTCGAGATGGACTTTGATGCTACAAGCAATGGTTTGAGATTATCTCCACTACACATAGTGATAGCTTGCTGGTTATATGTATGGAGCTAGTCTTGACGTAGAATAGTCTCATGTGCATAAGAGACTGTTTAGCTTCTCAGATGCTAGAGATATTGATATGTAAGATGCTAATCCCAACACGTACAAGATACCAATACGCATAGGAAGAGAATAAGATCATCCCGTAAACACAGCATATGAAAGCAATAAGACCATGCCCCATTCCTTACTTCATTGCAAGATACCAAGATATAGATAGATCAAGGCAGTCTTGATTAGGCATAGAAAAGGGACAAAAGATAAAACAAAAGATACTTTCATCACGTTCTCTTGCCAAATTTAGGTGCTCTTAGATGGATTTAAGTTGGCGCCTTGTTGAGAGGAAAGCTGCATCCTGTTGAAGGCTAAAGATATTGATAAAATGCTATAGCAAATGTTGGCTTAAGGTATGTAGACAAATAGCTTCTGGCTTATTTTTGATTGGTTGAAGTGGTTGGGCTTTTAGTATACACACATAGTTTACTTCCTGCTTGAGCTGATCAAAGAGAAGAAGATGGAAGATGAGAGAAGATGGGGATGATGGGGTGGATCATCTATGCTTGAGTACTGGAAACTTCCTTCGTATTCCAGACTGCCTACATACCTTGTATCCATGGGATCAAAGCACATTTACGATGAAGATGAGACATGATGAATATGTAGTTCTGGGTTTTATTGATGATGTGTGATATGAAAGATAGAAGAATGTGAGATGAAAGATTAAAGGATGATTAGAAGAAAGATGAAAGATGGTGATGAAAAGAAGGGGCTATCGTCTTGGCCTGAATCAAAGTGCTTCCTTCGCATCTCAGATTGCCTACATACCCTGTATCCACGGGATCAAGGCTTTAACGACAGAGCTGAGATGTAGTTCTTGCTTATTACGCTAGACAGGTGATGTTGAAAGACTGACATGAGTGCTTGAATGTTTGCGTTGGTGATGTCTTGCGATTGTTAGATGTCAGATGAGCATGAATTGATTGGCAAGATACGAATCCTGGTTACAAAAATGTTTTGCCACATTTGTTGTTGGATGGATGCGATGGTTGAAGTTGAAAGTTTGTTGTGTTGTGAGCTAAAGTGTTTGATGTGTTATGAGCTAGAGATAGCGATATCCACTTCCAAATAAGACTCAACAAATGCCCCCAGTGCGGGATGAGGTTTATTATGAATAAGCAATGATAGGGACGGCGTGCGGTCAAGATGGTAAGGAGCCAAAAGAGAGAGTTATCGCAATAGTGTCTCAAGTATGATAGCTAGCATTGATAGAGGCGAAGGTGGAAAGGCTATTTATTGTGATGATATGTGGATTATGATATGGACTATGTGGGATAGGATGGCGAAATATGATAAGAAAAGTGATGATCAAACAAACCAAGCAGATGATAGAAGCTGGTCACTACACATAGCACCTGTTTTCTAGGTTTTCACTATGGTACTTATCCAAGGTGACTATTTACCAGATTTTCACTAGAGGATGGATTATTTATCTTAGACTAATATTTTTTTGTTATCCAAAGCACCACAAAGTGGTTTTCACTATTGGAATTTTTTTTTTTTGGGATAGCTAAGATTCAAGGATAAAACTTCTTGAGATGAACATTGTTGACTGGTTCATCCAAGGGAATGCCTTCAGGCATTGAAAGAGTATATGCACCTAATCGATAAACTGCTATGATGATGAAAGGACCAAGCCAATTTGGTTCAAACTTTCCCTGTTTCTCCCGGTGTTGTTGATTCTTTTGATTCTCTTTAAAGACAAGATCTCCAACTTGAAATCAGTGTTCTCTGATTTTTTTGTTGTAGTTGCAACATAGATAGTTTTGATAGACTTAGAGATGGTTGAGTGCTGTAAGACGCCATTCATCTAGAAGCTCAAGATCATGAAATCTGGATACTCAATATTCTTCCTCTGAGATGGTATGTTGTAAGGATACTCGCAGTGAGGGGATCTCAACCTCAATAGGTAAAATAGCTTCAGTGCCATACACAAGAGCATAAGGTGTGGCTCTAGTGGGAGTTCTGATACTTGTTCTATATGCCCATAATGCAGGATGGAGTTGTAGATGCCAATCCCGACCAGCTTCATTGACTGTCTTTTTGAGGATTTTGATGATTGTTTTATTAGAAGCTTCAGCTTGGCCATTGCTCTGAGGGTAGTAAGGGGTAGAGATTCTATGTTGGATATGGAACTTATTACAAAGATCTTTGACTTCTTGATTCTTGAAGGGACGACCATTATCTGTGACAATAGCTTGAGGAACTCCATAATGGCAAATGATATAGTGTAGAATAAACTTAGATATTTGCTTGCATGTGATATAAGTCATTGGTATGGCTTCCACCCACTTTGTGAAATATTCAGTGGTGGTGATAATGAACTTATGACCATTGGATGAAGTAGGATGGATTTTACCTATGATATCAAGTGCCCACTACGAAAAAGGCCATGGAGTAATGATAGGATGAAGTTCATGTGCTAGTGCATGTATTAAATCTCTATGTTTCTGACATTGTAGACACCTCTTTGCAAATTGCTGTGCATCTTTTTCCATGGTTGGCCAATAGTATCTTGCTCGTAGAAGTTTCTTAACAAGGCCAGGGCTAGCAGAATGCGAGCCACATACACCTTCATGTACATCACGTAAGGCCACTTTTGCTTCTTCAGAATCAAGACACCTAAGAAGGATACCATCAAGACTTCGGCGATAAAGGGTGTCTCCCAAAATAGTGTAATGAGAGGCTTGACGGATAAAGGTTTTGCGTTGGTTGTTAGATAGTTGAAGTGGAAAGGTTTGGTTGTGGAGATACTCGTATAAATCCTTGTACCATGACTAATTGGGACCAACAATGTCACATATAAGCTCAGACCGTGGAACTTCAAATGCTAGAATCAAAATCTGTTCGACTAAGAACTCACATTTATGTGTATTAGATGGCATGTCTAGGAGAGACCCAATCATGGCCATAGCATCTGCTACTCTATTCTGTAGTCTTAGGATTTGTTCAAAAGTGATGTTGTCAAAATACTTATTAAAATCATCAACCATTAGCTTGTATGGAAGAAGTTTCTCATCTTTTGTTTGATATTCATCTAAGACTTGTTTAATAACTAGCTGAGAATCACCAAAGACTTGTAACTATTTGATAGCCCATTGTACTGCCATGCGCAGTCCTGTAATTAAAGCTTCATACTCTGCTATGTTATTGGTGCATGGAAATGCAATTCTGTATGATTTGGGTATACAATCTCCTTGAGGGGTAACAAACAAGATGCCTGCTCCTGATCCATGTTGTGTATATGATCCATCAAAATATAGCTTCCACCATGTTGGAGAAGTTAAATTGAACAATCCTTCATCAGGGAATTCTGGATATATTGGTTGAATATCTGTGATGGGTGCTGCAGCTAATGGATTAGCGATGACTTGTCCTTTGATGGCTTTTTGGTCCACATATTGTATGTCAAATTCACTTAAGATCATGACCCATTTTGCTAATCTTCTCGTGAGGATTGCTTTAGAGAGAAGATATTTGAGTGGATCAACATTAGATATGAGCTTGGTTTTTTGGTTGAGCATATAGTGTCGCAACTTTTGGGAAGCAAACACTAATGCTAAACATGCTTTTTCCATAGATGAATAATTGAGTTCATATCCCACAAGAGTTTTTCTGATGTAGTAGATGGCTTGTTCTTTCCCTAAATCATCATATTGAGCTAGAAGGGCACCCAATGCTATTGTTGTTGATGATATGTAGAGCAATAATGGGCGGTCAAGCACAGGAGGCACTAACACAGGAGGTGTTGCCAGATATTCCTTTATTTTATCAAAAGCCTACTGACACTTTTCATCCCACTTAAAAAGTTCACCTTTATGAAGAAGATGCTGAAAAGGATGACATTTATCTGCTAGTTGTGATATAAATCTGCGGATGGACTGTAACCTTCCTTGTAGACTACGGAGCTATTTGAGATTGGTGGAGGCATTTCCATGATATCTTTTACCTTAGCTGGGTCCACTTCTATCCCTCATCGAGACACAATGTATCCCAACAATTTTCTAGATGTTACACCAAATACACATTTCTTTGGGTTCAGTCTGACTTGATACTTTTCTAATTGATCAAAGATTTGTGCTAATACCTATAGATGTCCTTCTCTTGTCTTAGATTTTCCCAGGATGTCATCAGCATAGTCTTCCATGATAGTATGAAAAATGTCATGAAAGATAACTGTCATGGCTCGTTGATAAGTAGCTCCAGTGTTCTTGAGACCAAAAGGCATTACAACCCAACAATATGTGCCCCATGGACAAATAAAGGATGTTTTATCTTGATCTTCCTCTGCTATTCTGATTTGATTATACCCTGAAAATCCATCCATCAAAGATAGCATTTCATATCCAGCTATAAGATCTACAATGTTATCTATGCTTGGTAGTGGAAAGTCATCCTTAGGACATGCTTTATTAAGATCTCTAAAGTCTGTGCAACAATGAACTCGTCCATTAGGTTTTGCTACAGGTACCAAATTTGAAACCCATTCTGGATAATCAAAAGGCTTTATGAACTTTGCTTCTAACAGTTTCTAAATCTCTGCCTTGACCAATAAAGCTACCTGTGGGTGCATTTTGCGTAATTTTTATTTAACAGGTTTGACATTAGGAGATACTGCTAGATGATGTACCACAAGTGATGGATCTAGACCTGGCATGTTAGCATAAGTCCATGCAAAGTTTATAGCTCTTTTCATAAAAAATGCTGTGAAGTTTCTTCTTTCTTGCTTTGATAGTGATGCTGCCAAAAAAGTGATCTTTGGATTCTGTTCTGTACCCAAGTTCATGTCTTGTGATTGTTCAACTAGCACTGTTGATTTCTCATGATAATAAGTGGCAACAAGAAGATCAAATCCCCCATCCTCAGGCACCTCGGAGAGGTTTTCACCTTTGGATATGTCCTTTATTTTTACTTTTTCACGGTCAAGAGGCACCTTTTGATTTTCACCTAATGACCTATTTTGTTTGATTTTGTTTATTTCACTTTTACGACTGAAGGATTTGATACTTCTGCCAAAATATGCTAGTTTAGGTAGGTTCGTCATGAAACCTACTTTGTGATCACCCAATGGAATACCTTGTCGTAAGCCCATAAATTCTGCAATAGCTTCATCATTTTCAAATGTATCTAACATCGGTGCCCCCTGTTGGTCCCAATCGACGAGTTTAGGATATATGAGTGAAAGGGTAATGGAGGAATGGTTGTGGCTAGAGGAGGCTACAGAAATCATGAAGATGGAGTGTTCTTGGAAAAGGTTGGTAATAAGAAGGGGGGAGCCATTGATAGTATCCAAAGTAGAAGTCTCTCCTGTCGAGGAAGGTCCAGCGTCGATATAAGAAATACACTTAATGTCTTTGAGTCGCGGTACCTCCAACTGATAACCAAGGCCTTGCTTATTAAATTTCTTAGACATAATAATGGGTTCAATAGGTCCTTATTACTGTGATCCCAATCTACCATGTCCTTTATAGCCCATGTTCTTGATGATGCGAAACCCATTGTTGTATCTCTCTACTTCCAGTTGGAGTTGGTCATTTTCATCAAAGAATATCCAAGAGTCTATATCATCAATGTCTTCATCATCCAGGAATCTGCCTTTAATGAATACTGTAGGTGGAGCTTTGATGACAGCGAGGGCTGAAGTTGGTTTGGCTGTAGAAGGTTTACCATAAGATTTAGGAGATAATGGAAGGGTGCCTACACAACAAGAGTCTTGCAGTGTGTATTCACCAGGGCCATGTTCAGTGTACTTGATACGAAGATTGGAAGTGGTTTTTCTAGATGAGGGCTTGAGTAGGTCGGAGGGGTCGACATAAGATGAAGACAGATATGCCTCGATGTTGATAAGAATGTAGTTTGGACTCTGATATTTAGCTTGAAAGGCATGGCAAAATTCAAATGGATTGAGATAAGCTTGGATAGTAACCTCAACACCATTGTGTAGAAATTTAGGACATTGATGGTATGTGGAAGGAACTGCCTTGAGGACATGTATCCATGGATGACCAAGGATGATGTTATAAGGAAGGTCAATATCAAGAACTTGACAACGAGTTTCTGTAGTGATCAGCCCAACTTGGATAGGCAAGAAAATAATCCCTTCAATATCTCACTCGGCATCATCATATGCTCTGATAGTAATAACCTTGGAGGTGTCAACATCTTTCTTAGAATATCCCAGTTGTTTTATCAATTTTAAAGAACATATATTAAGACCAGCTCCACCATCTACCAAGATTCATTTGATACGGCATTGTTTGACAAATACTTCAATGTGGAGGGCTTCGTTGTGTAAAGGATGAATGGAAGGCTGAAGATCTTTGTCAGAGAAGGTTAAATGATAGGGAACTACAATGCTAGTGACCATAGATTGGAACTATGTGACATCAATATCATTGGGCACCAAGGATTTTTCTAAGGCTTTGTCAAGGATAGCTTTGTGAGAAGGGGATATGCGAAGCAACTCAAGAATGGATATGTGCGTGGGTGTTTTACCAAGGTGATCCAAGATATTATAGTTAGAGAATGGTTGAGGAGGATGAACAGGTGCTCCTTGAATGGTAACTCGACCTCTTTAAGTGGTTACGACGCGATCAGGTGCTTTACCTTGGATAGTAATGGTAGAAATGCGAGCATGGTCAATGCGGCCGATAGTAGATGATTCATAGTTATATTGAATGGCATTCCCAGCAGGAGGGTTACTTGTTTTGCCATAAGATGGATGTTGATTGTTGTGTAGGTTGAGTTATTGAAGGTGTGATTTTGATTAAGCCTTGATCAATGCAATCTTGAATGACATGTTTTAAACGCATACAACCATTTGTTTTGTGTCCTTTAACTCTATGGAAATTGCAATACTCATTTTATTTGTACCAAGGAGCTTTGAAGAGCGGTTCACCATTGGGTGGTGCATCCGGTAAGATAATATCGCCCACTTGGAGAAGCTTTCGAAAGACAACTTCCATAGGTTCCGCTAATGGTGTAAATTTTTGACGCGGATTGGAAGTTTGTCATTTTCTCATTCGTTGAAAAGGTTGTGTTGTGGTAGAAGTAGCTTGAATGTTGATGGGAGCTTTCATAGTTTGTATGTTCTTTGCATCCCCAACACCATCATTGACAACATTCTTTTTTTTGTTCCAAAAGTGAGACTTATCGTTGGATTTTTGAGGATAGTCTTTGTTATCGTGAAAGATCTTGATAGTTCCTTTAGCAATTAAAGCTCGTTCAATGATGGTTCCTTTGGAAACAAGTTCATCAAAGGTGCTAGCACTTTGCAATTGTAATTGGAATGACAACTCGGGATGAAGATTTTGAACAAAGATATCAAGTTGTTGTTTCTCAGGTATTTCCCATGATAGTTTGCTAGCCATATTATGCCATCATTGAGTGAATGAAGAAAAGGCTTCACCATTGCACTGTTTATTGTTGACAAGGTCATTCATGTTTACCTCATGGTCAATGTTAAAAGTGAAGTGTGATTGAAACTTATTGGCTAACTCTGAAAAAGACTTAATTCCTAGAGGTAAATGAGAGAACCATTCAAGAGCTTGTCCTGCTAATCTTCGAGGAAATAGTCTCAAAAGATATGTATCGTCATATGCAACATCGAGACATGCCACAAACAATGCTCTAAGATGGTCTTCCGGATTTCCTTTTCCTTTGTACTTGTCAAATTGTGGAATTTCAAAGTGTGGTGGAAAAGGTGTCATATGAAGAGACTTGTCAAATGGATAAGCGCATATGTTTTCTAAAGAAAATGTCTTCTTGCCTTGTCCTACCGCTTGGTTGATCATTTGTTGAACATCCGCTGAAGATAATTGCAATTGTTGCAAAGGGGGTGAAACATGGTATGATGTGTATTGAGGTTGCTGTTGTGGGATATATGAAGCCATAACCATTTGTTGAGGTTGCATGCTCACAATGTATGTCAAAGGATTGGGATGTGACACATATGTGGTTGAGGATTGCTACCCTTGAGGCACAAGCGGTGGTTGGGTATATTGTGACGAATGAGCACCAAGATTTTGCATCACTTGAGAAGTGGAAAATGGATTGATAGTAGTTGATGGTTGGGAAGTTAGAGTTGGATTCGTGACATGGTAAGTGATGGAAGGATTGGTAGATGTGAAAGAAGGATGGACACTTGGGTTTGTATTTTGGACAACATGGGGATTAATATATGTCATGTGTTGGGCGATAATAGGCAAGCCTTGGGTAGCATAAGATGGATTGATGGTGTGTGAAGGATTGGAAGAATATGACATAATGGATGTAAGTTGCTGAACATAAGTGATCGTGGAGCTAGGATTGGTTTGAGAAATGATAGGAGGGTCACTCATGTCAATAAGACTAAGATTGGGATTATACGGTATAATGGATGGATTAGTAGAGATGGTGGAAATCGTATTAGCAGTTGGTATATGAGATATGGTATTCATATGAGATATGGCAGATTGTGATGGTCATGAAGCTTGGACTATGAGTGTTGTTGGGATAGTTTGGGAGGCTTGCACACTATGGGATATGGGGATAGCTTGTGATGTTTGGAGTGTTTGTGCTTGGGCCACATGGACAGCTTGTGTTACTTGAGGCATGGAAACGATCATGGTAGGAGGAGGTGTATGTTGAGGAACATGGAAAGGTGGAATGTTTAGATTTTGTGACATGAGAGGGAGCACATTGGTTGGTATTATCAAAGGTTCTAGAGTGTGCTCCGAGCATGGTGGATGAAATGATGTAACAATAGGAAATGAAAGAGATGTGGTGGAAGAAAGAGCTTGTGATATGGTAGGGGATGGTGTAACTATAGTGGATGGTCCCTTTACAACAATAGCGGGAATGTTTGGATAGTGCTCTCTAATAGTGGATATGTCAAGATCTCTTGGTAGTTTAGTACCCATGCGAGCAATTTGCAAGAAGTAGTGATTTGGCTTAGATAAAACAAGTCTCTCAACTTGATCTCACACATGGGTGTCCTAAAATTCCTAAGTCTTCTTGGGATTGTTCTTCAAAAGTCTCAAGAAATGTTTGAGGTTGCACTTGTTGTGAAGATGACTCTCCAATGGTATACCCATGAGGCATAAACATATGAGGAGGCATACCAGTCATGAATTGAGTTGCGTCTTTAAGGGATGTTGATCTAGATTGTTGCATCTTAGTTCCCATGTTAGCTTAGAATTTAGCTTCCATTTCAGCTCACAATTTGGCTTCCATTTAAGCTCTATATTGACTCCTAGTTTGAGGCATGATGTTGATGTTGAAAATTGAAGTTTAGCTTGTCAAAGTTTTGAGACCCAAAAGAAAGGTGATAGTTTGTTGGTTTGTTGGTTGGTTTGTTGTTTTACTTAGTTGTTGATTTGTTTGGTTGGTTTGATTTGTTTTGTTTGATTTGTTGTTGGCTGGTTTTCCCTAGAGAATAGCTCACACACTCAAGGGAAAAGTTATTTGCTAAAGGTTGCTATGTTGCTGATGTTTGCTGAAGCTAAAGCTAATGGTTTGCTGATGACTCAAAATGATTGGTTTGATGTTTGGTTTGCTAGTTTGGGATCTCAAAAAGATGAAAAGATCATGAAATGCTATTGATTGGTAAGCTCAAAATAGGAGACGAAGTCCAGGTATCTGCTAATGATTAGAGATAGGTTTGAAAGCTAATGCTAAAGCTAAGCAAGCTGGATTTGTGGCTACTTTGACTGAGTCACTAAGATTTGCTGGTATTAGACCACAGGCGAAGTGATAGCTCATATGTGACTCAGAAAAAACCAAAGGCAACTGGTAATAGCTCAAATGTAGACTTGTTAGGCCAAAGGTGACAAACTGTTGTTTAAAGGTGAACCAATTTAAACAGAAAGTGGCTGACTGTTGTTTAAAAGTGACTCTGTTAAGACAAAAAGTGACTAACTGGTGTTTAAAAGCAATTCAGTTTAGGCAGAAAGCGGCTAATTGTAGTTTAAAAGTGATTCTATTGTCTGTATGCGGGCAGTTTAGGATTAAAAGTGACTGTGTCTATCAGGAAAGATGTCTAATTTGTGATTTTTGACAAGAAAATAGTAATTACAGTCAATCACACTCACAACAATCACAAACTTGTACAACCTAGGCTAGGAAAGGACTATATTTGTTGAATCCACTAGCCATGCTTATTCAAAGCAGATAGCTTCAAGATCTTGGTAGCACCGGCTCCCCTCCATAGCACACACTTCTCATGCATACCAAGATCTAGGTTTCCTGTAAGGCCTATCCCTCACCAAACCTTAGGATTGTCCCTACTATCTCTTCTAAGAACCACGTGAATCAGGGTGGCTTTAAAGGTCCCACCTTTTGTGTCAACAAATAGAGGGTTTTTGGCTACTACACAAAGTTGCTAATAAGGGCATCCGTTCGGGTGGCTATACATGCGGCAGCGCTACTCTCTGTTATGGAGTCTCCCAGCCTTCAAGGTTTACGCTTTGGAGGGTTTTGGGGGAGGTTGGCTGTCGGTATAACACAACAACACTCGTTGTTTGTGGTTTTCAACACAAACACTTTTAGGAAGGACTTGGCTTTAGCCCATTACCACTTGGGTCGTATCCCTTCTCACACCGGGAAGGCAGACCCTCTAAAGATAATAACAAGTTCTCATACACCCAAGATCCATTTGATAGGCAAAGGGAGAGGATACTTTTGTTATTAAATTTGGGTTACAATCAATCACATGCAAGCAATCAAAAAAGATAAATCAAGCACGGAGCAAGCAATGATTCATTTTAAGCACCAAGCCCAAATGTTCCTAATTTAGTGAAAAACTACAAGTCTTGGACCGATCAAAGCTGCAACAGATATGTTAGTAGTTTGATAACCTCCTTTTCTTGGACAATTGATAAGATGCTGCACAAATACCTAATTAGTAGCTAAGAAAAACAAATTGTAAGTGATACAGACTGAAAGCGACATAGTTTACCAGAGGCGACCCACTGTCAGTCAAAAGTGATCTCTATTCTATTGCAGGCAAAATCTTACAGACCATAAGCGATGCCGAGTGCACCAGACGTGAATTGTTAAAGCTCAGAAGTGATGTGAAAAAGCACGAAACGACTGGTTATGACTCATAAGTGACCTGGATCTCTAAAAGACACAGTATACAACAAAAACCCTAGTTCTGCATTAAGCGATGTGGTTAGCTAAAAGCAATCACTGTCAGATCAAAAGTGATTCAATTAAATGCAAGAGCGACCACTGTTAGTATAAAAGTGATGCAGAATAAACAAAAGGCAACCACTGTTAGTATAAAAGTGATCAAAAAATGCTATAGGCAGCAAATTTTAGCTCAGAGGCGATGTAGGTATTCAGACAGTGACGATTTTTTGCTCAAAACTGACCCAAACTTCTCGTAAGTGCTTGAAAAATCTGATCTTCATAAAAACAACTTCAAGCAGCAAAGTTAATCAAGGATGTGGGTCCCACCGGGCATGCCAAAATGTGATAGGTAAAAAATTAGGTTAATAAGATCAAGCGTAGCCATGAAAACCTAACCCTACCATCATCAAAGAATCTAATCGAAATGAAACCAAAAGTATGCAATTCAAGCACAATATCACCTAGATCATGTGATTCCTTGTTTATGATGTGGATTGCTTCTTCAATGATGAACAATTATGAAGATAAAAGCTGCCATGATGGATGGATGATAATGATGATAATCTCAATGGATGCTATGGATACTCAAATGCTCAATATGCTTAAGATGATAATGTAGACGCTATATGAATGCTGGATAGATAGTATGGAATGAGAGGGTGTTCATATAGAACTCAACCAAAATCAATCAACGATGGAGATTTGGTGGCTATGTGAATGGTTAAGATTGAAGGATAGATATAGATGAATGTGAAGATGATAAGTGGAGAGAAGATAGGGCTCATGTGTGCTTGTGTACATAAAAAAGTACTATATGTGAAAGATATTAAATAAAAGGATGTAGTACCACTTATCTTTTTAAATGAAAGAGGCACACATGTCGGCTTGTGAAGATAACTGATAAGATAAATTAATTAAATAAATAAAATTTATTTAATTAATTGGAAAGTGGGCTTATGAGAGGAATTTTTAATTAAATAAATAAGATTTATTTAATTAAAAATAGATAGAAATAAGATAATTAAATAATTGAAGATTGTTTAATTATAGCTTAGAGGAAATAGCTAATGAATTAATTAAATAAATATAAATTTATTTAATTAATAGAAGAAATAGATGTGTTAGGGATATTGCTCAAGTATGTTAGACAAATGCAAATGATGTGTAATGCGATGTTTGAATGCTAATGATAATGAGTCAATTTTGGGTGTCTACAAGTATGAAGGAAAATTACCTTTCAAATGCTTTGCTTGCAATAAGATTGGTCATTTTGCCTCAAGATGTTTGGAAAGGTTCTCAAGGCCAAGCCCTAATAAAACAAGGCTTCAGAAGAAGTGTTACTATGTTCAAGAAGATGATGAAGGAGTAACAGATGATGAATCTGAGATAGGAAACAAACTTAGAAGTGACTGGGTGTTTATTGCCATCAAAGAAGAAGATCCAATGCCTATTGAGTCTGCCAATCATAAGATGATAGAAAGTGCTTTGGCTGCTCAGGTTGAAGAAAAGGACAAATGGGTTATTGACAGTGGATGCTCTCACCATATGACTGGTGACAAGAGTAAGTTCTTAAGCTTGGAAAAATATGAAGGTGGAGTTGTAAAGTTTGGAGATAATTCTCCTAGTAGAATTAGAGGCAGAGGAACCATTTCTTTTGATGGAAAGAACAAAACCAATGATGTTCTGTATGTTAAAGGTCTAAAGCATAATCTTCTCAATGTTGGACAATTGGTGGACAAAGGCTATGAACTCTGATTCAAAAATGGAAAATGCAAGATCTTTGAAAGCTCTGGAACTGAGATTGCATCCAGTACACAAACAAAAGGTAACATCTTCCAATTGGTTGGTACTAGCAAAAGTTGCTTATTTGTTCTTGTGGCATAGGAGAATGTGTCATGTGAATTTTGATAATATCATCAAGATAAGAAACACTCAGGCTGTAAGAGATCTTCCAAGACTATTGAAAACTACTAACAGTTTGTGCAAAGAATGTTAGTTGGGTAAGCATAACATAGTCGCATTCAAAAGTAAGGAACAATCTTCAACCGGATTGTTAGACTTGGTGCACACTGATCTCTGTGGTCCAGCAAGAATCAAGAGTCTGCAAGGAGATAGGTATTTCATGTTGCTGATTGATGACCACTCTCGAATGATGTGGGTAGCTTTCTTGAAAGAGAAATCTGAAGCACTTGAGAAGTTCAAAATATTCAAGGCTATAGTAGAAAATGAAACTAGCATAAACATAAAATGCCTTAGGTCTGATAGAGGTGGAGAATTCACATCCAATGAGTTCATAACATTTTGTGAGAAACATGGGATAAAGAGACAGTTATCTGCTCCAAGGACTCCACAACAGAATGGAGTAGTGGAAAGAAAGAACCAGACCATCCAGGAAGCATCTAGGACCATGATGATGGAAGCAAATGTTCCTCAGATCTATTGGAGAGAAGTTGTAAGCACTGCTGTCTATACTCTTAATCAGGTACAAATCAGAGGCAATTCTGGTACAACTCTGGTAAGACCCCTTATGAACTTTGGTTTGGAATCACTCCTACTATGAAGTATTTCAAAGTCTTTGGTAGTAAATACTATATCAAAAGAGATGAAGACATTGGCAAGTTTGATGCTAGAAGTGATGAAGGAATATTCTTGGGATATTCTACTCAAAGCAAAGCATACCGGTGTTATAACAAGAGATTGATAAAGATTGTAGAAAGTACAAATGTGAAGGTTGATGAAGGCATGGAAAGTCCCTCAAGGTATTATGAGTATGAAGCAAATGATCAAAATGATGTCTCAGACCAAGGAGAACAAGCCCCAACTCCAGTTCAGATTCAGACTGATCCAGAGAATCTTGAAATACAAGAAGAGGAGACAAGTTTGGATGAACCTGTCTAAGAATTAGAAGTGCAAGAGAATACCAAAACTCCTGGGTCTATAAGACTAAATCATTCTAAAGATTAGATCATAGGAGATAGAAGTAAAGGTGTTCAAACAAGAAGAAAAATTGCTCAAGATTCAGTGAAGTATCGTTTGATTTCAAAAATTGAACCAAAAACAGTTAGTGAAGCATGCATTGTTGAAAGTTGGGTTAAAGCAATGGATGAAGAATTGATGCAAATTGAAAAGAATCACACTTTGGATCTTGTTCCCAGACCTAAGGATAAAAATGTGATTGGGACTAAGTGGGTCTTCCGGAATAAACTGAATGAAGAAGGTGAAGTAGTAAGAAACAAAGCCAGATTGGTCTGTAAGGGTTATTCTCAAGTAGAAGGAGTCAACTTTGAAGAAACTTTTGCTTCGGTGGCAAGAATTGAAGTAGTCAGCTTATTTCTTGCCTTTGCTACCTTTAGAGATTTCAAGGTATATCAAATGGATGTCAAGTCTACTTTCCTAAATGGTGATTTGGAAGAAGAGGTATACATTGAGCAACCGGATGGATTTCAATTGTCTGATCATGGAGATATGGTCTACAAGTTGAAGAAGGCATTGTATGGACTCAAACAAGTCCCAAGAGCCTAGTATGAAAGGTTGGACAAACATCTTTTGAAGATTGGTTTCAACAAAGGTATTGTTGACAGTAATTTGTATTTTAAGATTGATCATGAAAATATCTTGATTGTTGAAGTATTTGTTGATGATATCATTTTTGGAGAGAAAGATAGTATGCGCAAGACTTTTGAAAATCAAATGCAAAGTGAATTTGAGATGTCTATGTTTGGGGAAATAAATTTCTTCTTGGGTCTGCAAATCACTCAAACTAAGAAAGGAATCTTCATATCATAGACCAAATATGTGAAAGAATTGTTGAAGAAATTTGGGATGGAAGATTCAAAGGCAATGAATACTCCCATGGAAACTAGATGTAAGCTGAGTAAAGATGATGAATCCCCTAAGGTTGATCAGAAAAAGTACAGGTCAATGATTGGAGGACTGCTCTACCTCACTCAAACTAGACCTAATATTATGAATGTTGTTGGTCTTGTTGCCAGATTCCAAGCTGATCCCAGAGAGTCTCATGTCATGGTAATCAAGAGAATTCTTAGATATCTGAAGGGAATAGTTGAGTATGGATTATGGTATCCTAAGGATCATGATTTCTCTCTTCATGCATATACAAATGTTGATTAGGCAGGAGATGTGGATGATAGGAAGAGTACTAGTGGTGGTGCATTCTTTTTGGGAAAAAGATTAGTTTCTTGGCTAAGCAAGAAACAAGAGGCAATATCTTTGTCCACTACAAAAGTAGAGTATATTGCAGTAGCAGGTAGTTGCACTCAAGTTTTGTGGATGAAGCAAATGCTAAGAGATATCAGAGTGGACTATGAAGAACCTATCACAATCTTTTGTGATAATTCAAGTGCAATAAACATATCAAAAAATCCAGTGTTGCATTCAAAGACAAAACATATATCCATCAAGTTCCACTTTTTGAGAGAGCAGGTGAACAAGAATGAAGTCAAATTGGAGTTTGTGCCCTCAAAGGATCAAATTGTAGACATTTTTACTAAACCTCTACCTAAGGACTCTTTTGAGTATCTCAGGGAGAAGTTAGGGGTTATTACCCCTACAGTTTTGAATTAAGGTGCATTGATGTGCATCAGTCTAGTGGATCCCATAGTCATATCTTGTGATCCAGATTGATGTTAGAAGGTTGCTACTCAGGGGGAGCAATCTATATGATTCTAAAGTATGAGAAGTGATTGCAAGTATGTACCCTTTTCCATTGATGTCAAAGGGGGAGAGAAGACATGTGAAAAACAAAAAGTGGTTGCTAATCAAAGGGGTAGCAGTAGAGGAAGAGAAGACATGTGAATGATTGTTATTGATAGGGGGAGCTATGTCAGTCAGTGAGGAGAAGTTCTTGTCTTGATGGTTAAAACAATTTTTCACATTATATGTTGCCATCAATGACAAAGGGGGAGATTGTTACAAGTATGGGCCTAACCGGTGTTGTCATTGATGTTAACATACTCCTATTGCATTGATGTCAAGGATTGGATGAGTTGTATGCTAAGGATATTGAGAAAATTAATCTTATCAGAAACAGAGAAGATCAGTGAAGATAGTGAAGCTCTATAAAGTGAAGATCCCAGCTAGATGAAGATCAGAGAATGTGCATCAAAGGGTTTGTAGATATGTGTCTGATGATGATCCAGTCAAGATTTGAGAGGTTTGCATGAAAATGTAGAGAAGTTATGGCCATGAGAGTAAAACTAGTTCTGGCAACTATTCAGACATGATAGAGTGACACAAATAGGTCTGGTGAGATCTGGAAATACAATATCATGTTCTACAGATCTGGTGGCATGTTTGGGAGGCTAATGTGAATCGGCAACTCAACTGGTTCATGGTTTGGAGGTCCACAATCAATCCTTCTAATATGACAGTGATGACCGATTGTGTTCTTGAGGTTTTGGATGAAGATGCGAATGATTACAGTAAGCAGAAGTGGTGCGGATGTTATTGGTGATTCAAGCAAGCTTGTGGGGGTCTCTAGATTGTGTCTAGTTCGTGTTGGTAGTCCGCATTGAAGATTGATCTTGCAATTGAAGATTTACCTTTGGGTCATGGTGTTCTTCATAGTCTTGGCCAACTAGATGATTTGTGCATGTTGCAGATGATCTTGAAGATGTTTTGCAAAGCATGGCATGTTCCTTGAAGAAGATTGAAGTCCCAGCTATGTGTGTTCGATAGTGTAGTAATGCGCATGAAGTTTTTTTAATAAGTCAAGTTGTATTTTTGTAATTTCTCTGTAATAAAATATGTGTATATTGTGTCAACTTTGATGATTATTCCAAAGTCGATGTCATGTATAAATAAGAGTTGCAAAGTCATTCAAAAGTATCCTTGTGGTCATGATGAGAAGGTGGTAGTGAAGTGGAGTGAAAAGCAGAGAAGAGGTATTGAGCTTAAATGTAACTGACTCAAGCATAGTGAAGATGCTAATCTCTAGTTCAAGTATGTAATACTTATATTCTTCTATAGACAGTGTGTCTCCTATACGCAGTGGGCCTTTTGTGAGCAGTGTGCTCAAGCAGTGAGCCCTAATTGGAAAGTGCCATTTTATTCATCTTATTCTTTTAATAGAGAATAAAATCTTATGTTAGTCACCCCATGGTTTTTCCCTTAACCAAGTTTTCCATGTTAAAATCTTGGTGTTATATGTGTTGAATTTGTTTATGCTCTTGAATTATTGGATTATGCTCTCATGGTTGAATCTTTGATATGCTGTTGAAATATAAGAAGGTTTAGAGTGAATAAGGAATAAGATTTTGGTGACAACTAATTCACCCCCCCTCTCAGTTATCTGTCCTAAATCCAACAATCAACACATCATTCCATTCATTTGTGGAGAATTTCTATGCATTTAGGTTTGACCTATCTATGTACACATGTTACATCTCTTCATTGGAGTTTGTGAGCTCCCTTGGCCAATGTGGAGTAATCTTTTGTACCGAAGATGATATATAAGGATGTAATAGATCCCTCGGAAGCAGTGATTCACACAGTGATAGTTGATAGTTTATATTTTGTGCGAAGGAGCTTCAAAGCTATATCTTGTACATATTCTAATATTCTGTAATCAGGCCCTCGAGCCCTAATTGTAGGCCCGCATGATGCCAGCCAAATTGTATTTGAATTCTATGATATACTGAATGACTGAATCTGCATTTGTTTCATTTCTTCAAGTTGTTTCCATTGTGTTTACTCTTGCTACATGGCCTGGATAGTTCATTCTATGAACCCTCATACCATGATTGCACCAATATCTCAAGATCTTCTGTTTCATCTTAATTCTACAACAACACCTAATGATGTATGGACAAAATTAGATAGTTTGTTCAGGAAACAAGATGTTATGTGAGGTCATCAACTTGAAAATGAGCTAATCAGTTTTAATCCACAAGACTTCACTACTATACAAGATTTTTCATTAAGTTAAATTCAATCAGATTT
Source organism: Cunninghamia lanceolata (assembly GCA_027924645.1). Taxonomy (NCBI): domain Eukaryota; kingdom Viridiplantae; phylum Streptophyta; class Pinopsida; order Cupressales; family Cupressaceae; genus Cunninghamia; species Cunninghamia lanceolata. The sequence continues at coordinate 15,787,630 of BSBN01001121.1, read as the reverse complement.
GAACTCCAACAAGGTGGCATCACCAAAATAGATGAACAATCGATACTCAATATTTTGTCTAAGCTTGGTCATCAGTTCTTAGTGTTTGTTTCAGCATTTTATGTTGGCAAGAGACACTACTATGCATGATAGGTGTTGTTACTGATGGAAACTAAGTCTATCTTACACATCTGCATTACATAATTTATTCATACCGGAACTCAGAGTGAAGATTTGTCTAAGTCTAAGTAGTCAGAAACAAAGCATGTGACAAGGTCTAGTATCTTGGTCTGGATATCTCCAGTGGTAAATCATAGTGTACTGTAGATCTAAGGGAGTGATAAGGACTATCTAAATCCAAAAATTTAGCCTCCGGTGATGAAGGATTCAAAAGTTATAAGCATTTGAGTATCGGGTTCCAGTTAGTGAGTACAGTCAGAAGAACAGGCCAACCTAGCATTTGATCTTGGTCCGGATGAAGAAAAGCTATTGGTTGAGCAATTTGTGATAGTCAGTGGTATTGGCCAACATGATTGATGATTTGAGAACACAAGTTTTTGATCTGCATTGTTGATTGTGTATGGATTCAGTCAACAGAGCAAAGTTCTTTATAAATGTTCTAAGTTTTCTTGAAGCTGACCATAGTTGATTGAATCTCTTGATGTGGATATATATAGCCGATGGATTCGAGGGTTTTGGAAGCTGTGTGTGCTATGGTGATGGAGTAAGTGTGAAAAAGGTAGAAAGAAGTGTGAAGGTGAAGATCTAAGCCTAGATTATGGCGGAAGAGTGAAACAGGGTAGAATAAGGATGAAGTGTGAAAGATCAGTATTATGTGCTTAACCAGAACTAAATTTTTGCATTAGTAGATGCTAGTCATTAGTTCAAACATTCTGTAATCTTCTTGTAATCATTTTTGTAGGCAGTGACCCTCTTGGAGTAGTGAGCTCTGGGCAGTGCACCCTAAAGGCATGTACCTTCCCCATTTGCAATACTTTTAATAGAGTATAATTTCCTATGGGTTAACCCCCACCGTGGTTTTTCCCTTAACTGGGTTTCCACGTAAAAATCCTGGTGTTATGTGTTGATTATGTTTCTTCTCATGTGTTGTTGATTTATGCTTCCATGTTTATATCATTAATTTGTTAATAAGTGATAAATTATTGCAAGTGTTAAAGTTTTGTGACAACTAATTCACCCCCCTCTTAGTTGTCTACCCTAATTTCAACAATTGGTATCAGATCTTGGCTCCTTAGAAGAAGTTTAATAGCTTGAGGAAGATCTAGGAAGGTATTTCTATGGGTTCACACAAGTATTCTGATGGCCTATATAAACAACTTCAATTTTCTTTAGAAGATCTTAATTAGGCCAGATATGAAATCTAAGAACTGAAAGAGAACCTTAAAGATGTTGATGATTTCATCAACACCTTAAAAATTCATCTAGGCAAATCTAATGAAAAGAGGTGGGAGATACTTCATCGGTTAGTAGATCAGAATGAAGACAATGGCATGGATGAAGCTCTAAAGGAGAAAACAAATGAATGTGAAAAGTTAGCAAAAGAGATTGTTGTCCTAAAACATGAAATGAAATCTGGAGTAATGAAACTAACCAAGGAAATTAAGGAAAGGAAGAAAAATGAAGAAAACCTAAATCAGAGTTTGAAAGAAAGAACTAAAGAATGCTACAGATTAGACAGAATAATTGGCCACTTAGAGTCAGATCTACAAGAAACTAGGGAAAATGAAGAACTTGAAAAGCAAATTGTTATTCTCAAACATGACCTAGAAGTTGCAAATGAATACAAGGTGAAGTTCAAGATAAGCTAAGCTAAACTTGAAGTGTTGCTTGAGAGTCAGAAGAAGGCTAATGATAAGCATGGTCTTGGGTATGAGAAAGGTGAAAGCTTTGGATCCGGACAAAGAAATTCTCAATCAAGGAATGGGAGAAACAGAGCTAGAAGACCTTTGATAAGACAGCTTAATGCTCAAAGGTATCCATCTTTCAATGGAAATTGTTTCAATTGCAATAAATTTAGTCATAGAGCTACTTAGTGCAGAAGCAGAGTAAATCAAAGTGGTCCATCCTTCTCTAGTCAATGCTTCAAGTGTAAGAGCTATGGTCATAGATCCAATGAATGCAAAAGTATGATAATGAATAACTCTAACAATAGAGGAAATGGTAATTCTTTCAATGGCAAATGCTTTGCATGCAATAGATTTGGACATATGGCTAATCAATGCAGATCAAGAGGAAATCAGTCAAATGGGCAAAGAAATGTTGTGTGCTTCAATTGTAATCGATCCGGTCATATTACAAGATTATGTAGAAACAAGACTAATGAAAGAAGAGGTCTGGTAAATAGAAAACTAGATGAGTAGAGACAAGACAAAGGCAAGGGCAAAATTGATGTAAATGAGATCCAGAATGAAATGAACAAGACATGGGTGAAGAAAAGTGTAAGAAATGATGGTGATGGTTCCGCACTGGAATCTAGTGCTGAGAATTCCTTAGGAAACTAAATGTTGGCAAGAGACACTGCTAGGCATGATAAGTGTTGTCCTTGATGGCAACCAAGTCTCTCTACACTTCCACTTTACATAATTTACCCAAACTGGAAAACAAATTGAAGATCTGTCTAAGTCTGGGAAGTCAAGAACAGAGTGTGTGACAGGGTTCGGTATCTTGGTCTGGATCTCCTCGTGAGTAGATCAGAGTTTGTTGTGGATCTAAGGGATTCATAAGCATTGTCAGGAAAATCTAAATCCATAATTTTGGCCTCCGGTGATGGAGGAGTCAATAGTTATTAGCATTTGAGTATCGGGTTAATAGTTTGACATAACAAACAGAAAACGAATAGGCTGACATTGTAATTGATTTTGGTTCTGGATGTATGGAAGTTGTTGGTTGGACAAGTTGTGTTGATCAGTGATAGTAGCTGACTTGACTAATGATTTGTGAGTATAAGTTTTGGTCTGCGACTCAAGTTATGCATGAATCTAGCCGATAGAGCAGAGTATTCAATAAAGTTCCAAGTGTTCTTGAAGTTGACTAAAAAGTAATTAAAGATTAGGATGTAGACATATATAGCTGATGGATTTGGATGATTTTGGTGTGTGTGTTGCAAATATGGAGTAAAGGTGAAAAGAGCATAGATCTAAGATTCAGATGAAGGCAAAGTAGTAAACAGGGCAGAGTGAAGATGAAATGTGTAAGATCAGTGTTTTGTGCCTGACCGGAACTGAATCTATGCATTAGTAGATGCTTCTCATCAGTTCAAAATCTTTGTTATTCTCTTATAATCATTTGTAGCCAGTGAGCCTCTATTTGAGCAGTGAGCTCTGGGTAGTGAGTTTGAATACATGTGCATTCTCATTTGTAAAAATACTTTTAACAGGGTATTAATTTTTGTGGGTTAACTCCCACTATGGTTTTTCCCTTAACTAGGTTTCCACGCTAAAAATCTTGGTGTCAAGTGTGTTACTTATGCATCTACTCATGTGTTATTGATTCATGCTTTAATGTTTATTTGATTGTAAGTTGTAAAAGAAGATTAAAGGCAGAAAAGTTTAAACTGTGTGACAACTGATTCACCCCCCTCTCAATTGTCTGGACTAATTCTAATAATTGGTATCAGAGTGAGGTTCCTTTAAAAAAGCCTAATAGCTTAAGGAAAGATCTTGGAAGGAGTTTTAATGGGCTCACTCAAAGATCAACTTCAATTGGCCCTAGAAGATCTTGTTCAGTATAAAGCAGAAATTAGTAATCTAAGAGGTTAACTTAAAGATGATGATACAATTGAAATGTTAAAAGATAAATTAAAAAAATCCATGGAAAAGAAAAAGGATCTACTTCTGCAGTTATCCAACTTAACTGAAGAAAATGGCATGAATGAAGCTTTGGAAGAAAAGACAAGGGAATGTGAGAAGCTACCAAAAGAAGTTGCTATTCTGAAAATTGAGATGGAATCTGGGGCAATAAGGCTAACCAAAGAAATTGAGCAAAGAAAGAAGATTGAAGAAGACTTGAATCAAACTCTAAAAGAAAGAACTAATGAATGCTATAGATTAAATAGTATAGCTGGCCACCTAAAGTTTGATCTACAAGAAAGCAGAGACAATGAAAGAGATCTTGAAAGACAAATTGTCATTCTTAGACATGACCTAGAAGTTGCAAATGAATACAAGGAGAAGTTCAAGATAAGTTCAACCAAACTTGAAGCAATACTTGAGGGTCAGAAAAAGGCTAATAACAAGCATGGTCTTAGATATGAGAAATGTGAAAGCTCTAGATCTAGACAAAGAAACTCTCAACCAAGGAATGAGAGATACAAGCCTAGAAGACCTCTAGTAAGACAGCCTAATGCTCAAAGATATCCATCATTCAATGGAAATTGTTTCAATTGCAATAAATTTGGCCATAAAGCTACTCAGTGTAGAAGCATAGTAAATCAAAATTGTCTATCCTTCTCCGGTCAATGCTTCAAGTGTAAGAGGTATGTTCATAGATCAATGATAATGAATAATGCTAACAATAGAGGAATTGACAATTCTTTCAATAGTTAATGTTTTTATTGCAATGGGTTTGGACACATGGCTAATCAATGCAGATCAAGAGGAAATCAAGTTCATAAGCAAGGAAATGTTGTGTGCTTTAATTGCAATAAATCTGGTCATATTGCAAGATTCTGTAGAAGCAAGAATAATGGAAGAAGAGGTCTAGTAAATAGAAAACCAGATGAGCAGAGACAAGACAAAGGAAAAAGAAAAATTGATGCGAATGAGATGTAGAATGAAATGAGCAAGACATGGGTCAAGAAAACAATTGTGAACCATAGTAATGGGTCCGCACGTGCAGTCACAATAGGAGGGTTCACAGAATGAACTGTTCGGACCATGCAACAAGAGTAAACACAACAGAAACAACTCAAAGAAATAATGCAAATGCAGATTTAGTCATTCAGTATATCAAAGAATTCAAAATAGAGACCCGCCGGCAAAATGTGAGCTTACACCTAGGGCTCACAGGCCTGATTACATACATGCGCAAGATAAGGCTTTGAAGCTCCTTCGCACAAAACTAAACTATAGAATATGAATCAATTGCTACCTTCTTAACTACTTTCCTAGGGATCTATTACATCTTTATATATCATTTCTAGACCAATAGATTCCTCCGCATTGGCCAAGGTAGGTCACAAACTCCAAAGAAGAGTTGTATCGTGTTCAAAGATAGGTCAGACCCAAATGCATACAACACTTCCTCAAATGAAAGGAACAATGTGCAGACCCTTCGGGAAGATCAACCACGAACCAAAGAACATTGAATGATGTGTCAATGAGATCTACAAGTCAAGGAACGATCCGCAAGCCTTCTCCTTCAGCTGGTTATCAAGAACTGTTAGAATGCTCTGCTATGAGAAAATAGTTAACCTCTGATAGCGATATCTTTCTGGTAACTGATCCAAATGCCATGAATTCTTGATATGATGTAGATGAATGAATGGAGATGCTAAGTCCAGATCTGTAAGATGTGAAATGCTAAAACTGAACCACAAGCTGAGAACTGCTACTGACTGAACTGCTTGAACTGAACTGGAAAAGGAAAGAACTGAAATGCAAGCAAACTGAAATGCAAATGTTTTTGGTTGATGCAAGATTTCTCTTAAACCAGGGATGCTCCTACATCAGGTCTGGTAAATAGAAAAACAAGACAAAGGCAAAAGAAAAATTAATGCAAATGAGATCTAGAATGAAATGAGCAAGACATGGGTCAAGAAAACAATTGTGAACCATAGTAATGGGTCCGCACCGGAATCGGATGTTGATATTTCCTCTAGAAATTGAATTAGGAGCATTGGCTTAGGGGGAGCTGCATTGAAAATCAAATCTCCCAGCCAATAAGTGGGTGCCTGAATCTCGCACAGTGAGAAATGAGATCTTGGACTGTTTCAGATTGTTTGGAAGGATTTCTGGAAGAAAAGAGGTAAATATGGCAAATTACAGAGTAATCCATGAGAAACTATTCAACAAACAAAGTAACTGGATGTATTAGGGTAGATCATTTATTACAAAGACAAATTAGGTGCTGCGGAGCATAAAAAGATCATTCATTCCTCATTTAGATCACTTTGCATCAAAAGAAAGCAAGAAGAGAAGGAGTGAACAAGCTCAGAGATGAGAATTCTCAAGAATTGAAGCTCAAAGAGGATCTCCAAGAAAAACCCTAATCTACGGAACAAGGTACTTTTGTTTTCCCTGAAAACTCTTAAATTCTTGATCTCTGCAAATGGCTACACCCTTAATTGTTGATATCACTGAAAGGCCCCGTCCTAAATTTAAGAAGCAGCCTTACAAATCTATTGAAGTCAAGCCGCTAGGTGCTTTTTTGGGTGTTCCATATGGGGTTTTACATGTTGAAGACATTAGGGCATACATTCATTGCAATGTAGAAGAATTTGGGAATCTGAAACTGCTAGAATTGTTTAAGAGCCATCTAAAGGATGACAATTACAACTGAAACCTGAATTTGAAGCCATACAAAGCAAACATTTTATGTAAATTATTAAATTTTTGTCATTTGATGAGAGTGAATGGGTTCATTATGTGTTGAGCCAAATGCACGATGAATTTATATGGCTGCTGAAACCATTTAAGATCACCAAAGATGTTATTTTTGTCAATCAAGTATGCACCCTTGCTAAGTTCACAGAAACTTAGCTACTTGTTGAAACATGGAATCATTCTTGGATGTGGGTCTCCTATAATGATAATGAATCTCCAGAGTGAGATGGTTCTCTTATGATTCCTAAACTAATGACTTATAGGGGAAAAGGGATGAGAGAAATGATTGAAATGGAAAACTAACTCTAAGATTTAATCTAAATGAATACTTCACTCACAAACAGTCCTTCAAGCTTCAACCTTCACAACTTCACCTATGAGATTCGATCCCTAAATAATTTGTAATAAGGTTTATTTTAAACACAAATTACAACCAGGAGCAAAGATGCAATCTAACAGCATTGAGACATGATAAAGGACAAGAAATTGTCACAATAGGACATCAAATCAAGGTTGCAAAACACATAAGTAGATGAAATAGGAAAATTTGCTATTCTAAACTGGAAGGAGTACAATGCATAAAATGAAATATGAGCCAGTTGTCTGTATACTACTCTGCCTGTGAACAAGAGAGAAGAAACTAAAACTAACTGACTTCTAGAAAAACTAACTCTTCTCCTATAAATGCCTCCAAGAGATCTCTGCAAAAAAGATGGAAAAAACTCCTAATAAGAGATGTTGAAATCTATGTTTGAGCTTAAGAAAAAAGCTGTCAAAAATAGCTCCAAACTGCCTCTCAACTGAAGGAAAAATTTGCCAAACTATTTCCTTAGGTGGCCCCACCAAATCTTCTTTAAAATCAGGTCCTATTTGCTAAAAAAACTCCTTTTTTGTCCTTATCTACCCAATTTTTCCCAAAGAAAGCAAATCCAAAAAAAGAAGATTCCCTCTGCTTTATTTTGCTCAAACTACATTAAATGACAAATATTAAAAGCAATTTATAAGAGATATTGCTTTAAATATTTGTCTTACAATATTTGCAGTTTTATTCCTAATTCTTCTAGATTTGATTCCTATTTGCTTTTGATTTCTTTACAAGGAAGAATACAAGGCTTTATTTTTCCTATTTTGCCAAAGAAAATAGAGCATTCTATATATTTTTTGTAAAAAATAAAAGTATTGAAGGCATGACCTACAAAAATCCTCTAAGGCATATGTGGACTTGTATTATCAAATGTGACAAAGGGACTTTGAGGCATAAAGCATAGGCAATCATATGCTAAAAGGGAACCTAAAGCATTTGGATAACCTAAGTGTTGAGGCTAGGCATCCATGATAGACATTAGTAAGGCTTTTGAAAATAAACATAATGTGATAAAAATACCACATTAAACCTAGGGCAAACAAGGAGCCCTAAACAAAACCATCAAAACCCTAGCTTTTGGTCCATTTTGCATTTGCAACTTTGAGGTTTCAACTTTGCTCTTTGCTGCCATTGCTAGGGTTTCAAAGTCAAAAGACATCAATTTGCTCTGCCATCTCTGCAATATTTCAAATAAATTCTGCAAAAGATGAAAGGTAATCACTTCCTACACAAAACGATCCATTTGTCTTCTCTTTTCTGAGGTATTCTTGCTACAAGGCGATGGCCCTATATACTTTTTGATGCATTTTTTTTTTCTCTGTTTACTCTTCTATGTTGGCCCTGTGTTGTGGCTCAATGGAGTTCTCTAATGCATTTTATTGAGGTTCAACACTGCATCTTTGCCATAATATGGTAAGTTGCTCCGAATCTCGAACTGTATATTTCAAATATGCTAATAACAGTGCTCATAGTTCTATAGAAAGAACTTATTGAGATGAGCTTGATATGGCACTTGATGTCTGGTGCAGGAGCACCTTGACAAACTGAGACTTCCATAGGAGTTTGATTAAAATGATCCAATATTGTAATGATTCATCATTGTATTGAGGTCCATCAAGTCATTTTTATGTGTTTAGGTCATTAGGAGTTTCAAAAATGCAAAATATTGCAAACCATGTAAAGGTTGTCAATGTAAAATTAGAAAAAAGATGCAAAGTTGGAAGGTGAAGAGTCATTTGGCTCTTGGTTTGCTCCAAATCAGTTATGAACTGAAGAGACATATTTTAATGCCTTTAAAAGGCCTTGTAACCATGAAGAATTCGTGGGTGGTTGAAGATTTGAGCATGGAATGAGAAAAAACAATGTTTTCCTGTATTTTCCTTCAGAAATTTGCTGTCTTTTGCTATTGTACGGCCCTGTATTGAATTGAATGGATGACTAATGGATTGAAAATGTTATATCCTTCAACCACCTTCCATTTGCTTCTTGTCCCATGCATTTTTATTTATTTTTGTGAAAGATATGAGTGTTTTATGGACTGTAATTTTCTGATTTTTCTTGCAACAGTCCCATTGCAGCATTTGGTACGGTTCTGTACAGACATATATAGGGGAAAACTATATATGGTTGGAAAGATTTTTGAGTCTACTTTCCATTTATTTTTGTTGCATCAAATTTTATTAAGATTTGAATAAGTTATGGCATTTTTGGTGAGGGCAGGTCTGAATGCTGCCTAGGGTTTGTAGTTTTGGGAAAAGAGTCATAACTTTCTCTCCTACCATTGGATCTTCATGAAATTGGATGAAAAGTCTGTATTAATGTTCTCTTCAACCTGACTAAATAAATTGAATTAGTTCTTTGATTTGTTAATGTTATTGAGGATAGTTTTGGTCCTCCTACCTCTGCATCATTTTGGTATCAGAGCTGGCGAAAGATTTGGGTGGTGTGTATTTTTTTTTCCTGTCACTGAGAAGGCAGGTGAAGAGCAAGAAGATCTTGATTGTGTAGATAGATCGCCGAGGGAGGCAATCTACACCTTTTGGATTTTGTGTTGCTCAGTTGTTTGGTTGCAGGTGCTTGTTCCATCTAGCTGCAAGAAGGATGTTTTCTAAGATTGTGTGTGGGCAGACAAGATGAGGTCTGTCATGACCATTCTCCAATAGAGATTTGGCTGGAGAAGGATGCATAGAGAAACCACTGAGGAGAGAGTGGTAGGTGCATCACCAGGATCTGTTGTTGGGTGAGATGAATGGTTTGGTGAGTTGGTTTGTTGTGAAGCGGTGAGAGAGATGGATACCTGAAGAAGCACTTGATGTTGCAGCCTGAAGAGTACTCCACTGATGGGAGTAGAAGGAGCCCAAGGATGCTCTGTGAAGATGGTAGTTTGTTTTTTTGGTTGGTTGGTCACCATTTCTATAGATTGGAAGATTGCAGCTGAGAAGATTGAAGATAAAGACAGAGGAAAGAGACTTTTGTTACAGATACATTTCCAAGGGACTTGGAAATTTTGTTGGTTGGTTGTATGGTGCAGGAGCACCTTGACAAACTGAGACTTCCATAGGAGTTTGATTAAAATGATCTAATATTGTAATGATTCATCATTGTATTGAGGTCCGTCAAGTCATTTTTATGTGTTTAGGTCATTAGGAGTTTCAAAAATGCAAAATATTGCAAACCATGTAAAGGTTGTCAATGTAAAATTAGAAAAAAGATGCAAAGTTGGAAGGTGAAGAGTCATTTGGCTCTTGGTTTTCTCCAAATCAGTTATGAACTGAAGAGACATGTTTTAATGCCTTTAAAAGGCCTTGTAACCATGAAGAATTCGTGGGTGGTTGAAGATTTGAGCATGGAATGAGAAAAAACAATGTTTTCCTGTATTTTCCTTCAGAAATTTGCTGTCTTTTGCTATTGTACAGCCCTATATTGAATTGAATGGATGACTAATGGATTTAAAATGTTAGATCCTTCAACCACCTTCCATTTGCTTTTTGTCCCATGCATTTTTATTTATTTTTGTGAAAGATATGAGTGTTTTATGGACTATAATTTTCTGATTTTTCCTGCAACAGTCCCATTGCAGCGTTTGGTACGGTTCTGTACAGACATATACAGAGGAAAACTATATATGGTTGGAAATATTTTTGAGTCTACTTTCCATTTATTTTTGTTGCATCAAATTTTATTAAGATTTGAATAAGTTATGGCATTTTTGGTGAGGGCAGGTCTGAATGCTGCCTAAGGTTTGTAGTTTTGGGAAAAGAGTCATAACTTTCTCTCCTACCATTGGATCTTCATGAAAATTGGATGAAAAGTCTGTATTAATGTTCTCTTCAATTTGACCAAAGCAATTGGATTATTTCTTTTTATTTGTTAATGTTATTGAGGATAGTTTTGGTCCTCCTACCTCTGCATCAATGTCGCTGCTGCAGATTTTTTTTTAGTGTATTTTATCATTTATGCATTTGTGTTTCTTGGAGGCCATTCTTAGCTGTATTTCTAAGCCTTAGTAGATTTAGTCTTAACTAGGCCACGGGCTCAAATGGTATTTCTATGCCTCATGAGTTTGAAAGCCTTCATTTTCTATCATATTCTAAAAACTTTACATTGACAACCTCCCTATAGGTCGTGGCTCTATACATCATTTGCTGTATGAGTTCAAACTTTTTTTTCATTTTGTATCTTCGATTTGAGGAATGAAAACTAGATGGGTTATCACTTGATAACAAATCCTCTTGACAACAAAGCTCTATCACACTCTTTGTATATGTGGGATAAGTTCATACTTTTCACTTTGATTTCTATATCTATCTTGAAAACAGGGCCTCCTTTTACCACTGGCCATGTATGACATTTCTGTGTATATCTTGTCCTCTCTGTACTTAGTTTTCTACTATGTGATAGAGTTTCTGTCCTCATGTGAAGGAAATGCATTCATAGTTGTATGTGGACATTGAAATTCTACTTTGTTTTTGTTGCCATGATGAAGTGTATCAATAATGCTATTCTCTTTTACACCTCCTTTAGATGACCACCATTTCAAATGATAACGGGCACTTATCAAGAACAAAGCTTTCACTCTGATCTTTGCAAGAAATGACATTTCTATGAGATCAAACAAGGATTATGAGTTCAAATTCCTCTATTTCTACTATATTTTTTGAAGAATCTCTATAGTATGATAAAGGCCTTGTTATTGTGTGAAGGAAGAAAATATTATTTGGCTACACTTTATGTGATCTTTGTGGCATTTTATCTTACGAATCCTCCTGTAGCTTTTACTCTGGCACTGCATTTTGTGATGACAAAAAATGACACTATTCCATCATAAGTGATGATTACTCAGGAGTATAGCAATGAATGCATACAATTCACATGATGACAATATTATTTCTATCCAACTCAATGTATTTGTTATACAGTTCATTTGGTAACTGTCTGTCTGCCTTGTATACACTTGGCATGAATTTATGCAACCTATCACATGATATATATTGATTGTCTTCAGTTGAGCTTACTATGTTTGTATGGCTCTTGATTGACTATTTGTATTACAGAAGAAAAACATCATGACTGCTCAAATGGCAAACTTTGTCATCCATTTATAGCCAACAGTGATCACTGGCTGCTCTATGGCTTTTGCTGTCATATGCCCTTTATTTGATCATGACTTGATACCATATACTTCATTGTGCACATGGTTGTTCCAATATCTTGCCAATATAACAACGGGATGAATACATGGATGAATGCATGTGATTCTCACTGCAGCCAAATTACTGTCCCTTAACATTTCATTACTCCTTCAGCACTGAGGATGACTAATTTTCTTGATGTCTACCATGGCATACACACATGCTATGACTGTTCTATTTTATTCATGAGCTACTCCTGTCATATATGCTCTGAGGGGTCTAACCCCATCTACTCTGTGGCACCCATTTGATTACCTTATCATGCATCAATTATGGTTGTTCCATTGCACATGACAAAGATGTTCTTTTCTTACCAACACTGCTACCTTATAGATGCAATCTACTTGTCATAACTTATCTGCTCTGCAACACATGATGTAATTTGCATTTTGTACCTCTTATGAATTATACTTCACCAATGACAATTGAAGAAAATTGACAGTTATCCTTAATGATTTAGTTACATTCTTATGGTTTCATTTCATGTTTTGAACTATAATCATGAGCATGTACCTGATTTCTTAATATTCCTTCTATTTAATCAATTTGATTGATATATTTGCAATCCATTCCCCTTGAGAATCAGAGCAGCATGCTAAGCTCGACCCTTGTGGGAGCCCATTTTATATCACATGCTAAAATGTCTTCAAATAAGCTACATGACTTATCCTATACCTGCACATGAAAGAAACAGATTAGAATAAAACAATGATGCTCCATGGATGTCTCTCTTTCACTTCCTTTTGCATGTGGATGATGTTCATTTGATCGATGCAATATAATCAAAGTATTATGCCTCTTCTGATGGGATAAGGGATTTCATAACTAGAGCTCTAATGGGGCTTTCCCACAATTTTTGCAGGTTCATGTCGAAGATCAAGAGTAGAACAAAAGATAGCTTTGAAGATTGAGAAACATCCAAGACAAAGGCTATGAACTCTCTTTTCTTATCACTAGATACATGGGATTTTTTTTATATCTGCATATGTTCAACTATACCCATGGCTTGTGTGGGACATTTGATATGCCATTATTTCTTTCAATGCAATGCTTATTCCTTTCTGTACTTTAACTTGTAAATGAATAATCACTATGGTGGATGAATTACTTATCTTTCTTGCTCATTTGGTAATGCAATGAATGATCTGAAATCTTTTCTTCTGTTGAACAACTGAACTACATTTAACACTGAAACATAATCAACTATGCAACTAACTCATAATAGAAGTAAATCAAACCTCACTCAAAAATAATAATGTTATATCTACTCAGCTAATTTTTGAGCTGTGGTAAAAAAATGGTAACAGTTATCAAAATTCTGACCAGATTAAACTCAACCGATGGACTACCCATGTTAAAATCTGTCAAAAATCAAACTATCACTAATGCAACCAGTGCAAAATTTGATAAAAGAGCCATGAAAATCAATGACATTTTGGAATCAGATGTCAAGTTTTCTTCCATGGTAATCAGGTATTAGATTTATCACTCAAGTAGAGAAAACTTTGTCTCCAGAATAGCTATATATGTAGCATATAAAATTCTGAAAGAGAATATAGACTACGACCTCTGTGAGCTACTACGGGTTCAACTATTTGAAAATTTAAATAAAATCAAGAAAGATAAAAAAATTCCTTCAAGTATGGTTCTTTGATTATATGCTTATTTTTCTATTTTATGAATGAAGTGCCTGGAGTGCAAAGTGTGCATTGGACAAATGACAAGCCAGTGGTAATCTAGATAAGAGATCATTTATATAGCCTTGGATATTTAGGTGCACAAAAGATTGCAATCTGGGGGTATTTCAAAAAATTTCAGAGTGTAATGCATGCAAGGGAAAGAATCCCTAAGTCAGTTGTAGAAAAGTATGAGAATGAGATATGTTTTATGGTTGACACAGATCAATGTCTGATGGAAGCTGTAGAACCTAGAACAATATGGATTATGCCAATGGGATATGAGGTTGATGAGAAAGTTTTGGAAATGTATGCTCAACATCTCCTAAGCAAATCAAAAGACACATTTGTGGAAAGGTTTGGAACATACAAGGAGCTAAGTCTAAAGTTACATGTGGAGCTCAGACAGCTAGAGACCAAAAGGAAAGTGCAAAGGCAAGTGCAAAGATATGTTGAGAGCATTGGCCTAACCAAGGAGGCAATGAAGCAAAATAGAGAAATAATTGAAATGGCTGAAAGAGAAAAACATGACAAGAAACAAGAAGATGCTCCAGTGGAACCATCCTCCACTTCAAGGAAAACAAGAAGCTCTGCAACTATTTTAGAACAATCCAAGTCTATTCCCATTAAGACACCGGAAGCCACACCATCTGGTGAAGGATGAAAGAGGAATAAAACCAAGGCCACAAGGGCCTACAAGAGCACAAAAGATGATGAGGAAACAAAAATAGATGAATAAGTTAAAGAGACAAGATTAAAGAAAGCCAAGACTTCAAAGGCCTCTAAGAACCAACACTCCAGAAGAAAAAAGGGAAGTAAAAGGCAAGAGACTGGTAAGGTTGCTATGACTATTGATCAAATTGTAAAATCAGTTACCGTTCATGGGAATCTAAAGCCTATCAGAATATATTATGATAGTTTTGATGAAGAAAATAAGAAAATCTTAGAGGATGCCACCATCTTGTACTTGAATAAATTCAACATAGCTCTATTGGAAATTCTGCAAGAAATTCCCAAAAGATTAAGGAAAATACTAGAAATGAGGAAGGAGGCTATCAAAGACAAAGACATAGAACTCAGAGAATATGTTATTTCCACCCTATGTCCAGTAATGACCAGAAGAGAAACTGATAAAATCCTCAAGGAAGTTAAAGAGAAATTTAGAAGCAAGATTCGTATGAATAAGTTAATGCTTGGTGAAATAGAGGAAGTTGTAAAGGCAACAAAAGAAATTTTGAGAAAAGCCCTTGATAAGAATTTTTGGATCAGAAATTTAGTGAAGTACAAAATCTAATAAGAAGTGATAGGATGATACTCATCATTAGCATGCGGAGTATTCAAAATGCTCTAAATGATGGAAGTGATATGTACAAATTTTGTCTATCATGGCCCAAAGTTAGTGAAGATATTGAGAAGAAGATAAAGGAGCAAGAACATAAATTGTCAAATCTTTCTCAAATTTTTTATCCTCTAACAGTTTTGCCTATAAGTCAAGAATGTCAAGTAATTAGCTTGATAGATGAGATAAAGAGGCTTGTTAAAGAAAAAGGTAACATTATGAAGAGAATGTGTGAGCTCCGAGGATTGATTGCCCCCAAGTTAGAAACCATGTTTAATGCCTTATCAGAAGCTCAGACTGCACTTCAGACAAGTAATCCTCTGGATCTAACTAAGACAGAAGCATATGCATTTTTGGTGAGTGGACACATCTCAATTTTAGATGGAATGAAGGGAACTTGGGCCTCTGAATTTGTGCAATTGAAAAATAGTTTTGCAAACATTCTCAAGTTCATGTGAATAGAACTCAGTGATTAGTTGTACATATGCGACACTATACACAGAATTTTTGGAGAATTTTGGCTTGTGGACCCCACCCTTTGGCATTGATGTCAAAGGGGGAGTGAAGATCAATGAAAAATGAGGAATCCAACAAAGGGGTAGCACCGGAAAGTAGTGTGAACAACAGTATGGAGCACAAGCAAAGGGGGAGTTATTCCAACACTTAGTCATTTTTCACTAAGTGTTGCCATCAATGCCAAAGGGGGAGATTGTTGGCAAGAGACACTGCTAGTCATGATAAGTGTTGTCATTGATGGCAACCAAGTCTCTCTACACTTCCACTTTACATAATTTGTCTAGACCGGAAAATAGATTGAAGATCTGTCTAAGTCTGGGAAGTCAAGAACATAGTGTGTGACAAGGTCCAGTATCGTGGTCTGGATCTCCTCAGGAGTAGATTAGAGTTTGCTGCGGATCTGAAGGAGTCATAAGCATTGTCAGGAAAATCTAAATCCAAAATTTTGGCCTCTGGTGATGGAGGAGTCAATAGTTATTAGCATCTAAGTATCAGGTTAACAGTTTGATAGAACAAACAGAAAAAGAGCAGGCTGACATTGTAATTGATCTTAGTTCCAGATGTATGGAAGTTGTTGGTTGGACAAGTTGTGTTGATCAATGATAGTAGCCAACCTAACTAATGATTTGTGAGTGCAAGTTTTGGTCTACGACTCAAGTTATGCATGGATCTAGCCGACAGAGCAGAGTATTCAATAAAGTTCCAAGTGTTCTTGAAGCTGACTGAAAAGTAATTAAAAATTAGGATGCAAATATATATAGCCGATGGATTTGGATGATTTTGGTGTGTGCGTTGAGAATATGGAGTAAAGGCGAAAAGAGAAAAGATCTAAGATTTAGATGAAGGCAGAGCAGTAAACAGGGCAGAGTGAAGATGAAATGTGTAAGATCAATGTTTTGTGCCTAACCGGAACTAAATCTATGCATTAGTAGATGTTTCTCATCAGTTCAAAATCTCTGTTATTCTCTTATAATCATTTGTAGGCAATGAGCCTCTATTTGAGTAGTGAGCTCTGGGCAATGAGCCCAAATGCATGTGCATTCTCATTTGTAAAAATACTTTTAACAGGGTATTAATTTTTGTGGGTTAACTCCCACCATGGTTTTTCCCTTAATCGAGTTTCCACGCTAAAAATCTTGGTGTCAAGTGTGTTACTTATGCATCTGCTCATGTGTTATTGATTCATGCTTTAATGTTTATTTGATTGTAAGTTGTAAAAGAAGATTAAAGGCAAAAAAGTTTAAATTGTGTGACAACTGATTCAACCCCCTCCTCTTAGTTGTTCGGACTAATTCCAACACTAAAATGGGAGCTCTGGCTTAGGGGGAGCTACATTGAAAATCAAATTCCCCCAGCCAGTAAGTGGGTGCTTGAATCTGGCACAATGAGAGAAGATAATTTAGGTTATTGTAGATCATTTGAAAGGATTTTTGGAAGAAAAGAAGTGGATATGGCGATTTGTGAAGCGATTCATAAGAAACTGCATCAAGAAACATAGTAACTGGATGAAGTTAGGGTTGTAGACACCCAAAATTGACTCATTATCATTAGCATTCAAACATCACATTACACATCATCTGCATTTGTCTAACACACTTGAGCAATATCCATAACACATCTATTTCTTCTATTAATTAAATAAATTTATATTTATTTAATTAATTCATTAGCTATTTCTTCTAATTTATAATTAAACAATATTTAATTATTTAATTATCTTCATTCTATCTATTTTTAATTAAATAAATCTTATTTATTTAATTAAAAATTCCTTTCATAAGCCCACTTTCCAATTAAATAAATAAATTTTATTTATTTAATTAATTTATCTTATCATTTATCTCATGAACCGACATGTGTGCCTCTTTCATTAAAAAAAAAAGATAAGTGGTACTACATCCTTTTATTTAATATTTTTCACATGTAGTACTTTTTATGTACACAAGCACACATAAGACTTATCTTCCCTCCACTTGTCATCTTCACATTCATCTATGTCTATCCTTCAATCTTAGCCATTCACATAGCCACTAAATCTCCATCGTTGATTGATTTTGGTTGAGTTCTATATAAACACTTTCTCATTCTATACTACATCTATCCAGCATTCGTATAGCGTCTACATTATCATCCTGAGCATATTGAGCTTATCATCATTATCATCCATCCATCATGGCATCTTTTATCTTCATAATTGTTCATTGTTGAAGAAGCAATCCACATCATAAACAAGGAATCACATAATCTAGGTGATATTGTGCTTGAATTGCATGTTTTTGGTTTCATTTGGATTAGATTCTTTGATGATGGTAGGGTTAGGTTTTCATGGCTATGCTTGATTTTATTAACCTAATTTTCTAATTATCACATTTTGGCACGCCCAGTGGGACTCACACCCTTGATTAACTTTATTGTTTGAAGTTGTTTTTAAGAAGATTAGATTTTCTGAGCACTTACAGCAAGTTCCAGTCGCTTTTGAACAAAAAACTATTGTTGTCTGAATACATGCATCACTTCTGAGCTGACACCTACTACCTTTAGCACTTTCTAGATCGCTTATAAGCAAACAATGGTCACCTTTTGTCTATTCTGCATCACTTTTACACTAATAGTGGTCACTTTTGCATTTATCTGAATTGCTTTTGATATGACAGTGATCACTTTTAGCTAATCAAACCGCTTATTGCAGAACTAGGGTTTTTGTTGCATACTATTTCTTTTATAGATCTAGGTCACTTATGAGCCGTAACCAGCCACGTCCTAATTTTTTGCATCACTTATGAGCTTTAACAATTCGCATCTGGATCTCTCGGCATCGCTTATGATCTGTATCATTTCACCTGTGACAAAATATAGATCACTTTTGACTGACAGTGGATCACCTCTGGTAAACTGTGTCACTTTCAATCTATATTCATTGTAGTTTGTTTTTCTTGGCTACTAATTGGGTATTTGTGCAGCAACTTATCAATTGTCCAAGAAAAGGAGGTTATTAAACTACTAACATATCTGTTGTAGCTTCGATCGGTCCAAGACTTGTGGTTTTTCACTAAATTAGGAACATTTGGACTTTAGGTTTTGTGGAGCATAAAAGGTCATCCTTTCATCATTTGGATCAATTTGCATTCAAAGAGAACAAGCAGAAGAGCAGGTGAGCTAAGATTTCAATGATTTGAAGTGACCAACGGATTTATCAGCTAACCCTAATTCTATGGAAGAAAATGGTATTTTTTTGTGAAGCTTCGAACTTGTGATCTTTTGCAATGGCTACACTATTCATTGTTGATATTACTAAAAGGCCCCAACCCAAATTCAAGAAGCATCCACACAAATTAGTAGAAGTCGACCCGTTAGTTGCATTTTCAAATGTTCCACATGGTGTATTGCATGTTGAAGATATTAGGGCCTAGATTCATGCTAGCATAGATGAATTTGGGGACTCAAAGTTTGTGGATTTGTTCAAGAATCATCTAAGAAATGAAATTCACAGTCTTAAACCTGAGTATAAGGCACTACATGATAAACATTTCATTTAGATTATAGGGTTTCTATCCTTCGATGAAGGTGAATGGGTCTGGTATGTTTTAAGCCGTATGCATGATGAGTTTATGTGGCTAATGAAACCTTTCAAGATCACCAAGGACGCCATCAAGGCCATGATAGGGTTAAACTCATTTGGTGGATTGCTAATGTTGAAAGCAGTAAAAAATCAAACAGTAACTGATGCTACCAGTTCAAGGTTTGACAAAAGGGAAATGACAATAAATGACATCACTAATCCGGATGTCAAATTTGCTTCAATGGTGATTGGATACAAGATTTATAATTCGAGCAGGGAAAATTCTATATCCGGTACAGCTATCTATGTAGCTTATCAGATGTTGAGAGAGAGTGTTGATTATGACTTATGTGAGTTGTTACAGAACTAGCTGATGGAAAATTTGAATAAAGTTAAGAAGGATAAAAAGAATACCTTCAAATATGGTACACTGGTCTTGTGTTTGTTTTTCTATTTCATGAATGAGTTACCCGGCAAGAAAAGCATGTGTTGGACCAATGATAAACCTGTTGTAATACAGATAAGGGAGCACTTGAATAGTATTGGAGACTCCAATGCCCAAAGGACTACTCTTTGGGGATTTTTTAAGAATTTTCAGAACATGATGCATTCAAGGGAGAGAATTCTGGCATCTATGGTTGAAAAATACAAGGATACAATCTATTTTATGGTGGATACAGATCAATGTCTAACGAAAGCTGTTGAACCAAGAACAATATGGATCATGCCCATGGGGTATGAGGTTGATGAGAAAGTATTGGATATGTATGCTCAACATTTTCTAAGTAAACTGAAGGACACCACAGTTGAAAGATTTGGGACATATAGTGAACTCAGTGTGAAAATGTATGTTGAGCTTCGGAAGCCTAAATCTAAGAGAAAGATTCAAAGGCAAGTTGAAATGTATACTGAAAGCATTGGTATAACTAAGGAAGTTGTGAAGTAGAATAGAGAAAGGATAGAAAAAGCTAAGAAGGAACAAGATAAGAAACAAGGAAGTGCTCTAGTAGAATCCTCCTCCACATCAAGGACTACTAGGAGCTCTGCTGCTGCCCCTGTTCCCCCTAAACCTACCAAACTTGAGAAACTGGAAGGTAAATCATCCAAAAAAGAAGAGAAAAAAATGAAAACCAAGGCCTCCCAGACATATAAAAGCATGAAAAATGATGAAGAAGAAACTGATTCTGATGTTGAGGTCAAAGAGTTGAAGGCCTCAGCTACAAAACTAGCCAAGGTATCTAAGGAGAAGCCCTCTGGAAGCAAAAGGGCAAGCAAGAGGCAAAAGACTGAAACATATGTTGAAAAGCCTACTCTTTTTGTGGATGACATCATCAAATCAGTCACTGTAGATGGGAGCTTAAGGCCAATGACTAAATTTTATGATGATTACAATGATGCTGATAAGAGGATTCTAGAGGAAGCAACAGTTAGATATCTAAATATCTACAATAAGGCTTTAATTGAAATAACTTCTAAAATTCCAAAAGGTCTTGTAGATATTCTAGAGTTAAGAAAAGAAAGTGCAAAAAGTAAAGACATTGAGCTTAGGGAGCATATAATGATAAAATTGTGCCATCAGATTACTCTAGAACAAATGAACATGATTTTCAAGGAAGTGAAAGATGACTTCAAGAGTAAGAAAAGAATGAATAAACTCATGTTTGGTGAAACCGATGAGATAGTCAAAGATACTCAAGATATTCTTTTGAGTGCATTGAAAAGGCATAATCTTCCTATTGTTGAAGAAGAGATTGATGATGGGATTGATTCCTTAATTCTAAATGTTGAAGAATTGAAGATCAATGAGTGACAAACTAAGATAGATGACTCCTCTATTCTGGAAGAAGAAGCAATAGACAAAGAAGATGAAAAGATGACAGATAAAACTAATGATGCAGGAGGTATTCAAACTCCTCTGGATCAATCTGGCAAAGAAGATACAGAGATGAATGTTGAAACAGATGCTCAAACTAAAGATGATTCATTGAAGAATAAAGAGCAGGAAACAGAAGAAGCTAAGGACAAGAAGTAGAAAAGGCCAAGGACAAAAATGAAAAAGAAGAAGAGATTGCAAAGGTTGATTAAGAGCCCAAGAAGGACAATCCAGTTGTCAGTATCGATAAGGATCAAATAGATACATCAGTATTTTGGGCAAGAGACACTGTAGAAGCAGTAAAAGAAATTTTGGAAAGAGATAATCAAATTGAAGAAGATCAGGACATAATACAAGGTCTAATCAATTTTGATTCCTTATCTCCAATGCAGAAGATAAAATTAGCTTCTATTACTCAAGTCAAGGCAAGAGAAGATATCTTAAAGTCTCACATAGAAGATAGTGAGTTGCTTGGCCTTGCATTTGGGATTCTAGAGAAAATCATGCCAACATTCTAGAAGGACTCATCTGCATCCCCCTCCAGATAGTTGAAGAGTTTGATAAATTCTATAAGTACTCATTTTGAGTCCCTTGAAAAATTTGCAGAGGTCAAGGTTAAAAATGAATTCACTGATGAAAGATTTGATTCTCTAAAAGGGATGATTGCATTAGATAGAATTGTGCTAGATACAAGTGTAAAGAGTATTCAAAATGTTCTTACAGAAGGAGGGAATGTATATAAATTTTGTTTATCTTGTCCTAAAGCTATAGAGGACATTGAAATAAAAATAAAGGAGTCTAAGGAAAAACTGTCAAGTGTATCCCAATCTTTTGATCCTTTGACAATATCAGTGATGAGCCAAGAATGTCAAATAATTAGCTTGATTGAAGAAATAAATAAATTGACGAAGGAAAAGGACAACATTGAGACAAGGATGTGTGAGCTCTGGGGACTGATTTCCCCCAAGTTGGAAGCAATGTTCAATACCATGATAGAAGCCCAAGCTGCTGCTAAGTCAAGTGATCTTACTGACTTGCGGAAAGCAGAGTCTCAAGAATTCTTATTTAGTGGTCACATCCCAGTTCTGAACAGCAGAAGAAGAGTTGGGACAATGAGTTAGCACTATTGAAGAATGTCTTTGGTGATGTGTTCAAACTTATGTAAATAAGTCATAGGGTTGTTTGTATATATGTCCATGTACATAAAATTTTTGATGAATTTTGGTGTGCGGATTTTGTCAAGTTTGATGCTCAATTACAGATATTGGAACTACTGGACCACAAGGCAATATTCACTCTTAGCTATAAAGCTATATTGCATATACACTCCATTGTGGAGGAATGTGAGATTAAGGAATTGTTACATCCAAAAAGTCCAGCCTTTGCCATTGATCTCAAAGGGGGAGATGAAAGCAGTGAAAAATGAGGAATCCAACAAAGGGGGAGCACTGGAGAATAGTGAAAAGCATAAGTGTACAAAGTAAAGGGGAGTTGTTCTGACACTTAGTAATTTTTCACTAAGTGTTGCCATCAATGCCAAAGGGGGAGATTGTTGGCAAGAGACACTGCTACACATGATAGGTTTGTCATTGATGGAAACTAAGTCTATCTTACACATCCGCATTACATAATTTACTCATACCGGAAGTCAAAGTGAAGATTTGTCTAAGTCTGGGTAGTCAGAAACAGAGCATGTGACAGGGTCCAGTATCTTGGTCTGAATATCTCCAGTGGTAAATCACAGTGTGTTAGGATCTAAGGGAGTGATAAGGATTGTCAAGACTATCTAAATCTAGAAATTTAGCTTCCAATGATGAAGGATTCAAAAGTTATAAGCATCTGAGTATCGGGTTCCAGTTAGTCAGTACAGTCAGAAGAACAGGTCAACCTAGCATTTGATCTTGGTCCGGATAAAGAAAAGTTGTTGGTTAAGCAATTTGTGATAATCAGTGGTATTGGCCGACATGATTGATGATTTAAGAACACAAGTTTTTGGTCCGCGTTGTTGATTGTGCATGGATTCAGCTGACAGAGTAGAGTTCTTAATAAATGTTCTAAGTTTTCTTGAAGCTGACTATAGTTGATTGAATCTCTTGATGCGGATATATATAGACAATGGATTCAAATGTTTTGGAAGGTGTGTGTGGTGTGATGATGGAGTAAGTGCGAAAAAGGTAGAAAGAAGTGCGAAGGTGAAGATCTAAGCCTGGATTATGGCCAAAGAGTGAAATAGGGCAGAATAAGGATGAAGTATGTAAGATCAGTATTTTGTGCTTAACCGGAACTAAATTTTTGCATTAGTAGATGCTAGTCATCAGTTCAAACATTTTGTAATCTTCTTGTAATCATTTTTGTAGGCGGTGAGCCTCTTAGAGTAGTGAGCTATGTGTAGTGCACCCTGAAGGCATGTGCCTTCCCCATTTGTAATACTTTTAACATAGTATAATTTCTTTTGGGTTAACCCCCATTGTGGTTTTTCCCTTAACCAAGTTTCCACATAAAAATCCTGGTGTTATGTGATGATTATGTTTCTACTCATGTGTTGTTGATTTATGCTTCCATGGTTATATCATAAATTTGTTAATAAGTGATAAATTGCTGCAAGTGTTAAAGTTTTGTGACAATTGATTCACCCCCCCTCTCAGTTGTCTACCCTAATTTCAACATTTTATACAACCAAAAGTGATCTTGGTACAAGCTTCACTATGCCTTCTCTTGATGACTTTGTTGTTAATCTAACAAGGGAACAAGATAAGTTAATACAAATGTGTGTTTTGAAGTCTTCGTCAACACATGCACTTGTTACATCTTCATCTTCAAATCAAACACCCAAGAAACAAACTAGCGATCAAGATAATGGCAAAGGAAAAAAATCAAATCCTCCATCTGAGTCTTCATCAAAAGGAAAAGGTAAAGAAAGGCCTCTGTGCTCTTGTTGTAAGATAAATGGGCATGAAGAATCTACATGTTTAAAAAGAGAGAAGATGAGTACAAGAGAATCATTAAACAAAAAGAACTTGAAAATTCACAACTCAAGCCTTATCTTTCTTCTTCTCCATCAATATCATAATCATCAAAAGGAAAAGCACTATGTGCCTTTGCAGTCTCTGAATCTCAGTGATGGGTTCTTGATTCTGGTGCATCACATCATATGGCATCTTCTTCGCTTCTATTTTCATTACTACACTGCACAACCACAACAAAGATATTGGTTGTAAACAATTCTTTAATGATAGTTTGTGCGAAAGGAAATGTTAAAATAGGAGAAGGTTGTATTAAAGATGTTCTCTTTGTTCCAGATTAAGATACAATATGCTTTTCATCTACCAAATCACCAACAGTGGATTAGGAAAAATAGTTGAATTCAATTAAGAATCAGTTATGATAAGAGACTTGTGCACTAGAGAACTTGTTGTAGTTAGAAACGTTTACAACTTTTCCCATGTCTATACATTTTTCACACTTTACACCTGATGACAAAGACTCTACAATTCACACTCCATCTTTCAGTATGGATACATCATCAGAGGATCAGCTTGGTCAATTGAACTTCATAGTTCTTCAACCGATTGAGTTACCCACTCCTCCTTCACCTATTGCTTCATAGGAGGCTTCTTCAGATTTGTAGTAGGATATAGTCACTCCATTCCTTGAGCATGTTCTTATTCTACCAGTGGTTTCACTATAGCTTCAAGAGATTTCATTGCAGTCTCTAAATTATGTGCAACATTCGAAGACCCACTTTGTTCTTCTCACTTGGGAAGATCTCATACACCTATTTGTAGTTATTCTTCTTCCATAGGGAAGGCATGTTGTTTGACTTTCAAGCATCACTTTTAGCATTCATCTTCGAGCTTCAGTCAACACTACAGGATCAGTCATATTATGGGGGGATTTCTCGTCTCTCTATTTCTCTCTTGTAGGGGAAACACTTCATGTATACTTGTAGAAGTAGTCCTTAGGGGGTCATGTTGAGTCCTTCTTCTACCTACTTCTTGTATATATCTCTCTTTTTGGAGGAAAGTTTTTTTCCACTAGGTTTTCTTTCTTTCTCCACTTTATGAGAGATTTCTATGTACATGGGTACCTAACATGGCCTAGTAGCTGGGACCCATATTTATGTATCTATTGCACTTTTGTAATCTCCCCAAGTATCACTTAAGGGGGGGGGGGGTGTTAGAGTGCATAATTTATCTATTCACTATATCTTAAGTGTACTTAGGTTGATGAGGTTAGATAAAATCTTGTCTAATTGAATGTGCAACCTTTTAGACACTTAGAGGTTACCTAGTTGTTTGGTAAACCTCATGTGCATAACTTTTGAGGTTGGAAGACTTTCCATCTCACCTCTAAAGGCACTTTCTAGTCATCCGACACTTGTCACACAAGGTTGTTGGTTTTCACATTCCAAGTGATCCAAAGGTTGACACCTATAGGACACTTGTCTACATGCATGTACCACATCATGGGGCACTTGTCAATTCACATGCAAGGTGGATTGCCTCACACATTCCTATATAATAAGGCATTATGTACATCTTTTACTTAGCTTTTGTTAATATCAATTTGGCTTATATGTGCAATCTTGCTTTGTGGAAGTATTCTAGTTTTACTAGTTGATCTTGGTTATTTCTAGCACTAGTGTCCTTGACATTCTACTCCAATTTTCAATACTAGGTTCCTCTCTCTATTATCTTCCTAGATCTTCTTTTAGTTTCTATACATTTGTTTTGTAACACTTGTATATTGTTAACTTAGTCAATTGATCACTTGATTATTCTAGGTCATTAAATCAATCTTTCATCTTTACAACAAAGGAAAATAGCCCCCACCAACACAACTTGGCTCTTCTCTAGGGACAATAACCAAGCCTAAAGCCATTGGTGGTTTGTATTCCAATGTTTAATATGAAATATTGATCTAGTTAGTTCATAATTGATTAGGTCATATTTTCCCATCTTACACCTGACACAAGGTGTTCCCTAATGTCTTATGTCCCGCTACCATAGACATGGACATTCCACCACCGTTGCCTAAACACAAGTGTGAGCATTATCCTTGTAGACACCTAATATTAACCTCACTTCCCAACTTAGTTATTCAGTTGCTATACCTTCACATTAATTAAATAATTCTTAATTATTTGATTAATTTCATCTATCTTTATTAAGAATCACTCTACCTTATTCTTCTAGATTAATTAAATAATTATTAATTATTAAATTAAGTTAATTTTCCCACTTCCTAGCATTAATTAAATAATTTTACAATTATTTAATTAATCCTTTCTTTTTCCTATTTTTTTTGGTGAATAAGTGTTGCCAGTAAGATAGAGGATATATTAAAATAAGATAAGAAACCAAGTACATAAGTCAAAAATTGTTGAGCTCAACCAATTACATAGCGTAGAGATAATCCTAAGCTACTGGACACAGTGTCAGAGGAATCTAAGTATCTTAGCCAATTCACTTGCTCTTTCCACTTGCGATGGGGATAGTTGATCCCCCTATTGACTAACAAAATAGGCAAAAGTTTCCATGTTATTCCTCCATATACCTTTCCTTTAGACCACCAAAGCTTGACCTACCACCTGATTTTTGTTAACTACAGCTGCATCAAAGACGCCAGCCATCAAACTATAGCTTGGTCATTTGTTGAAATTGGAAATGGCAGCCTTTGCTACATTCACCATGTTGGCTTTGACAAAACTGGTTGCCAGAAGTTTCCCACTACCTTTCCTCCCTAAGATCAGTATGGAATTCATTAGGAACTCTTTGTATATGAACCCATAATGGATATGATCTCTTCTGAAGACATGTGCCCTGATTACTTTCTAGATTGCTTCTATCATAGCCTTAGAACCTCTATTGAAGAGCCTCCTAATTTGTGCTTTTGGGTCTTCAACCACATTTTCTTCTTGTTCCTCTTCATCATTCTCATTTTCTCCTTCTTTTTCATCCTCCTCATCTTCGTCCTCTTCCCCGCTTCCATCCTCATCATCCTCTAACTCTTCATCTTGGAAAATGCAAATGTAATTAATCGACATCTTGTTTGCCATGTCGATTGTGAGAATTGTCGATCCAGTAGCTCCCCCTTTATAATTAAATTGTGAATGTTCCTGAGAAGAGTTGAGTTGCAACCAATGCATGTGACTCCTTACATCTCAAATCTTAGAGAATCAATTTGTCCTCCTAAATCAGATCTTTCATGGAAAAATACAGTCTACACCTTCTTAATTTGAATGACAACCTATCAAACCATCCCAATCTTTGTTTCAATTCTTGAGAAGGGCATATTCACCAATTGTGCTTGGCAAGGACTTGTAGAGTTTGAGTCCAGTTGGAGCCTTTGGCATGCTAAGATGCCAAAAGCGGGCCAAGTAGCTCCTTAACTGTTTTGTACCAGAAATAATTTTGGCACCCCACCCAAGGTGCCCTATAAGAAGTCTAATGATTTGATGTTAGTTATGCAATTTCCCATCCTAAGCGAATTTCTAACTGTAGATAATTGTTTGTTCTTACATGGACCCACCGTCGATTCCTTTGGTGTCCTTCTGTCTAAACAACCCAATTTCTTTTTAGATTTTTGATGGGCGTTGTGATCCTAGGAATTTAAGTTTGAAATGACAGGACCTATTGCTTTGTTTTGTGCTTGAAGGGAAACCTCTTCGCCTATATCACCTACAAGATTCGTTGTAGGGGTGCTGCCCACTATAATTTCTTCCTGATTTGAATTAGTCTCTTGACCATGAGAGCCATGAATGTCAGTGTCTAGAGGAGTACAAGGCTGCAAATTGACCTTGCCCTCAGCATTCCATTATGGATTATTAGGAATTTTCCTTCCCTTTGGGCATGTGTCTTGGTAGTGGCTACGACTGCAACAATTTAAGCAGAAGTATCGCCTTTCTTCAATCTCCAATTTCTACATCCTTTGATAATCCTTTGTGTGTAGAATGATATCATCTAGAATCTTTTAAATGGTTGCCACAATAATTCAAGTGAACAGATATGAATTGCTATTGAAGAGGTCTACATCAATAGATATAACCATTCCTAGTGATTGCCCAATTTTAAAAAGACAATCCTCAATCCAAAATTCTGGTGGAAGATTGTATAATCTGATCCATTTGGGTTCATTATACGGATTGTATTTTGTTAGATCAGAATTTGGTGCCATTTCTGCATGTAAATTTCCCCCTATTTGATAATGCACTAGATTTGCCAAATTTCTTCCACCCATTCCTTAACTTGATTTTTTCTGAGCTTCGGCCTGATGAAGCAACAAATTAGAGAAGTCTCAGATAAAACTTTAGCTTCTTTTTTTCTTTCTTCTACAACATCAATCCAGAGGGAGGGCTTCATCAAAGCTTCACATTTGCTCACCATTTTTTGATTTCTTTGAAAGTATAAAAGGATAAGTTATATTTGTTACCATAAATATTGTCAAAGTTATCAAACTCAATCAATAAACCAATAATTTCAATAGAAATTGTAAGTAACAAAGATCAAATAACAAAGAACAAACCATGCAAACCTTGCTACTTTACTGCTTCCATTGTTCGCCTAGTCTCAATCGATCTTTGTATGTGAATTGAAGCCCTCAGAAGATGCACTTCCTTGCTTTATTTTTCGAGATGACAATGGAGAGATGGCTATGATACTTTTTGGTAATGAAGGTGAGCTTCAATACAATAAGAGGGTGATCGCAAGATATGGATGGATTTGGGTGCCAAAGGCACACTGTAATTCCTGCAGAGTAATGATACTAAAATCTTGGATCAATGAAATGGAGGAAGAAGGTTCAATTTATAGACTCGTGAGAGAGAAGATCAACAGTATAGAAAGAACGAGAAGATCAATGGTATAGAAACTTTGAGAGGATGTGCATGAATAGAAAGAAGACAAGTGTCACACAAAAGTTGTTTTGTTTGAGTTAACTACTTTCTTTTATAAACATAAGATATGCTTTCATAAATTAGAATGTTTTTTTCTAATTTAAGAGATATTGATAAAAATAAGGTTGATTGAGTCAGTTAAATCAACTTGTGATTTGCTTTTGCATGATTTGGGAGAAATTAAATAATAAATTATTTAATTTTGTGTGCATGAAGAAGAAGACTCATTTTTAGAAGATTTGGAAGATTTTTAGAAGATAAGAAAGCAAATTAAATAAATAAATTTATTTAATTGTTGTGCATGATTTGGAAGAATAAATAAAATATTTGATTGTATTTTATTTTTAGAGATTGAGAGGATTTAAATAAATTTGGTTGTTTTATTTAAATTTGGAAGAAGAAATGACTTAATTAAATAATTAAGAATTATTTAATTATTTGGAAGAATTTAATTAAATAAAGAATTTATTTAATTTTAAATTTAGAAGAGGTAATTAAATATTTTGATATTTAATTAATTTAGAGGAATATGAATCGAATAAATGAATTTGTTTATTTATTTATTGATAGAGGAATTAAGATCAAATAAATATTAAGAATATTTATTTAGACTGAGTCGTGTCATTTTTAGGCATATGCATTTTGCCCCTCTTTGATGTGATGTTCAAGATGATGAGATTTGTGTCAAGTACCATCATTTCAAGGAAGCTGAGGTATGGATAGAAGAAAAAAAAGATGGTAATGGAAAGATATGATGAGGGAGATTGGACAAGAGAGTTTCGAGGGTGTGAGACAGACAATCTCACAATGAAGAAGGTGGAAGGACAAGGTTAAGGTGAAGAAAAAGGTTGAAGAAAGAGCCAAATGATACATGATGCAAGATAGAATGATAACACACACAAGCAAGTAAGAAAGTATGCACAAATGATACAAGAACAAATAAGGTATTGCCCCTGTCAAGCAGTAAACCAATGAATAATCGATATGGATTGATAATAGTGTTGTCATGGCAGGGAATGATAGATCCCTAGAACAACACGATAGATAGTGTCTGGTTTTAGGAAATGAAACATGTCATGTAAGACGTGTGTGTTGGCCTGATTTTGTCAATGCAACATCCTATATAAGACAATTGATTGATTATAATTGACTGAGTTGGTTTACAACCAGACAAGGATCAAGACCACTGATTGTGATTGGATCATTTGACAAGATTGACTTGACGCAATTGGTATGGATTGAGGATAGAGTTGCATTTGGATCATTGCTCAGATTTGACTAAATGATAGATAGAAGACTGACTGATAGAAGAATGACTCAATAAAAGGACTCACAAGCTTTTGTTTGTAAAACATTGATACTCTGCATAGAATTTTTATTGCATGGGATATGGATGCTTTGTGAATGCAAATGGATATGGACATGAGATGCAATTGGATACGATATGGATATGGATATAGATGCAATTGGATACGTTAGGGGTGTGAAAATAGTTTTTCCATCTTGATATTGCAAGTATTTTGAAGTTCTTATTTCGTCATTGGGCAATTTTTTTGGTAATTTTTCCAAATGTTGTAAGTTAATACAAGCATCTAGGTATAATTAAACTGAGATGACCTGAGTATCGCTTACATGGATTTTGATTTACTAAGTTAATACAAGAATCTAGGTATAATTGAACCGAGATGACCTAAGTATTTCTTGCATATCAACAGACAAGGATTGCCCCCTTTCATGTTAGACCTCTAAAGTCCTTGATGATCTTTTGTTGATCATGTCGTTAGACAAAAGTCGTCACATTAGTAAAGATTGATCCATAAACAACAAACAAATAAAATGATTATGCCCTATCATAGCATCTCTAGTTTTTGACATCCTCAAGTAGCACAGGAAGACATAATAACAAAAATCAAGACTTTGTAAGTTAACCTGATCACAAACACAAAATATTCTTACATTAGATGTGTTTTCCTTGCCATAATTTGGATAGAATCAGTGTGAGTGTGTAGGTACTTGTTTTCTTTGCTTTGGATAGGTTGATGCCTTGCGTCATGATTTCTTCTTGGAAATGGGTCTTTGCTTGTGTTTGCATGCATGCTTGGTAAAAAAAACCCTAAGGGACTGACCTAGTGCCTCGGGGGCACATTGCTAAATGGCCTTGCCTACGTGATGATGCAGAGGAAATGTAGTTTGGGGACTTGGACTATGGATGGACTAGAGGATAGATGACAAGATAGGGGATGGATGGGAAGTGAAGCCTCGGGGGCGCATTGATAATGGCCTTGCCTACATGACAACGCGGAAGCAATGTAGTTCAGGAGGATAAGGCACTAACGATAGACGTTGCACTAGGCTAACACGGTGGATAGGATGATTGGACAATAATTTTGGATAGCCTTAATGCTAGATACTGATGACAAGGAAAACACCATGGATAGGCAGATGGATGGGAAATAGTAGATAGAAGGAACACACGTGGAAAAGGGGAAGGATGTGATCACCAAGAACTAAGTCGCATAGGAATAACGTAGGTTTTGACATGATAAAACTTATGACAAAGGAGGATGAGAGGAGTGGATTGTTTTTAAAAAGACAAGGTATATCAAGCATGCTTCAACATTTTGTCCCCATATCTGTATCAAGATCAAAAGAGGAAGGGAGGATGGATGGACTAGACAATATAGGTATGCAATGGATAGAAGGATAGGATAGGAAATGCTATGGAAGGAAACTGATAGGAGAAAAGTGATATGCTAATGAGACAAGGTGCCCCCAAGTGTAAGTGATGTAGAAGACCAACTTACACACAACACCTATTTGCCAAGTTTTCATCATGGTACCTATCCAAGGCACCTATTTGCCAGATTTTCACCGTTGGATGAAGGGACTTCTCTTTTCTTTTTTCAATATTTTTTCTTTTTTTTGGAATATTTGGATGGGAGAAGGTGGATACAGATGAGAGGAACTCAAGCATCTGGCTTCATGAAGGTGATAGTGTCCCACTAGAAATGCATGTCATCATACGGATCATGCTAAATGTTGCTATGCTCATAGATGCTAGTAAGGATCGCATGAAAGGAATACAAAGTAGGTAGATAGCGGATAATGGAAGGTGCGATAGTGGACTGTGATGTGGATAATGCATGACTTATGTATGGATGGAGGGAAGGCTCATACAAAAGCATGGACCATAGGAGTAGAATGGGGAAGATATGTAGGATAATAGTGGTAGGAAGGGGATGTGGAAGTATATAGGAATGTTGTGGGATGAAAGGGAATCATGACCTATTGGAGTCCAGGACAACATTGAGAGGGGGCTGAATCAATGTTGTATAAATTTTATAATTTTAATCCTTTTGACTTACAGGATAAAGAGAGAGAAAGACAAAGTTATTTATTAACTCACAGATGTATAATTATAAATTGAAGGCATGAATTAGGACATTAAACATAGATCATGAAAACACATAAGAAATATAACACAAGATATGATGAGTGGAAAACCCTCAAGGGGAATAAAAACCACTCTAAAACTGCCTCACTGGCTTATTCAAAACCTCACTAGTTACATGAAGGTCTCACTAACCAAGCAAGCCTCACTGGCTACAGAGAAGCCTCACTGGCTACAATATGTGTCTCACTGACAAATGTAAGGTATCACTGACCTACAAGCCTCACTAGCATACAGAAAGTCTCACTGACATTTTTACAAACACTTTGGGTCCACATACAAATCTTATCATAGGATTACCCTGTTTCAATCAAGTGCAAAACCTTATACCTCCCCTTTATATTTCACAACAAATTCACTACAAAATTATATTCATCAATCTGTGTAAAAGAAACAAATCATAAAAACAAATTCTCTATGATAATTCCTGCACCATCTCTGTAATCACATCTCTGATCATCTGATTATATTTGTAAACTCTTCATCTCTTTGCTCATCTTCTTCTCTCTGTCAAAACATGATCTCACATACACAATGACACACACACCTCAATCTGGAACCTGCAAAAATAAATCATATAAATCTTCTTCAAAATCCTTCATATTACTCTTCTATCTGATAACAAATTCATCTCCTTTATTTTTGTTTTTCATTATCTTCATCTCAAAACTCTTCAACTTCTTCATCTTTGCAAAAACCATCTCCAAACAAAAATTAGAACATAAAAAAATTAAACCCCATTCAAATTCAAATGCTCTTCATATTCTTCTTCAAAAAATCTTCTTCAACAATCTCCAAACCTTTCACCTTCTGTGCACAAACAATTCATCTAGAACAATATTGTGAATGGAAAAAAAAACTTCATAAAAAACTCTCCAATTAAATCTTCACAAATCTAATTAAAACAATCATATCTTGCCTCTCCAATCTCCATAAAGATTTAGAAATAAATCTTCTACCTTTAAAAAAAATCAAAAACCCCCTTACAAATAACTCAGGTCCTTCAAAATAGGAGTTTGTAAAAAGTTTCCTAAATTCAAATCATACTCCACAAAAACCTCCATAAAAGTCTCCTTTAGAAAAGACTAAAAATAGTCTAAAAAGAATCTAATGATCTTCTTTTTAAAATACGAACTCCTTTTCAAAATCCATACCCCACACATATTTGTGCTCACTTTTTATGATTTTTGGTGCTTATTCTTTAAACATCAAATAAGGAGATACAAAAAGTTTTTTTAAATTTAAGACCAAATCCATAAATATGGCATAATTCGCACTCCTTAAAAACCTTACTCAATGCATATTTAAACAAAGCTTTTAAATGATTTTCATTCTCCTTCGAATATGCATCGAGCACATGCTCCCATTCGAATACCCTTTGAATATGCTCATTTCAAAAAGATTGCCTTGACCACCGGTGGTAACTAGGAGTTGGGGCTAGTGACCAAACATTGTGCACCACATAATGTGTTCACTTAAGTGAACCTTACTTTCTATAACAAGTCAATGTTAATTTAAAACATAAAGTGCACATTATATTCGACGGTGTAGGGAAAGAAATAAACTCTTGGAAAATGCTGATAGAAATATCATATCAACCTCTCTATCTTGCATTTGAAACCCCTTTGTAAACTCCAAACATCATGAACCCCTATTAAAGCTTACTCAACTCAACCATGAACAAGTCTGATAAGGTATGATAAAGCATGAATTCTATGATGAGGCATGAATACCTTTCACGTTATCATGTAAGATCAACCAAACTAGGGAATACCATGACACCATCAAACACCTTGTGAACCAAGATATCCTTTGACATCAATGTGATAAGCAATGAAGCATAATCAACAAATTCTATCATAGTGAAACACCCTTCTATGATAATGAACAACTTCTGATGAACACAACTCTGCCTTCAATTCAATGAACTCCTAATGATGTGATTCAATCAACATCCTGAAATGAGACCATGAGCATCATGAAGTAAACAACTCCTGAATGAGCAATCCCATGATGAAAACTTTGAATATCCACTGATCCTAATGACAACTCTTGTCAATACCAACACCTTTTTGACATCAATGACAATCTACTTTCATCAATCTCCCCCTTTGTCATTGATGTAAAAACTACCTGATACTCTATTTCTTTCTCCCCCTTTTTGACATATGATGACAAAGACTATTAACCCCCCTGAGAAAAATAACTCATATAGATCATTAGCAAGCGACTAGAAAAGTATGATGATATCAATCAACTCTCATTTCTTGAATCACAAGCACTATTAGTGACCTTGTCATCCTTCATACCAACCAAGAATTGAAATACCACTTACCCAGGTCTTTGATACCTTCTATTCCTCTGAAAATTTAAGGCACTGATCACATTTACAATTTGCTGTCCAAAACTTATTTTGGGAGTGCTGTCCTTGTTCATCTGCATATTGAATAATTTTTCAACTTGATAGCAACAATTCATCATGAAGCATAGGTCTTGAAAGCAACATCATGTGAGGCACACCAACCAAAGCATCAAACCATTGTTATAAATTGCCCATTGATTGTACCATATTCTGCACAATACCACTTCTTGACACAACACAAATATGAAGATGAAAACTAATATCAATGAAATCTTATGAACACTTCTTTTGACAAACTCCTGATGAGATCACTTGATTGCAAAACAAATTTTTATGCCAAACAATTCTTTCACAATTATCAACCCCTTTTTGACAAATCTCGAAAAATCCCCCAACCAATGAAGACATAAAATTGACTTCTTTGAAAAGACTCATATGAACTGACCTCCATGCAAAGATATCAAAAACACACCAACACTTATGATGAACAATAATGTAGGCTGAACAAGCAATATTATGATGATGAAGACAATTCATCATAATATTCACAACTCATGATGACCACTCTAGAGATGACATTAACAAGCTTTCCAAGATTGACAATCAACCCGCAACCAATTTACTTCTATACACACATCTTGACATGATAAAGAATGCAAACCATTTGAAGAAATGAAGATTATCTTGATGAAGACCATCCTCTTATTCCTGTACAAGATACCTTTTTGCAACACAATGTCAAATCTGATATATACATAACCATTATCAATACTTTTGCAAAACCAAATGTAGAGACATGTGTAATGAATTAACTTCTTCCATTTTTAACCTCCTAAGACTTATTTGGGGATAATTGATAAGACATGAACAACTCCCCCTAACTTCATGCCATGTGTTATGCAACTAACGAAGTGACTTGTGCAAG
Organism: Cunninghamia lanceolata; assembly: GCA_027924645.1. Classification (NCBI taxonomy): domain Eukaryota; kingdom Viridiplantae; phylum Streptophyta; class Pinopsida; order Cupressales; family Cupressaceae; genus Cunninghamia; species Cunninghamia lanceolata. Next base: position 15,751,937 of record BSBN01001121.1, on the reverse strand, counting down.
ATGCAGAAGTTTAGAATTTATTTTTTCATGATCTTGTTTCTGCTTCCAAGCTTTCACAGATTCTTTCTTCTGTCAAGATTTCTTCACCCAAACATTTTCAACCTTTTTCTTTTTCCAACCTTTCAAACCAGGCGATGCTATTCTTTCATACATTATGCAACTATATGCTTTGCGACCAAGAGAATTGCACTTGAAACACACAATATTAGTATTCCTTATTGAAGCCAATTGATTTCTTCTGCAATTAACTGTTTTCTGTCTAAAGTGATTACAGGTATAACAATAACCAAAAAATGAATAATTATACCTATACATATATGCTTGCCTTACTGGAGCAGTTCTTCTCCTTTGATTGTACATTTTTCTTTCAGGAGCAACATGATGAAGATCAATTTTTCTTCTAGGAGTATCTCTAGCTTTAGAAGACTCTCCTATTTCAAAACCAAGTCCAAAAGTATCCCCATGTTATTTTTGTTTTCCCAACATCTCATTTAACTTGCTTATGCTCTCTTTAAATTTTAGATTCTTTTCTAATTGCTTCTTAACATCCTCAAGATCTTTTCTCAAAGAAACTATTTCCCCTTCAAGTTTTTGACATTCAAGTGATTTAACTTCTAACTCTAACTTTGTTACATTAGCTATTCTCTTAGCTTCCTCAATCTCTATTTTCAAACTGGTGATTAATTTATCTGATTCACCTTCTTGATTCCTCAAATCTATAATCAGGTTTCTAGCATCTTCATGGTCTATAAGAGTTTTATGTTTTAAGTCTTTTTATTGTTGCAGCTGCCACATTAATCTTTGGTTCTCTTTTTTGTATTTCTTAACTTCACCCAAAGCACACATAAGTTCTCCTTCTACATCAATTTCAAATTCTTGTTCATCATATTCCTGATGATAGTTTTCTTCTGAATTTGATTGAGTCTCAACTTCTTCATGTGATTGTCTTCTTTCATTGTCACTTTCTTTAGATACCAAGTTGTCCTCTTCTACACCATCATCTTGATAAATTCTTATCAATTTCTTCCACATATCCTGAGTTGTTTCACACTGTACAACTTTATAAGAAATATCATTAGATAGAGCAGATAATATGGCCTTCTTTGCAATATGATTACACTCAAGAGCTTCTTTGTCATTTGCAGTAACACAATACCCATTCTCAACTGACATCAAAACACCATATCCTAAAGAGGATAAATAAATCTGCATTCTAACATACCAAATAGAAAAGTCTGAACCATCAAAGAGAGGAACTCTAGAAAACTCCTTTTCTATTTTAATACCTGATTCAGATTGAACATTTTGATCAACATCTAAATTTGATAGAGACTGCACCTTTTGATCAGAACAAGACTTGACATTTCTCATGTTTTTATTTCTATTGCACTTACCCGTTGAACTCCACACACAAGACCTGCCCAAACCAATTAATCTTGAAAAGGGAACCTACACTCTAATAGCACTTGTTGGAGTCTAGGACAACACTAAGAGGGGGAGGTGAATCATTGCTGTATAAATTTTACAATTTTAATCCTTTTGACTTATAGGATAAAGATAGAGAAAGACAGTTATTTATAACTCACAGATGTACAATTATAAGATTGAAGGCATGAATCAAGACATTAAACATAGATCATGAAGACACATAAGAAATATAACACAAGATATGATAAGTGGAAAACCCTCAAGGGGAATAAAAACCACTCTGAAACTGCCTCACTGGATTATTCAAAACCTCACTGGTTACATGAAGGTCTAACTAACCAGACAAGCCTCACTAGCTACAAAGAAGCCTCATTGGCTACAATATGTGTCTCACTGACAAATGTAAGGTCTCACTGACCTGCAAGCCTCACTAGTATACAAAAAATCTCACTGAAATTTTTACAAACACTTTGGGTCCACATACAAATCTTATCAGAGGATTACCCTGTTTCAATCAAGTGCAAAACCTTATACCTCCCCTTTATCTTTTAGAACAAATTCACTACAAAATTATATTCTTCAATCTATGCAAAAGAAACAAATCATAAAAACAAATTCTCTTTGTGATAATTCCTGCACCATCTCTGTAACTACATCTCCAATCATCTGATCATCTGATTATATTTGCAAACTCTTCACCTCTCTGCTCATCTTCTTCTATCTGTCAAAACATGATCTCACATACACAATGACACACACACCTCAATCTGGAACCTACAAAAATAAATCATATAAATCTTCTTCAAAATCCTTCATATTCCTCTTCTATCTGATAACAAATTCATCTCCTTTCTTTTTATTTTTCATTATCTTCATCTCAAAACTCTTCAACTTCTTCATCTCTACAAAAACCATCTCAAAAAAAAAATTAGAACATAAAAAAATAAAACCCCATTCAAATTCAAATGCTCTTCATATTCTTCTTCAAAAAATCTTCTTCAACAATCTCCAAACCTTTCACCTTCTGTGCACAAACAATTCATCTAAAACAATATTGTGAATGGAAAAAAAAAACTTCATAAAAAACTCTCCAATTAAATCTTCACAAATATAATTAAAACAATCATATCTTGCCTCTCCAATCTTCATGAAGATTTAGAAATAAATCTTCTGACTTTTAAAAAAATCAAAAACCCCCTTACAAATAGCGTAGGTCCTTCAAAATAGGAGTTTGTAAAAAGTTTCCTAAATTCAAATCATGCTCTACAAAAATCTCCATAAAAGTCTCCTGTAGAAAAGACTAAAAATAGTCTAAAAAGAATCTAATGATCTTCTTTTTAAAATATGAACTCCTTTTCAAAATCCATACCCCACACATATACATGCCCACTTTTTATGATTTTTGGTGCTTATTCTTTAAACATCAAATAAGGAGATACACAAAGTTTTTTTAAATTTAAGACCAAAGCCATAAATATGGCATAATTCACACTCCTTAAAAACCTTACTCAATGCATATTTAAACATAGTTTTTTAATGATTTTCATTCTCCTTTAAATATGCATTGAGCACATGCTCCCCTTCAAATACCCTTCGAATATGCTCATTTCAAAAAGATTACCTTTACCACCGGTGGTGACTAGGAAATGGGGCCAATGACCAAACGTTGTGCACCACAAAATGTGTTCACTTAAGTGAACCTTACCTGCTATAACAAGTCATCGTTAATTTAAAACATAAAGAGCACATTATATTCGATGGTCTAGGGAAAGAAATAAACTCTTAGGTTTGAAAGCATGATTAGGATTTAGTAGATGAATTTAGAGATTTAAAACTCTGATCTTATGACTTCTAACATCTGCAACATGAACCTGCATCTGCATCTGCATTTGATCAAAAACACCTGTATTTGAATTGGGGAAAATGTTGATAAAGATATCATATCAACCTCTCTGTCTTGCATTTGAAACCCCTTTGTAAACTCCAAACATCATGAAACCCTATTAAAGCTTACTCAACTCAACCATGAACAAGTCTGATAAGGTATGATAAAGCATGAATGCTATGATGATGCATGAATACCCTTCACATTATCATGTAAGATCAACCAAACTAGGGAATACCATGACACCATCAAACACCTTGTGAGCCAAGATATCCTTTGACATCAATGTTATAAGCAATGAAGCATAATGAACAACTTCTATCATAGTGAAACACCCTTCTATCATAATGAACAATTTCTAATGAACATAACTCTACCTTCAATTCAATGAACTCCTAATGGTGTGACTCAATCAACATCCTAAAATGAGACCATGAGCATCATGAAGTAAACAACTCCTAAATGAGCAATCCCATGTTGAAAAATTTGAATATCCACTGATCCTGATGACAACTCATGTCAATACCAACACCTTTTTGACATCAATGACAATCTACTTTCATCAATCTCCCCCTTTTTTGTTAATGGAAAAACTACCTGATACTCTATTTCTTTCTCCCCTTTTTTGACATATGATGACAAAGACTATTAACTCCCCCTGAGAAAAATAACTCATATAGATCATTAGCAAGAGACTAGCAAAGTATGTTGATATCAATCAACTCTCATTTCTTGAATCACAAGCACTATTAGTGACCTTGTCATCCTTCATACCAACCAAGAATTGAAATACCACTTACCCAAGTCTTTGATACCTTCTAGTCCTTTGAAAATTTAAGGCACTGATCACATTTGCAATTTGCTGTCCAAAACGTATTTTGGGAGTGCTATCCTTGTTCATCTGCATATTGAACAATTTTTCAACTTGATAGAAACAATTAATTATGAAGCATAGGTCCTAAAAGCAACATCATGTGAGGCACACCAACCAAAGCATCAAACCATTGTTATAAATTGCCCATTGACTGTACCATATTCTGCACAATACCACTTCTTGACACAACACAAATATGAAGATGAAAACTAATATCAGTGAAATCTTATGAGCACTTCTTTTGAGAAACTCCTGATGGCATCACTTGATTGCAAAACAAATTTTTATGCCAAACAATTCTTTCACAATTATCAACCCCTTTTTGACAAATCTCCAAAAATCTCCCAACCAATGAAGGCATAAAATTGACTTCTTTGAAAAGACTCATATGAACTGACCTCCATGCAAAGATATCAAAAACACATCAACACTTATGATGAATAATAATGTAGGCTCAACAAGCAATATTATGATGATGAAGACAATTCATCATAATATTCACAACTCATGATGATCACTCTAGAGATGACATTAACAAGCCTTCCAAGATTAACAATAAACCTGCAACCAATTTACTTCTGTACACACATCTTGATATGATAAAGAATGGAAACCATCTGAGGATATGAAGATTATCTTGATGAAGACCATCCTCGTGTTCCTACACAAGATACCTTTTTGCAACACAATGTCCAATATGATATATACATAACCATTATCAGTACTTTTGCAAAACCAAATGTAGAGACATGTGCAATGAATTAACTTCTTCCATTTAACCTCCTAAGACTTATTTGGGGATAATTGATAAGACATGAAAAACTCCCCCTAACTTCATGCCATGTGTTATGCAACTAATGAAGTGACTTGTGCAAGATGCACAAGTTTAGAATTTATTTTCTCTTAATCTTGTTTCTGCTTCCAAGTTTTCACAGATTCTTTCTTTTTGTCGAGATTTCTTCACCCAAACCTTTTCAACCTTTTTCTTTTTCCAACCTTTAAAACTAGGTGTTGCTATTCTTTCATACATTTTGCAACTATATGCTTTGTGACCAGGAGAATTGCACTTGAAACACACAATATGAGCATTCCTTATTTAAGCCAATTGATTTCTTTTAAAATTAACTACTTTGTGTCCAAAGTGATTTCATGTATAACAATAAACAAAAAATGAGTAATTATACCTATACATATATGCTTGCCTTACTCGAGTAGTTCTTCTCCTTTGATTGTACATTTTTCTTTCAGGAGCAACACAATGAAGATCAATTTTTCTTCTAGGAGTATCTCTAGCTTTAGAAGACTCTCCTTTTTCATAACCAAGTCCAAAAGTATCCCCATGTTTTTTTTGTTTTCCCAACATCTCATTTAACTTGCTTGTGCTCTCTTCAAATTTTAGATTCTTTTCTAATTGCTTCTTAACATCCTCAAGACCTTTTCTCAAAGAAACTATTTCCCCTTCAAGTTATTGACATTCAAGTGATTTAGCTTTTAACTCTAACTTTGTTACATTAGTTATTATCTTAGCTTCCTCAACCTCTGTTTTCAAACTGGTGATTAATTTATCTAATTCACCTGCTTGATTCCTCAAATCTATTATCAAGTTTCTAGCATCTTCAAGGTCTGTAAGAGCTTTATCTTTTAAGTCTTTTTCTTGTTGCAGCTACCACATTAATCTTTGGTTCTCTTTTTTGTATATCTTAACTTCACCCAAAGCAAACATAAGTTCTCCTTCTAAATCAATTTCAAATTCTTGTTCATCATATTCCTGATGATAGTCTTCTTTTGAATCTGATTGAGTCTCAACTTCTTCATGTGATTGTCTGCTTTCATTGTCACTTTCTTTAGACACCAAGTTGTCCTCTTCTACACCATCATCTTGATAAATTCTTATCAATTTCTTCCACATATCCTGAGATGTTTCACACTGTACAACTTTACAAGAAATATCATTAGATAGAGTAGATAATATGGCCTTCTTTGCAATATGATTACATTCAAGAGCTTCTTTGTCATTTATAGTAACACAATACTGATTCTCAACTGACATCAAAACACAATATGCTAAAGAGGATAAATAAATCTGCATTCTAACATACCAAATAGAAAAGTCTGAACCATCAAAGAGAGGAACTCTAGAAAACTCCTTTTCTATTTTAATACTTGATTCAAATTGAACATTTTGATCAACATCTAAATTTGATAGAGACTGCACCTTTTGATTAGAATGAGACTTGACATTTCTCATGTTTTATTTCTTTTGCACTTACCCATTGAACTCCACACACAAGACTTGCCCAAACTAATTAAGCTTCAAAAGGGAACCTATGCTCTGATACCACTTGTTGGAGTCTAGGACAACACTAAGAGTGGAGGTGAATCAGTGTTGCATAAATTTTACAATTTTAATCCTTTTGACTTACAGGATAAAGAGAGAGAAAGACAAAGTTATTTATTAACTCATAGATGTACAATTATAAGATTGAAGGCATGAATCAGGACATCAAACACAGATCATGAAGACACATAAGAAATATAACACAAGATATGATGAGTGGAAGACCCTCAAGGGGAATACAAACCACTCTGAAACTGCCTCACTAGCTTATTCAAAACCTCACTGGTTACATGAAGGTCTCACTGACCAGGCAAGCCTCATTGGCTACAAAGAAGCCTCACTAGCTACAATATGTGTCTCACTGACAAATGTAAGGTTTGAATCACCTACAAGCCTCACTGGCATACAAAAAGTCTCACTGCCATTTTTACAAACACTTTGGGTCCACATACAAATCTTATCATAGGATTACCCTGTTTCATTCAAGTGCAAAACCTTATACCTCCCCTTTATCTTTCACAACAAATTCAATACAAAATTATATTCTTCAATCTGTGCAAATGAAACAAATCATAAAAACAAATTCTCTTTGTGATAATTCCTGCACCATCTCTGTAATCACATCTCCAATCATCTGATCATCTGATTATATTTGCAAACTCTTCATCTCTCTGCTCATCTTCTTCTCTCTGTCAAAACATGACCTTACATACACAATGACACACACACCTCAATCTGGAACCTGCAAAAATAAATCATATAAATCTTCTTCAAAATCTTTCATATTCCTCTTCTATCTGATAACAAATTCATCTCCTTTATTTTTGTTTTTCATTATCTTCATCTCAAAACTCTTCAACTTCTTCATCTCTGCAAAAACCATCTCCAAAAAAAAATTAGAACATAAAAAAATAAAACCCCATTCAAATTCAAATGCTCTTCATATTCTTCTTCAAAAAATCTTCTTCGACAATCTCCAAACATTTCACCTTTTGTGCACAAACAATTCATCTAAAACAATATTGTGAATGGAGAAAAAAAACTTCATAAAAAACTCTCCAATTAAATCTTCACAAATCTAATTAAAACAATCATATCTTGCCTCTCCATTCTCCATGAAGATTTAGATATAAATCTTCTGCCTTTTATAAAAATCAAAAACCCCCTTACAAATAGATCAGGTCCTTCAAAATAGGAGTTTGTAAAAAGTTTCCTAAATTCAAATCATGCTCCACAAAAATCTCCAAAAAAGTCTCCTTTAGAAAAGACTAAAAATAGTCTAAAAAGAATCTAATGATCTTCTTTTTAAAATATGAACTCCTTTTCAAAATCCATACCCCACACATATTCATGCCCACTTTGTACGATTTTTGGTGCTTATTCTTTAAACATCAAATAATGAGATACACAAAGTTTTTTTAAATTTAAGATCAAAGCTATAAATATGGCATAATTCACACTCCTTAAAAACCTTACTCAATGCATTTTTAAACATAGATTTTTAATGATTTTCATTCTCCTTCGAATATGCATCGAGCACATGCTCTCCTTCGAATACCCTTCGAATATGCTCATTTCAAAAAGATTACCTTGACCACCAGTGGTGACTAGGAGTTGGGGTTGGTGACCAAACATTGTGCACCACATATTGTGTTCACTTAAGTGAACCTTACTTGTTATAACAAGTCATCGTTAATTTAAAACATAAAGTGCACATTATATTCAATGTTGTAGGGAAAGAAATAAACTCTTAGGTTTCAAAGCATAATTAGGATTTAGTAGATGAATTTAGAGATTTAAAACTCTGATCTTATGACTTCTAACATCCACAACATGAACCTACATCTGCATCTGCATTTGATAAAAAACACCTGTATCTGAATTGTGGAAAATGCTGATAGAGATATCATATCAACCTCTCTGTCTTACATTTGAAACCCCTTTGTAAACTCCAAACATCATGAACCCCTATTAAAGCTTACTCAACTCAACCATGAACAAGTCATAAACTATGAACAAGTCTGATAAGGTATGATAAAGCATGAATGTTATGATGATGCATGAATACCCTTCACATTATCATGTAAGATCAACCAAACCAGGGAATACCATGACACCATCAATCACCTTGTGATCCAAGATATCCTTTGACATCAATGTGATAAGCAATGAAGCATAATAAACAGCTTCTATCATAGTGAAACACCCTTCTATCATAATGAATAACTTCTGATGAACACAACTCTACCTTCAATTCAATGAACTCCTAATGATGTGACTCAATCAACATCCTGAAATGAGACCATGAGCATCATGAAGTAAAAAACTCTTGAATGAGTAAGCCCATGATGAAAACTTTGAATATCCATTGATCCTGATGACAACTTCTATCAATATCAACACCTTTTTGATATCAATGACAATCTACTTTCATCATGACCAACGGTTGCACATACCGTGATAAACATTGAAGCTGATGATAGGAGGGTGGTGTAGGAAGAAATGGAGATTTTTGCGTGGTGGATGGGAAATTTAGGTACTTAGGGACCCACATAGACTAAGTATTTTTTCTAATTTTTGCTTGTCATGTGGGATGGAAGAATTGGAGATTTTTGGATGAAATGGGATTTTTAGATGGAAGATGAGAAAGTGGATGCCCCATTTGACTTGATGGCTCTTTTCTTAGGTACCCAAACCATTTTTATTGTAGACGTTACCTGTGAAGGTATGGGCTTGTGTATATGCAGCTTTTGTGTAGCTTCTAATGTAATTACTTGTTGCTTGGGGACCCACACCTTTTTTAGTTTTGTATTGAGATGTGTGTGTGTATGTAGCTTTTGAGATGGGTTTTTAGTTGATTCTTGGCTTTTGTATCCTAGGTCATGAGGACCTTTAGGTTTTTTGAATTTATAGGTAGAGGCATCCAAATTTTTTCTGTTAAATCCTCTGGGTATGGTGGAAATGAGATTTGTGGAAGCTCGTTGTTTAGACAACATGTGCATTTATTGGCCATGATTGGGATTTTTAGAGGATTTATGAATGGATAGATAAGGTGTTGGAAGAAGTGGTGGTAAAATAATTGGAGGGGTGTTAGGAGTTGGAAGTAACAGAGGTAGATTGGATGGTGGAAGGTGTATGGTCACATGCTTCTAGGACGTATATGATAAGGGAGGTGGAATGGCGACATATGTTTTGGGGATATGGTAGGGTTTGTGCTGGAAAGTGGTGGATTTAAGAGGAGTGGAGGAAGTACCAACATCTTGAGATTGTTCACCTTGGGGTGTGTATCCAAGGCCATATGAGCGAGGAGGAACATTGACATGGATGGGCTCCAAAATACCTTGTTCATGAAGGCCTAAGCCTTTACATTGATAGTTCATATGCTAGAGTATGCGATGGACAGTGGGATTATGTATAGGTGGAACACTAGACATGAGTTCCTTATTGGGTGGAGAAGGTGAGATGGAGGACAAAGGTTTTTGGTGTTCTAAGGAAGAACATTCATGGATGAAGGTGGTAAGACCAAGGATACATGATGGGGGATTTGTAGCATGGTCAATAATGGAAGGTGGGGGATTATTATTGGTTTGATCTTCTATGCTTTCTTGGGAGGCAAGTGTGTCATCAAGGGAGGTGGAAGTTGTTGGATCATGGATAGGAGTACTGGAGGTTTTTTTCTCATGGATAGCTTTTTCATCAAAGATGATATCTTGATCATAGAAAAGATATAGGTTATGGAGAGGTTGGATTTGGATTTCTTCTTGCTCATGTATAGGATCAAGATGCTCATGGATAGCTTCTTCATCAAATATGATATCTTGATCATAGAAAAGATATAGGTTATGGATAGATTGGATTCAGATTTCTTCTTGCTCATGTATAGGATCAAGTTGCTCATGGATAGCTTCTTCATCAAAGATGATATCTTGATCATAGAAAAGATATAGGTTATGGATAGGTTGGATTTGGATTTTTTGATCTTGATTTAGACAAATGATTGATGTTTCCACATGTTATAAAGTATGCTCTTGACATAACTCTTGACGCGCTTGAATTGAAGTTGAGGTAGAAGACTCTTGGATAGGCTCCTGGTCAACAATATGAAGGTACAACAAACTTTGACTTTGGTTCATAGTATGAGGGTCTTCAATAAGCTCAAAGGGTTGTAGATTACATGAAGGGGTTAGAGTAATGGACATGCTTGAAGGCTCTTTGATAAGGTCAAGGACCAGAATTTGGGGACATGGTTGACTCTCTGCTTGGAGCTCTTGGATCACATCCTTCATAGGTGTATGGGTAGATGAATGAGTGGGTTTGGATTGTTCCACATCTTTTCTTTCACTTTTTGGTTTATAGAATAGTCTTTGGAGCCAATCATCAATGGATTCTTTTGGTGGTTTTGAGCTTGGGGAACTTGATGTCAGTGTTGGTGTAGGACTGGTATGCTTCAGGATATGTGTTCTAGGAGATGGTGAAGTAGGACTAGTAGACAGAGTGGTATACGATTTCCAACTTGAGGTGGTGCTTGCCTTGTCAAGAGTATCATTAAGACAGGAAAAGGATGTACGATTTTGGAGTGAGGTGTAGCTAGTACTGGCCTGTTCAACTTGTAAGATTGCCATTTCTTGTTGTATGGCTTGGAGTTCTTGAGCAATTGCTATATGATCTTGGAGCAAAGCACCTGAGTTTGATTGGAATTGCAGGTATTGGAGTTATTGAGCAATTATTTCTAATTGGGTTTCCATCTTCACATAAACTAACACAAGACTGAAAATGGGTACCCAGAAAGGTTGAAAACTTTCTCTAAAAAGATGTGGAAATGCTCATTGTTGCAGATGCGTAGCACTAAATGCACTGAAATAGAGAACAAATATGCAACAAGTTGGTGCAAAGGCGTAGCTCTGGTAAATGGTAAAAGCACAGTAACAGGTAGCAAATGCATAGGAAGTTGCAATAAATGTGCAACAGGTTGAAATGGATGCGCAGCTCTGGTTTTCTGATTATTTTTTGTAATTTTTTTGACACGTTTTTTAGTGTTTTTTGTTTCTTGGTTGCAAGTTGGTCTTTTGTTTTGATTTCTCAATTATGGCAAGTAAAACACAGCAAACACAAATAAGTTTTCATGATTTTTTTGATCTTTTTTTGGTAATTTTTGGAGTCTTTTTGACTCAAAAACAAGTACAAATCCTAGGCTGGCTGGGACAATATAACCTGAATTCTCACTATTTCTAGATGAGGCATCTTTAGGAGGTGATAATCGCCCTTCCCTGCACCGACTTATAGGGGTTTTTAGCTACTAAAAACAAAGGATGACTAGTAAGTGTAACTGTTCGAGTGGTTATACATGCGGTAACGCTACTTTTCGTTATGGACTCTCCCAGCCTTCAAGGGTTGTGCCATGGAGGGTTTAGGGGGAGGTTGGCTGTCGGTATAACACAACTTCACTCATTATTTGAAGCTTTTACTCCAAACACAATTTATTTATAGTGGCTTGGCAGAGCTTGGTTTTATCTTGTTACCACTTAAGGTCATTCCCACTTGGATAGAAGGATATCCAAGGGCAAGCCTCTCTAAAAGTTTAGCACATGCGAAATGATATGTCTGGTATTTTCGTCACCCAAGATAGGGGAGAGCATAGGCCTAGTAACATTCCAAAAAAATAAAAATAGTGGTTCTTTTCCCCTAATTAAAATAAAAAAGACTAAATGAGTTAGCTATTTGGGCACAAATGTGATTGTAGTTATCAATTGTCCCTTATGAAATTAAAGTGTTTGACATTCATGTCCATTGTCCCTTAAGAAAGCAATATGTTCCTAAGGATTAGATTGCAAAAAGATGTTTTGTTCGTTAAGAAAGAAATATGTTCCAAAGACTTAGATTGCAAATATGATTTGTTTAACTGTCCCTTAAGAAAGTAATTTGTTCCTAAGATTTTGTAAAATATGGTTATTCAATTATCCCTTAAGAAAGCGATACGTTTTTAAGACTTAGTGTGATAGGTTTTTAATTCTTCAATGCTTGTCCTGCATGAACATGTTAGGAAAACCCATTTTCTATGCTTGAGTAATAAGAGGCTACAAAAAGTTGATTAGTTCCACCAAAACTCAATAGTTAGCATAAAATCAATTGAACCAAAAGCACTTGTTAGGTGAAAAATGAGCAATCTAGAAACAAATCTAATAATAATGATTAGGTACACCAAATTGTATATTATAATCAGATTCTAAATGAAATTCTGTGCAATTTCCAAAAAAAAATTATGAAAATTAAATAAATTTTGCACAAGTTATGACTGTTTGAAGTTTTGCAAAGAAGGGTTGACTTTGACTGAGTGTACCTGACAAATTTGATAAAATTACCTCAAAATTATTTCACCATAGAAAAGTTGGGAGAACTAGCTTTCCAACACTGCTAGTTTTGTGAAAATCTGACTCCTTATGCAAAAGATATGCCCGATTTCGTGAAACTGCTTTGAAAAAGCAAAAAAAACAAGCATGAGTTAAAAATAGGGACATAGATTGAGATCTATTTTTCTCAAAATATATGCACTTTCTGCACAAAATAAGAGATACCCAGATAGGATTTTGATGTTTTAAACAAAACTCAAAAATATTTTGAGCTAAAGTTACACACATATGCCTGATTTCATGAAATTGCTAAAAATAGGCAAAAAAAAAGTTAAAAAAAACAAGCATAGGCCAAAAATAGGGACACGGATTTGTAATTTGTTTTTCTTGAAATCCGTGCACTTTCTACAAAATGTAAGAGATACCCAGATATGATTTCGATATTTTTGACAAAACCTAGAAATATTTTGAGCTAAGGTTACACTGTTTGAATTCTCAATGCCTATTCTCTGAATCCTCATGTGTACGGAACCTTAGCACAAAAAAATCAATTTTTGGATTAAATCGAGGCAGGGCCCCAGAATGGGCGCCAAAAATATTACCAAAAATATTGTCAAAGTTATCAAACTCAATCAATAAACCAATAATCTCAATAGAAATTGCAAGTAACAAAAGATCAAATAACAAAGAACAAACCGTGCAAACCTTGCTACTTTACTGCTTCCATTGTTTGCCTAGTCTCAATTGATCTTTGTATATGAATTGAAGCCCTTAGAAGATGCACTTCCTTGCTTTATTTTTCAAGATGACGATGGAGAGATGGATATGATACTTTTTGTAATAAAGGTGAGCTTCAATACAATAAGAGGGTGATCGCAAGCTATGGATAGATTTGGGTGCCAAAGGCGCATTGTAATTCCTGCAAAGTAACGATACTAAAATCTTGGATTAATGAAATGGAGGAAGAGGGTTCAATTTATAGACTCGTGAGAGAGAAGATCAACGGTATAGAAACTTTGAGAGGATGTGCGCGAATAGAAAGAAGACAAGTGTCACACAAAAGCTATTTTGTTTGAGTTAACTACTTTCTTTTATAAAGATAAGATATGCTTTCATAAATTAGAATGTTTTTTTCTAATTTAAGAGATTGATAAAAACAAGGTTTATTGAGTCAGTTAACTCAACTTGTGATTTGCTTTTGCATGATTTGGGAGAAATTAAATAATAAATTATTTAATTTTGTGTCCATGAAGAAGAAGACTTATTTTTAGAAGATAAGAAAGAAAATTAAATAAATAAATTTGTTTAGTTATTGTGTATGATTTGGAAGAATAAATAAAATATTTGATTGTATTTTATTTTGAGATTGAGAGGATTTAAATAAATTTGGTTGTTTTATTTAAATTTGGAAGAAGAAATGACTTAATTAAATAATTAAGAATTATTTAATTGTTTGGAAGAATTTAATTAAATAAAGAATTTATTTAATTTTGACTTTAGAAGAGGTAATTAAATATTTTGATATTTAATTAATTTAGAGGAATATGAATCGAATAAATAAATTTGTTTATTTATTTACTGATAGAGGAATTAAGATCAAATAAATATTAAGAATATTTATTTAGACTGAGTCGTGTCATTTTTAGGCGTATACAATATCATCTCTTCTTTTTTCTACTATTGATTAAATAATTTATAATTATTTAATTAATTAATCCTAATAACACCTCATTCTCAATTTCTTTCCTTTTTTAAACTCCTGTGTGTATCTAATTAATTAAATTAATTAGATAATCCTCTCATATCCTATCTTGCCTTCTTATAGATTTATTTCTTTTTAAATAGGTATCAAATCCCCTATCTTCTTTCAAATCTTATCGTTTACTTAATTTATTTCCTCTTTTGTCAAATAAAGCAAAAAAACAAATCTCTATCTCCAAAATCAAATCCTTATCTCTCCATCATAAAAAATATATAAATAAGCCCTTCTTCAAACTAAATAGGAGACTTGATCTAATGCAAAGTTATGTTGATGCATTGATTCCTCCATTTTTAGTTATCAAAGTTATGCTATTAATTTGAGCTATCCACATACACACTTGAATCCAAGGAGCAGACCCATCGGAGCTTGGGTGTGCTTCGATACACTTGATCGATGAGGTAAGCTTGCTTTTGAAGGAAGGTATACTTGTTTGTTTGATTTACTTTCTTTGATGATTCTTCTTATGCAACATTTTATATTCACATTTTGGCACATTCCAACGTTCCCGTTGACTGCATTTTCCACTCCTCTGCCATTCATTTCAGTCTCCCAACACCACTCCCTCTACTCAAGTCATTTCCGCCTCCATCCTATCAGTGCCTTAAACCCCACTGCCAATAAACACCTCCCACTTCTTTGACCTTCCACCCCCACTGACCTCCGCCCCTATCACCACCTAACATCCACTTTGCCTCCTCGTCACTGCCCATATCCTTAGTTGCTACCACTTCCACCCTACCACCACTTTAAACCCCATTGTCATTGCCTAATCCCCCATTGCTACCTTCCCACCACCCTGTCACTACCTTTATCCTTAGTGGTGTCACTTTTAAGATCTTGCCTTCTGGTTGTGGTTACATTTTTTACCAGGGGGCTAGCACCCTCGCCTACCTTTTATTTATTTATTTTTTTCTCTGCCCTTAAACCCTAGCCACATGGGTGACCAAGGGCCTTTTAACCCCCTATTAAACCTTGACCTCCAACTTTAATCACCGCCTATAACCACTTTTTTGTCTAATCGGTAGTGGTTAGGCTAGCTTCCAGGCTTGCCCCTTTGTTCTCTAAAGCCCTAAAGAGGGCCTTGTTTTATTTTTCACATAACTTGGGTATAACAAATCTTATTTTCACGAAATTGGTGGTGTTGGAAAGATGATTCGCCCAGCTTCGCTATAGTGTAGAAGTCATCAATTCATTTTTCCAGATCTATCAGGTATTATTATTCAAATGTACCATTTGCTTGCAAATCTTCAAATCACTATAACTTTTACATTTGTTAATGACATTCAACAATTGTTTTTGAAACAACATAGAATCTCGCATAGAATTTGATTATCCACTCCAATCTATTGTACTTGTTCATAATTTTCATTTTTTATTTCTAGATTTCCATCTTTTTTATCTAACCCTTATTTTGTAGCTTTTTTGCTTGTCCAGGATCAAATCATTCAAACTACTACCAAGTTGCTGTAGATTCGCATGTCCAAGACATATTTTTATCACAAATCTAGGCACTTAGTCTAATCTATGGGGATAGTAATTAAACATTGTTTGTTTTGTCTTTGGATTTTGAAAAGGGTGTATGCTGATGTAGGAGCATCCTTGGTTCAAGAGAAATCTTGCATCAACCAAAAACATTTTCATTTCAGTTTGTTTACATTTTCTTTATTTTCATTTCCTAATTCAGTTCAGGCAGTTCACTCAGCAATAGTTTCTATATTTTGGTTTGCATTCTATTGCAATTGTATTTTAGATCTTGTGGAGAGGGACTTAGCATCTAGAGACACTCATGCACATCATATCCAAAATTTAGAGTATTTGGATCAAGTACCGGTAAGATATCTCCATCAAAAGATCGATTGTTTTCTCAGAAGAGAGCATCCTAATAGTCTCAGATAATTAGCTGAAGGAGAAGACTTGCGGAGCATTTCTTGACCTGTAGAGCTAAATTACACATCATTCAACATTTTTTGGTTCATGGCCAATCTTCCCTGAGATCTGTACACAATTCTAGTCTTTCATGAAGGAGTTCTATTCAAATAGGTTCGACCTATCTGTGTACACACATTGCAGCTCTTCATTGGAGTTTGTTATCTTCTTTGGTTGATGCGGAGGAATCCTATGTTCTGGAGATGATATATATTAATGTAATAGATGCCTAGGAAACTAATGAAAATTCATAGAGATAGTTGATAGTTTTAATTCTCCCCAAGGAGCTTCAAAGCTATATCTTGTGCATAATCTAATATTCCTAATTGTAAGCTCACATGTTGTCAGCCAATATTTGAATTCTATGATATACTGAATGACTGAATCTACATTTGCTTTATATCTTTGAGTGGTTTCCGTTGTGTTTACTCTAGCTACATGGCCTGGATAGTTCACTTGTGGACCCTCCTTACTGTGACTGCACCAAGTGGTATTAGAGCGAAAGTTTGAATCTTTGGAAGTGAATTGAGTGAAGTTGGCGAAGGAATTCCATAAGATCTTGTTGTGGAAAGATCACTGAATCTAAGGTAGGTTACTTGTGTTGCAACCGATCACTGATTGTGAGGCAATTGTCACCTTGTAGCCCGATCACCGAATTTGAGGTAGTTACACTTGATCCTAGGAAGAATGTCACTGAGGAGAATCCCTACTATTGGAACAATGGCTAGAAGAATGGATGAGATGATGGAAATGATGAAAACAATGCAAATTAGACTAGATGTTGTTGAAGAAGATAGAAGAAAGCGACTAAGCCCTAGAATTGATATTGAGAGTGATGATGAAGAATTTCAATCTGTGAATCAAACTGAAGAAACCCTGGGAGGTGAAGAAGAAGAATAATCAGATCAAGTCAAGATGTTGTGATCTATTTCAAATATTGGGAAAAAACCTAGAGTTGATGTACCAAATTATACTAGCAATTTCAATCTGAAGGAGTTGATTGACTAGATAAATGACATGGAAGAATACTTTGAGTATGAAGAAGTGGAAGATCTGTAGAAGGTGAAATTTGCAAAGACAAAGATGAAAGGACATACTTCTATATGGTGGAAACAAGTTTAGTTGGATAGAAACAAAAGAGGTAAAGAAAAGATTACAAAGTGGGATAGGATGGTGACAAAAAGTTAAAGAACTAATTTATACATGTTTACTGAGTTGGAACTACTGAAGAGATTGTAAAACCTAAGACAAAAGGAGAAATCTATCAAGGAGTACACTGAAGAATTTCATAATATGATCATAAGGATAGGACATAGTGAAGTAAGCAAAGAGAAAGTGGCTAGATACATCAATGGACTGAGATTGAACATTCAAGAAGAATTGAGTTTGGTAAGGATGACAACGCTGGAAGAAGTGTATCAGTTTTCCCTAAAAGCTGAAGAGAAGTTAAACAAGAAGCATGATCAGAGACATAGAGGTAGATAAGGTAAATTTGAGAGAGGTAGAACATTTTCCAGAGGAGACAGATCATATGAGGAGTAGAATAGACTAGAGAGCACATTCAAGAAGGAGGACAGAGATAACAGTGCATACCAGAGAGATGAAAGAACTTTCTAATGCAGAGGAAACCCTAGTCCATATCGGAGTGAAGGATATAGAAGAGAAGGAAGAGGACCTGATAGGAGAACATTTAGAGGAACTTTTTTTAAGTGTGGAGGTGCAGGACATAGAGCATTTGAATGTAATCAAGGGAGTACAAGCAAGAGAACATAGAACAGTGGAAGAACAACCTATGTGGAAGAAGAACCTATTGGATCACCTAGTTCAATTGGTAAACCTAAGAAAGGAGAATCACTTGTCATGAGGAGAGAATTATTTCAAGCAGAGATAGATGAAGGACCACTTCAGAGGAAAAGTTTATTCAAAACCAGATGCAAATCATGAGGTAAATGTTGTAAAGTTGTTATTGATAGTGGTAGTTCTAATAACCTAGTTTTAGAGGAGATGGTGACTAAGCTAAAGTTGAGAAAGATTGAAACACCCTAAGCCCTATCAGACAGCATGGATTCAGGATGATCATAAAGTACTGGTGAGTGAACAATATTTGGTGAAATTTCATATTGGATCTTATCATGATGAAGTATTATGTGATATTATGCCTATGGATGTATGTCATATCTTGTTGGGTAGACCTTGGCAGTATGATAGGAAAGCTATACATGATGGGAGAAAGAATACATACACTATAACATCAAATGGAAAGAGAATTACTTTGATTCCTTTGGAAGATGACCCTAAGAGTGAAGTATGTGGGAATGCTAGAATCTGTTTGGTAGATGGAAGAAAATTTTTGTATGGTTTGAGACATGAGAATATGTGTTATGCTTTGATCCGTAAGAAGCTTGAAACATTGAAGAAGGAGATTGAAGAATCACAATGGGGGGAGATAACTGAATTACTGACAGAGTATGAAAACATCATAACAAATAATGTACCTAAAGGATTGCCACAAATCAGGAGTATCAGTCAACACATGGATCTTATACCGGGAGCTAGTTTGCCTAACAAAGTAGCACACAGAATGACACCATCAGAGAATGAAGAATTAAATAGCCAGATACAAGAGTTGATTAGGAAAGGTTTGATCAAAGAAAGTTTGAGTCCTTGTGCAGTACCTACAATTTTAGTACCAAAGAAGGATGGAGAATGGAGAATGTGTATAGACTCTAGAGCAATAAACAAGATCACAATTTAAGTATAGATTTCCTTTACCTAGGATGGATGACATTATGGATTGTTTGAGTGGAGCAAAATATTTCACAAAGATAGATTTGAAGAGTGGATACCATCAAATCAGGATCAGAGGAGGAGATGAATGGAAGACTACTTTTGAGACAAATGGAGGATTGTATGAGTGGTTCGTGGTGCCTTTTGGATTGACAAATGCACCGAGAACTTTCATGAGGTTGATGACTGAAGTTTTGAAGAAGGTCTTGGGTAAGTTTGTTATTGTATATTTGGATGATATCCTGATTTTCAGTAACACAAAAGAAGAACATTTGTGGCACCTAAGACAAGTATTGCAGAGATTGAGGGAAGAGAAATTCCTAATAAACATCAAGAAATGTAGTTTCATGAAGGAAGAACTAGTATACTTGGGATTTGCGATTTCTGCGGAATGATTGAAGATGGACCTTGAGAAGGTGAGAGAAATTGTTAAATGGCCTACACCGGAGAGCATTGGAGAAGTTAGATCATTTCATGGATTAGCTAGTTTCTACTGGAAGTTCATCAGAAATGATTTCAAGTGGACATTAGGAGCAGATAAAAGTTTTGAGTTGTTGAAGCAGAAAGTGACAAAGCAACCTATTCTGGCATTACAGGATTCCAATAAGGTATTTCAGGTATATTGTGATGCAAGTGGGAATGTAATTGGAGCAGTGTTAAGTCAAGAAGGTAGACCTGTAGCATATTTTAGTGAGAAGTTGATGTTTAGGTTAAAATTGAATTTTGTTAATCTTTGTTGTTTAGATGTTAAAACCCTCCTTTCCACTAAACATTGAAGGATCTAGGGTCGAGTGGCGAGCACTATCATACCTTGGGTCACTTGCAAATGAAGGGAAACTTGGATTAGGGAATTAATTATGAATTTTTCCTTCTCTTATGTCCAATTAACCATTAAAACACTAATTATGCAAATACAACAATAAATTGATAAAAGATGGAAAAAGCTCTTGCAGACGGAAATAAAATAGCAAATCATAGAATGTCTGTTTTCAGGGTTTTGAGGTAGAACAATCAGGGACTAAGGTGTGGGTGCCCAAGTCCAAGGTACTATTGTGGTGCTCACAACATGCCCCATTTTACTCCTTAGCAAAATGAGGACCCCTGTTGAAGCTGGTTTGCTTTGCTTGTTGGTGTGGTTTGCTTGGTGGTAAAAGGGAAGAGGAGCTGAAAATACAAACCTTGATAAAAATAGGGAAAATTTGCATTTGAGTACCAGGTCAAAATACAGGTGAATTCCTTGTTGAAAATAAATAGGGGTTGCTTTTTGAATTATTTTAAAATACGTTGTATTTTGCAAGTTATTGATGTCTTGGGTAAATGTACAATTAGAGGGTTTGTGCCTTGTATCTACAAAGTTCTTTGTATATGCAAAGTCCTCTCATATACAAATGCATTTGTATATCATGGTTTTGTGTTAGTCACAAAAGGGGGGTCATCTAGTTTTCTTATTTTTGTTACTTTTTCCTTGTATGCATTTAAGAAATGTTTTATACATACATACAGGGTGGACCCGAGAGGAGTTAGGTTGGGATGAATACATGTTGAAATCCGCTATGTATATTTCAGTTTGTATATTTGGCAAATGAAAAACATACAAGTAAATATACAAGGGATCATACATAGCGTGGAACTGAAGAGGTATTAAGGTTGGTATAATCGATGTATGTCTAGCACTTGTATATTTGGCAGATGCAAAATATACAATCGAGGGGTACAATGTGTTAGGTACATCGTGGAATTGAAATGTTATCAAATAATGCATAATGACTGTATATGTTGGGTTTTGTATGCAAGGTATCAGGAGGTGTGCATTCCGCTTTATACAACGCAAGTTTGAGGGTAAATCAAATTTTGGTAAGTACAATGTATCGGGACTTAATGAATATCAGGTATACATTGTGTTTTATGCAAGGTGTAATTAAGAAAGGTTCAAAGTTCAAGTGAATAAATAGTTAAGTCCGTTGCTTGTATATTGGGGTTTGTATATTTAGATGAAACGAAATATACAATGAAATATACAAACACTTTATACAAGCCAGAATCAAGGCAATTATGGAATAAAGTTAAACTGTTGTATGTTTTTTCCTTTTGTATGTTTCAGGATATACAAGGTAAAATATACATTCTTTTGTATACATTACGGAACTGAGGAGTTATCAATTGAAGTTAATTTGTTGTATATTTCTGTGCTTGTATATATGTGCCGAAAGATATGTTGATCTATGCATACAAGCCAGAACTCAAAGAAATTGAAATAAGACAAATACAATGCATTGCGTCTGAATTGTATATCAAGAGATACATTGAGTTGTATGCATCTCAGATTTGAAGGTAAGTATAATGCAGTTTATAAGAGGGTTGAAATCTGAAAGTGATATAAAGGTTGTATGCATCGCAGAGATGCATAAATGTGAAAGGTAAGGTGGACCCCACCAGTTGTATATTAGTTTTGTATGTTTACAATGTATATCTGATATACAAACTAATATATATGCCCCAGATGTCAAAAGGAGTTAAATAATAGAAAGTCTTTGTATATTTGGTGTTTGTATGTTTAAATATACAATGCCGATATACAAAGGATCATACACATCCCAGAAGGGAAAAGGTAAGAGAATAAATGTATAGGGTGTTTGTATGTGCTCTTATACAATGGAATATATAGGCGAGATATACAAACCAAAAGATACAAAGAGGTACGGAAAGCGAAAAAGGCAAAAGCGTTAGTTGGTTCTTTGCACAAAATGTTTGTATGTTTTCAAAGATACAACGAAGAGATACAAAGAGAACATACAATGAAATATACATAGAAAAGAATGTATGCAAAATTTGACTAACAATAAAAAGGGTTCAAAAAAAAAAACATAAACACTGAATTGAAAGCTAAAACTGTAGCGCATTAATGGCTATAATTAATGCAGGCCTAACACTCAAGAAAAGAAGGATTTAACGAGGGTTAGGGAAATTTTAATGTTATTTTGCTTTTGAGATACACTGTTAAGACTGAAAATTGTAGAAAAGAGAGTTGTTTTTGTGATCAACCAGAATTTACCAGGCGACAAAATTACAGTAGCTGAAAAAGGTGAAAATGGTAAAGTAAGTCAATAGCAATGGTAAATGGTCACAAAAAATAGGAATTTATCCAAAACGCCATTTCCATTTCTAATGGTAAAAAGTGAAGTTAATTTCAGTAATTTTGGGTTTAAAATGTATGCATTTGTCAAAAGTTATTGTTTTAACTGTGAATCAGCTAAATAGAGCTTAGGAGTTAAAGGGTAGAGAAAAACATAAAAGATAAATGAGGTTAGGGTAAAATGGTAGAAATTGAGATACACAGTAAAAACCCTAAACATGAATATGAAGCGAAGATTGAGAAATGTACGTTTCCACAGGATGGCCCCAAAACAAAAGAAGGATGTAGAGGGTGAAGAAAAGAAAGAGAGAAAGCCACGGAAAGAGGTGGAGAAAGAGGAATTGCCTCTGTATAGAGGTTATCCATCCCTGATTAGTGAAGCTAGAGTAGGCACAAACACAAACATTGGGACCTACGATGTTGAAGAGGTCCTGAAGAAGATCACCGCTGCAGATGCAACTCCAGATATGAAGTGTATCTGGGAGAGTGGGTTATACTAAGTTGTGAGTTTCCCATTAGCGATGGAGGCCAGGGATTTGTGCTTAGATTGTGTAATTATGTATAACCCAAGTAGCAGGATGGTTATGCTATATGATAAAGTAATTGTTGATTTGACTCCAGAAGGAATTGCTAACACTTTTGGGTTGGAGATCACTGATAAGATGACAGACATTGATATTGATAAATACAATGAGGCCTTCTACACAAATGAGAAGGAATGCAAAGGGAAGATATTCCATGGGTGGTATAACATAGAGAACAAACCAAAGGCTATGGCCAGGATACCCAAGAATTTAATGAGGATATGCTTCAAGGAGGAGATTTATTTGATGGTCACCATGCTGAGTAGGCTAGTTGGATTAAGGGATGGAACCAGGTGTGAACCATGGATGTTCATAGTCATTGAATTTATAAGGTCAGGACAAAAAGACCAAGGGAAAATCCACTGGGCCAAGACCATTAGTACTACTATTTGGAGGCAGGCCATGAGGAGGCAATAGAAAAGCTTGCCCTTCTATCTATCTTCTTATGTGTTATATGCATGTGCTGCAGAGGTTAGGCCTCATATTCATGGAATAGAAAGGGTAGGTACCCTAGGAAATGGCCCAGATCAAAAGTTAGTATATGAGCATTACCCTGTCTTGCAGGAGGAAAATGCATTGAAGAACTTTGCTCTAAATAATGATGTTTTCTAAACCTACATGGTAAGGATATTGAGAGAGGAACCTGGCAAGAGATTATCTAAGGATGCAGAAAATTCAATTGGATTGCATAGTTCTTGGTTCATACAATTTGAACATTTTTCTTACATAAGAATTGACGGTTTTGAGGAGAAGCCACTTATGCTTCCTAGGTATCCTTATGATAAACTAATAGTGTTAGAGTTTTCAAGGCAAAACTTGAATATTTTCAAGATGTACAAGAGGAAATTCAATAACAGAGGAAATGTAAAGTTACCATGGGCCATTGGAAGGAACTCTTGTTACAGTGAAGAAGTTGCTAGTTATTCAGAGCAAGAGCTGAGATATTATGGTTTGAAAGAATTTAATTTAGCAAGGAAATTTGATCCCTTCCACAGAATCCAAGATTTTGTAAATAAAAACTATAAACATCAAATACACATTGAAGACTTCTGGGCAGATTGCAAAAATGATAGAGAGGTAAGGAAAAGAGCCCACAAAAGATTGACTATTGAACAGATGAAGTCTATTGGCAACATATATGTGCCCCCTGAAGTACAAGATGATGATAGATTGTTACACCATAGTTATGGATAGGCAAGACTAGCTCCCATTACAGAGCCTGATTGGTCAAGGCCATGGAATACATCTCTGGATGTATTGTCTGAACCAATAATTTTGTTTTCAAAAACATGGCTGAAGGACAGGGTTGAAGAACTTAGAGCTGAGGGTATAACAGTTACCTACCCACAAAAGGGCAGGAAAAGAAAGATAGAGCCCACTAAAAAATTACAGTGCTTCTATGCGAAGAAAAGAAAAATTGTTGAAGCAAGGATAGTAGAAAAGGATAAAAATGCTACACTAATGGATCCATATGCACTGGGAATATCAGTAGCAGTTGCATCAGAAGTGTTTGTGGATCCAAAATCCATAAGCCATGAAATAAGTCCAGAGGAAGCATAAGCTGCTAGTAGGGTGGCAGGACAATAGCCAATGAGGGCAATCCCAATAAGTTTGTCTAAGGGTGAGTCTTCGAAACCAAAAGATACAATTGGAGCCCAAGAAGTAGGGGAGAAAATGATAAGTATATCTAGTACTTCTACTCCAATGGAACCAAGACAAACATTCATAAAGGTGAAAACAAAGCTAGCTGAGGAGAAACGACAAGAATCAGAAATGCAAGAAGACAAACAGACTGTGCACACTGTGAACATTGTAAGCAGTGATAGTGAGGAAGGAGTGATGTTTAGAGGGAAGGAATTTGACATAGGGGAAGCCTTCAGTGATTCCCAAAGTGAAGAGGAGGGGCCAAGTGCTCAAGGTGAAATGGAAACAGGGCATAACACAGACCCTAAAGACGAACAAGTACAAGAAGAGGTAGGATCAGTAGATCCATTTGGTACCTTAGTTCCACCAGAGATCATCAAAGACATGCAGGAGGAAGCACATAGAATTGAAGAGGGCAAAAAAATGGCATCTGATAAAAAACAAAAGAGGACACCCCAGGTGTGGATGCCTTAGACATGTTGAATATGTATGGAGATCCTAGCGAAGAAGAAAGGAACACTGAAAGTGTATAGGATTAGGGGAAAGAAGCAAGAAAGGATGAAATAAAGGAGAGTTCCCCTATGCACACAGAGCCTGAGAATATAGAACCTAAAACTTTAGGACAAATGCATGTAGAGGATGAATAGGGAGAAGAGTCATCCACGAAAGAAAGTCACGAAGAAGATGCTGAGGATGGAGTGGACATTGAAATGGAAGAAGAGAAAAATGAAGCTCAATCCAAAGAGCAAAGAAAAGCCCCTGAAGAACAAGAGCTTCCATAGTAGCAACAAGTTCTAGAGGAGGAACAACAGCAGGTACCTGAACAACAGGAACAACAACAAAGAGGAGTGGAAACTAAAAAGCCTCATGAAGAGGTAATTAATGAGGAGAAGGCTGCAGAAGGCACAAAAGAGGTGCCTACCTAGCTGGAAGGAGAGATAAGGAAGGAGAAGAAAGAAATACATCTAGCTCCTATTGACATCAAAAGATTATTAGGGGAGAAAACTACTCCAAGAAGAGAAAAGAGAAAAGTAAGGACGATGTCTGTAATACAGAGGGATCCAAATGGATCCAGAACCCTAAACCTAGCCATACCATAGAAAGAAAAGGAGAAAGGTGAAATTACCTTGGAGGAATATAAAGTACTAAATCTAGACCTCGGGCATTCCACAAGAGAACATCACATTATTGAGTGGGAAGATATGCACCAGGTGACAGTAGAAATGCTGAGGAAGGACAAAAATAAATAGGACGTATTAAAAGGACACATTGTCCAGCTCCAGCAATTCATTCAGGGAATATTTGACCCCAGTGCCACAATGCCTGACTTACCTGCTAACATAGCAATAGTATCTAAAGAGGAAGTATAGGACATGGATAATAAAAGGTTCAAGGCTAGCGTTTTTGATGAATGGTTTCATAATTTTTTGCAAGGAGGCGAACAAACAATAAGGTAAGCTGTGAAGAGATGGAAAGTGGCCACAGAAGAGAAGAACAAATGTATGGTATTAATAAATAATTGTCAAGCAAGAGTAGAAGAGTGCAGATCTGAAATTGAATAATTGACTGAAATTGATAAATGAGGGGGCACTCAGTGTCACATTGGCAAATCAAGTGCCAAAGATAATTTTGGAGCTCAAATTTGAAGAGGATAACCTCAAAAGAAATACAGTAGTCATACAAGAGCTGGTAAAAAGAGCAGAAGAAATGATAAAAATGCATAAGAAAATCATAGAAAGACTCTTACAGCATGAATGTGCAGAGATGCCAACCTATGACTTAGACAGAGCATTGATAGAGTTCAGGGCCATATTCACACCCTGTATAGAAAATCCTGATGCAATCCTTAGCAAGAAGATGATGGATACATTGATGGAAGAGAAGGCCAAAATGAAGAAGTACAAGAAAAGAAGAGAAAACTTAGAGAATGAAGAAAAAGAGTTGAAAGAAAAGGTGGTGATGCAAGAGTTCATTTTAGCAAAAAGTCCAGAAGGGGACTGTGCCTTTGTGGAGGGTGTGATTGACAATTTCAAGAAATATTTGAAGAAAGGGTAAGAAGGCAGGAGCAAAGGATTTTGAGAGGAAATCAAATGAAGAGCCTCGGTGGGAAAAGGTCACATGAAATGGGAATCTTATTTGTGAAAGATTTCAAGAGCATCCTTTGAGAGGAAAAGATGCCAAGTAGTGGACTGGCACACGGTTATGAAATAAAGATACACCATTGGTTAATAATAAAGGGATCTCAACCATAGAATAGAGGTTGTAACCGTAGCAAGGGAGGGAATTAAAATTCTATATAAGAAGTGTTGCTACTTGTATATTATTTACATAGGGATTTTTAGCATTTAGCCAGAAGTTTTAAATTCTTTCTGAGAATTTTGAGTAGAGTATTTTAATTTAGAGGAGGTCACCTATTGTCTATATTAAGGAGCGCGTGGAATGTCCAGCTTTCTTGATGTATCTATAAAGCACTGCAAGTTTTTTAGTATATTTGATTAATAAAGCTAAGAGTCATTCCTACATTATAAATCTTGTATGACTGTGTTTTGAATATAAGCGAATTTGGAAGTCTGCGTCTATTTTCTGAGTGTCTTCTAGCTCTTCCTTGCATTTAAAATAATTCCTCTTAAAGCTCGCAATCTTGAATGCAATATTCATGAAAATACTCAGGATATTTGCATTTAACGATTTAGTCTATTGGTTTAATTGAATCTACTGTATTTCTTACTATGTACATAATAGAACATTTAGATCTTGTAGTGAATGATGGTGAATTTAAATTTCTCTAACTTTTCCCAACAACTCTGAAATACTTAGCTTAAACGTTGAAATCCAAAGGAGATTATCTGACATTTGAAGAATTTTAAGAGTAGTAAGTTGATATTTGATAATCTTCATAAATATTTGAAAAGCAAAGCATGTTTGAATATAAATCATATAAAGCTTTGAGGTACAGTAACAATCTTATGCAAATGAATGACTAGAAAGTTGATATTTGTGTTAGTTTGCATAATAAGAGTCCAGTAAGTCACAAACCCACTTTAAATCACATAAGGCCCCTTGCGTATTATAGCTTCATAATAACCTACTGAATGGTCCAACAAGTCAAGACCTGACCAATAAGGAAACTTGGGATTAAGTAATCTTAGCTGATTTCTTCATATCTTTCAAGATAGTTAGGTTCATTTATGAATTTTAACTTTTGTTATGAGTGTGTAAAAAACAATCATCAACAGTTTTTGGCGCTAGAAGGAGGGCCTGATAGGAGTTAAAGTTGTAGTTGAGTAAAGCTAGCTCATAACAGTAGTAAAGTGACTAGGTCTAGAGTTAATCCTGACGACATATTTGTGCAACTACCTGATAGAAGACAGAGTAGGGGTCCTCTAATTTGGAGTCCTAAAAACATCAAATATAGTAAGTTCATCTGGGATGCCTCCTAGATCACCTTTTAACACCCATAGTATTGGCAGTCCTAATAGTTCTTCATCCGGGTCCTTAAGTCTTGGTTCAGGTTCTCCCAAAGGTCCTAGTCCTCCCATAAGTCCAAGTACACCTAGAAATTTAGGTACTCCCACAGGTCCAAGTCAATCACAAGTACCTGCAATGGCATATTTTAATGTCAACTCACCCATATTATTTGCTGATTATCATGAGATGCCGAAGAATCCTGAGAAAATAAGCCCTAAGTACCAGTTACACCAAGATCTAGATGATCATATAAGGATATTTAAGGAAGCCTGCTTTAGAGCCCAGTTAGAACATGAAGATGTAGTCTGTAGGTTATTTCATTATACTTTCAATGAGCAAGCATCTAACTGGTATGTAAATCTGCCCAATGGCTACATTTCCTCCTGGGTACTTATGGAGGAAGCATTTCTATCTAGATTTAGGGGACCTATAGACCCTTCCATCCTATACCACAAGCTGGCTACCATTAAGAGAGGATAAGGGGAGTTGATAGACAATTTCAATGACCGGTTTCAAAAGGCTTATTCTAGGTTGGTGGCCCCATACACAGTAAATCTAGATACCTTGTTGGCCATGTATTATGTGGCCTTAGATCCATTGACCACCATGTTTGTCAAGAGGAAAAATAATATAGATACAGTATCTAAAGCCTATAAAGAGGTAGCCTCTGTAAATCAGGAGATGAGGCAGAACACTTATAATCCATTCCTCAATGGAGGGAATACTGGAGTGCAAAATCAAACGTAGCCTTGGAATGGAGTTCCTCTGCAGAACACTCCATTGCTAAACCCAGTTCCTACATATGCTCCTGTATATACTCCAGCCCCAATCCAAGCTATAGTACCCTACACTGGTAACACTGTCAGTAATAGTCAGAAAAATGGCCAAGCTTTCTTCCAACCACCTCAGGATACATTTATAGCAAAAGCACAAGAGGAAAGGGAAGACATCAAAGAAATCACTGCACATTTAAGAAGATTGACCACTGAGATCACACAATTAAGAAATGACAATTTCTATGGTAGAAACAACCAGGGGTACAATCAAAATTATAACCAGGGTCAGAACCAGAATTGCAACCCTAGTTATAACCAAAATTTGAATCAGAGTCATAATCAGAGTCAGGGTTATAACCAAGGTCAGAGTTCTAATCAAGGTCAAAATCACAGTCAAAATCAGAACCATAGCCAAGGACAACAGATAATGCAAAATAGAGGACCTACTGTTGATAACAGGGCCTAGGGTAACAATAACAGAAACCAGAATCAACCTAGGCAACCCAAAATGTGGAACACAGGGCCTAATAATGGTACCCTATCTTCTCCATTCAAGAATGTAGACAACCAAGACACAAAACAAATAACGGGGATCCAAATGGCCAATGTGGCACTAAAGAACTGGTGTAGAATTCACAATACCAGTGCCCATGCTGAGTTAGATTGTCCACTGTTTCATCTAGCAGCAAGCATTTTTAATGTAGATGTGTAGGCCCCTACTTCTAAGTTCTTAGTCCCCAAAGGTAATGAAATAGTACCTTCAGGGTATGACACTGCTTTATTTTTAGAAACCTTTACCTTTGCAACCAGAGAAGAGGAAGAGGACCAATTGTTAGATGAGGAGCCCTATTATTGTGAGATCCTATACCCTGAACCAGCATTAGTATTAAATGCTTTTCAGTTTCCATTTGAAACTAAAAATGAAGTGTTGCATGAGACAGAGGAGGTGCAAGCCTTCCAGTAGTCAAATAAGAATCATACTTATAATCTCAGAAACAACACTAGGCCAGGGGGTCCTTTCACCACTTCTATTCCTCCCAACAATTTCAACACACCCCCAGATCAGAATGCAAGCAATAACCCTGCTATATTGAAAGCGAATCACCACACAAATATTGGGATAGTAGCACAAAGGGTCCAAACAAATAAAACTGAGATAGGAGAAACAGTGGGACTAATGAGTTATCTACCAGAAGAAATTAAGAAAATCAAGGTCAGTATACCTTTGTGTGAACTGTTAAGAAGTCTAGAGGTTAGAAATGCCTTTATAAAATCTTTGGATACATCTATAATAGGAGAGACTTCTACTGAGATAAGTCTCCTTAGTAGAGAGGCACAACCAAAAGACAAAGGTAAGAAAACTGAACAACCTTCCAACACCAATGTAGTAATGTATGCTGATAAGAGGGATGCTCCTCCTTCCTTGTTAACTATTAGACTATGTGGAAAGAATAT
This sequence comes from Cunninghamia lanceolata, assembly GCA_027924645.1. Taxonomy (NCBI): domain Eukaryota; kingdom Viridiplantae; phylum Streptophyta; class Pinopsida; order Cupressales; family Cupressaceae; genus Cunninghamia; species Cunninghamia lanceolata. Next base: position 15,721,530 of record BSBN01001121.1, on the reverse strand, counting down.
CCACAATTGTATGGTAGATTCTGGCACCTTAGCCAATGTGATGCCTTTGGGTATTTGCAAAACTTTGGGTCTGACTCCCACTAAATCTGCCAAAGTTGTCACACAGTTAGATAAGACTGAAGTTAATGTGGTAGGAGAACTAATGCATATTCAGATGTAGTTAGCTTTAGACCCCAGGGTAAGTCAATTTATTGACATCCAAGTAGTTGATATACCTATAAATTATAGGATGTTATTAAGTAGAGATTGGTCTAAAACACTAAATGGATATATGGCCACTGGCTTCTCACATATGTGGTTACCTTGGAGGGGTGTGCCTAATCAAATTAGAATACAGGCTGAACCCAGGATGAAACATATGATCAATGAGTACAATAGGATGAATGAAATATTGTATGGCTTAGTTGAGCCTGGTGTTTATAGGGTTACTAACAAGGGGTAACAGATTGAGGAGATATTAATGCTAAATTTTGGAGAAAAACTGATTAGTAAGGATACTATACTATTCATTGAATCTGATGGAAATTCTTCTGATGAAGAAAGTAATACACTGAATAATTTTAGTCAGGTCATTAGACAGGAAACAGAAAAGTGCATGGAACTAAATATTTTAGTCCAATGCAAGTTATACAAAGATATGTGTAGAGTTCACAATAGGCCACATTCTGAAGAGAAGTGTGGAATGTGCTGAGACATTATTGAGTATTAGTACTTAAAATGCACAAAGGAGTGGGAATTTCGTGAAGAAAGGGTGAGTTCTAGTCAACCTGAGAGGTACGTTCAGAACCCCATAGATGTAGAAACTCTAGAGTTAGGAGAGAGTTTAGGCAAAGATGTTTGTCATTCAGATTTACACACTAAGAAGATAAATGAACAAGTAAGTCAAAATGAACTGCATATGGATAAATAAGATAACACTGCACATGTGGTAGACAGAGAAAAACATGTCAAAGGAAAAGGTCAAAAGAATAAGAATGGCATGTGGACATTAAAGTGTGATGGGTCTAAGTCTAAACAGGGTGCAGGTGTAGGTGTAGAGCTCATAGATCCTCATGGTAAATCATATCTAGCAGCATATAGGTTACAATTTGCTTGCACTAACAATGTTGCTAAATATGAAGCTTTAATTTATGGACTAAAGAAAGGGGTAAGAATGATCAGAGTATTTTCAGACTTTAAGTTAGTAGTTAGTTAGGTCAAGAAGCTGTACACTTGTAATTATAAGAAAATGGTTTGCTATAGACATACAATCTGGGATTTAATAGAGTCATTTGATGCTTTCAACTTAGAGCATATCCCCAGAGAACAGAACCATAGGCTTGATGCACTAGCTATTGCTGCTAGCACTTTAGAGCCTGTAATGCTATCAAGTTTAAAGAGATTTGTTGTAGAACTAGTAAATGTGCCCAGTGTGCTAGACAATGTAATGCATTTTCAGGTATTTGAGGGGGACCAGCAAATTGTGGATTTTCTAACTTGCAACGAAGTATTTGAAGCCCAAATTATTGATGAACAAGAGAGGCCTGATGTGTCTTGGGATGAGGAAGACATCATCAATTTAAAAAGTAATTTTCTACCCAAGGGAGTGATAGAGTTAGAACAGATCTTTGATTTCTACGGAGTAGTAAAACAGAAAGACTTGCCTAAAATAGAGGGAGGTAAGTGTGATCCCTATAACTTAGGAACATAGTAGAATTCTCATAATGTACAAATTAGAAAAGTCTGTCCTGAGAAGATTAGAAAAGAAATTACTGATGTACTAAAGGAGTACAAACACATTATAGCATGGACATATGAAGATTTAAAGACATATGACACATTCATTATAACACATGGGGTACCATTAAAACCAGATGTCAAACCATTTAGGCAAAAGCAAAGGCCTGTAAATGCAATTTTAGAGCCATTGATATTTGAGGAAGTAAAAAGACTACTGTCTGCCAGAATAATTTTCCCTGTTAAACATTCAACTTGGGTAGCTAACTTATTGCCTATTAGGAAGAAAAGTGGGGACATCCGGTTATGCGTAGATTTTATGAATCTAAATAAGGTGTCTGAGAAAGACAATTATCCTCTGCCTCCCATGGATGAAGTATTACAAGCGGTAAATGGAGCCAAGATGATGTCCTTTTTAGATGGTTTTTCAGGTTATAACCAGGTCCTAATTGATGAGGAAGATAGACTAAAGACCACTTTTACTAGTAAATGGGGTAATTTTGCATATAAAAGAATGTCGTTTGGTCTAATCAATGTAGGTGCCATGTTTCAGTGGGCCATGGATATTGCGTTCTGTGGACTGATAGGTAAGTGTATTTTGATTTACATGGATGACCTAACTATGTATTCTAGGGATGCGTCTACTCATGCTAAAGATTTAAGAATACTCAAGAGATGAGAGAGGTATGGAATTTCTCTCAACCCTAAAAAATGTGTATTTGGCGTAACTAAAGGGAAATTGCTAGGGCACGTCATTTCTGAGAGTGGTATATCTATTGATCCTGATAAAATAGAAGGGATAAAGAAATTACAGTTACCAAACACTAGAAAAGAATTAAAATCATTTTTTGGTAAAATTAATTTTGTTAGGAAGTTCATTACAGGGTTTGCAGAGATCGTGAGACCATTAAACACCATGTTAAAGAAGGATGCAGATATAGAATGGACACCAGTAGCAAAGGCCACATTTGAAGATATCAAGGAAGCAATTTCTGAAGCTCCTATATTGGCTAGTCTAGATTACACAAAGCCATTCTATATTTATTCTTTTGCATCCACACATTTGATTGTAGCTGCTTTGACACAGAAAGGAGAAAACTTAGAGAATGAAGAAAAAGAGTTGAAAGAAAAGGTGGTGATGCAAGAGTTCATTTTAGCAAAAAGTCCAGGAGGGGACCGTGCCTTTGTGGAGGGTGTGATTGACAATTTCAAGAAATATTTGAAGAAAGGGTAAGAAGGCAGGAGCAAAGGATTTTGAGAGGAAATCAAATGAAGAGCCTCGGTAGGAAAAGGTCACATGAAATGGGAATCTTATTTGTGAAAGATTTCAAGAGCATCCTTTGAGAGGAAAAGATGCCAAGTAGTGGACTAGCACACGATTATGAAATAAAGATACACCATTGGTTAATAATAAAGGGATCTCAACCGTAGAATAGAGGTTGTAACCGTAGCAAGGGAGGGAATTAAAAGTCTATATAAGAAGCATTGCTACTTGTATATTATTTACACAGGGATTTTTAGCATTTAGCCAAAAGTTGTAAATTCTTTCTGAGAATTTTGAGTAGAGTATTTTAGTTTAGAGGAGGTCACCTGTTGTCTGCATTAAGGAACGCGTGGAATGTCCAGTTTTCTTAATGTATTTGTAAAGCACTATAAGTTTTTTGGTATATTTGATTAATAAAGCTAAGAGTCATTCCTACATTATAAATCTTGTATGACTGTGTTTTGAATATAAGCGAATCTGGAAGTCTGCGTCTATTTTCTGAGTGTCTTCTAGCTCTTCCTTGCATTTAAAATAATTCCTCTTAAAGCTCACAATCTTGAATGCAATATTCATGAAAATACTCAGGATATTTGCATTTAATGATTTAGTCTACTGGTTTAATTAAATTTGATGTATTTCTTACTGTGTGCATAACAGAACATTTAGATCCTATAGTGAATGATGGTGAATTTAAATTTCTCTAACTTTTCCCAACAATTCTAAAATACTTAGCTTAAACATTGAAATCCAAAAGAGATTATTTGACATTTGAAGAATTTTAAGAGCAGTAAGTTGATATTTGATAATCTTCATAAATATTTGAAAAGCAAAGCATGTTTGAATATAAATCATATAAAGCTTTGAGGTACAGTAACAATCTTATGCAAATGAATGACTAGAAAGTTGATATTTGTGTTAGTTTGCATAATAAGAGTCCAGTAAGTCACAAACCCACTTTAAATCACGTAAGGCCCCTTGCATATTACAGCTTCATAATAACCTACTGAATGGTCCAACAGGTCAAGACCTAACCAATAAGGAAACATGAGATTAAGTAATCTTAGCTGATTTATTCAATCTTTCAAGATAGTTAGGTTCATTTATGAATTTTAACTTTTGTTTTGAGTGTGTAAAAAATAATCATCAACAGGTACCTACTTTTTTAGGGAATCTGGACCTCCTTTCGAACTGATCAGCCCTGTAACTTTTGTTTCCCAAGATCTGTCTGCAGAGGACATCATTACGAGCACCCTAGTCCTGGAAGTGCTCTTGTGTCTGACTTCTCTTCAAATCTTGAATCCCTGATGTCTGCCAAGCCTTCTTGTAACTCCACTTTTTATAGATGCGACACCTGTAACCTATAATCACAAGACTTGGTTTGGGGGTTGTGGTGTTTAGAGGTTTGCCTCAGTCAAACCTCGGAGGACACTTAAGTCTTTGAACACCATTGTCAGATAAAGAGGGCATGCCCTTGTGAGGCAGAGGCCAAAAACCAAAGGAATCAATGATAAAAACATAATGATATGACACCTTGTAGTTGTTGGTTAATAGATTTGTCTTAGTCTAAAAATGTTTTGTTCTGACTCTATAACCCTTTCCTTTTAGAACAAATAGGTTAAACAACAAATGGGTGAATTATTAGGAATAATTCCCCTCTGAATTAAGGTACAACTCCATTTTAAGTCTTCAATGAATTCAAACTATTCTAGTTATTTGAATACACTTTTAACCAAAAAGTATTTAAGGTAAAATAACATCCATACATCACTATGTCATGAATGCGATATATTTTCTTTCATATAACATCACTAAGTGATAGAACACACAGATTCCATCATCAAGAATAATCCAATATATAAATATACACATGTATCACTGAACAAGCAAATAATAAAATATATATGATTAATCATCCAATGAAAGAATAATTACCATAGAAAAGAAGAGTTCACACAGAAACCCGATTTCAAATACTTAAACACACAGATTTAAGTCTGTAGCAATCATTTCTTCTTCTCATTCACAGATGAAAATCTTTTAGACAAACATCACATATATTGTAAAACATAAAAGTTCAGTTCTAAAATTCCTTGTTTTCTCATTTTTCTCACTCTTCCTGTCCATTTTTAAAAAAATAAAAACATATATATAGTTACCCTAATTAACTGTTCTTTTAAACCCAGAGTTAAAACAATCCCTGACCCACAGCGGGATTTAGTTTCTTAAAAGCTCATTAAAAGACAAAGTTTTTAAACATAATTCCAACTAAATAACTGAATAAAGAGATTATGTAAGCATGATCATGATTGGGGTAGCAGATTGGAATCTCCAGATTTGCTTTGTTTGGCTAAGGAGACACGTTGCCCCTTCCATTCCTGATATGCGGAAACAAATTCCTAAATTTTTGGGAAGTTAGGGATGCCAATGTGTTTAACCCGTGCTTTCCAAACATCTTTTTCTCTTCAAATTTTTTCCACTTTTTTTGCATGCTCTGGGAGTGCATCGACATAGAGGTGAAGAAGTGATTCTACTTTTGATATCTGAGAGAAATCATCAATTATCAAGTTATCATTTTCTTTAACAAAACTGCTTTTCTCTCTGAAAGATTGTACCACAGTATCAATATCCTTTTCTAGCTCCCCATCATCTTTTATGTACTTCACATCAATACATTCCAAATCATGTTGAAAAGACTGAGTAAACTCAGTTGTCTCTTTAATAATTTTTGTAAATTCAATTCATCCTTGTCTAGATACTGAGTTTATCCATTCAATGTTTCTCTTGCTTACATACTGTATATTATCACTCAGACTTGTTATATTCCTTTCTGATAAAAACTTTGTCACCCCATAATTCTGAACTTCACCAATTTGATTTTTCACATTCATCCATTTCCCTTCATCTTTTTCCCATGAAGCGTTCTTGGTGCAGGAGCACCTAAAAGAACATCTTGGAGCAAGAAGACACAAATGATCATAGGAGGAGCCCATGGAACCCATCAAGTCAGATGGAACATCCTAGAACCAATTATGATATGTTATAATGGGCAAAATGATGTAATGATCAAATGTCCTAAGGGTCCTGGTAAGGACCCTAGGACCAAAAATAATGTAAGTTGGGCCAATAGTACCTCTAGAGTCAAATAAGAGTCAAATATAGGTGTCTAAGGCTAGGAATAAGGTATAATGATCATAAGAAGATCAACCATGATGAACCATGATGATTTGGTAGAGTAGAAGTCACTTAAAACAAAGTTTAACATTCAAATTTTTGAATTATGCATTTGGGTGGGAAAGTAAAAAAATGAGTAGTTTTGGAAGTTTAACCATCTCCAACCAATGGGAATTGGTTGTGGGAGTTAGGATAGAAGTTATATAAGCCTGTCCAAGGCATTTGATGGTACAGAGGAATCAATTGGAAGCCTGGGTTGTACGGTAGACTGAAAATAACAGTAAAATTTAGTTTTCTTGCATTTCCTTATCATTTATTTTGTTCTTTTGATTGTTGGTTAGTTGGCAAATGTTTTAAGTCTTCATCCAACAATAGGAGATCCTATTTAATGCTCTGAGAAGGTTCTATAGGTGGTTTCACTACTGTTCTTCTAACTGCTATAAGGAACAACAGACTGTCTTTGTGTATTTTGGAAGGCTAAATGCATCATTGGACCTTTCCATGAATGTAAGATCCTGGTTCTCATGGAATAGGTCCTAAATAGCTTGTACAATATGATTTCTAACCTTTGCAAAGTAGGAGGAGTGCAAATGGAGAGGTGATCACCGTTGGAAGTCAAGTTTGCATGTGAAAAGAGCATGGGCATGATGGCACAGTTATAGCAGCAGGAGATTTGCCTTAATAAGGTAATGTTTTTATGAATGATGTTGTTTAATATGGTCAAGGAGATGGTGTTAGACCTCTGAATGAGGTCTGGAAGTAATGAGGTTTGGAAGTGATTGGAAGTGGGAGATCTAGCAAGCCCTAGGTTTTGGGTCCTAGAAATGAGGGTTTTGTATTTTAATGTTTGAATATGGAAACCATCTGATGAAACCTTAAAAATCCTTTGTTTTAGATCCTTCCCTAAGATTGTTTGAGGGTTTCGATTGTGGAGGTCAAGGTTGTCATAGAGTTCCTTTGAAAAGTGGGCAAATTAGGCCTTGTAGGAAGGCAACAGGGTGTCAAGATAGTCAAGTTTGGTTCAAAACAACAGTATATGAAATCTTGGGTATGTTATAGAACTTGGTAAAGGGTATTCAAATCAATCATTGGTTTTGGAAGTGCTTTGGGAAAGTTTGGAGAAAAGTGTAGGTTAGTCGCTGAACAGGGCTACTAGGATTAGGCCTAGTTAAGAGGAGTTGTTAAGAATCAGCCCAAATTGGTTTGTGAAATCTTTTAAATCCTGTTGATTGGGGTATGTTGAGACCCTAGAAGGTGGAAGATTGTATCTTAGAAGTTTGAAACAAGTTTTTTGCCCTTTGGTGGAGTTTAGGGCAAGAAGAGGACTAGTGAGTCTTATTGGTTAAAGCCCCCTATTGTTTCAAATCTTTTGATCTTGTTAAATTACCTTTGGAGACCTAAGACCTTTGCATCATAGTGGTATCAGAACACAACAAGTAGATCCTTGAGGGAGTAGTAGGATCTTGTTGAAGAGTTAAGGGTTGGTGAAAGTTGTGAAGATGCCCCCTAAAAATCAGATGGCTAGGGAGAATAATGAATTGAGAGAAGCCTTAGAGGCAAGAGAAAGAGAGTTGAGGGAGAGAAGAGAATATGATACTGCAAGAGAAAGAGAGTTAAGACAAGTGAGAAGGGAGAATGCATCAATCTTGGCAAGGTTGGAAGCATTGGAGAAGAATCCTAGAAGGGATGAACAAAATGATCCAGAAGGAGATGAGGAGGTAGATGAGAACCCTCTTTAGGATGAATTGGATCCTGAAGAAAATAAATTTGTGAGATTGCTAAAGGTAGTTCAAGGCAGTGGAACAAAGGAAAACATAGAGTTACCTATCTATCGGGGGAAGATGCATAGTGAAGAGGTATTAGGGTGGATAGATGCCCTTGGAAATTTCTTTGAGTATGAGGAAATGAGTGATGAGGAGAAGATTAAATTTGCAAAAACAAAGTTGAGAGGGATAGCACTTACTTGGTGGAGTAGTGTACAAACAGAAAGAGTGGCCAGAGGTGGAACAAGAATCACTTCTTGGGGTAGGATGAAGGATATGATGAAGGATCAGTTTCTTCCATTTGATTATTCTATTCAAACAAAGAGGATGAGGCAGAATTTGAAGCAAAAGGACATGGATGTTATGTCCTATACTGAGCAATTTCATAAGCTTAGTATTAGAGGAGGATTGGAAGATGAAGAAGAGAAAGTGGCAAGATACCTTAATGGGCTTAGGTACAAATTGCAAGATGAAATTGGTTTGACCATACCAAAATCAATTGGAGAGCATTTTCAATTAGCCATAAGGGCTGAAGAGAGGGTGAAGAGGAAGCAAGAAAGACAAGGAGGTAGTGGTAGAGGATATAGAGGTAGGGGCAGACCTACTAATGAAGGGCAGAGTAGTAATGAGAAAGGCAAAGAGTTTTATGTAGATCAGAGAGGTGGATATAGAGGTGGAGGTAGGTTTGGATCAGGTAGAGGAGTATTCACAGGCAGATGTTATCATTGCAATGAAGTGGGACACACATTTTTCAAATGTCCTAAGAAGGATGATGTTGATAAGAGCAGGGATAGAAGAGTTCATTTGGCACAGGAAGAGGAAAAGAAAGAAGACCAAGAACCAGTAGCAGCCTATCCAGCAACAGATGGAGAATTGCTCATGGTGGAAAAAGGCAAGGTACAACAAGCACCACAGGTATCCATTTTTAAAACTAATTGTTTAAACCATGGAAAAATGTGCAAGTTGATTATAGATTTAGGTTCACATGATAATTTAGTCTCCTGGGATATGGTACACAAATTGGGATTGAAGACATTTGTTCATCCTAGTCCTTACAATGCAACTTGGGTAAGTCAAGAGCAGCAAGTAAGGATTAGTCAAAGGGCATATGTTGATTTTTCAATTGGTCCATATCATGATTCTATTTTATGTGATGTTATTTCAATGACATGTGGGCATATAATTTTGGGTAGACCATGGCAACATTTGAGAAGGATAGTTCATGATGGTTATATGAATAGTCATTTGGTGCACAAAGATGGTAAAAAGTTTAAACTAATACCTTTACCTTGTGAAGACAAGAAGGAGCATGCTATTGTCTATTTTGGAGAGAAATTGCAGTTGAATGTGTAGGTTAAGGATGTTTGGAAACAGTAGGAACAGTTGCAGCAAAAGAAGGTTTATGATAGTCCTAAAGAATAGCAAGTTTCGGACTTAAGTTGCATCAAGATTGGGGACATTGATTGCCCTATAGGGAGGCAGGAAAAAGAAGGAAAACAATAGGGAAAAATAGATCAAAACCTCAAGATGGGGAGAGCAGAAGCATCACAGCAGCAAGGTCCTAGGGAAGGACACCAAAACATGTTTTGTGATACTAAAACTATTTGTAAGAGCCATGCAGGTTGGAGAAGGAGGAGGATAACCCTTGGAGAGTTCATGTTCCCTGTCACAAATCAGAGGAACATTTCCAAAAGACAACAAAGAGGTTTGGAGCAGATCACATGACTCTTGGGACAAGAGTTTTCATCATGCTAGGGAGTATGGTGCAAGAGCACCTAAAAGAACATCTTGGAGCAAGAAGACACAAATGATCATAGAAGGAGCCCGTGGAACCCATCAAGTCATATGGAACATCCTAGAACTAATTATGACATGTTATAATGGGCAAAATGATGTAATGAACAAATGTCCTGAGGGTCCTGCTAAGGACCCTAGGACCAAAAATAATGTAAGTTGGGCCAATAGTGCCTCTAGAGTCAAATAAGAGTAAAATATAGGTGTTTAAGGCTAGGAATAAGGTATAATGATCCTAAGAAGATCAACCATGATGAACCATGATGATTTGGTGGAGTAGAAGTCACTTAAAACAAAGTTTAACATTCAAATTTTTGAATTATGCATTTGGGTGGGAAAGTAAAAAATGAGTAGTTTTGGAAGTTTAATCATCTCCAACCAATGGGAATTGGTTGTGGGAGTTAGGAAAGAATTTATATAAGCTTGCCCAAGGTATTTGATGGTATGGAGGAATCAATTGGAAGCTTGGGTTGTACGGCAAACTGAAAATAACAGTAAAAATTTAGTTTTCTTGCATTTCCTTATCATTTATGTTGATCTTTTGATTGTTGGTTGGTTGGCAAATGTTTTAAGTCTTCATCCAACAATAGGAGATCCTGTTTAATGCTCTAAGAAGGTTCTATAGGTGGTTTTACTGCTGTTCTTCTGACTGCTATAAGGAACAACAAACTGTCTTTGTGTATTTTGGAAGGCTAAATGCATCATAGGACCTTTCCATGAATGTAAGATCCTGATTCTCATGGAATAGGTCCTAAATAGCTTGTACAATATGATTGCTAACCTTTGCAAAGTAGGAGGAGTGCAAATGGAGAGGTGATCACCGTTGGAAGTCAAGTTTTCATGTGAAAAGAGCATGGGCATGATGGCACAATTATAGTATATTGGTCACCATTTTGTTTCTGTGTATTTGATTGAGCATTTTTTGATTGACTAGAGATTTTGAGTCAAAAGATAGAGGTAGTTGAGAAATAGGTTGTGGATCTAGATTATGAATGGCATCAATATACTCTAGCCATTGATCATAAAGCTTGTTTCAACTCCCTCTTATCTTTTTCATCCTTCCAGGTACAGCTAACTATCCTTTTGGTAGATGCTTCAAGATGGTGCACGTCTGTGGCACGCGATGCAGTTCCAAGATCTATTCTTTCTATTGTGAAATCCTGAATTGTGGGGTCCTGAACTTCTTCATCAGCTATTGGTCGGGCTATCTCTGCACTCCAATTTCTTGTATTAGGGTCAATGTCCACCCTGGAAGAGGTTTTCAGCTTCTTGGATTTCAGAGCCTTTCCCAGACACTTGCTAACCATATCTTCCAATGGTAATGAAAATGGAACTATTTTCCTTTTATCACTAATTGAATTTTCCAACCCTTTAGGTATAGGGACTGGAACTTCTTTATTAGGATTCAGTTGTTCAGAAGGCGTATTTGATATTATCATCAGATCGGTAGAATCTGAAGCAACCTCTTCTTGTTGGTTCATACTAATCTCTTCTACCATTGGTGAACTAACCCCTTTATCACTCAGTACTTCCTCTGACTCTTCTTCACTGTTTAAGTCCACAACTATTCTTTCTAAAATTCCCTTCTTCTTTCTACTTTTAGCTCTTGATCTAGTGGTGCAAGAAGGCATAATAGTTGCAAGGGTTTTCTTGGACTTTTTGATGACAGAACCTTTTTCAATTTATGATTTGGGAGTACCTGCATCATAGATATTAATAAGCTGATTAGAAGAGCTTATAGGAGATGGTGATTCATCAATTGGTTCACACCGCTAGGAATCTTCATCTTGAACCTCTTTCAGTCTCTGTTCCCTTAACCATTTTTTAGTTCTCCTTATTACAAGGAGGGTTTTAACTTCAATCCAATCCTCTTCATCTCTATTCCAATCCACTTTTGGAATAGGCAATTGTTTTATTTGTTCAAAATGAGAATCAATTACTTGTTCCTCATCATCTATCATTCCTATGATATTCATATTGAGATTAAGGATAATTATTTACCCTAAGGAGAATCTACACCAAAGCCTTTTCCTAACTTCAAATTCATCTAGGCAATCCTCCCAATAGTCCTCTATTTGGGGAATGTGTGAAAATCCATCTCCAAAATTCAAATTGTCTCTAGCAAAACCTTTGCTAACAAACTTGGGTCTGGCATTATAACACTAAAAATTGAACTTCTTTAGGTCCACCTCTAGATTTAAAGCATCAGAAACTAATTGAAATGAATAGTGACCAAATTCAATGGGAAACAATATACCAGACTCTTTGTTCATTGGAAATTTTTTATCTACATGAGGTAACTACCTACAAACTTTGATTAATACAAAGCGGTCAAAGACATATCTGGGTAGTTTCAAAGGCTCACCATCAAAACTACCAACTCTGATGTAGGTAAATCTGGGAAACTGAATGAAGAAGCTGCCATGAATGCTGATTAGCTGCATGGCTTCATCAGACATCCTTTTATTAATATTGCCTGTCAATTCATAAGCCATCCTACCAGTGAAAACATCATTAACTCTTCCATAATTTTCATAATAGTTTTGCATCTGTAAATGTGAGTAATGATCATAAATTTTGCTATCTTCAACTAAGGATGCATGAGGTAATCCTCTGCATTCCCTTGTGGATGCTAGGTAGTAAAAGAGATATGAGGACATATAAAAATCTTTATTTCCTAGATAATTACTCAAACCTTGATGTAAACATTCAGCTATTATTTCTACCCAGTCCAAATACTGTTCTCCTTCAAGGATCACTTGAATGAAGAAATACATCTAGTCTTCCCAATAGAATGCTTGAGAACTACCCTTTAACCTGTGTAACAATACCATGGTATCTTTAATTTCGGGTATCATATGTTCTCTTGATAGTGCTCTAGGCAGTCTTGAACCTCCCTTTTGAAATTTCAATAGCTAATTTCTTGTAATTACACTCTTATAATTTGCCTTTTTCAATGAAAAATAGTTGTAAGAGGAAGTAATATTAAGATCAGAGTATGGCTCCTTAGGTGGGATTTTCATTACAGCTATTAGGGTTTGTCTATTAACAGGCAATAACATATTACCATCAGAAGTTCTAATACATCTGTTTTGGGGGTCATATCTGCTCATTCATTCAAGAACTAACTCAGGGCATTATACCGCCATAGGAAAGGCTGCAACTTTGACTAAACCACTTTCCACTATTCTTTTCATCATAGGGGCAGAAGCAGGATTTTTAACCCTTTCTTTAAAGTCCTCTAAATCATACTGAACTAAAAAGGTATCTCCATATTCAGGAAGAGAACAAACAAGGCTAGAACCATGTTCAGAACCAAGATAGACAACTTTCATGGCTACAGATTGGATAAATAGAATGAAAATGCTTTAAACTTCCTTAACAATGCCAGAAACTCAAAATGATTCTCTTTTTCAACAAAGAAATGGGATCATCTATAAGAAAAGTCAAACTCACCTTCAATGAATCTAAAACCACTGTCAAACTAGGCAAGAAAAATCCTTTTTACCTCCAGCGCTATACTCCCTTTGTATTACCCTATATGTTTTACTGTTAAAATTGGCTTGTCCTTTCTTGATAAAAGGCATGAAATTAGGTTGAATAATTATTGGATCAATTAACTTGTGCTGAACTTGCTTGATAAGACACAAATTCTGACAGATGTATTAATTGTAAGTAGTTCTTGCACACAACCTTAATGTGTAATCATTACCCATAACCTTTTGAAAGTTAAAGCCTTTCATTTCATAAAATGTTCTGGATATATTTCCCTCTAAATGATTTTCTTCTTTTAAAATCTCCCGCAAATTTTTGACTTAAGGAAGACTTTAGGAAAAGTGGGACTAAAGTCACATAATGTTGAGCCTTTGAACCTTTGAACCTTTGAACCTTCGAACTCTAATATGGGGGTTCAATCAGGGGGTTCAAAGATACAAATTGAGTTACACAAGGGGACCAAGGGTAAACAACTTCTCAAGGAGCATCGAATATTGAACCATTGAACCGTTGAACTATTGAACTGTTGAACTCTTGAACTCTTGAAAAGGGTTCAAGTTCGAAGGTTCAATTCTATAGTAATTTCGCACATAAGACGACAGGTGGATAAATTTTAAAAACAAAGAGCTGACTTAAGAAATAAACATATGACCAATAAGGGAAGATAGTAGGTCAACTTTTTGCTTAGGGAAGGATCGTGAAAAATTGAATAAGGGTGATTAAAAAGGTAACATTGGCTCTAACTAGGGATTGTATTTTATGACAAAATGTAGAGAACTTAGAAACTCTGGTTACGCACAAACTAAAACATAGGGACGAAAGAAAAAGAACCAAGGCAAACCAAAACTGGAAAAGGAAAATGACATCACTCGACAATAAAGAAAAGACTGTACAAAATAGGAGACACTTGTTTTACAGTTGATACAATTTAAGGTCCTATCCATTAGAGGATAGGGGTAAAACAGATCCATCTAGATATTCCAATTTGAAAGAATTAGGGCCCAGTACCTAATGAATTTTGAATGGCCCCTTCCAAAGTGAATTGAACTTGCCATGTGCTCCTTTAGGTTCTCTCCTTCTATCCCACAGCAGCACTTCATCTCCTTCCATGAATTTTTTGGGCCTTGTTTTTTGATCAAAAATCTTCTTAACCCTGGCTTGATGAGCATTAATCCAATCAACCAGTTCATTCCTTTCCTCCTCAATCCTGGTTAAGTACATAACTCTTTTCTCTAAGGAATCTTGAAAGTATTGATCTTCAATGACCTTTTGTAATTTTCCTGCAGATAATTCTAGAGGTAATGATAACTGAGCTCCTATTCCATAAACCAGCTCAAAAGTTGCCATTCCTATTGCCCTTTTTGGGGTTACCCTGTCAGCCCAGATTGCTTCATACAATCTTTTATGCCAATCTTTGGGATTATCACTCACCAATTTTCTCATGATGGCTATCAGATTTTTATTACTAGACTCAACTTGTCCATTCCCTTGAGGGTAATAGTCTGATGAGTGAGAAAGAGAAATACTATGCTCATAACAAAATGAAGTGAGTTCAATCAAGGAGAAGCTGGTAGCATTATCTGCCACAAGTTTTTGAGGGACACCAAAATGGACTAGTATATTCTCTCTGAGAAAATTACACACTACTTCTGAAGTGGTTCTCTTCACAGCGACTGCTTCAACCCATTTTGTAAAATAATCTATTACTGTTAGAATGTGTGTATGTCTGGCACTTGAAGGAGATGAAAGTGGCCCAATGAAGTCTAAACCCCATTACTTGAAAGGTTCTTCAATAACAACAGGCCTCAGAGGCAATGCTGCAAGTTGTGGTCTTCTTGAAAACATTTTGCATTTTTCACAATTAGCTACCCATCTGTATGCATCTTTGAACATGCTTGGCTGATAATAACAATTTCTATGGATTTTAAAGGCTGTGACCGAAGAAGAGAAGTGTCCACCGCAGGCTTCATTATGAAAAACTTCCAAAAGCTTGTGTTGTTGTTCCTTATCTACACATCTCAGAAAGGTTCCATCTAGTCCCTTTTTGTATAAGACATCACCCCAAATGACATATTTTGCTTCTTTTAACCTCAAATCTCTTTTCTCCTTCGGGTATAAGTGACTAGGATAGTCTCCATAAGTAAGATAATGTGCCATGTTTAGGAATCATGGATCTTGTAAACTCACCAATAGGACAGTGGGAAGTTCTTCTTCTTCTTCTTTATTTTCAGCAATTAATTTGCATAGGCCTTGACCTCTAACTAATTTGGTTGGCCTAACCTCCAAGTCATATTCTTAAATCTTAGCAACCCATGTTGCTCTACTGTTCATCCCAACATCCTGTTGAGTCAAAATGCTCTTTATAGCTGAACTAGGGACAAATACAATTGAATGAGAATGTAGTATGTAATATCTAAATTGTTTGACAACCTTTACCACAGCAAAAGCTTGCTTCTTAGTTAAAGAATATTTAAGTTCATGCTTCTTGAGAGGAACACTCATAAAGGCTATTGGGGCTTCTACATTCGGTTCATTTTTCTGTAGTAAGATACTAGACATGGTATGTTCTGAAGCATAACAATAAATAATAAAATCCTTTTGGAAATTAGGGTTTACTAATGTAGGTGTTCATGCAATTGCCTCTTTAATATCTTCAAATGCTTTCTTAGTAGCCCCATTCCATCTGAATGCATATTTTTCACTCATCATCCCTACAATATGTTTCGTAATCTCAACAAAATTAGGAATGAACCTTCTGAGGAAGTTAACCTAGCCAAAGAAAGACTTAACTCTAGTCCTCTTAGAAGGAAGACTTAGTTGTTGTATTGCTCTAACCCTTTCTGGATCAATCTTGATTCCATCCTTTGAAACTAAATGTCCCAACAACTTACCTTCTGTTACACAGAAAACTGACTTCTTAGGATTAAGAGATATCCCATGACTCTGACACCTTTGCAAAATGATCTTCAGATCTTTTAGATGATCCTCTCTTCTTCTAGAGAAAACAATCAAATCATCAATATAAATGACAATAATTTTATCTTTTAGATCTTTAAAGGATGAATTCATTGCCCATTGAAAAGTTGCACCAACATTAATCAAACCAAAGGGCATATGGTTATAAGCAAAAGTTCCTCAGGGTGTAGTGAAAGCAGTTTTATGTTGATTAGCTGTAGCCACACTTATTTGATTATAACCTAAGAACCCATCTAACATGGACATCATCTCTGATCTAGCAACTATTTGTAAAATGTGATCCATCACAGGTAAGGGATAGTTATCTTTCAAACTGGCTTGGTTCAGATTCCTGGAATCAACACAAATTCTTATTTCTCCATTTTTTTGCATACTGGGACAATGTTTGCCACCCAGGTGGAGTGATGAATCAGATAAATAATCCTAGCCTTCAACATTTTGTCGATCTCCTTAAAGATAGCTCAGCAACCTTTGGGTTATAGTTTCTCAACTTTTGCTTGAATGGAGTTGCATTTGTTTTTAAAGGAAGATGATGCTGAAATTACCCGCTCCTAAAATCCTTTAGGTCATCATAGCACCAAGCAAAGACATCCTTATACCTAATCAACAGATTAATCAATTTGTTTTTCTCCTCTGGCGAGCAACACCTACCAATAGAAATCCATTTAGGATTAGTTTTACTCCCAATGTTTATTTTTTCACAATCCCCCAATTTGTCAGGATTCTGAACAAGTTTGTCTTTCTTATATTCATCTTGTCGAGTGAACAAATGTTCTAGAGAGACCAGTCCTCTAGGGATTTTGTTTCCCTTTAATTGAATTACATCATCCTCTGAATTGATCCCTAGATTAGGACTAAATTCTTTACATTCTACCTCATAACCTTCAAAATAAGTCCCTCGTAACACCTCAGCATTCTCAAAAACTTGCCAATTTTCAGCATTATCTAGGACATTAGGACGGTAGACCAGTTCTATTCTATATGAATCCTTTTTTAAATCAGGGTGTGGGAGAAGAAGGGAAGCTGACACTGCTAGAGAATCCGCCTGTGTATTCTGATCTCTAGGAATTGCCTCAATAGAAAAGGCATCAAAATATTCTATCTCGTCCCAAACTTTGTTCCTGTAATGTCTTAATCTTTCATTTTTAACCGAAAAAATGCCTCTCACTTATTTAACAATTAGTTCAGCATCTCCTTTTGCTCTGAGCATCTTTATACCTTTTCCGTTGGCTTCATTTAACCCAAGCAATAGAGCCTCATACTCTGTAGTGTTATTAGTATTTTTAAACTCTAACTTGAAAGAGTAAGGAAGATTTTTACCTTCAGGTGAGATTAAAACAACCCCTGCTCCAAAACCAATGGTAGCACAACTACCATTGAATTCCATGGTCCATAGATCATCTGAATGAACGGATTTTGGGATGGATTCTTCCTTCATGTCTTTAGAAGAGAGAAAATAATTACCAAATTCACATTCTTCAAATAGAATTTGAGATTTAGGATCATCAGAAGGGTATACAGTAAACTTGCATTTAGGTTCAGGTTCTAGTTTAACTTTCTACTTTCCCACTAGAATTGTAGCTTCTAACCAATCCAATTTAATCTCCCCACCTAAATCTTTGCAAAAAGTCCTGCTCAATAGCATCCCATAACTAGTAGGAATATCTGCTACGAAGATAGTCAACTTCACTCTTTTATCAGGATAGGCTGCAAGAGCAACCCGTGCATCTTTAATTTGTCCAAGAAAAGAAATCTATTTGCCATCCATGGAGTTACACCTACTAAATGTTTTTGTAAGAGATAGGCCTAGGGCTTTGGCTACGGAAGAAGGCATAATATTATCAGAAGCACCTAAGTCTATGATACAATTACTAAGTTTATGGCCATTTATAAATAAAGTAACATAAAATGGGTTGGGCTTCATATTGACCATATAAGAAGTATCATTAGATGAATTGATGGCCATTTTAAGAGTGTGCGTGGGTGATTCAGGAGGAGAAGCAAATAATTGGGCAATGGGAGACTCAACATTAACATTTAGTTGACTTTCGGGCTCAATTTGTGTAGGACCACCTTTGACATATTTAACCAATTTATCAAGTTGTTTGGGTTTTAACTTGAGGTATTCAACAGGGGATATTTGAATCTTTGTAGACTTACAAAATTCTAAAATATCAAAAGAAGTTTCACGATCATTTCTATGTAACAATTTAACTTCTTGGGCCTTCAAATTAGTATTAGAGGTTCTAATAAGAGGTTCCTTACCTTTAACAGGCACTTCTTGAGTATTAGAAAATCTCAGATTCTTCTAACTTCTGGTAAGCACATCACATGAAGGATCTTCAAGAGTAACCAATATTTCACCTCCTCTTTTTGAATCTGATTCATATTCTAGGAAGTGTATTTCAGAGTCACCAGGTTCCTCAAAGTTCCTTTCTTCTTTGGTAATATCTCCCAAAACATCTTGAGTAGTGGCCATTTGAGCATATCTGAGCATCTCTGAACAAGAATTTCCACCATGATCAGTAGTTAAATGAAAGGCACACATATTCCCTCTTCCAGGAGGAGCTTCAATAGTTAACATTGGTTGTGCTGATGTAAGTGGTAATGTCCTACTAGTATTTGTCTATTGATTAAAATTTCTCTTGCTGACATCTTGCTATGGTTGTTGAAATGAAGTACCAACCTTGGGCATCTGTCTTTTTAAAGTAATCATATCATTAACTAGTCTTTGAACCACAGGATCTGTAGAAGATGAGGGATGAGCATTAGGTACTTGGACTTCTTTCTTCCATTTTCCAACCATAAGAAGATCATCTTCTAACCCAACTACCAAGGTTTGTGCATTTGCTAAGTCGACAACTGCACCTCTTCTAAGATGGAAACTAATATCAGGGGGCATAGAATTGATAAAGAAGCATTTCTGATTCTCAGGAGTTGGCCTTTTAGCATTTGGGATTTTGTGCACAATTCTATTGAATTTGGCTATAAATTCCCTCATAGGCTCATGAATTTCTTTCTTGAGTTGAGTCAATTGAGTAAGAAGGGAATGTTCATCTTCTGCGCTTTTGAATCTATTTTTGAATGCAGTTTTCATATCATTCTAGTTTGTAATTGAAGAGTCAGATAGATGATAGAACCCTTGTGCTGCAGTATCAGTTAGAGTTTGCACAAAAAGCCTTATGGCTACATCTTGATGTTGCATACCTAACACACCACACACTATGGCAAAGGCATTCAAATGCTCATCTGGTGATTGTCTTCCATCTCCATTAAATTTAGGTAAGTTTTCCATTGCATTTTTAGGCAGAGGATTCAGGTCAGCTCCTAAATTTAGAGGTCCTATAGCTGCTCCCCAAGGTTGGGCCATTGGTAGAAAGCTTATAGTAGAGAGAATGATAGTACCAGAGGGAGTTAAGGCTTGACAGATAGAGGATATAGATGGCTTAGGAGGGCTAGGAGGTCTACTCCTAGCTCTTCTAATAGGAGTAGGAATATAAGGAAAATTTAGACTTTGCAACATTTGAAAAGTAGGATCTTCAACTCCCTCTCTCCTCAAAGACCTTGTGTATCTTCTGAACTCTAGTTTTTGATATTGTAACTGGATAAGTAGTTATTAGTTTTTAGGTTGTTCTTGACCTCTTAGGACTTCAGGGGCTTGATTTCTCACTGTGTTTTCTGCTTGCCTCCTTCTTTGTCTGAGTAACAACAATCTCAAATTACCAGCCAATTCTTCTTCCTTTTCTATTACTCGGCTTGCCCTTCTATAATCATCAATATTTTAGCAAGTGCACCATGCAAGAGTATTTAACTGACCAAATATGTCTTCCTGTTTGTCTTGAAAACCAAGATTAGGCTGTAGAACATGAATTATATTTTCATGAGGAAGCACCATCGTTGCTTCATATTAAGGTGACTAATCTTTCAACAAGAGACTTCGATTCCCCAGTAGAGTCACCAAAAACTATTGGTTAAGAGATTTGTCTTGGTCTAAAAATGTTTTGTTCTGACTCTATAACCCTTTCCTTTTAGAACAAATAGGTTAAACAACAAATGGGTGAATTATCAGGAATAATTCCCCTCTAAATTAAGGTACAGCTCCCTTTTAAGTCTTCAATGAATTCAAACTATTCTAGTTATTTGAACACACTTTTAACCAAAAAGTATTTATGGTAAACTAACATCCATACATCACTATGTCATGAATGCGATATCTTTTCTTTCATATAACATCACTCAGTGATAGAACGCACAAATTCCATTGTCAACAATAATCCAATATATAAATATACACATGTATCACTAAACCAGCAAATAATAAAACATATATGATGAATCATCCAATGAAAGAATAATTACCACATAAAAGAAGAGTTCGCACATAAACTTGATTTCAAATACTTAAACACACATATTTAAGTCTATAGTAATCATTTCTTCTTTTCATTCATAGATGAAAATCTTTCAGACAAACATCACATATATTGTAAAACATAAAAGTTCAGTTCCCAAATTCCTTGTTTTCTTGTTTTTCTCACTCTCCCTATCCCTTTTTAAAAAAAACTAAAAACATATATATAGTTACCCTAATTAACTGTTCTTTTCAACCCAGAGTTAAAACAAACCCTGACCCACAGTGCGATTTAGTTTCTTAAAAGCTCATTAAAAGACAAAGTTTTTAAACATAATTCCAACTAAATAACTGAATAAAGAGATTATGTAAGAATGATCATGATTGGGGCAGCGGATTGGAATCTCCAGATTTGCTTTGTTTGGCTGAGGAGACACGTTGCACCTTCCATTCATGATATGCGGCAACAAATTCCTAAATTTTTGGGAAGTTAGGGATGCCAATGTGTTTAACCCATGCTTTCCCAACATCTTTTTCTCTTCGAATTTTTGTCACTTTTTCCACACGCTCCGGGAGTGCATCGACACAGAGGTGAAGAAGTGATTCTACTTTTGATATCTGAGAGAAATCATCAATTATCAGGTTATCATTTTCTTTAACAAAACTAATTTTCACTCTGAAAGATTGTACCACAATATCAATATCCTTTTCTAGCTCCCCATCATCTTTTATGTACTTCACATCGATACATTCCAAATAATACTGTAAAGACTGAGTAAACTCAGTTATCTCTTTAATCATTTTTGTAAATTCAATTCATCCTTGTCTAGATACTGATTTTATCCATTTGATGTTTCTCTTGCTTACATACAATATATTATCATTCAAACTTGTTACATTCCTTTCTAATAAAAACTTTGTCACCACATACTTCTAAACTTAATCAATTTGATTTATCACATTCATCCATTACCCTTCATCTTTTTCCTACGAAGCATTCTGTATTTTCTAATCTTTGATAGTAGCCATGGTTTCATCATATATATTTTTCAATTCATTAATATATTATGTACCCTTTTGGATGATACCATCCAGCCAATCATAAAATACTTTGGTCACCATTTTGTTTCTGTGTATCTGATCGAGCATTTTCTGATTAACTGGAGATTTTGGGTCAAAAGATAGAGGTAGTTGAGAAATAGGTTGTGGATCTAGATTATGAATGGAGTCAATATACTCTGCCATTGATCGTAAAGCTTGTTTCAACTCTCTCTTATCTTTTTCATCCTTCTAGGTACGGCTAACTATCCTTTTGGTAGATGCTTCAAGATGGTGCATGTCTGCGGCACGCGATGCAGTTCCAAGATCTATTCTTTCTATTGTGAAATCCTAAACTGTGGGGTCCTAAACTTCTTCATCAGTTGTTGGTCAGGCTATCTCTGCACTCCAATTTCTTGTATTAGGGTCAATGTCCACCCTGAAAGTGGTTTTCAGCTTCTTGGATTTTGGAGCCTTTCCCATACACTTGCTAACCATGTCTTCCAATGGTAATGAAAATAGAACTATTTTCCTTTTATCACTAATTGAATTTTCCAACCATTTAGGTGCAGGGATTGGAACTTCTTTATCAAGATTCAGTTGTTTAGAAGGTGTATTTGATATTATCATCAGATCGGTAGAATCTGAAGCAACCTCTTCTTGTTGGTTCATACTGATCTCTTCTACCATTGGTGAACTAACCCCTTTATCACTTAGTACTTCCTCTGAATCTTCTTCACTGTTTAAGTCCACAACTATTCTTTCTAAAATTCCCTTCTTCTTTCTACTTTTAGCTCTTGATCTAGTGGTGCGAGAAGGCAGAATAGTTGCAAGGGTTTTCTTAGACTTTTTGATGACAGAACCTTTTTCAATTTTTGATTTGGGAGTACCTGCATCACATATATTAATAAACTGATTAGAAGAGCTTATAGGAGATGGTGATTCATCAATTGGTGCACACCACTGGGAATCTTCATTTTGAACCTCTTTCAGTCTCTGTTCCCTTAACCATTTTTCAGTTCTCCTTATTATAGGGAGGGTTTTAACTTCGATCCGATCCTCTTCATCTCTATTCCAATCCACTTCTAGAATAGGCAACTGTTTTATTTGTTCAAAATGAGATTCAATTACTAGTTCCTCATCATCTATTATTCCTATGATATTCATATTTAGACTAAGGGTAATTATTTGCCCTAAGGAGAGTCTACACCAAAGCCTTTTCCTAACTTCAAATTCATCTAGGCAATCCTCCCAATAGTCCTCTATCTGTAGAATGTGTGAAAATCCCTCTCGAAAATCCAAATTGTCTCTAGCAAAACCTTTGCTATCAAACTTGGGTCTGGCATTATAGCACTAAAAATTGAACTTCTTCAGGTCCACCTCTAGATTTAAAGCATTAGAAACTGATTGACATGAATAGTGACCAAGTTCAACAGGAAAAGATATACCAGACTCTCTCTTCATTGGAAATTTTTTATCTATATGAGCTAATTACCTGTAAACTTTGATTAATACAAAGCGGTCAAAGACATATCTGGGTAGTTTCAAAGGCTCACCATCAAAACCGCCAACTCTGATGTAAGTAAATTTGGGAAACTAAATGAAGAAGCTGCCATAAATGCTTATTAGCTACATGGCTTCATCATACATCCTTTTATTAATATTTCCTGTCAATTCATAAGCCATCCTACCGGTGAAAACATCATTAACTCTTCCATAATTTTCATAACAGTTTTGCATCTGTAATGTGAGTAATAATCATAAATTTTTCTATCTTCAACTAAGTATGCATGAGGTAATCCTCTCCATTCCCTTGTGGATTCTAGGCAGTAAAAGAGATATGAGGACATATAAAAATCTTTATTTCCCAGATAATTACTCAAACCCTGATGTAAACATTCAGCTATTATTTCTGCCCAATCCAAATACTATTCTCCTTCAAGGATCACTTGAATGAAGAAATACATCTAATCTTCCCAATAGAATGCTTGAGAACTACCCTTTAACTTGTGTAACAATACCATGATATCTCTAATTTCAGGTATCATATGTTCTCTTGAAAGTGCTCTGGGTAGTCTTGAACCTCCCTTTTGAAATTTCAATAGCCAATTTCTTGCAATTACACTCTTATAATTTGCCTTTTTCAATGAAAAATAGTTGTAAGAGGAAGTAATATTAAGATCAGAGTATGGCTCCTTAGGTGGGATTTTCATTACAGCCATTAGGATTTGTCTATTAACAGGTAATAACACATTACCATCAGAAGTTCTAATACATCTATTTTGGGGGTCATATCTACTCATACATTCAAGAACTAACTCAGGGCATTATACTGCCATATGAAAGGCTATAGCTTCGACTAAACCAATTTCCACTATTCTTTCCATCATAGGGACAGACGCAAGATTTTTAACCCTTTCCTTAAAGTCCTCTAAATTGTACTAAGCTAAAAAGGTCTCTCCATATTTAGGAAGAGAACAAACAAGTCTAGAACCATGTTCAGAACCAAGACAGGAAGCTTTCATGGCTACAGATTGGATAAATAGAATGAAAACAATTTAAACTTCCTTAACAATGTCAAAAACTCAAAATAATTCTTTTTTTCAACAAAGAAATGGGATCAACTATAAAAAAAGTCAAACTCACCTTCAACGGATCTGAAACCACTGTCAAACTAGGCAAGAAAAATCTTTTTTACCTCTAGTGTTGTACTCCCTTTGTATTACCCTGTATTTTTTACTGTTAAAATTGGCCTATCCTTTCTTGATAAAAGGCATGAAATTAGGTCGAATAATTACTGGATCAATTAACTTGTGTTGAACTTGCTTGATAAGACACAAATTTTGACAGATTCATTAATTGTAAGTAGTTCTCGCACACGACCTTAATGTGTAATCATTACCCATAACCTTTCGAAAGTTAAAGCCTTTCATTTCATAAAATGTTCTGGATATATTTCCCTCTAAATGATTTTCTTCTTTTAAAATCTCCCACAAATTTTTTACTCAAGGAAGACTTCAGGAAAAGTGGGACTAAAGTCATGAAACATTGAACCTTTGAACCTTTGAACTCCGATATGGGGGTTTAATTGGGAGGTTCAAAGATACAAATTGAGTTACACAAGGGGACCAAGGGTAAATGACTTGTCAAGAAGCATTGAATATTGAACTATTGAACCGTTGAACTATTAAACTCTTGAACTCTTGAAAAGGGTTCAAGTTCGAAGGTTCAATTCTACAATAAGTTTGCACATAAGACGATAGGTAGATAAATTTTAAAAAGAAAGAGCTGACTTAAGAAATAAACATATGACCAATAAGGGAAGATAGTAGGTCGACTTTTTACTTAGGGAAGGATCATGAAAAATTGAATAAGGGTGAATAAAAAGGTAACAGTAGTGAAGCTTTCATGGAGGAAGATGCTCTTCATGCCATGAGGAGATTGAAGCTCAAATCTACAAATATCAACACATAAAAAGATACAAGTCTGCTCTTGCAACACAATAGAAAGCCTTGGATCACATTGAGAATACCTAGAGTTCACAATGATCATCTAGTTTACAAATGAATGACTAATCTTTCTTATATATGCAACTACAAGCTCTCCCACCAAGAAATTAAAATTCAAACTCTACCATGTCAACAAAATAACCAAATAACGGTCATAAACTGACACCTAGAAATTAGGGCTACCCCAAAATAGGGCAGGACTAGGGCATGGATGCCCAAGTCCTCCCCCCTATTTTAGGCAGGGTACAGCTCAAAGGGGTCCACCTAGGTCCAATTTTCTATGGAACATAGGTCTCATTCCATCGGGATGCCAAAATATGAACTAAAATGTCCTAAATGCACTCTAAAGACCCGGGAGCTAAACCTTATGAGGGAAAAGACCCCAAGGGGACATTTTCTAACATTACGTTTAGCCCCCACTTTAATGTATCTATAAACACAAGGCCAATACATGCACTAAAGTAAGGTCACAAACACATAAAACACACCAATCATAGAGAAGATACACCAACTGCATAAAAGACAATAACATGCATGCAAAACATCGAGAAGAAAGTTACAATCATGTAGAACATGGAGCAAATAGTCAATGCATAGAAGACACATTAATGCATGGAAGACAGAAATGATATCTTTTCTTTTCTTTTTCTCATATATATGAAATGCAAATGCAAGTACTAGAAAGTAAACAAACCTCCCAAAATGTAGGAAGCACTACTCAAAGGCACTGGTCTTTGCATATGGGGTAACACACATGCAGTAC
This sequence comes from Cunninghamia lanceolata, assembly GCA_027924645.1. Taxonomy (NCBI): domain Eukaryota; kingdom Viridiplantae; phylum Streptophyta; class Pinopsida; order Cupressales; family Cupressaceae; genus Cunninghamia; species Cunninghamia lanceolata. Next base: position 15,695,690 of record BSBN01001121.1, on the reverse strand, counting down.
ATGCAAAACCTCCCAAAATGCACAAAGCACTACTCGAAGGCACTAGTCTCTATATATGGGGCAACAAACATGCCATACAAAACAAGCACACCAAAACACACACACTTGAAGACACGGAGAAAACACGGTAGACAAGCGATGGAGTGTACCTATTTCTAGGTCCAACACCATCTCAAGCACATTACAAGCACACACTGATGATTGGGATTCACCACAACAATCATTGAAAACACGCTTAAGGGTTGATTTAGTCATAGAACCGATCCCCGCCTCCGTAAAGGACTTTTGAAAATGATAGGATGATGCAATCTGCTCCAAGAAATACACCATCCCTACCTCCGCAGAGGGCTTAAGAAAAAGGATATACACGATATCCCACCTCCGTAGAGGGCTTACATGATTGATTGATTGATTGCAAACAAATGCAAGATGCACAATGCACCACTCTGGGGTGCAAGTCTCTACATCTAAGGTTAAACACAGTACTAACAACTATAACAAACAACTTACCTTATATGCCCTCACCTTAAGATGGTTGATATTAGTTATCGATATCAAGCACGTTAATGTAGGAAGAAAACACACAAGGGAACACTGACTTTCGTAAAGCCCATGCCCCTCAGAGGTGACATGTACTTTACGATAGCCAAATGTTCCCATAAACACATCCCTGCAAGAAACATGTTAGTGTCTACAACGTCATGATAAACAAAAACATCAATGCATATGATTAACCACACAAAGAGCCAAGGTTATACAATGAATTTGGAGTTTGAGGATAACCAGGGGCTATATCACAAAGCTCTCTGAATCGAGTACTGCTAAGGCTAGATTCAAAGGAAAACAAAGGTGCATGAAGTAGCAGTATTGTTAAGGTTTGTAAATGTGACAGAAACATCATAAAATTCACTACGTGGAAAGCACGAGTACTTCCACTAGCCAAGCATCGAATAAGATATGCAACCCCATCGTCATATTAGGAACTAAGTCCATTTTTTTATTGCTCTTGAAAGGGACACTAGGTCCACATTAGTATAAATTTTTGTCATCATCTGCCCGCTAGATGGAAACACTAGAGGAAGGGAAACAATAAATAAGAGAGGAGAAAATAAGTGTCTTAGGGATAGTCACGTAGGAGGGTGCCCCCAAGTCACCAACCATGACTCTATGTCCGTAAGACACAACACAACAATGAAATCAAAGAGATCTATTTAGAAGAATGATAACACAAATAGAAGAAGGTAACAATAGAGGGGGTCTCTTGGTATCTCAAACCTTACAGGACAATCCGAGGTCATCCCAAGAGGCCTAAACAACATATAACACATTACGGGGGAAGCACATTATGAGAGAGATAAGGGGTTAGAGATATTTACTTGTAGGGTCTTCATGCTATAAGTCATCAACAATTAAATCATTCTCTTTCCAATTGCAAACTTAAAGTACTATTACCAAGTTTTTGTAATTATTCTTTTGTTCATTCTTAAATGCTTTTTGGTTTGACTCAATGTTAGGTGGAATGTTTGCTTGTTGAAGTTCATTATTACACATACTCACTATCCTCTTAGGTGATGGGAGAAGTAAATTATTTTGAGTGATCTCAACATCCATCCTTGAAGGAGTTAATGAGAGAGACTTTTCCTCATCCACTAGCACTACATCCTTAGTGATGTCCAGATGACTTGAATAATCAAACAAAGGAGGGACATTAAAGGTCTTCGCTTCCTTAGTGAAATCCAAGGTATGTGGACAATCAACTAAAGGAAGAAGGTTGGTGGGATGATCCACAGAGGTAGGAATTTGATTATTGTTAAATGAATGCTCATATTCTACCCATGGAATGCTCTTTGTTAGAGGGAGCTCTTCATTCACTAAAGCTTTATCTTGGCCAGGGAGAGCAGTGGAATTACTAAAGCTATCCCTAGTCTTCTCATCTAAGGTTCTTGGATGCTCTATGTAATCATTATCAACATTTTCATGAGTATTCCTAGAGATGAATTTAGTTAAATCTTCTAAGATCAAAGGATATTCTCCTATGAATAGTGTGAAGCTACTAAAATCATGTGGATAACAAAGTAATTGCAATTCATATGTAGAACATATAGAAGGATCAATACCACTGATATAAGCTATGTGTTCTAGAATATGAGGATTCTCATTAGTGAGATTAGAGAAATTTTCAAAATCTAGGATATACTCATGAAAAGATTTTAGAGATGAATAACATGAAGATGCCATAATGCAATGCAAAATCTGATTTTAATAGTTTTCCAAGAGTATGCAAAAGACAAGTGCAAACTATATGCAAAAATGATCTTAAAATGCTTGATTTTTTGTACTTTTTTAATGCAAATATATGAAAGCAAAGGTGTTGTAAGGAAATTGATCAAGGGCATCAAATAATATGTTTGATATTAGTCCAATACAGAAATAATATCCTTTACGACACACTTTTGATGCGATTTCAGGTTGATGCCAAGTCAAAATATAGTGAAAATATGTCAAAATAGATATTTTTTTCACCAAAACTCAATGCAAGAGAGCATAACAAAGGGTGTTGTGAGGAAAATGATGATGGAAAACAAATAATATTAGTAATAATAGCCACTTGGTGCCAAGATATCCAACACAACACACTTTTAGCGCCACTTAAGGTTAAACCCTAGTGAAAATATAGCAAAATATGTAATTTTTCACGGTTTTTCAATTCCAAAACCTAGAAAAAGGGGTGTTGTAAGGAATTTTAGGAGGTAAAGTGAATAATATCAGTAATATCAATCACATCAATCCATAAAATTGATCACAACACGCTTGGAGTGCAAACTAGGTCAAAACCTAGGGCAAAAATGGTTAAAATGTGTAGTTTTTTGTAAAATTTTCACTACAAGAACCCGATAAAAGGGTGTTGTGAAGCTTTTTATAAGGGTCATAAAATTATTACCCTAATGATAACAGTAAAATAATGCAAAAATACCTTTCACAACATGCCTACGGTGCAAGTTTACAAAGTCGATAAGGCCAATTTTAGTGAAAATTGTTGTTTTCGAAGCCCTAGGTTTGAAATCTTGGGACAAAATTTTATGTGAATGCTTTGAAGTCTAATTTATGATGAAATTGACTTACTCTCAGATCTGAAAATGATTTTCAAGCCTTAATATGCAAAATACCCATGCAAATTTAATGAAAATGCATCAAAATTGCTAGTTTTTGTTGAAATTTTCTATGCAAAAAATGCAAATATTTTAAATCTAAATGCAAATTCACACTAAAATGCAAGACTAAAGACAAATTAAAATTTGAATGAGCCTCTAAAATCAGTAGAAAAATCTGATAAAATATTTTGCCTACAAACCCTAGATTTTGGAATTACTAGGTTATATAAAATTGTCAAAATTTCCACAAAACCCTGGCAATTAAATGATGAAAATGCAAGTTAAATTTCTGAATTTTTTTTATTTTTCTGTATTTTATATTATATCTGATGCAAAAACTATGAATTAGGAAAAATTAGAAAGAATTGATGCAATTTAGTAAGCCAAACAATGCATTTTTTGGTATTTTTCAAAATTTTCAAATTTTTTGAATTTTTCTCAATGCAATAAAATGAATGACCAAATGAATGAATGAAATCAATCCAAATCTGAAGAAAAACACTCAGCAAGTTACAATTTAAGACCAAAAACACGGGTTCACCAAAATGTTTAGGGTAAAATTGGATTTTGTTAATCTTTGTTGTTTAGATGTTAAAACCCTCCTTTCCACTAAACATTGAAGGATCTAGGGTCAAGTAGTGAGCACTATCATACCCTAGGCCACTTGCAAATGAAGGGAAACTTGGATTAGGGAATTAATTATCAATTTTTCCTTCTCTTATGTCTAATTAACCATTAAAACCCTAATTATGCAAATATGACAACAAATTGATGAAAGACGAAAAAAACTCTTGCAGACAGAAGTAAAATAGCAAATCATAGAATACCTATTTTCAGGGTTCCAAGGTGAAATAGTTAGGGACTAAGGTGCAGACACCCAAGTCCAAGGTACCTACTTTTTTAGGGAATCTGGACCTCCTTCTGACACTGATCAGCCCTGTAACTTCTGTTTCTCGAGATCTATCTGTGGAGGACACTGTTATAAACACACTAGTCCTAGAAGTTCTCCTGTGTTTGACTTCTCTTCAGATCCCTAATCCTTGATGTCTTCCAAGCCTTCCTGCAACTCAAATTTTCCCAGATGCGACACCTGTAACCTGCAATCACAAGACTTGGTTTGGGGGTTGTGGTGTTTAGAGGTTTGCCTTAGTCAAACCCCAAAAGACACTTAAGTCTCCGAACACCATTGTCAGATAAAGAGGGCATGCCCTTGTGAGGCAGAGGCCAAAAACCAAAGGAATCAATGATAAAAACATAATGATATGTCACCTTGTCGTGAAGCTCTCATGGAGGAAGATGCTCTTCATACCATGAGGAGATTGAAGCTCAAATCTGCAAATATCAACACATAAAACATACAAGTCTGCTCTTGCAACATAATAGGAAGCCTTGAATCACCTTGAGAATGCCTAGAGTTCACAATGATCATCTAGTTTACAAATGAATGCCTAATCTTGCTTATATATGCAACTACAAGCTCTCCTACCAAGAAATTAAAATTCAAACTTTACTGTGCCGACAAGATAACCAAATAATGGTCATAAATTGACACCTAGAAATTAGGGCTGCCCCAAAATAGGGCAGGACTAGGGTGCGGGCACCCAAGTCCTCCCCCCTATTTTAGGTAGGGTACAACTCAAGGGGTCCACCTAGGTCCAATTTGCCATGGAACCTAGGTCTCATTCCATCGGGATGCCAAAATATGAACTAAAATGTCCTAAATGCACTCTAAAGACCTGAGAGCTAAACCTTATGAGGGAAAGGTCTCCAAGGGGACATTTTTTGACATTATAGTTGAAAGATGTAAGGAGAATATAATCAGTTTATGATTAAGAGTTCTATGCCATAATTCAAGCCTTGAAGAAGTGGAGACACTATTTGTTGCCTAAGGAGTTTGTGTTGTATACAGATTATCAAGATTTGTAATATTTGAACAGTCAAGGAAAGTTGAATCAGAGACATATGAGGTGGGTAGAGTTCATGTAGAGTTACACTTTTGTATTGAAGCATAGGAGTGGAAAATCAAACAAAGTTGCAGATTTCTTTGAGCGGGAGAAGGAACTTGTTGATAGAGATGACAGTTGAAGTGTTGGGATTTGAAGAATTAAAGAACATGTATGAAGAAGATCTTGATTTTGCAGAACCCTGGAAAGCATGTAAGGAACCTGTTGTGATAGATAGGAGTAAGTGGTTAGATTATTTCATTCAGGAAGATATGTTGTTCAAAGGAAATCAGTTGTGCATACCGAGAAGTTTTATGAGAGATAATTTGATCAAGGAGAAACATAGTGGTGGATTAGCAGGACATTTTGGCATTGATAAAATAGTGGCTTTGGTGAGTGAAAATTACTTTTGGCCTCAGATACATAAGGATGTTAGGAATTTTGTGTAGAGTTGTAGAGTACTTCAAGTTGCAAAAGGAAGTAGTCGGAATACTAGATTGTCTATAAACCTTTGACAGTATCAGAGAGACCTTGTGAAGACATAAGTATAGATTTTGTAATGGGATTACCTAAGACACAGAGATGACATGATTCAATATTTGTAGTGGTGGACAGATTTTCAAAGATGGTACATTTCATACCTTGTAAGAAGATAACTGATGCAGTGCATGTAGCTAACCTATTTTTCTAGGAGATTGTGAGATTGCCTGGGTTACCTAAGAGTATAATTTTAGACAGAGACACAAGATTTCTTGGATATTTTTGGAAGACACTTTGGAAGAAGATGAAGACAGATTTGAAGTTTAGTTCAACATTTCATCCGTAGACTGATGGACAGACAGAGGTAGTGAATAGGAGTTTGGGAAACTTGTTGAGATGTTTCGTTGGAGAGAAGGAAGGAAGTTGGGATTTGATTCTTTCACAAGCAGAGTTTGTATACAATAATTCAGTGAATAGGAGTACCGAAAGAACAACTTTTGAGACTATCACTGGAGTAAACCCTAGAGGAGTTGCAGAGTTGAGAGATATCAATATGGAGGAAAAGAGAACTACAGAAGCAGAAGAATTTGCATAACATATGGAGACAGTGCATAATTAGGTGAAGAAACATTTGGAGGAGATGAAAAGTAAATATAAAGAACAAAAGATGAGAAGAGAAGACACAAAGAATTTTGTAGTTGGAGATGAAGTGATGGTGTACTTAAGAAAATAAAGATTTCCAATTGGGACACATAACAAGTTAAAGATGAAGAAGTTTGGACCTTGTAGGATACTCAGAAAGTTTGATTTAGGAAATGCATATGAAGTGGAGTTATCAAAGACATTGGGCATATCACCTATTTTCAACATTGCAGACCTATACCAGTATCATGAAGTAGAGTTTAGTGACAACATAGAAGAAGACTTGAAGAAGTGGTTACCACAACAAGCACCAGAGTAGATTGAGGACATCTTAGATAACAGAATTGGATGCAACACCAGAGGAAGACAATACAAATAATATCTTGTGAAGTGGAAAGATAGACTACAAGAAGACTCATCTTGGATTTCTCAGGCTGAGGTGTACCATCTTGGTTTACTTCTAGACCCAGCAAAGTGAGGGACTCACTTTTTCAACAACCCAAGATGTTTGATGCAGGAGCATCCCTGGTTTAAGAGCAATCTTGCATCAACCAAAAACATTTACATTTCACTTGGTTTTCATTTTGTTTCTTTTCATTTCCCAGTTCAGTTCAAGCAGTTTAGTCAGTAGCAGTTTCTATATTTTGGTCCACATTCTACTGCAATTACATTTCAGATCTTGTAGAGCTGGACTTAGCATCTATAGACACTCATGCACATCATATCCAAAATTTAGAGTATTTGGATCAAGTATCGATAAGATATTGCCATTAGAAGATCAACTATTTTCTCAGAACAGAGCATCTTGATAGTCTCAGATAATCAGTTGAAGGAGAAGACTTGTGGAGTAGTTCTCAACTTGCAAAGCTAAATTACACATAATTCAATATTGTTTGGTTCGTGGATGACCTTCCCTGAGATCCGCACACAGTTCTATTCATTTGTGAAGGAGTTCTATTCAAATAGGTCTGACCTATCCATGTACACACGTTACAGCTCTTCATTGGAGTTTGTGATCTTCCTTGGTTGATGTGGAGGAATCTTATGTTCTGGAGATGATATATATTGATGTAATAGATGCCTGGGAAAGTAGTGAAAATTCATAGAGATAGTTGATAGTTTGAATTCTCACGAAGGAGCTTCAAAGCTATATCTTGTGCATATTCTAATATTTTTAATTATTTGCCTGCATGTTGCCAGCTAATCTTAATTTGAATTCTATGATATACTAAATGACTAAATTTGCATTTACTTTATAACTTTGAGTTGTTTCTGTTGTGTTTACTCTAGCCACACAACCTAGATAGTTCACTTTGTGGACCCTCCTAACCGTGACTGCACCATATGCTCTCTCCTCGCACCTTTTGGTGATCTTGGAGATCAAAAACCCCTTCATTATCCTTGTTTTTATTTGTTCAATCCTAGGAACATTATCTAAAGTATGCTCTCCCCTTGCACTTTGTGTAATCTTGGGGATCAAAAGTGAATAGTGTTCCTTCCCTTTAGGAGGCCTGCTAGGGAATTTTGTCACCCCTAGGGATGACCTCAACCACATGTTCCGGTGGGGTATATCAAAGGGGGGAGAGAAAAACTTGTACCTCAATCTAGTCACATAATTATTGGCACAAATTTGGGGCCCTAGGTTATTTCATACACATGGTCAAGTGACATTCGCTTAAACACTTATGTTGCATGGCTTTAATGGACTAGTGTTCACAAACTTGTGCCCTCATACCTTGCATATATTAGGGAATCACTTAGCAAACTTGTACATCTTAGCTTAAGACCTTTCGACCATCTTCTAGTGTGGTGTAGGATTCAGCTGATCAAGCTTGAAGTTACTCACCATGTTTCTCATAGAGGTGATATAGAATTCTTCCTTGGGAAAGGTGTCAAAACCTCCAAGGGAAAGGGATACTTGGTGCAATGCCTTTATCCCTAGCTATTCCCCCTAAAAGGTGTTCCTATTTAGGTAGGAACATTGAGAGGAATTGAGTGTGGGCCTACACTAGGGAAATAATTCCACTTGAATGATTGAGGGCGTTATTTTGTATTGTGTGTGTGATCATTTGCATGACCCCAATCCCAAATTCATCTCTTTTGCAAACTTATGCATATGTGTGTGAACCTTATTGTTTGCAAATTTGCCTAAGTCAAGATTTAAACCATTCCTAATCACCTTCTTTTTCATCCTTCTAATCCAATCCACTTCATCCTTTTCATCCTAATCATCTTATCACTTTATCGTAATCATCCTCTTCATCCTATCCACATCATCCCATCCTATCCCTAATACATCATCTAGGACCCTAATCCTAATCAAGTTATCTAAATCCCATCAAGGTCCTAACCCTAATCAATTATATAAACCTAATCAGCTTCTTAATCACAACCATTATCCTAATCATAATACAATCATTGAGCCTAATCCAACCTATTACCATTATACTCATATCCTAATCCAACTTCATCATTCATCCTTCTCATAATCCAACTTCATCCATTATCATCCTTAACCCAATCTTATTATCCACCTAATCCCATTTTGACCACATCCTAACCTAATCCATTGTTCCCTCATCCCAAGCCAATCATCCATTATCCATTGTTATCAAGTGTCCAATCCTTAATCAAAATCAATCCTTTGAAAATCAAATTTTTGTTAAGGACTTAGCTTCCTCCAAACCCACCCACTATCATCCAAATCCTAATCACAATCCATCCAAATCAATCATCAAAATCCTTCATCTAAAAGACCCTACCCTAATCCACAATCATCCATTTCAAAAATCCACATCCAATCCATGACATCACCTAGTCCTAATCCAATATCTACAAACATCATGAGTTGGTTTGAAAAAATGGTAATGGAAGTTAAAACATCTATGTCAAACCCCATTCCTCAAACACTTGATATCACCCATCTTGATGCAGAAATACAAGAACTTAACCGTAAGTATGGATCTCAAACCATATCTCCAATTGAACCAACATCACTATCATATCAACCAAGTCATCCTCCCATTTGCCCATGCCATCATACCAATCCAATTTATCCACACCTCAAATTTATCCAACCTTCACATATCCATATATCTCACCCCAACCCACTTACCAAGTCAATTCCATAACCTCATACCCATCTACCATACCTTTACCCATGTCACATCAACAAACTATATCCAATCCCAACCCATCAATCTCTTCAATATTTCCATCACAATCTCTGACATACCTCCTAACTCATCAACCCCTTCAATCCCTTCATCACCACATTTCTCCAACCCTTCATCAAAGGATCCCATTGAGGTAGCCTTACAGAAATTGGTCCAAGAAAACTTCATTGAGCTATCAATGATAATGCCATATGATAAAAACCAAGTCAAGTCCTCCAAGTTTAAGGATCATGAATATTATTAATACCATAGAGCAAAATGCCATAAAACATCCAAATGTGTGAGACTTAAGAATCTAATCCACGCGCTCATCAATTGTGGTAAGATTATGATATATAATCTACCCACCAACTTATCCTTTTTAGATGTTATCCAAGGACTATTATCATGGAATCTTGAATCATATTGGAATCCAACACCTATCCTTGAGCCTATCAAAGAGCCTCCTAATACTATTCAACCTTCATCCACTCCTATGTTTGTTCATCCTATTAAACAGTCCCTTATCATAAGTTCAAATCAAACTCCATCATGCTCTCATGTTGTTAACCATCCAGAGCCTATCAAGTCCATCCAAGAAAGCCCCCATCTCATCCAAACCCTAGAGCTATGTTAAGATTCAATTCCAAAGAATGATCAACCTTGCTCCTCATAAAGTCAAGATCAACTTATCATATCTCCTCAAAATCACATTACCCAAGCTACCGAAGATCCCACTACTCAAGCCACCACCATCCATGATGAAAAGATCAAAACCTCTCCCATACATTATCCCAAAATCACTCATGATTAGGAAACCCACACTACTATTAGGATTAAGGTGCAATCAACCTTGTAAATCCTATGTAATTTATTATTCCTATTATTGTTTGTAAATCACCCATAAGGGATGAAAGTTCTCACCAATAGCGATCTTGTTCCAGCTGCCTATTTATATTCGATACCCGACGCTAATTCGTCTGCAACGGGGGGTTGTAGGGGGGTTTCCCCCTATCAAGGGTCTAGGGGGATCATCCCCCTGTTGTTATATGGAGCCTAATCAGACTCGGAGGTTAACTTTACCCCACTTTTATTAGCGCGATTTCCCCCCAAATTCCTATGGGGTCAAGGGGCAACACCCCTGGTGCACTCCCTGCCATGATACAGGGCAGGGTTGAGGGGTAGCACCCCCATGGGGGCTCGGGGGCAACACCCCCGAAACCTCACACAATTTTTTATTATTTTATAAAGGCACCGAGAGTTATTTTTTCATTGGCCGACATAAGAAAACCCTATTTTTGTAATCGACAAAAAGCTTGATAAAAGCGGCTAAGGGTTAGGGTTTCTATTGATATTGTATTGTAGCATTTGCAATGGTATTGAGTTGTAGGGATTGCTGATTGTAATCAGTTTGATTTACTGGATACTAATATTGGACTCTCTGTTTGGTGGATGTAGCCCAAGTTTGGGTGAACCACGTTAAAATTGTTTCTCGCTGTTATTATTTCTGTGTATTTTTCTTTCCTCCGTTTATTCTTTATTTGCATTTAATTGATATCTTCTACCGACTAACCCTTACAGCCCCCAATGTGGGGTCTAGGGGCCATGTGCCCCAATGAGGGTTTAGGGGAAGCACCCCTAGAGCCAAATTTTATTTATATTTTATCATTGTAAATCTGGACCATTCATCATTAGGTCGCAGATCTAACAATTGATATTATGTTATTTTTCTTTCCCTAGAAGGCAACCCCCTTTTATAAGGATATTTGTGCTACATTTTTATCAGAGTTGAGAGTAACATGCGCCACTAGATTGAAGACTAAAGAAGAAGAGGAAGTGCATGTATTGTAATCTCATTTTTGAAGATAATACAACTTGGATCCTCTTTTCTTGGTGGTTTTTTTTAACCAAAAGGGTTTTCTCCACATTACATACTATGTTATGTGTTTAGTTCTTAATGCATGTTATTTTAGTGTAGTAGGTTTTATTTCTTTTGCAATCTCCATTGATTCTACATTGTTTAGAACATAAATAAGGTTTGAATCAAATTTTTGTTGTTTGGTTTGCACCTTCATTTCTAACCACTACTCCTAGTCCTATTCATCCTCCAACTAGTCTTATTTATCATCCAACAACAACACTTTCCCTTGATGAGACACTTGGTCCCCAAGAAAACATAGATAATCAAACAAATAGTTGGATCTTATCACACAACATCTTAATGAGCATAATGGTAATCAATATCCAAGAAATCCAACTCATCCATTTTCTGATCTCACACAATCTCCTATTGATCCCATTCCAAATCCATCTCCCATTGATCTTCCATCATCCCTTATGAACCCCATCCCAAATCCATCATCCTATCCCCTTGGTCCTACTACCTTCATCAGTGGTGGTTCTCATGTAGGAGAGGAACAAATTCTATCCACCACCCATCCTCCCTCATCTAATAATGGACTCGTATCTTGTTTCCACAACAATAAAAATCCCATAGCACACCACATGCTCTAAAACATGAATTATTAAGGAAAAGGTTTAGGCCTTCATGAACCAGGAATATTGGAGCCTATCCATGTCATAACCTATCCATGATCACATGGCCTTGAATATATACTTCCCAAGGACAACAATCCAAACATGTTGGTACCACTTACACACCTCATAAGTCATCTCCTTCCACTCCCAAGCTAGCTGCACCTCATCACACCTCTAAATCATATGTCACTATCCCTCCTCCATCATCATATCATTCTCAAAAGTATGTGACCATACATATCCCTCCATCCACTCTACCTCCCCTCCTCCCAACTCCTAATATCCCCATCATTAAATCCCCTAATCCATCCATCCACACATCCCGCTCCCCTAAATCCCCTAAAATTCCTAATCAAGATCAACGTATGCACACATTGCCTAAACATGAAGCTACCACCAATCTAGAGGGATTCAAGAAAACAAATTTGGATGCCTCCTTACATAAAGAAGAAAATCCACAAAATCATCAAGATTATAATGTTGAAGGGCATCAATACACAAAATACAAGCACAATCAAGAATCCAAAAGGTTAGAAATGCTCACAACCCCAAAAGAAAAAAAATGGTGTGGGTCCCCAAGAACAAGGAAATCAATCCCAATGAAGCATCCAAATCCCACTATATCAAAAATCCTAAATCCCAAAAATCCCACAAATCCCATTCCCTAGCTAAGAATTCTACAAATTCTAAGTCCATTTGGGTCCCTAAATCCCCAAATCAGAAAAATAAAAAATACCCATTACTCCCCACACCCCTCCACACCAAACGCTTCAAAATCCATTACAGTGTGTGCAACCATTGGTCTTGGTTCTCCTCCACCTGATGACATTTCCACATAACTCTATCCCCCATATTATCTCCTTTATTCCACATATTTCCCCCATCACATCCCTATGGTCCATGCTTTTGCATAATCCTTTCATTCATCATTCATTTATCCATCCATCTCCATCCATAATCCACATCATAATCCTCTATAATCCATTCATCCATAATCCACATCATAATCCAATATTATCCATCCATCCATTTAATCCACTCCATTTCCATTGCATCCAATAACCTACCAACATCCATGCACATAATGGCACTTGACATGGTCCATATGCGACATACATCCAAAATGTGACATTATCACCTCCTATTGGAAATAGACACTTGAGTCCTCATGTTCCATCCAAATATCTCTTTTCCCCCATCCACCCATCCCATCCAAAAATTCCCAAAAAAAATCAAAAAGGTAAAGATAAATCCTTCGTCTAATAATGAAAACCACGTTGGTGGTGCCTTGGATAAGTATCATGATAAAAACATGGAAAACAGGTGTCATGTGTAGAATGATTATCTATGAATCTCACACTTGGGGGAAAGTTGTCTCATCTAACCCATCCTATCATTTCCATCCTATCCTACTAGCCCTGTCCATTATATCCACATACCTATCCTATCATCCTAATCCATTATATCAACATACCTATCCCATTGCATCACCTTATCCTCCCTTCCTCCTTTGATCTTGATATGGACAAGAGAAAAATATCTAAAAATTGCTTTGGACACCTCTTGACATACTTTGAAGTCTACCCATCCATTCCAAGCATTCTCCCTATCATGCATCCTAATAAGCATTACCATTCCTTCTCATAAGTAACACATATCTAGAGTGGGGACATGTTATTCCTATAGAACGCAGTCCTTGTAAATCCATCCTAAACCCCTCCATCCATCCACCATGTATCTTCCATCCATTCTATCTATTATCACGAATCCTTCTATACATCCATCCATCTATCCTTTTATCCTTGCCCTTTGACCTAGTTTTCCCTCGTCATTGATATCTAGCAAAAAGGCTATCCAAAATGCAATCCAATGCCATCCCATAAAATAAAAAAAATCTAAAAAAAAATAAAAATATCCCAAAATCTAAAAAATCAAATATCCCAAAATCCAAAAAAAAATCAAATATACCAAAAATCCAAGCTAGTCTATGCCAGTCTAGCCAAGCAATCTCACTAATCATCCAAAAGTATCCAAAGGTTTTGTTCCTAACCTTGTTACAAACTTGATCATCATCATCATCAATCCAATCCAATCAACTCTTGCTTAAGGACTGTCTAACTTAAGTATAGATATCCATCCTTATCAATCAATCTTGGTGTTGATTCACATGGCCAATAACTCTAGACAATCCAATCAATCCATCAATCATTGATTTTCATTTTGACAGGGGCAACAAGCTTGTTTATCTTTTTATCATTTTTGCATGCATTCTTGCTTGCTTGCTTGTGTGTGTTATCTTTTTTTATCTTGTATTTTTATCAGTCCTTGTAACATATTGTCACTACGACATCATGGTCTTCCATATTATGGTGCCCAATGACATGTTTGATTGTGACCTTGTTTGTGTGTTATTCCAATGCATTGGATACATTGTCACCTTGGTCTTCTATACCCTAGAACATAACATCCACTGCTATATTAAATAAAGGATTTCTCAACTCAAGTTAGCAAAACTAATCATCATAATAAATCCATCATTCTTGCATCCATCTTTTTATCTTCTCCATTTTTATCTATTTTTCTTCTTTTATCAAACCTTTTTTTCTTCACATCCATTCATTTCGAGAGCACACCTGTATTTTTCCAACTCGCCCATCTGGTGCAGGGGCACCCTCATACACAAAATTTGGGGAAATAAAGAAAATATTTTAATTCTCTAACACTCCAAGTAAAAGACAAGGCAAGTTGCATATAGACAAAAATCCTAGTCACCTACATGCTAGAAGACAAAGATTGGACAATGAAGAGTTTTCAAGCACCCAAGTCATAAAAGAAAGAAATAAAAGAATCCCAAGAGTCACCTTTCTCCAAGTTGGATGCCACCAAGCAAGAAGAGGAATACCAAGAGTCATTGGAGCCCAAAATGAGGAAGATGAAACTATGCAAAGGAAATCTTATAAATAGATTGAAGTTTGGCTCCAAAGAGGCATTGAAAAAGAAGAGAAGAGCCCAAATTTATTTCTAATTTTTGCAGGTCATCAAGAGGACATCCAAGGGTGATGTTGAAGATAATTCTCTAAGGGAAATACATCCATTTTGATGAGGCAAAGAAGGTGAACATCCATGGTGACTTGTTAGATGAAAAAAATTATGAATTTGTAAGCTTGTGGAAGTAGATAGTTGGAAAGTTTGTTGGAGATATTTCATAGTTTTGTGGAGGTTATGTATGTGTGTTACCATCTTGATTGGGTTGCATGATGGGACAAGCCTTCATTGGATTCTCTTGTCTTGTTTACATCAATTGGTATCAGAGCTAGAAGATTTTGGGAAGTGATTTGACTAATGTGGTTTAATAGATTGATGTTTAAGGATGGCTCTTAATAAGAAGAAAGATGGGAAAAGGGTGTCATCATTGTTAAGTACATTGTTTAAGTTGGCTAAGAAGCTAGAGGAGGAAGAAATGGCAGCCAAGAAAGCAAGCAAGATGGCAAAAGAAAGATTACTCAGGACTACCTACAAATCTAAAGGTAAATGTTGTAAAGTTGTGATTTCAGATATCTACATGGATAATATTGTTTCTAAATACATGGTAGATAAATTAGGTTTGGAAAGAATACCACACCCCACACCCTATTCTGTGAGTTGGCTTCAAACTAGTAATTAGGTAATTCTAAATGAGCAATGCAAAGTTGAGTTTCACATAGGTGGTTATAAGGATGAAATAATTTGTGATATTATGCATTTGGATGTATGTCACCTTATGTTTGGAAGGTTGTGGCATTATGCAACAAAGTATAACAGAAAAACAACACATATGACACTATGGACAAAGATGGGGTGAAATTTGCATTAACAACCTTGAAGGATGAGTGCATAGGAATTGAAATCTTATTGTTAAGTGAGAAGACAATAGTACAACAGTATGAAGCAGATACAAATGAGGTAATGGTTGAGGTAACAAATTTTGAAAACATGTTGTTTGAAAAATCAGTTGAACGAGAAATGGAAGAGTTTTGTTTTGAATTTGCTCAAACTTATGAAAGTAATAGTGACAATGATGTTGAAGTGGGTGATTTTCAGGAAGAAGAAGAAAAAGAGACAGCAAAAAAAGTTGTAGAGGACTCAAGGATAGTCCAAAGAGAAAAGATAGTTATGGAGGATAAGGAGATAGCATTGTTCTCATGAGAAGAACCGAGAGTTGAGAATGTTGATGTCAAGGAGAATGGAAGAATGAATGAGCAATTCAAAAATGGAAATGAATGGCTGAGTATGGTTGAGGTGCAACCAAAGAATTTGGAGAATAATGAAGTGAAAAGGATGTATGGAAAACAATATGAGGTGGATGAAGAAGTGAAGTATGAAGAAGAAGAATATGATTTCTTTAATATGTTTGTTTCATGTGTAGGTAACAAAAACAAAGTGGATGAAAGGGAAAATAAATTTACAATTGCAGTCCAAGGTCAAGTTAGAACAAGAAAACAAACAAAATCGCACGGCTACATTGTACCAAGTTGGCCTTGGCTCAAGAAGCATTTTGTTCGACCAAAAAACACAAGTGCAATAGTAGATACAAATGTACTTGAGATCCAACAAAATGAAAATAATGCACGCATGAAAAGGAACTGGAAGACAAGAAAGAAGATCCATATTTGAGGTGGAACTCAAATTTCTTTTTTCCTGGGGAGTATGGTGTAGGGGAGCCCTCATACACATGTTAATCAACCATCATACACAAAATTTGGGGAAATAAAACAAATATTTTAATTCTCCAACACTCCAAGTAAAAGACAAGGCAAGTTGCATATGGACAAAAATCCTAGTCACCTACATGCTAGAAGACAAAGATTGGACAATGAAGAGTTTTCAAGCACCCAAGTTGTAAAAGAAAGCAATAAAAGAATCCCAAGAGTCACCTTTCTCCAAGTTGGATGCCACCAAGCAAGAAGAGGAATACCAAGAGTCATTGGAGCCCAAAATGAGGAAGATGAAACTATGCAAAGAAAATCTTATAAATAGATTGAAGTTTGGCTCCAAAGAGGCATTGAAAAAGAATAGAAGAGCCCAAATTTATTTCTGATTTTTGCAAGTCATTAAGAGGACATCCATGGGTGATGTTGAAGATAATTCTCTAAGGGAAATACATCCATTTTGATGAGGCAAAGAAGGTGAACATCCATGGTGACTTGTTAGATGAAAATATTTCTGAATTTGTAAGCTTGTGGAGATGGAGAGTTGGAAAGTTTGTTGGAGATATTTCATAGTTGGATTTGTGGAGGTTATGCATGTGTGTTACCATCTTGATTGGCTGCATAAAAATATTTGGGTTGTAACTATTTGTTGTTGTTCATGTTTTATGAAATTCTCAAGATATTGTGTTACTTCATAGCTGAAATTGTTGGTACAACATTCACAAATCATATTACTTAAGGGATGCAAGTTTAAGAGATTAATATATGTTTATTTTTCTGCAACTAAAGCAATAAAAGGGAAACAAAAATCCTTAGTGATTGGAATTTACCAAAGTTAATATTCATCTAAGAGAAGAGGAGTAAAACAACAATCTTAAGCTGAAATTTAACAAGGTTATGTTGGCATATACAATTTGTTTCAATCTTTGAAGTTTTGAGCACATGATTATAACAATTTGTAGGCATGACTATTGTTGTTATTTCAATGTATGTAAGAGAAGTTGATTGGGCTGCATGATGGGACAATCCTTCATTGTATTCTCTTGTCTTGTCTGCATCACCATCCTCTCGAGGGGGAATCATTCAACACACTAATTAATCTACTAAGTACTTCTACCTGATTGGGGAATCATCATTTCTAATCCAATCATATTATTCTAAACCAAAGTATTCTTCTATCCAACACAACACTATGTTTTAAACTTCTTTGAAATGATGTTACTTTGCAACACCATCTCAAATAGGGGCAAAATGTAGACACCTAAAATTAACCTCACTTCCCTTCTTAGTTATTCAGTTGTCATACCTTCACATTAATTAAATAATTCTTAATTATTTAAATAATTTCATCTATCTTTTTTAAAATCACTCTAGCCTATTCTTCCACATTAATTAAATAATTATTAAATATTTAATTAAGTTAATTTTCCCACTTCCTAGCATTAATTAAATAATTTTACAATTATTCAATTAATCCTTTCTTTTTTCTAATATTGATTGAATAATTTATAATTATTTAATTAATTAAATCACAATCAAATATTAATTAAATAAATCAAATATTTTTTTAATCGGTAAACCACACAAAATGTGAAGTATTATATTGATTATAAAAAAATATTACATTCAGATTGAGCCAAGAACGCTCATCATAGATTCATTATAGGTGCACTTGACTAGCACCAAAAGACATAAAAACACACACCACCCAGCCTAGCCCTAATAGAAGAAACCAAAGAAGACACCATTGAAACCCTCGGCCCCTCGACTCCTCACACCAACACCAACAACACCATAAAAAACTACAAAATCCAAAAAGGAACCTGAAAGCATAAGCCACCTCCTATGGTCGATAGAATTCTCCTGCATTCACCAAAGCTATGAAACGTTCAATCTAGGCCAGAGACTCCTCTCTATCCAACTTGATAGCCACCCGTAGGAAGTACCTACCATGAGCAGCCCAACTCTTGTGCCTTCCTAGTTGTAGCTCATCAAAATTCAAAAGGAATGACTGTTTGACGACAACCGCATCTACCTCCAACAACTTATGTAAGTCTCCCAGCCACAGGATTCTGACTCCAAGCTCTGCAACCATCGTGATGTTGACATCATCCAAGAGAATTTTTGGGGTGAAGACCTATTGGTAAACAGATTTGTCACTACGAAATAACCTTTGAAAATAACTCGTTGCCCTTAGAGCAGTGACTAAATTGTCCTAATAGTTGGAGAGATTATGATAGAGCAACAATCTTCCTCTGCGTTTGAGAGGGGCAGCTCCCTCGTATGATGGGGGTATTTGTGGTTTTTGTGTACTTTTAACCTGAAACTACATAAAGGAGGAAAAGGAAAACTAACAATAAAGATGATTAATAGAAACCCTAATAGTAGACATACGAATACTGGTTCAGATTTCAAAAACTTAGGAAAAATTATGAGGGGATTTCACCACAGAAGTTAGAAACTACGTTCCTGAACCTATATGATGCATTGCATAACAATAAGTTTAATATGCAATAATAATGAAAAAAAGATGATGGATCTCAACATACGAAGAGACAGGTTTCTCTAGCACATTCAAATCAAGATACCAAGATATGATTATGTTTCATTACATCAATTGCACTGTTTATATATGCTTCAAAACATGAACAGTGATTCACACAATGACATAGAGGTATTACTCATTTAACATACAAAAAATTAGTAATAATAACTCAGAGGTACAATGGAACACACGAACCAAATTCTCTCTTTATTATCTTTGTAAAATTATACAATTTCAAAAGCCTTAATGTACAAAGCATAAGATCAGAGGTCTCTAAAGCTTCTCCATAAGTTCCCCTATAAAATTCTATTGACCAAGTCCCTTTTACATATGAAATAGCCTTGTATTTATAAGCTTGTTCTCAATAACTACCTTGTAACTACTTTGTAACCACCTAGTAACTACCTTTTTGAAAATACAATAATTTAAAAATAAGCTTTATTTTAGTTAGATTTTACCTAACTTTTCTAGAAACAAAGCTCATTTTCTAACCCTCAATTACAACATATGACATAAGTCACTTTTACAAAAAGGTAATTTAAAACTTGCAAATTTTGAGTTGTGAACTTCGCTAAGTTCTTTCCATCTAGTTAGCCAAAACTAAAAGTGACTCCTCTTTTTCATCTTTTTGAAAGTTGCAGACAAGTTCACCAGAACTGAAAGTAGACGCAAACTTAGCCAAAAGTGAAAGTTGACGCGAACTTAGCCAAAAGTGAAATTTGACACAAACTTAGCCAAAAGTGAAAGTTGATGCGAACTTAGCCAAAAGTGAAAGTTGACGTGAACTTAGTGAAAAGTGAAAGTTGACGTGAACTTAGGCAAAAGTGAAAGTTGACGCAAACTTAGCCAAAAGTGAAAGTTGACGTGAACTTAGCCAAAAGTGAAAGTTGACGCGAAGTTAGCCAAAAGTGAAAGTTGATGTCAACTTTTATTTTTTTCTAAGTACGCTGATAACAACTTTCTTTTTAAAGCAAATTGTCCACTTAGCCAAATTGAAAAGTGGTATCTCCTTTATACTTAGCCAATTTCACAAGTTAATCTCTCACTTTCACTTTTTTATTTTTTTTAGAAGTTGTCGAAGGCTTCTGATTTCCCACTAACCTTCTCACAACTTGTGAAAATTTTTAAGTTACCTCCTTTATAAGCACTTTGGAGTGGTTTGAAAACTTGTTGTAACTTGTGAAAAAAGCATAACTTTTGAAAATTATAACCTCATGAAAATTTATATCACTTGCTCGTCACGCCTGCACATACGATGGGGAAGGAAAACTGGCATAACTTTTGATTGTGATAACATTTGCTCATGAAATTTTGCCACATTGCCCATGATAACATTATAAATCTCCTTGCCAAATGATTTTGTTCCAACCTTTATAGAAACCACAATTTAATTGTTTCCACCAACCACCCGCCGAAAAATTGAAAGTTTAAAATCTCTCAAACCATAAGGTGCCATGACATGAAAAGTTGCCACATTAGGAGAAATAGCCATATAAACTTTCTTGTAAAATGATTTCTTTCCAGTCTTTACAGATTTTGAAATTTAATTATTTTTGTGATTTCTGGTATAGCAGAACCGCTTCTAGGATTTCATTTGAAACAAGCAAACAATTCCTCCTTCAAACTAGAAATCAACTTGACACTTTAGGAGAATTTGTGACTAGGGGTGACTCGACATAAGGATTTGATGCAAAATTTTAAAATTTGGCAAGTTGAAAATGAGGCCAACAAGACCTCATGTAGACAAACTAGTGCGTCCACCTTTGACTCTTCTAGATCTAACAAGGAAGCAAGAAAGCACAAAGAAATGTCAGAATGAACCTTGTATCTATCTTCCGAGACTAGAAATAAATCAAATATTTATTTAATTAATAAATCCTAATAACACCTCATTCTCAATTTCTTTCCTTTTATAAACTAATGTGTGTATCTAATTAATTAAATTAATTAGATAATCCTCTCATATCCTATCTCGCCTTCTTCTAGATTTATTTCTTTTTAAATAAAAATCAAATCCCTTATCTTCTTTCAAATCTTATCTTTTACCTAATTTATTTCTTCTTTTGTCAAATAAAGTAAAAAAATAAATCTCTATCTCCAAAATCAAATCCTTAGCTCTCCATCATCAAAATCTATAAATAAGCCCTTCTCTAAACCAAATAGGAGACTTGATCTAATGCAAAGTTATGTTGTTGCATTGATTCCTCCATTTTTAGTTATCAATGTTATGCTATTAAGTTGAGCAATCCACATACACACTTGAATCCAAGGAACAAATCCATAAAAGCTTGGGTGCACTTCGATATGCTCGATCAGTGAGGTAAACTTGCATTTGAAGGAAGGTATACTTGTTTGTTTGATTTACTTTATTTGATGATTCTTCTTATGCAAA
Source organism: Cunninghamia lanceolata (assembly GCA_027924645.1). NCBI lineage: Eukaryota > Viridiplantae > Streptophyta > Pinopsida > Cupressales > Cupressaceae > Cunninghamia > Cunninghamia lanceolata. The sequence continues at coordinate 15,674,155 of BSBN01001121.1, read as the reverse complement.
TTTTTACATTCAAAATCTCACCCCACCCTTTTGTAAATCCAAGCACATGCCACCCTTTCCATCACTAAGTCCTTCTACTTCATCTAATCCAGTTACAGAGACCTCTACTCAACTAGTGGCCACCAATGCTCGCAATCTCACTATTAGCATTGGGAAACCACTGACTGTCATATATTTGACAGGGACCCAGATTTACCTTCCCCCAAGGAAGATGTATTTGAGTCCTTGGAAGATATGAATCCATGTCCTCAATCTTCACATAATCGATTGACCTCGCCTTTAGTGACTTACACCAAGATACTTTGTTGGATGTTGATCCTCCACGTGATGAACCAGGCACTATATCTAGTATTTCCCTTAATGTGGTCCCTTTAGTAGCCTATCCTCCATCCCTATATAATGAGAAAGATTGGGAAGTGGATGACCTATACTAGAGCCTGATCCTTGAGTGTAGTCCCTTTGTTCATATGTTTGTATTTATTATTTACCTGTGTGTTTTGTAATCCTTGTATATAGGTATGATGTGACTATTTGTTTGTTAGTTCTCCCTAGATGACCCATGATGCCCTTGTAGGCACATGGATATAGGGGGAACAAAATTTTGTGACATTCTTCTATATGTTTCTAAATTCTTTTCTATGTTGTACTTAAAATTTTCCATAATTTGGGGATGATGCAAAGCATTGGATGATTTAGCAACCTTCCATGATGACTCAAAAAAATTTATTTGTCTTTGTTATGTCGTAAAATGTTCCCCTCAGACTTTTTACCTCCTAGTTTAGCTCCTAGCCCCCCTTCATTGCATCATGCATGTCTAAAACTTATCTCAGAAGAATTTCCACCGAAACCCAGGTTGAATGGGGTTTAGGGGCCCATCCCAAATGAAATCATGACTAAAAATAGCCCTCTAGACTTGGGTGTCCGTGCCCTAGTCCAAACCTCTTTTATCAGGACCTAAAATTTGGATGTCAGTTTGTGACCGTTAAAATGGTTTCCCTTGTCAGCCTATTCAATTTGAATTACAAAATGTTAGTGGGAATGCATATATAAACATGTTTAGGACTTCATTTTACAACTAGATGGATAATGCGAACTTGTGATATTGAGCTAAGGGATTTCAAGGCATTCACTATGCGGCAAAGCAAACTTGTGTTGTTATTTGTTTGTTTGTTGCCGATTTGGCTTCATCAATCCATCTCCTCATGGTGTGAATGATCTTCAGTCCCTATGAGGGCTTCACCTCCAAGGTGATATCTATTTGTGTTTCAATCAATCTATTTTATCATTTGATTTTTCCTTTGTCCACCAAGGACACACACTCTATCTAACAACAGTATTAGAAGGCTTGAATGGCATTCTGGGGCTTGACCGAGGCAAGCTCCTAAACACCACAACCCCCAAACCCCTCTCTTTGTGATTGCAGGTTACAGGTGTGGGAGTTTGTGAAGTGGAGTTGTAGAGGATCAAAGCAGAGGATATAGATTCAGGATCTGAGAAAAAAGTGCAAAAACTTAGACCTACTAGACTAGGACACCTGCCTTGTAGTCCTCCCAACTAGAATCTTTGGAAACTCTGAAGCAGGTTGCAGTCCTACTCATCTCACTATTCTAGATCTACAAAAAAAGTAGCTTGTTGGACTTTGGTGCCTACCCCATTGTCCCTGAAGTGTTTGTTTCCTAAAATCTGAATCCTAGTATGTTTCTAATTTGTATTTAGTGCCTTCTTATGCGATCATTTGTCATATCTTGTTTGTTTGTATCTGGAATCATATAATTAGGGTTTAAGGCTTAATCAAACTTGAGTTTGACATAAATATCAATTTAATCTATCTTTCCATATCATTCCTAAGTTACATCAACCTGTAGATGAGTCCTCTCCATCTATAGTGACTTGGTTCGATTGTTGTCCTTTGAATGTTATTGTGAAATGAGGGTTTGATTGAATCTACCTTAGCTACATCTCAATGTATACCTTCTTTTTATATATAACAGTCTTCTTCTAACATTCTTCCTCTATATTCGTAGTTCTACGTACTTAAGAGGATGATGCCAATTACAAAAATCAATTACAAATAATTGAAAAAATCAATTACAAAAAATGTCCCACATAGATCAGGCTATATATATTGTACTAATTCCAAAGCACGTAGATCCCTTTGTGTTTGTTGTTGATGTTCCTTGTTTTATGTGACACCTTGATTGCATTGCTTGAAATCATGTAATGCTTACCCTTGAGCCACTATGTATCATTCTTGTAGTATTTTCTTGGTTGTCCTTCATGGGGGCAACCCCTTCCATGGCATAGCTCTCTCAAACATATCTTTTAGGCATATGCTTCTTGAAAGCTCTCGTGCCTTATTCCCTCTTTTGCTTTAAAATCAATTGCTCCTCTAGGATGTAAGAAATTAATTTAAGGTAGGGGTATACACTTGTTATCTCTCACACTTAATCACACACCACACTAATGGTATGCTCTTTGTAACACCTTTTCATAGCATTTTTGGTCCTAAGCAGACACATTTGTGTAGATTGACCACATTTATCAGAATTACCTTGCAAACAACAAATTTTTCTAGTCATGTAATCTATTATACTGTTTGACATGTAGCTAACCTAGCAAAGCAATGTGTCTACAATGGAAGTGGAATTCACTAAGGTGAGCTAACTATCCAAATTAACCCTCCATCCCAAGTCCAAGGGACCTCAAGATTGGACTATCTAGTGATTCCCTAATTAACCATTTTGTACCCTATCTAAATGCACTAGTAGTGATATGTCCTAAGAGATGATATGCTATGCTATACTAAACTATGAAATTAGCCTAATTGCTTGATTGTGGGTGCTCAAACTAGTAGAATTTCCTTTCATACAAATTGATTATGGAAAATGGAGGGAAAGGCCTCAATTTATAGATTTCTGGGGATAGAAATGGAGGGTTAGGATTGAATTGGAGGATCAAGGGCTGAGATTACTTAAGGATCCTCAAGTAAGGAGAATTGGAAAAATGGCATGATGAGGTTGGATGAGAGAATTGCTCCAAGATTTAAGGGATGATGAATGGATGAGATTGAAGGGTTGAATGGACGGATGGCTAGGATTGGGTAGGTGTATGAAATGTAAGGGATCATTTATGTAAAGGCATGGCTTAGATTTTGTGAGGAAATAAAAATTACGAGGGGAGGACAAGTGGAATTTAAAATTGAGTGAATAGTACATGAATAGTGCCACATGGAATTTAAAATTCCATGAATAGTGACACTTGGAGTGGGGTAGAAGAAATAGAACAAATGTACACTTTTAGGGAAGATTTGTACATGCTTCCAAAGTACCACTTGTCATGTACATGCATGTACATTGAATGACAAGTGGACTTCTAGAAACATGTGGAGTTGTAATTGAGAATTAATTAAAATAAATTCATGTGCACATGTTTTAGAAGAAAATAATGATGATTACCAAAAGTAATCAAAAGTGGATAAAATAGGGAATTAAATAAATATGGATATTTATTTAATTTTAGAAAAAGGATGTGAACTATAGTAGAGGAAATTTGATTTTTGGTGAAGGGGAAAAGGCAGAGAAAATATTAATTAAATAATTAGATTATAGACATGATATTTCTATAGTCCATGATAAGTAAGAATGTGTAGAGCTTTTGGAAGAGACTGTGTGTTGCTTTTTTAGATTGACATTTCAGATCACACTCCATGATCCATCATCAGGATGAAGAGAAGAGAATGAGTGATGATGGATCACGGAGTGTGATCTAAAATGTCGATCTAAAAAAGCAACACACAGTCTCTTCTAGAAGCTCTACACATAAATAATTAGAAATTATTTCATTAATATGTGTATTGGATAAAATGATGTGCATGGTCAGGTTTGGAATGTGAGAAATGGATGAAATTGGTTATGACCATTTTCAAGTGTCTACATTTTGCCCCTCTTTGATATGGTGTCATTACTTTCAAGGTTGACAGGATATCAAAGAATTTTTTATAATTATGCCCTAGTTGACCGATGGGAGGAGAATGGTGTTGGCAAGAGACACTGCTATGCATGACAAGTGTTGTCATTGATGGCAACTAAGTCTATCCTACACATCTGCATTACATAACTTGTTCATACCGGAAGTCAGAGTGAAGATTTGTCTAACTCCAGGTAGTCAGAAACAAAGCATGTGACAGGGTCCAGTATCTGGGTTTGGATCTCTCTGGTGGTAAATCATAGTGTCATGCAGATCTGAAGGAGTGATAAGGATTGTCATGACTATCTAAATCTAGAAATTTAGCCTCTAGTGATAAAGGATTCAAAAGCTATAAGCATCGAAGTATCGGGTTCCAGTTAGTCAATACAGTTAGAAGAAGAACAGGCTGACCTAGCATTTGATCTTGGTCTGGATGAAGAAAATCTATTGGTTAATCAATTTGTGATAATCAGTGGTATTGGCCAACATGATTGATGCTTTGAGAACACAAGTTTTTGGTCCACGTTGTTGATTGTGCATGGATTCAGCCGACAGAGTAGAGTTCTTATTAAATGTTCTAAGTTTTCTTGAAGCCAACTACAGTTGATTGAATTTCTTGATATAGATATATATATTTGATGGATTTGAGTGTTTTGGTGTGTGAGTGTGGTTTGATGATGGAGTAAGTGTGAAAAAGGTAGAAAGAAGTGAGAAGGTAAAGATCTAAGCTCAGATTATGGCCAAAGAGTGAAACAAGGCAGAGTAAGGATGAAGTGTATAAGATCAGTATTCTGTGCTTAATTGAAACTAAATTTTTGCATTGGTAGATGCTATTCATTAGTTCATACATTTTGTAATCTTCTTGTAATCATTCTGTAAGCAGTGAGCCTCTTGGAGCAATGAGCTCTGGGTAGTGCGCCCTGAAGGCATGTGCCTTCCCCATTTGTAATACTTTTAATAGAGTATAATTTCTTGTGGGTTAACCCCCACTATAGTTTTTTCCTTAACCAGGTTTCCACGTAAAAATTCCAGTGTCATGTGTGTTGATTATGTTTCTACTCATATGTTGTTGACTTATGCTTTCACGGTTGTATCATTAATTTGTTAATAAGAGATAAAGAAGTTTAATTTTCTGCAAGTGTTAAAGTTTTGTGACAATTAATTCACCCCCCCTCTCAGTTTTCTGCCCTAATTTTAACAATTGGTATCAGAGCAAGGTTCCTTAGAATAAGTTTAACAACTTGAAGAAGATCTGAGAAGGTATTACAATGGGTTCATACAACCTCAATGAACAACTTCAACTTGCTTTAGAAGATCTTGATTAGTCTAGAGTAGAAGTCAAAGAACTGCAAGAGAACCTTAAAGATGTTGAAGACTTTATTGAGACCTTAAAAGAAAAATTGAGCAAATCTAATGGAAAGAGAAAGGAGCTACTTCTTCAACTAGGAAATTAGAATGAAGATAATAACATGGATGAGGCCCTGAAAGAGAAGACAAAGGAATGTCAAAAGTTAGCAAAAGAAGTTGTTGTTCTAAAACATGAGATGGAATTCGGGGTGATGAGGCTAACCAAGGAAATTGAAGAAAAGAAGAAGACTGAAGAAAAATTGAATCAATCTCTGAAAGAAAGAAATGAAGAATGCTGCAAATTAGACATAATAATTAGCCATCTAGAGTCTGATCTACAAGAAACTAGGGAAAATGAAGAAGAACTTGAGAGCCAAATTGTTATTCTCAAACATGACCTAGAAGTTGCAAATGAATAGAAGGAGAAGTTCAAGATAAGCTCAACTAAACTTGAAGTGTTGCTTGGGAGTCAGAAGAAGGCTGATGATAAGCATGGCCTTGGGTATGAGAAAGGTGAAAGTTCCAGATCTAGACAAAGAAATTCTTAATTGAGGAATGGGAGAAACAGACCTAGAAGACCTCTGGTAAGATAGCCTAATGCTCAAAGGTATCCATCTTTCAATTGCAATTGTTTCAATTGCAATAAATTTGGTCATAGAGCTACTCAATACAGAAGTAGAGTGAATCAAAGTGGTCCATCCTTCTCCGGTTAATGCTTCAATTGTAAAAGGTATGGTCATAGGTCCAATGATTGCAAAAGTATGATGATAAACTACTCTAACAATAGAAGAAATGTCAGTTCTTTCAATGGCTACTTCTTTGCATGCAATGGATTTGGTCACATGGCTAATTAGTGCAGATCAAGAAGAAATCAAGTAAATAAGCAAAGAAATATTGTGTGCTTTAATTGCAATAGATCTGGTCATATTGTAAGATTATGCAGAAGTAGGAATAATGAAAGAAGAGGACTGGTAAACAAAAAACCAGATGAGCAAAGACAAGACAAAGGCAAGGGCAAAGTTGATGAGATCTAGAATGAAATGAATAAGACATGGGTGAAGAAAAGTGTAAGAAATGATGGTGATGGGTCTGCACCAGAATCCGGTGTTGAGAATTCCTCAGAGAACTAAAGTGAGAGCTCTGGCTCAGGGGGAGCTACATTGAAAATCAAATTCCCCCATCCTATAAGTGGGTACCTGAATCTAGCATGATGAATGAAGATAGAGAAGCCTATTGTAGATCTGTTAAAGAAAATTTTGGAAGAAAAGAAGCAAATGTGATTGATTACAGAGCAATTGAAGATTGACTGCATGCAGAAGCAGTGTAACCAAATGTACTAGGGCAGAGCATTTATTACAATGACAAATTAGGTTTTCAGAGGATAAAAAGTCATTCATTCAATCAATTAGATCACTTTGCATTTGAAGAGAACAAGCAAAAGAGCACCTGAGCTAAGATTTCAAGGATTTGAAGTGCGACGACAAATTCATTAGCTAACCCTAATTCCATGGAAGAACAAGGTATATTTCTATGGAGCTTTGAATTTGTGATCTTTTGCAATGGCTACACCATTGATTGTTGATATTACTAAAAGGTCCCAACCCAAATTTAAGAAGCATCCACACAAATTAGTAGAAGTCGACCCATTAGGTACATTTTCACATGTTCTGTATGGTGTATTGCATGTTGAAGATATTAGGACCTATATTCATGCAAGCATAGATGAATTTGGGGACTCAAGGTTTGTAGATTTGTTCAAGAATCATCTCAGGGATGAAATTCATGGTCTTAAACCTAAGTATAAGGCACTGTATGATAAACACTTCATTCAAATTATAGGGTTTCCATCCTTTGATGAAGATGAGTGGGTCTGGTATGTTTTAAGCTAAATACATGATGAGTTTATATGGATAACGAAACCTTTCAAGATCACCAAGGATGCCATCAAGACTATGACAGGGTTAAACTCATCCGGTGGACTGCCAATGTTGAAAGTGGAAAAGAATCAAATAGTAACTGATGCTACCAGTTCAAGGTTTGACAAAAGGGAAATGACTATAAATGACATCATTAATCCGGATGTCAAATTTGCTTCAATGGTGATTGGATATAATATTTATCATTCCAGCAGGGAAAATTCTGTATCTGGTACAACTATCTATGTAGCCTATCGGATGTTGAGAGAGAATGTTGATTATGACTTGTGTGAGTTGCTGTAGAACCAGCTAATGGAAAATTTGAATAAGGTTAAGAAGGATAAGAAGAACACCTTTAAATATGGTACACTGGTCTTGTGTTTATTCTTCTACTTCATGAATGAGTTACCTAACAAGAAAAGCATGTGTTGGACCAATGATAAACCTGTTTCTATATAGATAAGAGAGCACTTGAACACTATTGTAAACTCCAATGCCTAAAGGATTGCTCTATGGGGATTTATCAAGAATTTTTAGAGTATGATGCATTCTAGGGAAAGAATCACTAAATCAGCTATTGAGAAATACAAGAATGAAATCTGTTTCAAGGTGGACACTGATCAGTGCTTAATAGAAGCAGTAGAACCCAAAACTATTTGGATCATGCCCATGGGGTATGAGGTAGATGGAAATTTTTTGGATATGTATGCTCAACATCTCTTGAGCAAACCCAAGGATGATTCTGTGGAGAGATTTGGGACTTATAAAGAGCTAAGTGTGAAATTTCATGTTGTGCTCAGAAAACCAGAAATCAAGAAGAGAGTTCAAAAGCAAGTAGAAATGTATGCTGAGAGCATTGGCATAACTAAGGAAGCTGTGAAGTAGAATAGAGAAAAGATAGAAAATTTTGAAAAGGAGATGCAGGATAAGAAACATGGAAGTGCTCCGGAAGTCTCCACTAGCTAGCCTAGAAAAACCAGAAGTTCTATTGCTACCCATATTCACACAAAACCTATTAGAACACAAAAATTGGAAGATGAACCATCTGGTAAAGATGGTAAATGGATGAAGGCTAAAGCATCGAGAACATATGTGAGCATTAAAGATGATGAGGAAACATAATCAGATGAAGCAATAAAGGAAATAAAGACAAAGAAAGCAGAAGCTTCAAAGGTTGCAAAAGATAAGCCTTCTGAAAGTAAGGTAAGTAAAAGACAAAAGACTGAAACCCAAGCTAGAAAATCCACTTTGTATGTAGAATACATTGTGAATGCTCTGACGATTCATGGGAATCTGAAACCCATAATGAAATACTATGACACTTTTGATAATGCAAACAAGAGAATTTTGGAGGATGCCATTGTAAAATACTTAAATATATTCAATAGAGATCTTGTAGAAATTTTATTTGAAATCCCTAAGAGTCTGAGTAACATTTTGGAAATGAGGAAAGAGGCTGCTAAAGCTAAAGATTTGGAGCTAAGGGAACATGTGTTATCTAGTTTGTGTCCGGTGATCTCCAACAAAGAAACAGATAAAAATTCTAAAGAGGTCAAGAATGATTTTAGAAGCAAGACAAGGGTGAATAAGCTGATGATTGGAGATATTGATGAAGTTATTAAAGAAACAAAATAGATTATGAAGAAAGCACTAGACAAGAACAAGTTCTATGTGGTTACAGAAGAACCGGTTGATACTGAGGTTGTATCAAATCTGAATGATGAAGAGCAGCAGAAAAATAAGTAACAAATTGGAGTAGATGATGACTCCATTCTAGAAGAAGAAGCATTGAATAAAGAAAATGAAGAAATGATGGAAGAAGAACAAGTAAAAGAAACTGATGATGGAATTCCTTCCCCCATTCTAGATGTTGAGGAACCTGATAAAACTACCACTGAGGATACACCATATCCTCCAGATGAGAATGTAGAGGATATTTCTGAGAAAGATAAAAGCAAGAATGCTTCTGATGAAGATATAGAAAAGGCATAAGCAGAGAAAAAGAATGATGAGCAGGACAATATGGTTGACTCTCAAAAAGGAGGATATGGAGGCCTTGAAGAGCACAAGTTAGAAACATCATTCTGGGAAAGAGACACTATAGAAGCAATGAAAGAAATTTTGGAAAGAGATAAACAAATTGAAGAAGATCAGGACATAATACAAGGTCCAATCAATTTTGATTCCATATCTCCAGTACAGAAGAAAAAATTGGCCTCTATTGCTCAAGCCAAGGAAAGAGAAGATATATTAAAGTCTCACATGGAAGATAGTGAGTTGCTTGGCCTTGCATCTGAGATTTTGGAGAAGATCATGCCCACATTTCAAAAGGACTCATGGCATCTCCCTCTAGCCAATTGAAAAGTCTAATAAACTCGGTAAGTTCTCATTTTGAAACTCTAGAGAAGTCTGCATAAGTTAAAGTCAAAAATGAATTCAATGAGAAAAGGTTTGTTGAGATAAAGAAAATAATTAACTATGATAGATCTGGGCTTGATACCAGTGTAAAGAGTATTCAAAATGCCCTATCTGAAGGTGCAGAGATCTATAAGTTTTGTCTAAATAGATCTAAAGTTGTTGAGGATATTAAGAAAAAGATTAAGGATATAGAGCTCAAAATGTATAATATATCTCAGACATATAGTCCTTTAACTGAGTCTGTCATTACCAAAGAATGCTAAGTAATGAGTCTGTGGAATGAATTGAGTGACTTGAAGAAGGAAAAGATCAAAGTTCTAGGTAGATTGGATGAGCTCCAAGGACTAATCTCCCCTAAGTTAGAAACTATGTATGATATATTGACAGAGTCCCAAGCAGAAGCTACTACTAGTGATCCTACTGACCTTCAAAAGGTAGAATCACTGGCATTTTTGTTTAGTGGGCATATATCTATCTTGGGCAATATTAAAAAGAACTAGGAGAGTGAACTGATAAAGTTGAAAAACATTTTTGGTGATATATGTTTGCTGATGAACAAAGCCTAAGAACTGTATGTAGAAGTATGTAGAGTTTTGACCTTTGTACATAAAATTTTTTGCATACATTTTGGTATATGAATCTCATTCTTTGCCATTGATGTCAAAGGGGGAGAAGAAAAGTAGTGAAAAATGAGGGATCCAACAAAGGGGGAGCACTAGAGGATAGTGAAAAGCATAAGTGTACAAAGCAAGGGGGAGTTGTTTCGACACTTAGTAATTTTTCACTAAGTGTTGCCATCAATACCAAAGGGGGAGATTGTTGGCAAGAGATACTACTACGCATGACAAGTGTTGTCATTGGTGGCAACTAAGTCTATCCTACATATCCGCATTACGTAATTTGTTCATACCAGAAGTCAGAGTGAAGATTTGTCTAAGTCTAGGTAGTAAGAAACAGAGCATGTGAGAGGGTCTAGTATCTAGGTCCAGATCTCTCCGGTGGTAAATCACAGTGTGCTGCAGATATGAAGGAGTGATAAGGATTGTCAGGAATATCTAAATCCAAAAATTTAGCCTCCAGTGATAAAGGATTCAAAAGTTATAAGTATCTAAGTATCAGGCTCCAGTTAGTTAGTACAGTGAAAAGAAGAACAGGCCGACCTAGCATTTGATCTTGGTTCAAATGAAGAAAAGATATTGGTTAAGCAATTTGTGATAATCAATGGTATTGGATGACATGATTGATGATTTGAGAACATGAGTTTTTGGTCTGCATTGTTGATTGTGCATGGATTCAGCCGACAGAGCAGAGTTCTTATTAAATGTTCTAAGTTTTCTTGAAGCCGACTACAATTGATTGAATTTCTTGATGCAAATATATATATCCAATGGATTTGAATGTTTTGGTGTGTGAGTATGGTGTGATGATGGAGTAAGTGCAAAAAAGGAAGAAAGAAGTGCGAAAGTAAAGATCTAAGCTCGAATTATGGCCAAAGAGTGAAACAGGGCAGAGTAAGGATGAAGTGTGTAAGATCAATATTCTGTGCTTAACTAGAACTAAATTTTTGCATTGGTAGATGATATTCATCAGTTCAAACATTCTATAATCTTCTTATAATCATTCTGTAGGTAGTGAGCCTCTTGGAGCAATGAGCTATGGGTAGTGTGCCTTGAAGGCATGTGCCTTCCCCATTTGTAATACTTTTAATAGAGTATAATTTCTTGTGGGTTAACCCCCACCGTGGTTTTTCCCTTAACTAGGTTTCCACGTAAAAATCCTGGTGTCATGTGTGTTGATTATGTTTCTGCTCATATGTTGTTGACTTATGCTTTCATGGTTGTATCATTTATTTTTTAATAAGAGATAAAGAAGTTTAATTTGCTGCAAGTGTTAAAATTTTGTGACAACTGATTCACCCCCCTCTCAGTTGTCTGCCCTAATTTTAATAAATGGATGATGAGGTGATGCTCCTGTTGGGACAGGAAAATTTAAAATTTTTCTTATATTCTTACTCACCCATATCCAACCAAATCATAAAACATTATGCCCAAAATCATAATAATAAGAAGGTTCAAATTTCCTAATATTAGCAAGACCTCATGTTAGTTATACTGATCCATGAGAAACTAGTTGAAATGGCTATCAGCATGAGAATAAGGATTGGGGAGAATGTTTTGGAAGACACCGATGGATAAAGTTGCATCGATGACCTTTCATCGGAGAGAAAGCGCGTGGTCACACCGATCGGTGTAAGGAAAGACTATCGGAGAATACTCCGAGAGCCCTCCTGACAGTGTAAGTCATACCGATGGAGGAGATCGGTAGGACTCTCACCGATCATCCAACGGAATGGGGGAAACTAGTGGTCATCAATAGGAACTAAGCATCGGAATGAAAGATTAAGGAGTTTCTGATACTCTAATGTCTCAGCGACTAGCAAAAAGTGTTTCGGTATAAGTCATGCCGACATGTATGGAACTTAAGAACCATCAGCAAAAGCAAATGAATCGGAACAAAGATTACAAGTCTGGCCGAAGCAATACTCACAACAATGTCGGTGACATGTTGTGAAGGTCTCTCTGATAAGGAGTATAAAGGGCTATCAGGGAGATAACCACAATCAGGTGACTTGAAATAAGTTATTTTGATAACATATCTTACTTCGATAATAATGAGGATTATGTTCATTGACAAGACTCTCCTTGATAGTCATATCGGAGACACTTAGGAGATCGGGGAGGAAGGTTATTCACACAGTGATGAAGAAAGTCATGCGATGGCAACCATGACCACTTCCACATTGGGTAAAGCTTGGAAATATCTTGCCGATACAAACTCACTTATGAAATATGACGTCGAGGAGACAATTGAAGGGTTACAACGATTGATCCATGAGAAAACGTTCACGCCATAAGGAGAAATTAAAATCACCCTGACATTATGAAAATCATGCTGATGAGAGAAGATATGATGATGTACATTTCACAATGATCAAGAAAATTGAAATGCTCAAACAATTAATTGTAGACAAAGAAAAAATCCTCTAAGATACTATTTGAAATCATTGCAATTAAATTTGAAAGAATTGTCTGAGAAAAGCCTACAAGCGGAGACTTGAAGCAGAAAATAGGGGAATTTGATCAGAGCCTCCGATAACAGGTACAAACATACAAACTTTTGTGCAATAGCCTATAATTTGAATTTTTTGTCAAGGATTGTAAATGGAGACTCCGGTAGAGGGAAAGAGCAGAAAACAATAGGGTGACACCAACAAACCTAAAAGACAAAAAATTGACAAAACCCCTTAAGAGAAAACAAAAGAGAGAAAACTCAACCAAGACTTGATTGATCAACTACCAGGATCAATTCCCAAAGCCCAAAGGTCTGCACAACTTAGAGCAAAAGTGGAGAAACTAGAAGACAAGTGTAAATACCTTAGGAATGTTTGGACTCCAATTAGAGGCTATGAGCTTTTCAAATTCCATTACAACAGAAGAATTAGGAATTTTCCAGTGTCAAACCCATGGCATTTGAATTTGGGTAAATTAGTTATTCCCGATGTGTTTCTGAATGCTAAACTCCTCCAACTTCTTGCTAAATAGTATAACCCAAGTCTTAAGGCTATATGTGATGCAGAGTGTACAGTGAAAGGATCAAACAACTGTGATTGGCCAGACCTGATCTATGTCTTGGTGATGTTTCCTCTATCGGCCAAACATATCACTATCGGACCTCTCCCTTTTCTTCTTACCAACCACTTTACTCTTCCTGATGTCCGTGGCTTCCAATGACTTCACCTCAATGGTTAATTGCCCTTGTCGGGTAGACTTCCCTCTTCGATCAGACTCTGATCTAGCCTTCCGATGACTCACCTCACTCTGATGAATATGGACCATCGGTTAGACACTTCTTATCAGCGTAGCTTTCTTCTCATTCACCAAAGCCACAACTCACACTGATCAACTACCTCTTCTCCGTCGATGGGACTCTCGAACTTCTCTCTGATAGGTTGTCTGTTGGTGTGACCCTACCTTTCGTTGAGACTTCCAAGTCTTCTCCCGACGATGTTCCTTACAGTGATACTCTTCATTGGTGATACTTCGCAATAGTCACCCCATTCGGTGAAACCTTCTACCATCAGCCCAATGTAATTTCCTTAGCCTGATGCCTCTGGTCACGCCGATGCATACATTTCACTATGCAATGCGTGGGGTCCACCGTCTCAATAGGTTTTTCAAACATGCAACTATATGTGTCTCCAAAACCATACCAGTCTTCGGCAAGATGCGGGCCATTTGTCATCGATGCCCACCCATCAGTCAGACACTAGGAATTGGAGGGACTTCCAGAGATTCACTCGATGCTCAAGACACACCGATGATCTCTCTATCGGCAGATCTTCAACTATCGGTATAACTTTTCCCCCTATACTCTGATAATGCTTATCACCCCAAAAAGCATAGCACCAAGTGCTCTGTGCCAACCTAATATAGGAAACCCTCCTACAGAACCAGAAATTTATGTACAAACTGGCCGATTCTCAAGTAAAAACCTTCAACCATTCACATCAATCTGATCACAGCACAACACCATTCACTTCTCGTCGCTTTCCCAACTAGTCACATGGAGATGCCTAGTCGAATCCAGCTGAGTTTCCTGGATTCCTAGGTGAGAATGTGTAAAACACAAAACCTAGATGACTTTCCACCATCACACCATTAATACAGATGATTTCAGTGGATAGAGGAAAGTGTTTCCATTTGCAAATCAAGCCCTATTTCTTGTGTTACAAACTAGTCTATATAGAGATACTATATTACACCTTCCACACACTCCAGGAACTCTAGGAATTAACAAATAGCATCCAGTTTAGGGCATGAATGTATAAGGTCTAAATAGAGATAAAAATACAAAGAATCACATAGACACGAAAATGTACAACACCCAGAAAAACTCTTATTTGTTCATCTTTCCAATCCCCTGTGCATCATCCCCCTCTAATGCAGCATACTGCTTGCCTCTAGAAAAAGGTAAGAGACAGCAGTTTTTTTTCTTCCAATCGTGCAAACTAATATTCAAAATAGTTAGCCATTGGCTTTACCCTTTGACAAGCAAAACCACATGTTTTCCTTGCCTAATTACATCAATGTGATCAAATTGATCCTTATTACAACATGAAATGGCTTAAGAGCCTTATTAAACAATAAAAAGAAAATATGATCCTCTACTACAGAGAAAGAGAAGGTGCTCCTACACCATACTCCCCCTGCAGGAAAAACTCAAGTCCCTTGAGTTGCCAATTGCTGAAGTGTCTTCCCATGCTTCAGAATATCTGCTTCACTCATCCAGGTTACCTCTGAATTAGGAAGATCCTGCCACTTGACCAACTAGTCTTTGTACACACCCTTTCTTGTCTTCTTGACAATTTTGGAATCCAAAATGCATTCCAACTGTAAAGGCTTACTTGGAGGTAAATCTCTGATCTAGTCTTCATCTTCAATCACAGCATCTAATCCATCTTCAGCATGCAATGGAGGTCTGAAAGGAAACAGGTTTGTAATATTGAAAATGGGAGAGATACCAAGATCGGATGGTAATTCTATCTCATACACATTTGGACCAAATTTATGCACTACTTTGCACGATCTTATCTTCTTCATCAACAATTTGGTTGGTTGTCCCTTAGGCAACCTTTCCTTCCTGAGATAGGCCATCACCAAATCTCCTACCTTGAACTGTACCTCCCTTCTTTTCAGATCTACCCTATCCTTGTACTTGGAGATGGTTTTCTCCAACTGAGTCTTAACCTGATCATGGATTGTTTTCATGGTAGCAGCAAAGTCTTTGCCTAGAGCACTCCTTTTATCCCATCCTTGGAGGTCTTTGAGTTCAAGTGGTCCTCTTGGGTGGAAACCATAAACAATTTCAAAGGGGCTTTTCCCAGTACTTCTATTTCTTGAATCATTATAAGCATATTCAGCTTGACTAATCACTAAATCCCATGCCAACCCATGCTGTTTGGTAAGGCATCTCAAAAGGTTTCCTAAGGACCTATTAATAACCTCATTCTAACCATCAGTTCGGGGATGGTAGGCTAATGAAAAAGACAACTGTGTACCCAATTTTCTCCATAGAGTCCTCCAAAAATGACCAACAAACTTGGAGTCTCTATCAGTGACAATTGAAAGGGGCAAACCATGAATTTTGACCACCTCTCTAAAAAAGAGACCAATAATATGTGATGCATCATTTGTGCACTTGCATGGCACAAAATGAGCCATCTTACTGAACCTATCCACAATGACAAAAACACTATCTACACCCCTTGCTATCTTAGGAAGACCAAGCACAAAGTCCATACTAATACTTTCCCAAGGTCTATTGGGAATGGGTAGTGGTTGGTATAAACCAGCATTAGAAGACATACCTTTGGCCCTTTGACATATGGTACAACTTGCAACATACCTCCTCACATCTGTCTATACCTTTGGCCAATAGTAGAACCGAGTGACTTGTTCCAACGTCTTGTCCAACCCAAAATGTCCTCCTAAGGCTCCATTGTGCTTCTCCTTGATAATATTATCCCTCATTGAACATTTAGGAACACATAATAAACTGCCTTTGAATAGGAGACCTTCTTGCAACACAAAATCAGAATACTCACCATGAAAAGTGTTAGATAAACTTGCACACACTTCATAGGTAGCCTTGAAATCTGCATCTTCCTTGTACAACTCTTTTAGACATTCTATACCCATACTTTCCATTTGTACTTCCTATATGACCAGCATCCTTCTGCTTAAAGCATCGGCCACTTTGTTGGTAATACCTTTTTTATGCTTAATAGTGAAAGTATAGGCCTATAACTATTCCATCCACTTGACATGCCTATGATTCAACTTTTCCTGACTATTTAGGAAGCTAAGAGCATGGTTTTCGATAAAAACAATGAACTCTTTCGGCAGTAAATAGTGTCTCCACTTTTTGAGAGCTTGCACCATTGCATATAACTCTAAGTCATAGGTAGAATACCTTTGTTTGGCCTCGTTCAACTTCTCTGAAAAGAATGCCATTGGATGTCCATCCTAACTGAGAACAACACATATAGCTTGCTGACTTGCATCACATTCCACAACAAAAACTTTGTCAAAATCTGGAAGTACCAATGTAGGTAACTCAGCCACTTTCTTTTTCAACAATTCAAAACTATCATCAGCTTGTTTTGTCCATTGAAATTTACACTTCACTCCACCCTTGATGGTATTGAGAATAGGAGCACTTATGTGACTGAACCCTTTAATGAACTTCCTGTAAAAAGTTGCCAAACCATGGAAACTTCTAACATCTCCTACTGTCTTAGGAGTAGGCCAATTGAGAATACCCTCAACCTTTGTGGGATCCATTTTCAAACAGCCATTGGAAATCACAAAGCCAAGATACACCAGTTCAGTTTTCATAAAATCACATTTATCTAAGTTGATCATCAACTTACTCTCATGCAATTTCTTCAACACCTGTCCAAGATGCTTCACATGCTCTTCTTTGGTCCTGTTGAAAATCAATATATCATCAAGATAAACAATAACAAATTTTCCAATAAACTCTACAAGTACCTCATTCATCAACCGCATGAATGTGCTTGGAGCATTGTTGAGTCCAAATGGCATGACAAGCCATTCATAGAGACCTTCATTTGTTTTGAAGGTAGTCTTCCATTCATCTCCCTACCTAATTCTGATCTGGTGATAACCAGATTTCAAATCAATCTTGGAATAGTAGCATGAACCACCAAGATAGTCCAACAGATCCTCAATCCTTGGCATAGGAAATCTATACCTATGGTGATCTTATTAATAGCCCTTGAATCTATACATAACCTTGACTTTCCATCCTTCTTAGGAGCAAGTACATTAGGGACTGCACACGGACTGAGACTCTTCCTAATCAATCCTTTCTCCAAGAGTTCTTGAATCTGTCTACTTACTTCTTCATTCTACTGTGGTGTCAACTTGTAGGCAAATTTGTTGGGTAATGTGGCTCTAAGAATCAAGTCAATATGATGACTTATGTCCCTCATAGGTGGTAAGGAGTTAGGAGTATCCTCTACCACAAGATCTTGGTACTTATCCAATAACTGTTGCACTTCCAATGGAATCTCCTTTTGCTTTTTGTTTTGCTGTCCTATTATATCTATAGGCTTCATCATCAGGGCATACCCTTGGGTATCCTTTTCCTTCATGAGTTGTAGAAATTCTTTACCACAAAATAACATGACATTGTTGTCACTACTCTTATCTCCAACCTGCTCTAGTAAGGGATCCATCTAAAACTTCTTACTATTTTTGGTGATCATATATGTGTTCTTTTCACCATCATGCTGTGCCTTCACATCATACTGCCAAGGCCATCCAAGAAGAAGGTGACAAGCATCCATAGGAATAATTTCACATAGCACCTTATCTTTGTAATCACCTAGTTCAAACTCTACCCAAGTCTATTCTTCTACCATGTAGTTCTGACTCTTATTCAACCAAGATATTTTATGAGGACTAACATGGGGTAACCTTTTCAATTTACATTTTTCTACCATTTCAGCAGACACTACATTTTCAGTAGAACCTGAATCAACAATGATTTTACAGAGCTTACCATATGCTACTCCTTGGGTTCTGAAGAGATTCTTCCTTTGTGGAGGTTCTTGCTTCAATGGCATCTTTACCAAGGTTCTCTTAATCATCATGATTTCTCCTTCAAGCACTGGTGCAGCACTCTGAGAATCATCATCCTTCAATAGTTGGTTCCTTCTCCCACCATCATGAGAGCTAGATGCCTTCTCAGGGCACTTACTTGTAGTATGGCCTACTTGATTGCAGTTGTAGCATCTTCCAGTGAAGACTCCAGGTCCTCTGCCTGTACCAACACCTCTACCTCTGCCATTGGGTCTTCTCCAACCTCTGAAACCACCACCTTTTTATTTTGTATCAGAACGAGATTCTTGCTGACTTGAATTTTCACTTTTGTATGGCTGTCCTCTACCAAAATTACCTCTTCCTCTATTATTTCTGCCACCTCTTCCTTTGTTATTTTGATCACTCTCCTTTTCATCTTATCCTCTGCCCTAGAGGCTAATTGAAAACATTCATCCATAGTCTTGGGAACCACCATACTGAATTCATCTTGTATATTAAATCTTAGACCATCAAGATATCTAGCCACCATTTCTTTCTCCTCCTCCCTGTGATTGGCTCTCATGCTAAATCTGTGGAATTCTTCAATGTATGTAGCCACGTCCATATCTTTCTGTCTGAGATGATTAAATTTTTTGATGGTCTACAACTCATAGTCACATGGCATGAACTTGGTTCTTAACATGGCCACCATTCTACTCCACTTGGTGGTTGGACTTTTTCCAACATTCTCCCTTTCACATTGTGTGTAATTCCACCAAACCAATGCAGAACCTCTCAGTTTGGTTTTTGCAAATTTTACCTTCTTACTATCACTATACTCCTTGAAGTCAAAGTAATTACTTATGGCTTTAATCTAGTCCACAAGAGCATCTCCATCCAGTTTCCCATTAAACATGGGAACATCCATTTTCAGATCACCACCATCTCCATGACCCTTGAGTGCTTTCAGGAATGCCTTTTGATCAGCAGACATACCTTCTCCTTAAGGATTTTCTCCTGCTTCTTCTTTGTCCTCCTCTGACTCAGAAGTGCTTCCATTCTTCTCTTTGGATATTTCTTCCTTCAGTCTCTCTTCGAGCATCTCTTCTACCATCTTCTAGATGGCTGCTTTGCTCATCTACTTGGGAAGTATTGTGCTAGCCTCTATCTCTATCTCTAGCTCTTCGTCTGACATACACGACTTTGATTCGGTATATTGGCTCTGATACCAATATGATGCAGAGTGTGCAGTGAAAGGATCAAACAACTGTGATCGGCTAGACCCGATCTATGTCTTGGAGATGTTTCCTCTATCGACCAAACATATCACTATCGGACCTCTCCCTTTTCTTCTTACCGACCACTTTACTCCTCCCGATGTCAGCGGCTTCCAATGACTTAACCTCAATGGTTAATCACCCTCGTCGGGTAGATTTCCCTCTTCGCTTAGACTCTGATCTTGCTTTTCAATGACTCACCTCACTCTGATGAATATGGACCATCGGCCAGACACTTCTTATCAGCGTAGCTTTCTTCTTGTTCACCGAAGCCACAACTCACGCCTATCAACTACCTCTCCTCTGTCGGTGGGACTCTCAAACTTCTCTTCAATAGGTTGTCCATCGGTGTGACCCTACCTTTTGTTAAGACTTCCAAGTCTTCTCCTGACGATGTTCCTTACACCGATACTCTTCATCGGTGATACTTCGCAATAGTCACCCCGTTTGGTGAAACCTTCTACCGTCAGCCCAATGTAATTTCCTCAGCCCGATGCCTTTGGTCACACCGATGCATACAATTCACTATGCAATGCATGGGGTCTACCATCTCAATAGGTTTTTTGAACATGCAACTATATGTGTCTTTGACACCATACCAGTCTTCAGCAAGATGTGGGCCGTTTGTCACTGATGCCCACCCATCAGTTAGACACTAGGAATCAGAGGGACTTCCAGAGGTTCACCTGACACTCAAGTCACACCAATGATCTCTCTATCGGCAGATCTTCAACTGTCAGTATAACTTTTCCCCCTATACTCTGATAATTCTTATCACCCCGAAAAGCATAGCACCAAGTCCTCTGTGCCAACCCGATATAGGAAACCCTCCTATAGAACCAAAAATTTATGTATGGACTGGCCGATTCTCAAGTCAAAACCTTTGACCATTCACATCAATCTGATCACAGCACAACACCATTCACTTCTCATCACTTTCCCAACTAGTCACATGGAGATGCCTAGTCGAATCTGGCCGAGTTTCCTAGATTCCTGGGTGAGAATGTGTAAAACACAAAACTTAGATGACTTTCCTCCATCACACCGTTAATACAGATGATTTTAATGGATAGAGGAAAGTATTCCCATTTGTGAATCAAGCCCTATTCCCTATGTTACAAACCAGTCTATAGAGAGATACTGTATTACACCTTCCACACACTCCAGGAACTCTACAAATTAACAGATAGCATCCAGTTTAGGGCATGAATGTATAAGGTCTAAACAGAGATAAAAATACAAAGAATCACACAGACACAAAAATGTACAACACCTAGAAAAACTCTTATTTGTTCATCTTTCCAATCCCCTGTGCATCTTCCCCCTCTGATACAGCATACTACTTGCCTCTAGAAAAAGGTAAGAGATGACATTTTTTTTTCTTCCAACCATGCAAACTGATATTCAAAATAGTTAGCCGTTGGCTTTACCCTTCGACAAGCAAAACCACATGTTTTCCTTGCCTAATCACATCAATTTGATCAAATTGATCCTTATTACAACATGAAATGGCTTAAGAGCCTTATTAAACAATAAAAAGAAAATATGATCCTGTACAATGGAGAAAGAGAAGGTGCTCCTGCACCAATATGCAACCCACAAGGGGAGCGTATTAAACACTTGTCAAAGAATGCCATTTGTGAAGTTTTTGAATTGGATGATCTATGTACTGTCCCCATTGTTTATGAGGATTTGGAAAAGGAATACTGGAGAATGGATACTACTTATAATGGATGGAGGTTGCCTATTCATAGGCCCAGGGCAAAGGGAGAAATGGTGCCTCTCAGTGAGGATGATGGCCCTCCTTTTCATGTATCATTATTTGAACCCTACATACAATACACCTACTACTCTGTGGGCCAAGTCCTAGGATCAGAAGTCCCTGATTTCATGACAATTCCTCTGATGGTCATAGCTACAGACATCCAGTGCCACAATGTGAGGCAGTTTGATTATGCTGCCTATATTTTTAGTAGAATTGACTCTGGTTTGACTGCAATAAAGAACAATACCCCATCAGTTTCCTTTGAACATTACTCATTTCTCATGCACATGGTGCTCTATTATGGCCAAGAAGTGGGGTTATGGCCAACTAAATTCAAAATTGTTCCAGTAGACCAAAGGGGGCAAAAGTCACCCATGCAGATGTGGACCAGAATATGGGATAGTAGATATGCCCATTCTAGCTATGTGTAATTTGAAGAATATTGTGTGAAAGTGATACAGATATTTCAATCATCCCTGTGAGCACTCTTTATCAAATGAAATAAAGAGGTTTCTTAGACCTAAAGATTTTGGTGGTCCTCCTACTGTTACTCACAACTGGGGAGACTGGTATTGTTTTGAAGATGCTACCATGATCAGAGTTTATGGTTTTGAGGATACTCCTTTTATATTGCCAAAGACTGTTCCTAACAGAATTGTCTACTTAGAAATAGTTAGGCAAATGCATTGTTCTAATGTGATGCATTTGAGCTCCCATGACAAATAGTCTTTTATGCCTAGTACTCTATGTTTTGGAGATTTCACTGTGGTATCCAAGCAGGGTTATGGTCACATTATAGATAAACTGATGCACTACAATATGAGGTGTGCTAAGGTAAGAAAAGGGTTTGATCCTGAGGGTTTTATTGACCTTGCTCAGAGAAAAAAAACCTTAGTGGGTACACACATGTCCCCTACCCACACGATGATGTCATCAGGAATTTGGAAGAGGTTGAGGTTGAACTAATGGTTGCGAAATATAATAGGGACTTAGATGAAAAGAGGAAACAACTTGTAGAGATAGAGTTGTTATCTTATAGTGATGAAGAACCTAGAGGACAAGAGGAACCACATCAACAGACAACAAGAATGTCCAAAAGAAAGATGCAACAATATCAGTATCTTGGCATAACACATGATGAGGAGGGGCCTGCTGATGAAGACCCAAGACAAATAGCATGCGATTCTTTTATTTTAGATGATAAATTTATTCATTCTAAAGAATTCAAATCATTTTTATATAAATGCAAAGGGAAAGAAATCAAGGAGTCAGTCAATGATATCTCTGCCAACAATGAAAGACAATTACTTGATATGTTGAAGACAACAGTGGATAGTGAATTGTAAGATATGACCCCTAGCAAGGGTAGACATCTGCTCAAATAAGCAGGGGTGATGATCTTTCCTAGTCTTGATTTGAATTCTTCTCTAGTATTTGATAGTTTTCTGCATAATATAAATGATAAATACAAGATCACTCGAGAAGGTGTCACTGAAGTATATATGGGCACCAAATATAATAATGATGAAAATTTATTAATGATATGGGCGCTGTATCCTCCCAACAAAAAGATAGCCATTATAGACACTGAGAAGACTTTTGGCCATGTCATGACTTTGAAGGCAGGGGAGACTGACCCCTTGATCATTGCAGACATTGGCATTAATGTTGCAAAGTTGAATAAGGCATAGGCTCAGATATTAATCAAAGAAAGAGATGCATACAAGCTGAGTTGTGAGAGATTGACCAAAGAAAATGACTATTTGAAAGATGTTGTTAAGAGCACCTTTGGGGGATTAGTAAAGAGACTAACTTAGGGTGAAAGCTCATAGAGTGTCCAATCACCATCCATCAACCAGATAGCTCAAATCCAGATTGATACACTTGCCATAGTACTCCAGAACATGCATACCAACATGATACATTGGCTGAACCAATTTTGGGATAATTATTCTCGAAATTATAAAGCAATCCAAGAGCATGAGAGGCTTGACAAAAGGCTGCATGAGAAACTAAATGAGACACAGAGTAAAGATACTTCTGACATTACAGGTACCTCCAGTGCAAAATAATTGATCAAGCAGCATCAAAAGTATTATGACCAACTTAAGAATGATGCCAAAGAATGTGTTGAAGCCTCAATAGAAGGAGTGCCCACGTTGTTCAAAAGCGACAAAGAATTAAAGAGCAAAGAGGAATGGAGCAGAGACTTTCAAGCGATATTACATGAAGCCTTAGAAGCTCTTAAGGACAAAGACTCTGCATCTAGGGAAGCCTGCAAGCATTTGGAGAGGATGGTTACGATGGATGTGATCACAAGAAATGCCATTGAATTCACTGATTCACATCGCAACTAGGAGTACTTAGATCATATTGTTTAGCTATACTTGTGGTTGAATAGAGCTTAAGCATAGTTATTTTATTGTTGTTATGTTAATCATGTTGATTCCCAAAAGACTTCTTTGAAGAGTTATGTCTCTTCATAAGTATTCCTATATAAGTTGAACATATGATGCTGAATTATCATCATTAGTAGAATATAATACATAAGGTTTACAATGTTTCTCAAAGACCATGTTGCAAGTATATTATTGAAGAAGTAGATTGAAGTGCTTTGATTATGTGGTTTTATTCTAGCATCAATTGTTTATTAAAGTCATTCAATTGTATGGTTGTCTCCAGTTTAGTATTTTTTTGTTATTCAGATTAATATATCAAGTTTATAGTTAATTTGTCAATGCACATTTGTTGTATCTGTGTGATTGAATTAATTGGTTTCCCTTAGAGGAATTAAAAATCCTTCTGATCAATCACAGTAACCTGGAAGTGTTAGTTTGGATTACTAAGAAGAACCATATAATTAGGATTGTCATTTTGTCTCCAAGTTAATATTATTTGTTTTTCTTGCATATTTCATTCAATTGGTTCCTTCAAGAAAGGATTAAATTACCTTCTGGTGAATTACAAGAGATCTAATTATATTGGTTGGATTGTTAAGAAGAGTTTGTCATTTATTTCCTTGCATGTTTATACATGTTATAAACTAAAACATTCTGCCAAACAATTAGAGTTACTGCCAACTCTAAGCCACTAGTCTTAGTCTTTCATTTGACTCTGTTTACCCAACAAGGCACTGGTCTTATTTCAATTCATTACTTAAAAACCCCTTTATTAGTTAAGCACAGTCATAAAATTCACCTTGATATTTCTTATACAATTTATACCAACCATTCATCAGATATTAGATATAGAATTAGTTAGCAAGCTTTCATCTATTTTGCACCATTTGCCAATGTAGGTAGATTCATTTACTTTGTCAAGACATTTACATTTAGTCTGCTTTAATTTTCAAGGTTCGCCTACCTAGGTGTAGCAGGACCTAAAATGCAAGGAGTCATGAAACCCAAAAGGTTGATTCCATCACGTTAGTTCAAAAATGTTGTGAATCTAAGCATAGAGCCTGGCATTCTCTTAGGATTAGCAACCTTCATTTTTGAGACCTAACAAATTGGCGACTCTACTGGGAATAAATAAAATACCTTAGTAACAAACCATTCCTTTTATAAAGTCACATCAGAAACTTTAATTTGGTAACTCTGCTAGAAAGAAGAATCCAGAAAGATAAATTATAAACTTTTCTTATTTACAAAATAAGTGGTGACTCTAGAAATTATTATAACAGAAAGTTAATACCAAATGGATGGTAGGAGATCCAAGATGGAAGGCAAGAAATTGCAACCATCTCCACCAATTAGAAACATCTCCAAAAGAAATGGAACATCAAATTATTCTCACCAGAATAATAACCAGGAGACTCAAGAGGATAATGCCGAGCAAACTATAATAACTCACAATAGTTTTACACCTCTACATGAATCAAATGAAAATCTCAATGGGATAATTGATGACATATTGGCTAAATACAGACCTGATTCTCAAGAATAGCTTGAGTGTGAAGCATGGTCCATGAGGGAAATTGATTAAAGGCAAGCTGAATATGATTTTAAAATGTCATTACAACAAGGAGAAGGGGTAAAACATGGATCCTCAACTCAAGAAATAAATGAAAGCCCAAAGAATTCATGAGGTATGAATCAAGCACAATAGGATTTGCTTAGGCTCCAGGAAGAACTTGAAATGATCAAGATAGAGGAAACTAAGAGGTTATTGCAACAAGAGATTCAACAAATAAAGAGTAGGGAAAAAACAACCCCCCCAAAATATGTACATCCACATAGGGGAAACACTTTGAGGAATCCACAACAAAATTTACACCAAAATATAGGTGGTGCTTCAAATTCACAAGCATCTGGAAGTCATCAAAATACCATTCCTAAAAATCCTAGACCACCCCCCATACATAATACCTCTCAACATATGGCTAATCCTTACCCACCCCCTGGCCAACAATATTATAGACCACAAAATCCTTATATAAATCCCCACATGAACCCACAATAGCAATATGCTTATCATCAGCCTCTAGGTGGATATAATTACTATCTTAACCCACCACCTATAAATTTTCCACCTCAAAACCTCACAAACATATGTAGCCAATTTAATTTGACTGGATATCAGTTGTATCCATATCCTATGGATAGTAATTGGAGAAATATAGTTCCCAAATTCACTAGGAATAGTGCAATATCAGCTGAAGATCATATCAGAAGCTTCAATGCTTTCATACAAGATATTGGTATGGACTATGAAAATGTTAGAATGAGGTTATTCATGATGTCCTTGACTGAAGATGCAAGAGACCGGTTCAGCAGTTTACCTGATGTTTTAATCAGTTCATTAAATGATTTCCACTGTCAATTCAAGGAATAGTATGGCAATCAATATGCCCCTGAGTTTGCATTGCATGAATTGATAGCATCTAGAAATACCAGAATGAATCAGCGTATGATTTCAATATGAAAATTTTCAAATTACATAACAAAATACCACATGGATCTAAACTGACTGACCTAACAACATTGAGCATTTAACTAAAAGTATTTGATCCCAAGACAGGGCACAAACTTAGAAATTGGTGCCCTACGACCTTGGCTGAAGCACAAAAAGTGGCATTAACTATTGAGAACAATAGGAAAGTTGCTGGTATGGTTAGCAAGAGGATAACCCTAGAAACCCTTAGAACCTAAACATTCAGCAGACTAAACAAGAAGGTCAGCATAGACGTGAGAGGCCCAGGTTGCATGATATGCCATATAATACAAATTGGAAAGATGGGAGACCTATTGAAAACAGTAGAAAGCAACATTATGGTAAAGATACCCCTGAACCTCTAAAAAGAAATGTGGCACATATGGTAGAAGATAAACCTTGGTGTCTGGTGTGTAATTTACCACATTCACTTGAATATTGTGAGGTAGCTAAAATAGTACAACAAGAAGAAGCATTATATAATTATAACAGAGACAATCACACAATAAACATGATGCAAGATACACCATATATGCTGAATGAAGACTATTCTTCTACAGAGGAAGAGGGATATGAATATGATGTTGGAAATCAGAGGCATCATATCAATATGGGAAAATAGGAAGTGTTCTCAGATCGGGAGGATGGTTATGAGGAACCTACCTATTATAACAATCAGCCATATGATCAGTGGAGAAAGCCCAATGAAAATGAGAGAGAAGCTCTTATAATAGTTGCAATAGCTCAAGCTAAAAATGCCTATAACTTAAGGAACATGACAGTGAATGTTGAACAAGGAACACCTGGGAGTGTCTTTATAAAAGATCAGAATTATAAAAAGAATAATGCAAAGTCATCATTCAAAGAACCAGAAAAGGCTAATAAAAATAAAACAAAAGATAAATCACAAAATCAAGAAAAGGAACATATAAATATAGAGAAGAATGATCAGACTATGGCCCATTCATTTGACATTGCTCATGCAATATCTCAGGTAAAGATATTAGTTCCACTTTTAGAAAGGATGAAGATAGACAAATACAAGAATACAGTAGTTAAACTGATTTCAGATATACCAAATCAAAAACATAAAGGATCAGATAATAGAACAAACAATGTTCACCAAGAAACATTCCAAATTCCTGAGGTATACCTAGGTGATACATTGACAAAGAATCCCTCACAGGTGGACCCTTTCTACACTACATTATTGATAAAAAAATAGGATTGTGAGGAACTGCATGATTGATTTAGGTGTGGCCATGAATATCATGCCGATAGACATTATGAAAGAGCTGGGAATGTGGGTTGACACTACATTTGGTAGGTGTTATGCAATGGATAATAGATCCATCCCAGTCGTTGGTATTATGAGGGATGTGGAGATAAAGCTTGCCTCATACCCTGAAGCAACTTATAACATTGATAGTACTGTTGTTGACATCCCACTATATTATGGAATGCTTCTATCGAGACAATGGGCTGCAATGGCAGGAGGGAATGTCCAATTGGACTTATCATATGCCACAATACAAGTGGGAGGTAAAGAGATCAAGCTATGTAGGGAGTCAAGATATGAGAACAATATAGAACGCTTGGATCAACATCAAATAAATTTCTTTTGTGATACAGATTTGGGAGCCTTCAAGGTTGAAAAAAATCAGCCAGAATTGCAGAATAATGATCCAATACATGTTGAATCTAAGAAAGAAGAAAATGATGTGTGGAAGATGTACTTTGATGGTGCATGTAGCAAAATGGGAAATGGGGCCAGAGTAGTATTTATCTCACAAGTAGGTAAAACTTTCAAATATTCCTTTCTATTAACATTTGAATGCACAAACAATGTACCAAAATACAAAACTTTGCTCACTGGTTTAAATATAGCCACCAAGCATAAGATAAAAAAGTTAGCTGTATATGGTGATTCTGAATTGGTTACTTCCCAAGTGAGAGAGAAATACCTATCAAAAAACAAGAGGTTGAGATAGTACAGAAATGTAGTCTAGGATGATATCGAGTTATTTGATGCCTTTTCAATCAACTGGATTGATAGGTCAAAAAACATTATGGCAGATTTTCTAGCGAATATCGCATTAAAAAGGGATGATGTCACATTAGGAGGTACTACAGAAGTTGAATTCAAAACCAGACCTACTATCCCAGATAATGTACATAACTAGCAAGTGTTTGATAATGATGCTGATATAATCAACTTCCTACATTGTGTTGATTATTATAAAAATCAAGAGATTGATTTTAATCCATTTGTAGAAGAACATGATGGGAAGGAAACCCTTTTTGGTTAAGAGATAGTTCAGTTGAAAACAAATAAAATACCTAAGGGACTTATAGCATTGGAAAAGGCATTTAATGGACATGATAGATTTAAAATGAAAGACACACCAGTGGTGCAAAATGACCTTGAAGAGATTAATTTGGGGGCACAGGTAGCCCTAAAGAATGTATATATTGGAAAGAATCTTAACCCCAAAATCAGGAGCATGATCATCAACTTACTTAGGAAGTATAGACACGTATTTGCCTGGTCATATGATGATTTGAAAGCATATAGGGAAGACCTTTTTTAGCATGAAATACCATTAAAACCAGATGCTAAACCATTCAGGCAAAAACAGAGGCCTATCAATCCTACATTAGATCCTAAGATGCTTGAAGAACTCACAAAATTAAGAGATGGAGCTATCATTAAACCCATCAGGCATTCTTCTTGGGTTTCTAATTTGGTGCTTGTCAGGAAAAAGAACGATGATATTAGGTTATGTGTGGACTTCAGGAATTTAAACAAATCTTCTCTTAAAGACAACTATCCCCTCCCTAATATGGAAGCAATATTACAAAAGGTTACCGGATGTGAACTGTTATCAATGATGGATGGCTTCAGAGGATATAATCAGGTGAAGGTCAAAGAATCAGAACAATATAAGACTGCATTCACCACACCATGGGGCACATATGTATATTTAAGAATGCTATTCAGGCTCACTAATGCTGGAGCAACATTCCAAAGAGCAATGGATGTGGCATTTGTTGAATTGATTAATAAAATCATGATAGTAGATTAGGACGACATGACAACATATTCCAAAAGGGCTAAGTATGATTGTGCACATTTAGAGGAAATATTTATTAAGGCCCTAGAATATGGGATTTCATTGAGTCCTAAGAAGTGCCATTTCGTAATGACAGAGGGGAAGTTGCTTGGTCACATAGTCTCAAAAGATGGAGTGAGAATAGATCCTGAGAGGGTAAAAGAAATTGACCAATTTCCTATTCCTAAAAATGTGAAAGCGAGACAGTAATTTTTTGGCCAAATTAACTTTGTTAGGAGGTTTATATCAAATTTTGCAGAAATTGTTAGTCCCATATCAAGGATGTTGAAGAAAAACTCAGAAGTAAAGTGGACAACAGAAACAATAGAAGTATTTGTTGGATTTAGGGCATACAACTGAGAGGGGGGGGGTGAATCAGTTGTATAGAACTTGTTCTCTTTTAAACACTTAATTCTCTGTTGTTAGTTAGCAGCATATCAAATAATCATTCATGGAAGCACAATACATAAACACAAGAGCAGATAAGCATCAACACATTGAACACCAAGATTTTGACGTGGAAAACCCGGTTAAGGGAAAAACCACGGAGTGATTAACCCAAGAATTATTCTCTGTTAGAAGAATAAGAAGAAATGAATGGCACATGCCAATAAGGGCTCACTGCCCGAGCACACTGCTCACAAAGAGGCCCACTGCCTACAAGGAGACACACTGTCTACAAAGTGATGAAAATCACAGTCTTGAACTGGAGAACGACATCTCTACTATGTCTGGATCAGTTCCAATTAAGCCCAACAATCTCTGCTCTGCCTTTCGCACCTTTCTTTGCTATCTCCTGCTCCTCCACATGCCACACACTGAAATGAATTCACAAATCACTATTTATACAAGACATCGACTTAGGAACAAGCATCTAAGTCGGCAAACAACCATAGGAGTATCCGCAAGATGAATAACACATCCGGTCGGCTATCACAAGAACATTCGCAGGATGAACAACTCATCCGGTCGGCTAAACAGAGCAATAACTTCATCCGGAAGAATAACTTCAATTCCGGGCTCTACCATCAATGCGGACCAACAACACAACCTAAACATGATTCAAGAACCTTTACAAGTCTGTCTGAATGTCCGGATACATCCGCACTTCCTCTACTTACTGGGATCTCTTGTCTTCCTCATCCGGAACTTCAAGAACACAGTCTGTCGCCACTGTCATAATGCAAGAGGTACTTCTGGACCTCCAAATCATACACAAACCAGGATGACACATCACAAGGACATCCCAAACACTCCGTCCAATCCACAGATTAGGATGATACAATTCCGGACCTCACCGGACCTTTTTGTGATCCTCTGTCACCTCCGGATACTTGCCGGACCCGGTTCTATAACGGCAGCCATAACTCCTTCAGATCTTCATGCGGACCTCTGAAATCCTAACTGTAGCATCTCAAGATTCATATCTACTAACCCTTTAATCCGCATCCTCCGGTTCTCATCCTATACAGTATATTTACCTTCTTCTCATCACTGTTCTTCACTGTTCCTGACTGAGGCTAATTTTCTCAATATCCTCAGCACAAAGCTCATCAAATCCTTCTTGTCAGTGCAGTATGAGTATGTTGACATCAATGACAACACTGGCTCACCTCATACTTGCCAACAATCTCCCCCTTTGTCATTGATGGCAACATATGATGTGAAAAACCATCAGGACAAGAACTTCTCTTTTCTGTCACAGCTCCCCCTATCAACAACAACTCTTCACATGTCTTCCTTTGCTGCTCCCCCTTTGATCATCAACCACTTGTTATTTCACATGTCTTCTCTCCCCCTTTGACATCAATGGCAAAGGGCTCATACTTGCAACTCTTATGCATCAGAATAATACCAGCTGCTCCCCCTTAGTTGCAGCTCCCCATTAGTCCGGATCACAAGATATGACTGTGATTGCCACCGGACTGATGCACATCAGTGCATCTTAGTTCATCACCGGAGGGGCCATGACCCCTAACTTCTCCCAGAGATATTCAAAAGAGTCCTTGGGAAGAGGTTTTGTAAAGATATCTGCAATCTGATCCTTGGAGGGAACATACTCCAATCTGACTTCTTCCTTGTTTACTTGTTCTCTCAAAAAGTGAAATTTGATAGATATGTGTTTAGTCTTAGAATGCAATACCGGATTCTTGGAAATATTAATTGCACTTGAATTATCACAGAAAATTGTAATAGGCTCCTCATATTCAACTTTGATGTCTCTTAGCATCTGCTTCATCCACAAGATTTGAGTGCAACTACCTGCTGCTGCAATGTATTCTGCTTCAGTTGTAGACAGAGATATTGCATCTTGTTTCTTGCTTAGCCAAGAAACCAATCTCTTCCCCAAAAAGAATGCTCCACCACTAGTGCTCTTCCGGTCATCCACATCTCCTGCCCAATCTGCATCTGTGTAAGCATGAAGAGAGAAATCCGGATCTCTAGGATACCATAGACCATACTCAACTGTCCCTTTCAAGTATCTAAAAATTCTTTTGATGGCCATAACATGAGATTCTCTAGGATCAGCCTGGAATCTTGCCACAAGACCAATAGCTTGCATTATATCTGGTCTAGTTTGAGTGAGATACAACAATCCACCAATCATTGATCTATACTTTGTCTGATCTGCCTTTGGAGAATCATCATCTTTGCTTAACTTACATCCGGTTGCCATAGGAGTGTTCATAGGCTTTGAGTCTTCCATACCAAATTTTTTTAACAATTCTTTCACATATTTGGTCTGAGAGATGAAGATCCCTTCTTTTGTTTGAGTAATTTGCAGACCCAAGAAGAAATTCATTTCACCAAGCATAGACATTTCAAACTCACTTTTCATCTGATTTGCAAAAGTTTTACACATACTATCTCTTCCTCCAAAAATGATATCATCCACAAACACTTCAACAATCAGAATGTTTTCATGATCAATTTTGAAATATAAGTTGCTGTCAGCAGTACCTTTGTTGAATCCAATCTGCACAAGATGCTTATCCAACCTTTCATACCATGCTCTTGGGGCTTGCTTCAATCCATACAAAGCTTTCTTCAACTTGCAGACCATATCATTATTATCAGACAATTGAAATCCATCCGGTTGTTCAATGTAGACTTCTTCTTCCAGATCACCATTTAGGAAGGCAGACTTGACATCCATCTGATATACCTTGAAATCTTTGAAGGCAGCAAATGCAAGAAGTAATCTGACTGCTTCAATTCTTGCTACCGGAGCAAAAGTCTCTTCAAAGTCAATTCCTTCTATTTGAGAGTAGCCTTTGCAGACCAATCTAGCTTTGTTTCTGATTACTTCACCAGCTTCATTTAGTTTGTTCCGGAAGACCCACTTGGTTCCAATTACATTCCTGTCTCTAGGTCTGGGAACAAGATCCCAAGTATGATTTTTCTCAATTTGCATCAGTTCATCTTCCATTGCTTTGGTCCAATTTTCATCATTGCAGGCTTCATTCATTGTTTTAGGTTCAATCTTTGAAATCAGACAACATTCATTCTGATCTTGAGCAATATTCCTTCTGGTTTGTACACCTTTGCTTCTGTCACCTATGATCTGATCTTCAGAGTGATTCAGTTTTACATACCTTGGAATTTTGGGAGTATCCAGTACTGCTGTTTCTTGATCAGGCTCATTCAAACCTAACTCTTCTTCCTGATTTACCGGATCAGGCTGACTCTGTTTCACCGGAGAGGATTGAGTTCCTTGAACACTATCTTGGTCATCTTCATCAAATTCATAAAATCTTGAAGGCTTCTCAATTCCTTCATCAACCTTTACATTGGTACTTTCTATCATTTTCCTCAATCTCTTATTGTAACACCGGTATGCTTTGCTTTGAGTGGAGTAGCCCAAGAAAATTCCTTCATCACTTCTAGCATCAAACTTTCCTAGATCTTCATCTCTTTTAATATAACACTTGCTACCAAATACCCTGAAATATTTCACAGTAGGAGTGATGCCAAACCAAAGTTCATAGGGGGTCTTACCGGTGTTGTTTCTGATTTGAACTCGATTGAGAGTGTAGACTGCAGTGCTGATAGCTTCTTTCCAAAACATTTGAGGAACATTTGCTTCCAACATCATTGTCCTAGCAGCTTCCTGGATGGTCTGATTCTTTCTCTCAACTACTCCATTCTGCTGTGGAGTCTTAGGAGCAGACAACTGTCTCCTTATACCCTGTTTCTCACAAAAGTCAATGAATTCACCAGATGTAAATTCACCACCTCTATCAGACCTTAGACACTTTAGTTTCAATCCGGTTTGATTCTCCACCATAGCTTTGAAGATTTTGAACTTCTCAAAAGCTTCTGATTTTTCTTTTAGAAAGGTAACCCACATCATCCGGGAATGATCATCAATTAACAACATGAAATATCTATCACCTTGCAGACTCTTGATTCTTGTCGGACCACATAGATCAGTATGTACTAATTCCAACAATCCGGTAGAAGACTGATCTTTGCTTTTAAAAGAGACTCTGCTTTGTTTGCCTAACTGACATTCTTTACACACACTGTTTGTAGGTTTTATCAACTTTGGAAGATCTCTCACAGCCTGAGTATTGCTTATTTTGATGATGTTATCAAAATTTACATGACACATTCTTCTATGCCATAACCAACTCTGATCAATTTGAACAAACAAACAACTTTTATTTGAACCAACCAGATGAAAGATGTTACCTCTTGTCTGAGTACCGGATGCAATTTCAGTTCCGGAGCTTGTAAAGATTCTGCATTTTCCATTCTTGAACCGGAGATCATAGCCTTTGTCCACTAACTGACCAACACTGAGAAGATTGTGCTTCAATCCTTCAACATATAGTACATTACCTGTTTTGCTCTTACCATCAAAGGAAATAGTTCCCCTACCTCTGATTCTGCCTGCAGAATTGTCACCAAACTTTACCATTCCTCCTTCATATCTTTCCAAGTCTAAGAACTTATTCTTGTCACCAGTCATATGGTGAGAGCATCCACTGTCAATAACCCAATCATCCTTTTCTTCCACTTGAGCAGCCAAGGCTTTTTCAACAACTTTGTGATTGACAGATTCAGAGAGTAAGGAATCTTCTTCCTTGATGGCTATAAACACCCACTCATTTCCGGATTTGCTTCCTGGATCTGATTCATCATCTGTTACTCCTTCATTGTCATCTTCTTCATGAACATAATAGCAATTCTTTTGAAACCTTTGTCTGTGAGTATTAGATCTTGCAAATCTTTCCGGACATCTTGAGGCAAAATGACCAATCTTATTGCAGTTAAAACACTTAAAGGGTAGTTTTCCTTCATACTTATCGGATCCTCTTGGCAGTCTCTTTGCAATGAGGGCTTCAAGTTGAGCTGTTTCTGCTTCTTCTTCTTCCATGTCTCTTCTTGCTTGATCATACCATGACATTTTCCTTGATGAGTTTTCACCCGGATCAAATCTCTGTTTGCCTTTCACATAGGCACTGGCTTTGAAAGCGGATTCAGTCTTGGGAGGATCATCTCCAAACTCGGTGATTTCAAATGCAGCTAGTTTGCCAGCCAGTTGTTCTCTTGTGACTGTTGTGTGGGCTCTGAATTCATCAATGGCAGCAACTTTGATTTTGTAGGCAGCAGGAAGGGATCTTAGGATTTTGCAAACAATCTCATTTTCATCTAGAGTTCCACCAGCATTTCTGATTCCACATACCAACTCATTTACCCTTGGCATAAAGGTAGTAATGTTTTCATCATCTCTCATTTTCAATCTTTCAAATTTCCCTTTCAGACTTTGCAATCTTGCACTTTTGACAAACTCATCTCCTTCATACAGAAGTTCCAGTTTAGTTAGGATCTCATATGCAGTTGGTAGGTCAATGACATTCGAGAGATCTGAGTCATTCAATGCGCTTAGAAGAGCTTCCTTAGTCCGCAGATTGTTTTCAGCTTCTGTGGTTTCATCTGGAGTTGTCGGACCACCTTGTGGGGGTATATATGGTTTTGAAATCATAGCCAAGTATGCTTTTCCCATACATTCCAAATGACACTTCATGCGACCTTTCCAGAGAGTGAAGTTGGTTCCATCGAACTTCGGACTATCCTTCTTGTATGACGACATCCTGGATCACCTCAAGCGGTTAAGCTCCTATCAGAGGAACCTTGCTCTGATACCAATTGTTGGATTTAGGGCATACAACTGAGAGGGGGGGGGTGAATCAGTTGTATAGAACTTGTTCTCTTTTAAACACTTAATTCTCTGTTGTTAGTTAGCAGCATATCAAATAATCATTCATGGAAGCACAATACATAAACACAAGAGCAGATAAGCATCAACACATTGAACACCAAGATTTTGACGTGGAAAACCCGGTTAAGGGAAAAACCACGGGGTGATTAACCCAAGAATTATTCTCTGTTAGAAGAATAAGAAGAAATGAATGGCACATGCCAATAAGGGCTCACTGCCCGAGCACACTGCTCACAAAGAGGCCCACTGCCTACAAGGAGACACACTGTCTACAAAGTGATGAAAATCACAGTCTTGAACTGGAGAACGACATCTCTACTATGTCCGGATCAGTTCCAATTAAGCCCAACAATCTCTGCTCTGCCTTTCGCACCTTTCTTTGCTATCTCCTGCTCCTCCACATGCCACACACTGAAATGAATTCACAAATCACTATTTATACAAGACATCGACTTAGGAACAAGCATCTAAGTCGGCAAACAACCATAGGAGTATCCGCAAGATGAATAACACATCCGGTCGGCTATCACAAGAACATTCGCAGGATGAACAACTCATCCGGTCGGCTAAACAGAGCAATAACTTCATCCGGAAGAATAACTTCAATTCCGGGCTCTACCATCAATGCGGACCAACAACACAACCTAAACATGATTCAAGAACCTTTACAAGTCTGTCTGAATGTCCGGATACATCCGCACTTCCTCTACTTACTGGGATCTCTTGTCTTCCTCATCCGGAACTTCAAGAACACAGTCTGTCGCCACTGTCATAATGCAAGAGGTACTTCCGGACCTCCAAATCATACACAAACCAGGATGACACATCACAAGGACATCCCAAACACTCCGTCCAATCCGCAGATTAGGATGATACAATTCCGGACCTCACCGGACCTTTTTGTGATCCTCTGTCACCTCCGGATACTTGCCGGACCCGGTTCTATAACGGCAGCCATAACTCCTTCAGATCTTCATGCGGACCTCTGAAATCCTAACTGTAGCATCTCAAGATTCATATCTACTAACCCTTTAATCCGCATCCTCCGGTTCTCATCCTATACAGTATATTTACCTTCTTCTCATCACTGTTCTTCACTGTTCCTGACTGAGGCTAATTTTCTCAATATCCTCAGCACAAAGCTCATCAAATCCTTCTTGTCAGTGCAGTATGAGTATGTTGACATCAATGACAACACTGGCTCACCTCATACTTGCCAACAGTATTTGCCACTATTAAGAGAGCAACCAAAGAAGCCCCTGTCCTTATATCCCCTGATTTTAGTAAACCATTCCAACTGTTCTCATTTGCCTCTTATCATATAGTTACAGCAGTACTATTGCAGAAAAATAACGATGGACATGAACAACCCATTTCATTTTTCAGTAAATCTCTTCAAAATGTAGAGTTAAAATATGATATTGTTGAGAAATAGGCATATGCATTGGTGAAGGCAGTTAAAACCTTTAGGCCATACTTGGTGGGAGCTGAAATCATAACATATGTGCCTAATGCTGCAGTAAAAGATGTATTGGTCCAAACTGAAGTCACAAGTAGAAGATGCAGATGGATAAATAGAATTTAGGAGTTCAATATTGAAATGTAGATCACTAAACTAGTGAGAGGACAAGGTCTTGCTAGGTTAATAGCTGAAAGTAATCTTGAGGCTTCTCAGATATGTAGTGCTAATGATGTTGATGTTGATAACTGAGAGGGGGGGGTGAATCAGTTATCCTAATTGTTTCCTTTATTGAACTTTCCTTTTAATTGATGCAGCATAAAATCAAACATAAAACATTAACCATAAAACAAGAAACACATGACACAGTATTTTTGACGTGGAAACCCTGTTAAGGGAGAAAACCACGGGGTGATTAACCCAAAATTATTCTCTGTTAGAAGAATAGGAAATTACAAAGATGGCACTTGCCAATTAGGGCTCACTGCCCGAGCACACTGCTCACAAGAGGCCCACTGCCTACAAGAAGACACACTGTCTACAAAGTGATGAGAATCACAGTCTTGAACTGATTGGAAGCATCTGCATATGCTGGAGTTCAGTTCCGGTTAGGCTCAGTACACTGATCTGCTGCACTTCATCTTTCCTCTGTTCTTTATTCTGCTATCTTTCACATACCGGATCCTTTTTGCTACCTCTACTCTTTCTTTGGACTTCTTCGCATATCTCTCCACATCACAACACACTTCACAACTAAATCCATCCTCTATATATATCCGCACAAGTAATTTCATCACCTTTCTAGTCGGCATCCGGAACAGTCTAGTTTCTTATAAACTCTCATTCTGTCGGCTGAATCCTTCCTCACCAAGCAATGCGGATCAAGCATATACTTGTAGATATCATTAATCATGTCGGCCAAACATGATTCATGCCTTCACAACCTCTGTCATCAACAGTAACCCATCCAGAAAGCAGTCTGATACTCTGCCAGTCAGTTCTTCCTCTGTTTTCACTGTCTCTCAGGAATCCGGTACTCAACCATTCATATCTTTTTCCTTGTCCATCACCGGAGGCTAAATCCTTGGAATATACCACTCAAGGTAGTCCTCTTGACTTCCCCAAATCCGCACTGCACCAAGACACTTCCACTGAGAGGTCCGGACCAATCTGTCAGACCTTGCCACATGCTCTGTTCTTCTTCACCGGACCACAACATTCTTTATTCTGACTTCCGGTAGAGACACATCATGACTTGCGGATATGTGGGATGACCTTTGTTGCCATCAATGACAACAACCATGAATCCATATAGTGTCTCTTGCCAACAATCTCCCCCTTTGGCATTGATGGCAACACTTAGTGAAAAATGACTAAGTGTTTTCACTATGCTCCCCCTTTGCTGATGCTCTGTCTTTATATACAATTTCCGGAACTCCCCCTTAGTTGGATCCCTCATTTTTCACTGCTCCTCACTCCCCCTTTGACATCAATGGCAAAGGGTAGGGTCCGCATATCAAAATTTTCAAAAATTTCTTATACTTAGCCGCATATTTATATACTCACATATATTGAAGAATGTCTGCAAAGGATGTCTGTAATTGAATCATTTCGGTAGCCCAACTTTGCTTCATTCTGTCCAAAATTGAAATGTAACCACTTAACAAAAATGCAAACGCTTCTGCCCGCTTGAGATCTGTCGGATCTTTTGTTTGGGCGGTGGTCCTAGCATCACTGATGGCCTCATGCATGGTTTCCAACTTAGGGATTATAATCCTTCTAAGTTCTCCCATCCGGTTGGTGATGTTCTTCCTTTCCTTCTCAAGATTCTTTATTTCGTTCAAGACTGCAATAGTCTGACATTCTTGATTTATTATAGAGGAAGAGAGAGGATCAAAACTTTGAGATAAGCTTTGTAGCTTATCCTGTTCCTCTTTTATTTTCTTGTCAAATGCTGCTGTTGCCTTTGACCAGGATATACAAAATTTATAGATATCACCGCCATCCTTAAGAGCATTCTCTAAGCTCTTTATTCCAATGCTTACAATCTTCCTATCTTTAGAAATTAATTCTAATATCTCTGAAAATCTCTTATCCAAAAATTCCTTCCAGACCTTTTCTTCAGCTGATTTTTCTAGAGAATCAAAATGTGTATCAACACTGCTGACTAAGGTTTTTAGATTACCGGAAGTGGAGGCTGTCGGATCTATTTGGATTGATGGCATGATCTTCACAAGTACTCCGGAGGCAGCCTCTATCAACTCACAGTCTTCCATATGAGACTTCAGGAGCTTTTCATTTGCCTTGGCATTTGCAAATGAAGCTATCTTCATTGTTTGTACCGGAGAGAGAGAGTCAAAATCAAATGGGCCTTTTAGAAGCTCCGGTTCATCAATCTCTAAAGTTTCTTTACTCAAAAATTGTTGAACAGTTTGTGCAGTGTCTCTTGCCGGAGACAGATGTTTCTTTTCTTCTGCAGTCTTAGAACTGTCAACCTCTTTGTCTTTCACCACTGCTTCCTTCTCCTGTAATTGCTCTTCTTCTTTGGATCCAGAGACTGTAGGGGAAACCGGAGGAGAGATGCTAACTTGTTCATGGGCCACTTCTTCTGGAGCAGAGGGTCCCAAGTCCTCACTTGTCTGTTCAGGGCTCACTTCTTCCGGAACAGAAGATTCCAAATCAGCAGCTGTTTCTGCACCTAAGTCCTCTACAACAGGAAGATTGAACCTTTTGAAGGCCTTCCGGAGGATCTCTTCTGTTTCTTGGGCCACTTTGTCAGTCTCACCAAGCATGAGTTGATTCATCCTGGCTTTGCTTCTGAACTCATCTTTGCAGTCCTTGAAGATAATGTTCATTGTCTTGGGATCAATTTGAGGATATAGCTGAATAGCTATCTGCTCCCGGATCTCAAGATCTTTGGCATGAGCATTATTCTTTCTTACTTCCATTTCCTTCTCTAGGCTTTTAGGAATGAGAGATATGATCTCAATGAAAGCCTTATTGTATATGTTCAGATATTTAACTGTGGCTTCCTGCAGAGTCTTTTGGTCTGCCTCACTGAAGTCATCATAGGATTCAGTCATTGGTTGAAGGTTTCCATCCACCGTGACCGACTTGATTATGCTCTCTAGTGACAGAGTGGGCTTTTCAACAGTTACCTCTGCCATTTCATCCTTGTCTTGGCCTGTGGAGGGCTTACCGGATCCTTTCTTCTTCTGTTTCTTTACTTCTCTTACTCCCTCATCTGATTCTATTTCCTCTTCATCCTTTTGGCTTCCATAAGCCCTTGTGGCTTTTGTCTTGGATCTCTTACCGGATGCCTGGACTTCCAGTTTTGAACTTTTGGTTGAGGGAGGTGCAGATCTCTTTGTTGATCTGGTCCGGGTGGGAGCTCCAACCGGAGCACTTTCTTTGCTTTTCTCTTCTTCCTCGGCCTTCCTCCTCTTTTCCCGGCTGGCATCAAGTGCCTCCTTTGAGATACCTAGGCCTTGAGCAATGTGCTCTACTTCTTTTCTTACCTTTCTTTTAATCTCAGGTTCCCTGAGTTCTACATGTAATTTTACATTCAGCTCCTCAAAGGTTCCAAACCTTTCTGCCTTAGGATCTTTGGGCTGACTTAGCATGTGTTGAACATGCAGCTCCACTATCTGTTCATCAACTTCATACCCCATGGGCATGATCCAGACAGTCCTTGGCTCCACTGCCTCCATTAGGCACTGATCAGTGTCAACCATAAAGCACACTGAGTCCTTGTATTTCTCAATGAGAGACTGGGGAATTCTCTCTCTTGCTTGCATCATGCTCTGAAAGTTTTTGAAGTATCCCCATAGAGCTGAATTTCTCGCTTTTGCATCCCCAAGTCCATGCAAGTAGTCTCTTATCTGGACTGCAACAGGTTTGTCATTCTGCCATACCCATCCACTTGTTCCGGGTAGCTCATTCATGAAATAGAAGAATAGACATACAATAAGAGTACCATACTTAAAGGAATTCTTCTTATCCTTCTTGATTTTCTGTATGTTTTCCATTAATTGGCTTAGTAGTAGTTCGCAGAGATCATATTCTGCATTCTTTCTTAACATTTCATAAGCAG
This sequence comes from Cunninghamia lanceolata, assembly GCA_027924645.1. Lineage (NCBI taxonomy): Eukaryota > Viridiplantae > Streptophyta > Pinopsida > Cupressales > Cupressaceae > Cunninghamia > Cunninghamia lanceolata. The sequence goes on along the minus strand of BSBN01001121.1, from coordinate 15,632,971 downwards.
TGTATATTGCAGTTCCGGATACAGAATTCTCCCTGCTGGAGTGATAGATCTTGTATCCTATTATCATTGATGCATATTTGATATCCGGATCCGAAATATCTTCAATGGTCATTGCCCTCTTGTCAAATTTTGATCCGGTGGCCTCAGTTACAATGTTGTTCTTGACAGATTTGAGGATAGGTACCCCTCCGGAAGAGTATAGACCAGTTACTGCTCTAATTGCCTCTTTTGTAATCTTGCAGGGTCTATCTAGCCATAGAAAGTTGTCATGCATCCTGCTCAGTACATACCGGACCCATTCATCTTCTTCAAAGTAGGGGAAATGAATAAATTGCTCAAATTGTTTCTTCTGAATATCCTTATACTCTGGTTTAAGCTCAAAAGCATTGTCAATCAGCTGCTTGTGATAGAGGTCTCTTAATTTGAATTCCCCAAATTCCTCAATGTTTGCATGTATGTAAACCCTAATGTCTTCGGTGTGTAAAACTCCGTGAGGAACACTAGAGAAGGCTCCTAGTGGGTCTACCTCCAATGATTTGTAGGGATGTTTCTTGAATGAGGGGTGAGGTCTATCGGAGATCTTAACTATGTTTGGAGTAGCCATTCTTCAAAGATTTGCAGTGAGGTAATGAAAAACGGAGAATACCTTATGCGCCTTCGGTTTGCACGGAGTGGTTGGATTGATTTCTTTATCCAATAGCTTTGGCAGGAGATCCTTGGTGTGCTTAAAGAACCTTGTTGCAGAGCTCCACTTTTCGCTTCTTCTCGAGTGCAGAATGAGCAAATGACCTTTGAGAAATCCCTTAAATTGCTCCGCGAACACTAATACCTGTCTGCAATAAATGCTTCACCTACATCATTCCGGTTTGCCTTGTCTGGATAGCTTGGAGTATCCCGGATTAGTCCTGATCTGTGGATATCATCCGGATCTTTCAATCATGAATAAATCGAGGTAGCATATTACAAGATCATCTCAAACACTCTGTCCAATCCGCAGAACAAGATAGTGCATTTCCGGATCTTTCCGGACCTTTTTGTAATCCTTTATCATACCGGAGCATCTCCCTGAACAGGTCTTATTTGATCGATCACAGCTTCTTCATAACTTCATGCGGACCTCTGAAAACTTGACTGAAGTATCTCAAGATTCATATCTACAAACCCTTTGATCCGCATCTTGTGCCACATCCGGCACCACTTGTTTGGCTGGGGGAACAAGATTTTCTTTGAGTCTCCCCCTGAGCCTGAGCTCACTTTTAATTTCCGGAAGAAATATCAGCACCAGAGTCTGGTGCGGATCCAACCTCTACATTCTCTAAACTTTTCTTCACCCAAATCTTGCTCATCTGATTCCTAACCTCCTCCGCATTCATCTTTTGTTTACCCTTGTCTTGATTCTGATTATACACCGGACCTCTTTTATCCTGATTCTTGTTTCTGCAGACTTTAGCATTATGACCGGACCTATTGCAGATTTGGCAAATAACATTTCTTTGCATATTTGACTGATATCCTCTTGATCTGCATTGATTTGCCATATGACCTATTCTATTGCATGTGAAGCATCTACCTTTGAATGATTTGTTTACTTGCATAATTCTGCATTCATGGGATTTGTGTCCATACCTTTTGCAGTTGAAGCACTGTCCGGAGAAGGATGAATTATTCTGATTCATTCTCATTCTGCACTGATTAGCTTTGTGACCAAAGTGGTTGCTGTTGTGGCAGTATCCATTGAAGGATGGATATCTTTGAGCATTTGGTTGTCTTACCGGAGGTCTTCTAGGCCTGCTCCTTGGATTTTCTGATCCAAGATTCTTTTGACCGGATCCGGAGCTTTCTTCTTTCTCATATCCCAAGCCATACTTGTCATCTGTCCTCTTTTGACTTCCAAGAAGAACTTCAAGTTGAGCAGAACTTATCTTGAATTTCTCTTTATATTCATTTGCTGTTTGAAGGTCTCTTTTGAGAGAGGCAATTTGATCCTCAAGTTTTCCTTCATTATCTTTGGCATCTTCAAGATCAGATTCAAGATGTCTGATAATCCTGTCCATCTGGTGGCATTCTTCTGATTTTTCTTTAAGAGATTGTCTTAGATTGTCTTCAGCCTTTCTTTTTTCTTCAATCTCTTGAGTAAACTTTATAGTTCCTGATTCCATTTCATGTCTTAACATAATGACTTCTTTTGATAACTTTTCACATAACTTGGTTTGCTCAGTCAATTCTTCATTTGTATTGCTTTCTTCACTTTGTCTTGCCAACTGTTGAAGCAGCTCCTTTCTCTTTTTCATAGAGAGACTTAATTTGTCTTTTAATTCTCTCATGAATTCATCAGCCTGTTTGAGTCTTTCCTTTAATTCACTGACTTCAGAATTCGACTGTTCAAGATCCTCAAGAGCAGTCTTGAGTTGCTCCCTTAAACCATATGCATCCATTTGAAATCCCAGATCTTCCTCAAGCTGTTAGGCTCTATTAGGAGGAACTTAGCTCTGATACCAATTGTTGATAACTGAGAGGGGGGGGGTGAATCAGTTATCCTAATTGTTTCCTTTATTGAACTTTCCTTTTAATTGATGCAGCATAAAATCAAACATAAAACATTAACCATAAAACAAGAAACACATGACACAGTATTTTTGACGTGGAAACCCTGTTAAGGGAGAAAACCACGGGGTGATTAACCCAAAATTATTCTCTGTTAGAAGAATAGGAAATTACAAAGATGGCACTTGCCAATTAGGGCTCACTGCCCGAGCACACTGCTCACAAGAGGCCCACTGCCTACAAGAAGACACACTGTCTACAAAGTGATGAGAATCGCAGTCTTGAACTGATTGGAAGCATCTGCATATGCTGGAGTTCAGTTCCGGTTAGGCTCAGTACACTGATCTGCTGCACTTCATCTTTCCTCTGTTCTTTATTCTGCTATCTTTCACATACCGGATCCTTTTTGCTACCTCTGCTCTTTCTTTGGACTTCTTCGCATATCTCTCCACATCACAACACACTTCACAACTAAATCCATCCTCTATATATATCTGCACAAGTAATTTCATCACCTTTCTAGTCGGCATCCGGAACAGTCTAGTTTCTTATAAACTCTCATTCTGTCGGCTGAATCCTTCCTCACCAAGCAATGCGGATCAAGCATATACTTGTAGATATCATTAATCATGTCGGCCAAACATGATTCATGCCTTCACAACCTCTGTCATCAACAGTAACCCATCCGGAAAGCAGTCTGATACTCTGCCAGTCAGTTCTTCCTCTGTTTTCACTGTCTCTCAGGAATCCGGTACTCAACCATTCATATCTTTTTCCTTGTCCATCACCGGAGGCTAAATCCTTGGAATATACCACTCAAGGTAGTCCTCTTGACTTCCCCAAATCCGCACTGCACCAAGACACTTCCACTGAGAGGTCCGGACCAATCTGTCAGACCTTGCCACATGCTCTGTTCTTCTTCACCGGACCACAACATTCTTTATTCTGACTTCCGGTAGAGACACATCATGACTTGCGGATATGTGGGATGACCTTTGTTGCCATCAATGACAACAACCATGAATCCATATAGTGTCTCTTGCCAACAGTTGATAATACAAGTTCTAGCATTGAGCATACTCCATGGTATACTGACATCATATATTATCTAAAGCACATGAAATGTACTGAGGGGTATGATGATAATAAAAGGACACTTAAATTACAAGCCTCAAAATATGTATTTATTGATGGAGATCTTTACTGGAAGAATAGGGATGGTATTCTACTATTATGCCTAGATGAACATCATTCAAAACATATCATGAAAGAGTTACATGAGGGCATGTGTGGAGGTCATTTTTTAGCAAAGACTATAGCCCACAAAATCCTAAGGGCTGGATACTATTGGCCTAGAGTTTTTAATGATTCATATCATTACACTAGGAAATGTGAAGCATGTTAGAAATTTTTAGGAAAGTTGAAATATCAGGGAGCATTGCCCTTGAAACCCATGCAAGTGGAGGCTCCATTCTATCAGTGGGGTATTGACTTCATAAGAGAAATTGTGGAGAAGTCAAGTGGTGGACACAAATGGATTTTAGTGGCAACAAATTATTTCACTAAATGGGTGGAAGCAATCCCAACCAAACAAGCAACAAGCAGGGTGGTGATTAACTTTCTGATGGAAAATATTATATTCAGATTCGGCACTCCAGTGAGGTTGATCATAGATAATGGGATGTGTTTTAGGTTTGATGAGTTTAAAAGTTTCTGTAGTACACATGGCATCACTGCATCCTATGCGACCCCTTATCATCCACAAGCAAATGGACAGGCAGAATCCAGCAACAAAAGCCTTCTGAAAATTATAAAGAGAATGTTGGATGGAAACAAGAAAATATGGGATTCAAAGTTAAGAATGGTTGTATGGGCTGATAGGATTACTGTGAATTGAGCAATTGGGAGATCTCCTTTTGAACTAGTGTATGGAACACACACAAGAATACCATTAGAAAATCTCCTACCAATTTACAAATTTGTTCTTCAGGAAGATTTAAACATTCCTGAACTAATGGAGGAAAGATTAGAACATCTTGCTGAACTTGATGAAACAAGGAGACTAGCCCAAAGGCAGAATATCAAGTTGCAATCACAAGTGAAATACCTTTTGACAAGAAAGCCAAAGATATGAAGTTTGAGATAGATGACTTAGTACTGATGTGGAATGCTAGATGCCAAGAGAAAGGAAAGCATGGAAAGTTTGAAGCATTATGGCTAGGTCCTTTTTTTATAATTGGCAAATGAGGTGATGACTCTTACTATTTGCAAAACATGTCCAAAGAAGAGCAGGAATTGCATGTGCATGGGTAATAACTGAAGCCTTTCTTTTCATAATCATGCACAAAGAGGATTGAGTGTTTCCAGTGCATGGACAACCCTTAAATAATTCTCAAAAATACTTTTATTCCATGCATAGTAGTCTAGGGAAATCAAAAGAGATTAGGATTTGCCAGTACATGGATAGTCCTATGAATCTCCATATAAATTTTAAAAAAAAAAATCTTTTCCATGTACAGTAGTATAGGATCATCCCAATTCCCCATCATTATCACCTCCATCTCCTATTCTCATAAAACCATCATCCCAAATAAATAAGGCATATGGTCTACTCCCCCAAGAGATATGAATTCTTGTTATACTCACAAGGAGTATACATCCCAGACAGAGCCACTGTTGGGACAGGAAAATTTAAAATTTTTCTTGTATTCTTACTCACCCATATCCGACCAAATCATAAAACATTATGCCCAAAATCATAATAATAAGAGGGTTCAAATTTACTAATATCAGCAAGACCTCATGTTAGTTATACCGATCCATGAGAAACTAGTTGAAATGGCTATCGACATGAGAATAAGGATTGGGGAGAATGTTTTGGAAGACACCGACGGAGAAAGTTGCACCGATAACCTTTCATCAGAGAGAAAATGTGTGGTCACGCTGATTGGTGTAAGGAAAGACTATCGGAGAATACTCTAAAAACCCTCCTGACAGTGTAAGTCATACTGATGGAGGAGATTGGTAGGACTCTCATCGATCATCTAGCAGAACAGGGGAAACTAGTGGTCATCGACAGGAACTAAGCATCGAAATGAAAGATTAAGGAGTTTCTGATACTCTAATGTCTCAGTGATTAGCAAAAAGTGTTTCAGTATAAGTCATGCCGACATGTATGGAACTTAAGAACCATCGACAAAAGAAAATGAATCGGAACAAAGATTACAAGTCTGGCCAAAGCAATACTCACAACGATGTCGGTGACATGTTGTGAAGGTCTCTCTGATAAGGAGTATAAAGGGCTATCGGGGAGATAACCACAATCAGGTGACTTGAAATAAGTTATTCCGATAATATATCTTACTCCAATAACAATGAGGATTATGTTCATCGACAAGACTCTCCTCGATAGTCATATCGGAGACACTTAGGAGATCAGGGAGGAAGGTTATTCACACAGCAATGAAGAAAGTAGTGCAGGAGCACCAAGGGCTTGGATCCCATGTATATACTTTCACATTTTTGGTGTGATGTATTTGATTTTCATTTAGGAGATCGCGAGTCCCACCTGATGCATGCAAGCATTGTATGTATATACAAAATGGAACCATCAGCGTAAGAAGAGGAAAGTCTAGCCGATGGAGAAGTTTGGGGTTAGCATATCAGCGTGAGATGGAGGATCAGAGACAAGCCCAAAGTCAGAGCAATGGAGAGAGTCTCACCGAAGAGCAAGACAAAGACAATACATATCAGTAGGAGTATTGAGATCAGTGAACAAAAGGAAAGTTACACCGACAGGTTAAGTCTGGCCGATGATTCTATCCATCGAAGAGAGTTGGCACATCGGAGGAGAGGTGAAAGGTTTCACCGATGTCAAAGGTCACACTGACAAAGGTGAAGGGAAGTTTCCATCAAAGAGAGATGGTATATCGGCAATAGAAGTTTGGAGCTTGCTGATGGTGTTTGTCACACCGATGAGAAAAAGTAACACTAAGCAAGGTTACGTTGGACTCATCGGCAGGAAGCTTGGATATCGGGGGAACGAAATGTGACGATGCTGATAGGCATTGTCTTGCCGATGACTACTAGCAAAAGTAAAACCACAGTAAATAGAAAGGGTTCCAATGATGCTAGTGTGTTAGGCTGATGGAATGGCCAGGAATGACACTAATGTAAGAAACCTTAACCGTCTGATAATGGACAAGGGTAGAAATTATAAAAGGCTTGATTCATTCTGTAAAGGGGTTGAAAAAGTTGGAAGTTGGAAGCCTGAGATGCTATGAATGTAATAAGCACTTCCATAGCAAATAAAGAAAACTTGGATTGTCTGATTCATTTATAAAATTCTATAGAGTGTACATATTTTGGTCTAAAACAAAGAAGTTTTCTTTCCTATTATTTTTGTTTATGTTTGTATATAATGGCTCTGGTTTGATGTCTTCGCATATCCTCTGTATAGTCATGGGAGGGCATCAAGTAGAGTCTCCTTTTTTTTGTTTTTCTTTCTATTATAGTGAATGGAATGCTAGAGAGAGGCCATGTGAACTTGTGCTAGGTGAGCTATGCTATAGCCCAGCTAGTAAGCAAGTTGCAGTCTAAAAGACAGGGGTGAAAAACAGAGTAGAAAGAATTTAGCACCAAGCAATCAGAACCCTGGACCTAGAGAGGAGGGCTGATAACAGGCTCAAGAAGGCTAGAAGCCTTGGAGATTGGGAATCTTGGAAGCAATGAGGATAAGGAAGAGTACCTCACACCAAGAAAGCAGAGTCTGTATTGGAAACAACAGACAAATAGGTCTTTCACCTCTGTAATAGATTGCTTAGGTTGTTTTAGACATTTTGGGGTAGAAAATCTCTATGAGCACTTGAATTGGTAGGGAAACTTGAGGATGGCATAGGTCTTGAAGTGTTGTGTCAAGATAGGTTTTTGAAACCCTTAGGTCTCCCTATCAAATTGGTATCAGAGAAAGTTAAAGATTTGGGCTATTCCTAGGTTGGAATAGAAGAAGTTGTATGTCATCACTAAGTTCGAGTGAGTCTATAGGCTCAGCCAAAGAGATGGTGACTAATATAGAATTGACAAAGAAGGTTGATGATCAAGAAAAGGAGAGTAGGCTCCTATAGGAAAAATTGGCAGAAATGGAAAGTAAACTAGGTGTAATGATGGAGAAGACTGAAGAAGTCAGGCAAAAAGTAAACAAGGAAAAAGGTGTGTCTATAGAAGATGAAGAACCCACACCTGATCCTAAGATGGAAGAAGAACCTTTCTTGAAGGCCTTGAAAGCCATGAGTGGTAAGACATTGGAAGGAGTTCCTCTTTTTAGTGGAAAGATGGAACCTGATTTGGTTATGGAATGGATAGAGGGTATAGAAAATCACTTTGAATGTGATGGAGTGACTGAAGCACAAAAGGTGAAGGTGGCTAAATCAAGACTCAGAGGAGCTACCTTGACATGGTGGAAATTTGTTCAAATTGAAAGAGAAAAAGAAGGCAAGAAACCTATAGCTATTTGGAAGGGTATGGTGGCTAAAATCAAAGAAGTATACATGCCTGGAGATTATGAAGTCCAGTTGTACAAGAAACAGCAAAATTTGAGACAAAGAGAATTAGATGTCAGTACATACACTGAGGAGTTTCAAAAACTATGCCTGAGGTCTAAGGTGACGGAAGATGAAAATGTGAAAGTAGAAAGATATCTCAATGGTTTGAGGTGGAGTATTCGAGAGGAAATCAGCTTATTCAACCCTACAACAGTGCATCAAAGCTATCAACTAGCACTCAAGGTAGAGGAGAAGAGTAAGAAGAAGCAAGAGACAAACAATAGATCAAGAGGAAGAGGTAGAGACAGTAGAGGAAGAGGAAATTATGGTGGTAGGAATACTGATCAAAGACCCCAAGGAGAATCCAAACTCACAGAGTAGAGTGGGGAGACTAGTAGTAGAGGAAACTATAGAGGAAGGGGATCTAATAGAGGAAGATTAGGAGGATCAGGCAGAGGATCCTACTTTACCACTATGAAATGCTACAATCGTGGTCAATTAGGCCATCCAGCATATAGGTGTCTTGATAAGGGCACACCTTCTTCTTAAGGAGTTGATAAAAGAAATCATTATGTACAAGATGATGCTTCAAGCAGCAAATCACCTGAAGTCAGTCTAGCCTCAGAAGTGGGAGAGAACATCATGGTAAGGAGAACCTTGATCAAAGAACCAATGAAAGCTGAACCAAGCCAAAGGAGAGCATTATTCAGAATCAGATGCAAGATTATGAATAAGGTATGTCAAGTAATTATAGACTCAGGGTCTACTGATAACATAGTGTCTGATGGAGTAGTTAGAAAATTAAATTTGCGAAGAATACCTCATTCAAATCCATATAGAGTCACATGGTTAAATAAAGGTCAGCATGTGATAGTCAATGAGCAAACTTGGGTAGAGTTTGGTATAGGCGGAAACAAAGACAAGTTACTCTATGATATCCTACCCATGGATGCATGTCATCTCTTATTGGGCAGACCATGGCAGTATGACCGGAAGGCCATACATGATGGTGAGAAAAATGCATATTCTTTTCAAAATGATGGTGTCACCTATAAAATTCAATCATTGGAAGATGAAGAAACAAATAAGACAAAAAGTCCTAATGTCTTACTTGTGAGTGGAAAAGAGTTTTTGAACACTCTTAAGGAGGATGGTATTGGTTATGCTATCATAGTGAAACCTAAGGAGGAGCAAAAAGACAAAAAGGTAGTGATCCCAAAAGAGGTACAGACTATACTAGAATAGTATAAGGACATCATTAGTGATGGAACACCAGCAACACTACCTCCACAAAGAACTATTAGTCATTAGATAGATTTGATTCCAGGAGCATCTTTGCCTAACAAAGCTCCTTACAAGATGACTCTAGATCAACATAAGGAGATAGCCAGACAAGTACAAGAATTGCTTGACCAAGGATTGGTTAGAAAAAGCATAAGTCCTTGTGCAGTGCCTACAGTGTTGGCACCAAAGAAAGGAGGAACATGGAGACTATGCACAGACTCCAGAGCTATCAATAAGATCACCATAAGGTACAAATTTCCAATTCCCATAATTGAAGATCTTATGGATTGTTTAGGAGGGGCTAAATACTTCACTAAGATAGACCTGAAAAGTGGTTATCACCAGATCAGAATCAAGGAAGGTGATGAATGGAAAACAACCTTCAAGACTACAAAAGGATTGTATGAATGGCTTGTTAAGCCATTTGGTTTATTAAATGCTCCCAGCACATTCATGAGGCTCATGAATGAAGTCCTCAAGGACTATACGGGTAAATTTGTAGTTGTTTATCTAGATGACATCTTGATTTTTAGTCAAACTAAAGAAGAGCATCTTGAACATGTAAATACTGTTTTGAAAAATTTACATGATGAACAACTAACTATAAATTTGGATAAGTGTGAATTCATGAAGCAAGAATTGGTATACCTTGGTTTTGTGTTGTCTAAAGGAGAATTGAAAATGGACAAGTCAAAGGTAGAAGCCATATTGAGTTGGCCTACTCCCAGAGTAGCAACTGAGGTGAGAAGTTTTCATGGCTTAGCTCAGTTTTATAGAAAATTCATAAAGAATTTCAGTGCTATTTGTGCACCCATGCTTGATACAATCAAAGGTGGGATGAAAAAAAAGTTTCAATGGACACAATCAGCTGGTAAGAGTTTTGAGTTGTTGAAGAAAGAAGTTGCCACATAGCTAGTGTTAGTGCTACCTAGTTTTGATAAGTTATTCACTTTAGAATGTGATGCTAGCAATATTGCAGTAGGGGCAGTACTCAGCCAAGAGAATAGACTAGTAGCCTTTTTCAGTGAGAGGCTAAATGAAGCAAAGAGTAGATACTCTTCATATGACTTGGAGCTCTATGCTCTAGTCCAAGCACTTAGAAAATGGAGACATTATCTCCTACCTGAGGAATTTGTTGTGTATACAAACATTCAAGCTTTGAGTTTTCTGAACTCACAAGATAAGTTGAGCCATAGGCATATCAAGTGGATGGAGTACTTGCAGTCTTATACATTTACAATTAAGCATAAAAAGGGATAGCTCAACAAAGTAGTAGATGCTTTAAGCACGAGGCTGCTCACAATACAAGAAGTGCAATTAAGAAGCATAGGAATGGAAGAGTTCAGAGCCCTTTACAATGAGGATGAAGATTTTGCTGAAGCATACAAGGTCTATCAAGACTTTGAAAATCACTTTCATAGTGAATTTGTAGATTACACATTGCAGCAGGGTTTGTTGTTCAAAGGTGGACAGTTGTGTGTACCAAAAGATCCATCAGAGAAAATCTCATACAGGAGAAACATAATGGCAGTTTGAGTGGACATTTTGGTCTAAATAAAACATTAGAGTTAGTACAGAGGTTCTACTATTGGCCGAAGATGCACAAAGAAAGTATGTGGAGCAGTGTATCATCTGTCAGAAGGCCAAGGGAACTTCTTCAAATGTTGGACTGTATCAACCATTACCCATTCCTTCCAGACCATGGGATTGTGTAAGTATGGATTTTGTAGTTGGTCTATCAAAGACTAAGACTGGTTTTGATAGTATTTTTGTAGTTGTTGATAGATTTAGCAAGATGAGTCATTTCATTCCCTGTAAGGTGACTTATGATGCCAGTCATATAGCTCATTTGTTTTTCAAAGAGGTCATAAGGATTCATGGACTTCCAGCAAGCATCGTGTCTGATAGAGATGCTAAGTTCATGGGAAATTTCTAGAAAACTTTATGGTAGAGGCTAGGAACAAATTTGTCTTTTGGATCAGCATATCATCCATAGATAAATGGCCAAACAGAAGTGGTAAACAGAACGTTGGGCAACCTGTTAAGGTGTTTGACAAAAGAATATGGACAGAGTTGGGATCAGGTCATTTATCAGGCAAAATTTGCCTATAATGACAGCGTGAATAGGACTACTGGCAAAAGTCCATTTGAGATAGTGTATGGAATGCACCCTCGAGGTGTATGTGAACCCCGACATCTTGGAGACATGGAATACAAGAGTGGTCATGCAGAGGATTTTGCACAATCTATGAAGGAGATAAATGAATAGGTACAGAAGACATTGATGGAGAATAAATAGAAAATCAAGGATAGGGTAGATGCACACAGGAAGGATGTTCAGTTTGAAGTTGGTGATTTAGTCATGGTTCATTTGAACAAAGCCAGGTTGCAGAAAGGGATACCAACTAAACTACAAATGAGACGGATTGGTCCTTGCAGAATTCTGAACAAGTACGGCAAAAATGCCTACAGAATTGATTTGCCAGCAGACTTGGAAATTTCACCAGTGTTCAATGTTTAGGACCTGGTACATTATAAAGGTCCTCATTCAGCAGCAGGGGAATCTAGCTCAGAAGCTGCATAGACAGTGAGTGATGTGACCTTGCCACCTCAACTCAAACCACAGGTTGAGAAAATTTTGGATTCTCGCGTGCAGAAATAGACTAGACATGGTGTGTATATGGAGCATCTGATCAAGTGGAAACAGTTGCCTAAAGCAGAGGCTACCTGGGTTGCAGAGTCAAAGTTCAAGAAACGGGGCATTGATTTTGCCTTTCTATCACCGGAGGTGACTTGACTTCTTCCGCGCAGGGGGAGTATGGTGCAGGAGCACCAAGGGCTTGGAGCCCATGTATATACTTTCACATTTTTGGTGTGATGTTTTTTATTTTCATTTAGGAGATCGCAAGTCCCACCTGATGCATGCAAGCATTGCATGTATATACAAAATGGAACCATCGGCATAAGAAGAGAAAAGTCTAGCCAATGGAGAAGTTTGGGGTTAGCATATCGGCATGAGATGGAGGATCAGAGGACAAGCCCAAAGTCAGAGCAATGGAGAGAGTCTCACCGAAGAGCAAGACAAGGACAATACATATCGGTAGGAGTATAGAGATTGGTGAACAAAAGGAAAGTTACATTGACAAGTTAAGTCTGGCTGATGATTCTATCCATCGGAGAGAGTTGGCACATCGGAGGAGAGGTGAAAGGTTTCACCGATGTCGAAGGTCACACCGACAAAGGCGAAGGGAAGTTTCCATCAGAGAGAGATGGTATATCGGCAGTAGAAGTTTGGAGCTTGCCGATGGCGTTTGTCACACCGATGAGCGAAAGTAACACTAAGCAAGGTTATGTTGGACTCATCGGCATGAAGCTTGGATATCAGGGGAACGAAATGTGACGATACTGATAGGCATTGTCTTGCCGACGACTGCCAGCAAAAGTAAAACCATAGTAAACAGAAAGGGTTCTGACGATGCCAGTGTGTTAGGCTGATGGAACGGACAGGAATGACACTAATGTAAGAAACCCTAATCGTCTGATAACGGACAAGGGTAGAAATTATAAAAAGCCTAATTCATTCTGTAAAGGGGTTGAAAAAGTTGGAAGTTGGAAGCCTGAGATGCTACGAATGTAATAAGAACTTCCATAACAAATAAAGAAAAATTGGATTGTCTGATTCATTTGTGAAATTCTGTAGAGTGTACATATTTTGGTCTAAAACAAAGAAGTTTTCTTTCCTGTTATTTTTGTTTCTGTTTGTATATAATGGCTCTAGTTTGATGTCTTCGCATATCCTCTATACAGTCATGGGAGGGCATCAAGCAGAGTCTCCTTTTTTTGTTTTTCTTTCTGTTATAGCGAATGGAATGCTAGAGAGAGGTCATGTGAACTTGTGCTAGGCGAGCTGTGCTATAGCCCGACTAGTAAGCAAGTTGCAGTCTAAAAGACATGGGTGAAAAATAGAGTAGAAAGAATTGAGCACCAAGCAATCAAAACCCTGGACCCAGAGAGGAGGGCTAATAACAAGCTCAAGAAGGCTAGAAGCCTTGGAGATTGGGAATCTTGGAAGCAGTGAGGATAAGGAAGAGTACCTCACACCAAGAAAGCAGAGTCTGTATTGGAAACAACAGACAAATAGGTCTTTCACCTCTGTAATAGATTGCTTAGGTTGTTTTAGACATTTTGGGGTAGAAAATGTCTATGAGCACTTGAATTAGTAGGGAAACCCAGGGATGGCATAGGTCTTGAAGTGTTGTGTCAAGATAGGTTTTTGAAAACCTTATGTCTCCCTATCAAAAAGTCATGCTGATGGCAACCATGCCCACTTCCACATCGGGTAAAGCTTGGAAATATCTTGCCGATACAAACTCACTTATGAAATATGACGTCGAGGAGACAATTGAAGGGTTACAGTGATTGATCCATGAGCAAACGTTCACGCCATACGGAGATATTAAAATTGCCCTAACATTATGAGAATCATGCCGGTGAGAGAAGTTATGATGATGTGACATTTCACAACAATCAAGAAAATTGAAATGCTCGAACAATTAATTGTAGACAAAGAAGAAATCCTCTAAGATACCATTTGAAATCATTGCACTTAAGTTCGAAAGAATTGTCTGAGAAGAGCCTACAAGCGGAGACTTGAAGCAGAAAATAGGGGAATTCGATCAGAGCCTTCGATCACAGGTACATACATACAAACTTCTGTGCAATAGCCTGTAATTTGAATTTTTTGTCAAGGATTGTAAATGGAGACTACGGTGAAGGGAAAGGGCAGAAAACAATAGGGTGACACCAGAAAACCTAAAAGACAAAAAATTGACAAAACCCCTGAAGAGAAAACAAAAGAGAGAAAACTGAACCAAGACTTGATTGATCAACTACCAGGATCAACTCCCAAAGCTTGAAGGTCTGCACAACTTAGGGCAGAAGTGGAGAAACTAGAAGACAAGTGTAAATACCTTGGGAACGTTTGGACTCCAATTAGAGGCTATGAGCTTTTCAAATTCCATTACAATAGAAGAATTAGAAATTTTCCAGTGTCAAACCCATGGCATTTGAATTTGGGTAAATTAGTTGTTCTCAATGTGTTTCTGAATGCTAAACTCTTCCAACTTCTTGCTAAACAGTATAACCCAAGTCTTAAGGCTATATACAACCCACAAGGGGAGCCTATTATACACTTGTCAAAGAATGCCATTTGTGAAGTTTTTGACTTGGATGATCTATGTATTGTCTCCATTGTTTATGAGGATTTGGTAAAGGAATACTAGATAATGGATACTACTTATAATGGATGGAGGTTGCCTATTCACAGGCCCAGGGTAGAGGGAGAAATGGTGCCTCTCAGTGAGGATGATGGCCCTCCTTTTCATGTATCATTATTTAAACCCTACATACAATACACCTACTACTCTGTGGGCTAGGTCCTAGGATCAGAAGTCCCTGATTTCATGACAATTCCTCTGATGGTCATAGCTACAGACATCCAGTGCCACAATTCCAGGTAGTTTGATTATGCTGCCTTTATTTTTAATAGAATTGACTCTGGTCTGACTGCAATAAAGAACAATGCCCCATCAGTTTCCTTTCAACATTACTCACTTCTCATTCACATGGTGCTCTATTATGGCTAGGAAGTGGGGTTATAGCCAACTGAATTCAACATTGTTCCAGTAGACCAGAGGGGGCAAAAGTCACCCATGCAGATGTGGACTAGAATATGGGATAGTAGATATGCCCATTCTAGCTATGTATAATTTGAAGAATGCTGGGTGAAAGTGATATACATATATTTCAATCATCCCTGTGAGCACTCTTTATCAAATGAAATAAAGAGGTTTCTTAGACCGAAAGATTTTGGTGGTCCTCCTACTGTTACTCACAACTGGGGAGTCTGGTATTGTTTTGAAGATGCTACCATGATCAGAGTTTATGGTTTTGAGGATACTCCTTTTATATTGTCTAAGACTATTC
The DNA here is from genome assembly GCA_027924645.1 of Cunninghamia lanceolata. Lineage (NCBI taxonomy): Eukaryota > Viridiplantae > Streptophyta > Pinopsida > Cupressales > Cupressaceae > Cunninghamia > Cunninghamia lanceolata. The sequence continues at coordinate 15,617,618 of BSBN01001121.1, read as the reverse complement.
CTAACAAAATTGCCTACTTAGAAATAGTTAGGCAAATGCATTGTTCTAATGTGATGCATTTGAGCTCCCATGACAAACAGTCTTTTATGCCTAGTACTCTGTGTTTTGGAGATTTCACTGTGGTATCCAAGGAGGGTTGTGGTCACATTATAGATAAACTGATGCACTACAATATGAGGTGTGCTGAGGTAAGAAAAGGGTTTGATCCTGAGGGTTTTATTGACCTTGCTCAAAGAAAACAAAACCTTAGTGGGTACACACATGTCCCCTACCCACACGATGATGTCATCAGGAATTCAGAAGAGGTTGAGATTGAACTAGTGGTTGTGATATATAATAGGGACTTAGATGAAAAGAGGAAACAACTGGTGGAGATAGAGTTGTTATCTTCTAGTGATGAAGACCCTGTAGGACAAGAGGAACCACATCAACAGACAACAAGAATGTCCAAAACAAAGATGCAACAATATCAGTCTCCTGGCATAACACATGATGAGGAGGGGCCTGCTAATGAAGACCCAAGACAAATAGCATACAATTCTTTTATTTTAGATGATAAATTTATTCATTCTAAAGAATTCAAATCATTTTTATATAAATGCAAAGGGAAAGAAATCGGGGAGTCAATCGATGATATCTTTGCCAACAATGAAAGACAATTACTTGATATGTTGAAGACAACAGTGGATAGTGAATTGCAATATATGACCCCTAGCAAGGGTAGACAGCTGCTCAAAGAAGCAGGGGTGATGATCTTTCCTAGTCTTGATTTGAATTCTACTCTAGTATTTGATAGTTTTCTACATAATACAGATGATAAATACAAGCTCACTTCAGAAGGTGTCATTGAAGTATATATGGGCACCAAATATATTAATGATATGGGCCCTATATCCTCCCCACAAAAAGATAGCCATTATAGACACTGAGAAGACTTTTGGCCATGACATCACTTTGAAGGTAGGGGAGACTGACCCCTTGATCACTGCAGACATTGTCATTAATGTTGCAAAGTTGAATAAGGCACAGGCTTAGATGTTAATTAAAGAAAGAGATGCATACAAGCTGAGCTGTGAGAGATTGACCAAAGAAAATGACTATTTGAAAGATGTTGTTAAGAGCACCTTCGGGGGATCAGTAAAGAGACTAACTCAGGGTGAAAGCTCACAGAGTGTCCAATCACCATCCATCGACCAAATAGCTCAAATCTAGATTGATACACTTGCCATAGTACTCCAAAATAGGCATACCAACATGATGCATTGGCTGAACCAATTTTGGGATAATTATTCTCAAAATTATAAAGCAATCCAAGAGCATGAGAGGCTTGACAAAAGGCTGCAAGAGAAACTAAATGAGACACAGAGTAAAGATACTTCTGACATTATAGGTACCTCCAGTGCAAAAGAATTGATCGAGCAGCATTAGAAGTATTATGACCAACTTAAGAATGATGCCAAAGAATGTGTTGAAGTCTCAAAAGCAGGAGTGCCCACATTGTTCAAAAGCGACAAAGAATTAAAGAGCAAAGAGGAATGGAGTAGAGACTATCAAACAATATTACATGAAGCCTTAGAAGCTCTTAAGGACAAAGACTCTACATCCAGGCAAGCCTGCAAGCATTTGGAGAGGATGGTTACGATGGATGTGATCACAAGAAATGCCATTGAATTCACTGATTCACATCGCAGCTAGGAGTACTTAGATCATATTGCTCAGCTATACTTGTGGTTGAATAGAGCTTAAGCATGGTTATTTTATTGTTGTTATGTTAATCATGTTGATTCCCAAAAGACTTCTTTGAAGAGTTATGTCTCTTCATAAGTATTCCTATATAAGTTGAATATGATGTTGAATTATCATCATTAGTAGAATATAATACATAAGGTTTACAATGTTTGTCAAAGACCATGTTGTAAGTATATTATTGAAGAAGTAGATTAAAGTGCTTTGATTCTGTGGTTTTATTTTGGCATCAATTGTTTGTTAAAGTTATTCAATTGTATGGTTGTCTCCAATTCAGTATCTCCTTGTTATTCAAATTAATATATCAAGTATATAGTTAATTTGTCAATGCACATTTGTTGTATCTATGTGATTGAATTAATTGATTTCCATTAGAGGAATTAAAAATCCTTCTGATCAATCACAGTAACCTGGAAGTGTTAGTTTGGATTACTAAGAAGAACCATATAATTAGGATTGCCATTCTGTCTCCAAGTTAATATTATATGTTATTCTTGCATATTTCATTCAATTGGTTCCTTCAAGAAAGGATTAAATTACCTTCTGGTGAATTACAAGAGATCCGATTATATTGGTTGGATTGTTAAGAAGAGTTTGTCGGTTATTTCCTTGCACGTTTATATAAGTTATAAACTAAAAAATTGTGCCAAACAATTAGAGTTACTACCAACTATAAGCTACTGGTCTTAGTCTTTCATTTGACTCTGTTTACCCAACAAGGCACTGGTCTTATTTCAATTCATTTCTTAAAAACCCCTTTATTAGTTAAGCATAGTCATAAAATTCACCTTGATATTGCTTATACAATTTATACCAACCATTCATCAAATATTAGATATAGAATTAGTTAGCAAGCTTTCATCTATTCTGCACCATTTGCCACTGTAGGTAGATTCATTTACTTAGTCAAGACATTTACATTCAGTCTGCTTTAATTTTCAAGGTTCACCTGCCTAGGTGTAGCAAGACCTAAAGTGCAGGGAGTCATCAAACTGAAAAGGTTGATTCCGTCGTGTTAGTTCAAAAACGTTGCGAATCTAAGCATAGAGCCTGGCATTCTCTTAGGATTAGTAACCTACATTTTTGAGACCTAACAACTCCCTCGAGAGATTGACAGAAAAAATAAAATTTCTAGTGATGTCTTGAAGGAGGTAGAAAGACGGGACAAGAAGAAAAGAAATACACAGGGAACCCGAGTTGGGGTAGGGGAGGAAAAATGGGGATAAGGGGTGAAATACGAGGTCCAAGAGAGGAAATTAGGGCTTGGGGGAGGAAATTAGGGTTTGTGGGGGCTACATATAAGGTGGGAGGGGCCCATTATCCTCATTTGTCTTCTTGTGATTAGTAAAATTTGATTAGAGGAGAGAAGAGCTATTGGAGGAGAGATGGCATGAATTCCATGGGAGGATCACTGCACAGAGTGAGTTCAGGAGTATCTGTGGTCAATGGCAGCTGGAGATCTGGTAGGCTTCTAAACCTCCTTCGCAATTTGTGTTTTGGGTAGATTAGGTGCATTAAATGCTAGGTGGGAAAGAGTAGAGTTTAGGCACTAGAAAGGGGATTTTAGCACCTAGGAGCTTAATTTGGTGCCTCAACAATGAATTGTTGCACCCAAATCGGGAATTAGTGCCTAGTCTAGCGATCAACTCCTAGCTAGTGCAGATTAGCACCTAGGTAAATTAGGGGTTAGGGTAGTTTTAGCGCTTAAAATGGCAATTTCAGCACCTAGGGAGGAATTGTAGCACCAAAAATGAGGATTGCAGTGCCTAGTTTTAGCACTTAGTCTAGCGATTACTACTTAATGGGTCTATTTTACCCAAAATTGTCTATATTAGTACCTAGAATGAGAATTTTAGTGCCTATGTCTATGGAATAGTGTCAAGTCTAGTGATTAGCACCCAGACCTGGTGATTAGCACCAATCTGAAAGGATTAGCACCCAAAATGAAAAAATTAGTGCCAAAATTTGCTCAGCACCTAAGGGTCAAGAATTAGCGCCCAATTTGAAAATTGAGGCTAACAAGGTACTTGGGTGATTTTGCAGGATGGTGAGGATGTTTTACAGTCTTAGGAGTGTTAGCCACCCACATTCACATTATGGGATCAGCTAGATGTGATAGATAGGTTCTTCTTGAGGATGGTGGGGCAACGGTTCATTACTGAGATGTTAGCTATCATAGTCAATAGAGTAATGATGACAGTGTTGGTAGAGCGCTGACAGACAGAGAGGGTCATTTTCGTGTTGCTTACAGGAGAGATGACCATTACATTATAGGATATGTGGAGAATCTTGAGGACCCTGATACATGGTGAGAGAGTGGCCTATGACCACGGATAGGGGGCTCAGTACATTGACCATGTATTTGCACCATACCAAGTTCCCTATGACACACATAGGATAGATATGTGGTATAGGCATGCAATGGACATGAGACTATATCAGCTACCCCTATTTTTGGTTGGAGTGATAGAAGGGACCCCAGTCCCTGATAGGAGATCGAGATGATTCTCATTGGGCTGGGGGATGGTGCTGTTGTGGATGATTCAAGACAGGCTGGTCTATAGTTGCGAACCATGTGTGCTGGCACACCTTTACCACGATACAGATGTCATGGTTTACAGGAGATTAGCTAGTTTGGGATGCGACATTATGTTGCTTCATATTTGGGCTTGCGAACACATAGCAGTGACTAGGCTTGTGATTGTGTGGGATAGGTCGAGCCATTGACCTTTTATTTATGCTTGTAAAGGATAGTTGGTACATCACCAATCAGGTGATTTGAGATACTAGAGAAGGGTTATGGATGAGATCCAAGTAGTCATCTGGAAGCCTTGGAGGGAGGTGGAGACATGGTCGGAGTACCATCTGTAGTTGATCTATGTGATGTAGCCCTGATATTTGATGGGGTGGACATAGTTTATTATCGACCACTACATGCCAGACAGAGTGTAGAGGCAGTTCAGCCTTGTACATGATATGCCTCAGGAGGGGGCAGTGTTTTCTTGTATACATGTAGAGGTACCATGGTGGGGGCCACCACCAGATCCTTAGGCTATCATTGTAGAGTTTGATGGTTTAAAGGGTTAGGCCTAGCATGCCAGGTGATAGGTGATGGATGTAGGCATGACACCATAGTGCGACCAGTGGTGGACCCAACAGAGGCTGGTTAGACTGACCATTCCTATAGGTCAAGTAGCACCAAGATAGGCAACAAGGGATGAGAGGAGGAGGAGGAGGATGAGGAGGAGGAGGAGGTAGAAGAGATAGAAGAGATGGAGGTAGACAAGGGAGAGGGAGGAGGAGATGGAGGTAGAGATGGAAATGGAGGAGCATAGCTGGTAAAATTGTAGGCCTTGGTGCAACAACAATAGGCCCAGATAGTCCAATTACAGGGGTAGGTAGCACATCTCCAAGGGTATTTGGTTCAGGCCCAAGCTTAGGGAAAAGATGGACAAGGAACGGTCCTACAGGCATAGATGGTCCAGCTACAAATGTAGCTAGCTTAGGCACATTCACTAGCGCAACACTACCTACAGGAGCACGATCAGGCTAGATAGGCACTAGGGGTGGGCATGGAAGATATGTTTCGTACAGTGTATTAGTAGCAAATGGAGAGCATTAGAGAGGCCCAACACTACAAGATGTTATATGAGAGGTTGGTACCTGGAAGATAGCGGGAGAGCTACCAGAGTCCATCAGCGACATCTAGTTCTAGATGGACTGGGAGGTAAGAGAGGTCGGTGCAACAACCACCTCTAGAGCAAGCACACGTGGTAGGATAGGGACTAGCCTCTTAGGTACAGGGACAAATAGGGCAGCAAGTGATGGGGCCACCTCCTTAGAGAGACCTAGGACTAGCCCAGTCAGGGGTATCAGCGAGGGACAGTTCTGCCTAGGGGCAGCAAACATTTTTTATTGTACATGTATGATTTTTTTACAGGTCCTCAGGACCTTACTTGTATCATGATCAATTTTGTGTATATATGAGATGGGACATTGGAGTGATGGACTATGTACTTTTATTGATGTGTATGGATACATGTGATGTTTGTATGATATGGTTTATGATATCTATGTAGGATGATGTTGACATAATGTGATATGTATGATGATGTTTGAGGATTATGATGTTGTGGACTAACATGTGTGTGATGCATGATGCTTATGATGTATGTGATTTTTGTTTATTGATGTTGTGATATATGGATTATATGATGTAGATATGATTATGATTATGTAATACAATATGTTTTTCATGTTATGATGGGTATATTATGCATGGACTATGATAGCATAAATGCTCTTTATAATAAGACAAATCAAAATAGACATACCTCCTTATTTCTTTATCCATGTGTTTGATGTTGAAGATCTCTATAGCTACTCTTCTTTTAATAGTTTTTTAACCAATGTATGGAGACACCAAATGCCTTGAAATGATTGCATGCTTTAGGTTACTTTTGATGTTGTTTTTTAAGAATGAGTTTTGGTGGGGTCAAAAATGGAAAATAATCATTGAACTGTGTGATGTCGGGTGGGCATCTGTTGTGAGCAATTAATTCAGAGGCCCCTTGAGGGATAAAAGGCCAAGGAAAATAAAGAAGTTAAGGTAGGTTGTTTGATATGAGTGTAGCAAGGGAAAATCAGATTTTGTGTCAAAAACAACAAAATAAACTAAACCCTAACAAGCACTGTAAAGCACAAACTAGCATGAAAATGAAAATAGAAATGCAAAGCAAACTGAACTTCAAGCTAGGCTTGATTTATCTTCATGGCTCTTCTCAATCTTGCATAACAATGCAGGATGTCGAAAGATTTTTTATTGCTCACTGTTACAGAATAATAGAGCTCAAATATTGCATGATTGTATGCAAATGCTTTGTGTGAGTGAGTGATTGAGTGAGAGAGTGAGTGAGTGAGAGTTTGGAATGGAAAATGAAGTTTGATTTATAGAGGGAAAGGGAATCAAATGAATGGTTAGGATTGAAATCCAATTGTGTGATGTGGATGGCTAGGATTAAAAGCTAATTTTAGTGCTTATGACGCACATTAAATGGGTATGACAGGAGGCCAAAATTAGGAGAATAGCGAGAATAAATGGGATTTTTAATTGATTTTGGAGAGGAAGTGCTTATGATGCACAATGACTGAGGATAAAAATTGGAATGTGAGTGGGGATAAATAATTTAAATAATAAAATTATTTAAATTATGAGACACGTGGAATCTAAATAAATATTTAATTTATTTAAATTGGATGATGGAGGAAAATGAGATTAAATAAATAAGATTTATTTAATTTGATGAAAGAAGAGGATAAATGGATAAGAGGAATTAGTTAAATAAATATAATTTATTTAACTAATGGGAGTGATGGAAGAGGTCCTAGGACAAAGTATGTCGAAATGTAATGTCATAAGATATAGTCAATATTTAGGTGTCTACATTTTTCCCCTCTTTGAGATGATGTTCGAGATGATGAGATTTATGTCGAGTAACATCATTTCAAAGAAGATAAGGTATGGAAAGAGGAAAATGGATGATGATGATGATGCCCCCTTGAGAGGATAGGCGGGTTGGATAAACACAAGTAGTGATAGTATGGCTTCCACAAACATGCACAATTACGCTTACAACCTTCCAGTGAGACTCTAGTCTCTGCGCAACTAAATGAGCTTTCATATATCTTCTATCATTAAAGTGACAAGATTCTAGATAGCAACTAAAAGATTAACAAAATCATTCATATGCAATGCGACAGGAGCTTAAAGAAATATTCATTAACAATGTTCATAGTATTCAGTTCTGACTTGCTACAGGAACACACCATCAAGCTACAGAATAAAATACCTTAAACTTTCATTCAAAGTAGCCAAATCAGCCTGCATCACAATACATAGATCAAATTCAACAAAATTACATCAACACATTATTCGATCCCTCTTTTTGAACAAGAGCGATCTCATACTTCTCTTTCATCCCTATGGCCTACTTGAATTTGCCTTCTCTCAACAATCATCATTCTTTTTGTCATCAACTTCTTTCTTCTCTACAACTTTGTTGCACTCAGTCTTCAACCTTCGTGTTGTTCTTATCAACCTTCACTCTCTACTATGCCCACGGCCTATTCCTCTATACTCAACCTGATCTTATGGCACTATCAGCATGTTTGCATTCTCCTTCTCTGTATGTATCAGTCTCCTCTTTCATACATGTGGCCTCTTCTATTTGGCCTATCAACCTCTCTCTTTCAATGATGACCTCTCCTATCTTTGCATGCCTCTTTCCAGAATATATGCGGCCTCCCTTAACTCATAGCCTTCTTCCTTTATTTTATCGGTCTATCAGCCTTTCTTCTACCACTCCTCTTATTCCTCAGCCTCTCTCTACAATACGTGCGGCCTCCTTGCTCATATACGGCCTATCTTATTAATCGGCCACCTTTGTATATTCTCCGGCCTCTTCCTCTTGGTTATTGGCCCCCCCTCTTCTTTTGCATGTGTAGCCTCTTTTATTATCTTCTACCACTTAGTCTCTAATCCATCCTCCTTCCACACAAATCGGGCCTCCTCTATTTTATAGCCTGTCTCTCAATATATGTGGCTTGCTCGACTGCCGCTTCTCTCCTTGCTGTCAATCTTGGCTATTCATTTCATATGGCCAGTTTCATTATCAGCCTGTCTCTTCTAATTTCGGCCTCCTCATTATTATCAACCTCTCATAACCACTACTTCCATTATTATGCCATTAACTTCTACTTTTCTGTTACAAAGAATCTTCCTTCTATTTATATGTGACCTACATTCACCACTCCTCCATCACTGTTGTTCTTTTGTCACCACTAACTCAGGATGACTATCACCTTCTCAAAATAGATATTCTTACCATAGTCACCACCTTCACCACTTATTCAACTTTCTAGAATTTAATAATCAATTATTATTGTTCTTGTCACCTTGGTGACATGAGCTCTCTTCCTCAAGCTTTTGACACATAGACCACAAATTTGAAAATTGTCTGGATGCCCCTGCATCAAACTCCCCAGGGGACAAAGATCATGGGCTCCTGCAATGTATTTGTTCCTCTGCAAACTTCATCAAACCTTTCTTCTGTCTTTTCCATAACTTCTCTATCTCATATGCTTCAATCTTCCAACCTTTTTGTGTAACACTTTGGGCTACTCTCACATGAATGCTTACATCACTTACAATCCATTCCCAATATCAAATTCTCCTTTCATGAAACAAATCATAATCAAATAGAAAAATTATAACATCTAATGTATTATCAATACTCAACCTTCCTATATCATCCTCAATGTGTTCATCTGTCATATCTTCAAGCCATTCTTCCTTCATGGTCATCTGCTACAACACCACAACATTTTCAGCTTCATCCTTTACCAACTTACCTTCCAAATCTACAACATCTTTAATCTTTATTTCTGCACCTTTGTCTTCAAATTCTCTGCTGTCCTACTCATGCTCACATATTTAATCTTTTCATTCCATTCTACCTCAATGGATGCCAACTGTTTCTATAAATCTTCTTTAGCATTCTCTATTGCTGCTCCATCTTCTTCTTTTCCTTCATTCTTCTTTTGTTTGTCCTCTTCCTCTAGAGCTATGGTTGTTCCACTATCATTCTCTTCACCTGCAATTGCTCTCATGTTCAAATCAGCATCTTCCACACAGACCTCTAGTTTCTTCTTTTTTGAGACAAATCTTCTATTCCACTTTTCCTCTCTTTTGTCATACCTGCATCTTTCACTTTGCCTTTGCCTACATTCTTGCCTTCTCAAATATCTATTTCTCCTTATCTCTTTTTCATCTAATAATCTCCTCATCTTTTCCTCATCATTATGAATTTCATATAAAGTTTTATCAACATAAAAATCTAATTTCTTTTCTCTTACCTTCCATACACTTCGCTTCTCTTGTTGTAACTTCACTGTATGCTTCTTCTCTTTCTTATCATCCTCTACTAGATTCATCTTGCTTCCATTTTCTAGGAGTTTTTTCTTCTTCTCATGTCTCCAATTCTTTGGCTTTTCTTCAACACCCTTGTTTGCTGTTGCTTGCTTTAGTACCCACACTTTAGTATTGGACTGATGTCCTTTTCTTGGCTGCACTCGAGCTTCTCTTTACTTGCTATATCTTCATCCTCCAATCATTTTCTTTGGGACTTTTTACTAGCCAATTCTACCTTTTATCATACTGCCACTTATTTATCTACACATCTCTCTTTATATGCACTGGCTTGTTAGCATAAACAAAATCAAAGGCATCCAACTGTTGCCTTACATCAATCTTTTTCTTTTGCCAACATGGCACTACATATTCATGATCCTTAATCACATTTACATTTTCCCATTTCTTTTTCTTAGCAACTTGCCTATCTATAGTCTAATTTCTACATTCATGATCAAAAGTAATAATTTTAGCTTCATTCTTCTGTGCAAGGTCGTGCTGTCCCAAATTGCTTTCCACCTTGTCTTCATGGCTTTTCAACTTTTCTTCTTTACAAGCATCTTGTGCTCCTGCTGCAACATCTTTACATGCATCATGAAACTCTATGGTTTCCTCTTCATCTTCAACATCAAACTGAACATCTTTAGCATCAATCTCTTCTTCATTTTCAGGTACTCTGTAATGCACCTCTACTACAAACTCTTCTTAGCATTCTGCTGCCATCAAGCCTTCTTCTTTCACATCTTCCACTATTTCTTCAGGAGCTATTCTTTACCCACCTTTCATTATTTTCAAGGTCTCATTCTCAACTTTCTTCATCACTTTCTTCATGCCTGCATACAAATCTACAAACATTACATTAGCAAATAAAATGAGAGACCAAAGTGTCTCTATCAATGCCCTTCTCATGGACATTCTTCCTTCTTCATTTCTCTTTTTCTCAAGTGCTATATGCTGAACCTTTTCCTCTTTCTCTTTTCTCATGTTCTCTTCAATGAGAACTTCTTTGACCTCTTCTGGTCCATGTTGCTCCAATGGCAACTCTCTACTATCCCATCTTTTTGGGAACCCTCTCATCTTCTCATCTTCTCTTCTCAAGGCATCTCTTCTCTGCCTTTTCCTCCTTTCAACAATTTACTTTATTGGCCATTTTACTTTCTTACTCATTGGCCAAACCCAATAATATTCTAGGCTTTCTTCTTGTTCTTCATACCACTATTTTACCAACATCAAATCTCTCCTCAACTTTGCCAATTCTCTTTTGAATTCTACATCTGTCATCCTTTTTCCCTCTTTTCTTTTGTCTCTTTTCATGAGACTCTCTTTCTTCATTTGCTTCTGCATCATTCTATCTTCTTTCATCTTCTAATCACCTCCTTAGGGCTTTCTTCTCTTTCAATCTACCATGTCAATCAGCAACAACACAATGCACAACCTTCAAAAGGTCAATAACACATTAAACCTTCACACTCAGATTGTTTTGATCTCTGACACCAAACTGATAGCACGTCTTCCACAAACATGCACAATTACCCTTACAACCTTCCAGTGAGACTCAAGTCTCTGCACGGCTAAATGAGCTTTCATATATCTTTTGTCATAAAATGACAGGATTCCATACAAGAACTAAAATATTAACAAAATCATTCATATGCAATGTGACAGGAGCTTAAAGAAATATTCATTAACAATGTTCATACTATTCATTCCTAACATGCTACAAGAACACACCATTAGGATACAAAATAAAATACCTTAAACTTTCATTCAAAGCAGCCAAATTGGCCTGCATCACAATACATAGATCAAATTCAACAAAATTACATCAACACATTATTCAAGCCCTCTTTTTGAATGAGCGTGATCTCATACTTCTCTTTCATCCCTACGGACTGCTTGCATTTGCCTTCTCTCAACGATCATCATTCTTGTTGTCATCAACTTCTTTCTTCTCTACAACTTTGTTGCGCTCAATCTTCAACCTTCGTGTTATTCTTATTGACCTTCACTCTCTGCTATGCCTGCGACCTGTTCCTCTATACTCAGCTTGATCTCATGGCATTATTGACCTATTTGCATTCTCCTTCTCTCTGTGTATCGGTCTCCTCTTTAATACGCATGGCCTCTTCTATTTGGCCTATCGGCCTCTCTCTTTAAATGACGGCCTCTCCTATCTTTGCGTGCGTCTTTCCAGAATATATGCAGCCTCCCTTAACTCATGGCCTTCTTCCTTTGTTTTATCATCCTATCAGCCTTTCTTCTGTCACTCCTCTTATTCCTCAGCCTCTCTCTACAATACCTGTGGCCTCCTTGCTCATATACGGCCTATCTTATTAATCGGCCACCTCTATATATTCTTCGGCCTCTTCCTCTTGGTTATCACCCCCCCTCTTCTTTTACATGTGTGGCCTCTTTTATTATCTTCTGCTACTTAGTCTCTAATCCATCCTCCTTCCACACGAATTGGGCCTCCTCTATTTTATGGCCTGTCTCTCAATATATGCAGCCTACTCGACTGCCACTTCTCTCCTTGCTGTCGGTCTTGGCTATTCATTTCGTACGGCTAGTTTCATTATCGGCCTGTCTCTTCTAATTTTGGCCTTGTCATTATTATCAACCTCTCATAACCACTACTTCCATTATTATGCCATTAACTTCTTCTTTTCTGTTACAAAGAATCTTCCTTCTATTTGTATGCGACCTGCATTCACCACTCCTCCATCACCATTGTTCTTTTGTCACCACTAACTCAGGACGATTGTCACCTTCTCAAAATAGCTATTCTTTCCATAGTCACCACCTTCACCACTTATTCAACTTTTTGGAATTTAATAATCAATTATTATTGTTCTTGTCACCTTGGCAATAGGAGCTCTTTTCCTCAAGCTTTTGACACATAGACCACAAATTTGAAAATTGTCTAGATGCCCTTGCATCAGGTAGGCTCTGGAAATGAAAGGGGTTGGGAAAGGAAGAAAGATAAAGGAATGGATAGAAGAAAGGGAAGGATGTGTTATGCTGCAATGAAGGTTAGCAACCATGATGTTTGATATAGCACTAGACATTATGCACCAAGGTATAAGGACCAAGGTGACTATGTGTCTCATGCCCTAGCGTAATACAACCTTGTCTAGATACAAGATATGAATATTAGCTGGGAGTGATTCAGATTTGATACAAATGCAATATAAAAATGATAACACAAGAAAGCAAGCAAGAAAGCATGTACAAATGATACAAAAATAAACATGGTATTGCCCCTATCAAGCTATAAACCAATGATTAATTGATTGATTGATTGATTGATGATAATGATGTCTGGTTTCAGGAATGAAACGTGTCGTATAAGATGCCTGGTCTGGTTTTGACAATGCAACATCCTATATAAGATAATGATTGATTGATTTGATTGATTGATTTAGTGTTGTCATTGCGGGGAACAATACATCCCTAGATCAACACAAGGATGCAGGGACAATATATCCCATTGATTATGATGATGATTGATTGATTGATTTGGTTGACAACAATATTGGAACAAAACCAAGGATGTGATTGGATGATGTGTGTCGATTGGTTTGACTAGATTAGTATGGATTGGGGATTGACTTTCATTTAGATCATTGCATGGATTGGTTTGATTGATTTGATTGGAATGAATTAAATTGATTGGAAGAAGTAATTTGATGATTGGGTTGATTTTATTGCTTGGATTTTTGGAATGTTGTAATTTTTTTTGGATTTTGAAAATGTTTTGATTTTTTTTGTGATTTTTGAAATGTTGTAATTTTTTTGGATTTTGAAAATGTTTTTTTTTTTGTGTGTTTTTTGGAATATTTGATTTTTTTGGGTTTTTGAAATGTTTTGATTTTTTTGGATTTTTGGAATATTTGATTTTTTTTGGATTTTGCAATGTTTTGGCTTTTTTTTGTGTTTTTTGAATGTTTGATTTTTTTGGATTTTTGCAATGTTTTGAGATGGCGTTGGATGACAATTTGGGTAGCCTTTATGCTAGATACCAATGATAAGGGAAAATGAAGTCAAGTTGCAAGGATGGAGGTAGCATTTGATTTTTTTTTGTGTTTTTTGGAATGTTTGATTTTTTGGGGTTTTTGAAATGTTTTGATTTTTTTGGATTTTTGGAATATTTGATTTTTTTTGGATTTTGCAATGTTTTGGCTTTTTTTGGTGTTTTTTGAATGCTTGATTTTTTTGGATTTTTGCAATGTTTTGAGATGGCATTGGATGACAATTTGGGTAGCCTTTATGCTAGATACCAATGACAAGGGAAAACGAAGTCAAGGTGCAAGGATGGAGGTAGCATTGGATAAATGAATGGGCGATATTAAATGAAATGGAAGGCCCATGATAGGTGAATGGATAAAAGAATAGGCCATGGAAATCTCATGATGGATGGATAGATAAAAGGATAGGTGATAGTGGAAGGGATGTAGGCATCATAAGGGAGATAGGATGTGATCTCCAAAGACTATGTCACATAGGAACAACATGCCCCATTCTAGGTGTGATACTTAGTATTTTTCATGACAAAGGTTATGACAAGAGGATGATGATAGGATGGATTGGTTTGGATAGGATGAGGCATATCAAAAGATATCTAAAGCATATGTCCCATTTTCCCCCCTATCTTTATCAAGATCAAAAGGAGGAAGAGAGGATGAATGGACTCAATATGATAAGTATATGGGTATGATGGCCAAGGATGGAAGGATAGAATAGGAAATGATAGGATGGAGATAGATAGAAAGGGAATGATAGGTTGGATGAGACAACGTGCCCCCAAATGTAAGTGATATGGAAGATCAACCTACACATGAGGCCTATTTGCTAGGTTTTCATCATGGTACTTATCCAAGGCACCACCAAGGGTGGTTTTTAGCGTTGGACAAAGGGATTTCTCTTTACTATTTGATTTTTTTTTTTTAATTTTGAATTTTTTGATTTTTTGGAATATTTGGATGTGAGAAGAGGAATATGGATAGGATGGACTCAAGTTTCTAGTTCCATGAAAGGTGATAGTCCCACGTTAGAGATGGATGTCGTCGCATGGACCATGTCAAGTCATTATGCTCATATATGTTGGTAAGGGATTGTATGAGAGGAAGATGGATTAGGTAGATGTTGTATTATGTAGGGTTTAAATATAGTGGACTATGAAGTGGGTTATAGATGACTTATGCAAGGATGGAAGGTTTGTCCAAAAGCATGGACCATAGGAAGATGATGGTGAAGATATGTAAGATAATAGGTGAAAGATGGGGAGATGGAGGTATGTGGAAATGTTGCGAAATGGAAGGGAACCATGACCAATGGTTGCACACACCATGATAGACATTGAAGATTTTGATTTGGAGGTGGTGTAGGAAGCAATGGAGATGTTTTCTTGGGAGATGGTTGACTAAGTGCTTTAGGTACCCACATAGACTTAGTATTTTTATGATTTTTTTTTTCTTGTGGGATTTAGGAATTTGAAACTTTTGAATGGAGTGGGATTTTTGAGATGTGGATGCCTCAATGGTTCCTTCCATCCATGCATCTCTAGGAAAAGCATTGTATCTGGCAATATTTAAATCTGCTCCAGTATCACTTTTGGCAATTCTAAAAAAATGGATAGTTCTGCAATCTGTGAAGCCCCTATTCAAATTAGTTCCGATGGTTTCATGGAAACTTTAACTTTTGTTCAGTGGGAAGTAGATGGGTATGATGGTGTGATAGGAAGCAGAACCATACAGTAGTGGGAGCCATTCATCATTGATGCTAATTTCATTTCTATTCAAAATAGATATCAGCTTCCCCAGCTCTACCAAGATCTAGCTTATGTTGCAAGTATGAGGTTAATCAGTGTTGTCATTGATGTCAACATACTCATACTGCATTGACAAGAAGGATTGGATGAGCTGTGTGCTGAGGATATTGAGAAAATTAGTCTCAATCAGGAACAATGAAGAACAGTGATGAGAAGAAGGCAAAAGTACTCAATAGGTTGAGGATCAGAGGATGCAGATTAAAGGGTTTGTAGATATGAGTCTTGAGATGATCCAATTAAGTTTTTAGAGGTCCACATGAAGATTTGAAAAGTTGTGATTGATCAAGTAGAACTGGTTTCGGGAGATGCTCCGAAGTGACACAGTGTTACAAAAAGGTCTGGTGAGATCCGGAAGTGCATTGTCCTATCTTGCAGATTGGATGGAGAATTTGGGATGTCCTTGTGATGTGTCATCTCTATTTGTTCATGGTTTGGAGGTCTGAAAACACCTCTGGCAGTATGACAGTGAAGGTAGACTGTGTTCTTGAAGCTCTGGATGAAGAAGAGAAGAGATTCTAGTAAGTGCAGGAAGTGCAGATGTACCTGGTCATTCAGGCAAGCTTGTGAAGGTTCTTGGATCATGTTGAGGTTGTGCTATCGGTCCGCATTAAGGTT
This sequence comes from Cunninghamia lanceolata, assembly GCA_027924645.1. Classification (NCBI taxonomy): domain Eukaryota; kingdom Viridiplantae; phylum Streptophyta; class Pinopsida; order Cupressales; family Cupressaceae; genus Cunninghamia; species Cunninghamia lanceolata. The sequence continues at coordinate 15,601,461 of BSBN01001121.1, read as the reverse complement.
AGAGCATGAAATTGAAGATATTCTTCCGAATGAAGATGTTCTTGTTCAGGTTGGCTGACTGGATGGGTTATTTATCTTGCGAATGTTCTTGTGGATGATTGCCAACTTGCGGATATTCTTGTCGATGATTGCCGACTTAGATGATTGTTCCTAAGTTGATGTCTTGTATAAATAAAGGTTTGAAAGTTCATTTCAAATAGTGTTGAGTGGTGGATGAGTGTGGTATAGCGAAAGAGCGAAAGGCAGAGCAGGTGTGTCTCAGGCTTAAATGGAACTGTTCTAGACATGGTGAAGATGTCAATCTCCAGTTCAAGTTTGTATTACTTATGATCTTGTAGACAGGGTGTCTCTTGTAGGCAGTGTGCCTCTTTGTGAGCAGTGTGCTCAGGTAGTGAGCCTTGACTGGCATGTGCCATCCATTTTTCTTATTCTTCTAACAGAGAATAATCCTTGGGTTAATCACCCCGTGGTTTTTCCCTTAACCAGGTTTTCCATGTCAAAAATCTTGGTGTCTAATGTGTTGATGTTTATCTGCTCCAGTGTTCTTGCTTTATGCTTTGATGAATGGTTAATTGATATGCTGTTAACTAACAAAGTAGATTCAAGTGTTTGAAATTGAAGCAAGTTTTACACAACTGATTCACCCCCCCTCTCAGTTGTGTGCCCTAGATCTAACAATTGGTATTAGAGCCAAGTTCCTCTGAAAGGAGCTTAAATGCTTGAGGCGATCTAGGATGTCGTCATACAAGAAGGATAGTCTGAAGTTCGATGGAGCCAATTTCTCGCTTTGGAAAGGTCGCATGAAATGTCACTTGGAGTGTATGGGAAAAGCATACCTGTCCATGATCACAAAAGCTTATGTACCTCCACAGGGTGGTCCGACAACACTGAATGAAATCACAGATGCTGAAAACAATTTACGGACCAAAGAAGCTCTTCTAAGCGCATTGAATGATTCAGAGCTATCAAATGTTATTGACCTACCAACTGCATATGAGATCTAGGTCAAACTGGAACTTCTACATGAAGGAGATGAGTTTGTTAAGAGTGCAAGGTTGCAAAGTCTGAAAGGGAAATTTGAAAGGTTGAAGATGAGAGATGATGAAAACATCACTACCTTTATGCCAAGAGTGAATGAGCTGGTATGTGGAATCAGGAATGCTGGTGGAGTTCTGGATGAAAATGAAATTGTTTGTAAAATTCTTAGATCCCTTCCTGCTGCCCACAAAATCAAGGTTGCTGCCATTGATGAATTCAGAGCCCATACAACTGTCATAAGAGAGCAATTGGCTGGCAAACTAGCTACATTTGAAATGACTAAGTTTGGAGATGATTCCCCCAAGACTGAATCTACATTCAAAGCCAGTGCCTATGTGAAAGGCAAACAAATATTTGATTTGGGAGAAAACTCTTCAAGGAAGTTGTCATGGTATGATCAAGCAAGAAAAGACATGGAAGAGGAAGAAGCAGAAACAACTCATCTTGAAGCCCTCATTAGACTGCCAAGAGGATCCAGTAAGTATGGAGGAAAGTTACCTTTTAAATGCTTCAACTACAATAAGATTGGTCATTTTGCCTCAAGATGTTTGGAAAGAACTGCAAGATCAAATTCTAACAGACAAAGGTTCCAAAAGAACTGTTATTATGTTCATGAAGAAGATGATAATGAAGGTGTAATAGATGATGAATCAGAGATAGATGAATCAGAGATAGGAAACAGATCCAGAAATGAATGGGTGTTTATTGCCATCAAGGAAGAAAATCCAATATCCTCTGAATCTGTCAATCATAAGGTTGTGGAAAGAGCTTTGGTTGCACAAATTGAAGAAAAGGATGATTGGGTTATTGACAGTGGATGTTCTCACCATATGACAGGTGACAAGAACAAGTTCTTAGATTTGGAAAAGTATGAAGGAGGAATGGTAAAATTTGGTGATAATTCTACTGGCAGAATCAGAGGTAGGGGAACTATTTCTTTTGATGGAAAGAGCAAAACTGGTAATGTACTATATGTTGAAGGATTGAAGCACAATCTTCTCAGTGTTGGTCAGTTGGTGGACAAAGGCTATGATCTCCTGTTCAAGAATGGAAGATGTAGGATTTTTGAAAGCTCCAAAATTGAGATTGCATCTGGTACTCAAACAAAAGGTAATATCTTCCATCTAGTTGGTTCTAATAAAAGTTGTTTGTTTGTTCAAGTTGATCAGAGTTGGTTATGGCATAGAAGAATGTGTCATGTGAATTTTGATAACATCATCAAGATAAGCAATACTCAGGCTGTAAGAGATCTTCCAAAATTGGTGAAACCTACAAATAGTTTGTGCAAAAAATGTCAGCTAGGTAAACAGAGTAGAGTCTCTTTCAAAAGCAAGGATCAGTCCTCCACCGGATTATTGGGATTAGTTCATACTGATCTATGTGGTCCAACAAGAATCAATAGTATGCAAGGTGATAGATATTTCATGTTACTGATTGATGATCATTCCCAGATGATGTGGGTTACTTTCCTAAAAGAGAAATCAGAAGCCCTTGAAAAGTTCAAAATCTTCAAAGCTATGGTAGAGAATCAAACCGGACTGAAACTAAAATGTCTGAGGTTTGATAGAGGTGGTGAATTCACATCTGGTGAATTCATAGACTTTTGTGAGAAGCATGGCATAAGGAGACAGTTGTCTATTCCTAGGACTCCACAGCAGAATGGAGTAGTTGAGAGAAAGAACCGGACCATCTAGGAAGCATCCAGGACAATGATGATGGAAGAAAATGTTCCTCAGATGTTTTGGAGAGAAGCTGTCAGCACTGCAGTCTATACGCTTAACCGAGTTCAAATCAGAAGCAATACTGGTAAGACTCCTTATGAACTTTGGTTTGGTATAACTCCCACTATGAGATATTTCAGAGTATTTGGTAGCAAGTGTTACATCAAAAGAGATGAAGATCTAGGAAAGTTTGATGCTAGAAGTGATGAAGGAATTTTCTTGGGTTACTCCACTCAAAGCAAAGCATACCGGTGTTACAATAAAAGATTGAGAAAGATGATAGAAAGTACATATGTGAAGGTTGATGAAGGAGTTGAGAAGCCCTCAAGATTCTATGAATGTGATGAAGATGATCAGAATGATTCTCTAGTGTAAGGAGCTCAATCCTCCTCTGAAATTCAAATATAGACTGATCCAGTAAATCAGGAAGAAGAGGCTTGTTTGAATGAGCTTGATCAAGAAACAGTAGTGCAAGAAACACCCAAAGTTCCAAGGTATGTAACTCTAAATCATTCTAAAGATCAGATCATAGGTGACAAAAGCAAAGGGGTACAAACAAGGAGGAAAATTGCTCTAGATTCAAATGAATGCTATCTGATTCCAAAGATTGAACTTAAAACAATTAATGAAGCTTGCAATGATGAAAACTGGACCAAAGCAATGGAAGAAGAGTTGATGCAAATTGAGAAAAATCATACTTGGGATCTTGTTCCCAAACCTAGAAACAAGAATGTGATTGGAACCAAATGGGTCTTCCAGAACAAACTAAATGAAGTTGGTGAAGTAATCAGAAACAAAGCTAGATTGGTCTGCAAAGGCTACTCTCAAATAGAAGGAATTGATTTTGAAGAAACTTTTGCTCCGGTGGCAAGAATTGAAGTAGTCAAATTATTTCTTGCATTTGTTGCCTTCAAAGACTTCAAGGTATATCAGATGGATGTCAAGTCTACCTTCCTAAATGGTGATTTGGAAGAAGAAGTATACATTGAACAACCAGATGGATTTCAATTGTCTGATCATCATGATATGGTCTGCAAGTTGAAGAAAGCACTGTATGGTTTGAAGCAAGCCCCAAGAGCATGGTATGAAAGTTTGGATAAGCATCTTGTGCAGATTGGTTTCAACAAAGATATTGCTGATAGTAATCTATATTTCCAAATAGATAAGGAAAACATCTTGATTGTTGAAGTATTTGTTGATGATATCATCTTTGGAGGAAAAGACAGTATGTGTAAAACTTTTGCAAATCAAATGAAAAGTGAGTTTGAAATGTCAATGCTTGGTGAAATAAATTTCTTCTTGGGTCTGCAAATTACTCAGACAAAGAAAGGCATCTTTATCTCTCAGACCAAATATGCAAAAGAATTGTTGAGGAAATTCGGAATGGAAGATTCAAAGCCAATGAACACCCCTATGGCAACCGGATGTAAGTTGAGAAAAGATGATGACTCTCCTAAGATAGATCAGACCAAGTACAGATCAATGATTGGAGGACTATTGTATCTCACTCAGACTAGACCAGATATAATGCAGGTTGTTGGTCTTGTGGCAAGATTTTAGGCTGATCCCAGAAAATCTCATGTCATGGCAATCAAAAGAATTTTTAGGTACTTGAAAGGAATAATTGAGTATGGTCTATGGTACCCTAGAGATCAGGATTTCTCTCTTCATGCATACACAGATGCAGATTAGGCAGGAGATGTGGATGACCAGAAGAGTACAAGTGGAGGAGCATTCTTTTTGGGAAAAAGGTTGGTTTCTTGGCTAAGCAAGAAACAAGAGGCAATATCTCTGTCTACAACTAAAGCAGAATACATTGCAGCAGCAAGTAGTTGCACTCAGATTTTATGGATGAAACAGATGCTAAGAGACATTAAAGTTGAATATGAGGAGCCTATCACAATTTTTTGTGATAATTCAAGTGCAATTAATATTTCTAAGAATCCGGTATTGCATTCTAAGAATAAGCACATGTATATCAAGTTTCACTTTCTAAGAGAACAAGTGAACAAGGATGAAGTCAGATTGGAGTATATACCTTCCAAGGATCAAATAGCAAATATATTTACTAAACCTCTTTCCAAGGACTCTTTTCAGTATCTCAGGGAGAAGTTAGGGGTCATGGCCCCTCTGGTGATGAACTAGGATGCACTGATGTGCATCAGTCCAGTGGATATCACAATCATATCTTGTGATCTAGATTGATGATGGGGAGCAGCTACTAAAAGGGAGCAGCTGGTATGATTCTGGTGTGTTAGCATTGCAAGTATGAGCCCTTTACCATTGATGTCAAAGCAGGAGAGAAGACATGTGAAAAACAAGTGGTTAATGATCAAAGGGGGAGCAGTAAAGGAAGAGAAGACATCTGAAGAGTTGTTGTTGATAGGGGGAGCTGTGACAGAAAGAAGAAGATCTTGTCTTGATGGTTTTTCACATCATATGTTGCCATCAATGACAAAGGGGGAGATTGTTACAAGTATGAGGTTAATTAGTGTTGTCATTGATGTCAACATACTCATACTGCATTGACAAGAATGATTGGATGAGCTGTGTGCTGAGGATATTGAGAAAATTAGTCTCAATCAGGAATAGTGAAGAACAGTGATGAGAAGGCATAAGTACTCAATAGGTTGAGGATCAGAAGATGTGGATTAAAGGGTTTGTAGATATGAGTCTTGAGATGATCCAATTAAGTTTTTAGAGGTCCGCATGAAGATTTGAAGAAGTTGTGATTGATCAAGTAGAACTGGTTCCGGGAGATGCTCTGGAGTGATAGATTGTTACAAAAAGGTCCAATGAGATCTGGAAGTGCATTGTCCTATCTTGCAGATTGGATGGAGTATTTGGGATGTCTTTGTGATGTGTCATCTCTATTTGTTCATGGTTTGGAGGTCCAGAAGCATCTTTGGCAGTATGACAGTGACGGTAGACTATGTTCTTGAAGTTCTGGATGAAGAAGAGAAGAGATTCTAGTAAGTGGAGGAAGTGCGGATGTACCTGGTCATTTAGGCAAGCTTGTGAAGGTTCTTGGATCATGTTGAGGTTGTGCTGTTAGTCCGCATTAATGTTAGAGCACGAAATTGAAGATATTCTTCCAGATGAAGATGTTCTTGTTTAGGTTGGCTGACCGGATGGGTTATTTATCTTGTGAATGTTCTTGTGGATGATTACCGACTTGCGGATATTCTTGTGGATGATTGCTGACTTAGATGATTGTTCCTAAGTCGATGTCTTGTATAAATAAAGGTTTGAAAGTTCATTTCAAATAGTGTTGAGTGGTGGATGAGTGTGGTATAGCGAAAGAGTGAAAGGCAGAGTAGGTGTGTCTCGGGCTTAAATGGAACTGATCTAGACATGGTGAAGATGTCATTCTCCAGTTCAAGTTTGTGATGCAGAGGTAAACGCAACGGGAGCTTACAAATGGGAAGGAGGAGTCATTAATACAACCAACATGTTATCATACCTATCGGCTTATCATCATCATCATATTCTGAACGAGCATGAAACATCCTCCTGCTGACTACTGTTCACTTCCTCCGGCTTTCGTCTTTCGCCTGTCAGCAGCATCATGATATTCGGTAAGCGCAAACATCCTCCTGATGTTCACTATTCATCTTACCGCCAACCTCTACCTTCATCATCATGATGTTCAACATCACCTTCATCAGCAGGATATAAAATATCTGGTTCCTCTGATATATCCTGATGACGACACCTTCAAGCACCTTTCCTTTGATGCTTACGTCACCCCGATATCCGACTACTCAAACCAACAGCATCATGATATGACTTATCCGGTCATATTGAAACATCCTGATGATGTTACCCAAACTTTATGCCGATGACTTACGCCGATGCCCAAAACACTTAGCGACAGCAGGATAAACTTGCATAGGGTGATATTCGCAATATCCTGATGACGATGACGTCACATGCACCTGATGATGATGTCAATGCACTTGATGATGATGTCATCTGGATATAAGATCCTTATATCCTCCGCAGCTTGATAATGAATATCCTGATGACCTTTTCAATATCCTGATGATGACCTCTCCGGTCCTTAGCCAAAAAATGAACTTTCACTTCCGCATACGATAGCGATATGCGGATGATGGATACACACAAAAGATGATCCTGACGATGATATACACACTGAGTATATATCCAACCTATATCATCCTGATGCACTTGAAACATGCAAACTTTGTCAGCTTCATAACTCGATCCAGATAGCGATATACTCACAGATGACGATGCGATTCACTCCGACTGGAAAAGCACATGCAGATCCCTGTATATCCGTCCTCTGCATGCAAACTCACAGAACCGCATAATTTTCACAAAGAAAACATGATGATCAGGCCGGATCACCTTCAGAATAAAACTTAACGGTTTATCTTCCTAAACCCTAGCACATGAGGATGCTAGGTTGATTCACAGCATGCTACCAATTGATCTCTCGAACAATGAAATGCATAAACAGAAAACTAAAATGCAAACTAAACTAACATACATGACCATTCCACCGATTCACAGAATCAACTGGTGGAAGGGTTGAAAGTATCCATTAACCTGTAATCAGAACAGAAATCAAAACATAAACAGCTGATAAACCAGATAATGCAATTGATGAGATCTTATTTAGATGAAACACAAATGTCCTGAACAATGTTTCACAATGTCTGGACTGATCTCTGGAACTCACTCAATCACCAGTACAACATAACACAACTACTACTCTCTCAACATGATCTCAAACCCTAACTGATCTGAGTTATTTATAGCAATATCCTACGAGTACTACCAACTCGATTCCCAGCGGCTGGGAGCTTCCAAGCGGCTGGGAGAGGACAGCTCAGACAACCTGATCACGAGCTCTAACTACCTGCACACTCTCCTAGGCTGATCTAATACATATGCATTGGTCCAATGGACCTTATTACATTATGAAGTCAAACATACTAAAAATAGACTAATGTCCTGTCATGCGGACAATTAACCTATATCCTGTCTTGTAGGGGTGCTCCTGCACCATACTCCCCAGAAGAAGAAATCTCAAGTCCACTTGAGATGAGAGTACGAAGATCTGTACCATGTTTCTAGATCTGCTCTTCAGTCATCCATACTGCTTCAGAATTAGGTTTTCCCTTCCAAGAGACTAGATACTCCAAGTACTGTTTGTGCCGGGTCTGTTTGACCACTCTGGTGTCCAAAACCTTCTGCAACTGTGGAGGATCATGCTTGGGAATGTTATCATTGACTGTATCCTGTAGGAGTTCCTGATCTGCATCTGGATAAGACTTGTATGGATTTAAATCACATACATTGAATATAGGGGACAAACCAAGATCAGGTGGGAGTTGTATCTCATAAGCATTCTGTCCATGCTTGTGCAAGATCTGACATGGTCCAACTTTTCTTTGCATAAGTTTAGTATATTTTCCCTTAGGAAGTCTGTCCTTCTTCAAATGAACCCATACCAAATCTCCAACATCAAACTGAACATCCTTCTTCTTTTTATCAGCATATTCCTTATACTTCAAGGTGGTTTGTTGCAATTGAGTCTTGACTTGATCATGAACCTCTTTTATGGCTTCTGCAAAAGCTTCACCTTCTGTACTAACAGGGTCTACTGTAGGTAGATCTCTCAATTCCAAAATTCCTCTTGGATGCATACCATAAACTATCTGAAAAGGTGATTTCCCTGTGCTCCTATTGACAGTATCATTATATGAAAATTCAGCTTGAGATAGAATATTATCCCACTTTTCTCCATGTTGTTTTGTCAAACATCTAAGCAAATTCCCTAAGGAACGGTTCACTACTTCAGTCTGTCCATCCGTTTGAGGATGATATGCAGAGGAAAAAGACAAATTTGTTCCAAGTTTCTTCCAAAGAGTTCTCCAGAAGTGACCAATAAACTTCACATCCCTATCTGACACTATGCTCAATGGCAATCCATGGATTCTGACAATCTCCCTGAAAAAGAAATCTGCAATGTATGAAGCATCAGCAGTGGTTTTGCATGGCAAGAAATGTGCCATTTTACTGAATCTATCCACTACAACAAAAACATTGTCAAACCCTTTCCTTGTCCTTGGTAAACCCAAGACAAAATCCATACTTATGCTTTCCCATGGTCTGGAAGGAATGGGTAAGGGCTAATATAAACCTGCATTAGTCGACCTGTCTTTAGCTCTCTAACATATCACACATGTCTCTACAAACTTTCTGACATTTGATTGTAACTTAGGCCAAAAGTAATGTCTTCAGACCAGATCAAGAGTCTTATCTAGACCAAAATGACCTGCCATAGCTCCACAATGTTTCTCCTTAATGATGTTTAACCTCATAGAACACCTTGGAATACATAACTGTCCACCTTTGAACAACAAGCCATCCTGAATCAAAAATTCAGAGAATTCAGCATGATATTTCTCTCCAAAAGAAGTACATACATGATATATCTCTCCAAAATCTTCATCAATTTCATACATGGTCTTTAGTGAATCAATGCCAACACTTTCTAACTGAATCTGGTTGACTGTTAGAACTCTCCTGCTCAAAGCATCTGCAACTTTATTCTTGACTCCTTTCTTATGCTTCAATGTAAAAGTAAAAGCTTGTAAGGTTTCTACCCATTTCATGTGTCTGTGGTTCAGCTTTTCCTGGCTGTTTATGAAACTCAGAGCCTGGTTATCTGTGAATACTATGAATTCCTTTGGCATCAAGTAATGCCTCCATTTCTTGAGTGACTGGACTAAAGCATACATTTCCAAATCATATGAGGAATACCTCTTTTTAGCATCATTGAGCTTCTCACTGAAAAATGCAATAGGTCTACCTTCTTGGCTGAGTACTGCTCCAATGGCCATGTGACTAGCATCACATTCTACCTGAAAGATTTTGTTAAAGTCTGGAAGTGCAAGGACTGGCTGCTGTGCCACCTTCTTCTTCAATGTTTCAAAAGAATCATCTGCTCTTTGAGTCCAAACAAATCTGCACTTCTGTCCTCCTTTGATGGTATCAAGCATGGGTGCACAAATATGACTAAACCCTCTTATAAACTTCCTGTAGAAGGTTGCTAACCCATGGAAACTTCTGACATCATTCATAGTCTTTGGGGTTGGCCAAGACAATATGGCACTTACCTTCTCCTTATCCATTTGTAACTTTCCTTGTGAAATGACAAAACCCAAATATGTGATCTCCTCTTGCATGAACAAACACTTGTCTAAATTTATCATCAGCTGCTCTTCATGTAACCTCTTAAGAACCAAATCTATATGTCTGAGATGTTCTTCTTTTGTGTTGCTGAAAATCAGAATGTCATCTAGATATACTATGACAAACTTACCAATGAACTCTTGCAAAACCTCATTCATCAACCTCATAAAAGTACTAGGTGCATTAGATAAACCAAAAGGCATAACCTTCCACTCATATAACCCTTCATTAGTTTTGAATGTTGTTTTCCATTCATCTCCTGGTCTAATCCTGATCTGATGATATCCACTCTTCAAATCTATTTTTGTAAAATACTTAGCACTTCCCAAACAGTCAAGTAAATCCTCTATCCTAGGGATTGGAAACCTATACCTGATTGTGATCTTGTTAATAGCTCTGGAATCTGTGCAAAGCCTCCAAGTACCTTCCTTCTTTGGTGCTAGTACAGCTGGTACTGCACATGGACTTAAACTTTTCCCAATCAGACCTGAATCCAATAATTCTTCAATTTGTCTGGCTACTTCTGCATTCTGTTCTGGAGTGAGCTTATAGGCTGCTTTGTTTGGAAGTGTTGACCCTGGAATTAAGTCTATGCAGTTACTAATATCTCTGACAGGTGGTAGGGATCTGGGCATTCCCTTTGAGATGATACCTTTGTACTTATCCAATAGCTCTTGGACAGCTGGGTCTATGAACCTTTGCTTCTTCTCTTCCTTGACTTCTTGCTGCTGTTCTTTATTCATCCTCATATATGGGATTAGGGCATATGCAACTGCACCTTCTGCTGCTACTTCTTTCATGAACTGTTTACCTTCCATCAGCATTACCTTCACCTCTTTTCCTTTAGATTTCTCCTCCTTCTCTGTCAAGGGTAGTAACTTTATATCCTTACCATCTTTAGTGATTGTATAGATGTTTCTAACACCATCATGTTGTGCCTTCAAATCATACTGCCATGGTCTACCAAATAAAAGATTGCAAGCATCCATCTTGGTAATGTCAAACAACAACTTATCCTTATATGCTCCAATCTGAAATTCTACCCAAGCCTGCTCTTCTACAGTTGTCTGCTGACCTTGGGTAAGCCATGAGACTTTATATGGGGAGGGGTGAGGCAATCTCCTAAGCTTAAGCTTTGTCACCATTTCTTCAGACACAATATTTTTAGTTGAACCAGAATCAATCAAAACTTTACATGCCTTACCTCCTGCTTTGCAAATAGTCCTGAAAAGAGACTTTCTTTGAGGGGATTCTTTGTCAGGTACCTTCATGGTAGTCATTGTTCTTCTCATCATTAGGGACTCTCCACTTTCTGGGTATCCATAATTATCAGGAGCATTCACACTCTGAAAAGAAGTAGATCCTGTCATACTTTGATTATCAGGTTCTTGGATCAGATTTGTTCTCCTTTCTCCTGTTGAGCTTGTGGCCTTTTCTGGACATCTGCTAGCTATATGGCCTTCTTTGTTACAGTTATAACATCTGATGGATCCTCTGCCCTAGGATCTTCCTCTGAAAGGTCTTCTACCTCTGAAGTTTCCTTGCTGACTATAATTTTCCCTCTAGTTCTGACTATTGTTTCCCTTACTATTGTCATGACTGGATTCTCCTTGATATCCATGTCCATGTCCTCTACCTCTAAAAGGACCTTTTCCACCCCTTTGTTGTCTTCCTCTTCCTCTATTGTGTTGTTCTTGTTTTCTCTTTAACTTCTCTTCCACTTTCAATGCCAACTGAAAGCATTTCTGAACTGTATCTGGATTATGCAGACTTAAATCTTCCTGAATGTTAAACCTCAATCCATTAAGGTATCTGGCTACCTTCTCTTCTTCACTTTCCTTTACCTTTGTTTTCATACAAAGTTTCATGAATTCTTCTGTATATGAGCTGACATCTAGCTCCTTCTGCTTCAAGTTTTGCTTCCTTTTGTGTAATTGGATACTGTAATCCAATGGGACATAAGCTTCCTTTACTAATGCCATCATCTTCTTCCATGTAGCGACTCTACGCTTTCCTTCCTGTACTCTATCATCTTGGATGAAATTCCACCATGTCAAGGCAGCTTCTTTCATCTTTGACTGGGCTATCTTCACCCTCTGTTGTTCTGGTATCTCCTCTGTTTCAAAGAAATTGTTCAAGCAGTCTATCCACTCCATCACTGAATTAGGTTCCATCTTTCCTGTAAACACTGGCAAATCCAGTTTCACATCCATGGTTCTCCTCTCCATGGCCTTGAGGGCGTTCAACAGTGGTCTCTGGTCTGCAGGAACGACCTCCTCGTTCCAACTAGGGATCTCTTCTTCTTCCCTATCTTCTTCTCTACCAGAACCTACTCTGCTCCTCAACTTCGCTAACTCATCCTTCAATTCCTGATTCTGAGCCTTCACGGCCTTGCTCTCTACAATCTGTTTCTTCACCAGAACTACCAACTCAACGTTGGTCATCCTTGTCGGAATCTTCGATGTTCCTTCGTCACCTGACATCCTGCTATATCCTTATCTTTTCCAGAAGATCCTTCCTTTGCTCTGATACCACTATGATGCAGAGGTAAACGCAACGGGAGCTTACAAATGGGAAGGAGGAGTCATTAATACAACCAACATGTTATCATGCCTATCGGCTTATCATCATCATCATATTCCGAACGAGCATGAAACATCCTCCTACTGACTACTGTTCACTTCCTCCAGCTTTCGTCTTTCGCCTGTCAGCAGCATCATGATATTCGGCAAGCGCAAACATCCTCCTGATGTTCATTGTTCATCTTACCGCCAACCTCTACCTTCATCATCATGATGTTCAGCATCACCTTCATCAGCAGGATATAAAATATCCGGTTCCTCCGATATATCCTGATGACGACACCTTCAAGCACCTTTCCTTTGATGCTTACGTCACCCCGATATCCGACTACTCAAACCAACAGCATAATGATATGACTTATCCGGTCATATTGAAACATCCTGATGATGTTACCCAAACTTTATGCCGATGACTTACGCCGATGCCCAAAACACTTAGCGACAGCAGGATAAACTTGCATAGGGTGATATTCGCAATATCCTGATGATGATGACGTCACATGCACCTGATGATGATGTCAATGCACCTGATGATGATGTCATCCGGATATAAGATCCTTATATCCTCCGCAGCATGATAATGAATATCCTGATGACCTTTTCAATATCCTGATGATGACCTCTCCGGTCCTTAGCCAAAAAATGAACTTTCACTTCCGCATATGATAGCGATATGCGGATGATGGATACACACGAAAGATGATCCTAACGATGATATACACACTGAGTATATATCCAACCTATATCATCCTGATGCACTTGAAACATGCAAACTTCGTCAGCTTCATAACTCGATCCGGATAGTGATATACTCACAGATGACGATGCGATTCACTCCGACTGGAAAAGCACATGCAGATCCCTGTATATCCGTCCTCTGCATGCAAACTCACAGAACTGCACAATTTTCACAAAGAAAACATGATGATCGGGCCGGATCACCTTCAGAATAAAACTTAACGGTTTATCTTCCTAAACCCTAGCACATGAGGATGCTAGGTTGATTCACAGCATGCTACCAATTGATCTCTCGAACAATGAAATGCATAAACAGAAAACTAAAATGCAAACTAAACTAACATACATGACCATTCCACCGATTCACAGAATCAACCGGTGGAAGGGTTGAAAGTATCCATTAACCTGTAATCAGAACAGAAATCAAAACATAAACAGTTGATAAACCAGATAATGCAATTGATGAGATCTTATTTAGATGAAACACAAATGTCCTGAACAATGTTTCACAATGTCTGGACTGATCTCTGGAACTCACTTAATCACCAGTACAACATAACACAACTACTACTCTCTCAACATGATCTCAAACCCTAACTCTGAGTTATTTATAGCAATATCCTACGAGTACTACCAACTCGATTCCCAGCGGCTGGGAGCTTCCAAGCGGCTGGGAGAGGACAGCTCAGACAACCTGATCACGAGCTCTAACTACCTGCACACTCTCCTAGGCTGATCTAATACATATGCATTGGTCCAATGGACCTTATTACATTATGAAGTCAAACATACTAAAAATAGACTAATGTCCTGTCATGCGGACAATTAACCTATATCCTGTCTTGTAGGGGTGCTCCTGCACCAGTTTGTATTACTTATGATCTTGTAGACAGTGTGTCTCTTGTAGGCAGTGTGCCTCTTTGTGAGTAGTGTGCTTGAGCAGTGAGCCCTGACTGGCATGTGCCATCCATTTTTCTTATTCTTCAAACAGAGAATAATCCTTGGGTTAATCACCCCATGGTTTTTCCCTTAATCAGGTTTTCCATGTCAAAAATCTTGGTGTCTAATGTGTTGATGTTTATCTGCTCCAGTGTTCTTGCTTTATGCTTTGATGAATGGTTAATTGATATGCTATTAACTAACAAAGTAGATTCAAGTGTTTGAAATTGAAGCAAGTTTTACACAACTGATTCACCCCCCCTCTTAGTTGTGTGCCCTAGATCTAACAGCTTATACATCAAAGCTAGAGAAATCAAAGAAAAAGAAAGCAGTCAATACTGTTTGGCTAGCCAAACAAATAGACTCAGGACAAGAACCTCTAATAGAGATCAAGAATGACTTTGCAGCCACAGTTCTCACAAATAACCTAAAGAAACAACAAAGAAATTTGACCTGTGATCTCCCTCTTGAACGAGATCCTCAAGGTAATGAACTCACTCCAAAGTGTAAAGAAAATTACTTTTTAATGAGTTCCACTGAAGCATTGACTTGTAGAAAAGAAGTCACAGAGCTAGAACAACTTGGGATAATCTAGAATTCTGAATCCCCATTCTCATGCCATGCTATGTATGTTCCTAAGATTGATGAGAATGGTAAAGAATTACCAGAAAAATAGCTAGTAGTAAACTATAAGCCGCTAAATGACTGTCTTGTTGATAATCAACACCCTCTACCAAGCAAGGACCATATCTGGTAGACTATTCAAGGTAGTCATGTTTATTCAAAATTTGATTTGACAAAAGGGTTTTGGCAGATTGGACTTAAGAGTGCTGACTTCTACAAAACAATGTTCTCTGTTCCACAAGGCCTTTATGAATGGACGGTTCTCCCATTTGGGATAAAAATAACTCTCTCCATTTTCCAAAAACAAATGGATATTATTCTATGACCTTTTGCCAAATTTATCCAACCATATATTGATGATATTCTTGTCTTCAGCCAGGATATGCCCCAACACCTTGCTCACCTAAGGCAGTTCCTAACTATCTATCAACACAATGGCTTTGCTATTAATCCTACAAATTCCTACTTTGCCCAGAACCAAATAGTTTTCATTGGCATCAAGCTTCTTCTTGGGGGGAGAATGGAGGCTCAACCTCATATTCTTAACAAAATTTCTAATCTTGATGTCACCAATGTTAAAGAATTACAACGCTTTTTGGGTCTTGTTAATTATATTGCAAGATTCTATTATAAGCTTGTTGAAGATAGAATTGAGCTCAACAAGCTTCTGGGAAAGATACCACAACCTTGGACGGGCAAGCATGACACTCTAGTCTCAAGGATCAAACAAAAATGTTCATAGCTTCCACCATTAAAGCTACCAGGTAAAGGTTTTATGATTGTAGAAACTAATGCAAGTGAAAATGCTTGGGCTGGTGTTCTCAGAGAATGTAAGTCATCTCACGATCCCAAAGATAAAGGTGAGATTGTTAGATATGTCTCTGGTAGTTTCAAGAACAGTGAAAAAGACTACTATAGTATGCATTAGGAAATCCTTGTTGTTGTCAATACTTTTCAAACAATCCAAATGTTTATTACTGACAAGAGATTTCTACTAAAAAGTGATCTTCAAAATCTACGAGGATTCTTCATAAAAGAATCAAAAAATAAAGTTTTGAGAGGCAAACTCCTGAGAGGGGTGCAACTGTTGAGCACCTATGAATTTGATTTTATTCATCTACCAGGTGTTGATAATATTTTTGCTAATTTCCTGTCTAGAGAAGGACACACTTTAGAACCTGTTCTTCTTGAAGCAGACCAGACAAATACTGGTATCATTTGCATAATCAAAATAAGAGAACACCACTGGTATGAAAAAAGTTGTATGGAATGGAGTACTAATCCCTTCACCATGTGCGATAGGCATAATTTTCAAATGGCAAATGATTTTCTACATGACAGGTTCAGATGCTTGGTTGCTGCAAAACAATTAATAGTAGAAAACCTATGGACAGTTCATCCTTTCTTTGAGTTTGCAGCTTAATGTGAACCAATTGACCCTGAGGTAAAAAATGTCCTCCAGAACTGGTGTGAAGACTTTGTTTTACCAATTCAATTTACTAATCCCTAGGTCATCAGAACAAATTGATGGCTTGATCATGGAGGAAAGAATCTCATTCGAGATATGTTTCAAGGTCCTTATCACCCTCCAGAAGGAATGGATTTTACTGGAACTTCATCCTTTTCAGGATGTGTTTTCAAGTTAACCTTTGGATCCTACATAGAGAACCTAATCAACAGACATCTGGTGCAAACATATGAGCCTAACGGTTTTGGATCCAAATTCTAGTACTGGAATGTTCCAAACAAGTTGCATCATCTATATGTATCACGCATGCCCATATGGATACATACTAAAACCTACAGAATGGATGGGAATGATAATATTGCTTGTGATCACGGAATCTATGGCCCCTACAAACTCAAAGTTATGAGCATTCTATGGAATGAATCTTGTCTAACTCCTGATCCCCATTTTTCCCAAGAAGCATCCAGTTCTAGCCAGCCGCATGTCGGTGTTCTTCCAGGATGTTCACCACACCCTGCTTACGAAAGCTATACCAATTGTGAACACCTAAATGAAAGAGAAACTCCTCAAAACACTGAGAATCTTCCTGGATGTTCTCCTCATCCATCAAATCAACATTGTGAGAATTGTATATTTTATGCACAACGGCTACCGTACAGCTCTAGTGAAGATCCTAGTACTAGCTAGTGGTTTTGGCTTGTAAACCACCGAAGATATCTATCTCTTCATGTTAAAAGATAGACATGGTCCTCACCATGGTAAAAGGGGAAAACCTTATGTGCCTTACAATAAGCACAAGTTAACCTTCTCATGATCAAAAAGAAGACATGTAAAAGTAGATTCCTTTTCTGTCTTGTTTGTCCCCTCCTTTCTCCGTTCACAAGATATTGGGACCCACCCGAAGATGCTTATCTTCATTTGGGTATCTCTTTGAAAAAGGAGTTGTTACGTGTCCACTTTCTATGGATGGATTTCAAATTAGAATTTTAGAAACAAGGTTAAAAGATCAGCCTCAACATCCTATATAAGGAAGGCTATGCCGCCTTGTAAAACAACAAATTCTAGGCGAGTGAAGTCTTAGAGAGTAAGAGTCTAAGTCTTGAGTCTGTTAGGAGTTTGTCAAGAAGAGTATGCTCTTCACTTTGTAGCTCTAAGCTGATCTGAGTGAATTAGAAAATTTGATGCAAACAAGTTTGAAGTATTGTAAAATATTTTAAGCTCCTCTTTCTGCATATAAGTTTGTATCATTGCCAACATGCATTGAATATGATGAATGTAACCTAAGTAACAAATATTAATATTATCCACATCTCATTTGTCATTTGTAGCTATTGTTTAAAGTCATTTTAGTTTTAGACTTTGCTTGTGAAGGTATGGGCTTGGGTAGCCTTTTGGATGAATTTTTCTTTAACTTTTTGCATTAATGTCCTAAGGCATGAGGACCTTTATGATTTTTGGCTTTATAGGTAGAGGCATCCATTTATGTATTTTTGAATCTCTTGGAATTGGTGGAAGCTTCTCATTTAGACAATGTGTGCATTGATTGGTCATGATTAGGAATGTGAGGGAATTTATGAATGATAGGGATATTAGGATTTGGAAGTAGTGGAGGTAAATTGGATGGTGGAATGTGTATAGTCACATGCTTTTGGCACTTGTAGGAGGAATGGCAACATATGTTTTGGGTGTATGATAGGATTTATGATAGAAAGTGGTGGACTTAGGAGGAATGGAGGAATTACTAATATCTTTAGATTGTTTACATTGGGGTGTATATCCAAGGCCATATGAGCATGGAGGGACTTTGCCATGGATTGGCTCCAAAATACCTTGTTCATGAAGGCCTAATCCTTTACCTTGGTAGTTCATGTTTTGGACTATGCAGTGGACTATTAGACTAGGTGTAGTTTGGACACTAGACTTGAGTTCATTATTGGATGAAGAAGGTGAAGTGGTGGATAAAGTTCGATGTGTTCCTAGGGAGGAACATTCATGAATGAATGTGGAAAGACCAATAGGAGATGTTGGATTTGAATCATGGTCAATAGTGGATGTGGAAGGATCATTAGGATCATTATTATCATTATGTTCATTAAGATCCATGTTATTGGTTTGATCTTCTATGTTTTCTTGGGAGGCATGTGTCTCATCATGACAAGTGGATGTTTGCTCATCATTGGTATGGCTAGATGGAGGATGGATAGGTGTAGTAATAAGCTCTTGACCATGGAATGTATAGAGTTGGCTAAGAGGATCATCATGGCCTTCTTGATCATAGGTAGGATCTAGATCATAGAAAAGAGCTTGATCATGAATAGGACCAAGTGTGTTATAAGTGGAATCATTAGGAGGGCTTTGATCTTGATTAGAATGAGGGGTTAATGTTTCCTCATGCTCAAGATAATGCTCTTGACATAGCTCTTTGTTTTCTTGAATGGAAGTAGAAAGATCTTGGATAGGCTCAAGGGGTTGTGGACCACATGATAGAGTTGAAGAAGTGGACATGGCTTTCAAAAGTTCTTTGGTAGGCTCATCAATGGGTGCTTGACATGGGGATGGTCTATTCCGTGTTAGTAGTCTTTAGAGAAAACCGTCAAAGGATTTTTTGGTTGATGGATTAGAGCTTGGGAAGTTTGATGGTAGTGTTGGTGTAGGACAAGTATGCTTTGGGATAGGCATTCTATTGGATTGTGATGGTTTCCCCTTTTTAATAGTATCATTGAGATGGGTTAAGGATTCTACAAAGTTCTCATCATCACTATGATCTACAAAGTTCTCATCATCACTAGGATCTACAAAGTTCTCATCATCACTAGAAACAAATTTTGGGTCACCTTGGAGTATGTATGGTTTTGGATTTGGCCTAGATTTGTTGATAATCACAATCATTTTGATGAATGAAGATTGGATTAGGTAAGGATGAGAATATGAGTAAGATGACACCGACTAAACTTCAATTGGGTTGATGACAACTCTAAAATAGATCAAGGTAACTCTAGGTCTGACAATGATTATGTAGGTAATGATTTCTTGTACTATGATGGATAGAAACAAGGACAATGATCAAGAAAGGGTATGCTAAAGTAGGAGATGATGAAATCAAAGATGATTTCCCTACTCAAAGATAATGATATATTCCCTAACTCAAGGATGATGAACCTCAAGTGATACGGGTGATTAATAGCCAATGTTTGATTCAAGACCGAAGGAGAGTAACCTAAGATGCAAGTTGAGAATTTTGTTTGAATAATGATGGATTTTTTTATCTATTTAGGAACAAGGATCAAAAAGTGTAGGACTGGTGAAAAGTGACAGTTTTTGTTTGTTTTTGGTTGTTTGACTTTTTGAGCAAGCTTTTGATATTTTGCAAGGTTGAAATGTTATAGATTCTAGGTGTGATGTTTGATTGAGATGGAAAATGTTTGTTTTGAACACACACAAAACATAGTAGATAGAAAGTCTTGGATGACTCTGATATAAAATCAGAGTAAAAGTTTGAATGGGGGCCTAGATTAGCCCTAAAAGTTTTCACTGGTCTCAACAAATTTGAAAACACTCATAAGCATGCACAACCTAGGATGGAAAGAAGATACTACTTGCTGAGTCCCTACTTGGATTACTCCATATACTAAGACAAGAAGGACAACTAGAGATATTGGTGACACTGGCTCCCCGACCATGACACGAGCACACCAAATCTCTCACCTCAAAGATCTAGAGATCTTATGAACTGAGGGATTTTATGTCTCTACCATAAATAGTATGTGTAGGGCAGCTTCAGAGGTTCGACCTCCTGCACCAACAAGCAAAAAGGTTTTTGGCCTCTACAACAAGTGGTTTCTAGTTAGTGTTTTGGGATAATTTGGTGTCCATACATGTAGTAGTTTGCTCATTTAAGAGGTCTCCCATCCCTCAGAAAGGGTTTTTACGCATCACATGGATACTAAGGGAGACTTCTGTTGGTATAGAACAATGGCACTAGGTGATTGATGACTTTCATCACAACCACAATTATTTATATAGCAGACCGAAACAAAAGTACCGCTTGGGTCATTCCCTCTCACAAATTGGGAGGCAAGCCCTCTAAGGGATTAAAAACATTAAAAAGATGGGTCTAGCTTCTGATCACCGAGTTTGCACAAGGTGAGAGCACACACCTACCATCCTTACAAGCACACCAAATAGTGATTAATTAACCCCCTAGTTAATCTATATGCAAATAGATATTTGAAAAAGATATCTAATCGATGAAATCCCTACAAAACCAATGTTAGTAGTTTGAATTTCTAGTCTTCAACAAATGAGATAGATGCAATCAAAGTGTTAGCACAAAACCAAATCCCTGGAAAAAATTAGAAAATAATGTTATAATGTAGCTAGAAAAAGATAAGCTCATCAAAAGATTGCAATTTCAGATAGTGACATAGATTTGATCATTTTGAAACATTTTTGAACTAAAATGTAAAAACTCATAAAAGAGACCCCTATAATTTTCTGAGACCTTTCCAGAAATATAAAAAAGTCATAAAAATTCCTTGATTTGTGCCCAGAAATGCAAATTTATGGAAACCCTACAGTTGATAAAGATTTGATCATTTTGCACCTCATATGACCTCAAAATTAAATCTGTAAAGAATAGACCCCCATTAAAATTTCAAGAGATTTTTAGAAATGTAAAAATTTCTAGAAAATGTGCTGATTTGCGTACAAGAATGCAGATTTATGAAAAAAACTAAAATCATTATAAATCATTCAAAACTTATGATAAAGACATGATTTTTCTGCTGTAGATTCCTGAGATGATCCATAAACTTCTAGTAAAATCTTGTAGTAAAATTCATAGCCAATTGAAAGATATGATAAAATCTTTAAAACCTAGGGTTTTTTTCCAAAAATGGCATAAACTTGCAACAAAAAAAGTTAAGAAAACCTGCAAAAAGCAAGGTAGATCAAGGCAAGTGAGTTAATAATAGATTCATGTCAGCTTCACCATTCTATAGCTAGGCAAAATCAGATTTAGTGTCAAAAACAACAAACTAAACTAAACCCTAACAAGAACCATAAAGCACAAACTAGCATGAAAATGAAAATAGAAATGCAAAGAAAACCAATCTTCAAGCTAGGCTTGATTTATCTTCATGGCTCTTCTCGATCTCGCATAAGAATGTAGGATGTTGAAGGATTGTTGATTACTCACTATTGCAGCATAATAGAGCTCAAGTGTTGCATGATTGTATGAAAATGATTTGTGTGAGTGAGTAAGTGAGTGAGTGAGAGAGTGAGTGAGTGAGGGTTTGGAATGGAAAATGAAGTTTGATTTATAGAGGGAAAGGTAATCAAATGAATGGCTAGGATTGAAAGCCAATTGTGTGATGTGGATGGCTAGGATTAAAGGGTAATTTTAGTGCTTATGACGCACATTAAGTGGGTATGACAGGAGGCCACAATTAGGAGAATAGTGGGAATAAATGGGATTTTTAATTGATTTTGGAGAGGAAGTGCTTATGACGCATAATGAATGAGGATAAAAAGAGGGATGTGAGTGGGGATAAATAATTTAAATAATAACATTATTTTAATTACGAGAGATGTGGAATCTAAACAAATATTTAATTTATTTAAATTGGATGATGGAGGAAAATGAGATTAAATAAATAAGATTTATTTAATTTGGTGCAAGTGGAGGACAAATGGAATTAAATAAATAAGATTTATTTAATTTGATGAAAGAAGAGGATAAATGGATAAGAGGAATTAGCTAAATAAATATAATTGATTTAACTAATGGGAGTGATGGAAGCAGACATGGAAGAGGACCTAGGACAAAGTATGTCAAAATGTAATGTCATAAGATATAGTCAATATTTAGGTGTCTACAATGAGATGTATGTAATGGTGGGTAACATAATAGTGTAATGATGTGTAAATGGTAAATGGATAAATGAGAAGATGCTTAGATTAATAAATATATATTATGGATGGACCAATGGGATGAAATGGGTAATATATGCATTAATGAACGGATAATGATGATGACATGAATAATATATGCTCATGTTAATAAACATATATTAAAGAATGCAAAGTGATGAAATGGATAATATATGCTTATATTAATAATCATATATTAATGAACACAAAGTGATGAAATCAATAATATATGCTCAGATTAATAAACATATATTAATGAATGCAAAGTGATGAAATGGATAATATATGCTCAGATTAATAAACATATATTAATGAATGCAAAGTGATGAAATGGATAATATATGCTCAGGTTAATAAACATATATTAATGAATGCAGAGTGATGAAATGGATAATATATGTTGAGGTTAATAAAGATATATTAATGAATGCAAAGTGATGAAATGGATAATATATGCTTAGGTTAATAAACATATATTAATGAATGCAAAATAATGAAATAGATTTAATATATGCTCAGATTAATAAACATATATTAATGAATGGGCTAATGAACTAACACATGATAAATAATTAATGAAATGGTATGGTTACCAGGTGTTGTGATTGATTTTGTTGATCATGATACCAAGTTCCTAAAAATGGTCACGGGATGGGGGGAAGAAATAGGAGGTCATGGTAGGCAGAAGAATTTGGATGAGAAATAAGTTTTATTTGATAAATCTTGGAGCAACACATATGGGATAGGATGATGGTGATAGGGATGTATATTTAGGATAAAGGGGTGATAGCATGTATTAGGAAATTTTGTAAATAAATAGTGAGCACTACTTTTGATATAGCATCAGTTGTTATGCACCACAGTATGTGGAACCATGGTGATGAGGAATCTATGCATAAGACTTGACACTGCAAACAATAGGATAAACCCATGCATGCCGATGATAGTACAACCTTGTCTAGATGAATGAAGGAGATCCAAAGCATAAGCCCTTAGTACACAAAAGGTATGAGGAACCTTAGATGCAAAAGGGGAATTGTATGATGAAGCCAGCTCTATTATTCACAAGATATGAATACTATAGTGGAGTAATGAGAACCTCCCACAAACACATCATACAAAAGCAAATCCACATACCAAGATATAATGAGATCAAGGTAGCTTTGAAATAATATGAGAATAGGCCACAAGATAAAAATCAAAAACTAAAAGACCAACTGACCAAAACATACAACCATTATATCTCTTTCCAAAAATGGATGGAGGATTGGTGATTCTGCCCATTGTAGGAAGGATGCATCCATAAGATAGGAATCGATGGAAGATTAGGATAAACTAAAGGATAGGTAGGGGGATATAGACCATAAGCTGTGGTAAAGTCAATTTGATAGCTAATGATTTTTCGTGAAAGTGTTATACCTTGATAGTATTCTTAGCAAGTATATTGTATGTAGATCAAATGTGATCAACAAGCTTAGGAGAGTGGGACCATCCAAATGAGGTTGGATGGATGCATCTTATGTACCTTTATACTGGATACTTCCTTCATATTATAGACTACCTACATACCATGTATCCACAGGATCAAGGCACATCAAGATGTGAGTGATGATGATATGTAGTTCTGGCAAACTTGATGAAACAGGGATAGGGATAGGATCATGTAGATGGATGGGTTTGGTTTAGAGGATAGGATTGTCAATTTTCTAGATCATATGATGGTATAAAAACCATGATAGGGATGGCCAATAGTGCTCAAGGGGGTAGAAGTGTCACTTTTCAGACTGTACCATGTATTAAAACCACGATAGGGGTGAATGAGATAGATAAGGTGATTGGTTAGATGAAATGATGAGGGTGAACCGAGGTGCATAGTCGTGGGAGTGGGCAAGTGTTACTCTTTTACTAGACATAATAGAAAATGTGGAAGGAGGGCCAGGTGATAGGATGGTTAGGTGAAGGGTTGGGGTGTTACGGTGGGGGATAGAGCACTCAGACTATATTTAAACTATTAACAATCACAATTTGAAGGGTGATGGGATGGTTAAGGGTGTCGTGTGGTTAAAAGAGGTAGGGTAATTATGTGGGTGACATGGCAGTGTAAGACGTGATGTTTATGCAAAAACCATGAAAGGGACCATGGTCAAGTGAGGCTTAGGTGGGTGAAAGGAGGACAAGGCAACCAACTAGGTGAAGTGGCAGTGCATAGACGTGATGCTTATGCAAAAACTATGAAAGGAAACAGGGGATGGGGGGATTGAGGGAGGCTTAGGGGATAAGGGTGATAGGACAACCAACTAGGTGACATGGCAGTGCAAAGATGTGATATCCATGCAAAACCATGGAAGGAACCGAGTGATGGATAGATTAAAGGATGTGTAAGTATGATAAGCGTTATGGTAGGTGGGGATTCTTCTTTTTTGTTACTAGTTTCTTGTGTAACATATGTAGGGAGGGATAGATATTTTGGGAATGATGGATAATTGGATTTATGATTGGAAGCTCAAGTAGCGGGATTGTGTTGAAGCTCAGGTAATGGGATTTGCTAGATAATGGGTGAGGTGGATGGAACAGATGAAGTGATGTTTGAGAGGATGATTTGGGTAATGGATCCTACACATGACACCTGTAAACATGTTTTCATCATGGTACTTGTCCAAGGTTCCATGAGAAGTAGTTTTCACCATAGGATGGATTATTTATCTTTACTTTTTTTATTGTTTTGGATTTTTGACATTTTTTTTTTGTATTTTGACTTGGGGTATCCAGCAGGCTAACTATGAAACCGCTTTAGGTGGATGATGTTCATAGGTTTGTCAATCTCTTCTCCTTCAAGGGTAGAGAGGTGGTATGCTTCTAATCCATACTTAGCTATGATGACATATGGGGCCAACTAATTAGGCTCAAACTTCCCTTTCTTGTCATGTTTTGAGAGATTCCTTTGATTTTCTTTCAAGACCAAGTCTCCTACTACAAACTCTCTAGCATAGATTTTTTTGTTATAAGATCTGTGAAGCTAATTCTGGTATGCTTGGAGGTGATTTAGGGTGTTGAAGCACCATTCATCCAATATCTCTAACTCTTGGAGGCATGCAAAATGGTATTCTTCATCAATGATGAGGTTACACAGGGAAATGTGCAATGAGGGCAATTCGATCTCGATTGGTAGGATGGCTTCTGCTCCAAAGACAAGGGAGTATGGAGTGGTTCCTATATGAGTGCGGATGCTAGTGTGATAGGACCAAAGGATGGGATGGATATGGAGATGCCAATCACGACCAGTTTCATTGACAACTTTTGTGAGGATTTTGAGAAAGGTTTTATTAGTTGCCTCACCTTGGTTGTTACCTTGGGTATAGTATGGGGTGGACCAATGATGTTGAATGTGTAATTATTCACAAAGGGTGTGAATATCATGGTTTTTGAATGGCTTGCCATTATCTATGACAAGGGCAGATGGGATACCATAACGATAGATGATATGGTAAAGGATAAACTTAGTGATTTGATTTCCAGTGGTGAAAGTGAGAGGAATGGCTTCAATCCACTTAATGAAATATTCTGTGGTGGTGATGATGAATTTGTATCTATCGGAGGAGGGTGGATGGATTTTGCCCACAAGATCTAGGCCCCACTGAGAAAAGGGCCATGGTTTTGTAATGGGTTGCAATGCCTGAGAAGGAGCATGTATGAGATCTCCATGATGCTGACAGGGCTTACATTTCTTCACATACATGTGTCATGCTCCTTGGTAGGCCAATAATATCTTGTACGTAAGAGCTTCTTGGCTAGGATGATACTTCTTGTGTGAGCATCGCAGATACCTACATAGACTTCATGTAGTGCGAGGGAAGCTTCTTCCATGTTTAAACATTGTAAGAGAGTGCCATCATAGCTTCAGTGATAGAGGGTGTTAGTGAGAATAGTATAGTGAGAGGCTCAACGGATGAGTGATCGTTGTTGTTTAAGAGTGGAATTGGGAGGGAATGTCTAATTTTAGAGGTAGGTGTGTTGAGAAACAGTGTCTCAAAATTACTGGCATGTAAGGCTTTAGGTTATAGTGTATCGAGCTGACAGTTTAATTTCGTTGGGACCAATTTTCTAGTCCCCTTGATGGTCCGATAGCTCTTCTTGAGTTTGGCATTGTGTGTTATGTCGGCGGGAGATGGTCATGTTGTTGGGACTTTGGATGGCGTCTCCTCGACACCTGATGTAGGGAATGCTAATTACTGTAGACGTTTTTCATATAATTGGTGGGATTGTGCTATGTCGGAGGGAGTCTCTAAGAAGTCTCACCGATGTTCTGATTAGAAGTACTGACAATAGTGAGTGTCTGTGAAGACTATTTAGTTGGTGGAAGTTGAAGATTTCGCTAGGACATTGACAGGAGTCTCACCGAAGTCACGATATGGCAGTATCAATAGTGAACTATTGGTCAAGACATCATCGATGAGAGCATAGCATGTCTCTGAGACTTTGGAGTCACTCCCTTTGAAGTGTTGATAAGGGAAACTTAGTGACATGGAAGTTAATAGTGATGTGGATGCCATCTAGGCAGTGGGACCATGGTCAAAGTTTGGTAAATGAAGCATAGAGTCTCTTCGAAGTTCCAATAAGGGCAGTGAAAGTTATGTTTTGTGTAACTATTTGGTTTGACATGGAAGTTGAAGCGGTTGTTGTTCCTTGTAATGTTGGAATGCCGAATGCATTGAAACTATGGGTGGAGAGATCAAAGTGTGAATGTGACGAGACGAGAAGTTGCATTCACAAGCGGATTATGCTGCCAAATTTTCTCCAGATGGAATAGGATGTAAATCTCTGTGAAAAGGCTTAGAGCTTGCAATTGTATTGTACTAGTGTATACTTGGTTACTGAATAATACAATGGTTCTAATGCTTTTGGATTGTGGGGTTTTCTACCTATACAAGTTTTCCCCATGTAAATCTGTGTGTTCATATCTTCTATCCTTTCATTCTTTATGATTCTATTGTTGAATCTATTTAATGCTTGTTGATGAAACTAGTTAAAACTTGCATGAACTTTTCTTAGTAGGATTAATGGTGGGAAATGAACTATGTTTGATTTTGCTTTGTGGCATAGTTGTGCATGTTTTTGAGCCAATCGAAAGAAATTTAAAGATACCTAAGACACTACAATTCTCAGATGTTAGTTCTAAGATGAACTCATTTCCCTACAAGTGGTATCAGAGCCTTCTGCTGGGATTTGATTGTTCCTAGTGTTTCTGGTTCTAGGTTTCCTTCTGTGAAGATTTCTTAGCTTGGAAAGCTTGAGGAAATCAGAAGGAATTGGCTGATGATTGATCCTTTGGTGAGTGGAAGGTGATTGCTCATTTATTTCAGTTTCATGAGATAACATGTAGCTTGAAGGATGGTGAAGATGGAGAAACTGGAGTTGGTCATATTGAAATAATGTGGTCTGAGGCTCCTAGTAGACAGCAAAATAATCCTGATGCATGGGGTGGGATTCTTTGCTTTGTGATTGTGCTACAACAAAACTTTTATATTGGGTGTCTGTGTGAGAGGGTCCCTGGTGATATGGAGAAGCTTGTTTTGTTGTTCAACCATGGAGTAATGTGCTTATGCTAGGTATTTATTCTTGGTATTTGAGGGTATTATTTTTTGTTACCCTGATTGCATGTAGGCTATGAAGTTGATCAGTGGATGATCTAAAAGCTTCTACAATAGCCAAACTCTCTCGGATGCATGTGCATGTTGGTGGTTGTGGAGTTGGCCTACAAGTGGGCCTGGAGTTCCTGGACCTCTATTTCCTTTAAGGATGTTTTGTACCTGCATGGATCAAATTCATGTTCTTTGGATCTGAGGGTTTTATAGTTTTTCCTAAAAATCATTCTATGGTTATGCATATTCATGATATTCCATTGTTCTGGTTTAACTATTATGGTTGTATGCAAACTTTAGAGTCTACCAGATGTGAAGTGGGTGTGGATGCACATGGGTGTTGGATGTAACACAGTGGTTTTGCAAGTTTTACACGGTTACAAAAAAACTTATGGTTTGATGGAGCTGCTGGTAAGCTATTTTCTAGACCCTGGCTTTTGGGGTGTTACTAGATGAGATAGTTGCAGTATTACATGTATGCTTCATGCATGGTGTTGAGAAGGTGAGTTTCTTTCTCTGCATGGGAGTGCTGGTATGTGATAATTCATTCAGTATTTCTATGGTAATGCTTATGGATTCCTAGACTATGGTGCTTGAGTTGTAGACGTATTTGATAAATCGAATTTGTAAGTAATCTGGTGTTTAAGTCATGTAGTCTACATAGTTTTTTCTCCTTGAGATCTCAGTTTTGTAGTTTCCAATGCAATAGTAGGTTTGCATGTTATATTGACTAGATCTACAAGTTATGTAGATTTTGGATTAGCTACCCATTGGTTGCAGTGGGATAACTTGAAAGTGGATTGTCTATATCCACAAGATTGTTTTGGTGTTTATGCAGACTTGTTAGTTGGCCTTATCTATGGTCACTTGTGCATTGGTGTGGTTGCTTTGAGATGAGAGGATGGATGATGTTGAGTAACTGGATAGTCAGTGGTGGGGACCTGTAGCATGTGTATCATGATGTCATGAATAGATTAGATACATAGTTTTGTGTAAGCTTTTGATAGTGATGGTGTATTTCCTTAGTTTGGAGATCTTGGTGCCACTGGGATTTATTATCACATGGACATGTTAATGTGTGGACTTGGAGGATTTTTAGATTTGGAGATGTTTGGTCATGATGCTTGGAAAGCTTGGTTGTCATAGTTTAGTGGGAGCTTTAGCAATGACTACATATTCATCACTTGGTGATGGATGATCTTCTTTAGTGTTGAAGATGTTACTAGGAGGAGCTCTTAGATCCTATTGTTGCAGAGGGGTTCTTTTGCATTTGCAGGGGCACTATTTGAAGATATGTAACATATTGAATGCCATGAAACTCGTGGAGCCTTTTGGTTGAGGTGTTGGTGGTGCTTGATAGCATGGAATCTCCTAAGGGGGAATGGTAATGTCACAATGCTATACATGTGACTCGATACCACAGTTTAGTGGAAGTTGTTGGTAGTGATGTGAGTTCATCTTTTGATGGTGGATGATCTTCTACAGTGTTTAATGGTGTCGTGGATGGACTCTTGGTTTTTTACTTCTATGCAGTGAGGGTTCATCGGCATTGTTGGTTTCATTGATAGAGGATGGTTATATTCATGTGGCTTGAATAAGTTGACATCTTTGTCTGCCATGCAGGACTTCTTTAGTCTTTGGTTAAGGTATCATGTTATGTTGTCTGAGATCATGATGTCATGGTTATGGTCACGATTGATGATTGAATTATGATTTTGATCTTGGGTTGTTCTCTATGTTTTGGGTGCATAGGTTATGTGCTTGAAAACTTCATGATGGTGTAGTCTTGCATTTGGAGTTTAACATGATGGTGTAGTCTTGCATTTGGAGAATAAGGTGAGGTTGTAATTCTCTTAAGATGAGAGAAGTGTTGTTAAGATGGTTACCCTTGATGAGATTTCAACAGAGTGTCCAAGAAACCTACACCTTAGTTGGACATGAGTTCAATAGAGACCTGTGAGGAGATTGCTCTTGGAGGAGTCATGATGGCTTGTATATCCTGGAGGAGCATTCTCATTCCCACTGCTCTTGGTCTACTTAGAATTTTATTACTTAAGAGGTATTGCCCATTGTTTCTCTCAAGTGTTTTATGCTTTCTTTCATAGACATGGATCTTGAACTGCTAATAGATGATTCTGGAAGATTCGTTGTGAGTGATAGATAGCATGGTTATCTCCTTGGGATTGCTTTTTCATTTATGATGATTATAGTAGATGGTAGTGGGTTGTTTTCCTAAGATGGGAAATGGATTGGTTTGATCTTCTTTGGTTTGAGAGGCTTACATCCATGTTTGGTTAAATGATACATATGTTATGTTTGATCTTAGTAATTGGACGGTTGGGTGTTGTTATGGCTTTTCTTTTGGGGATTGTGAAGGAGATTATTCTTAACATAGTTGGCACTTAGATGTGTATGTAGGAGTATTTTCTATAGGTATATGATGTGCAAAGTTTTTCTCTTTGGTCTTGGTTATCTCCTTGATGTTCGATTTCACATTACATTGGTTTGAGGTTTTGTTGGAGGTATTATGATCACTAGCTTGTGGTCATGTGTTTTCACTTATGTTCTTGGGTGATGACATGGAGGTTCTGTTGTCTCTTTCCTTTGTTGGGTGTGGAGAACTTGGGAGAGTTATGGACTGGTGGTGAGAATTGTTCTTGTAGGTTATTTGTTTAGAGGTTTTGCATATCATTATGGATGGTTCCTTGGTACTACATGATGATGTTTTACACCTTCTATATGATGCTATTGGTAGACTTGGTATGCCTTAATATTTTTTCAGATTTGCATTACCCATACAGTGGGAGCTCTTAGATGTGTATGTCATTCTTTGGCAGGTTTGCACATGGAGTTTATGGCTACAGTTTATGGGTGTTGGAAACAAGGCAGATAACTGAGAGGGGGCTGAATCAGTTATCTCTATTATCTTAACTTTCTTTTCTTCTTTTATAATTTGTGCAGCATCAAAACATATAAGCATATATAATCATGAGAGCAAAAATAAAATCAACACACATAACACAAGGATTTTTACATGGAAAACCCTGTTAAGGGAAAAACCATGGGGTGACTAACCCAAGATTGTATTCTCTATTAAAAGAATAAGAAGTACAAAATGGCACTTGCCAATTAGGGCTCACTACCCGATCACACTGCTCACAAGAGGCACACTGCCTACAAGAGACTTACTGTCTACAGAACTTACAGAAGGTAACCAGGTGTTTGAACTGATGAGAGTCATCTACAAATGCTAGAGTTCAGTTCTAGTTAGGCATAATATACTTATCTAATGCACTTCATTCTTCCTCTGCTCTAGTGTTGCTGCTCTATCACATACCGGACTTGTATTGCTACTTCCACACTTATCTCTGCCTTTCTTTGAACTTTATTTTATCATATCTATACACACACAACACCTACATACTGGAATTCATCTGGTATATATATCCACATCAAAGATTTCAACAACTTTCTAGTCAGCAACTAGAATACTCAAGATATTTACAAGTTACTACTCTATCAGCTAAATTCATGCATGATTTGTGACGCATATCAAAACATAGACATAGAAGTCATCAATCATGTCGGCTAACCATTTATGATCCCTCAAATAGCTTGATCAACATCAATTACTCATCCGGATTGAAGTCTGATACTATGCTAGTTAGTTCTTCCTTAGTCTACTCTGCCTATCTGGAACCCAACACTCAGATGCTCATATCTTTTCCATGTTTTATCACTAGAGGCTCAATCTCTGGAATATAGTAGTCATGATACTCCTCTTGACTTGTCCAAGTCCGCAACTTGCTGAGTTACACCATCTGAGATATCCAGACTTGATTGTCGGACCTTGTTGCATGCTCTATTCTTGTTCACCAGACCAAAACAGTCTTCAATCTGACTTCCGATATAGGCATACTATGTGTTGCAGATGTGTGGGATAGACTTTGTTTCCATCAATGACAACACTCATGAAGCCACACAGTGTCTCTTGCCAACAATCTCCCCCTTTGGCATTGATGGCAACACTTAGTGAAAATGACTAAGTGTCGCAACAAACTCCCCCTTGGTTGATGCTCTGTCTTATGCATTGTTTTACTGGAGCTCCCCCTTAGCTGGATTCCACATTTTTCACTACTCCTCACTTCCCCTTTGACATCAATGGCAAAGGGCAGAATTCGGACACCAAAATTTGCAAAAATTAACCTATACATGGCCCATAAGGATATATACATGTTATACTTATGTATACTTAAGTATATCCGCAAAAGTGGTCTTCAACTACACAAACTTTGTGGCCCAGCTCTGCTTCATCCTATCCAAAATGGAGATGTGACCACTCAACAAAAATCCATATGCTTCTACCCTTCTTAGATCTACCGGATCACTAGTCTAGATTGTTGTCTGAGCATCTGTTAAGGCCTCATGCATTGCCTCTAACTTAGGGATAATTATCTCTCTGAGTTCACTCATCCTGTTTATTATAATCTTCTTTTCTTTGTCCAGCCTCTTTATTTCATTTATAATGACAATGGTCTAGCATTCTTGATTCATTAAGGATGTAGTGAGGGGATCAAAATTTTGAGATAAACTTGATAGTTTACCTTATTGCTCTTTCACCTTCTTTTCAATATCCTCTGTCACTTTGGGCCAAGATAGATAAAATTTGTACATGTCCCCACCATCTTTAAGAGCATTTTTAAGGCTCTTTATCCCAATATCTAGGGTCCTCCTATCATTAGTAATGAGTCCCTGTACTTCAATGAATCTTTTTCCCAAAAACTCTTTCTAGACCTTTTCTTCTACCGATTTCTCTAAAGAATCAAAATGAGTGCTAACAGAGTTTACCAGAGATTTCAAATTATAGGATGGAGAGGCCAAAGGATCCTTTTGAAAAGATGGCATGATCTTCTCCAGCATATTGGATGCAATCTCTAATAGCTCACAGTCTTCGATGTGAGACTTCAGAAGTTTTTCTTTTGCCTTGGCTTGAGTAAAAGTTGTTATTTTCATTGTCTGGACCGGAGAGAGAGAATCAAAATTTAGTGGTCCTTGAAATAGCTTAGGTTCATCTATCTCCATCATCTCTTTGTTCAAGAAATTCTTCACTGCCTCTGCAGTGTCTCTTGCCAGAGACTGAGTCTTCTTTTCTTTTGGAATATCATAACTATCATCAAGGGTCTTCTCTATTTGTTCTTCTTTTCCCTTTACCTCCTCTTCTTGACTCACTTTTTCTTCTTTTCTTCCTCCTCCTTCAATTTCAAAATCTAGAATGTCTGTAGTGGGATCCGGAGGAGAGATGTTACCTGTATTTACTGCTTCATGAACTTCCTCTTATGGAATAGAGGAATCCAAGTCCTTAGTCTTCTCTTCACTTATCTCTTTTGACCTTTCTACATTTTTATCAGAAGATTCTTCATTAGCAACATTTAATCCTTCAACATCCATGGTGGAAGGTTCTTCATCTGTTTCCTCTACAATAGGAAGATTGAATCTTTTGAAGGCATTCCAGAGGATGTCTTTTGTCTCTCTTGCTACTTAGTTAGTTTCTCTGAGCATAAGTTTACTCATTCTTGCTTTGCTTTAGAATTCATCCTTGCAGTCCTTAAAGATCATGTTCATTTTCTTTGGAGTAATAGAAGGATAGAGCTGAATTGCTATCTGTTCTTGGATCTCTAAGTCTTTTGCCTTTGCATTCTCTTTTCTAAGTTCAAGTACATTCTCTAGACTTTTGGGAATTAATGAAATGATTTCAATGAATGCTTTATTATAAATATTTAGGTACCTGACTGTAGCTTCTTCCAAGATCCTTTTGTTAGTATCACTATATTCATCATAGAATTTTGTTACTGGTTGCATATTCCCATCAACAGTGACTGCCTTGATGATATCATCAATGGAAAGAGTGGCCTTTTCAACAAATTCTTCTGCCTTTTCTTCTTTGTTTTTACCAGCAGAGGATTCCCTAGATGTTTTCTTCTTCTTCATTTTCTTAACTTCCTCATCAGACTCTGTTTCTTCATCATCCTTGCGACTTGTGTAAGACCTTGTGGCTTTGGTTTTCATTCTATTTTCTCCTTTTCTAGATGTCTTGACTTCCGGTTTGGTGGCTCTTGAACTCTTAGGAGTGGCAGGTGCAGAGCTCTTGGAGGATCTAGTCCGGGAGGAGGCTTGTATTGGAACACTTCCTTTCTCAACTTCTTGTTTCTCTTTCTTAGCTCTTTTAACTTTCTCTCTGTTTGCATCTACTACCTCCTTTGATATGCCATATCTTTTGGCAATTTCCTCAACTTCCCTTCTAACTTTCCTCTTAATCTCCGATTGTCTTAGCTCAACATGTATTTTTATACTTAATTCTTGAAAGGTTCCAAACCTTTCTGCCTCAGGGTCCTTAGGCTGACTTAACAAGTGTTGAATATGTAGCTCCAATATTTTATCATTGACCTCGTATCCCATTGGCATTATCCAAACTATTCTGGGCTCAACTACCTCCATTAGGCATTGATCGGTATCTACCATAAAACACAATGTATCCTTGTATTTCTCAACTATGGATTGAGGTATCCTCTCTCTAGCTTGCATCATACTTTGGAAGTTCTTAAAGTAACCCCAGAGTGTTGTGCTTTGAGCTTTAGCATCACCAAGTCCATACATATAGTCCCTAATCTGTATTGCAACCAATTTGTCATTTTGCCAAACCCAACCACTTGATCCGCGTAGTTCATTCATGTAGTAGAAGAATAGACACAGTATTAAACAACCATACTTGAAGGAGTTCTTCTTATCCTTCTTGATCTTCTGTAAGTTTTCTAACAGTTGGTTTAAAAGAAGATCACATAGGTCATAGTCTGCATTTTCCCTCAACATGTGA
The DNA here is from genome assembly GCA_027924645.1 of Cunninghamia lanceolata. NCBI lineage: Eukaryota > Viridiplantae > Streptophyta > Pinopsida > Cupressales > Cupressaceae > Cunninghamia > Cunninghamia lanceolata. The sequence continues at coordinate 15,566,680 of BSBN01001121.1, read as the reverse complement.
TATGCTGTATATATTGCAGTCCTAGACATAGAATTCTCCCTACTAGAATGATAGATCTTATACCCAATTATCATTGAGGCAAATTTAACATCTCGATTAGTGATGTCATCTATGGTCATTGCTCTCTTGTCAAAATTAGATCTGGTAACTTCAGTAACTGTCTGGTTCTTGACAGATTTGAGTGCAGGTAACCCACCGGATGAGTGTACTCCAATTACTACCCTAATGGCATCTTTTGTTATCTTGAAGGGATTCATTAACCACATGAAATTATCATGTATTCTACTAAGGACATATCGGACCCAATCATCTTCTGCAGAATAGGGAAAGTGGATGCAATGTCCGAAGTGCTTATCTCGGAGGGCCTTGTATTGAGGTTTGAGTTCAAAACTTTCATCTATTAACTATTTATGGTAGATGTCCATCAACTTAGATTTGCCAAATTACTCAATGTTGGCGTGGATGTAGACCCTAACATCTTCTACGTGCAATACCCCATGCAGAATGCTAGAAAAGGCGCCTAAAGGATCAACTTCTAGGGGGTGTTTCTTGAATTTTGGGCATGGCCTATCAGTGATCTTAACAACCATTGGAGTAGCCATTTTTGCAAAAGATTCAAAGAGAGATATTCAGAATGGAAGTATCTTTTTACGCTTTAGGGTTCGAAATAAGAGTCAGAACAAATCGCCTGTTGAATTAGATTTTGCAATTGATCTTTGAGAGAGTTGTAGAAAGTTGATGCAGAGCTCTTCTTTTCTTCTTCTTGAATGCAAATGTGCAAATGATGAGTGAAAGAACCCTTTTATTCTTTCGCAAACCCTAATTTCCTTTTGCAATAAATGCACAGTTTAAGTTATCCGGTTGCCCTGTTCTAAGAGAGATCTTTTCGAATCACTGTGTTGCACTTTCATTTTCAGTGAGGATTGACAATGTGTCTTCTTTTCTCCAATCATGCCATGGATCCGTACATAAAAGTATTTCAATTTTGAATCATACTGGATCTATCTGTGAAAATCCTACTTTACCGAATGGTTATCAAACCAGATCAATCTTGGATGATTAAACTCTTGCAAAACTCCATGCGGATCTTTCATATTTTAACTGAGGGTTATTTAGATATTTTTCTGAGAACCCTTTAATCCACAACATTCCATGTGCCAAATTTAGGCACCAATTGACTGGCTGGGGGAATTTATTTTTCTTTGTGACTCCCCCTAAGCTAGAGCTCATCTGTTTAGTTTCTGAAAGGAATATCAACACCAGATTCTAGTGCGGATCCATCCCCAACATTTTCTGTACTCTTCTTCACCCAAGTCTTCCTCATCTCCCTTTGAACTTCATTCGCATTCACTTTTCCTTTTCCCTTATCTTGTTTTTGATTATGATGCACCAGACCCTTTTTATCCTAATTTTTACTTCTGCAGAATTTGGCAATGTGACTGGATCTATTGCAATTGTAACAAACAACATTTCTTTGCATATTTGACTGATATCCTCTTAATCTGCATTGATTAGCCATATGTCCCATTCTATTTCATGCAAAGCATCTACCATTGAATGAATTGTTTATTTGCATATTTCTACATTCATGAGATTTGTGACCATACCTTTTGCAGTTGAAACATTGTCCAGAGAAGGATGGATTAGTCTGATTCATTCTCCTTTTGCACTGAGTTGCTTTATGACTGAAGTTGTTGCAATTAAAGCAGTATCCATTGAAGGATGGATATCTTTAAGCATTTGGTTGCCTTACTGGAGGTCTTCTAGGCCTGTTTCTTTGATTTCTTGATCCAAAGTTCTTCTGACCGGATTTGGAACTTTCACTTTTCTCATATCCCAAGCCACACTTGTCATCTACCCTCTTTTTGCTTTCAAGAAGAACTTCAAGTTGAGCTGAGCTTATCTTGAATTTCTCTTTGTATTCATTTTTTGTTTGAAGATCTTGTTTAAGAGTGTCTATCTGATTCTCAAGTTGTTCTTCATTATCTCTAGCTTCTTCAAGATCAGATTCAAGATGCCTGATTATTCTATCTATTTTGTGGTAGTCCTCTGTCTTCTCCTTGAGGGATTGTTTTAGATTATCTTCAATCTTCCTTTTCTTTTTAATTTCTTGGGTGAATCTCATAACCCCTGATTCCATCTCATGCCTTACCATAATGACCTCTTTTGATAGCTTCTCACATAGCTTGTTTTTCTCATTCAGATCTTCATTAGTATCATTGGCTTCACTTTGACTTGCTAATTTTTGAAGTAAGTTCCTTTCTCTTTTTCACAGAGATACTCAATTTTTCTTTTAGCTCATTTATGAAATCATCAGCTTGTTTGAGTCTTTCTCTCAAGTTATTGACTTCAGAGTGAGATTGGTCAAGATCATCTAGGGTAGACTGAAGTTATTCCTTCATACCATACATATCCATTGAGATTCCCAGATCTTCCTCAAGATGTTAGGCTCTATTTAGAGGAACTTAGCTTTGATACTAATTGTTGGAAACAAAGCAGAAAACTGAGAGGGGGGTGAATCAGTTATCTCTATTATCTTAACTTTATTTTCTTCTTTTGTAATTTGTGCAACATCAAAACATATAAGCATATATAATCATGAGAGAAGAAATAAAATCAACACACATAACACAAGGATTTTTATGTGGAAAACCTTGTTAAGGGAAAAACCACGGGGTGACTAACCCAAGATTGTATTCTTTGTTAAAAGAATAAGAAGTACAAAATGGCACTTACCAATCAGGGCTCACTGCTCGAGCACACTACCTACAAGAGACTCGCTGTCTACAGAACTTACAAAAGGTAACCAGGTGTTTGAACTGATGAGAGGCATCTACAAATGCTAGAGTTCAGTTTCGGTTAGGCACAATATACTGATCTAATGCACTTCATTCTTCCTCTGCTCTAGTGTTGCTACTCTGTCACATACTGAACTTGAATTGCTACTTCCACACTTATCTCTACCTTTCTTCGCACTTTATTTTATCATATTTGTACACACACAACACCTACATACTAGAATTCATCTGGTATATATATCTGCATCAAGGATTTTAACAACTTTCTAGTCGGCAACTAGAATACTCAAGATATTTACAAGTTACTACTATGTTAGCTGAATTCATGCATGATTTGTGATGCGTATCAAAACATAGACATAGAAGTCATCAATCATGTCGGCTAACCATGTATGATCCTTCAAATAGCTTGATCAACATCAATTACTCATCTGGATTGAAGTCTAATACTCTGTCGGTCAATTCTTCCTCAATCTGCTCTACCTATCTAGAACCCAACACTCAGATGCTCATATCTTTTCCATGTTTTATCACCGAAGGCTCAATCTCTGGAATATAGTAGTCATGATACTCCTCTTGACTTGTCCAATTCTGCAACTTGCTGAGTTACACCATCTGAGAGATCCGGACCTGATTGTCAGACCTTGTTGCATGCTTTGTTCTTATTCACCGAACCAAAATAGTCTTCAATTTGACTTTCGGGATAGGCATACTATGTGCTGCGGATGTGTGGGATAGACTTTGTTGCCATCAATGACAACACTCATGAAGCCACATAGTGTCTCTTGCCAACAATGGGTGTATATGTTTATGACATGAGTTTACTATGTTCTTTGATACCTTTGAGGTATAGATAGATTAGATGGATTAGCACTTTCTATTTGTGCTATTTTTAGTCGCATGGGTTTTGTTTAGTTGGATGGGAGTAGTCAGTTTTTTGGTTGTTGTTCTAGATGATGTTCTATCTTGTTTTCTGGAGGATGACTTCATGGTTGTGTTTAGGTTGAAGCTTTAAAGTTGATGTTGATTGTTGCTTCTGTAAAGCTTGTGAGCATAGTGAAATGGAGGCAATATGTTGTATCCTATGTTGTCAGTTGGATTTGTTGCAGGTGTCTTGGTTTAGACTATTGTAGATACACCATGGCACATTCCTTTCCTATGGAGGATGGTTGGAATCATTGTTTGAGATGGTGGACATCTTGAATGTTACTACAATGACTTCGAGCATTGATTGGTAGCCAGTACATTCTTCATCAAGTGGGAGAATATTGAGAAATAGTGCCTCAAATTTACTGGCATGTAAGGCTTCAGGTTATAATGTATCAGGCTGATAGTTTAATTTCGTTGGGACCAAGTTTCTAGTCCTCTCGATGGTCTGATAGCTCTTCTTGAGTTTGGCATTGTGTGTTCTATTGGTGGGAGATGGTCATGTCATTGGGACTTTGGATGGTGTCTCCTCAACACCTAATGTAGGGAATGTTAATAATTGTAGACGTTTGTCATATAATTGTCAGGACTATGCTATGTTAGAGAGAGTCTCTAAGAAGTCTCACCGATGTTCTAATTAGAAGTGTTGACAACAGTGAACGTATGTGAAGACATTTTAGTTAGTGGGAGTTGAAGACTTTGCCAGGACATTGACAAGAGTCTTGCCGAAGTCACAATATGACAGTATCAATAGTGAACGGTTGGTCAAGACTTCATCAATGAGAACATAGCATGTCATTGAGACTTTGGAGTCACTCCCTTCGAAGTGCCGATAAGGCAAACTCAGTGACATGGAAGTTGACGGTGATGTGGATGCCACCTAGGTAGTGGTACTATGGTCAAAGTTTGGTAAACAAAGCATGGTGTCTCTTCAAAGTTCCAATAAGGGCAGTGACAGTTATGTTTTGTGTAACTATTTGGTTCAACATAGAAGTTGAAGTGGTTGTTCTTCCTTGTAATACTGTAATGTTGAATGCATTGAAACTGTGGGTGGAGAGATCGGAGTGTGAATGTGATGAGATGAGAAGTTGCATTCAAAAGGGGATTATGCTGCCAGATTTTCTCCAAATGGAATAGGATGTACATCTCTATGAAAAGGCTTAGAGCCTGCAATTGTATTGTACCAGTGTATACTTGGTTACTGAATAATACAATGGGTCTAATGCTTTTGGAGTGTGGGGTTTTTTTACCCATAAGGGTTTTCCCCATGTAAATCTATGTGTTCATATCTTTTATCCTTTCATGCTTTATGATTTTGTTGTTGAATCTATTTAATGCTTGTTGATGAAACTGGGTAAAATTTGCATGAACTTTTCTCAATAGGATTAATGGTGGGAAATGAACTATGTATGATTTCACTTTGTGGCATAGTTGCGCATGTTTTTGAGGCAATCTAAAAAAATTTAAATCTACCAAAGACACTATTGTTCTCAGATGTTCGTTATGAGATGAACTCATTTCCCTACAAGGTGTAGATGTCATGTTACCAAGGATTTTCAAGACCAACAATCTCACATATGAATTCTAACTTGGTGACATGATATGCTGGCATAAGGAGTTGCTCCACAATAAACTCACACTGGTGACTATAATGAGGCATATCCAAAAGGGAACCAATAGTGGCCATGGTGTCGACTGCTTTGTTATGAGGACGGGGTACCTGTTCAAACTCGATGTAGGTGAAGAACAACTTGTATTCATCAACCATTTTCTTGTAGGGTACGAGTTTGTCATCTTTAGTGAGGTATTCACCATCAACCTATTTGATAACCAATCGAGAGTCACCATAGACCTGTAGCTATTGAATGTTCTATTGAAGTGTTGTTTTGAGACCAATGATCAAGGATTCATACTTAGCCACATTGTTTGTGCATGGGAAGGCAAGCCTATATGCCTTGGGAATGTAGTTGCCTTGCGGTGTTACCAATAGTATTCCTGCCCCTAAACCGTGATTGGTGAAGTATCCATCAACATATAATTTCCAGTTTGTTGATTCTATCATAGTCAAGATGGATTCATCCGGGAAATCAATAGAAAGTGGTTGATGATCTATGAGGGGTGTTTCAGCCAATTGATCTGCGAAAACTTGTCCTTTGATTACCCTTCAGTTAACATATTCAATGTCAAACTCACATAGTAACATTACTCATTTTACCATTCTTCCTATGAGTGAGGTCCTAGAAAGCAAGTATTTGAGAGGGTTAACTTTAGAGATGAGCTTGATAGAATGACTTAGCATGTAGTGTCGAGTAACTTTTGGGAACAAAAAATGAGAGGGAGACATGCTCATTCCATGGGTGTGTAGTTTAGCTCATAGCCAACAAGGGTCCTGTTGATGTAGTATATAGCCCTCTCTGGGCAGGTGGCATCATTTTGTGCTAAAGTGCCCCCAATGTTACTAAAGTCATTGATATGTACAATAGTAGGGGTTTTCTAGGGATAGGAGCCATTAGGATTGGCGGTGAAGCTAGATATTTTTTGATGCGATCGAATACTGGTTGGCAATTTTGGTCCCATTTGAAATGTACATCTTTTCGAAGAAAATGGGCGTAGGGTTGACATTTATCTGCAAGTTGGGCAATGAATCTGTGAATAGCCTAAAGCTTGCCTTGGAGACTATGGAGTTGTTTGAGAGTCTTAGGTGGTGGCATTTATGTTATAGCAGTGACTTTAGTGGGATCCACCTCAATACCTTTGCAAGAAACAATGAATCCCAAGAGTTTTCCTAATGTGAAACCAAAGACACATTTCTTGGGATTAAGATGAAGTTTGTATTCCCTAAGGCGTTAAATTATTTGTTGTAGAATATGAGGGTGCTCTTCTCTTGTTTTTGATTTCACAAGGAGATCATCTACATAGTCCATGATTTTATGTAGCATGTCATGAAAAATAATAGTCATGGATCGTTGATATGTAGCTCCAACATTTGTCAGACCAAAGGGCATGACTTGCCAGCAATAGGTACCCTAGAAGGACAAGTGAAAGCTATTTTATTTTGATCTTTAGGGGCAATTTTGATTTGGTTGTACCTAGAGAAACCATCCATGAGGGAGAGCATCCCACGACCATTTTTTGAGATCCACAAGATATGTCACTCCCACTTGAATAGTTTCTAGGTTGTATACAAGTGTTTGGCATGTCTTCAATTGTTTTATACCCGTGCAAGCCATTTGTAATCCATGAAGGCTAACAACCTCTTGCATCTGATTCTGAGTCAGTCCAATCAGCCATTGTGTTTGATGTTTGCAAATCTTGCCAAAAATCTCCAACCAAACACATCCTAAAACAAATCAATCCATATCAACGCATAATTTTCACAAATCGACACCTAGCCTCTGTCTATTAGCGCTTAGATCGTTTGTATTAGCACTCAGGATGGATCTAGCAAATCATCCCACTGACACCTAATCAATGCCTATCCATCCTATATGAGCGCCTAGTCAGACCTTGGTTCTCCACCTATCATCTACCATCATTCAGCACCTAGTCAACCTCTGTTAGTGCCTAGCATGTCATTTTAGATCTTAGTCACATAAATCCACGTGCCAAAAATTTCTACAATGGAAGTGGAATTCACTAAGGTGAGCTAACAATCCAAATTAACCCTCCATCCCAAGTCCAAGGGACCTCAAGATTGGACTAATTAGTAATGCAGCCCTAATTAACTATTTGCACCCTATCTAAATACACTAGTAGTGATATGTCCTAAGAGATGATATGCTATGCTATGCTGAATTATGAAATTATCCTAATTGCTTGATTGTGAGTGCTCAAACTAGCATAATTTCCTTGCATACAAATTGCTTATGGAAAATGGAGGGGAAGAGCTCAATTTATAGATTTTTGGGGATGGAAATGGAGGGTTAGGATTGAATTGAAGGATCAAGGGCTAAGATTGCTTGAGGATCCTCAAGTAAGAAGAATTGGACAAATGGCATGATGAGGTTGGATGATATAATTTCTCCAAGATTCAAGGGATGATCAATGGATGAGATTGAAGGGTTGAATGGATGGATGCTAAGATTGGGTAGGTGTATAACATGTAAGGCCTCATTTATGTAAAGGCATAGCTTGGATTTTGTGAGGAATTAAAAAATATGAGGGGAGGACAAGTGGAATTTAAAATTGAGTGAATAGTGGAAGAATAGTGCATGAATAGTGACACTTGGAGTGGGGTAGAAGAAATATGACAAATGTACACTTTTATGGAAGATTTGTCTATGCTTCCAAAGTACCACTTGTCATATACATGCATGCACTTTGAATGACAAGTGGACTTTTAGAAACATGGGGAGTTGTAATTGAGAATTAATTAAAACTAATTCATGTGCACATGGTTTAGAAGAAAATAATGATGATTACCAAAAGTAATCAAAAGTGGATAAAATAGGGAATTAAATAAATATGGATATTTATTTAAATTTTGGGAATAGGATGTGAACTATAGTTGTCAAAATATTTAATTTTGAACTATAGTAGAGGAAATTTAATTTTTGGTGAAGGGGAAAAGACAGAGAAAATATTAATTAAATAATTAGAAATTATTTAATTAATATGTGTATTGGATAAAATGATGTGTATGGTCGGGTTTGGAATGTGGAAAATGGATGAAATTGGTTGACCATTTTAAGGTGTCTACATAATGCTAGTCTATGATGCTTCATTTTCTATCAACATTTCCCATAAGCCACCTAGCAAACAATAGACTTTTCTAGCTCTAGTGACCTATGGAAGATTTTCAGCATGGTTCTAGCAAACAATGGATATTGCTAGCTCTAGAACCATACCCTTCTATTTCTTTCTTCTCTCTGTGTTTGCATTAGATTAATGTGCATTAGACCATATTATTTTTTGTTTGCAACAATTTTGACAACTAATATTTGGTCTAATCCTCATTTTTATCAGCTTTATATTTATATGCATGTATGCATATGTATTTGATATTTGTTCCATGTGTAGATTTTTTGGCCTAACATTGTGGTTTTACAAAATCCTAAGTTGGGGCTAAAGTGGGGGCTAAAAGTAGTGTCATAAATTGTGTTCACTCACAATTTCATGCTCTATTTGGTACTCACTCTAGTGCCTGCTCCCTTTGAGTGCTTTCCAAATACTGCTTTGACCATTTCTTCCTGCTATACCTTAAAACTATATAAATGGCTTAGCCTTGGCAGTGTCTTAAGTAATCTGGAGCTTTTTATAACTGAAGTTGCAAGGACCCAAGTGCTAAGCATAGATGTTTTATCCACACACTGGAGTCTTAATAGCATTTTCTAGTTTGTCAAACATTTTTAGAAGGTGCATTTTTTCTTGTGTGGCACTCTGAGCTTTTCCTAATGCTTATCCATGCCCAAATGACTCTTGTCCTAGTTTTTTGATCTCTCTCCTCTTTTATAGAACCTTGCCACTTTGTCAGTCAAATGGTCAAATCTTTTATGTAGTGAAGCTCTACTAAAATTATCATTGAACTATCATCTTGCTTGTATCTTTATTATTGCATGATCCTCTTTCATTGTAGGTTATTGATAGTAGTTTATTGATGTGATTTACCCATGTACTTTATGCCATTCAAGAAGTTCTCATTCAAGATTATTATCCTCTGGAACAAATCTCATCTTGTTCCCTTATGTGATAGTCTTCCAACAAGACTCTTGTAATCTCTTTTCCAACTCTTTATCTTTTTTATTTAGATTTATATTTATACTATCATTTAATCTTGTTTCTTTATTGCAATATTGTTTGTCACTTCTTGCCACAATCCTAAACACACTTATAATTTAGAGCACGCACTATTTTATCTATTTGTCAATCTGGTTATCATTGAGGTGGGAACACCAAAGACAGGGTTTGATTGAGGAAAACCTCTATACAACCCAACCCTTTTCTCTTGGTTGTGATTGTAGGTTGCATGAGGGAAGGCTTTGAATGCATGAATGTTTGTGCTCCCTTTTTCCCTTCCTCATCAATTGTATTATTTCATTATTATCACATCATTCTTATTTATTCGCTTTATCTATCAATTGTTATGCACTAATAATTGTGTTTGATGACAACAGGGATTTGTCAAAATCTATACAGGCCCAAATAGATAAGGGTTTCTAGCTTTTGACTTCATATGGACTACAACACCTAGCATAGACATCTGCACCTCGCACTCTATACTCATTTCTGTTAATTATTGTCTATATCTCCACATTTCCTTTGTTTTCTTTAAGTTTTAGTTAGTCTTAGTCAATATTGTTTAATCATTCAATTCCAAAAAGGACATAGCTTGGGTAGTCTTATTCTTCTTGATTAGATAGTAGTAAGACAAAACACCTTCAGTGGCTAGTGTCTTAATGTTCAATAGGAATTGGTTTTGATTAAAGATAGTTTAGTTATGACCTCTTCTTCTATTAAACAACTACCAAGTTTGAAAGGAATCACAAAAGTCAGATCATTGAAAAATAAAGGAAAAACAAATCACCGGAAACATTTTTAAGAAGTGCCAACAAAAAATTAGTTTCCAAGATTGGAATTTAGTTCGCAAGGAACAAAATCACCTAAGTCTATTTATGGGTCAACTCTTGATTGAAGTCTATAAAAAGAAAATGAAACAAGATCACTGAGAAGATAGTCACCACCAAAGTCATTAAAAGTCAAACATGTTAGCAAAAGAGGACAAATCATAGCCAACAAAGAAAATATGTTTTTTGTTGAAGCTAGATTGTGCAAGGTTGAAAGGAGATTAGAAGTTGAAATTCTTTGCTGAATATGAAAGGAGAAGAAGCCATCAAATAATAGAAGTTGCTATCAAAGAAGTCTGCAGACTTACAACTATTAAACAAATTGAAGGAAGTTAGATCATTGAAATAAGGATATTGTTGAATTTGAAGACAAAGAAGAATTTGCTAGATGGCAATTAGTAGCATTTGTGAAGTCAGTTAGATAAGTCTGAAGACATCACAGAAAAAGGAGGAAGGCACATGAAGCCATTGAAAACAATAGCAGTATTGCTGAAGTAGAATGAATCACAAGTGCAACAACATGAGGTGACTTGAATTGTTTTTATTTGGGAAAAAATTGGTAAAAGAGTGAAAAACAAAAATGAAAGTTTAATGGTTGAAAATGATATTTTGGAAGAACTCATGAAGGTTAATGAAGAACTAGTGAAAGTTAATGTAAGAAAAATATAGAATTAGAAGAAAGATTGAAATGATTTTATAAGGTTAAAAAGAAAAATGAGGAATCAGAAGAAAAATTGAAATGGTTTGATAAGGTTAAAAAGAAGAATGAAGATTTGGAAGAAAAACTACAAGGTCAGAAAAGAAAAATAGTTCATAGAAGGATGAAATATTAAGATTGAAAGAACATAATAATCAGTTAGATCAATCACTTGCAACATGCATAAAATAAAATAAGTGTCTAAGGTATAAGCCTTCATTATGTGATCATTTGTATGATGTTCTAAGAGCACCAGATGCTTTGCTTAATATATTTTCTTTAAAAAATGAGTGTAAGGTTGAAGATAACAAGGGGTTTGAATCTGCAAATCTTGCTACTTGTGAAGATAATGACAAAGGATGTTCTCTAAAGAATATTGATTTCAAGATGATGAAAATAATGGGTTATGAAAGAAAAGGTTTGGGAAAGTATGGAGAAGGAATTAGAGAGCCTATTGAACCTAGAGTAAGGCTAAAGACTGAAGGTCTTGCATATGTTAAAAAAAGAAAAAATAAATGATGTTACAGGTAATATAGGTATGAACAAGTTAGTTCAAGAAATGCATTGTTCTCATTGTCATAGGCAAGGACATAAGAAGGAAGTTACATGTTGGGATTTTTATCCTTGTAGTATTTGTGGCCATTAAAAATAGCATCTTCCTTTGATGTGAATGAAGTATAAAATTGGTATTGAGTGGTTGACTATTAAATCGGAGTGGTTGGCAAATAGCATCTTCCTTTGATTTCGTTAACTTATAAAACACAAATTTATGTTGGCAAATGCCGTACCACTTTAATGTGCTTCCATTCTTGTAAACCTGATTATCTCCCGCCTCCTGTGAGAACACCCTAGAATTTCACGATGTGCAACATGTTTTTTATTTCTTTATCTATTTAGATCCTTTTCTACAACTACCTAAAAGAGATGGGGCCAAAAAAAAATTGTTGAAATTCCAAGCCCATCTGAGAGTGTTGTTTTGGCCATTAATGAGTGTTTTTTCGACCTTAAATAAATGCATATTCAAGAAAAAAACACCATTAAACATAGTTATTTAATTCTATATCAGTGCATTCACCATTAAATATAGTTATTTAAAATCGAATAGCGTTTAAGATAATGGAGTACATTTTATTTTATTTTCTATAAAAGTGTCACACACCAGAGCCTAATGGCAATCCGATAAGTTCTACTAGCTCAAAACTAATTTGGGTTTCATGTTGAATTGAATCTTTCTGATAATCCAACTTGGAAACAACATGGAAATTGAAGATCTCGTATAACATTTTAAACTTTTGACTGTTAAATTCCACAACTTCTAGAAGCTTGCTGTAAATATATAAATATATAAGTAGGTAAATCATCTACCCAACTAAACAACATTATGTACCTGCAATTGTATCACAAACACGTTAGTTAAAAGTTCTTAGTGGCTGATTTGCTGAAATGCCTTCAAGTCTAAAATATGTAAACAGTGAACAGCAATTGCCATTGTTTATAACCAATTCTTACAGCAAGATTATAAACAAGTTTCAAAGAAAATAAGAAATGTTTCTTACTTTATTGATGCATCAGCTCCTTAATAATGAGGAGGAGGCGGAGAAGTGTACTAGTACATTGTTGGAGGAGGTGGAGATGTGTACTTGTAGATGGGAGGGGGAGGTGGTGGAGATTTTGTAGGGGGTGGGGGAGATTTGTAAAGGTATGGAGGAGGAGGAGGAGGAGGACAACCAGAAGTTGATGGTGGAGGTGATGGGGATGGTGGTGGGGGAGACTTGTAGTGATATGGAGGGGGAGTGGATGGAGAAGGTGGTGGGGGAGATGGAGATGGAGGGGGAGGAGATTTATAGTGGTAGGGAGGTGGTGGAGAAGGAGATGGTGGTGGGGGAGACTTGTAGTGATATGGAGGTGGAGAGGATGGAGAAGGTGGTGGGGGAGATGGAGAGGGTGGAGGAGGAGATTTATAGTGATAGGGAGGTGGTGGAGAAGGAGATGGTGGTGGGGGAGACTTCTTGTGATGTGGAGGTGGAGGGGACAGAGAGGGAGGAGGAGGAGATTTATAATGGTAGGGAGGTGGTGGAGAAGGATATGGTGGTGGGGGAGACTTGTAGTGATATGGAGGTGGAGCCGATGAAGAATGTGATGGGGCAGACTTGTTGTGATATGGAGGTGGAGGGGATGGAGAAGGTGGTGGGGGAGACTTGTAGTGATATGGAGGTGGAGGGGATGGAGAAGGTGGTGGGGGAGATGGAGAGGGTGGAGGAGGAGATTTATAATGATAGGGAGGTGGTGGAGAAGGAGATGGTGGTGGGGGAGACTTCTTGTGATATGGAGGTGGAGGGGATGGAGAGGGAGGAGGAGGAGATTTATAATGGTAGGGAGGTGGTGGAGAAGGAGATGGTGGGGGGGAGACTTGTAGTGATATGGAGGTGGAGGCGATGAAGAATGTGATGGGGTAGACTTGTTGTGATATGGAGGGGGAGGGGATGGAGAAGGTGGTGGCGGAGATGGAGAGGGTGGAGGAGGAGATTTATAATGATAGGGAGGTGGTGGTGGGGGAGACTTCTTGTCATATGGAGGTGGAGGGGATGGAGAGGGAGGAGGAGGAGATTTATAATGGTAGGGAGGTGGTGGAGAAGGAGATGGCGGTGGAGGAGACTTGTAGTGATATGGTAGTGGAGGAGATGGGGAAGGTGGGGGCGGAGATGGTGGAGGGGGAGAGGGAGGGGGAGGAGATTTATAGTGATAGGGAGGTGGTGGAGAAGAAGAGGCTGGAGGAGGACAAAGAGAGGAAGGTGGTGGAGAAGGAGATGGTGAAGGAGGAGACTTATATAAATACCGAGGAGGAGGGGATTTCTGATTTGCTTGAGCAACAGAGGCCAAGAAACAAAACAATGAGAGAATGAGGAACGCCATGGGAGAATTCTGCTCCATTGTTTGGCCGGAAGCCATGATGAATGGAACGTAAGCTTCCTCTTTATATAGTGCAAGATCAGTGCCCCTCTCGTTCAAGTGGGCCTCGATTTAGTACCGGCATGAATCCGTTTTTTCCTCATAAGAGTCTGTTGTATTGATTCAAACTTGTTAGCTGGATTGCCTTACTATGTAAAGCAATTTTTTATCTTTCTTCCAGGATTTTAGATATACTGTAATTACATAAGAGTTAAGTAGGCGTTGATTTATTTGTTCAAAACCAGTCACGCTAAATATGTATTTAATACATCTCAATCTGACTACATTAAGTATGACATGATCAATTTGCAATTGCGAAATGAAAGCTGTTATTATAGTTGAAGTTGCATCCATTGCAGACGATGCCATGAAAACGTGGTAGGTGAAGGGCAGAAGTGAAGGTTGCACGGACTTATGTTTGGTTTGCATTGATAATGGGGTTTACACGTCAATTATCTTGTTTTTCTCCCGCATCTACAAATGGAGTTGATGATTTTTACGCACTGGTTATGTATCTCATTAAAAGACAAAAACAATATATTATTTTAGGGCTTACGTTGTTTTCTAGACTTCATAGACAGAAAGCTGCAAATATATTCAAAGGGAAATTTTTTGGGACTTTGGAGGTAATTACCGTTACGGTATTTCAAATTAATTTTGTGATAAATAGAGAAATTCTACATTTAAACAATTTTCTGGGGAAGCATTTCATAGACTTCTACATTAATAAAAAAATCAAATTAGAGTATAAATATGGAAGTTTATAATAAAATATAGTTTGTTGGAATGTATAGTCCAGTTGATCATAAGCAAAAATTAAAAAAAGTGCTTGCAAATAGTATCTTCCTTTGATTTCGTTAACTTAGAAAACACAAATTTATGTTGGCAAATGCCGTACCACTTTAATGTGCTTGCATTCTTGTAAAGCTGATTATCTCCCGCCCCCTGTGGGAACACCCTGGAATTTCACGATGTGCAGCGTGTTTTTTTATTTCTTTATTTATTTAGATCTTTTTCTACAACTACCTAAAAGAGATGGGGCCAAAAAAAAAAATTGTTGAAATTCCAAGCCCGTCTGAGAGTGTTGTTTTGGCCATTAATGAGTGTTTTTTCGACCTTAAATAAACGCATATTCAAGAAAAAAACACCATTAAACATAGTTATTTAATTCTATATCAGTGCATTCACCATTAAATATAGTTATTTAAAATCGAATAGCGTTTAAGGTAATGGAGTACATTTTATTTTATTTTCTATAAAAGTGTCACACACCAGAGCCTAATGGCAATCCGATAAGTTCCGCTAGCTCAAAACTAATTTAGCTTTCATGTTGAATTGAATCTTTCCGATAATCCAACTTGGAAACAACATGGAAATTGAAGATCTCGTATAACATTTTAAACTTTTGATCGTTAAATTCCACAACTTCCAGAAGCTCGCTGTAAATATATCAACATATAAGTAGGCAAATCATCTACCCAACTAAACGACATTGTGTACCTGCAATTGTATCACAAACACATGTTAGTTAAAAGTTCTTAGTGGCTGATTTACTGAAATGCCTTCAAGTCTAAAATATGTAAACTGTGAACGGCAATTGCCATTGTTTATAACCAATTCTTACAGCCAGATTATAAACAAGTTTCAAAGAAAATAAGAAATCTTTCTTACCTTATTGATGCATTAGCTCCTTAATAATGAGGAGGTGGAGAAGTGTACTAGTACACTGCCGGAGGAGGTGGAGATGTGTACTTGTAGACGGGAGGGGGAGGTGGTGGAGATTTGTAAAGGTATGGAGGAGGAGGAGGAGGAGGAGGAGGACAACCAGAAGTTGATGGTGGAGGTGATGGGGATGGTGGTGGGGGAGACTTGTAGTGATATGGAGGGGGAGGGGATGGAGAAGGTGGTGGGGGAGATGGAGATGGAGGGGGAGGAGATTTATAGTGGTAGGGAGGTGGTGGAGAAGGAGATGGTGGTGGGGGAGACTTGTAGTGATATGGAGATGGAGGGGATGGAGAAGGTGGTGGGGGAGATGGAGAAGGTGGTGGGGGAGATGGAGAGGGTGGAGGAGGAGATTTATAGTGATAGGGAGGTGGTGGAGAAGGAGATGGTGGTGGGGGAGACTTCTTGTGATGTGGAGGGGATGGAGAGGGAGGAGGAGGAGATTTATAATGGTAGGGAGGTGGTGGAGAAGGAGATGGTGGTGGGGGAGACTTGTAGTGATATGGAGGTGGAGGCGATGAAGAATGTGATGGGGCAGACTTGTTGTGATATGGAGGTGGAGGGGATGGAGAAGGTGGTGGGGGAGACTTGTAGTGATATGGAGGTGGAGGGGATGGAGAAGGTGGTGGGGGAGATGGAGAGGGTGGTGGAGGAGATTTATAATGATAAGGAGGTGGTGGAGAAGGAGATGGTGGTGGGGGAGACTTCTTGTGATATGGAGGTGGAGGGGATGGAGAGGGAGGAGGAGGAGATTTATAATTGTAGGGAGGTGGTGGAGAAGGAGATGGTGGTGGGGGAGACTTGTAGTGATATGGAGGTGGAGGCGATGAAGAATGTGATGGGGCAGACTTGTTGTGATATGGAGGTGGAGGGGATGGAGAAGGTGGTGGCGGAGATGGAGAGGGTGGAGGAGGAGATTTATAATGATAGGGAGGTGGTGGAGAAGGAGATGGTGGTGGGGGAGACTTCGTGTGATATGGAGGTGGAGGGGATGGAGAGGGAGGAGGAGGAGATTCATAATGGTAGGGAGGTGGTGGAGAAGGAGATGGTGGGGGGGGAGATTTATAGTGATATGGAGGTGGAGGAGATGGAGAAGGTGGGGGGGGAGATGGTGGAGGGGGAGAGGGAGGGGGAGGAGATTTATAGTGGTAGGGAGGTGGTGGAGAAGGAGATGGTGGTGGGGGAGACTTGTAGTGATATGGAGGTGGAGGTGATGAAGAATGTGATGGGGAAGACTTGTTGTGATATGGAGGTGGAGGGGATGGAGGAGGTGGTGGGGGAGACTTGTAGTGATATGGAGGTGGAGGGGATGGAGAAGGTGGTGGGGGAGATGGAGAGGGTGGAGGAGGAGATTTATAGTGATAGGGAGGTGGTGGAGAAGGAGATGGTGGTGGGGGAGACTTCTTGTGATATGGAGGTGGAGGGGATGGAGAGGGAGGAGGAGGAGATTTATAATGGTAGGGAGGTGGTGGAGAAGGAGATGGTGGTGGGGGAGACTTGTAGTGATATGGTGGTGGAGGAGATGGGGAAGGTGGTGGTGGAGATGGTGGAGGGGGAGAGGGAGGGGGAGGAGATTTATAGTGATAGGGAGGTGGTGGAGAAGAAAAGGCTGGAGGAGGACAAAGAGAGGAAGGTGGTGGAGAAGGAGATGGTGGAGGAGGAGACTTATATAAATATGGAGGAGGAGGGGATTTCTGATTTGCTTGAGCAACAGAGACCAACAAACAAAACAATGAGAGAATGAGGAACGCCATGGGAGAATTCTGCTCTTGATTTTTTTGTTCAAAACCAGTCACGCTAAATATGTATTTAATACATCTCAATCTGACTACATTAAGTATGCCATGTTCAATTTGCAATTGCGAAATGAAAGCTGTTATTATAGTTGAAGTTGCATCCATTGCAGACGACAGCTTGCCGTGAAAACGTGGTAGGTGAAGGGCAGAAGTGAAGGTTGTACGGACTTATGTTTGGTTTGCATTGATGATGGGGTTTACACGTCAATTATCTTGTTTTTCTCCCGCATCTACAACTGGAGTTGATGACTTTTACGCACTGGTTATGTATCTCATTAAAAGACAAAAACAATATATTATTTTAGGGCTTACGTTGTTTTCTAGACTTCATAGACAGAAAGCTGCAAATATATTCAAAGGGAAATTTTTTGGGACTTTGGAGGTAATTACCGTTACGGTAATTCAAATTAATTTTGTGATAAATAGAGAAACTCTACATTTAAACAATTTTCTGGGGAAGCATTTCATAGACTTCTACATTAATAAAAAAATCAAATTAGAGTATAAATATGGAAGTTTATAATAAAATATAGTTTGTTGGAATGTATAGTCCAGTTGATCATAAGCAAAAATTAAAAAAAGTGCTTGCAAATAGCATCTTTCTTTGATTTCGTTAACTTAGAAAACACAAATTTATGTTGGCAAATGCCGTACCACTTTAATGTGCTTCCATTCTTGTAAACCTGATTATCTCCCACCTCCTGTGGGAACACCCTGGAATTTCACGATGTGCAGCGTGTTTTTTATTTCTTTATTTATTTAGATCCTTTTCTACAACTACCTAAAAGAGATGGGGCCGAAAAAAAAAATTGTTGAAATTCCAAGCCCGTCTGAGAGTGTTATTTTGGCCATTAATGAGTGTTTTTTCGACCTTAAATAAAGGCATATTCAAGAAAAAAACACCATTAAACATAGTTATTTAATTCTATATCAGTGCATTCACAATTAAATATAGTTATTTAAAATCGAATAGCGTTTAAGGTAATGGAGTACATTTTATTTTATTTTCTATAAAAGTGTCACACACCAGAGCCTAATAGCAATCCGATAAGTTCCGCTAGCTCAAAACTAATTTGGTTTTCATGTTGAATTGAATCTTTCCGATAATCCAACTTGGAAACAACATGGAAATTGAAGATCTCGTATAACATTTTAAACTTTTGATCGTTAAATTCCACAACTTCCAGAAGCTCATTGTAAATATATAAATATATAAGTGGGTAAATCATCTACCCAACTAAACGACATTGTGTACTTGCAATTGTATCACAAACACATGTTAGTTAAAAGTTCTTAGTGGCTGATTTACTGAAATACCTTCAAGTCTAAAATATGTAAACTGTGAATGGCATTCTTACAGCCAGATTATAAACAAGTTTCAAAGAAAATAAGAAATGTTTCTTACCTTATTGATGCATCAGCTCCTTAATAATGAGGAGGAGGTGGAGAAGTGTACTAGTATACTGCCGGAGGAGGTGGAGATGTGTACTTGTAGACGGGAGGGGGAGGTGGTGGAGATTTTGTAGGGGGTGGGGGAGATTTGTAAAGGTATGGAGGAGGAGGAGGAGGACAACTAGAAGTTGATGGTGGAGGTGATGGGGATGGTGGTGGGGGAGACTTGTAGTGATATGGAGGGGGAGGGGATGGAGAAGGTGGTGGGGGAGATGGATATGGAGGGGGAGGAGATTTATAGTGGTAGGGAGGTGGTGGAGAAGGAGATGGTGGTGGGGGAGATTTGTAGTGATATGGAGGTGGAGGGGATGGAGAAGGTGGTGGGGGAGATGGAGAGGGTGGAGGAGGAGATTTATAGTGATAGGGAGGTGGTGGAGAAGGAGATGGTGGTGGGGGAGACTTGTAGTGATATGGAGATGGAGGTGATGAAGAATGTGATGGGGCAGACTTGTTGTGATATGGAGGTGGAGGGGATGGAGAAGGTGGTGGGGGAGACTTGTAGTGATATGGAGGTGGAGGCGATGGAGAAGGTGGTGGGGGAGATGGAGAGGGTGGAGGAGGAGATTTATAATGATAGGGAGGTGGAGGAGAAGGAGATGGTGGTGGGGGAGACTTCTTGTGATGTGGAGGTGGAGGGGATGGAGAGGGAGGAGGAGGAGATTTATAATGATAGGGAGGTGGTGGAGAAGGAGATGGTTGTGGGGGAGACTTGTAGTGATATGGAGGTGGAGGCGATGAAGAATGTGATGGGGCAGACTTGTTGTGATATGGAGGTGGAGGGGATGGAGAAGGTGGTGGCGGAGATGGAGAGGGTGGAGGAGGAGATTTATAATGATAGGGAGGTGGTGGTGGGGGAGACTTCTTGTGATATGGAGGTGGAGGGGATGGAGAGGGAGGAGGAGGAGATTTATAATGGTAGGGAGGTGGTGGAGAAGTAGATGGTGGTGGGGGAGATTTGTAGTGATATGGAGGTGGAGGAGATGGAGAAGGTGGGGGGGGAGACGGTGGAGGGGGAGAGGGAGGGGGAGGAGATTTATAGTGGTAGGGAGGTGGTGGAGAAGGAGATGGTGGTGGGGGAGACTTGTAGTGATATGGAGGTGGAGGTGATGAAGAATGGGATGGGGCAGACTTGTTGTGATATGGAGGTGGAGGGGATGGAGGTGGTGGCGGGGGAGACTTGTAGTAATATGGAGGTGGAGGGGATGGAGAAGGTGGTGGGGGAGATGGAGAGGGTGGAGGAGGAGATTTATAGTGATAGGGAGGTGGTGGAGAAGGAGATGGTGGTGGGGGAGACTTCTTGTGATATGGAGGTGGAGGGGATGGAGAGGGAGGAGGAGGAGATTTATAATGGTAGGGAGGTGGTGGAGAAGGAGATGGTGGTGGGGGAGACTTGTAGTGATATGGTGGTGGAGGAGATGGGGAAGGTGGGGGCGGAGATGGTGGAGGGGGAGAGGGAGGGGGAGGAGATTTATAGTGATAGGGAGGTGGTGGAGAAGAAAAGGCTGGAGGAGGACAAAGAGAGGAAGGTGGTGGAGAAGGAGAAGGTGGAGGAGGAGACTTATATAAATACGGAGGAGGAGGGGATTTCTGATTTGCTTGAGCAACAGAGGCCAAGAAACAAAACAATGAGAGAATGAGGAACGCCATGGGAGAATTCTGCTCCATTGTTTGGCCGGAAGCCATGATGAATGGAACGTAGGCTTCCTCTTTATATAGTGCAAGATCAGCACCCCTCTCGTTCAAGTGGGCCTTGATTTAGTACCGGCATGAATTGATTTTTTCCTCGTAAGAATCTATTGTAATGATTCAGTTGTAATGATTCAAACTTGTTAGCTGGATTGCCTTACCATGTAAAGCAATCTTTTATCTTTCTTCTGGGATTTTAGATATACTGTAATTACATAAGAGTTAAGTAGGCGTTGATTTTTTTGTTCAAAACCAGTCACGCTAAATATGTATTTAATACATCTCAATCTGACTACATTAAGTATGACATGATCAATTTGCAATTGCGAAATGAAAGCTGTTATTATAGTTGAAGTTGCATCCATTGCAGACGACAGCTTGCCATGAAAACGTGGTAGGTGAAGGGCAGAAGTGAAGGTTGCACGGACTTATGTTTGGTTTGCATTGATAATGGGGTTCACACGTCAATTATCTTGTTTTTCTCCTGCATCTACAACTGGAGTTGATGACTTTTACGCACTGGTTATGTATCTCATTAAAAGACAAAAACAATATATTATTTTAGGGCTTACGTTGTTTTCTAGACTTCATAGACAGAAAGCTGCAAATATATTCAAAGGGAAATTTTTTTGGACTTTGGAGGTAATTACCGTTACGGTAATTCAAATTAATTTTGTGATAAATAGAGAAACTCTACATTTAAACAATTTTCTGGGGAAGCATTTCATAGACTTCTACATTAATAAAAAAATCAAATTAGAGTATAAATATGGAAGTTTATAATTAAATATAGTTTGTTGGAATGTATAGTCCAGTTGATCATAAGCAAAAATTAAAAAAAGTGCTTGCAATAAGCTATCACCACATGTATTCATAGAAAAGTAGGGGAAGGCAAATCATTTTTCTATAACGCTTACATTCTTTTGACCGACCTTTCACTAATTTTTTATTATATGTCAAATTGTTTTTTTGGATCATTTAGAGTATATTTTTACGGGCTCCCATCTTGTGAAAGCATAAAAACGTGTATTTATTAGATGACCTTACAAGATAAGTGGCACATACAATATAGCTAAAACTAGCAATTGCACTTTGGTGTGCAATGGATACGTTGAAGATGATTGTATTTGTTGAGGTCATCATTTTAGTATGTAGTAGGGTAATGTATGAGTCAAATGTGAGGCCGTTAAGCAAGTGACATTTTGTGTGTGACCTTTTTTTTGCAAATAGAAATTGCACATATGAATGTAGCACTAAATTATTGGTATTTGAGAAATTTCAATCCAAAACCTCCAACTTGGAATGCTCATTAGAACCAAAAATCAAATAAAAAGTCATAAAAATAAGATAGGTGGCAATTTTAGATTGATTGTTTCTTTGCAACCATAAATGGCACATACAAATGTAGGAAATTGTGAACTAGAAACCTCCAACTTGGAATGCTCTCTCTCTCTCTCTCTCTCTCTCTCTCTCTCTCTCTCTCTCTCTCTCTCTCTCTCTCTCTCTCTCTCTCTCTAACAACTAGTATATTTTGTTTAGTTGATGAGAATGATTGTTGCACACCAACATTTTGATTTTAATAACTTAACTGCTATTGACATAGAATTCATTTTTTTGGGTCATGATGATTATGATTTAATGTTCAATTCCTGGGACAAAAGATCTTCCATGCAAACTATTATTATAGAATTGTCAAACAATCAGATCTCTCTCTCTCTCTATCTTTCCACCTCTATCTCTCTATTTTTCTCTCTTCCTAATTACTACTAGTATACACAGTTACATCATTTACTATACAACTTTCCATTTCATCCACTCATGAACCAAAAAAAGTTGGTACAACTCATGATCATATGAAATTTAGCACTAGAAAATGTTGTCCCACTTTGCATGTGATCATGTTCTAGCCACATTTTATAAATCTTAGAAATAGTCGGTCACACACCACCAATAGATTCACCTTATTTCCCTTGATTCTACAGTTTCAGCAATGATAATATACTTTCGATCTTGCAGATTTTTTGCCATCTTCTTCATATTCCTTTTCAAATCTACTAGGACCCAAAGGCATTGCAACATTTGATTGGTTGCTAGAAAAGCAAACCTTAAAAATATTATCTTATTCTAGTTGGGCACACCTATTCATTTATAATAAACTATAGAAATTTCATGTGTCTAATTTAAAATCTTATATTAAGTTGAATAAGGTTAAAAATCTTCATTATTATTAATTATCATATTTTAACAATTAAAAAAAATATGTACTAACGACATCCCTCCTCACGGAGAGAGCAATTTGTTTAAAGAGGATGTGTACTCGCTCTAGAGATAAACATCCCTCCTCATGGAGAGGGCAGTATGCTTTTTATAAAAGGATGTGTACTTGTGTCGGAGATACAACATCCCTCCTCATGGAGAGGGCAAAAACATGCTTTGTCAATGTCAAAATAATCAAGCAGATACCATTATATATGCCCCCACCTTAAGGTGGTTGATGTCACTTACCAATATCAACAACATTAAGGTAGAGTGAAAACATGCAAGGGAACAAGAGCTCTCATAAAGTCCATGCCCCCAAAGGTGACATGTGCCATGATTGTTGAATGTTCCCACAAACACATTGATAAGATATGCTAAGATATTCAACAAGAGCTAAGGTTAGAACATCTTATTCTAAGATAATAACCAAATCAAATCATGAAATCTATGCATGTATTAGGTCACATTCAAGAAACCAAGGCTACACTTATGGGTTCATATCAGAGTATAGCCTTTGGGCTTATAGTACAGGTATCTTGGAACCGAGTGTAACAACAAGGTGAGATACAAAACAATCCAAAGTGCATGGAGTAGCTATATTGCAAAGGTTTGTTAGAAGAGATAAGACAACATGATGCATCACATGGAGTGATTCTACTAGTCAAGCATTGGATATATATATGGACTAGGTCCATTTTTGCTTACTTGCTGAAGGGACACATGATCCTTATCAGTATTTGTTTGTTTTCATCATCCACCGACTAGGTAGAACCATTGAAGAAGGTAAACAATAAAAATGAAAGAGGAGAACAAGTGCCTTAGGAACACCACATAGGAGGATGCCCCCAAGGCATCAACCGTAATGCTAAGCCCCTAAGGTACAACACACAACAATAAAATAGAGGAGAGGAAAGATAGAAGAATGGTGAAACAAATAGAAGAATTGTTACAACAAAGCCAGTCTTCTGATATCCTTGACATCACAAGAGTATCAAGGGTCATCCTAGGAGACCTAAACAACATATAACATATCATAGGGGAACACAACACATAGGAGAAGGCCATGTAAGAGAGAAAAAATATGCTACAACAAAGGTGGCTAAAGGGTTAGAAATACTTACCTATTATTTTTTATTCTGATCTTTACATTTATTGTTAAGGCTTTATCGCTTGTTCTTCCTTCTCGTTGAATTGTGTTATCCATATTGTCCTAAATGTTTGGAGGAGCCATAGGAATTGGCAATGGAACACCCCTCTCTTGAAGGGTTTCTCTTGCAATATGCAAAGATGGTAGAGAAGGAGCCTCATAGATTCCCATTTCAGTTGAGTGAGGTGATGAGGGAGCTGGGAAATTGCCCATTTCAACTGGTTTAGGTGGTATTGGAGTACCTTGGTCATTAGGAACAGTATGTTTATTTATGTTCTTTGAATTATTAGCAGTTTCCAAGGTATGTTACAAGTGTTCGGGTAAGGGTGGGTAATCTATTTCTTTATTTAGGATGTAGTTAAGAAGTGTTTGAAGATTGGTTGATGAATTTTAGGTATTAATAGGTTGAAGGAGTTGTTCACAAAGAGAATTTGTATCATCCAATGCTTCATCTTGTCTAGGGAGAGCATTGGTATGAAGAGATGGCAGAGTAGTGTTAAGGAATGTCTCCATGATTTCTTTTTCTTGTACTAAATATCCTCACAATGTGAGATTATGTTGGGAGAATACTTCAAATTATTAGATGAGTCAATCAGAGCTATATCAGCCTCATATGTCTTAGAAATGATGTCCATTATGTCTTCATGAAATGTAGGAAGAGCAGGAGGAATGCCTTCATCATTAACTTCTTCATGATCTTTCGTGGAGAAAAAATTAGTGAGATTTTCCAAGATCGAAGGGTAGATACCCATGAGAGTGGTGAAGCTTTCAAAATCAAATATGTAGCATAGAATTTCATATGTGGAACTCATGGAAATATCAATATAATATATGTGTGATATTTGTTGTAGGACTTGAAGATACTTATCAATGAATTTATAGAAATTGTCAACATCTATGATGTATACAAACAAAGCTTCCAAAGATGAATAACAAGATGCATCTATGATGAATAGATTGAGGAAATCAGGTTTTTGAATAGCAAAACACACAAATTTCACAACAAACCAAGTGAGTAAGATGGAAATAATTCTACACAACAAGGCAAGATGAGTGATTTGAAAGTTTGTTTGAAGAAAGTGTATACAACCTTTAGTGTTGAAATACACAATGTGTAACTAAAAATATGCAAATTTTCAAGCAAGAGTGTGAAATGATGCAAAATTTTCAAATGAGAAATGAAAATATGCCTAAGATGAATGCAAGATCTGGTTCAAAATATGTTTGACATATGTAAGGATACAATACAAAACTATGTTTTTTTATGAACCTAAAATGCTTGATTTATTTTCACTTTTTAAAATGTAAATGTGCTAATGATGCAAATGTAAATGCAAAAACTTATAACGCAGCAACACTATAGTCCAAAATCAGATTTGAAAGAGTGTTTAAATGAGTAGTAAAATCTAAAATAAGATTTTAGCTACAAGCCCTAGCTTTTGGAATTACTAGGTTATATGAAAAATACAAATTTCAAGTAAAACCTTAGCAAATAAGATATGCAAATGCAAGGTAAAAGATCATGAAATGATGAAATGTTGTAATTTTTCTCAGATCTGATTTAAATATTAGAAAACTAAATGTCGTCAATGATATGCAACACAAAATATGCAAAACTATGTCTTAATGCAAGCCTAGAATACTTTTTTTTTTATTTTTTTCAAATGTATGCCAGATTTTTGAATGTATGATGATGAATATGATATGAATGAATGCAAGGACTAATTACAACACTCAATAAAATGCAAGTTAAATAAAAACATGGGTTCACCAAAATGTTATGTATGAAAATGTGGGAAAGATGGAAGATAGCGTTAAAGGTGCTCAATCAAACCCTCATTTCACAATAAAATTCAAGGACAATAATAGAGCCAAGTCACTACATATGGAGAGGACTCAGCTATAGGTTGATGTCACTTAGGAATGATATGGAAAGATAGATTAGATTGATAAATATGTCAAACCCTAGATCCAATAAGCCTTAAACCCTAATTGTAATGAAATCAGGTACAAATGAAAAAGATACGATAGATGATCACATAGGAAGGCACTAAATATAGATTAGAAACATACCAGGATTTGGATTTTCAGAGGCAGAAACTTTAGGGACAACGAGGCAGGCGACCAAGTCTAATAGGGCAATTTTTTTGTAGATCTAGAACAGTGAGGTGTGTAATACTGCAATCTTTTTTAGATTTTCTAGAGATGCCAGTTGAGAGGACTACGAGGTAGGTGCCCTAGTCTAGTAGGTTTGATTTTCTGTAATTTCTTCTCAGATCCCAAATCTTTATCCTTTGTTAAGCTTCTCTGCAACTTCCTATCACAAAATCCTGCACCTGAACTTGCAATCACAAAGAGAGGGGTTTGGCAGTTGTGGTGTTTAGGAGCTTGCCTTGGTCAAGCCCCAAAATGGCATTCAAGCCTTCCAACACCATTGTTAGATAGAGTGCATGTCCTTGGAGGACAGAGGCCAAATCAAATGATGAAATAGATTGATTGAAACACAAATAGATGTCACCTTAGAGGTGAATCCCTCACGGAGATGAAAATCTTTCACACCATGAGGAGATGGATTGATGAAGCCAAATATGCAACAAATAAACACAATAACAACACAATTCTACTCTGTAACATAATGAATGCCTTGAAATCCCTTAGCTCAATATCACAAGTTTGCATTATCCATCTAGGTGTAAAATGAAGACATTAACCTATTTAAATATGCTTTCCCACTAACATTTATAATTCAAATTAAAAAGGCCGACAAAGGGAAACCTCGTTAAAGTAGCTATGCTGATAAGCTTAAATTTGGGTCTTGACAAATTAGATTGGACTAGGGCATGGGTGCCCAAGTCCCAAGGCATGATTTGAGTCTTGATTAACATTTAATATGGACCCCTAAGCCCCATTTGACATGGGTTTCAGGGGCAATTGCTCTGAGATGAGTTTTAAACATGTATAATGAAATTAAGGGGACCTAGGAGCTAAACTAAGTGGTAAAAAGTCCTAGGGAAACTTTTTACAACATAACAAATGTATACAATTCTCATGCCAAATCTTATTATTTTGTTTGTTATTAGTTTCCCATAGTTGCTATATATGGATGTACATGAAACTAGGGACTTATTTTCAACCATCTTCACGATGAGTAATCTTTAGTTTTCTTTTGGCTCCATGTAGAATGTGGATTTTTTAATTTTGGTAATTGGATTTAGATGAGGCAATATGAGATTGTCTAAGTTGAGTTACCATTTTCATTTACTATGTAGTACTAGTAGGGAATAGATGCCAATTGCATAGAGCATACAATAGGCTTGTATTTTTTGACCTTGGGAACATATGCCAACTATATAAGACATACATCAACCTAGTAATTTCTCCTCTTATACAAGGAGACAACATGGAATAAATTGGTCCTTAAAGGTTGATTTCAAATCCACTCATCAAGAACACTTCTAAGAGCCAAAACAAAACCCCCTAGTAGCTTTTGGTAATAAATTTGATGCACTACAACCCTTGTTTAGATTGAATATATTAGGTAATGGTTTCTATCTATTTCTAATCTCATTATTTTTACTCCACCTAGTGAGCTAATGAAATAACCAAATGTTAGCTTAGGAAATTTATCTTGTGGCAATTCAATCCAATAACTAGGGCTAGTGCTATCTAGATAATCAACTGGACACGTTGGGAAGAAGGTTATTTGGAAATTATGGAAAAGTAATGTTGTAAGAGTACTTTTTCCACTAAATTACATAGACCCATTTATGTGGATGGTATTAGTGATAAGGGGAGTCAATAGGCATATGAGTGACTATGCATTAGATATTGTTGAGTGAAATTTATTAACTAAGATTAAGGGAAAAGTATTTATCACAAATATACCATGCAAAAAGATGCTCATGCTATAACTAGAAATAGATATTGTCTAAGTATGAAACAAAATTAAGGTTAATAGAATGGCCATTCCATTTTAGTTTGACGATGGAAAATGTAATATACCTAAATTTATAAAAGTTTACAACTCTATTAATCTAAAACTCTTTGTTATCACTAAAACCATTCACCTACTGACCAAAATAATTAAATTCTTGTGTTATTTCAAGCAAGTTTGTATTATATGGAGACTACAATTTCTATTTTTTATTACATAATCCTATAAGAATTAGAGAAATATGTTATCATTATGTAGGTGTTTATTTCAAGGATAATAATTTTATTTTAGTTGAAAATATCATTTTTGAGTTGTTATGTCATAAAATGTCCCCCTAGGACTTTTACCTCCTATGTTTAGCTCCCGGGTCCCTTATTTTGTAACTTGCATGTTAGATTTAACTCCCAGAACAAAATGGCCTGAAACCCATGTCAAATGGGGCTTGAGGGACATATGTGAGCTTAGACCTAACTTAAAATAAGTACCGAGGGCTTGGGTGCTCGCGCCCTAGTCCTGCCCTATTTTAGGCAAGTCCCAAATTTGAATGTTGGTTATGTGACCATTAAAGGTGTCCCATGCTCACATTTTAAGTTTGAATTACGAAATTAAAGTGGGAATGCATATATAAGCATGTTTAGGGATTCATTTGCAAACTAGAAGATGATTATGAACTTTTGGCAAACTTATGATTTTATAGCATTTGATATATTCATTGTTGCAGAGCAGAATATTGTTGTTGTGTTTGTGATTGCAGATTTGGCTACATCTTCTCATGTGTTGAAGGATTTTCATCTACATGTGAGCTACACCTCTGAGGTGATATCTATTTGTATTTGAATCAATCATTTATCAATTTGTTTTTGCCTCTATCCTGCATGGATACACATTCTTTATCAAACAATGGTGTTGGAAGGCTTGAATGCCATTCTAAGGCTTGACTGAGGCAAGCTCCTAAACACCACAACCCCTAACCACACTCCTTGTGATTGTAGGTTATAGGTATTGGATTTCATGGAGTGGAGTTGTAGAGGAAGGTTGTAAAAGATAAGGATTCCAGATGCGGTAGAAAGAAGCAGTTTGGTGCACTATCAAGGCTAGGGCGCTAGTCATAAAGCCTTCCGAGGTTGTAGGTATTGAAATCTTCATGATAGTGATAATCAGCATCAGAAGAGATCTCAACACCCTAAAGATTATCCTTCCTTGGGCTTGGGCATTAGTCACAGTGCCCTCCACATCTATAGAACCTAAAACTGATAGAATAGTGATCATCAGTGTCAGAGGGAGTCTAGAACCCCCTGGAGAAAATACTACATTAGATTAAAGTACTAGTCACAAAGCCCCCAACTATTTAGATTTCTGAACCTCAAAAAATGGTCAGTAACTAATCCCTATTAAATATCTTTGTGTGCGAGCATTTGTCGTAATTTATTCATTTAATTACAATTTTACATAATTAGGGTTTTGAGCATACTTGAGCATTAGAATAATACATTAATCAATAATTTTTGAATTTCCCTATCATTACAAGTGACAGCCAACATGTAGGCGAGTCCTCTTGCAAACTGTGTGATTCAACTCGGTTAAATGTCCTTGAATGTGTGTAGTGAAAGGAGGATCTAACTGCTTACCCTATCCCCACTTTTCCTACATAAAATTTTGGTGAACCCATGTTTTTTATTAAATTTTGCACCTTGCTGAGTGTTGTACTTTAGATTTACATTCATTCATTACATTTTCATCTTATTGCATTTGAAAATTTACAAAAAACATTGGAAAACTTGAAAAAATTGGAAAAAATTAGCATTTTAGATTTACATTTTGACATAATTTCATTGCATTTCATTTAATTTATGATATTTTCATTAGATATGATATAAATTATAGTAGTAAATCATTAATTAATCATTTTCATTGCATTTTCATGCTTAATTTGTTAGATTTTGCTTGAAATTGTGCATTTTTCATAAAACCTAGTCTTTGCATTAGCTAGGGTTTGTAGTCAAAATCTTGTTACAGATTTTACTACTCATTTAAAATACTCATTCAAATCATATTTTGATTTTAGTGTAGCATTATTGTGTGTGTTTTCATTTTACATTCAAAATTTTGCATTTTCACATAGTCAATTTCAACAAAAACTAGCATATTAACTCATCTCTCTTTAAATTTGCACTTGAATTGAGCATTGTAGTACTTTGGCGTCATTTTCAGATCTAAGCTAGCTATTTCACATCATAAATCTGATTAGAATTCACTCATACATCATTTTTCATAGTTTCATGCCTTAATTTCACAATTAGGGTTTAAATCTCTTGCATTTTCTCTAGATTTTGACTAATTTTCATATAGATTTGCATCATAGGTGTGTTGTGAAGGATATTTCTGCATTATTGGACTGATTATTCACTTTCCCTCATCAATTTCCTTACAACATTACTTCTTTTAGGCATTTGCATTGAAAAAAGGTGAAAATCAAGCATTTTTAGGTCATAAATATACATAGTTTTGCATACATTTCATTGCATATATATCAAAATCTTTTAAAATCAGATTTGGTATCCATTTTAAAACATACAAACATGACTTCTAATCAAAACAATAATTCTAGGTTCCCTCCTAGACTTTATTTGAAAAGAAAAACTCTTGAACCTGAAATAACATTTACACCTTATGATAAGACAATGAGTGATATTGAGGGACCTCTCTATATTACAGTGAATATAATGGAGATTCCCATGCATGGTACACTTATAAATCCTAATTGCATGACTAATGTGGTAACGGAAGAGTTCCTTCTCTCACATGACTTGATACATGATTCTTATGAACCTTCAGATTTAATGATTAAGACACACACCGGAGCTTTCACGCCTACCTTTGGGAAAATATCCTTATTGGTTATGGTATATGATAAAGTTGTAGATCAATTATTTAATGTTATCCCTTTATTTGACCTCTTCCATATAAAACTAGGACACTCATGGTTAAAAGCTATGAACGTTGTCCCCTTAACTATTCACAAATGCATAAAATTCCCTTTACATGGACAAGTCTGTACTATTCGACGTAATACATGGCAACCTATGGTTATGGAAGATAACTTTACTCTTGATTACTTTTGGCCACAACTTGATAGAGACCTTGAGCCACAAAGAGACCACTCTTTCCTACAATACAAACGATACAAAGCAAAACTTATATCTAGAGTGATCGGACCTCCTATGCAAACAATAAGAGAAGAACAACCCGCATTAGAAATTCCTAGAGAAAAAGGTAAAGGACTCTATGCTAAGGTTCCTCCTCTGTCATGCTTACGAGCATCAGGAGGTATTCATCAAGAACAAGGCACTTCCTCAAGATAAATGAGATTTGAACAAGCTTCATCCTCTAACACAAAAAGACCAATAGAAAAACATGACAATACTTTTGAAGATATAAGCAATAAGACAAGAAGAAATAGACAAGCAAGAGAAAGGAGGAGGAAAAGACAAGCTTTTTCCCAATGAAATGCACCTTAAGAAGAAACATTCCATCTAACATTGAATCAAACCAAGAAGAGATTAGGAATGAACAATTTAAAGACAAAAACAAAATTTGGGCTATGGTACCTTATGTACCTCTTTCCTCTAACATTCAAGATTGGGAAGATGATGATTTGCTTGACAACAACTGCTAGTTTGGTTGTGCCTTCAGGTAAGTATTTCTAACCCTTTCTCTCTATGTTGTGATTCCTTCCGTGATGTGTTGTGTGTTGTTTAGGCCTCCTTGGATGATCCTTGATACTCTTGTAAGGTCAAGGATATCAGGAGATCACCTCTATTGTGATCATTCTTCTATTTGTATCATCATTCTTCTATCTTGCTTCTCTATTTTATTGTTGTGTGCCATGCCTTAGGGGCATGGCATTGCGGTTGGTGACCTGGGGGCACCTTCCTACATGAGGACCCTAAGGAACTTGTTCTCCTCTCTTGATTTATTGTTTACCTTCTTCTAGTGGTTCTATCTAGCTGGCAGATGATGAAAAATAAATAAATACTGATATGGACCATGTGTCCTTTCAGTGAGTAAGAAAAAATGTACCTAGTCCATACATGACGATGGGGTTGATATATATTACTTAACGCTTGGCTAGTAGAATCATTCTGTGTGATATTTTGATGGTGTCTTATCTTTGCTAACAAACCATAACAATATAGCTGCTCCATGCACTTTGATTATCTTGGGTCTCACCTTGGTTACACTTGGTTCTGAGATCTCTGCAGTATAGCCCCACATTTATACTCAGTTTCTGAATCCGTAGTAAAACCTTGGCTCTTGATGTAATTATTTTCATGCATTTCTTTTATCATGTGATGTGGTTATTATCTTAGAAAAAGATTTCTAACCTCTCTTCTTGCAAGAAATTGTGTGTTTGTGAGAACATTCGGCAATCATGAAGCACATGCCACCTTTGGGGGCATGGACTTTGTGAGAGCTCTTGTTCCCTTCTATGTTTTCTCTCTACCTTAACGTGATTGATATCGGTACACGATATTAACCACCTTAAGGTGGGGGCATATAAGGTAAGTTGTTTGATGATTTTGGTACTAATGAAGCGTGTTTGTAAGCCCTCTATGGAGGCGGGATGTTGTATCTCTGTGTGAGTGCACATATTTATTTTATATTGCAATAAAAAAGCCCTCTGCGGAGGCAGGATATCGCGCATATCCTTTTATTTAAAGCCCTCTATGGAGATAGGATATCATGCATATCCTTTTATTTAAAGCCCTCTACAGAGGCGGGGACGATGTATCTCTTGAGCTAGTGCACATCCCTTTTATTTCAAAAGTCCTCTGAGTAGGTGGGGTTGGTGTATCCTCCCTTAAGTGTGTCTTTGGCAGTTATTGTGGCATAAGCCCAACCATCAGGTGTGCCTGTAGCATGCTTGAGATGGTGGGGGCTTTGCAATAAGTTTCTTCCATCACCTTTTTGATGAGATCATGTGTCTCAATTTATTGTTTGAACCTCTATAATGTTGATTTATGTCTATGTCTGCAAGAGTTGTTCTTTGTCTTAGTGATCGGCAAGAGTCTCAGCAATCACATGAAAGCATGGTTCATAGTGGTTTGTTTCTTGTATCAGCAAGACATGAACTATCAGTGTGATCTGAGGGACTATCACCGATGGTGTATGTTGCTCCGACGGTGCTTTGACATTGGTGAGAGTCTTCCCAACAGAGAAAGGACATCGACATGAAAAGCCCTATCGGCCTAGCTTTGAGAAGTCTCTCTGATGCTTGGGTCACTCTGATGAAAGTTGGTGTCGGCATGAGAATCACTATCGGTGTGCTGTGGAAATCTTGCTCTGATGGTTTGAGTAATTCCGATGGAGGTTTGGATTGGCATGACTATAACTATCAGTGCAGTTTTGAAATATCTTTCTGTCACTCGGATGTGACATCGGCTAAGGTCTTCCTGATGGTTGGTGAATGGTAGACCATTTGGTCTTTTCAGCAAAAGTACTGACAGTTATCTATCTCGTGGTCATGTATATGAACTGAGACAATGATTGACGACTTGTGCATGTGGGACTAATGGGTTCTCACGGATATGCGAACAGTCAGAAATGACAGTTTCGACGGTTGAACTGAATAGCAACTGAATCGATTGGTTGTTCGGTCAATTGCAAGTGAATTTGATTTGATTGAAAAAGCAATGGGAGATCAGAAGTAAAAGTGAGAGTACAGTTGGTGATCCAATAATAGTGTGTTCATTCTGTAACAGTACAGTGAAAGTGAACCATCATGAATGTTCTTAGATTTGATGCTTGAACAAGGAGGCTGAGTAATTTGTTGTAATCCTCTTGTGTTTACTATGAATAAAATTATCTTCTTGTGGTGGTGGGTGTTTTACTTAAAAGGGTTTTCCCACGTACATCTGGTGTCTTCTCTCTATGTTCAAATTTGTTATGTTTATTCTGTAATTCCTTCTATGTGCATCTTAATGAGTTATAATTAAATTAAAAGTCATCTATCTACATTATCCCCTTTGAATTGACATTAGGGAGGTTGTTTCTGCACCTCTGCTTTCCTTACAAGTGGTATCAGAGCCTGGGCAGTTGTGTTATCCTTGTGGATAGGTTAGGTTTTTTGTGTTAATTCTGCAAGTGGGAGTTCTGTAAAAGTCTATTGTGTCTAATCTACAAATTACGATGGCAAGCACATTAGGAAAGATAGACATTGAGAAGTTCAATGGCACAAACTTTGAGTTGTGGAAACTTAAAGTTGAAGATATGCTGGTCAATGGAGATCTATGGGTTGCTGTGTTTGGGACTAAACCCTCAGGGATGAAGCAAGAAGATTGGGACTTAGCAGATAGGAAAGCTAGAGGACTAATAAGATTAAGTCTTGTAGATTCTATTTTATTGAACATCCATGAGGAGAAGACTGCAGATTCTCTGTGGAAGAAGTTAGGAGATATTTATTAGGGCAAGAGCTTGGTGAATAAACTTTCCTTGATAAAGAAGTTATACTCCCTGAAGATGGACAAAGGTGCATCTGTGGTAGATCATCTGAATTCTTTTAACATGGTGATTACACAGTTGACATCTATTGGTGTAACAATAGGTGAAGAAGAATGCTGTATGCTTTTGTTGTGTTCCTTGCCTAACACATGGGATCATTTGGTGATGGCTATTGGAAGTACTACAACCAAGTTCAAGATGGACAAGGTGGTTGCTTTACTTCTATCAGAAGAAATGCGAAGGAAATCTTCTCAGATGGTTAAAGAGGCCCTTGTTGTTCGAGGCAGATCAAAGGAAAAAGGCAATCAGAAGGACAAGAAGTCTAAATCCAAATCGAAGTCAAAGGAGAGATCAAAATCTCCTGGAAAGAAGTCCAAGGTGAAGTGCTGGAACTGTGGGTAGAAAGGACATATCCAAAAAGACTGCAGAGAGGAGAAAAAGAAGAAGAATAATTCTTCTGATGATGAATCTTCTTAGAGCGATGTAGATGCCTTTGTAGCAGCCTTGGCAACACCTACATCGGAAGATGTATGGCTAGTGGATTCAGGGGCATCATTCCACATGACGTCTCATGGAGAGTGGTTCAAAAAGTATGAATTGTATGCTGGAGGGAAGGTTTTCCTGGTAAGTGATTTGACACTAGACATTGTTGGCTAAGGAAGAGTCAGAATCTAGTTCTCAAATGACAGAATAAAGGGAATCAATGGAGTACTACACATACCAGGTCTGGCTCGTAATTTACTCTCTGTAAGTAAGCTTAATGATACTGGAGTTCAAGTAACATTTGTGAATGGTGGCTATAAGATGACTAGAGGTTCTATTGTGCTGGCAAAGGGTGAATGCATTGGAACATTGTATAAGTTAGATGCTAAACCTTTGTGCTATAATATAGTCTCTGAAAAGTCTGAAAAAGTCACTGTTGTAACACATGATGCAAATTCTATGAAAGTCAAACTTCCTACAGAGGAAAAAATGCTCTGGCATCATAGGGTTGGCCATATAGGTGAAAAAGGTTTAAAAACTTTGAAGAATAAAAACTTGGTAGATGGGCTGATTGATTGTAATCTTGAGTTCGATTTCTGCAAACATTGCATATATGGAAAACAAAACTGTGTTTCATTTTACTCAAGTTCTCATAAATCTTCTGGTGTGTTGGACTATGTACATTTTGCTGTTTTTGGTCCAGTTGATGTTTCTTCTGTGTCTAAATCAAGATATTACGTATCATTTATTGATGATTATTTGAGAAAGGCATTTGTTTATTTTTTGAAGAGCAAATCAAAAGTGTTTAGTCGATTTAAAGAATTTAAAAATCTTGTTGAAAATCAGACTAGTAGAAAAATTAAATATTTGAGAATAGACAATGGTGGTGAATATTGCAATGCAGATTTTGATAAGTATTGTGTAGACCATGGAATTAAAAGGCACATGACTATGCCTTAGACTCCATAGCAAAATGGAGTTGCTGAAAGGCTAAATCGATTGTTGATGGAGAAAGTAAGAAGTATGTTGAGTTATGCTGGTCTGGAACAAAAGTTTTGGGCTGAGGCAGTTGCTACAGCTTGTTACTTGCTAAATCATTCTCCTACTTCAACATTGGTTGATAAGATGCCTATGGAAGCATGGTCTGGTAAGAAGCCCTCTTTAAGACATCTTCATGTTTTTGACTGTGAGTCATATGCTCATGTTCCTGAGGTAAAGAGATCTAAATTGGACAACAAGGTTGTCAAATGTATTTTTATTGGCTATGGAGTCAGTGTTAAAGGATACAAGCTTTGGAATTGAGAAACTGATAAGGTGTTTTATAGCAGGAATGTAATTTTTAGAGAGTTGAAACCTTTGGTCATTGATCCTCAGCTAGGAAAGACAGAAGAGAAGAAAGAAAAAAGTGAAGTGAGTATTCCTCTGACCCCTAAAAAAGAGGAAAAATGAGCTTCAAGTGTAGATGAAATAGAAGAGAGTTCGAGCAGCTGTGAAGGCTCCAATCAAGAGCAAGAACCTGCATGTCAGTCTCAGCCATTGAGGAGATCTACACGTGAAAGAAGACAACCAGATAGGTATGGATTTTTAGTACTTGATACAAGTTGTGCCTATGCTTTGCTAACTGATACTGATGAACCTAGAACTGTGAAAGAGGCTATTAATATGCTTGATTCATATTCTTGGTTAGAAGCTATGAATGGTGAAATGTCATCATTGGAGAAAAATGGAACCTGGGATCTGGTGCCCTTGCTTGAAGGTAGAAAACTAGTGGGCTATAAGTGGGTGTTTAAAAAGAAATATGGTCTAGATGGTAGTATTGATAAGTATAAGGCAAGACTGGTTGCAAAGGGGTATTCTCAAAAGGAAGGAATAGATTATGGAGAAATATTTTCTCCTATAGCTAAGATGACGTCCATTAGATTTCTTTTGTCACTTGCAGCAGAGTATGGCTTAGAAATTGAGCAAATGGATGTGACAACAACATTTCTTCATGGGGATCTTGAAGAAGAAATTTATATGTCCTAGCTAGAGCATTTTGTTGAAAAAGGTAAAGAACATCTGGTATGTAAACTCAAGAAGTCTCTTTATGGTTTAAAGCAATCTCCCAGAATGTGGTATCAGAAATTTGATACGTATGTTTTATCTTTGGGATTTGTGAGATCTAAATCTGATCATTGTGTTTATTATAAAACTAAGGGTGATTAGATTCTTATAATTGCATTATATGTCAATGATATGTTGTTTATTGGCAATGGTAAGGGTATGATCTCAGAATTAAATTCTCAGATATCCTTGAAGTTTGAAATGAAGGATCTGGGGGCAGCGAAGTACATTCTGGGAATGGAGATTAAGAGGGACAGATCGAGTAGAAAGCTTTGGCTTAGCCAGAGCAAGTATGTTAACAATGTTCTTGATAAATTTAATATGTCTGATTGTAAATAGTTAATTGTTCTAGTTTTGCAGGGAACGAAATTATCTATTGAAGATTGTCTAGAATCTTCAGATGAAATTGAGGATATGAAGAAAGTACCTTATACAAGTGTTGTTGGTAGTCTGATGTATGCAATGGTCTATACCAGACCAGACATTGTCCAAGCAGTGGGAGTCTTGAGCCGGTTTATGGCAAATCCAAGTAGATCACATTGGGATGTTGTGAAAAGAATTTTTAGGTATTTGAAGGGAACTTCTGATTATGCTATTTGCTATCATGGAAACTCAGTTGAGTCTCATAGGTCTATCAACATTTAGGGATATGTTGATTCTGATTGGGCAGGGGACATGGACAGTAGAAGATCCACCAGTGGATATGTGTGTTGGCAAGAGACACTATATGGATTCATGGTTGTTGTCATTGATGGCAACAAAGGTCATCCCACATATCCGCAAGTCATGATATGTCTCTACCGGAAGTCAGATTGAAGATTGTTGTGGTCTGGTGAACAAGAACAGAGCATGTGGCAAGGTCCGACAGATTGGTCCGGATCTCTCAGAGGAAGTGTCTTGGTGCAGTGCGGATCTGGGGAAGTCAAGAGGACTATCTTGAGTGGTATATTCCAAGGATTTAGCCTCCGGAGTTGGACAAGGAAAAAGATATGAATAGTTGAGTACCGGATTCCTGAGAGACAGTGAAAACAGAGGAAGAACTGACTGACAGAGTATCAGACTACTTTCCGGATGTGTTACAGATGATGATAAAGGTTGCGGAGGCATGAATCATGTTTGGCCGACATAATTGATGATATCTACAAGTATATGCTTGATCCGCATTGCTTGGTGAGCAAGGATTCAGCCGACAGAATTAAGTTTGTAAGAAACTAGACTGTTCCGGATGCCGACTAGAAAGGTGATCAAATTACTTGTGCGGATATATATAGAGGATGGATTTAGTTGTAAAGTGTGTGAAATGTGTGTGAAAGGATATGCGAACAAGTCCAGAGTAGAGCAGAAGTAGCAAGAAAGATCCGGTATGTGAAAGGATAGCAGACTAAAGAACAGAGGAAAGATGAAGTGCAGCAGATCAGTATACTGAACCTAACCGGAACTGAACTCCAGCATATGCAGATGCTTCCAATCAGTTCAAGACTGTGATTCTTATCACTTTGTAAGACAATGTGTCTTCTTGTAGGCAGTGAGCCTCTTGTGAGCAGTGTGCTCGGGCAGTAAGCCCTAATTGGCAAGTGCCATTTTTGTAATTTCCTATTCTTCTAACAGAGAATAATTCTTGGGTTAATCACCCCGTGGTTTTCTCCCTTAACAGGGTTTCCACGTCAAAAATACTGTGTCATGTGTTTCTATTTCATGGTTAATGTTTTGTGTTTGATTTTATACTGCTTCAATTAAAAGGAAAGTTCAATAAGGGAAATAATTAGGATAACTGATTCACCCCCCCCCTCTCAGTTATCAACAATTGGTATCAGAGCCAAGTTCCTCCTAATAGAGCCTAACAGCTTGAGGAAGATCTAGGATTTCAAATGGATGCATATGGTTTAAAGGAGCAACTCAAGACTGCCCTTGAGGATCTTGAACAGTCAAATTCTGAAGTCAGTGAATTAAGAGAAAGACTCAAACAGGCTGATGAATTCATGAGGGAATTAAAAGACAAATTAAGTCTCTCTATGAAAAAGAGAAAGGAGCTGCTCCAACAGTTGGCAAGACAAAGTGAAGAAAGCAATACAAATGAAGAATTGACTGAGCAAACCAAGTTATGTGAAAAGTTATCAAAAGAAGTCATTATGTTAAGACATGAAATGGAATCAGGAACTATAAAGTTCACTCAAGAGATTGAAGAAAAAAGAAAGGCTGAAGACAATCTAAGACAATCTCTTAAGGAAAAATCAGAAGAATGCCACCAGATGGACAGGATTATCAGACATCTTGAATCTGATCTTGAAGATGCCAAAGATAATGAAGAAAAACTTGAGGATCAAATTACCTCTCTCAAAAGAGATCTTCAAACAGCAAATGAATATAAAGAGAAATTCAAGATAAGTTCTGCTCAACTTGAAGTTCTTCTTGGAAGTCAAAAGAGGACTGATGACAAGTATGGTTTGGGATATGAGAAAGGAGAAAGCTCCGGATCCGGTCAGAGGAATCTTGGATCAGAAAATCCAAGGAGCAGGCCTAGAAGACCTCCGGTAAGACAGCCAAATGCTCAAAAATATCCATCCTTCAATGGATACTGCCACAGCTGCAACCATTTTGGTCACAAAGCTAATCAGTGCAGAATGAGAATGAATCAGATTAATTCATCCTTCTCTGGACAGTGCTTCAACTGCAAAAGGTATGGACACAAATCCCATGAATGCAGAATTATGCAAGTAAACAAATCATTCAAAGGTAGATGCTTTACATGCAATAGAATAGGTCATATGGCTAATCAATGCAGATCAAGGGGATATCAGTTAAATATGCAAAGAAATGTTATTTGCCAAATCTGCAATAGGTCCGGTCATAATGCTAAAGTCTGCAGAAACAAGAATCAGGACAAAAGAGGTCCGGTGTATAATCAGAATCAAGACAAGGGTAAACAAAAGATGAATGCGGATGAAGTTAGGAATCAGATGAGCAAGATTTGGGTGAAGAAAAGCTCAGAGAATGTAGAGGTTGGATCCGCACCAGATTCTGGTGCTGATATTTCTTCCGGAAATTAAAAAGTGAGCTCAGGCTCAGGGGGAGACTCAAAGAAGATTCTGTTCCCCCAGCCAAACAAGTTGTGCCGGATGTGGCACAAGATGCGGATTAAAGGGTTTGTAGATATAAGTCCTGAGATGCTTCAGTCAAGTTTTCAGAGGTCCGCATGGAGTTATGAAGAAGCTGTGTTCGATTAAGTTAGACCTGTTCAGGGAGGTGCTCCGGTATGATAAAGGATTACAAAAAGGTCCGGAGAGATCCGGAAGTGCACGATCTTGTCTTGCGGATTGGACAGAGTGTTTGGGATGTTCTTGTAATATGTTACCCAGATTTATTCATGATTTAAAGATCCGGATGATATTCAGTGATCAGGACTAATCCGGGATACTCCAAGCTGTCCAGACATGGTAAACCGGAATAATGCAGGTGAAGCATTTATTGCAGACAGATATTAGGGTTTGCGGAGCAATATAAGGGATTTCTCAAAAGTTATCTGCTCATTCTACACTTGAGAAGAAGCGAATAGTGGAGCTCTGCAACAAGGTTCATCAAGCACACCAAGGATCTCCTGCCGAAGCTATTGCATAAAGAAATCAATCCAACCACTCCGTGCAAACCGAAGGCGCATAAGGTATTCTTCGTTTTTCATTGCCTCACTGCAAATCTTTGAAGAATGGCTACTCCAAACATAGTTAAGATCTCTGATAGACCTCGCCCCTCATTCAAGAAACATCCCTACAAATCATTGGAGGTAGATCCACTAGGAGCCTTCTCTAGTGTTCCCCACGGAGTCTTACATACTGAAGATATTAGGGTTTACATACACGCAAACATTGAGGAATTTGGGGAATTCAAATTAAGAGACCTCTATCACAAGCAACTGATAGACAATGCTTTTGAGCTCAAACCAGAGTATAAGGGTATCCAGAAGAAACAATTTGAGCAATTCATTCATTTCCCTAGCTTTGAAGAAGATGAATGGGTCCGGTATGTACTGAGCAGGATGCATGACAACTTCCTTTGGCTAGATAGACCCTGTAAGATCACAAAAGAAGCAATTAGAGCAGTAACTGGTCTATACTCTTCCGGGGGGGTACCTATCCTCAAATCTGTCAAGAACAACGTTGTAACTAAGGCCACCGGATCAAAATATGATAAGAGGGCAATGACCATCGAAGATATTTCGGATCCGGATATCAAATATGCATCAATGATAATAGGATACAAGATCTATCACTCCAGCAGGGAGAATTCTGTATCCGGAACTGCAATATACACAGCATATGAAATGCTAAGAAAGAATGCAGATTATGATCTTTGTGAACTACTACTAAGCCAATTAATGGAAAATGTACAGAAAATCAAGAAAGACAAGAAGAACTCCTTTAAGTATGGTACTCTCATTGTATGTCTATTCTTTTACTTCATGAATGAGCTACCCGGAACAAGTGGATGGGTATGGCAGAATGACAAACCTGTTGCAGTCCAGATAAGAGACTATTTGCATGGACTTGGGGATGCAAAAGCGAGAAATACAGCTCTATGGGGATACTTCAAAAACTTTCAGAGCATGATGCAAGCAAGAGAGAGAATTCCCCAGTCTCTCATTGAGAAATACAAGGACTCAGTATGCTTTATGGTTGACACTGATCAGTGCCTAATGGAGGCAGTGGAGCCAAGGACTGTCTGGATCATGCCCATGGGGTATGAAGTTGATGAACAGATAGTAGAGCTGCATGTTCAACACATGCTAAGTCAGCCCAAAGATCCTAAGGCAGAAAGGTTTGGAACCTTTGAGGAGCTGAGTGTGAAATTACATGTAGAACTCAGGGAACCTGAGATTAAGAGAAAAGTGAGAAAAGAAGTAGAGCACATTGCTCAAGGCCTAGGCATCTCAAAAGAGGCACTTGATGCCAGCCGGGAAAAGAGGAGAAAGGCTGAGGAAGAAGAGAAAAGCAAAGAAAGTGCTCCGGTTGAAACCCCCACCCGGACCAGATCATCAAAGAGATTTGCACCTTCCACAACCAAAAGCTCAAAACCGGAAGTCCAGGCATCCGGTAAGAGATCAAAGGCAAAAGCCACAAGGGCTTATGGAAGCCAAAAGGATGAAGAGGAAACAGAATCAGATGAGGGAGTAAGAGAAGTAAAGAAACAGAAAAAGAAAGGATCCGGTAAGCCCTCCACAGGACAAGACAAGGAGGAAATGGCAGAGGTAACTGTTGAAAAGCCCACTCTGTCACTAGAGAGCATAATCAAGTCGGTCACGGTGGATGGAAACCTTCAACCAATGACTGAATCCTATGATGACTTCAGTGAGGCAGACCAAAAGACTCTGCAGGAGGCCACAGTGAAATATCTTAACATATATAATAAGGCTTTCATTGAAATAATATCTCTTATTCCTAAAAGCCTAGAAAAGGAAATGGAAGTGAGGAAAAATAATGCTCATGCTAAAGATCTTGAGATCCGGGAGCAGATAGC
Source organism: Cunninghamia lanceolata (assembly GCA_027924645.1). Classification (NCBI taxonomy): domain Eukaryota; kingdom Viridiplantae; phylum Streptophyta; class Pinopsida; order Cupressales; family Cupressaceae; genus Cunninghamia; species Cunninghamia lanceolata. Next base: position 15,524,155 of record BSBN01001121.1, on the reverse strand, counting down.
TATTCAGCTATATCCTCAAATTGATCCCAAGACAATGAACATGATCTTCAAGGACTGCAAAGATGAGTTCAGAAGTAAAGCCAGGATGAATCAGCTCATGCTTGGTGAGACTGACATAGTGGCACAAGAGACAGAAGAGATCCTCCGTAAGGCCTTCAAAAGGTTCAATCTTCCTGTTGTAGAGGACTTAGGTGTAGAAACAGCTGCTGATTTGGAATCTTCTGTTCCGGAAGAAGTGAGCCCTGAACAGACAAGTGAGGACTTGGGACCCTCTGCTCCAGAAGAAGTGGCCCATGAACAAGCAAGCATCTCTCCTCCGGTTTCCCCTACAGTCTCTGGATCCAAAGAAGAAGAGCAATTGCAGGAGAAGGAAGCAGTGGTGACAGACAAAGAGGTTGACAGTTCTAAGACTGCAGAAGAAAAGAAACATCTGTCTCCAGCAAGAGACACTGCACAAACTGTTCAACAATTTTTGAGCAAAGAAACTCTAGAGATTGATGAACCGGAGCTTCTAAAAGGTCCATTTGATTTTGACTCTCTCTCTCCGGTACAAACAATGAAGATAGCTTCATTTGCAAATGCCAAGGCAAATGAAAAGCTCCTGAAGTCTCATATGGAAGACTGTGAGTTGATAGAGGCTGCTTCCGGAGTACTTGTAAAGATCATGCCATCAATCCAGATAGATCCGACAGCCTCCACTTCCGGTAATCTAAAAACCTTAGTCAGCAGTATTGATACACATTTTAATTCTCTAGAAAAATCAGCTGAAGAAAAGGTCCGGAAGGAATTTTTGGATAAGAGATTTTCTGAAATATTAGAATTAATCTCTAAGGATAGGAAGATTGTAAGCATTGGAATAAAGAGCTTAGAAAATGCTCTTAAGGATGGCGGTGACATCTACAAATTTTGTATATCTTGGTCAAAGGCAACAGCAGCAATTGACAAGAAAATAAAAGAGGAACAGGACAAGCTTCAAAGCTTATCTCAAAGTTTTGATCCTCTCTCTTCCTCTATAATAAATCAAGAATGTCAGACTATTGCAGTCTTGAATGAAATAAAGAATCTTGAGAAGGAGAGAAAGAACATTACCAACCGGATGGGAGAACTTAGAAGGATTATAGTCCCTAAGTTGGAAACTATGCATGAGGCCATCAGTGATGCCCAGACCACCGCCCATACAAAAGATCCGACAGATCTCAGGCGGGCAGAAGCTTTTGCATTTTTGTTGAGTGGTCACATTTCAATCTTGGACAGAATGAAGCTAAGTTGGGCTACTGAAATGGTTCAACTGTAGACATCCTTTGCAGACATTCTGCAGTATATGTGAGTATGTAAATATGCGGCTATATATAGAAAATTTTTTGAAAATTTTGGTGTGCGGACCCTACCCTTTGCCATTGATGTCAAAGGGGGAGTGAGGAGCAGTGAAAAATGAGGAATCCAACTCAGGGGGAGTTCCGGAAATTGTATATAAAGACAGAGCATCAGCAAAGGGGGAGCATAGTGTAAACACTTAGTCATTTTTCACTAAGTGTTGCCATCAATGCCAAAGGGGGAGATTGTTGGCAAGAGACACTATATGGATTCATGGTTGTTGTCATTGATGGCAACAAAGGTCATCCCACATATCCGCAAGTCATGATATGTCTCTACCGGAAGTCAGATTGAAGATTGTTGTGGTCCGGTGAACAAGAACAGAGCATGTGGCAAGGTCCGACAGATTGGTCCGGATCTCTCAGAGGAAGTGTCTTGGTGCAGTGCGGATCTGGGGAAGTCAAGAGGACTATCTTGAGTGGTATATTCCAAGGATTTAGCCTCCGGAGTTGGACAAGGAAAAAGATATGAATAGTTGAGTACCGGATTCCTGAGAGACAGTGAAAACAGAGGAAGAACTGACTGACAGAGTATCAGACTACTTTCCGGATGTGTTACAGATGATGATAAAGGTTGCGGAGGCATGAATCATGTTTGGCCGACATAATTGATGATATCTACAAGTATATGCTTGATCCGCATTGCTTGGTGAGCAAGGATTCAGCCGACAGAATTAAGTTTGTAAGAAACTAGACTGTTCCGGATGCCGACTAGAAAGGTGATGAAATTACTTGTGCGGATATATATAGAGGATGGATTTAGTTGTAAAGTGTGTGAAATGTGTGTGAAAGGATATGCGAACAAGTCCAGAGTAGAGCAGAAGTAGCAAGAAAGATCCAGTATGTGAAAGGATAGCAGACTAAAGAACAGAGGAAAGATGAAGTGCAGCAGATCAGTATACTGAACCTAACCGGAACTGAACTCCAGCATATGCAGATGCTTCCAATCAGTTCAAGACTGTGATTCTTATCACTTTGTAAGACAGTGTGTCTTCTTGTAGGCAGTGAGCCTCTTGTGAGCAGTGTGCTCGGGCAGTAAGCCCTAATTGGCAAGTGCCATTTTTGTAATTTCCTATTCTTCTAACAGAGAATAATTCTTGGGTTAATCACCCCGTGGTTTTCTCCCTTAACAGGGTTTCCACGTCAAAAATACTGTGTCATGTGTTTCTATTTCATGGTTAATGTTTTGTGTTTGATTTTATGCTGCTTCAATTAAAAGGAAAGTTCAATAAGGGAAATAATTAGGATAACTGATTCACCCCCCCCCTCTCAGTTATCAACAATGTGTTCATGTTAAATGGTGGTGCTATCAATTGGATGAGCAAGCGGCAGGCTGTAGTCACTTTGTCCACAACATGTCAGAGTACATGGCAGCTACTCATGCATGACAGGAAGTTGTTTGGTTGAAGAGGTTGTGTTCTGATGTGGGTTTTAATGCAGGGAAAATTTAGATTAATTGTGACAATCAGAGTACTATCTGTTTGGCAAAAAATCCTACATTTCATGCCAAGACAAAACACATTGATGTCCAATATCACTTTGTTCATGATATGGTGGAAGACAAAAAGGTAAAGCTAGAAAAGGTTGGTACTTTGGAAAATGTTGCAGATGCCTTAACTAAACCTATGAGCACGACCAAGTTCAAATGGTGTTCAAATGCAATGGGTCTTCGTACTCAAGATTCTTAGTGAATTAGATGAAGACTGATCTAGAGGTAACAATAAAATCTTTGATAACTGGGAGATTGATGAGATCATGTGTCTCAATTTATTGTTTGAACCTCTATAATGTTGATTTATGTCTATGTCGGCAAGAGTTGTTCTTTGTCTCAGCGATCGGCAAAAGTCTCAGCGATCACATGAAAGCATGGTTCACAGTGGTTTGTTTCTTGTATCGGTGAGACATGAACTGTCAGTGTGATCTGAGGGACTATCACTGATGGTGTATGTTGCTCTAACGGTGCTTCGACATCGGTGAGAGTCATCCTAACAGAAAAAGGACATCGGCATGAAAACCCCTATCAGTCCAGCTTTGAGAAGTCTCTCCAATGTTTGGGTCACTCCGATGGAAGTTGGCATCAGCGTGAGAATCACTATCGGCATGCTGTGGAAATCTTTCTCTGATGGTTTGAGTCATTCCAATGGAGGTTTGGATCGGCATGACTATAACTATCGGTGTAGTTTCGAAATGTATTTCTGTCACTCCGATGCAATGTCGGCCAAGGTCTTCCCGATGGTTGGTGAACAGTAGACCGTTTGGTCTTGTTAGCAAAAGTGCTGATAGTTATCTATCTCGTGGTCATGTATATGAACTAGGACAAAGACCAACGACTTGTGCATGTGGGACTAATGGGTTCTCACAGATATGTGAACAGTAAAAAATGACAATTTCAACGGTTGAACTGAATAGCAACTGAATCAATTGGTTGTTTAGTCAATTGTAAGTGAATTTGATTTGATTGAAAATGCAATGGGAGATCAGAAGTAAGAGTGAGAGTATGGTTAGTGATCAAATAACAGTGTGTTTATTTTGTAATAGTACAGTGAAAGTGAACCATCATGAATGTTCTAAGACTTGATGCCTGAACAAGGAGGCTGAGTAATTTGTTGTAATCCTCTTATGTTTACTGTGAATAAAATTGTCTTCTTGTAGTGGTGGGTTTTTTACCTAAAAGGGTTTTCCCACATACATCTGGTGTCTTCTCTCTGTGTTCAAATTTGTTATGTTTATTCTGTAATTCCTTTTATGTGCATCTTAATGAGTTATAATTAAATTAAAAGTTGTCTGTCTACATTATCCCCTTTGAATTGACATTAGGGAGGTTGTTTCTGCACATCTGCTTTCCTTACACTTTTTTGTCATGTTTTAGACGTATAGTATGTCTTTGGCATGCTATACATCGTTCGTGTTTTCCGTGTGTCTTCTGTGTGTTTTCCCTCTTGTGTAGTCTAAAGCTGTGTGGTGAAATGCCCCTCCCTACACCCAAGTTTTGTATGGCATGTTTGTTCCCTTGTGTAGTCTAAAGTTGCATGGCGAAATGCCCCTCCCTACACTCAAGTTTTGTATGGCGTGCTTGTTCTCAAATGTAGTCTAAAGCTGCATGGTGAAGTGCCCCTCCCTACACTCTAAGATTTGTATTGTGTGTCTTCCCCCCCATATGTAGTCTAAAGTTGTGTGGAAAAATGCCCCTCCCTACATTTTGGGGTTGTGTGTTGCATTTTTACTTTCCATGTATCTGCATTCATTTATATATATGAAAAATGAAAAAGAAATAATCACTACATTCACTATATTCATCATGTTTTGCATGTCTTCAATACTATCTTCTTTATGTCTTGTGTGACTGTTATTGTCTTCTCTATGTTTTACATTCCTATTACTATCTTCATTGTGTTTGGCGTGTCTACGATGTGTTTTCTCTAATGTCTACCTGAGGCTAGGGGCTAGAAATAGTTCCTCAATCTTTGTGTATGCATTAGCTTCAAGTGCCTGATGTGTTTGTTGTGTTTTGACCATACTTTAATGCATGTATGGGTCATTAGATCATACATACATTAAAGTGGGGGCTAAATGTTATGTCGTAAAATGTCCCCCTAGGACTTTTACCTCCTAAGTTTAGCTCTTGAGTCCCTTGTTTTGCATCTTGCATGGTAGAATTAACTCTCAGAACAAAATGGCCTAAAACCCATGTCAAATGGGGCTTAACGAACATATGTGAGCTTATACCTGACTTAAAATAGGTACCAGGGACTTGGGCACTTGTGTCCTCATCCTACCCTATTTTAGACAAGTCCCAAATTTAAATGTTGGTTATGTGAGCATTAAAGGTGTCCCATGCTGACATATTAAGTTTGAATTACGAAATTAAAGTGGGAATGCATATATAAGCATGTTTAGGGATTCATTTGCAAACTAGAAGATGATTATGAACTTTTGGAGAACTTATGATTTTAGATCATTCAAGATATTCATTGTTGTAGAGTAGAATATTGTTGTTGTGTTTGTGATTGCTGATTTGGCTTCATCTTCTCATGTGTTGAAGGATTTTCATCTACATGCAAGATACACCTCCGAGGTGATATCTATTTACATTTGAATCAATCATTTATCAATTTGTTTTGCCTCTATCCCATAGGGATGCGCACTCTTTATCAAACAATGATGTTGGAAGGCTTGAATGCCATACTGGGGCTTGACTGAGGTAAGCTCCTAAACACTACAACCCCCAACCACACTCCTTATGATTGTAGGTTATAGGTATTAGATTTCACAGAGTGGAGTTGTAGAGGAAGGTTACAGAAGTAAGGATTCCAGATCTGGCAGAAAGTAGTTTGGTGCACTGTTGGGGCTAGGGTGCTAGTCATAAAGCTCTCCAAGGTTGCAGGTATAGAAATCTTTGTGATAGTGATAATCAACATCAGAAGAGGTCTCGACACTAAAGAATATCTTTCCTTGGGCTTGGGCATTAATCACAGTGCCCTCTAGACCTATAAGTCCATAAACTAATAGAATAGTGATCATTAGTGTTGGAAGGAGTCTGGAACCCCCTAAAGAAAATGTTGCATTGGGCTAGGGTGCTAGTCACAAAGCCCCCGACTATTCAGATTCCTAAGCTTCAAAAAATGGTCAGTAACTAATCCCTATTAATTGTCTTTGTGTGTGAACATTTGTCGTAATTTATCTATTTGCTTTTGATTTTATGGTGCAGGAGCACCTTCTCTATGGTGCAGGAGTCATGTTTTTGTTTTTGTTTTCAATAAGGCTTTTTAAGCCACATCATTTTTGTAATAAGGTTTTTATGTCAATTTGGTCACTAGACCTATGTAGACCATGTTTGGTCACGTTTGATGTAATAACACAATGAAAACATGTAGTTTTCTTGTGAGAGGAGAAACCCAATGGCTAACTATCTTTCAAATCAGTTTGTATGGTTGGGAGGAATGTTAACTGATGTCTCAAGCCTTCTATAGGCAAAGTATGATGTAACTTGCAAGCATGCATGAATGAATGAAGATCTGGATTTTTGGGTGTGTTAAAACATTGTTCTTTCTGAGTATTTCTCTGTAACAGTCATTTTGTATGGCTTGTACGGATAGTTGATTGTCTAAAACTGACTAGAAATGTTCATGTATTGAAGTAGATTTTATTTGGAAGTGGTTTGGTGTCTTGAAGTGTCATAGTTAGTGAGAAATTGTTCTTTTTGCAGAGACTGGTATGAAAACCTAGGAACTAGGATTTTGTGAATAGATGGACTGTATTTCCTCTATCTTCTGAAAGCAAGATTCTCATTTTAGTGTGATGGAGGAATATAGTGTACATTTTGTGTTTTCTGCAGTTTTGGATCAAACACCCAAGGATCCTAGGAGTTTGGCATGAGTTTGACTAGGCATCTCTATGTGACTAGTCATTGAAAAGTGTTGTTATGTGAACAGTTAGTGGAGTGGCCAAATTGATGGTGACCAAGTGTTGTAGAGGATTTTAGACTCCTTCCGTTTTGTTGAATTTGTTTCTGTATACTAGTTTGGTGTCTGCGCAAGTTACAAAGTAACTGAAGTTGTCATTAGTGTAACATAGCCCTCGAGGAAGCTTTTGGATGTTACACCAATTAATAGAGTTAGATCAATAGGAAGTGTATCAGTGAAGAGCAAAGGGAGTCTCACCGAAGAAACATACATCAGCGTAAGTTTCAAATGTACATTGCGAATGCATATCGCAAAAGCATGTTGAGAATGTATCTTGAGAATGTATGTTGAGAATGTATCTTTCATAGGATACAAAAGGTGACCAGCCGTAATGGTGAAATAGAATGTATGTTGAGAATGCACTTTTTGTCAGATACAAATGGTGACCAGCCGTAACGGTGAAATCAGGGTAAAGATACTTTAGCCCACCAGTAATAGCAAGTCAAGTCAAGCATATACAAGTTGGTATATCGGTGTATCGAGAGGACACAAAAGGAGGTCGCTGACGATTGAAGTCTTATCGACAAGGTCATGACTAACTACCATGATTAAGGTGAGTGGAAGCTTAACCGCCATCGGGGTATCGGTAGGAGGTTTGAAGATGCTGCCGATAGAGGAAGTCTCTCTGAAGACAAAGTGGAGTTGACTGTTGGGGAGAGTTGAGAGATCGGCCAAAGAAATAGTAAGGTGGCCGACGGTGTCTTATCCGATGAGAATATATCGTTGAGATGTAAGATGGTCTCACACTAATATAGTTTGTGACAAGTTATTTTCTTCCTCTGTGCGCTCTGCATCATTTTACATAATTAGGTTTTTAAGCATACTTGAGCACTAAATTAATACATTAGTCAACAATTTTTTAATTTCCCTATCATTATAAGTGACAACCAACTTGTAGGTGAGTCCTCTTGCAAAAGTTGTGATTCAACTTGGTTAAATGTCCATGAATGTGTGTAGTGAAAGGAGGTTCTAACTACTTACCCTATCCCCACTTTTCCTAGATAACATGAGGACAAGATCATACTATGACTTGTTTATATTATTGTTATCTATATAGGTTGGATGTTGTACTACAATCCAAATACTTGAGATCTATTTTAAGATTGATTTATAAGAAAGTCTAACTACCATGAATTAGTTTTTTCTTTTTATAGAGTTTTATATTTAAAGTTGTTATGGATAAAAATTCATACACTACACTTTTTATTATTAGTTTTGCATTATTTCATATAGATGTCTTGAGTACTTGACTTAGAGTATGATTTTGATTCATCTGACACCCATTTTTTCCAAAATTCTTAGATAACCATTAGAATTTTAACCAAATGCACTCTTAGATATTATTTATCTCTTAGTTTATCCATTTTTTGCATATGTTCAAATCCATAATTTGTGGGATTTACCTAGGTTAGTTGCACAATTATGGAAATAAATCTTCATAACATGAGCTGCAACACTCGTTCAGGATAAATAAAATCACATACAAGATCCAATCAATCAAAGATAACTAACTCTACACTATGTAAGACCATACAATACTTCCAAATGAACACCACTCACATGCCACATTATTAGAGTACACATTCTTCAATTTCATACATCTTAACTATATCTCAATCAAGCTCAAGGTAGAATATCATGCATCTAATACCACATGTATTCTTTATCATCTTAGTAAAGAACATCTTACTCTTCAAATATTAATTGTTACTAACATTACTACAACAATACATAATCATGCAAGAACACGTGCCATTTAAATAAGAAATACGAGACATATCAATAAAGAAATCAATAATCAATAACAAACAAAAAACATACAATTACAAGCACATAAGACATTCAATCAAAAGAACACAAGACAACAATACATGAATGAACAAGACATACTAGCAACACAACCAAAGGCTCTTAAGGGTATCTAAATCAATAGTAAGATCCATTTCCCCACTCAAGAATTATGGTAATTATATATCTCTCACAGAGAACTCTACCTCCTAGGTAGAATTGTATTGCTTTCCTACAAATAGGCCACATGACTTTCATAAAGAGACTCTCCTAGCACATAGTGGTAGATGGATGTGTTCAATGCATAAATAACATGTAAAACTTCTATCATCTAGTCTGCTATGGCTCATGTGATGTGGCATGCCTAAAGAAAGAGTAATCTCATAGTCTTAGGGAACAATGGTGTTGGTTGTTTTAAATTCCCAACCTAATCTCAAAAAAGGCAATCTATAGAATAGCTTATTCTAATAATGGATTCACATTGAGGGATTGGCCAATGAACAAGAAAAGTAGACTTGTTCATTTTTCTTTGTACTTCAGGCTCTACAAAACCTAGGAGGATGATCCTAACAGTATTTTACTTTAGATCTTTTGTTATTTTCTTCAAATTATTGTTTCCTTAAATAGATATGCTCTCTCTAAAATATGTCAAAAGAATTAATGATATGCTGAAGAAAATGTGCTAGATTCTTAGGCTTTAACATAACTCTTTGCAGGAGATCATTGGAGAAACATTACAAACTTAATATGGTAATGAAACTATTCTTTGATTTTTGATGTGAATGATTAGGGAGATGTATCAAGACAATAATTCTAACTAATCGATGCCTAGATAATGGGTCACAGAGTCAAAACAAATATAAATGAAACTAAATATAATAATATATTCCCAATTCATGTAAATACTGCAATAATGCATTACACCATTACACCTTGAATAGTTCAAAACTAATTCTACTTAAGAATCCCTACATAGATTTACTACATCCAATATCATCTTTAAAGCATTACATTTACTCTTTGAGTAAAAGCTATTAAGAAGGATATTCATACATAGTGTAAAGGGTAAAATTTGGATAGTGAGTGTTTGGTTAGTTTTCTGTGTGTATCCTCCTTTCACCCTTTCATTCAAGGACTTTGGCTCAAGTGGCAATGCACTATCAAACCCTAGGTCACTATGAGATGTAGGGAAACTTGGATTTTTATGATTTGATTATCAATTATGCTCAATTATGCTAAATTATACATCAAAACCCCAATTATACAAATATGAAAGCAAATGGATGAATATCAAAAAATGCTACTATAGAAAGATGTAAAATGACAGATAACTGTGCACCTATTTTTGGGGTTTGGAAGCGGAACAGTTGGGGACTAATGAGTGGGTGGCCAAGTCCAGTGCCCAGGTTTTTGTTTGGATCTAGAAGCTTGACCTGTAACCTATTCCTACTGCATCCAAGATTTTCTTGTCACGAAATCTAGAGGACTAAAGAGTGGGCGCCCAAGTTTAGGGTGCTATTTTCAACTCTGATCTGCAAATCTGACACTGTAATTCCCTCCTACAACTCCACTTTTCCTATATCTTCAACTTGTAACCTGCAATCATAGAAACTTTGGGAGGGTTTGTGGTGTTTAGAGGCTTGCTTCAGTCAAGCCCTAGAGAGACATTCAAGTCTTCCAAACACCATTGTCAGATAGAGAGTGCATGTCCTTGTGAGGCAAAGGCAAAAACCAAATGATAAATGCTCAAAAACATAAATGATGTCACCTTGTAGTGAAGATCTCATGGAAGGAAGAAGCTCTTCATGCCATGAGGAGATGATTTCTCAAATCTACAAATACAAACACATAGACAACACAAATCTGCTCTTGCTACATAATGAAAGCCTTGAATCACCTTTAGGATGCCAAAAGATCACAATAATCATCTAGTTGAAATCTAGTTTACAAATGAATGCCTAAACATTCTTATATATGCAACTACAAACAATCTCGCCAAGAATTTCATAATTCAAACTTATCGTGTGATGCAGAGTGACACAAGGGAAGCAACAGTGGTTTAGTCTTCCTTGCCCACTCACTCACTTCACTACCTCAATCCAACCAAAGTCACACCAATGGCAAATTAGGGATTTGGTATCTAGGCTGTTGTTCAACCCTCAAGGCTACTTCCACACCTTAATACAGGTCCATAAACACCTTTTATACAGTTGGTTTGATTCCCAACTTCTCACAATTCTCCAACCTTCACTTGGCCTAGTAAGGCTACTAGCCCTCCTAAACCTGTTTCCACCACACAACTTGCCCAAAACCTAAACGACCAGGAAAACAAATGATGGATTTGAATACCATTTAAGGAATTCTAACAAACCTCCAAGCCTCTAGTTCCAACTCTACTCCAGCAATTCAAAACACCCACTAGGTCTCTAGGCCTAATTGATCAATTTAGGGCTAGGTTACAAAGCAAGTGGTCTAAATTGGGGTCATAGATCAGGAAAAGGAACTTGAACTATTTCCACAACCTTCAAACATCTCAAAACCACCATCCATTCACTCACCCTATCAGGATTCTGTCATTTATAACACTAAATTGCACTATTTTGGTCAAATACATAGGGATACTTGACCTAGGGCATCACTCCAAAAATTGATGACTCCCTTTTCCAGCAAAAAGCTTTTGGAATCCTATAGTATACATCCCTAGCCTGCATTTCAGTGATTTGCATGAGGTTTCATTGGTTAGAATGCATTCTAGGGCCAGATTTGTATGACAAACCCTAGAAAACAAGGTTTTAGACCAGTTTGGAAATAAAATGCAATATCTCCCTCCTACGATCACTTCAAGACCTCAAATTTAATGTAATGGAATTTAGACTCAACCTAGTTTGTGAAAAAACACATTGATCTACTCAACCAATCTGTACAGGTCGTACAACTACAGAAATGTAGGGAAAAACAATTACTTTTCTTGATTTCTGTGCTCAAAACTCCGTGCAGAATCTCTTCTTTCACCCTGGATTGAGAAAACAACCATATACACCAATCCAAGTCAATAGACAACTTCCAAATGTAGTTTCAACTGTCCAAAATGAGTTGTAACTGACCAAATGTGTCATTGACACCATTGGGAACATTTGACACTATGGTATTTTTGCATTAACACTAAGATACCGATTGGTTCAACTTGTCAAATAGATCTCAAATGACCAACACACTCTCTAAAACATGCTAAAACATCAAGACTACCAACTAGACTCAAAGAAACAACATTAGACCTATTAGACCTAATTGACTCAACTAGGGTCCCAATGGACTAAGAATGGTTGAGGTTTATATGATTACCCCAATCATCTTGACCACACAAAAAGGACCTTACAAACATGGCAAAAAAGCCTTATTAGCACACACACTAAACAAAACCATAACTTATCAAACTTGCATCGAAATGCTGTCAGGAATCAAAATGCTGATTGTGCCCTGCACCATACACCCACTGTTAAACAGAACTCAAGTCTCTTGAGTTGGGAATGTGGTCAAATGTTAAACCTGCCTTCTCAATGACTACTCTGCTCATCCAAGTTGCATCTTCTTGAGGCTTATTGAGCTATTTCACCAAATATTCATAATAGGTGTGCCTCCTAGTTTGTTTAGCAATCCTTTGATCCAAAATGCATTCAATCTTATTAGGAGATGAAGGAATCAGGTCCTGAAGTGTCTAATCAGTTTATTCTTCTACAACAGATCTCTAAGGATCAGATCCCTTATAGGGATAAAGGTCTAATACATTAAAGATTGGTGACAAAGCAATGCCATCCGGAAGCCTGATTTCGTAGGCATTTTCTCCACATTTCTTTAGCACTTCACAAGGCCCAATCTTCTTCATAAGTAGCTTGGTGTATTTACCTACAGGTAGCCTCTCCTTTTTTAGATGCACCATGACTAAATCCCCTTCTTTGAATTGTAGATCCCTTCTCCTTCTGTCAGCAGACTGTTTATACTTTGCAGAGGTGGACTGTAATTTTTGTTTTACTTGCTCATGGATATCTCTCATTACTTGGACAAAATCTTCAGCTAATGCACTGCTCTTCTCTAGTCCTCTAACCTCTCTGAGTTCCAAAATACCCCTTGGGTGAGTGCCATAAACAATTGGAAAAGGTGACAGGTTGGTACTCCTGTTGACAGTGTCATTGTAAGAGTACTCTACTTGAGCCAAAACTTAATCCCAACTAGCACCCTGCTCCTTAGTTAGGCATCTAAGAAGGTTGCCAAGTGACCTATTAATCACCTCAGTCTGACCATCAGACTGAGGGTGATAGGCTGATGACAATGACAGATTTGCACCTAGTCTTTTCCAAAGTGTCCTCCAGAAGTGTCCTATGAACTTAGGGTCTCTGTTAGAGATTATTGACAAAGGTAAACCATGTAACCTGACTATTTCTTTGAAGAAAAGCCCTGCAATATGTGAGGCATCATGTGTGGTTTTACATGGGATGAAGTGAGCCATTTTTGAGAACCTATCAACAACTACAAAGATGCTATCATGTCCATTCTTTGTCCTAGGCAAACCAAGTACAAAATCCATGCTTATGGAATCCCAAGGCTTTGAAGGGATAGGTAGTGGAGTGTATAGACCTGCATTGGATGTATGTCCCTTAGCTCTTTGGCAAACTTGACAAGTTTCTACAAACTTTCTTACATCAGTTGGCAACTTTGGCCAATAGTAGTATCTTCTAACCAAGTCTAGGGTCTTATCAATGCCAAAGTGGCCTGCCATGCTGCCACAATGCTTCTTCTGAACTATATTCTCTCTAACAAACCCTCTTGGAATACACAATAGGCTACCTTTGAAAAGAAAGCCATCTTGTATCAAAAAATAAAAAAAATCAGTATTATACCTGCCTGTCATGGCTTTGCAAGATTGGTAAGGTTCCTTGAAGTCTTCATCTTCTGCATACTAATCTTTAATGGCATGTATACCTGTACTCTCCAACTGAATGGTTTGAACAACAAGATTCCTCCTACTTAAGGCATCAGCTACCTTATTGGCCACTCCTTTCTTGCACTTAATTGAGAAAGTGTATGCTTGGATGTACTCCATCCACTTGATATGCCTGTGGTTTAACTTCTCCTTCATATTCAAGAAGCTCAAAGCATGGTTATCAGTAAAAACAACAAACTCCTTGGGTAATAAATAGTGTCTCCACTTCCTCAATGATTGGACCATTGCATATAATTCTAAATCATAGGTAGAATAGTTCTATTTTGCTTCATTTAACTTCTCACTAAAGAAGGCTACAAGCCTCCCCTCTTGACTTAGGACTCCCCCAAGAACCCTCTTACTTGCATCACACTCAACCACAAAAGTCTTATCAAAATCAGGTAGCACAAGGACCGGTTGTTCTGATATTTTCTTCTTTAATAGTTCAAAGGCTTGATTGGCCTCATTTGTCCACACAAATACACATTTCTTGCCCCTTTTTATAGTATCAACAAGTGGAGCACAAATAGCACTAAACCCTCTAATGAACTTCCTATAAAAATAGCATAAACCATGGAAACTCCTTACCTCAGAGGCTGTAGTAGGTGTGGGCCAATTAAGAATGGCTTCCACCTTGCTTGGATCCATCTTGAGGCTACCCTTAGAGATGACAAACCCCAAGAATGTCAATTCTTCTTGTAGGAAGACACATTTGTCAAGGTTAATTCTCAACTTCTCCTCTTGAAGCCTCCTAAGCACTTGATGGATATGTCTTATGTGATCTTCCTTGCTGTCACTAAAAAATAATATATCATCCAAATATACAACAATGAACTTGTTTGAGAAAGGTTTTAGCACCTCATTCATCAACCTCATGAAGGTGCTTGGTGCATTTGATAAGCCAAAAGGCATCACAACCCATTCAAATAGCCCTTCATTAGTTTTGAAGGCCGTTTTCCACTCATCCCCCTCCCTTATCCTAATTTGGTAATAACCACTTTTTAGATCCATCTTGGTAAAATACTTAGCCCTACCCAAGCAATCCATTAAATCTTCTATCCTAGGCATTGGAAATATATACCTGATAGTGATCTTGTTGATGGCCCTGGAATCAGTGCATAGTCTCCATGTGCCTTCCTTCTTTGGTGCAAGTACTGTAGGTACTACACATGGGCTAATACTCCTCCTTATAAGTCCTCTATCCAACAAGTCTTGGATTTGTCTTGCCACTTCTACATTTTGCTCAGGAGTCAACTTGTAGGCTGCTTGGTTTGGTAGGGTGGATCCAGGGATGAGGTCAATGCGATGACTAATCTCCCTTTTTGGTGGAAGGGCATCCTTACTTTCATCGGCTATCACATCATGAAATTTCTCCAATAGTTCCTCCACTTCTTTTGGTCTAATCCTCCTAAGAGGCTACTGCACTTTGGTCTTCTTAGGATTTGCATCCTTGGGCTTGATGACCACTACAAAGCATGGCACTTTCTCCTCCTTGAGGTTAGCCAAAAACTCCTTTTCACCTACCAACATAACTGAACTAGAAATGATCTTTTCCTTGCAGTCATCAATCAAAGGTGTCATTGTGAAAGTTTCACCATTTTTAGACAAATGAATTACATTTTGCTTACCATCATGTTGGGCAATTGTGTCATGTTTCCAAGGCCTTCCAAGAAGAAGGTGGCATGCATCCATATCCACTATCTCACAAAGAATCCTATCATGATATTCACCTATCTTGAATTCAACCCAAAATTGTTCTTTCACCACAATTTGTTGGTCCTTGGTTAACCAAAAGACTCTATAGGGGTTATCCTAATGAGGTATCCTTTGCAATCCTAACTTATTCACCATTTCATTAGAAGCTAAATTCTTAGAAGAACCTGAATCAACTATTACCTTGCAGACTTTCCCTTTCACCTTGCAAGTGGTTCTAAACAGATTGTTCCTTTGGGGTTGCTCCTTGGTGGCAGGCATGATGAGAAACCGGTTGAACATGATGCATTCTCCACTCTTTGATGCTGCAGGCTTGGAAGAGGCAATTTGATAGGAGGTGGTGCTTTGACAGTCATCCTCTTGAAGGAGCTGCACCCTTCTATCTTTCTGATTTGTAGAATTGTTCCCCATCTTCTCCAGGCATCTAAAGGAATGATGTCCTATCTGATTGTAGGAAAAACACCTTCCTGTGAACACATTGGAGCCTCTACCTCCACTTCTTCCTCTACCATTACCTCTCCCTCTAAACTGACCCTTATCGGTACTATCTCTATCAGCCACCACTTGACTGTCTTCTTGTGATCTGCCATTTTGGGGTCTAGAGAAGTTGTCTCTGTTCTGAAATCTACCCCTGCCTCTAAAATTTAGATTGCCTCTGCTCCTACAGTTTGAATCACCTCTCCTTCTCTGTTTGTCCTCAATCCTCAATGCCATTTGAAAACACTTATGGACTGTCTCAGGGTTAAAGAGACTTAGTTCATCTTGAATGGAGAACTTAAGACCATTAAGATACCTTGCAAGCTTCTATTTTTCATTCTCAGGAATCTTGGCTTTCAAAGACATCTTGTGAAACTCCTCAGTGTATGTGCTCACATCCATGTCCTTCTGTCTCAAGTTTTGCAACTTTTTGTGCAAGTTGACTTCATAGTCTTTAGGAAGAAATTGCTTCTTGATTTCAAGCACCATCTTCCTCCATGTAATGATAGGGTTCCTATCATCCTCTATCCTCTCATTTTGAATGAAGTTCCACCAACTCAAGGCTGGCACTTTCATTCTAGATTTGGCAATCCTCACCTTCTGATTTTCTGCCACTCCTCACATTCAAAATAGTTCTCCATTGCCTCTATCCAATCAGGGCACTCCTCTGGGTTCATCTTACTAGGAAACATAGGTAAATCCACCTTACTGTCCTTCCTACTCAACTTTCCAAGTGCATCTAGGAATTGTCTTTCTGACATGCCTCCTTGTGGCTCTTCCATGGACACTTCTTTTTCTTCATCTTGATCCTCTTCATCTGAATCTAAGATGACCTCTGGTTTCTTTTTCTTGTCCTTATCCTTCTTCAACTTATCTATCTCAGCCTCCATCCTTTTGTTCTTCGTTGCTTGCTCTCTCACTATCTTTGCCAATTCGGCATTAGTCACCCTTGTAGGAACTTCCTCCTCTTCTTCTATATCTCCCATCTTTTTGATGGCTCTGATACCACCTGATGTAGAGTGACACAAGGGAAGCAACAGTGGTTTAGTCTTCCTTGCCCACTCACCCACTTCACTACCTCAATCCAACCAAAGTCACACCAATGGAAACTTAGGGATTTGGTATCTAAGCTATTGTTGAACCCTCAAGGCTACTTCCACACCTTAATACAGGTCCATAAACACCTTTTATATAGTTGGTTTGATTCCCAACTTCTCACAATTCTCCAACCTTCACTTGGCCTAGTAAGGCTACTAGCCCTCCTAAACTTGTTTCCACCACACAACTTGACAAAACCCTAAATGACTAGGCAAACAAATGATGGATTTGAATACCCTTTAAGGAACTCTAACAAACCTCCAAGCCTCTAGTTCCAACTCTACTCCAGCAATTCAAAACACCCACTAGGTCTCTAGGCCTAATTGATCAATTTAGGGCTAGGTTACAAAGCAAGTGGTCTAAATTGGGGTCATAGATTAGGGACAGGAACTTGAACTATTTCCACAACCTTCAAACATCTCAAAACCACCATCCATTCACTCACCCTATCAGGATTCTGTCATTTACAACACTAAATTGCACTATTTTGGTCAAATACATAGGGATACTTGACCTAGGGCATCACTCCAAAAATTGAAGATAGCCTTTACTAGCAAAAAACTTTTGGAATCTTGTAGTATACATCCCTAGCCTATATTTCACTGATTTGCATGAGGTTTAATCAGTTAGAATGCATTCTAGGGCTGGATTTGTATGACAAACCCTAGAAAATAGGGTTTTAGACCAGTTTGGAAACAAAATGCAATATCTCCCTCCTACGATCACTTCAAGACCTCAAATTTAATGCAATGGAATTCAAACTCAACATAGTTTGTGAAAAATCACATTGATCTACTCAACCAATCCATACAGGCTATACAACTATAGAAATGCAGGGAAAAATAGTTACTTTTCTTGATTTCTGTGCTCAAAACTCTGTACAAAATCTCTTCTTTCACCATGGAGTGAGAAAACAACCATATACACTGATCCAAGTCGGTAGACAACTTCTAAATGCAGTTTCAACTATCCAAAATGAGTTGTAACTAGCCAAATGTGTCATTGACACCATTGGCAACATTTGACACTATGGTATTTTTGCATTAACACTAAGATACCGATTGGTTCAACTTGTCAAATGGATCTCAAACAACCAACACACTCTCTAAAACATGCTAAAACATCAAGACTACCAACTAGACTCAAAGAAACAGCATTAGACCTATTAGGCCTAACTGACTCAACTAGGGTCCCAATGGACTAAGAATGATTGAGGTTTATATGATTAGCCCAATCATCTTGACCACACAAAAAGGACCTTACAAACATGCCAAAAAATCCTTATTAGCACACACACTAAACAAAACCATAACTTATCAAAAATGCATCAAAATGCTATCAGGAATCAAAATGTTGATTGTGCTCTACACCACCGTGTCGGCATAGGACCCAAATAACAGTCATAAGCCGACACTAAAAATTTGGGACTCACCCAAAATAGGGTAGGACTAGGGTACAGGTGCCCAAGTCTCCCCCCCCTATTTTGGTTAGGGTTAGGTTCAAAGGATCCCCCTAGGTCCCATTTATCATGAAACTTCGGGCTCATTTCATCAGGATGTCAAAATATGATGCAAGATATACTAAATGCAAATTAAAGACTCGGGAGCTAAACCTTATGAGGGAAAAGCCCCCAAGGGGACATTTTCTGACATTACATTTAGCCCTCAATTTAATGTTTGTATAAACATGAGGCCAATACATGCATTAAAGTACGATCAACAAACATAGCAAAAATGCCAAGCATAGAGAAGGCACATCAAACACATTGAAGACAATGATAGGCATGCAAAACACAGAGAAGACAGTTACATTCACGTAAAACACGGAGAAGACAATAAATGCATAGAAGATAGTTAATGCATGGAAGATAGGAATGATTTATTTTCTTTTCTTTTTCTCATATATATGAAATGCAGATGCAAGTACATGAAAGTAAACACACCTCCCATAATGCAAGAAGCACTCATCGTGCTAGTATTTAAACTACATATATGGGGCAACACACACGCAAGACACACCAAACCTCCCAAAATGCAGGAAGCACTCATCACGCTGGTCTTTAGACTAGATATGGGGCAACAAGCATGTCAAACAAAGCAAGCACGCCAAACACACACACTTTGAAGACACAGAGAAAACACAACAGACAAGAGATGGAGTGTCCCTATTTCTAGGCTCATCACCATCTTAGACACATTACATGCACACACCAATGATTGGTCTTCACCACAACAATTTCGCTGAAGACATGCTTAAGGGTTGAGTTAGTCATAGAACCGCTCTCCACCTCCACAGAGGACTTTTGAAAATGACAGGATGGGAACTCTCCACAAGAGATACACCACCCTTGCCTCCATAGAGGGCTTAAGATGATTGATTGATTGCAAACAAACTCAGAGTGCAGGAGGGACTCATCGCCACCAGTCTTTAAACTACATCTGAGGACCAGCACATTGCTAACATCTACAATAGATAGCTTACCTTATATATGCCCCCACCTTAAGGTGGTTGATATCATGCATCAATATCAAGCACATTATGGTAGGAAGAAAACACACAAGGGAACATGGACTTTCGTAAAGCCCATGCCCCCTGGAGGTGACATGTATTTTATGATTGCCAAATGTTCCCACAAACACATCCCTACAAGAAACATGTTAGTGTCCATAATCATGATAAAAAACAACATCAATGTATATGATCAAGCACACAAAGAGCCAAGGTTATACCATGAATTCAGAGATCAAGGATAACCATGGGGCTATATCATGAAAATCTTTGAACTGAGTACCACCAAGGCGAGATTTGAAGATAAACAAAGTGCACGGAGTAGTAGTATTGTTAAGGTTTGTAAGTGAGATAAAAACATCATCAAAATCACTACACAGAAAGCACGAGTGCTTCTACTAGCCAAGCATCAGATAAGATATATAACCCCATCATCATATTAGGAACTAAGTCCAATTTTTGATTTCTTGCTAAAGGGATGCTAGGTCCACATCAGTATAAATGTTTTTTGTCATCCACCCGCTAGATAGAAACACTAGAGGAAGGTAAACAATGAAATCAAGAGAGGAGAAACAAGTTTCTTAGGGATAGTCACGTAGGAGGGTGCCCCAAAGTCACCAACTACAATGCTATGTCCGTAAGACACAACACACAATAATGAAATCAGAGAGAGAGGCGATATAGAAGAATGATGATACAAATAGAAGAAGGTCACAACAGAGGTGGTCTCCTGGTATCCCGGACCTTACAAGAGAATCAGGGGTCATCCTAGGAGGCCTAAACAACACATAACACATCATGAGGGAAGCACATCATGAGAGAGATAAAGGGTTAGAAATACTTACCTGTAGGGACCATCGAGCTAGCGGTTGTCATGGATGTTTATCTTTATCTTAATGGTTAAGGAGTTAAAACTTCTTCTCTCTTTTGTAGGTTCATGAGTTTGCAAGGGTAACCGTGTAGGAAAGATATCCCTTAATGATGGTTGAGAGGGGATATTGTCATTTTCTGTGTCATTTGTAGGACCATTTGAATGAGATTGTTGAGGAACCCAAAAGATGCCCATTTTAGTCCCTATATAGGGTGTTGGAATAGCTTGAGTTAGAGGGATAGTTTATTCTTCAATATCATGTTGAATTACATTGTTTTCCAAGGTATTTGTGGGTTCAAGTAAAGGTACATGATGTGTTCCTTTGTTTAAAATGTAGTCAAGAAGTTCTTGAACATGAGATGGTAAATATTCATTATGTTGAAGCAAATGTTCACAAAGAGAATCTACATCATCCAAAGCTTCATCCTAGTTAGGGAGAGAAAGAAGGTATGGCAGAGTAGTATGGATAAATTTGTCAATGATATCTTCTTCCTATGCTAATATAACCTCACTAAGTGGGGTTATGTTGGGACAAGTCTCTTTGTTCGATAAATCACCCATTGCTATATCATTCTCATAGGTCTCAGAAAGCATTTGCATTATGTCATCATGAAACAAAGGGAGAGAGGGAACAATGTTCTCACCACTACTTTCCCTATGATTGTTTTTAGCCATAAAGTTAGTGAGGTTCTCTATGATTGAAGGAAAAACATCGACAGTCACAAGAAAGCTATCGAAATAGGCTATTGTTTGAAGGATATCACATGTAGTATTTTTGTTCATGTCAATGCCATAGATGTATGCTATTTGATGTAAGACTTGAGGATATTTATCAGTTAATTTGCAAAAATTATCATAATTCATAATGTACTCAAATAGCTCTTCCAAAGATGAGCCATTAGGAGAATCCATGAGTGCAAAACTATGTGTAAAAATGACCTAAAGTGCTTGATTTTTTGTACTTTTTCGATGCAAATAAGCGAAAGAAAAGGTGTTGTGAAGAAATTGATCAGAGGCAAAAAATTATATGTTTAATATTAGTCCAATACAACAATAATATCTATCACAACACACTCTTGATGAAAATCTAAGATGATGACTAGTCCAAATCTAGTGAAAATACGCTAAAATATGCGATTTTTTCACCAAATCTCAATGCAAAAGAGCATGAAAAAGGGTGTTGTGAGGAAAATTATGATCTAAATAAAATTATTACAGTAATAACAGCCACCTAATTCCAAAAAATTAATCACAACATGCTTAGAGTGCCACTCAAGATCAAACCCTAGTGAAAATATAGCAAAAATATGCAATTTTTCACGATTTTTCAACTCCAAGACCTAGCAAAAGGGGTGTTGTAAATAATTTTAGGAGGTGAAGAAAATAATAGCAATGATATAAGTCACCTACAATCATAAAATCTTTTACAACACACTTGGAGTGCAATCTAGGTCAAACCCTAGGGCAAATATAGCAAAAATGTGCAATTTTTCACCAAATTTTCAATACAAGAGCCCAATAAAAAGGTGTTGTAAATATTTTTAGGAGGGTAAGCAGATAATAACACTTATAATATCCAATTAATGAAAAAATATTCTTCACAACATGCCTATGGTGCAAATTTTGAGAGTCGATAAGGTCAAATCTAGTGAAAATCAAGGTTTTTCAAGCCCTAGGTTTTAGATCTTGATGCAAAATGTTATATGAATGTCTTGTAATCTGTTTTATGATGAAAATTAAGTCCACTCAGATTTAAAAATTATTTTCACACCCTACCATGCAAAATGCAAGTGGAAATCTAAGGAAAAATCAATGAAAATGCTAGTTTTTTGTTTAAATTTTCTATGTAAAAATGCAAATGTTTGAGATCTAAATGCAAATTTACACTAAAATGCAACACTGTAGACAAATTCAAATTTGAATGAGTGTCTAAGATCAGTAGAAAAATTTGAAACAAGATTTTGCCTACAAACCCTAGTTTTTGGAATTACTAGGTTATATGAAAAATTCAAAATTTCCAACAAAACCCTAGCAATTTTATGATGAAAATGCAATGCAAGCTATTGAATTTTTGTAATTTTCTACAATTTAACTCAGATATAATGCAAAAATTAGAAATTTGATGAAATTCACATTAATTGTTGGAAAATAGAAACCTTAGAATGTAATTTTTTCAAATTTTTCCAAATTTTCAATTTTTTTGTAAGTTTTCCAATGCAATAAGATGAATGATACTATGAATGAATGAAATCAATGCAAATCTAAAGGAAAACACTCAACAAGGTGCAAACAAGTCCAATAACATGGGCTCACCAAAATGTAAAGGGTAAAATTTGGATAGTGGGTGTTTGGTTAGTTTTGTGTGGGTATCCTCCTTTCACCCTTTCATTCAAGGACTTTGGGTCTAGTGGCAATGTACTATCAGACCCTAGGTCACTATGAGATGTAGGGAAACTTGGATTTGTATGATTTGATTTTCAATTATGCTCAATTATACATCAAAACCCTAATTATACAAATACAGAAGCAAACAGACTAATATCAGAAAATGCTCCTACAGAAAGATGTAAAATGACAGATAATTGTGCACCTATTTTCAGGGTTCAGAAGCGAAATAGTCAGGGACTAATGTGTGGGTGGCCAAGTCTAATGCCTAGGTTTTTGTCAAGATCTGGAAGATTGATCTATAACTTGTTCCTATTGCATCAGAGATTTTCCCATCACAGAATCCAGAGGACTAAAGAGAAGGCGCCTAAGTCTAGGGTACTATTTTCAACTTTGATCTACAAATCTGACACTCTGTAATGCCCTCCTGCAACTCCACTTTTCATGTATCTTCAACCTATAACCTACAATCACAAAACATTTGGGAGGGGGTTGTGGTGTTTAGAGGCTTGCCTCAGTCAAGCCCCAAAGAGACATTCAAGTCTTCCGAACATTGTTATCAGATAGAGAGTGCATGCCATTGTGAGGCAGAGGCAAAAACCAAATGATAAATGCTCAAAAACATAAATGATGTCACCTTGTAGTGAAGATCTCATGGAAGGAAGAAGGTCTTCATGCCATGAGGAGATGATTTCTCAAATCTGCAAATACAAACACATAGACAACACAAATTTTCTCTTGCTACACAATGAAAGCCTTGAATCACCTTTAGGATGCCAAAAGATCACAATAATCATCTAGTTGAAATCTAGTTTACAGATGAATGCCTAAACATGCTTATATATGCAACGACAAACACTCCCACCAAGAATTTTGTAATTCAAACTTATTGTGTTAGCATGGGACCCAAATAACGATCATAAGCCAACACTAAAAATTAAGGACTGACCCAAAATAGGATAGGACTAGGGCGTGGGTGCCCAAGTCCTCCCCCCTATTTTGGTTAGGGTTAGGTTCAAGGGATCCCCCTAGGTCCCATTTGTCATGAAACTTAGGGCTCATTTCATCGGGATGTCAAAATATGATGCAAGATGTCCTAAATGCATATTAAATACCCAAGAGTTAAACCTTATGAGGGAAAATCCCCCAAGGGGACATTTTTCAACGTTACAAATAGGAAATACTATGAAGATGAATAAAACTGATCTTTAATCAATTTATATTCATAAATGTAATAAAGAACACAACTCTAGGAGACAATATAGTTTGAACTTTGACAATATATTCAAACTTATGAACTGGCATTGTCATACAAATAGCTACAAGTACATGAAAGTCTATTATTGAATAACACTTAAAATAGGAAAACCTAGTCTACAACTATATGTATTGTGATACAAACATTCTCCAAGATCCTTATCTAAGGCCCTGAATTCCATTTTATAGAAACAAGGGAGCAGACAAGCTTCAGGTCTTAAGACATATGTCACATTTTTATTTGACAAATTTCCACCAACCAGGAACAAGAATAACTAAACTTGGGGCATATATTTTATAGGAGCAGAAGTTGTTACATGTGTAGCCATAAATCAAGTTGTCTTGGAAAGTGTGTGTTGATAATTGCTATAACAAACTCTATCGACTCTTCTTCCACCCTCTTCATTCTGACTGTTTACAGCACCTGGTGACATAGATGAAGACAAAAAACAAGGAAACCACTACAAGGTAAAAATGCCCTGTTTGAAACTAAAAATATCCTTGTCTTGATTTTGAACAAGAGAAAGATGCCATAGAAGCTTATTCTTATTTGAAAAAAAGGTAAATGACTAATAACAAAATACCAAGTGTTATTCCTTCACAGATCAAGAAAATTATTGTATTTATCATCCTAGGCCTTGTATTGTTCTTTTGTAGGCCACTGGAATGGTAGGAACTTGGTAACATGGGGTACATACTTCTTGTCATATTTAGCTAATATTGATTCAGTCTCTCTCACAAATTTTTCCACAAGCTAGCATGAATCCCACAATTTACTCACACTTTTCCTAAAGAGGTCAATATCAACTTTGTTATCCTTGTAGATAAGGAAAGAAAGAGTTGGACTGATAGCTTCAAATTGAAAAAACCATACGTGACAGGGCTTGATCTCACCATTATCCTTTTTGATTTGAGGTATCAATCTTATTTTATCATTGTCAAACTCTTCAATTGTATCTACTTCTTTCTCTTCAAGCTGGTTTACAAACCCTTGTAGCTCCCCAACTACTTTTACTATAGTATAAGTCAGCTTGATTTTCCTTGGGGGTTTAAGCTCATGGGCTGATCCTTTGCACATACCAAGTAAGGAAGTAGTCCTTGGGATCCATCTATTCAATAGGGGCATGACCTGCTCCTTGTATTCAATAATTTTCTTGATGGCCATTGATAATTTGTAATAACAATTATGAATATGAATTCTCTATTTTTTCCATAATCTTTCCCATCAGCGAGCCAAGTATAGTTGAAATAATATATAGATTATCCCCTTGTTGATCCTTCCAAGAGCCTTCAAATATTTCCTCAAAAGCCTTGAGATACTCTCTCAATTCCTCATTTTCTTTCTCCAAAACATATTTTGATTGTAGAGATGAAGAAGTACTAGCAACCATGGTTCCTGCATCCCTTACCATCAATGTCATTGAAGAAGGAGATGAAGTTGAGGCATGATGTTGTTGTTGTTGTTGTTGCTGACATTGTGCTTCCAATACCTTTAATTTATTGTATTTGTGTACTAAACGCATATGATCTTCTTGTTGATCACAAAGAATACTGAGAGGGGGGGTGAATCAGTATTCTATAAAACTTCTCTTTCACGCATTTATTAATCCATTTACCACATTCAATGACATGAAAGCATAACAAACATAAGAACAACAACCATAAAGACATAACACATAGACACTAGGATTTTTACGTGGAAAACCCAAAAAGGGAAAAACCACGGTGAGTGTTAGCTCACAATATATTATGATAACAATACTGAATTACATGAAGGCTCACTATCTTAGGTCTCACTGCCTAAGGACTCACTGTCCAAAGAAGTGCTCACTGCCAAAAGAATATAAGAGAAGATGGAAGAAGGATTGGGTCACTGCCAAGAGATGACTGCTGCAAATGCATCTACAGAATGTTGAAGTGCAGTTCCATTAATAGCTCAATATACAGACTCAAATGTCTTCATATTATCTATTTTGCTTTATCTATTATGCTTCATATATACTCTGCTCTTCTGTCCTTACTATCCTTTTCTGATCACAAAACTACCTTAGATCGCACACACATTTAATTCACACTATATTCAAACATCTTCATTCATCCAAAGTTGAAATCTATTGTGTATATATATATTTGCATCAAGAATTTCCTCAAACTAGGTCGGCATGAAAAAGATAAATCTTGTATATTCAAGTTATACCTTTTCGGCATGTTATTGTGCCCAAAAAAAATACGGACCTAGTAAATCATACAAGACTCTTAATATGAGTCTAGACCTATTATAGAACCCCTTAGATTAATGATTCCAATCATATATCTTCACCGCATATCGATCTAACATGATTGTCAACTTAACCCTTAAGTGCACATCCAACTAACTTGACTGTCATACCATAACTTTCAATGCAAACCATATGAGACTTTGAAATTCATAGCCAACATTCATTATGGACCTCTTAGCATACCTTTAGAACCACAGAGCATAATATTCTTTCATAGAGAAACATCAATCTCGAAACTATTGTTCTGTCACTGAGAAATACTGTCAACTTGAAAGCCAATATTGGAGAACTTGTAATATGTGAACCGGTGAACTTCAAGCTCCACAAAAATGGATTTAGATGCTCATGACATGTATCGTCAATGCCTCAAAACCACAAATTAAAATATTCATCAGCGGAGGAATGCACACTAGATTACTCAGGTACTCTGCACTATTTCTAACTTAACTCTATTCACCTAGACTTAGACATTTCACCATATGACTTTTGAAGGGAATCGAGATTTGAACATCGAATCATGACATCACTAGATACCTGAGAGTAAAAAATCAGAATTGCATAACAAGATCTTCAATTGTAGAGGAGTACTGACTGAATTACTATCATTGTCACAATGTGTTGTCAATGCTTAGTGAATTTGGCTAAGTTAATCTTTCCGGATCAAAATACTACACACACGTTTATCTCAAGAGTTGTCTCCAAACATATTAGGTTGTTACCATCAATGACAACATCATATTAGTAGTGTCTCTTGATTGTGTTTCCAACACTTCTTTCAATTTATTATATGTGTTCTGAAGAGCATCAGTGGTTACCTTATTGAATTTTGTAACCTCTACCACCATTGTAGTTGCCTTAGTAGCAGGAATGTCAGATACTCTCTTAACAATTAAACTTCCCTTTAGATCCCTATCAGGCTCAACCACTAATGGCTTATCAGTATTGGGGGTTAAAGCCAAAATGACCAGGGTTTCCCACTTTGGATTAAAACCTGTTGTGTATGTAGGAAAATTCCATTGTTTAAATCAAAACAATAAACCTACACTACCCTCAAGAAATCTAAACTAAATGCAAATAAGCAAAACAAAATGTAGTGATATCACCTAGTTCATGCGATTTCTTGGTGTTATTGTGGATTGATCCTCAAAGTATGCAACTACACTATGGAAAGCTGCCATGGATGCTCAAGATGTTATGCAAATGAAGATAGTTTTGACGATATATGATTGAGGATGTGAAAATGAGAGAAGATGAGAGTATATATAGACTTAGAGGAAATATGATCAACGGTAGAGGATGAAACGAAAGATCAATGGATGAGAGCTATCGAGAAGAGAGGATGAATGTGCATGCGCCATGTGTCTCTAAAAAAAGTTATTTTTGAAAAAGGCTTAGTGGGGTTTGAAGAGGATAAGATTCTTCTCTCAAAATAGCATGCTTTTTAACTATTTTGAGAGTTGGATTAGTTATGGATTGATTTTTGAATTCTTTTTGACTTTTTCCCACACATTTGAGTTTTCCCTATTTTTAGGGGCAAAAAAACATGCTCCCACATTTATAGGAGAAAGTGGAGGAGTGGGATAAGAATGAAGGGAATGAATGAATTAAATAAATAAAATTTATTTAATTCATGTGCAAGTGGGAAATAAATAAAATATTTTAATTTTATTTATTTATTGATGGAGAGTGGAAATGATTAAATAATTAAAATTATTTAATCATAGATGAAAAATAGAGGAATAAAGATAATTAATTAAATAAAGACAATTTATTTAATTAATAGAGGAAAAATGAAATGATTAAATACTTAAAAATTATTTAACCATAGATAGAAAGTATAAGAATAATGAAGATTAATTAAATAAATAAAATTTATTTAATTAATTAAGAAGAAAATGATTTAATTAATTATGAGTATGTCAGGCAGAAATGATGTATGTGATGCAATATGAGTTTAATGCATAAATAATGAAATGGGTCAATTTTGGGTGTCTACATTTTGCCCCTCTTTGAGAGAATGTCTGGTAGGGCATTGTTTCAAAGAAGACGTGATACATTGGATAAATAGGCTATGCCCCAGTGAAACTAGCGAATGATGCCCCCTCGAGAGGTAAACCAAGTTGATTAAGGAAATTGGGTTGACTCGCGACAAGAAAAGGCTAGGAAGAGGAAAGGTTCGGGAGAACAAGGCAAGAAGAGGAAGAGAAGGTGCAGAAAGGCAAGAAAACCCTAGGGTTATAGGCCTATAAAAACCACCCCATAGTGCAAATTTAAATCATTTGTGCCATTTACCTTTGAAAATTATTGCTTTGTGCCATTTGCATTCTAGGGCTATCTAGAGCTTTGACGATGTTGATTCCTTGTGATCATCATTGTTCCTAGAGGGTGAGGACGTTCAAGTGACTGACAGGATCTTGTACATCGGTAAGTACCAAAAAATTTCCCATTTACGTGTTAAATTTTGCTAAAAGCATTATAAATGCACCTATGTGACCAAAGGTGCACCATCACTCTACATGCGCATTTGAGCAATTTTGAGTCACGTTTGGAGTTTCACATTACAGGTGGGCACAGGCTAGTCACATTTGGATTTTGCATGCGCATTTGGTTGTAGGTTGGGGTTAGGTGTAGGCTGCATACATCTTTGGCATTTCAGGCTGCAATTGAGTGACAGTAAGTCGCGTTTGATGAAACAAGTTACAGGCGAGCAAAGGTGTATTACATTTAGTTTCTTGAGTTGCAAATGAGTGAAATTGGATTGTGTTTGAGACACCAAGTCGCCTATGGTAAAGGGCAAAGTCACGGTTGGCAAAGCAAGTCACATATGGTCAAAGTAGGTCAATTTTTAGGGTTTAGTGAAAGAACTTGTTGATTACGATTCGATTAATCCTTGTAGGAGGCACTACTTCCACTACTATTGCAAGAGCCTCATCCTTCAAATTTGTGGCTGGTACAATAGTTGGATGCTGAGGAGCTTTTATTTCTCTAGATTGTCAGTTTGGAGAATGTGGTATATTTGGAGCCCATTCATCATACAACATTGATGACAACATTGGTTGAGAGGTGGTACAGCGAGTACAACTTGTTCTTGCTTCACACAGTTGAGGCTTCTATGACATTAGAGGATGTGTATCGCATTCTTTGGATTCAGATTCGGGGAGATCAGGTAGATTATGACCTAGACTAAGGGCCTGATGCATTTTAGAGATTGTTTGGCACACTAGACATTGGGGAGGAGGATCATGAGATCCCCATGTGGCGTATGTGAGAGCTATGTGATCAACTTTAGAGAGTGGTTGTGGCTATCATCAGATTTCTTGTGCTAGATCAATGGGCTCAGGGCTTCCTGACTGGTTGGGGGACTATGATGGAGAGCATGTTTATGTACGACACCAGATTCACATGGGCTCCTTATGTTTTGGGACAATTATACCACTATCTACATGACTGCACCTATATGTTTGGTTCTAGTATGTCGGTAGGGGTTACAGTGTTGCATGTATGGGCGTTAGCACACTACAGTCATGAGGCTGATTGGATTGAGACAAAGATTACCAGGGTAGCCTTATGCACACATTTATGGAGGTACACCTAGCTACAGGTAGCTGAGAACAATAGTTTACTAGAGGCGCACTTTGGATGAGCTTGATCAGTTTACATGGCATCCATGGAGGAGCTGCAAGGCTTGGGAGGAGGATTCTAAGGAGCTGGTATATGCTCGGTAGGAATAATATCTATTTGGTCATGGCATTTATATCATCGAGAGGTATTTTCCAAAGAGGGTTCTCTGACAGTTTGGTATTGCACAGCCATTACCAATTGGTGATGTGCACAGCCATTACCAATTGGTGATGTGATATTTGGTCACACTCGCAGGGAGGTTTTAGACTAGGGTCTAGAGGTGGTTGTGGAGGACAGAGGTGGATAGACATCAAGTAGTCATAGCAATGAGACAGGCCTGAGGATAGGAACAGGCCTATCAGGGATAGGTCACCCAGCTGTAGACTCAGATTCAGACACTACAGGGGTAGATGCAGGCCATGCAGGCACAAGTTGTGCAGGTAGCCCAAGTACAGGTCCAGGCTACACTAGATGATGGCACCATTTCCAAACTCATGGTGGGGAGAGATACAGTGTTGTAGAGAGCACAGAGAGCGACAGCGGAGAGAGACGCAGCCATAGCTTCTCTTGGTACAGATGAGATAGGGTTATTCTTGGCCCGAGAGCTCACCCAGGTACATGGAGAGTTAGGCGTGGCCTAGAGAGAGGCCAAGTATTATAGGGGGCTTTATTATGGTGTAGTGCCAGCAGAGCAGGACCAACTGAGTTACAGGAGCAGGTCCGGAGCCTCTGCTTGTAGACAGATAGGGGGTCACGATCGGTCAGATCAGTGATGGGACCACCTCAGCAAAGAGATGCATGGGGTGACAGAGATAGGGATCAAGGTGAGGCATCCACGAGAAGCCAGAGCAGATACTAGGGCTAGCCTATTTTGTACTGTACTATATCACTTTTAGGCCTATGAGCCTATTGTATATACATTTTTTAGGGCTCTTGGATAGCCACATTGTATACTTATTTTGTATATAGACACTTGTATATTGACCCATGATGGATATACATGATCCTACATTTGATGAGATATGTTGTCTATGATGATGGATGCACATGTGGTATGGATATGCATTTATTTTTGTGTTGTTTTATGTTTTTATGCTCTAAGATGCGCATGATGTGGTTATGAGATGCATATGCTATAGATATTTCATGGGATGAGATGCTCTATATATGGTTAGATGCTTATGATTATTGCAGGATGATGTGGTTTATGTAATGATGATATGCTTTATGGATGCATTAATGGGTATATGAGAGATGCTAGATGCTATGGATAAATGATTTATGATGATGAACTTACTAAATGATGATGATTTTTGATATGTCTAACATACTTGTGTTGCAGGAAGAAGAATGATGACGAATAATAAGATGTTAATGATGAAGATCAAGGATGATGATGAGAACAACTTCAATAGTTGCATACAAGATTCGAGGCTTACAATCCTTATTTTTGATGTAGCATGTGGATATTATGCACCAAGGTATGGAAGACCTAGGTGTCAAGTATCCAATGTAGGATGGACTTTGACTCTGCAAGCAAAGGTTTGAACTTATTTCCACCAAACATAATGAACCTTGTTGGTTATATGTATGGGAAATAGTCTTATCATAGAATAGCCTTAGTGCATAAGAGACTATTTAGCTTCTCAGATACAAAAGGTATTGATATGTAAGATGCTAATCCCAACATCTACAAGATACCATTAGGCCTAGTAGGAGAATAAGATCATCCCACAAACACAACATACAAAAGCAAATGACCATGCCCTAGTCCAAACTTCATCGCAACATACCAAGATATGATAGATCAAGGCAGTCTTGATTAGGTATTAGAAGGGACAAAATATAAATCAAAAGATAAAACAAAAGATAGCCATCGTGTTCTCTTGCCAAATTAGGTGCTAATGCATAGATTAGGATAGGGCCTTGTTGTGAGGAAAGATACATCATGTTTGAAGGCTAATGTTTTGTTAGATTAACATAGCAAATGTTGGCTTAAGACATGCAGACAAATGACTTTGTTTATCTCTGATTTGAACAAGCGCTTGAGATATCAAAAGATGCACAATTTGTTTTTGCTTGAGTTAGTCAAAGAGAAGAAGATGGAAGACAGAGAAGATGATAAAGCAGGAATGGAAGAATGAATAATTGGTGCTTGCATACTGGATACTTCCTTCATATTACAGACTGCCTACATACTTGTATCCACGGGATCAAAGCACCACACGATGATGATGAGACATGATGAATATATAGTTCTGGGTGTTTATTGATGATGTGGGAGATGAGGTGAGAGAAGAATAATGAGATGAGTGATAAATAAGATGATTAGAAGAAAGAGAGAAAGAGAAAGGAGAGGTATCGTCTATGCCTAAATCTAGATATTTCCTGCATATGCCAGATTGCCTACATACCCTGTATCCACGAGATCAAGGCTTTCAACGATAGAAATGATATGTAGTTCTAATTTGGGATGATGGAAGATGGAGATGGTTGATTATTGATGAGATATGTCTGAAGTGTTGAGAGGATACAAGATGATTATGATGATTTATTGATGGAATGTGCAGACAATGATGTCGAAAGTTATCAACCCTTAAGTACCATTTCACTATGGTACTTATCCAGGGTGCCTATTTACCAGGTTTTCCACCATTGGATGATTTGTTTTTTTGGACTTTTTTTAGGACTTTCTATGATTTTTTTGGAAATTTTTCAAGACTTTTTAATAGTGTTATTTACAAAATCTCATGGATAGAATTTTTTAAGATGAACACTGTTGATTGATTCATCTAGGGAGACACCATCAAGGGTAGCCAAAGTATAGGCTCTAGGGCCGTAGACAGATGTGACCACAAAGGGGCCAAGCCAATTGGGTTTGAACTTGCCTTGCTTTTCCCTACTCTACTAATTCCTCTAATTTTCTTTTAATACAAGGTCACCCACTTGGAACCTTCTTTCCTTGATTTTATTATTATAGCTGCGGTGGAGACAATTTTGGTAAACTTGTAAATGGTTGAGAGCCATGATTCACTTTTCATCCAGTAGTTCCAATTCATTTAGCCTAGATGTCCTGTACTCTTCATTAGATATGATGTGTTAGAGTGATACATGCAATGAACAGATTTCAACCTCAATAGGAAGGATGGCATCAGTACCATAAACCAAGGCATATGGAGTTGTACCAGTGGGGGTTTGGATACTTGTACAGTAAGCCCATAAGGCAGGATTCAATTGAAGGTGCCAATCATGACTAGCTTCATCGACTATTTTCTTGAGGATTTTTATGATGGTCTTATTAGAGGCCTCGGCTTGGCTGTTGCTTTGAGGATAGTAGCGTGTGGAAAATCTATGCTAGATATGAAACTTTTGACACAAATCATGAACTTCCTAATTTTTTAAGGGATGCCCATTATCAGTTATAATGGTTTGAGGGATACCATATCGACAAATGATATAATGCAATATGAACTTGGAGATCTGCTTTCCAGTGATGTATGTCATCAGTATTGCTTCCACCCATTTGGTAAAATACTATGTAGTAGTGATTATGAACTTATGGCCATTTGAAGAGGATGGATGGATTTTTCCTATGAGGTCGAGTCCCCATTGCAAAAATGGCCAAGGAGTTGTGAGCGGCTGTAGTTCATATGCTGGGGCGTGTATCAAGTCTCCATGTATCTAACATTGCATGCATCGTTTTGAGAATTTTTATGTGTCCCACTCCATGGTAGGCCAATAATAGCCAGCTCTAAGAAGGTTCTTAACAAGACTAGGGCTGACGGAATGCGATCCATAGACACCCTTGTGTACCTCTCGTAAAGCCACGTTGGCCTTTTCCGAGTCGAGAAACCTAAGTAAGATACCATCGAGACTCTTGCGGTAGAGGGTTTTTCCAAGGATAGTGTGGCAAGAGGCTCGGCAGATGAAAGTTTTACATTGGGAGTTGGAAAATTGGAAAGGGAAAGTGTCATTGACAAGGTATTCATAGATATCTTTGTACCAAGGAGACGTTGGACCATGAAACTCGCAGATGAGTTCCGATTGAGGTACTTCAAAGGTTGGAATTAAAATCTATTCCAGTAAGAATTCACACCATTGTGTGTTAGCAGGCATATCCAGGAGAGAACCAATGGTTGCCATGGTGTCGGCCGCTTTGTTGTTGATTCTTGCAATTTCCTCAAATGTGATTCAAGAGAAATATTTCTTAAAGTCGCCAACCATTAGTTTATATGGAAGAAAATTTTCATCCTTTGTTTAGTACTCTTCTTGAACTTGTTTAATTACCAACTACGAGTCTCTGAATACTTGTAACTCTTTAATGTCCCATTGGACAACCATGCGCAACCCAGTGATCAGAGCCTCATATTCTTCTATGTTGTTTATACAAGGAAAGGCAATACGATAGGATTTTGGAATACAATCACCCTAGGGGTGATGAATAGGATACCTGCTCCAGACCCATGTTGTGTGTAGGAGCCATTGAAGTATAGTTGCTAGGTTTCAGGAGACACATTGAAAAGTTCTTCATCAGGGAGCTCAAGATCAAAAGGATGAATGTCAGTCATTGGAGCTTCAGCAAGTTGATCCACGATGACTTATCCTTTAATAGCTTTGCAGTTGACATATTCAATATCAAATTCACTAAGGATCATCACCCATTTTGCTACCCTACCAGTAAGGACTGCTTTAGCAAGAAGATATTTCAATGGATCAAACTTGGAAATGAGCTTTGTTGTCTGATTCAACATGTAGTGTTGCAACTTTTGAGAAGAAAACACCAATGTCAAGCATGCTTTTTCCACTATTGTGTAGTTGAGCTCATAACCTACAAGAGTCCTACTGATATAATAAATGGCTTGCTCTTTTCTTGCATCAACATGCTGACCTAGGAGAGCACCAAGTGCAACTGCGATTGATGAAGTATATAGAAGCAAAGGTCGATCTCGAATAGGAGGTACAAGCACATGAGGCGCTAAAAGATATTCTTTTATTTGATCGAAGGCCTATTGACATTTGTCATCCCAGTTAAAGTATTCTCCCTTCCTGAGCAAGTGTTGGAAAGGATGACATTTGTCTGCTAGCTGAGCTATGAACTGACGAATGGATTGCAACCGACCTTGGAGACCATGCAGTTGTTTCAAATTATATGGAGGAGGCATGTTGATTATGTCTTTCACTTTATCAGGATCTACTTCAATGCCTCTGCTAAAGACTATGTAGTCTAGCAGCTTCCCAGAAGTAATACTGAAGACACATTTTTTTGGATTCAGTCTAACTTTGTACTTCTCAAGCCTGTCAAAGATTTGTTCTAAGACTTGGAGGTGGTCTTCTCTTGTTTTGGACTTAGCCAAGATGTCATCTACGTAGTCCTCCATTATATTGTGTGGAAAAGATCATGAAAAATGACAGTCATAGCCCGTCGATAAGTTGCTCCAGTGATTTTAAGTCCAAAAGGCATGACAACCCAGTAGTATGTTCCCCATGGGCAGATGAATGAAGTTTTATGCCGGTCCTCCTCTGTGATCCTGATCTGATTGTATCTAGAGAATCTATTCATTAATGAAAGCATCTCATGTCTTGAAGTGAGCTCTACAAGTGTGTCAATGCTTGGTAAAGGGAAGTCATCCTTTGGGCAGGCCCTATTAAGATCTCTGAAGTCATTGTAGCAACAAATTCTGCCATCAAGTTTGGCAATGGGCACTAGATTGCATAACCACTTAGGATAATCAATGGGTTTAATAAACCATGCATCCAGAAGTTTTTAGATCTCTGCTTTGACTAACAATGCATCCAAAATTTTTTGGATCTCTGCTTTGACTAACAATGCTATTTTTCTCATCTTTTGTCGAACTGGTTTGGCATTCGAAGAGACAACCAAATGATGTACTACCAAGGAGGGGTCTAGACCTTCCATATATGTGTAGGTCCATGCAAAGTTGATAGCTCTTTTTATGAAGAATTCAGTAAAGCTGACTTTTTGTATATCTGACAAAGAAGCTACTAGGAACGTGATTTTAGGAGCTTGTGCTATGCCCAAATTGATTTCCTTAGATTTCTCGATCAACAAGGGTGATCTTTCTTGATATGCAAAAGTTACAGGAAGGTCGGATCCTCCATCCTTGGGCACCTCAGAGAGGTTTTCACCCTCAGATACATCTTTTATTTTTACTTTTTCTTTGTCAAGAGGTGCCTTGTGGTTTTCACCTAATGACCTTTCATTTTTTATTTTCTTGATTTCACTTTTGTGACTAGAAGATCCAACACTTCCACCAAAGTATGCCAACAGTGGCAGATCAATTGCAAATCCTACCTTATGGTCTCCAAGAGGCAAGCCTTTCCTTGTTCCCATGAATTTAGCAATAGCCTCATCATTTTGAAATTTATTGAGGATAGATGCCCCCTATTGATCCCAGTCAATTAGGTTGGGGTAGATAAGTGGAAGGTCATGGGAAGTAAAGGATATCATAAAAATAGAGGTTTCTTGGAAAAGCTCAGTGATATGAAAGGTAGAGTCTTTGATGGTATCTAGATTAGGTGCCTTTTCTATGGGAAATGCCTCAGTGACTTCATCCAGGATAAACTAGATGTTCGAGGAAGGCAGACCCTCCTTTCGGTACCCTAGACCCTGTCGATTATACTTATTTGACACAATGATTGGCTCTAAGGGGCCTTGTTCTTGTAGACCTAGTCCTCCTTTTCCTTTGTAGCCATATTTTTGATGATTCTGAACCCATTATTATATTGTTCCACTTCTAAGGATACTTGATCATTTTCATTGTAGAAGATCCAAGAAGAAATGTCACCAGAGACATCCTCATCATCAAGTAATCCTGATTGCACAAACATTGTTGGAGACATGGTGACAGTTGCTTTAGAGGAAGAAGCTTTTGAAACGACTATCTTACAATATGATTTGGGTGACAAGGGCATGGTGCCCACACAACAAGATTCTTTTAGGCTATACTCACCAAGTCATTTTTCTTTATATTTGAATTGGATGTTAGGGGTGGAGTTACTAGTGGAGGGCTTGTTACGATCATCTGGATCAACAAATGAAGTGGATGGATAGGCTTCAATATTCATAGGGACATAGTTAGGGTTTTGATAAGTGGCTTGGAATGCATGACAGTATTCAAAGGGTTTGGGATCTATGGGGATGGTGATTTCCAAACCCTCGTATGGAAACTTTAGGCATTGGTGATACGTGGATGGTACTGCTTTTAAGGAATGGATCCAAGGCTGGCCAAGGATAATATTGTAGGGTAGATCGACATCTAGGACTTGGCATTTTGTGTCAGTGGTAATAGGACCAACCCTTATAGGCGGAGTGATAATACCTTCTGAATCCTACTCTCCATCATCATAGGCCTTGATGGTTATTCTTTTGGTTGTATCGATATGGTCCTTAGAGTAACCTAATTGCTTTATTAACTTTAGAGAACAAATATTAAGACCAGCTCTGTCATCCACTAGTATCCACTTAACATGACGTCAGTCAATGAATACCTCTATATGGAGTGCATCATGATGAGATGGGTTGGAGGATACAAGATATTGATAAAAAAAAAAGTTAAATGATGGGGGAATGAGATGCTTGCCATCATAGCTTGGAACTATGTGGTATCAATATCATTTGGTATGGATGATTCTCTTAAGGCTTTATCTAGAATGGCTTTGTGTGTAGGAGATATATGCAATAGCTCAAGTATGGATATGTGAGCAGGGGTTTTACCAAGGTGTTCAAGAATGTTGTACTCAGAATTTGGTCAAATGACCGTAGGTGGGATTCCATGAGTGGTAGATGGTGGAGCTCCTTGAATAGTGACACAACTTCGATGAGTAGTGAGAATGCAATCAGGGGCTTTCCCTCAAATGGTGATGGTGGAGATTCATGATTTCTCAATATGACCAACAGTAGACTCATAGGTGTAGTTGACATTCTTTCCCATGTGGGAAGAACTTGCTTTATCATGCAAAGGGAGGGGATTTTTATAGGCATCAAGGTCATAATTGTTCGTTGGTTGTGTTGATGTGACCCTAATAAGCCCTTGATCAATGAGGTTTTGAATTGTGCGTTTCAATTTCATACAGCTAGAAGTGCTATGCCCCTTGACCCTATGGTACTCACAGTATTCATCATCCTTGTACCAATTAGGCTTGAATTGTGGCTCCTCGTTTGGTCTAGCTTTTGGTAAAGTGATTGTTCCCGTTTGCACTAGCTTCCTAAGAACAAATTCGATAGGTTCTCCCAAGGGAGTGAATTTGCATCTTGGTGGTTGGTTTGTCTTTGTTTGGTCATGGGGAATGAAAGGTTGACCACTTGATGTTGCTTGTATCTGAATAGGGGCTTTCACTATTTGGACATTTTTTGCATCAACCACACCATCATTTACGACATTTTTATTTTTGTTCTAGAATTTTGATTTGTCATTTGAAGATTGTGGGTTATCCTTGTTGTCCTTGAAGATTTTAATGAGGCCTTTTGAAATGAGAGCTTTTTCAATGTTACTTCCATTAGAGATAATCTCATCAAATGAAATAGCACTATGCATTTGTAATTGGAAGGACAACTCTGGATGGTGGTTTTGTACAAAGATATCAACTTGTTTTTCGGGCATGTGCCACGAGAGTTTACTTGCCATGTTCCTCCATCATTGAATGAATGATGAAAAAGTCTCTTCGTTTCTTTGTTTATTGTTGACTAAATCGTTCATGGTGACCTCATTTCTGTGTTGAATGCAAAGTGGGATACAAATTTGCCATCCAATTGTTTGAAGGTCTTGATGCCAGGCAGCAAATGAGAGAACTATTCCATTGCTTGTCCCCCAAGGCTACAAGGGAAAAGTCACAAAAGATATGTCATTAGATGAAACATAGGCGATGTCAAGGCAATCAACATAGAATGTTTAGAGGTGGTCGTTAGGGTCTCCCCTCCCCTTGTATTTATCAAATTGTGGAACTTCAAAATGAGAGGGGAAGGGTATCATTTGCAATGATTTGTCAAAGGGATAGGGACACACCTCCTCGAAAGAGAATGACTTCTTGTTTTGACCCATGTTCATGTATGTGATTTTCTATTTTAATTGATCAAATTCATGCTACATATCAGATGTGGGTCCTTGTTACTGTTGTACGAGATTTTGATGACTAGATGGTGGGATTGGATATATTAAATGTTGAATAGAAGGATGTTGCTGTGACAGATCATATGGTGGAATAGATGTGCCTTGAAGTTGGCTAGTAGTGTGCTGACCTGGGTTGAAAGTGTTATTAGGCTAGGTACCGAGTGGCGGAGGTACATATGATCCAAGTGATGGATTGATAGTAGGTGTCTATGTTGCATGCGAGTCATATGGAGGGATGGTATAGGACATGGTTTGGGTAGAAAGTAATGGAGGTTGGGAGACGGGTGGTGGAGTCACATGAGACATTTGAACATTAGAGGTCTATGATCCAAGAGCAAGAAGTTGATCAACGTATGATGTGTTGGAATGAGTATTTGATGCTATAGGTTGACCAATGAGAGTTATGGTGGGATTGGATGTGATATGGGAGGTTTGAATTGATTGAGTAGATGATGGTCCAACATGCGACACAATAGGGTTGGAAATCGATAATGCTTGGGTAACTTGTGTGGAAATGGCATTCATGGAGGCAGAGGGAATGGCAGCCGACACATGAAAAGGAGGCACATTCAAATTAGAGACCCCTAGATTAAGCACATAAGACGGTGTGATTAAAGGCTCTACAGGCGTAGTGACATTAGTTTGATTTGGTCTCATGGGTACAACCAATGTTTGGGGTGTATGAGTGTTTTGGTTAGGCACAAATGGTGTCGAAGGTATGGTGGACTTGGTGGACATAGTAATAACAGCAACAGGGTTTTTAGCAGCAGCACTAGTAGGTTCTTCTTTTCAGATTGTGGACATATCAAAGTCACTGGGTAGTTTGACTCTAGCTTGGATTAATTGTAGGAGAATTTGTTCTTGATTGGCCTGTATGATTTTATTGGCATGTCGCAAGGTTTTGGTATCTTGAAGATCCTCTTGATCATCTGATGAATCACTATGGGCATATGGAGATTGTGGCATCAACACAAAGTATGAGGGCTCAAAATGATGTTGTTGTAATGGGGTTGATAATGAAGATGGCCCAAGGGTATAACCTTTAGGTAGAAACACATGAGGGTTCATTCTTGTTGTAAATTGAGAGGCATCTTTGAGTGGACTCAAATTCTCTAAGATTGGATTCCATGGCTTTCTTGTATTGATTTCTGGTTACCAGCATTGGATCAAGATGATTTGATTGATTGATATTAGCTTTAGTTAGATTAAAGAGATTGGGTTTGATCAACTGATGGATTGACAGATTGATAGGATGATTTAGGGATTGAAAACCCTACAGAGGATGACCAAAGCCAATGGATTTAAATGATGATCTTGGATGATGAGATTGCTGAAGAATAGCTGACCAGGCTAATTGATTGATTGTAGATACTTAGATTTGATGCTCAGATTGATGAAAAGATAGCAAACCAGATAATAGACTGCAAATGACCAGAGTTGATTCACTAATGCTCAAAGGCGATTTGTTTCTATTCAACTGTGAGTTGAAAAAGTTCAAAGGTGATTTTTCTATGATAGGATAGGATAAAAGACATTGATCAAAGGTGATTCAAATTTGCTCCAAGGTGACTCATTGTGGTTCAACTACGACTCGACATGGTCCAAAGGTGATTTTCTGTGACAAAAGTTGTGTTTTTGGCAGTTTTTTGATAAATTAATTGACAAGAGAAGCCAGATAGAAGACACTCATGGTCAAACCATTCTCAAACATTTACAACCTAGGTTAGCCAGGACTATATATGTTGGGCTCCCACTTGGATTTCTCTAGCCACACTTGTTCAAAGAGGATAGCTTCAGAAACTTGGTGGCACGGGCTCCCCCTTACAGTGCACTCACTTCTTAGGCACACCAAGTTCCAAGTCCTTAAGACGCACAGATCTTAAGGTACTTTGCTATCTCTTCTAAGAACTACGAGAACGTGGGACGACTTCTGAGGTCTAACCTCTTGTGCTAGAAAATAGAGGGTTTTTGGTTGCTAAACACGGTTTGTAGTAAGGGCTGTATATCAAAAAAATTGGATTTGCAAATGGAAATGATCAAACAATGGAGTGCATAACCTAATTCCAAATCATTCAATACCTCAAAGATGCAAGATGAATTGTTCGATTGATTTGATATGTTGGTTTCTCACAATTCGGCATCATAACATTTGCATAGGATTGAGATGATAGATGGAAAACTGATAGATGGAAGAAGATGATGATAGATGCAAAGGATCTAAAGATATTTCAACAGCATAAGGATACTCCAACTCAATACCTCTTTAAAAATTTGGCAGAATAAGGGTACTTGAAGTTCAATGCATCTTACAAATAGCTTATGAGGGGGTTGATTTATAGGAAAGACTTGGTTCAAATGGATGGTTGAGATTAAAAAGCTAAATGATTGATGTGGATGGCTAGGATTGATTAGTTATTCCCACTCTTCAAGGGAGTTGTAGTCATGTGACAAGTGTACAAAGGAAGATAAGGCTCATATGTGATTGTGTACATAAATACTAAAATTAGGTCCCATTAGTTGTACATGTGAAGGATTTTAAATGAAAGTTGTACTACAACACATGATTGAATGGAGAGATAGACAAGTGTCAAAATGTGGTGAAAGGTGAGGACTTAATTCAAATAATTTATTTGAATTAGTTGGGATATGTGAGGTAAATTAATTAAATAAATAAGATTTATTTAATTAATTGGGAAGATGATTAGGATAGGATTGGGATATGATATAGAAATTAATTAATTAAATAAAATTTATTTAATTAATTGGCTAAGTGGTATAAGGATGGGATTAAGATGGGATTTTAATTAAATAAATAAAATTTATATAATTACTTAGCTAATGGATAAGTGGGATTAGGACAAAATGTTACATGATGTCTAAGTAATGTTTTTGACTAGGTGTTGCAAGACATGGACAAATTTAGGTGTCTACATTTTGCCCCTCTTTGAGATGATATTCGAGATGATAAGATTTATGTCGAGTAACATCATTTCAAAGAAGTTAAGGTATGGATAGTGGAAAATGATAGGATCAAATGGAGATGATGATGATGTAGGATAGGATGAGGAAAATATAGAATGATGATGGAATGATGCCCCCTTGAGAGGATAGGTGAGTTGGACAAACATGGGTAGGCTCTTGAAATGAAATGGATTGGTCAAGAAAGAAAGATAAGGGAATGGATAGAAGAAATGATGATGTGTTATACTGTGATGAAAGTGAGCAAACATGATGTTTGATATAGCACTAGATGTTATGCACCAAGGTATAAGGACCAAGGTGATGATGTGTCTTTTGCCCCAGCGTAATACAACCTTGTCTGGATACAAGATATGAATATTAGCTGGATTGATACTGATATGATGCAAATGCAAGATAAAATGATAACACACACAAGCAAGCAAGCAAGCATGCACAAATGATACAAAAATAAACAAGGTATTGCCCTTGTCAAGCTGTAAACCAATGACTAATTGTTGATTGATGATGATAGTTGAGAGTGTTATCATGGTGGGGAAAGCTATATCCCTAGATCAACACAAGGTTGTTTGCTGAGTTGGTTGATTGATTGGCTAATTGATTTGGCTTACAACAATATTAGGATCAAGACCATTGATTGTGCTTGGATAACTTGGCTTGATTGATTAACTTGATTGGTATAGCTTTAAGGATTAACTTGTATTTGGATCATTGTTTGGATTTGATTGAGGATGATGAAATGATGAATGAAGATTGATTTGAAATGGATGAATGAATATTATTGATAGGAAGAATTGATGATGATGATGATTTGATTTTGATTGAATATTGATGAAGTGGATTGGTATGGATGATGTGATTGATCTTATTGCTTGGATTTTTCATTGGATATTTAATTTTTTGGATTTTTTGACATATTTTTATTTTTTTGTGTTTTTTGGGAAATATTTGATTTTTTTGGAGTTTTTGAAATGTTTTGGAAAATGCCAATGGATTTACAATTTGGGTAGCCTTTGTGCTTGATACCAATGACAAGGGAGAAAACCAAGTCTAGGTGCAAAGATGTAGGAGGATGGATAAAAGGATGAGCTCATAGTAAATGGGATGGAAGACTCATGAGAGTTGGATGGGATGGAAGGTTCATGAGAGTTGGATGGATAGATAAGAGGATAGGCCATTTAAGGGATGGATGCATGCCTCATGATAAATAGATAGGTAGGCTATAGTCGAAAGCTCGTGATAAGGATATGCCATAGTGGATGGATCATAAGGGAGCTAGGATGTGATCTCCAAAGACTATGTCGCATAGGAATAACATGCCCCATACTAGGTAGAAGACTTAGGATTTTTACATGACAAGGCTCATGACAATGGGATGATAAGATTGGATTTTACATGACACTTATGACGATAGGAGGACATGATGGATTGGTTTGAATGGGATGGATGAATGGTCAATGGATAGGATTTGGTTTGGAAAGAAGGTATGTCAAGAAACATGTTTCAACATTTTGCCCCTGTGTCTTCATCAAAATCAAAAGGTGGGAGGATGGATAAATGGGTTCAGTGGAATAGGCATGTTTATGTAATGGATAAGGTTGATAGGATGTAGCATGATAGGACATGGTAGGATGGAAAATGATAGTGTGGTATGGATGAGACAATGTTCCCCCAATTGTAATTGGCATAGAAGATCAACTACACATGACGCCTGTTTGCTAGGTTTTCATCATGGTATTATCTAAGGCACCTGTTTACCAGGTTTTCACCATTGGATGAAAGGATTTCTCTTTAGTATATTGTTTTTTTTTCTTTTTTCTTTTTTTATTTTTTAGATGGGATGACAATTACACATGGTTCCTATTTGCTAGGTTTTCACCATGGTAATGGATAGGAGGGACTCAAGTGTCTAGTGCTATGAATGTTGGTAGTCCCGTTGGAGATGGATGTCATCACATGGACTATGTCATGTGTGCTCATAGATGTTGGTAAGGATTGGCATGGACGAGATGGAGTAGGTGGATAGTGGATTAGGATGTATGGATTATGGTAGAACTTAGGATGAAAGGCTTATGCAAAAGCATGAACCATAGGAAGGTGATTGGCAAGATATGTAGGATAATGGATGAAGGATGGAGATGGAGGTATGTGGGAATGTTTTCGAATGGAAGGGAATCATGACCAACGGTTGCACACACCATGTTAAACATTGAAGATTTTGATGGGATGGCGGTGTAGGAAGCAATGGAGATGTTTGCTTAGGGGATGGTTGATGAAGTGATTTAGGAACCCACATAGATTTAGTATTTTTAGTGCTTTTGCTTTGCTTGTAGGATTTTTGAAGGGAATGGAAGTTTTGGATGGAAGTAGGCTTTTGGATGGATATAGGTGGTTGGGATTCTTGAGATGTGGATGAGGATGCCTCATTTGAC
The DNA here is from genome assembly GCA_027924645.1 of Cunninghamia lanceolata. NCBI lineage: Eukaryota > Viridiplantae > Streptophyta > Pinopsida > Cupressales > Cupressaceae > Cunninghamia > Cunninghamia lanceolata. The sequence continues at coordinate 15,479,806 of BSBN01001121.1, read as the reverse complement.
TTGCTATCTATTTGCTTAGGAACCCAAATCATTTTGCTTTTGGGCTTTGCTTTTGGAGGTATGGGCTTGGATAACTTTGTGAATGTACTTTTCTTAGAAGATGGATGATTTAGAAACTTTTCACATTGACGCCCTAAGGCATGAGGGTCCTTAGGAGTTTTAGTTGGATTTTTGGATTTATAGATAAAGTCATCCAAATGTTTATTTTGGAATCCCGTGGGTTTGGTGGAAGTGGGGTTGGTGGAATGAGTGGAATCTTCATGTTAGGCTATGTGTGCATTTGTTGGTCATGATTAGGAATGTAAGGGTACTTATGAATAAGTGGATAATTAGGTGTTGGCAACAATGGAGGCAAAGTGGATGGAGGGATATTAGGAGTTGGAAGGAGTGGAGGTAAAGTGGATAATGGGATGTTAGGAGTTGGAAGTAATGGAGCTAAAGTGGATGGTGGGAGGTGTATGGTCACATGTTTTTGACATTTGTAGGTTGATGGAGGGGGAATGGCTACATATGTTTTGGGTATATGATGTGGTTTGTGATGGAAAGTGGACTTAGGAGGGATGGAGGAATTACCAACATCTTTAGAGGGTTTACCTTGGGGTGTGTATCCCCATATGAGCATGCAAGAACTTTGACATGGTTTGGCTCCAAAATACCTTGTTCATTAAGGCCTAGGCCTTTACCTTGGTAGTTCATATTTCAGAGGATACTATGGACAATGGGACCAGGTGTGGTTTGAACACTAGACTTGAGTTCATTATTGGATGGAGAAGGTGAAGTGGATAGAGGTTGTTTTTGTCCTAAGGAAGAACATTCATGGACAAAGGTGGTAAGACCACTAGGACATGATAGTGGATTTGAAGTGGAATCGATGGTGGATGTGGAAAGAGGATCATTAGGATCTTGATTAGCATTATGTTCACTAAGATTCAAGTTATTTGTTTGATCTTTTATGCTTACTTGGGGGACAAGTGTCTCATCATGACAAGTGGATGTTTTCTCATTATGGATAGGGCTAGATGGCGGATGACTAGGAGCAATTTGGATATCTCGCTCATGGATGGATATAAGATTATGGATAGGATTAAGGTGCTCAAGGAAAGCTTCTTCATAGGTATCATCTTGATCATAAAGAAGGTAAATGTTCTAGATAGGTTGGATGAAAGTGTTTTAATCTTGAATTGGACTAGGACTTAATGTTTCCACATGCTTAGGATTAAACCTTTGACATACCTCTTGGGTTGCTTGAATGGAAGTGGAAGGCTCTTGGTCAACAACATGAGAACATGATGACTCTTGACTTGGATTCATAATAGGAGACTCTTGAATAGGCTTGATGGCTTGTAGGTCACATGATGGGCTTGAAGGGCTAAGAATGTTAATTGAGGGCTCTTGGATAGGCTCAAGGATAGGTGGACCACATGATGGGATTATAGGATTGGACATGACCTTTGGGAGTTTATTGGTAGGCTCATGAATGGGTGTTTGACATGGGGGTGTTCTATTCCTTTCTAGTAGCCAATGGATCACATCCTTCACAAGGGTATGAGTGGATGGGCAATATAATGGATGAGCAATAATAGTGGATGATGTTGTAGGCTTAGGACTAGGATTAGGTTGGGGGCTAATTAGATTGGGTGGATTAGGATTTGGATTGGATGAAGGGATAATCTTACCACAATTTATGAGGTTTGTGATCAATCTCTTAAGTTTGACACAACTGGTTGAACATGTATGGCCCTTATACCTATGGTATGCACAATAATGATTTTCATTATACCAAGGGGGTTTAAAGATTGGTTCAAAAGGTTCTATCAGTGGCAACTCAATCTAATTTTCTTGAACCAATTGTTGTACGGTTATGTCCAAGAGATCTTGTGGTGGAGGATTGGTAGAACATGAGGATGCAGGTGATGAAGGTTGGTGGACCAATGGACTAGGGGTAGGATCATATGGTTGTGTTATGATAGGGCTAGTAGGCTCATGTGTTGGCATGTGATTGGATGATGAAGGCCACTCATAGGATGCATTGGCTAGATTGGTATCTCCCTTGTCAAAGGTAATTAAGTCTTTTGTATTAGGCTCGCATGATTTATATACAAAGGGCCACTTGGAGTTGTATATGTTTCTTGTTGCAAAGGTGGATTTGGGATCACTTGGGCTTGTTGGGGAGGCCATTGATAGTCTTGGTAGCTAGGTGTAATGGTAGGATATGTAGACAAAAGATCTCGAGGTGGACTCAAAGATGCATGCATTTGATCTTGTTTCAAGGTTGACTTGTGCTCACTTGATTTCTGTACAAAGGGCCATTGGGACTTGGATGTTGTTCTTGTAATATCACTTGATTGCTTTTTGGATGGGCTTGGTAGTGCATTGGAATGGTGACATGAGGGATTGGATAAGATTGAGGTGGATGTTCATAGGTTGATGTGGCATTGACTTGGTGGATAGGTGGATTATGTTGATAGGAAGTGGATGGATATGACATGTGGCTATGAGGTAGATTAGGTTGGTATGGATTGGCTAAGGATTGATGTACTTGTCAAGCTTGACTAGTGGCTAAAAGGTGTTAGACTTGGGCTACAAAGTGTTGCAGTTGAGGTGATTAGCTTGCGTGGGCTTGAGCTCTTTGGATAAAGAATTATAATGTTTCAATGGCGTCTTGATTTAGGGGTTATGATCCTTGATAAAGATTTTGGAGGAATCTTTGGAATTTCATTTTGGGGTCTTCTGGTGTAAACATGTTGTCACCCAAGTGTGTCTTAAGTCCTTTTAGCAAGTACTCGTTTAGGGATTTTGATGATGATGTGGAAATGACTTGGATGGAATAGGGATGGCTAGAATAGGTTTAGGATGGTTTGAATGACTTGGCTATGAAGGTTTGGATGATGACTAGGATGGTTAGGGTGATGACTAGGATATGCTTTAGGGTTGGTTTAGATGACTTGGATAAGCTTGGATGACTAGGATATGACAAGATTGGATGTCTTGGGTATGGCTAGGGTTGACTACGATGAAAGTGATGATTAGGATAAGTGTAGGGTGATTAGTATGATGACTAGGTTTGATTAGGATGATTAAGCTTTTGACTAGGATGAAGATGATGTGGAATGGTTGAGGTTTGAATTAGGATGTGATTGGATATGATTACGATATGGGGTGGCTATGAAGGATGATTAGGATGAAAGTGATTGGGTTTGAATGTTATTGGAGGAATGTGTAAGATAATTTGTCTTTATGTGTTTTGGTGTTTAGAGCTTGATGTGGCAATATTCAAACAAATGATTATGCATATACACACATGAATCACTCATGCAAGACACATAAGTAAGTTGTTAGTTTGGAAGAATGTGATGATGGTTAAGCAAGCACGTGAAGACACTTCAACAAGTCCTAGTCAAGGAAAGGCCACTATCACAAGGAGGTTCTAGTGAAAATCTGGGTAGCCGACACCCCATGAGCATCTAGAAAGCCACTTAAGACTTTAACTAACCCTACTAGGAGTTTTAATATACACAAAGGTACACCTCCTTTTGAGTTAGCACTGTATGGTGAGCGTTAATACCAGTTAGACTTGTATTTCGCCTTATCCTCTGATTTTTATAACGGACCGGATGAAAGTACCGCTTGAGGTCGTTCCCTTGGGGTGAGTACCTCTTTTCCTACCAAGGTAGGCCTTTCTAAGGTTTAACAAAAGCAACATAAGTAAATGTTTTTGATCTCCAAGTTCGTGTTAGGATGCGAGGAGAGAGCATACACATTCATTTGGTCACACTCGCATGGGGTTTATTAACCTTAGAAATTCAATGTGTCAAAGACAATGCAAGCACTTGTTCATTTTTAAAGCCGAAATCCAAATGTGATGAAAGGGAGTGGTTCATTTTTAGCCCAATTTTTGATGTGATAGCAAACAAGTCGTTTGTTTTATGCCCAAATTGAAATGTGTTTGCAAACAAGATTGATTGAAATGAAAAGATGAAAGATAGAAATGAATGCACTTGAATTATTTTCACTTTCCAAGCTGTTGTATATGATTGATATTCTGCTACTAAATCTCCTTATGATCACCTACAACATCAAAAAATGATATTATAATGCAGGCATAAAAAATAATCTCATCAGGCAAGGAAAATTGTAATTTTAGATACATAGCCAAATTAGATTTGATTATTTCAAAATATTTTTTATTTGAAATTAAAAAATCAAAGAAGAGATCCCTATTAATTTTGTGAGAGCTTTCAAAAAATGTAAAGAAATCAGAAAAATTCCTTGTTTTGCACCCAGAAATGCAGATTTATGGAAAAACTATAGTTGACAAAGATCTAATTTGTTCGCATTGTATACGACCTCCAAATTAAATATGTAAAACATAGACCCCCATTAGAGTTTCAAGAGATTTCTAGAAATGTAAACATTTCTAAAACATTCACCGATTTGCGCCTAGAATTACGATTTTATGAAAAAAAATAAAAACATGATAACTCTCACAAAAATGGTGATAAACTCGTAATTTTTCTTCTGTAGCTTCCTTACATCATGGACAAACTTCTGTAAAAATATTGTAGAAAAATTCACAACCATTTAGAAGATATGATGAAATATTTAAAACCTAGGGTTTTGTCCAAACAATAGCAGATCTACAACAAAAAGTTAATTAAACCTGCGAAACTTGACAATGGGGGTTAAATGAATGCAAATTTTTACTACAAAAACCTGCAAAAATGATCAAGCGAAATGAGTCCCATCAGGCGTGCCAAAATGTATATCGAAAAAATTTGGATTTGCAAATGGAAATGATCAAACAATGAAATGCATAACCTAAACCCAAATCATTCAATACCTCAAAGATGCAAGATGAATTGTTTGATTGATTTGATATGTTGGTTGCTCACAATTCGGCAGCATAACATTTGCATAGGATTGAGATGATAGATGGAAGATGATGATGATAGATGCAAAGGCTTTAAAGATATTTCAACAGCATAAGGATACTCCAACTCAATGCCTCTCTGAGAATTTGGTAGAATAAGGGTACTTGAGGCTCAATGCATCTTGCAAATAGCTTATGAGGGGGTTGATTTATAGGAAAGGCTTCATTCAAATGGATGGTTGAGATTAAAAAGCTAAATGATTGATGTGGATGGCTAGGATTGATTAGTTATTCCCACTCTTCAAGGGAGTTGTAGTCATGTGACAAGTGTACAAAGGAAGATAAGGCTCATACGTGATTGTGTACATAAATACTAAAATTAGGTCCCATTAGTTGTACATGTGAAGGATTTTAAATGAAAGTTGTACTACAACACATGATTGAATGGAGAGATGGACAAATGTCAAAATGTGGTGAAACGTGAGGACTTAATTCAAATATTTTATTTGAATTAGTTGGGATATGTGAGGTAAATTAATTAAATAAATAAGATTTATTTAATTAATTGGGAAGATGATTAGGATATGATTGGGATATGATGTAGAAATTAATTAAATAAATAAAATTTATTTAATTAATTAGCTAATGGATAAGTGGGATTAAGAGTGGGATTAGGACAAAATGTTACATGATGTCTAAGTAATGTTTTTGACTAGGTGTTGTAAGACATGGACAAATTTGGGTGTCTACAAGGGCTTCCGTTCAGGTGGACATTCATGTAGCAATTCACTCTAATAAGGAGGCTTCCCAGCCTATAGAGGTTATGCTCTACATGTTTTTAGGGGAAACATTTGTCAGTATGACACAACTGTACCTGTTGTTTGTGACTTTCGTCACAAACACATTATTTATATAGCAGCTTGGAAGGGCTTGGCTTTAGCCTATTTCCACTTGGGTCATACCCCTTCTCACAATGGGAAGGTAGGCCCTCTAGAGATAACAATGATTTCTATTACACCCCAGATCCATTGGATAGGCAGGGGGAGAGGATACTACTGTTGTTAAATCAGGTTACACACAATCTCAATAGGCAAATAGCTGAAAAGAAACAAATGTAGAGAATACAGGATTCATTTTAAACACCAGATTGAATTGTGCCTAATTTAGTGTGAAAAAAAGTGTTTTCTTTGACTGATTGTTCCTGCAGACAATACACCAGTAGTTTGAAACCTCCATTCTTCATTAATCGATAAGACAAACTGCACAAACAATCATTAGTTTCTAGAAACCCTAAATTTGAACATGCAAAACTAGAGGCGTATGAAAATATCCAAATGTGATTTACAGGGTTGCAAATGCGATTAGGAATTTACCACAGGTGACACAGCCCACTGCAACTACGGCTTACTGTTGTACAACTACGACTTAAAATTGCTTAAACTCTTCAAAGGCGATCTGATCAACCATAGAAATACCAAAGGTGATGTAAAACTCTGCAATTGCGACCTACAATTAACCAGAGGCGCACCTGTATCTACAACTTCTCAAAAAACATAGTTTTAGCAACGAAAAACTAAAACTAATCAAGCTAGGTGTCCCACCGGGTGTGCCAGAATGTGTGCGTAGGAAAATTCCATTGTTTAAATCAAAACAATAAACCTACACTACCCTCAAGAAATCTAAACTAAATGCAAATAAGAAAAACAAAATGTAGTGATATCACCTAGTTCATGCGATTTCTTGGTGTTATTGTGGATTGATCCTCGAAATATGCAACTACACTATGGAAAGCTGCCATGGGTGCTAAAGATGCTATGCAAATGAAGATAGTTTCGATGTTATATGATTGAGGATGTGAAAATGAGAGAAGATGAGAGTATTTATAGACTTAGAGGAAATATGATCAACGGTGGAGGATAAAAGGAAAGATCAACGGCTGAGAAAGATCGAGAGGAGAGGATGAATGTGCACACGCCATGTGTCTGTAAAAACGGTTATTTTTGAAAAAGGCTTAGTGGGGTTTGAAGAGGATAAGATTCTTCTCTCAAAATAGCACACTTTTTAACTATTTTGAGAGTTGGATGAGTTATGGATTGATTTTTGAATTCTTTTTAACTTTTTTGCACACATTTCAGTTTTCCCTATTTTTAGGGGTGAAAAAGCACCCTCGCACATTTATAGGAGAAAGTGGAGGAGTGGGATAAGAATGGAAGGAATACATGAATTAAATAAATAAAATTTATTTAATTCATGTGCAAGTGGGAAATAAATAAAATATTTTAATTTTATTTATTTATTGATGGAGAGAAAGTGGGAATGATTAAATAATTAAAATTATTTAATCATAGATGAAAAATAGAGGAATAAAAGATAAATAATTAAATAAAGATAATTTATTTAATTAATAGAGGAAAAATGAAATGATTAAATAATTAAAAAGTATTTAACCATAGATAGAAAGAATAAGAATAATGAAGATTAATTAAATAAATAAAATTTAATTAATTAATTAAGAATTAAACAATTTAATTAATTATGAGTACATGTCAGACAAAAATGGTGTATGCGATGCAATATGGGTTTAATGCATAAATAATAAAATGGGTCAATTTTGGGTGTCTACACCTGCACCTGACAAGGTTGCAACAACTTCATCTTCTGAAGAAAAGACCTCCTTATCATGTCTCCTAATAGTGTCTAGGGCAATGGCAAAGGCTATATCCCATTCAGGGAGCAATAAAATACCACTTTCTCTGACCATTCGTCTGCCTTCTTCAAGATAAATGTCTTTAACTTCTACCTTCATTTGTGTTAGTATCCCAAATGATACTCACTCTTGAGTCTCTTGAGGAGATTTCTCCATTTCTTCTTTCAATCTTCTTGTATACTCCTCCCTTCTACATCTCCATAAAAAAATAGTAAACTCTTGAGAATTAATGAACATATCATCAGTCATGAATCTTTGGCAGGCTGTAGCCCTCATATCATCTGAGATATCCCTTCCTTCAATGATAATATTTATTAATCTATCCAAGGATGGCTGCTCAAGTTCATTTCTCTTAGGATAAGGCATCTCCTAGTTTATGTCATCCTCAGTTATTTCCATCTCATCCTCCTCTTCAATTGGGTAATCTACCAAAGGGGCCTATTCAATCTTCCTCCTCTTTGGAGATGATTCCCTAGAAGGTGAATCTAAATCAACTATTTGCACAGAGGGGGGAATCACTTGCTGCACTTGCAAAGAAGATAGAGGAGGTTGAGTATGTTAAGGTGCATGTGGAACCTATTCTTCAATTTCTACCTTTTCAGCTCTCTCTTAAATGTATATTTCAATTTCATATCACCTGGAGGTTGATATGATGGTCTCTCCTCTCCAACATGATCTTTATCTTTTTTCTTTATAGAAGCAACCTGCCCAATTATTTCATCAATATATGCCAAAATTGTTTTGATCTTGGTGATTGGGTGGTCAACACTTCAATATGCCCCCTTGTAAGAAGGATTCTTCTTTTTTCTACTTTCCTCGTACTTTAAGAACATTGTCCACTTTGCTCTTCTCATTTCAACTTTATTTTCATCACTAACATTTCTGATGACATCCTCAGTGTCATAAGTTTGATGGGCAAATAAAGATCATTTAATGGTTCTCCTAAGGGAACTTATGAAACCCTCAGGATCACAATTCCTTGCACATTCCTGTTGCATACTAAACACTTTTAACTTATCATTTAATTTGTCAAAATCCTCTTTGTTCATTCTGAGATCAGAAAAATTGTTAAGAAAGGGAAGAAAGAGCCTTTCTTCTAGTTTACCAAATGATCCTTCTCTGACTCAACAAGTTGCAAAATAACCTCCAAGAAACCAATCCTCATGGGTACAAACTTTGGCAATATATGTGGATCCACAGGGCACCCATAAACTCTTAAGACTATAGGATGGAGAAAGTAATCTCCCTAGTTATGTCGAATACCCAAAGAAGGTTTTCTTGTCCTAGGTCTCAAAAATTCTAGTATTTGATTTGGGACTTTAGGCACACTTCCCTATAAGTAAGACAATACTTTGGCAGTAGAATAATCTCTGGAAACAATGTAGCTTGCCTCGAGACAATGCTTGTCCCAAATATGTGTCCAACATTATACTGGATGTGGGTTTCCCTATTTATCAACCTGACTAACCATTAATCTTGGGTCCCATTTTGTTATATTCCCTCATATAAAAACATATGACACAATAAGGAATACCACTAGAATTTCACTGCTACCTTATTGTTCATGATTCCTATTAATCCTTGATGTATGTGGTCAGCTAAGTAAGAAGGAAAATCAAATTGTTGTTTCAAAGATACATGTTGAATATCATTAGCCATGTATGTGAATGAAATAGGAATTCTTTCATTCTTATTTTCCCCCAAGACTTGACACAATGCATAGTATGTCTTTGCAAAATAATTCTCAAAAGTATATAATCAAGTAAGATATATATATATATATATGATATAGTACATATAAATAGTAAGGGAAAAAGAAATAGATAAAAACCAAAATTAAACCCACCTCTACATATGTCTAAACCTATATATATATATATATATATATATATATATATATATATATATATATATATATATATATATATATATATATATATATATGTATATACATACATATATACATATATATATATATGTATATATGTATATACATACATATATACATATATACATATATATATATATATGTATATATGTATGTACATACATATATACATATATATATATATATATATATATATATATATATATATATATATATATATATATATATATATATATATATATTAATACGAACACACACACACACACATATAAAACTATATAAAAGTAATATAGATATAAAGAAAGAACAAAATGAAAAAGTAATATGCAACAAGGATAAACAAGTAAAAACAAAGGAAGAAACAAGCTAGGTAGATAAAGAGGAGCAAAGAGAGAAAATGACCAAGGATAAAGAGAAGAGGGACATGACAAGGAAAAGAGAAAACCAAAGATAGAAGAAAGAGAAAACACAGGAAAGATGAGGGTGAAGGAGGAGGGCAATGGATGGGAAAGAGAGGAGGGAAGGCCATGAGGAAGGGGGGAGAGAGTGGCTAAGAACAAGGAGGACTCGAGGGAAAAATGAGGAGAGGTGTGGGGTAGGATGAGAGGAAGAGAGGAAGAAAAGGAAAAGAAGGGAGAGAGGGGAGAGAGGGGGGAAGTAGGGACAAACCCAAGGAGAGGCAAGAAGAGGGAAAAAGGGGGATAAGGGAGGGGTTTAGCTTTTAAGGGAATTTAAGAGGGGATTCCAAGTGTGGTTTAAGTTCCAACCATCCTTTCTATTGAGGTTGGTAGGGTTATTCCTAATGAAGATAGCCTCTTTAAGTTTCCTTTCGAAGAAGTTATCTTCCTTCACCCTCGTCTTTCCCATGTTTTCTCTTTCTTCTATGTCTAGTTTTCTCTTTCCTTGTTGTGTCCCTCTTCTCTTTATCCTTGGTCATTTTCTCTCTTTGCTTCTCTTTATCTACCTAGCTTGTTTTTTCCTTTGTTTTTACTTGTTTATCCTTGTTGCATATTACTTTTTCATTTTGTTCTTTCTTTATATCTATTTTACTTTTATATAGTTTTATTTCCATATATGTGTGTGTGTGTGTATTTATATATATGTGTGTGTATATTTAAATATTACATATATTTAAATATGTGTTTGTATTAAATTTTTATTTTATACCTATCCTTACTCATATATATAGGTTTAGACATATGTAGTGGTGGGTTTAATTTTGGTTTTTATCTATTTGTTTTTCCCTTCCTATTTGTATGTACTATTATCATATATATATCCATTATATCTTTCTTAATTATATATATTATTTATATATTTTTATATGTCTATCCTATTTATATATCTCCATCCATTCTTTTCAACTTAATTGTTTGTACTATTATATTTTTACTCATAAGTCAATCCTATATGCATATGCATATACTCTTTCTTTGCTCCTTTTTATCTTCCTAACTAAATTCTTCTCTGAGTTATTTTTTGCTTGTATATTTTTGTTTGTATCACCTTTATATAGATTTATTTCTATATACCTATTTAATTACACATTATATATATACATGTATACATTTCTATCCATTATATCTAACTGACTTATATATATACATTATTTATATCATTGTATTTATGTCAATCTCTTATTCTTATATATATATATATATATATATATATATATATATATACCCATTGTGTGTGTGTGTATATATATATATAAAGAAATAAAACAAAGTAAATACAAACCCCCATATATATATATATGAGGGTTTATATTTACTTTGTTTTCTTTCTTTCTTTCTTTCTACACACACACACACACACACACACACACACACACACACACACACACACACACACACACATTTTCTTAATGGTTTATTCATGTTTTTACCTCTATATCCATCTGTTTATCTAACTTTCTTTTTGTACATTTATCACTCACACACACACATACATATCCATTATACCTAACTTCTTATTTATATTTATTATTATTTATATAAATTTATATAAGTCTCTCTTTCAATTATCTCTATCTCATCTAGTGTATATTTAGATATATTTTATATATAGGCCAATCTTTATATATATATATATCCTATCTAAGCACTTATTTTGATACTTATTATTTATATATATATATGTCTATCTGTTATATATGATTTCTTTTTTATTTTTCTTATTGGGGGTTTTTTGATTTATTTCTCTCCCTTTTGTTTCTCTTTCGTAGTTATGTGTTATGTTTTATTTTTTTCCTCTCTTTATTATCCCTAGTCTTCCTTCCTTGTTGCTTCTTTCTATCTAATCTTAGGATGTCTGTCTATCTTTTTTGACTTAGTTGTTTTTCTTATCCCTCTCATGATTTCTTCACCTTAGGTTAAACTCTGTGCCCACACCTCCCTCTCTCTTTTTAAGGAACTATATCTGCAATCACAACTCACTCATTCTCTTCTTTTCATCTTGATGATGGATCACAAAGTGTGATTTGAAACGTCAATCCAAAAAAGAAACACATAGTCTTTTCCAGAAGCACTTTTACAGTATATCATGAACTATGGAAATATCATGTATATAAAGTTCTTACTATCAAAAGATGGTCTCATAGGTAACAAATGAAAATTATACTCAATCAAAATCTTCTCAACATTCTGAGCATTATCATTACTCTTGTAAACAAAGCAAGACAAGGACACGGGAAAAGAATATCCCTTCTTTTTCATAGCATGATATCTATTGTTCACAATCGCCATCTGGTGACAAAATTCCAAAAGAACAAAAAAATCTGAAGGGTATCTAGGTAATTTCAATGTGGCATTTTCAAAACCCCCAATTCTCAGATAAGTGAATCTATCAAACTGGATGTAAAAACTTCCAAACCTAATTATCAATGCTGCCACTTTAGGGGAGATTCTCCTCTCCAATGACCCTTCACTTTTCTATGCAAACAACATGAGAAAAGCATCATTTACTCAGTGAAAATCTTTCATCCCATTCTCTCTTTGTAATTGCAGAAAGTAACAGTACACTAGTGTATCTGGAGTAAGGGACCCTTGAGTCCTCAGGCCAGGCTAGACAACCTTTTTGCTAGCCAAAATGTAGGCTAGAAGAGAACACAAGTGAAATGACACCTTCTGATGAAAATTTGTTAGCTGCTCATGCATATGTTCACTTATTAACTTTGCCCAATCTACATATTAAGACTCGCTACAAATCACTAGAATGAATTAACACATCTAATTCTCAAAAGAGTTTGACTCGGCACTCCCGATGACATGATGAAATAGAGTGATCATGTTGGACATCTCTTATTTGGAATTCCCTCTTTTTAAACTAGTAGGAAGCTAAGATTTACTCTTCCTCTCAATTTTTAGCCAACTCTTAGCGATATGGTTTTGACACCAATCCTTTTTGTCCCAAAAATACTCTTAACTAGTGGTCACAGACATGTCAATGAACTCATCATGGTCTGTTAGCTTTAATGCATGTGATACAGCTTTGGAATCAACTTTTGTTACCACAGAGCCATAAAAAGCTCATATCTCCTGCGAGTAGGGATAATAATTCATTGCATAAGCAATAATCAAATCTGGGCATGACACAGTAGGTGGGCAACCTCTAGCTTAGGCTAACCCACTACACGTAATCTTCTCTACAATTGAGGACCTAGTTTCTTACTGCATTCTATCCCAAAAATCTCCCATGTCTACATGCCTGAGGTTAGTATCTCTTACATTGGAAAAAACATTCTCAATCATAGAGGCAATTGGGAACCCTTGATATTTATCCTTCATTTTGACTTATTTTAAAAACCAAAGAGCAAAAACTTCTGAACAAGTTATGGTTACCACAGAGGTCCATAGAACATTTGGGGAAAACTGATGAGTTTTCTTCAAGATAAATTGGAATCATTCAACATAGTCTTCTAGTGGTTTATCCTCTTTGTGTGACATCTAAAAGATGTCATCTCTCCTCCTATCATGGCCTCTACAGTAGTCTTTATATTTTTCCAGGAACTTTGTCTTCATGGTATCCTAGTCTAGAATGACATCTTTCCCCAACCCCACAAACCACCTTAAAGCAACATCTTTTAGTGTGGTAGGGAACAACTTGAGTCTATAAGGATCAGTGGTGTAGTCATAACTCCTACACAAGACATCAAACTCAGATAGGAAAGGGTTAGGATCTTCAGTCACCAAGCCGTAGAAAATAGGCAATGTAGAAGGTGGTATATTTTTTAGAGTAGCATCCCATGCTTGGTCTAGGATAGGGAATTCAAACATCGCTTGTCCTGGAGGATCCTCTACTGCAACATCTGCAATGGTTCTAAAGTCCCTTTATGGTTGTGGAGGAAGTTGATGGAGATGTAGGAGGTGTTGATGAAGATGTAAGAGGAAACTCTTCTTCAACACTTTCTACTGTGTAATTGATAAAGTTAGATGTGTCCTCGTTATCTTAAGAAGTTGAAGGGAGGAATCTACCTCGGTGATCTCTATGCCTCTGCATATAGTAGTTTTAGCTTGATATTTCCACGGTCCTGCACAATGTTAGTGTAATGTCTGGTGTTTCCTAAAGAAAAATGAATTCATTAACTCTAATGCTAGAATCAAAATTTAATCTATGTAAGCACATAATCCTAATGAGACTATGAAGGTAGCACCATCCCCAGCAATGGCTCCAAAAATGTAGAGGAAAACTAATGCGTTGTAGACTTAAACAAAATTCAGGGGTAAACCTATCTGAACAGTCCACTCTATCATTGCATTCCTACATTGAATTATTGACCAAGGAGCGTAAGCTTATGATGATGCCTACATTATATATGCCTTCAAGACTCATTTCTATCCTAAACTAACGCATACATACTTATTCTAATTAACCTATTTTACTAAAGTTCATAGAAATTTAAGAACATCAAAAATAGTTAAAAATCTAGTTGCTATAGGTACCTTCAGCATAAGCTAAAGATAACTATATTCAACAGAGAATTACAGAATTAACTCAAAATACACAGAATGATAAAAGAATTGACACTAGCCTCTGAAGGACTTAAAATATGCACCCTATTCATGAATCACAACTACTAGAAATAGCAATCAAGATATCTTACTCATTCCACAATGCAACTTTATAAAACAACATGAAACAATTTTAACTAGAAATGCATGAATAAATAAGGAAAGATACGAAGTGAGGGTTAGTACCTTGAGTGGCCAGCTCAAGGAACTATCTCACTTAATCGAGAAACTAAATCTACTTCAGATTCTCATAACAAATAGTTGTATTCACTTCATATCATAAACACGATCTTTTCAGATTGTATTCAATAAAACATGTCTGGATCTTCCAACATAAAAATAGAGTAATTGTTGAGCAACTGTAAAAATAAACTAACTTGGAAAGAAAAACTAACTTATCATCGAACTCATCCCTCCTAACTTATATAGAAACAGGAGAGTACGATGTAACTACCAACTAACTTGATCATCAATTCATCCCTAGATATCAGGGTATAGGTTTGAGATCAATTTATTAATTCTAACTGAAACAAAGGAAGCAGAGTCCTATTCAAACATAAATTCATACACAATGGCTCATGAATGAAAACACATAAGCTATGATTAGAATCCTACAACAAGTCTTCTTCTTCTCTTGTATTTATTCTTCCATGATGATCACGTTCAGCTTCAGTTGACGCTTAACTGTGACTTCCTTCAATGCTTTATCTTGTAATGTGCTGCAAATTCTCCTCTCCTTAATGCTACCAACTCGATTGCTGCATAGGGTTAATTCATAAAACATATGCATACAAAATAGCCTTCATAATTAATCTACAAAATCCCATTTATATACATACATACTTATGTCTAACTCATGCAATTGACAAATATTATGACCATGTTTCATATTGGCAGATTAAGTTCAAGGTTTGCTGAATATATATAAAAGACAACATATTATGGTAGTAATGTCTTAGGAAAGTATCTAAAATATCATAGGTATAAAGTCTGGAAGCATAAGAAATAGTATAAAAGAAGTCAACATTTGAACCCATCATTTCTCCCCAAATTAGATTTTTGCTTGTCCCTAATCAAAATATTTAATAAAACACCTAGGGGAAAAGGTTATAATGCAAAGTTATCTGCCTCAGATACATATCTTCTTTGACCCCCTTTCCCTATTTGAGATAAAAATCATTGTAGCATGCAAGTTTCTCCATCTTGATTAATTCAGCATGCCTACACTCATCACCTCTTCCTCTTGCCCAGTGTGATACTGGATAAAGAAGAATAGGAGGGTGATAAGTAAGAGGCAGCCATTCCACTCCATTTTGCTCTGAGATCTGGATATACCTGCGCAACCTCTCAAACATATTCATAAAGTTGTGGAGAGAGTGGGGTTCTTTCTTCTACAATTCTGGGGTCAAACTATCCCATCTATTCTACACATATCTCTTGCAATTCTGAATGATAGATACTACCAACCACTGTATTCTTCTATAATCCCTAAGTCTTAAATCCATAATCACCTTACCTGGACCCTAATGAGTAAGTAGTGTTAGCCATTGCGTTAGGATTACTTCAGGATCTAAGGCTTCTTTCCTAATCTGCAGTGGTACTTTCTTTTCCTATTCCTCATATTTATCCATCAGCTCCCCTCTAAGCTGCTCATTTCTGAGATAAGACATTAGTGCTCTAACTTAAGATCACCAGCATAGATCAAGGGGTTCCACTCTATATCTTCTTCCATCAAATAATTGTGCAAACAATATTCACACAACTAATCTTGTTCTTCCAAACTGACTCCTTGAAATAACTGGAAAAAATCATGCCTTGAATAGATAGAAATGGACTGATCATTGATGAATCTATTGAATTGAAAACTAAGAAACTTTTCTTTGAGAAATAAGGCATAAACTTTTGGTGGAAGTCTGCATTCTATGATTTGAATTGCCCTATCAACTACCTCTGTTAGCTTCCCTTCCAACCTTTTTAACTTAGCATTCTTACTTTCTAATGATGTATTAAGAATTTGTTTCTTCTTCTCCCAGTTTTCTTTTTCTTGCTTGAACTCATCATTGAACTTCATCAATTCAAAACCCATAGATAGAATAGTGAGGCATGTTGGAGGTCTTATTACAGGAGGCTACAGGATTGGAGCTTCTTTTTCCTCATTTTACATTTTACTCTCAATCACTTGTGCTAAGAGATCCATGTTAGAGCCATGACCATTTGTCTGAATTTTCGCCTCCAATTCTTTCATTCTTATCTCTTTTTCCCTATCCTTTTCCTCATACTATTTCACTTGTTCTTCTAATTGTTTGATTCTATTAAGGGCTTCTTGAAGTTCTTGCCTCATATTTCTATCTTCTAACAACTCTTTTTTTTGTTCAAAATCAAAACCTTCATCCTTACTTTCAGTAACATTAAAAATTTCTCTAACAGGGCTGCCAAGAACTGTTTTTCCCATTTTTCTTGCAATGAAAATGTCCTCTGAATCAGAACTAGAGGATGAAGAAACATACCATCTTCATTTGGCAAGTATACTGGCATTAGTAGGAGTATTCCCAGGGACATTTCCTTCCTTTTCTGAAGCTATATCCAACAATGTTGGATCTTGTTGTGGTGCTTCCTCCTTTTCTGCTTCCCCTTGCTCCTCATCAATTCTTTTTCCTACATTCTGCCTCCTCAGTTTTCCTAAATGCCTAGGTGTGATAGTTTCTAGGTTATCCTCACTTTTTCTCTTTTTTCTGACTTCTCCTATTCTTCCTCTCCTCTACACCCTTCTATTTCTTAATTCTCTTATGTTTCTCTACATTCTTCTTACTCTTCTTCTTTTTAGAAGAAGAAGCATCACTTCTCATAGTTCCTCTCATAGGTTTAGGGTTAGGAATTAAGGTTTCTTTTGCTATCACTGGTGTAGTTTCTGGAGGAATTTCCTCCTGTAGCTCTTCCCATTCAGGCTCAACTTTAGGTTCAACCTCTAGTTCAACATTAGGTTCAGCTTTTGGTTCTAGCTCTTGTTGAGGCTCATCTACTTCTAGTAATTCTAAAATATTCTTGCATTGTTTAAAAGCATCCCAGTGAATCTATGGGTGCTGGATTCTCAAACTTCTTTTAACCAGTAGAGCTACCAAACAATGATGAGACAATGTAGTCTCTATTTGTCTTTTCTGATACTCAAATGCCATTCTCTTCAACATATTGTACAGATAATTGGGAACATTAACCAGTTTGTCATGGCGCAGGTGATTCAACAATTTAAAGTGTGCAATCTACAAGTTATGTCTACCATCACAAGTGATATATTTGATAATATATGAAGCACATTTCCCATAGAAGAACGGAAGGGATAATCTTTTTGTACCTTGTGTGGTTGAATCCAAGTTCTCACCATGCTCGTAGAATTCCTCCCTCACTGTTGCTGCATCAGTATGGGCTGGATACTCAGACCCTGTTCATGGTAATCCAGTGACTTGGGCAATAGCCATTTCAAAGGTGTCCACAACTAATCCCCTCACTGTCGCTTCGTCATACTACAGAGTTGCTGCAAAATCCCTTGCCATATCATTGTCATACTCCATTAACTTCATAAAATAGTCTAACCACCCCACTCTAGTAAAGAGTGGGAGAACCAATACATCTTCCAATATCTCCTTATGCACTGATGGTTCTCTTCTAATTACATCCCCCCATTGCACCTATACTCTACACTCCTATCACTTCTCGATTCTGCCTAATTTCAATTTTACCACCTCAGAAGACTACTTGTCACTTCTGTCACCCCCCAACTATAGCTTTTAGAGTTCTTTGTTAGTAAAAATTTGAAATTCAGCTCACTCACAGGGAAATAACAAGCTCACAATTTAGGGCAAGTCGACTATGATGGAAAACGGCATAGGAAAACCTTGACAGTAGCTTAAAATTTGATAGATGGTAAAAAAATAAAAATTGACCACATACCCCTCCCCCCAATTGAAAGGTGAAGTGACCGCACTTCACGAATGAATGTGCAAGGATGAAAGAGTTATGATTACATGAAAAGGGTGATATATTGCCCCATGCATGAGATAAACACTT
Source organism: Cunninghamia lanceolata (assembly GCA_027924645.1). NCBI lineage: Eukaryota > Viridiplantae > Streptophyta > Pinopsida > Cupressales > Cupressaceae > Cunninghamia > Cunninghamia lanceolata. The sequence continues at coordinate 15,461,267 of BSBN01001121.1, read as the reverse complement.
AATAATAATGAATATAAGAAATTTTGAAGATAATCATTAAAAGGTTACCTTATGTGCATTGATTATGAAGAGCATGGAGTGGATCACCTTGTAAAAGGAGATTAGTACTTTGGCATTGATTTGGCACACACAGAGTGATATGCATATAGTAGATGGAAGGGTGGCTGGTACATCAGAATTTATTTGATTTGACAGACCGTAAAAGTTGATGTAACAATCAGTTAATACAATTCAAACAAACATGCCACAACCATTGGATTATTAAAGGTGATTAAAGCATGTTGAACAATATGGAAATGAGCAGGAAGAAGAATGAAATGTGTGCCAAATGGTTGAAAAGATCTGCAGACACCTATTGCTACAGGCACCTGCAACACAAGTCCTGGTTGAATATGTTCAGAAATAGGAAACTAGCGCCCCACTATGACAGGTCCCTATGATATGTGAAAAATAGGTCCCTCTGAAATTGACTGTGGTCATCATGTACAATGTGCTATGTGTGTATGTGATTTTAAAGCAAAGAAAATTATATTTCAGTGACAGGGGTTAAGTATTGCAACTCAACCCCCACATCACTGGATAGTGCTAGTGGATCAGTATCTGAAGGTGTATCATTTGGTGTCACATCATCATCATCAGGAGTGTCAGGAGTACCATACTAAGTAGCTAGAGAAACAAGAAAGTTATCCTTCTAAAGTGGCTTTTTATACAGTTTGAGCCTGTGCCCATTTACTAGCAGTGAAAACTGAACTACATCAATAGTCTACAATTGAACTACACCATTAGGAAAGACTTGCTTGATCTCATATGGGCCTAACCATCGAGACTGAATCTTGCCCTTATATCTTGAATCATAAAGGAGTGCCCAGTCACCTGCAATGAATTCCTTTGTCTTGATGTACTTGTCATGACATAAATTGCTCTATGTTTCTATATGACCTATGTGTGATGAATGGTATCCAATCAAATTTTATCCAAAGCATTCAAATGTCGTAGCCTATCTTGTTGTGCTATGGTCAAATCCATTCCTAGTTCCATTGTTGTCCTCAGGGTTTTGTGTTCAAATTCTATAGGTAGGACTGTTGTCTTTCCATAGACCAACTCATAAGGTGTAAACCCTATAGTTGTCTTTCAGGTTGTTTTGTATGCCCAAACAGCTTCTGGGAGCCTAGAGACCCAATCTCTTCTGTGAAGTTGTACTATCTTTGTCAAGATGTTCTCAATCTCCCTATTTGTGACTTCCACCTGACCAATGACTTGAGGATGGTAGGGAGTGGATTTCTTATGTCTAATCTAATATTCCTTAACCAATTTGGTGATTAAATTAGATGTAAATTGTGGTCCTTGATCAGTTACTATCTCCCTTGGCACACCATACCTAGTGAAGATGTCTTCATACAGGAATTTTGCCACATTGCCATCTCTAGAAAATTGTAATGCATTCACTTCAACCCATTTAGTTAAGTAATCAGTACATACCAGGATATATTCTTTGTTGTTGGATGTAGGAGATATAGCACCCACAAAATCCAATCCCCACTTGTTAAAAGGAGCCAATGAGATCTGTGGCTGCAAGGGCATCTCATCACTTCTTGTAGGCCTCCCCATTCTCTAACATCTATCACAGCTCTTAGTGTACTTTACAACATCTTTATGAAGTGTTGGCTAGTAATACTCTGTTGTTAGTATTTTGAAGGCTGTCCTCTTGGATGCAAAATGTCCCCCACAAGGCTCATCACAACAGGCCTTCAATATATCAAACACCACATCTTCTTTGATACATCTGCACATAATATCTACACATAATATTATTTGGGCCAGTATAAAATAGAAATCGAGAAATCCATGAATAAGGAAAACATTTGTGAACTAGTTGCCTCTTCTCCCTTGGAGAGAAGTATCCTAGAATCTGCCCTGTAACCAAATAATTGGTGATATCTGCATACCATGGAGTGTGTATAGTTAGAGCAAAAAGATGCTCATAAGGAAAAGAATCATGAATCACTCCTTTTGAAGACTGTGTAGGTAGTCTGGACAGAAAATCAATGACTAGATTGGCCTTGCCTGGCTTATCCACAATTCTAATATCAAACTCCTGTAACAACAATAACCATCTTCCAAGTCTGTCACCCACTATTGGCTTATTCATCAAATATCTGATGGCTGCATGATCTGTATGTATGAAAAACTTGTAACCAGTTATGTAGTGCCTGAATTTGTTAATTACATAAACAACTGCCAACATCTCTTTCTCTATCACGGTGTAGTTTAACTCAGCTCCTTGTAGATTTTTACTTACATAGTATATGGCATACTCCTTGTTTCCTTCTTGTTGGCCTAAAACTACTCTGATGGAAAAATCTGATGCATCAGTGTGGCTGTGAAAAGGTAGTGTCCAATTTGGACCTCTGAGAATAGGGGCTTGTGTCAATGATATTTTTAGTTGTTCAAAAGAACCCTGATGATCTGGTGTCCATTCAAATTCATTATCCTTTGTTAGTGTTAGTTAACAGATTTGTCCTTATTCTGAAAATAATTTATTCTGACTCTATGCCCTTCCTTTAAAGAACAAATGAGTTAAGCAACAAATGGGTGAACCTTTTAAATTAGTTCCCCTCTGAATTTAGGTACAGCTCCCTTTGAGATTTTCAATGAATTTAATCTATTCAACTATCCACATGCACTTTTAACCAGAAAATGCTTAAGGCAGACTAACATTCATACATAACCATGTTATGAATGCGATAGATTTATACAGTAACAATGAATAATAGGGTGCACAGATCCTATTTTTGGTACATTCAAATATATGAATACATTCACATGAGCTTGCTGAACCAATAAATAATAAAACACATATGACGAGTTGTCCAAATAAAGAACAATTACCAGATGAAAGGAGATTTCACATAGAAAATCTAATTCCACACATTCAGACGCACAGATCCAAATAAGCAGTAAATGTTTCTTCTTCTCATTCACAGATGAAAATTACTCAGACAATCATCACATAATGTAAAATTATGAACAGTTTAGCCAAAAATTTCCTTTTCTTTTCTTTCTAAACTTCTATATATCTCCCCCTAAAGATTTCATAAACCTATAAATATAAATGCCTTAATCATGTCCTTGAGTAAATTAAACCCAGAGTTAACATAACTCTGACCCATACGGGATTTAGTTTTTTAACAACTGAATTAAAAGATCAAGATGCTGAAAATAACATGATAAAGGAACTGAAATAGAGAAAACGAGCCAATGAGGTCATGACTGGGATGACGGGTTTGTATCTCTAGATTTGTTATCGGTGGCCTGGGAAGCACGTTGGGTCTTCCATTCCTCAAAAGTAGCAACGAACTCCTGAATCTTCAGGAAGTTAGGAATACCGATATGCTTCATTCTTGACTTCCAAACCTCCTTTTCCCTTCACATTTTACCAAATTTTTCTTTGTGTTCCGGAAGTACGTCGATGCAGAGGTAAAGTAGTGATTCAACTTTAGAAATTCTGGAGAAGTCCTCAATTAAAACATTGTCATTTTCTCTGATGAAGCTGATTTTATCTTTGAATGATTGGACCACTACATCGACGTCTTCCACTGGTTTTCCATCATCTTTAATGTATTTAATATCAATACATTGCAAGTCATTTTACAACGATTGAGTGAATTCTGTTATTTCCTTAATTGACTTTGAGAGTTCAAAATGACCTTGCCGGGATATGGAGATCCTCCATTCAATATTCTTTTTGTTCACATATAACAAATCCTCGTCCAAACTAGTCAGGCTTTTCTCTGTCAAAAACTTCGCCAACCCATATTTTTGAACTTCATCCATCTGGTTTATTACATTCGTCCACTTGCCCTCATCTTTCGCCCAAACAGCGACCTGTGCTTTGAAATCTTCAACGGTGGCAGTAGTCAGGTCATATATACCCTTGAGCTCACGGATGTATTCAGTTCCTTTCTGCTCAATGTTATCCAACCAACTGTTAAATGTTTTTGTCACCATTTTGCTTCTATGAACCTGATCTAACATCTTATGGTTGACAGATGATTTCAGGTCAAAAGACAGGGGAAGTTGTGAGATCGGCTACAGGTTAGGGTTGTTAATGGCCTCAATGTACTTTGCCATTAAATGCAGAGTTTGTTTCAACTCCTTCTTGTCCTTTTCATCTTTCCATGTTTGACTGACCATCCTCTTAGTAGAAGCTTCGAGGTGGTGGACATCTGTAGCTCTGGAGGCAGTACCGAGATCCACTTTCTCCATAGTGAAATCATGCACTGTTGGGTCCTGCACCTCTTCCTCTGTCACTGGCCTAGCAATTTCAGCACTCCAGTTACCAGTGCTTGGATCAATATTTATTCTGGATGTCATCTTGAGTCTCTTGGACTTGGGGGTTTTCCCCAAATATTTGCTTACCATTTCCTCTAAGGGGACAACAAAAGGAATCACTTTTTTCTTATCAGAAATAGAACTTTCTAGCCATTTTGGTGCAGGGGCTGAGGTTGTCTTCTCGGGGTTCACTTCATCGGAGGATTTATTTGAAATCATTAATATTTCAGGGGTCTCCAGAATGGCCTCTAACTGTAATCTAGTGTCAACCTCCTCTGTTCTGTTTGGGCTTAGCTCCTTGTCACCCATAGGTCCTTCTGAATCTTCTTCTGAATTCAAATCAACAATTATTGTTTCAGAAGCCTGTTTCTTTCTTTTTCCTTTAGTCCTCAACCTGGTAACACGAGATGGAAGAATATCTATGAGGACTCTTCTGGATCTCTTAGTGACAGGGCTTCTCTTAGTTGATGGCTTGGAAGCACCTGCACCACAGATAGCAATAGGTTGATTAGAAGACTCTATGGGAAGTGGTGATCCAACCATTGAAGAGATTTGTTGGACATTTTTATCCTGAAGTTCTCCCTGTCTCTTTTCTCTTAGCCATTTCTCAGTTCTTCTTATTACTGGAAGAGTTTTAACTTCAATTATGTCTTCTTCCTTTTTGCTCCAGTCCACCTTTGGAATGGGTAAGTGTTTTACTTTTTCAAACTGTGGATCAACCACCTGTTCTCCATCATCAGAAATTCTAGAAATATCCATGTTTAAATTGAGTGTAATTATTTGCCCCAAAGACAACATACACCACAGCCTTCTTCTGACCTCAAATTCATCTAGACAGTCTTCCCAGTAATCCTCCAGTTTAGGAAGGTGTGAATGCCCTGTTCCAGAATCTAGGTTCTCTCTGACAAATCTTTTACTATCAAATTGAGACCTAGTAGTGAAGGATTGAAAATTGAACCTTTTGAAGTTCACCTCCAAATTCAAGGCATTAGATTTTGAATGGCATGAATAATGCCCAAGTTCAATAGGAAAAGAAATACCACAACCTCTTTTTGATGGAAATTTCTTATCAACATGTGCCAGTTGCCTACATACCTCCATCAGCATGAAACGATCAAACACATATCTAGGTAACTTCACAGGTTCACCATCAAATCCTCCAACTCTAATATAAGTGAACTCAAAAATTTGGATGAAGAAGCTACCATAGATACTGATTAGTTGCATTGCTTCACTGGACATTCTCTTACCTAGGTTCCCTGCCAATTCATAAGTCATTTTCCCAGTGAAGACATCATTAACCCTTTTGTAATTTTCATAGCAATTCTTTCTCTGCAACTGTGAATAATATTCATAAATTTTACTATTTTCAGCTATGGGTGCATGCGGTAGGTCAAACCAATCTCTCGTAGATGCTAGACAATAGAACAGGTACGAAGACATATAGAAATCTCTGTTGCCTAGACAATTGCTCAAACTCTGATGTAGACAGTTAGCCACTATTTCGGCCCAATCCAAATATTGTTCTCCTTGAAGGATGACTTGTATGAAAAAGTACATCCAATCTTCCCAACAATAGGCATGCTGATTGCCTCTCAGTCTGTGTAACAATACTACAATATCCCTTACTTCTTTTATCAAATGATCTCTGGTAAGTGGCCTGGGCAACCTTGAACCGCCCTTCTAAAATTTTAGCAGCCAATTCCTCGCTATTACACTTTTGTAAGTTGGTCTCTTCTCTGAGAAATACCAATTGGAGGCAATAATGTCAAGGCTGGAATATGCCTCCTTAGGCGGTATCTTCATCACAGACATGAGGGTTTGTCTGTTGACATAAAATAACACATCCCCGTTTGTATTTCTGACACATCTATCCTGGGGGTCGTACCTATTCATATACTCTTGAACCAATTTAGGGCATAGTATAGCCTGAGGAAAGGCTACAGCTTCAATTAAGTCGCTATCTACAATTTTCTTCATTGTAGGGGTTTGAACAGGGTTTCTAGCTCTTTCTTTAAATTCCTCTAAATCATATTGAACCAATGCAGTATCTCCAAATTTTGAGTGAGAATAAGTAAGGCTAGGACCATGTTCATCCCCCAAACACGTAGATTTCAAAGACATGGTTGGAAGATTACAATAAAACACTTGGAATTTTGAAAACAAAAGAAATTCCAGAGATTCTTCTTTCCAACATAAGAACTAGGAATAGCATATGGGAAACAGAACTCACCTTCAAGATATCTAAATTCACTGTGAAAACTTGAATAAAAAGAGCCTTACACTTTCGGTGCTATCCTCCTCCGCGTTGCACAGTATGTTAATTTGCTAAACTTGGCTTGTTATTGGTTAATAATGGCACTAACCAGAATGAATAATTATCGCTCAGAACAAAACGTGCCAAAAATATTTGAAAAGATGTGAACTCTGATTTCTTCATTAATAGCAAGTAGTATTCATGCTCCATCATGAAGTATAATGATTATCCGTAGTCTCTATAAAATTAGAGCTCTTAGTCTCATAATGAGTTTCTGACATAATTTCCTCCAACTTTCCCGCTAAATTTGACTTAGAAAGCCGTGGGGACAAACGGGACCAAAATCACCAAACCTTTGAACTATTGAACCATTGAACCTTTAGGACATGGTTCAATGCGTTGGTTTGATATGGTGGTTCAAACATGCCGATTGGACCATATAGATAAGTAAAGGAGTGACTTACTGAAACAGGAACTTAACTCATGAACTGTTGAACTTGAAAAGACATGGTTCAATACGAAGGTTCAAAGATGCAAGCGTTATGTAGACCAACAAAAGTTACGTGGCTTTGGTAAAAGGCTTCCAATTATGAAACAATGAACTCTTGAACCTTGAACCCCGCTGCAGAGTACAAGCGGAAGGTTCAACGATACCATAATTACACAAGGTAACTGTGTGACCTGACTTATAAGAAGATAGAGTGTTGAACCTTAAGACCGTTGAACCATTGAACCTTTAACCCCACCATAAAGTACGAGCAGAAGGTTCAAGTTCAACCTGAAAGTTCAAAGGCGCATAAGACAAACAAAATGACAGCTTGCTTTATGAGACACTTAGACATATTGAACCATTGAAGTTTGAACTTTGAGAATGGTTCAGGTTCAAAGGTTCAAACCTTAAGTAACCTTGTCTACAAAGACAACAAACGGATACAAATTGAAGGACCAAGAGCTGATTTACAAAACAAAGGCATGACCAAAAATATAACATGGTAATCCAGCTCTTGGCTCGAGAAATATTACCAATGAATAAATAAAAAAAGGGGTGACTCAAAAGGTAACATTGGCTCTGACTGGGGATTGCGTTTTATGACAAAATGTAGAGGACTCAGAAGCTCTGGTTTCGCAGAAAAGAAAAATAGAGAAGAAAGGAAACAGAATGGGACAAAACAAAAGCGGGAAAGGAAAACACAAAACCCAACAAGAGGGAAGACTATGTACAAAACAGGGGACCCTGTTTACAGATGATACAGCTTGAGATCCTGTCCATTATAGGACAGGGGTAAAATAGTTCCATCAGGATATTCCAATTTAAAAGAATTTGGACCCAATACCTGGTGGATCTTGAAAGGCCCACTCTAGAGCAAGTCAAATTTGCTATGTGCACCCTTTGGTTCTCTTCTTCTGTCCCACAATAATACTTCATCTCCTTCCATAAACCTCCTGGGTCTTGTTTTCTTGTCAAAAAATTCTTTAAATCTGGCCTGATGCATAGTAATTCTGTCAACCAACTCATTTCTCTCTTCTTCAATCTTAGTCAGATACATAATCCTCTTCTCTAGGGAATCTTGGAAATACTGATCCTCAATTACACTTTGCATCTTGGCTGTAGATAGCTCCAGAGGTAAAGATAATTGAGCACCTATCCCATAAACTAATTCAAAAGGTGCCATCCTGATTGCTCTTTTCGGAGTTATTCTGTCAGCCCAGAGTGCTTCATACAACCTCTTATGCCAATCTCTGGGGTTGTCATTCACCAATTTCTTCATGATAGTAATCAGATTCTTGTTACTAGACTCAGCTTGTTCATTCCCTTAGGGATAGTAATCTGATGAATGGGAGAGAGATATACTATGTTCATAACAGAAAAAAGTCATTTCAACTGAAGAGAAACTGGTAGCATTGTCTGCTACAATCTTCTGGGGCACACCAAATCGTACCAAAATATTTTCTTTGAGAAAATTACAAATCACCTCCGAAGTTGTTCTTTTAACAGGGGCTGCCTCAACCCATTTTGTGAAATAATCTATTGCTGTTAAGATGTGGGTATGCCTTGCACTTGAGGGGGGTGAGATAGGCCCAATAAAATCCAATCCCCATTGTTTAAAGGGTTCTTCAACAACAATAGGCCTCAAAGGTAGAGCTGCAAGTTGTGGCCTCCCTGAGAACATTTTACATTTTTCACAATTGGCCACCCATCTATATGCATCTTTAAACATCCCTGGCCAATAGTAACAATTTCTGAGAATCTTGAAAGCTGTAACTGAAGAAGAAAAATGTCCACCACAAGCTTCATTATGGAAAACTTCTAAGAGCTTATTCTACTGCTCTTTATCTACACACCTCAGGAAAGTTCCATCTAATCCTTTTTTATAAAGGACATCTCCCCAAATAACACATTTCGCAACTTTAAGCTTCAGGTTTCTTTTCTTTTTAGGAGTTAGGTGATTAGGACAATCCCCATATGTAAGATAATGTGCCACATCCAGAAACCATGGGTCCTACAAGCTTACCAATAAAACTGTGGGGAGTCCTTCCCCTTCTTGTTCTTTGTTCTCAGCAATCAACTTACATAAACCTTGACCCCTGATCAGCTTAGTAGGCTTTATTTCCAGATCATATTCCTGAATTTTAGAAACCCACAATGCTCTATTGTTTAATCCCACTTCTTGCTGAGTCAAAATACTTTTCACAGCTGAATTTGGAACAAATACAATTGAATGGGAATGAAGTATATAATATTTGAACTGTTTAACAGCTATAACCACTGCGAAAGCTTGTTTTTCAACCAAAGAATATTTTAGCTCATGCTTTTTAAGGGGAATGCTCATAAAAGCTATGGGAACCTCTTCATCCAATTCATTTTTCTGTAACAAAATACCTGACATGGTGTGTTCCGAAGCATAACAGTAAATAATAAAATCCTTTTGAAAATTAGGATTTACCAAAGTGGGGGTGTTTGTATTCACTTCCTTAATGTCCTCAAACGCCTTCTTAGCAACTTCATTCCACTTGAAAGGTTGTTTCTCACTCATCATCCCAACAATGTGTTTTGTAATCTCAGCAAAGTCAGGAATGAACCTCCTGAGAAAATTGATTTGACCAAAGAAGGACTTGACTCCAGTCCTATTTGAAGGGAGACTAAGCTGTTGAATTGCCCTGACCCTCTCTGGATCAATTCTGATTGTCTTTTGAGACTAGGTGTCCCAACAATTTTCCCTCAGAAACACAGAAAACTGACTTCTTGGGATTGAGCGAGATGCCATGGCTTTGACACCTTTGCAAGACATACTCCAGATCTCTCAAGTGATCTTCTCTATTCTTGGAAAAAAATAGTCAAATCATCAAGGTAAATAACAATAATTCTGTTCTTTAGGTCTCTAAAAGATGAATCCATTGCCTGCTGAAAGGTTGCTCCCGCATTAATCAAGCCAAAGGGCATTCGATTATAGGCAAAAGTTCCTCAAGGTGTGGTGAAAGCAGTCTTATGTTGATCCTCTGCAGCTACACCTATCTGATTGTAACCTGAGAAACCATCCAGCATAGACATCATTTCAGATCCAGCAACTATCTGCAAGATGTGGTCCATCACAGGCAAGGGATAGTTATCTTTCAGGCTGGCCTGGTTCAATTTCCTGAAGTCAACGCAGATTCTTATTTCTCCATTCTTCTTTTGTATTGGAACAATATTTTCCACCCAAGTGGAGTGATGGATTGGATAAATAATTCTATCTTTCAACATCTTATCAATCTCCTTAAAAATAGCTTCAGTAACTTTGGGGTTATAATTCCTCAGCTTTTGTCTGAATGGAGCTGCATTTGCTTTCAAAGGAATATGATGTTGAAACTGTCCATGTCTAAAATTTTTGAGATCATCATAGCACCAGGCGAAAACATCCTTGTACTTGATTAACAATTTAATCAGCTTGTTTTTCTCCTCTGAAGAACAGCACCTACCAATGGACACCCATTTAGGATTAGCTTCATCCCCAATATTTATCTTCTCATAATCCTCTGCTTTGTCATGAATATAGGGAGGTTTTCCTTTAACATATTCATCTCTTTGAGAACATAGATGTTCTAAAGAGACCAGCCCTTTAGGGATTTTGTTTCCCTTTAACTGAATCATGTCATCTCTTGGATTAATCCCAGGGTCAGGACTGAATTCTTTACACTCTGCTTCGGAACCTTCAAAATAGGTCCCCAGGAACATTTCAGCATTTTCTAAAAACTTTTTGATCTGATTATCACTTTCAAAAACTTGCCAGCTCTCGACATTGTCGGGGACATTAGGACGATATATCATTTCTATTCTATAAGAATCTTTTTTGAAATCCGGATGCGGCAAAAGGAGAGAAGCTGATACTGCTAAAGAATCTGCTCGTGAATTTTGATCCCTGGGAATTGTTTCAATAGAGAAGGCATCAAAATATTCAATCTCATCCCATACCCTATTTCTGTAATGCCTTAGTCTCTCATTCTTAACAGAAAAGATCCCCCTTACCTATTTCACAATTAGTTCAGCATCACCCTTCACCTTAAGTACCTTCACACCCTTTCCTTTAGCTTCGAATAATCCAAGTAGTAAAGCTTCATATTCTGCAATATTATTGGTGTTTTTGAACTCTAGCTTAAAAGAATAAGAAAAAATTTCACCTTTAGGTGAGATCAACACAACTCCAGCCCCTGAACCAGCAGTAGCACAACTGCCATCAAATTCCATAACCCATAAATCATCAGAATGTACAGACCTTTGCATTAATTCTTCTTTGGGATCTAACTCACAGCTCTGTTCAGAGGAGAGAAAATAGTTGCCAAATTCACATTCCTCAAACAAAATCTAGGCCTTGGGATCATCAGAGGGGTAGACAGTGAACTTGCACTTGGGCTCAGGTTCCAGCTTCACTTTCTATTTTCCCACTAGGATTGTGGCCTCTGACCAATCCAGTTTGATTTGTCCACCCAAATCCTTGCAAAATGTCCTGCTCAAAAGCATTCCATAACTGGCAGGAATATCTGCTACCAAAATAGTCAATTTCACCCTTTTGTTAGGGTAAGCTGCAAGAGTGACTCGTGCATCCTTAATCTGCCCAAGCAAGGAAACCTGTTTTCCATCCATAGAATAACATCTACCAAATGTTTTTGTGAGTGATAACCCTAGGGCTTTAGCCACAGAGGAAAGCATAATGTTATCAGAGGCTCCTAAATCTATAATGCAGTTACTAAGTTTATGGCCATTGATAAACAAAGACAAATAGAAAGGATTGGGTTTCAAATCGGTATAAGGAGCATTGGTTGATGAATTGGGAGTTGTTTTAGGAGCAGACAAGAATGACTCAGATGAGGAAGCAAATAGTCTGGCAATGGGGGATCCAGTATCAACCTCCAATTGATTCTCAAATTCAGTTTGTGCAGGACTACCCTTAACATGTTTAACTAATTTGTCAAGTTCAGTAGGTTTCAACTTGAGATACTCAATAGGAGAAATTTGGATTTTTGCAGACTTATAGAAATCTACAATATCAAAAGAAGCATCTAGATCATTTCTATGTAGCAATCTATTTTCCTGAGTCTTCAAATTAGCATCATGAGTTCTAGTTAAAGGTTCCTTACCCTTGCCAGGTACTTCTTGAGTATTAGAGGGTCTCATATTCCTCTGACTCCTAGTGAGCACATCGCATGAAGGATCTTCGAGGGTTACCAATATTTCACCTCCCCTTTCTGAATCAGACTCATATTCCAGGAAGTGTATTTCAGAGCCGCTAGGTTCCTCAAAGTTCCTTTCTTCTTCTGTGGATTCCCCTAGCATATCTTGAGTAGCAGTCATCTAAGTATACCTGAGCATTTCAGGGAAAGAATTTCCATCTTGGTCGGTAGTCAAGTGAAAAATACACATGTTTCCCCTCCCAGGAGGAGGTTCAATAGCTAGTCTTAGCTGTGCTGATGTCAGGGGTAAAGCTCTACCAGTATTTGCTTGTTGATTCAAATTCCTTCTGCTTATATCTTGATACGATTGTTGGAAAGGGGCACCAGTTTTAGGTAGTTGCCTTTTTAAGGCAATCATATCATTCACCAACCTTTGTACTACAGGATCCGTAGATGATGAGGGCTGGGCATTTGGCACCTGGATCTCTCTCTTCCATTTACCAGCCATAATGAGATCATCCTCCAATCTGACTGCTAAGGCTTGTGCAGCTAGTAAATCAGCAATTACACCTCTCCTGAGATGGAAGCTAATATCAGGAGGCATAGAATTAACAAAGAAACATTTTTTATTTTCGCCAGACAGTCTTTTAGTAGCAAGGATTTTGTTCACAATTCTATTAAATTTAGCCACAAACTCCCTCATAGGTTCATGAATCTCTTTCTTAAGCTGAGTCAGCTGTGCAAGGATGTAATGCTCATCCTCTGCACTTTTGAACCTATTTTCAAAAGCAGTCTTCATTTCATTCCAATTTGAAATTGAGGAATCAATTAGGTGATAGAACCATTGTGCCACAGTGTCAGTCAAAGTCTGTACAAAGAGCCTTATGGCAACATCTTGGTGTTGTACACCTAACACACTACATGCTGCTGCAAAAGCACACAAATGTTCTTCTAGTGATTGTTTCCCGTCTCCATTGAACCTAGGCAAATGTTCTCTTGCATTTTTAGGTAAAGGAGTTAGGTTAGCCCCTAGGTTCAAAGGCCCTATGGCTGCTCCCCAAGGTTGAGCCATGGGTAGAAAGTTTATAGCTAAGGGGATAACGGTGCCTGAAAGGGTTAAATCTTGACAAACAGGGGAAGTAGTAGGTTTGGGAGGGCTAGGGGGTCTACTTCTAGCTCTTCTTGCACGAGTAGGGATATAAGGAAAATTAAGATTTTGCAGTGCTTGAAAGGTAGGGTCTTCAACTCCCTCTCTTCTCGAAGACCTGGTATACGGTCTAGAATCCAGCTTAAAATATTGAGGCTGGATAGGCAGTTATTGATTTCTTTACTATTCTTGATTTCTTTGTGCTTCAAGGACTTGGTTTCTTGCTGCGTTTCATGCCTACCTTCTTCTTTGCCTGAGTAACAACAATCTTAGGTTATCGGCCAATTCCTCTTCTTGTTCTAATACTCTGCTTGCTCTTTTGTAATCTTCACTATTCCAATGAGTACGCCAAGCAAGGGTATTCAACTGGCCAATAATGTCTTGCTGCTCGTCTTGAAATCCAAGATTGGGTTGCAGAACAGGAATTATGTTTTCGTGTGGAAGCACCATTGTTGCTTCATATTCAGGCGACCAATCTTTAATTAATGATTTTATCTATATCTCCCTAGTAGAGTCGCCAAAAACTATTAGTTAACAGATTTGTCCTTATTCTGAAAATAATTTATTCTGACTCTATGCCCTTCCTTTAAAGAACAAATGAGTTAAGCAACAAATGGGTGAACCTTTTAAATTAGTTCCCCTCTGAATTTAGGTACAGCTCCCTTTGAGATTTTCAACGAATTTAATCTATTCAACTATCCACATGCACTTTTAACCAGAAAATGCTTAAGGCAGACTAACATTCATACATAACCATGTTATGAATGCGATAGATTTATACAGTAACAATGAATAATAGGGTGCACAGATCCTATTTTTGGTACATTCAAATATATGAATACATTCACATGAGCTTGCTAAACCAATAAATAATAAAACACATATGACGAGTTGTCCAAATAAAGAACAATTACCAGATGAAAGGAGATTTCACACAGAAAATCTAATTCCACACATTCAGACACACAGATCCAAATAAGTAGTAAATGTTTCTTCTTCTCATTCACAGATGAAAATTACTCAAACAATCATCACATAATGTAAAATTATGACCAGTTTAGCCAAAAATTTCCTTTTCTTTTCTTTCTAAACTTCTGTATATCTCCCCCTAAAGATTTCAGAAACCTATAAATATAAATGCCTTAATCATGTCCTTGAGTAAATTAAACCCAGAGTTAACATAACTCTAACCCATACGGGATTTAGTTTTTTAACAACTGAATTAAAAGATCAAGATGTTGAAAATAACATGATAAAGGAACTGAAATAGAGAAAACGAGCCAATGAGGTCATGACTGGGACGACGGGTTTGTATCTCCGGATTTGTTATCGGTGGCCTGGGAAGCACATTGGGTCTTCCATTCCTGAAAAGCAGCAACGAACTCCTAAATCTTCGGGAAGTTAGGAATACCGATATGCTTCATTCTTGACTTCCAAACCTCCTTTTCCCTTCGCATTTTACCAAATTTTTCTTTGTGTTCTGGAAGTGCATCGATGCAGAGGTAAAGTAGTGATTCAACTTTAGAAATTCTGGAGAAGTCCTCAATTAAAACATTGTCATTTTCTCTGATGAAGCTGATTTTATCTTTGAACGATTGGACCACTGCATCGACGTCTTCCACTAGTTTTCCATCATCTTTAATGTATTTAATATCAATACATTGCAAGTCATCTTGCAATGATTGAGTGAATTCTATTATTTCCTTAATTAACTTTGAGAGTTCAAAACGACCTTGCCAGGATATGGAGTTCCTCCATTCAATATTCTTTTTGTTCACATATAACAAATCCTCGTCCAAACCGGTCAGGATTTTCTCTGTCAAAAACTTCACCAACCCATATTTTTGAACTTCATCCATCTGGTTTATTACATTCGTCCACTTGCCCTCATCTTTCGCCCAAACAGTGACCTGTGCTTTGAAATCTTCAACGGTGGCGGTAGTCAGGGCATATATACCCTTGAGCTCATGGATGTATTCAGTTCCTTTCTGCTCAATGTTATCCAACCAACTGTTAAATGTTTTTGTCACCATTTTACTTCTATGAACCTGATCTAACATCTTTTGGTTGACAGGTGATTTTAGGTCAAAAGACAGGGGAAGCTGTGAGATCAGTTGTGGGTTAGGGTTGTTAATGGCCTCAATGTACTCTACCATTGAATGCAGAGTTTGTTTCAACTCCTTCTTGTCCTTTTCATCTATCCATGTTTGACTGACCATCATCTTAGTAGAAGCTTTGAGGTGGTGGACATCTGCAGCTCTAGAGGTAGTACCGAGATCCACTTTCTCCACAGTGAAATCATGCCCTGTTGGGTCCTACACCTCTTCCTCTGTCACTAGCCTAGCAATTTTAGCACTCTAGTTACCAATGCTTGGATCAATATTTATTCTGGATGTCATCTTGAGTCTCTTGGACTTGGGGGTTTTCCCCAAATATTTGCTTACCATGTCCTCCAAGGGGACAACAAAAGGAATCACTTTTTCTTATCAGAAATAGAACTTTCTAGCCATTTTGGTGCAGGGGCTAAGGTTGTCTTCTCGGGGTTCACTTCATCAGAGGATTTATTTGAAATCATTAATATTTTAGGGGTCTCCAGAACAGCCTCTAACTGTAATCCGGTGTCAACCTCCTCTGTTCTGTTTGGGCTTAGCTCCTTGTCACCCATAGGTCCTTCTGAATCTTCTTCTGAATTCAAATCAACAATTATTGTTTCAGAAGCCTGTTTCTTTCTTTTTCCTTTAGTCCTCAACCTGGTAACACGAGATGGCAGAATATCTGTGAGGACTCTTCTGGATCTCTTAGTGACAGGGCTTCTCTCAGTTGATGGCTTGGAAGCACCTGCACCACAGATAGCAAGAGGTTGATTAGAAGACTCTATGGGAAGTGGTGATCCAACCATTGAAGAGATTTGTTGGACATTTTAATCCTGAAGTTCTCCCTGTCTCTTTTCTCTCAGACATTTCTTAGTTCTTCTTATTACTAGAAGAGTTTTAACTTAAATTCTGTCTTCTTCCTTTTTGCTCTAGTCCACCTCTGGAATGGGTAAGTGTTTTACTTTTTCAAACTGTGGATCAACCACCTATTCTCCATCATCAAAAATTCCAGAAATATCCATGTTTAAATTGAGTGTAATTATTTGCCCCAAAGACAACCTACACCACAACCTTCTTCTGACCTCAAATTCATCTGGACAGTCTTCCCAGTAATCCTCCAGTTTAGGAAGGTGTGAATGCCCTGTTCCAGAATCTAGGTTCTCTCTGACAAATCTTTTACTGTCAAATTGAGACCTGGCAATGAAGGATTAAAAATTGAACCTTTTGAGGTTCACCTCCAAATTCAAGGCATCAGATTTTGAATGGCATGAATAATGCCCAAGTTCAACAGGAAAAGAAATACCACAACCCCTTTTTGATGGAAATTTCTTATCAACATGTGCTAGTTGCCTACATACCTCCATTAGCACGAAACGATCAAACACATATCTAGGTAACTTCACAAGTTCATAATCAAATCCTCCAACTCTGATATAAGTGAACTCAAAAAATTAGATGAAGAAGCTACCATAGATACTGATTAGTTGCATTGCTTCACTGGACATTCTCTTACCTGGGTTCCCTGCCAATTCATAAGTCATTTTCCCAGTGAAGACATCATTAACCCTTTTGTAATTTTCATAGCAATTCTTTCTCTACAATTGTGAATAATATTCATAGATTTTACTATTTTCAGCTATGGGTGCATGGGGTAGGTCAAACCAATCTCTCGTAGATGCTAGACAATAGAACAGGTATGAAGACATATAGAAATCTCTGTTGCCCAGACAATTGCTCAAACTCTGATGTAGACAGTCAGCCACTATTTCAGCCCAATCCAAATATTGTTCTCCTTGAAGGATGACTTGTATGAAAAAGTACATTAAATCTTCCCAATAATAGGCATACTGATTGCCTCTCAGTCTGTGTAACAATACTACAATATCCCTTACTTCTTTTATCAAATGATCTCTAGTAAGTGGCCTGGGCAACCTTGAACCGCCCTTCTAAAATTTTAGCAGCCAGTTCCTCGCTATTACACTTTTGTAAGTTGGTCTCTTCTCTGAGAAATACCCATTGGAGGCAGTAATGTCAAGGCTGGAATACGCCTCCTTAGGTGGTATCTTCATCACAGACATGAGGGTTTGTCTGTTGACATAAAATAACACATCCCCATTTGTATTTCTGACACATTTGTCCTGGGGGTCATACCTATTCATACACTCTTGAACCAATTTGAGGCACAGTATAGCATGAGGAAAGGCTGCGGCTTCAATTAAGCCGCTATCTACAATTTTCTTCATTGTAGGGGTTTGAACAGGGTTTCTAGCTCTTTCTTTAAATTCCTCTAAATCATATTGAACCAATGCAGTATCTCCAAATTCTGAGTGAGAATAAGTAAGGCCAGGACCATGTTCATCCCCCAAACACATAGATTTCAAAGACATGGTTGGAAGATTACAATAAAACACTTGGAATTTTGAAAACAAAAGAAATTGCAGAGATTCTTCTTTCCAGCATAAGAACTAGGAATAGCATATGGGAAACATAACTCACCTTCAAGATATCTAAATTCACTGTGAAAACTTGAATAAAAAGAGCCTTACACTTCTGGCGCTATCCTCCTCCGCGTTGCACAGTATGTTAATTTGCTAAACTTGGCTTGTTCTTGGTTAATAATGGCACTAACTAGAATGAATAATTATCGCTCGGAACAAAATGTGCCAAAAATATTTGAAAAGACGTGAACTCTAATTTCTTCATTAATAGCAAGTAGTATTCATGCGCCATGATGAAGTATAATGATTATCCGTAGTCTCCGCTAAATTAGAGCTCTTGGTCTCATAATGAGTTTCTGACATAATTTCCTCCAACTTTCCCGCTAAATTTGACTTAGAAAGCCATGGGGACAAATGGGACCAAAATCACCAAACCTTTGAACTATTGAACCATTGAACCTTTAGGACGTGGTTCAATGCGTTGGTTCGATATGGTGGTTCAAACATGCCAATCAGACCATATAGATAAGCAAAGGAGTGACTTACTGAAACAGGAACTTAACTCATGAACTGTTGAACTTGAAAAGACATGGTTCAATACGAAGGTTCAAAGATGCAAGGGTTATGTAGACCAACAAAAGTTACGTGGCTTTGGTAAAAGGCTTCCAATTATGAAACAGTGAACTCTTGGACCTTGAACCCCACTGGAGAGTACAAGTGGAAGGTTCAACGATACCATAATTACACAAGGTAACTGCGTGACCTGACTTATAAGAAGACAGAGTGTTGAACCTTAAGACCGTTGAACCATTGAACCTTTAACCCCGCCATAGAGTACGAGCAGAAGGTTCAAGTTCAACCTGAAAGTTCAAAGGCACATAAGACAAACAAAACGACAGCTTGCTTTATGAGACACTTAGACATATTGAACCATTGAACTTTGAACTTTGAGAATGGTTCAGGTTCAAAGGTTCAAACCTTAAGTAACCTTGTCTACAAAGACAACAAACGGATACAAATTGAAGGACCAAGAGCCGATTTATGAAACAAAGGCATGACCAAAAATATAACATGGTAAACCAGCTCTTGGCTCGGGAAATATTACCAATGAATAAATAAAAAAAGGGGCGACTCAAAAGGTAACAATTAGCAGAGTAAACAAAGGTGTAACAATCTTGCTAAAATCATGAATGAACCTCCTATAGTATCCTACATGTACCAGGAAGCTCCTTACATCCTTCTATTTTTGTGGAATAGGTAGGGTGGAAATAACTTCAATCTTCTTTGGGTCCACTTGTATTCCTACATTAGAGATTAAATGTCCCAAGACTACTCCTTGTGTCACCATCAAAAAGCACTTTTCATTACTCAAAGAGAGGTTGTGCTCTGTGCATCTTTTCAACACTTTCTCCAAATTGTGTCAAGCTTCATCATATGTATCACCATATGTGGTGAAGTCATGCATATAAATCTCCATGCTATCATGGGCAAAATTAGAGAAAATACTGAGGACTGCTCTCTAAAATGTAGCTAGAGCATTGTACAAACCAAAGGGTAAGATAGAGTATGCATATGTCCCCCAAGGGCAAGTAAACATTGTCTTATCCTGATCCTCTGGAGCAATCTTAATCTGGTTATAGCCACTAAAACCATCAAGAAAGGAAAAATATTTCTTGCCTGCTAAAGAGTCAAGAACTTGGTCAATAAATGGCAATGGAAAGTGATCCTTCCTAGTAGCAGTATTCAGTTCCCTGTAATCAACACAAACTCTCCATTTGCCACCTTTCTTGGGCACTATGACCAATGGTGAAACCCATTCACTATCTAAAATGGGGTATATAAATCTTGCATCTAGAAGCTTTTGAAGCTTAGCTTTCACAATCTCTCTGAGGGTTGGGTTCATGCACCTCTGTTGCTACCTAATGGGTCTATAGCCATCATCAATATATATTTTGTGCATGCATAAGGCAGGATCAATGCCTTTCATGTCACTGTAATCCCAGGAGAATGCTAAAGAGTGTCTATGCAATATTTTATGTAGGGATTGTTGTTGTTCATCAGTCAATGTATTTTTAACATTCAACATCTTACTTGGCTTGATTTCTAATTGTTTGGACAATATTTGCACAGAAGACAAATCAAGGCTAGGTAATACCAGTAAGCATTACTGAGGTAATAATGCATGTAATATTTGGGAGACTTCTTCTGATGAACTAGTGGGTAT
The DNA here is from genome assembly GCA_027924645.1 of Cunninghamia lanceolata. NCBI lineage: Eukaryota > Viridiplantae > Streptophyta > Pinopsida > Cupressales > Cupressaceae > Cunninghamia > Cunninghamia lanceolata. Next base: position 15,441,130 of record BSBN01001121.1, on the reverse strand, counting down.
TATACTGCTCAAAGGGTCTTGTAAGGAAGATAGGCAGTCTTGCTATTGTGGATGCCTCCCACAGTCATTTTGTATAATGTGAGCAATTAACTCATCTTCATCTGGGATATCCAACAAGGGGCTACATTCAATAGTCATCAGGGTTTGCAAGGAATAGGTATCCTCATCTTCCAGGATAGACCAAATGGTTTGTTCAAGCTCATGGTATGGCTGGGGGTGGATATAAAACTAATTTTTTGGTCACTATCCCATTGGATATGATCATGTTACCAGACCTGCAATGTATAAATTCATCAATAGTGGCAAGCCATGGTCTATCTAGTATAAGAGGATAATAGGCAAGATTAACCTTTGGCTACAAAACTATGAAATTAGTAGGGTATTCCCAAGAATCTAATGTAATGACCAAATCTTCTATGACTCCTTCAGGTTTGACTGTAGACCTATCAGCTAATTGCAAGACTGTCTGAGTGGGCCTAAGGTTATTTAATTAGAGTGTCTACATTGTTTCCTTAGTCATGACATTAATTGCAACACCTAAATCTATCAAAGTATTCTTTATCAGAGTCCCATTGATCTTGACATCCACCACTGGACTACCTAGATCTGTGTATTTGGGAACAATTATATTACCCAACATGATATCAGCAAGACTACCTAAACACATGCATTATCTGAGGGTCTATTCTCTTCCTTCCTGGCTTCTTTATGCAAAGATCCCTAATAGTTTTGGTGTAGATAGGAATATCCTTGCTAGCTTGGATTAAGGGAATCTTGATGCTTATATCTTTTTAGCTGGCTAAGAAGGATAGTATCAGTTTGGGTTGTTTGCTTTTGCATGGCCAAGCGCTTAGGGAAAGGAGGAGGCTTCTGATGTAAGGTATTTTGGGCATCTTGGGCTAATGTAGGTTCCAAAGTTGGTGTATCTAAGACTGCTTCGGTGGGTTCTTCATCTTCAAGCTCTGTGATTTGGGGAGATGGAGGCCCTATAAGTTGCTTCCTTGATCTAAGATGAACATTAGTCACTTCCACCCCATAGGTGGGATATTGCATTACCTCGTTAGTATAAGCCTGCTGGACAGGCTTGCTGTTAGGGTTAGGTGTAGGTTGGGCATGGATTTGGGTAGGTCTAGGAGGTAGATTTTGAGGTGTTGATGGTGGCATTATAGTTGGCTATTGTGGCTGAGATGGAATCATTGGTTGCTGAAATTGTGCATTTTGTTGCCATTGTTGGCCCTTGTTCTATTGAGGCTACCATTGTTGCTGCTGAGTAGGCCACTGGGGGTTATAGTTGGGACCTTGGAAATTTTTTAGAGTCCATGAGTTTGGCTATTGTTGGTTCCAACCAGCTTGTGGAGTAGGCCATTGTGGGTTTTGCCATGCATTTGGGTTACCAGGCCATTGTTGAGTATTCCAAGCAGAGAAGTTCTGGTTTGTAGCAGGAAAGGGAGAATTAAAATTAAGTGGATCAGAGGCATACCTTGCCTTTTCTGCCAAGGTCTCCTCTAAGCTATGAATAATAGTTTCCCATCCTCTCCTTCAAATGGTTGTAATTATGACCTTTCTATCTTTTCTTGCTGGATACTGGCCACCCTTTTGCATTTACAATTGGTCTTGCTCTGTCTACAGCTTAGGCAGTATTTAGTAAGCATTCTATCTGCCTCTTTTTGTTTCTTCTTGATATGAAGAGTGTCTGTCTATGTAGCCATATGGATAATAATGTCCTCGTTCATGCTAGTCAGCACGTTACTAATTTCCACTCATGAAACTCCATTAGTTGCCTTGCTTGTGATGGCTGCTTGTTCTCCCCTTAGTTTTGTAGAAAAGGTTCTAGAATAATTTCTTCAAGATCTACAGACATCTTCAAAGGGAAGTTAAGATATATTCCCTATTCTAATGAGATTGAGGGCATCCATGCAGTCATCATTAACTCCCCTCAAAAAGACCAGCTTCAACAATCCTTCAGACAATCTATTTTGAGGGTTTTTCTTCAAGGCAAACTGGAATCATTCAACATAGTCTTCTAGTGGTTCATCCTCTTTCTGTGACATCCGGAAGATGTCATCTCTCCTCCTATCATGGCCTCTACAGTAGTCTTTATATTTTGCCAGGAACTTTGTCTTCATGGTATCCTAGTCTAGAATGACATCTTTCCCCAACCCCATAAACCACCTTAAAGCAACATCTTTTAGTGTGGCAGGGAATAACTTGAGTCTATACAGATTAGTGGTGTACTCATAACTCCTACACATGACATCAAACTCAAATAGGAAAGTGTTAGGATCTTCAGTCACCAAGCCATAGAAAATAAGCAATGTAGAAGGTGGTATATTTTTTAGAGTAGCAGCTCGTGCTTGGTCTTAGATAGGGAATTCAAATGTCGCTTGTCCTAGAGGATCCTCTACTGCAACATCTGTCATGGTTCTAAAAGTCTCTTTTGTGGCTGTGGAGGAATTTGATGGAGATGTAGGAGGTGTTGATGAAGATGTAAGAGGAAACTCTTCTTCAACACTTTCTACTATGTAATTGATAAAGTCAGCCGTGTCCTTGTTATCTTGAGAAGTTGAAGGGAGGAATTTACCTCAGTGATCTCTCTGCCTCTGCATACAGTAATTTTAGCTTGATATTTCCATGGTCTTGCACAATGTTAGTATAATGTTTGGTGTTTCCTGAAGAAAAATGAATTCATTAATTCTAATGCTGGAATCAAAATTTAATCTATGTAAGAACATAAACTGAATGAGACCATGAAGGTAGCACCATCCCGGGCAATGGTCCCAAACATGTAGAGGAAAACTAATGCATTGTAGACTTAAACAAAATTCAGGGGTAAACCTATCTGAATAGTCCACTCTATCATTGCATTCCTACATTGAATTATCAACCAAGGAGCACAAGCTTATGATGATGCCTACATTATATATGCCTTCAAGACTCATTTCTATCCTGAACTAACTCATACAGACTTATTCTAATTAACCTATTTTACTGAAGTTCACAGAACTGTAAGAACAACAAAAATAGTTAAAAATCTAGTTGCTACGGGTACCTTCAGCATAAGCTAAAGATAAATATATTCAACAGAGAATTATAGAATTAACTCAAAATACATAGAATGATAAAAGAATTGACACTAACCTTTGGAGGACTTAAAATATGCACCCTATTCATGAATCACAACTACTAGAAATAGCAATCAAGATATCTTACTCATTCCACAATGCAACTTTATAAAATAACATGAAATAATTTTAACTAGAAATGCATGAATAAATAAGGAAAGATACAGAGTGAGGGTTAGTACCTTGAGTGGCCAGCTCAAGGAACTATCTCACTTAATCTGAAAACTAAATCTACTTCAGATTCTCATAACACTTAGTTGTATTCACTTCATATCAGAAACAAGATCTTTTCAGATTGTATTCAATAAAATATGTCTAGATCTTCCAACATAAAAATAGAGTAACTCTTGAGCAACTGTAAAAATAAAGTAACTTGGAAAGAAAAAATAACTTACCATTGAACTCATCCCTCTTAACTTATACAGAAATGGGAGAGTACGATGTAACTACCAACTAACTTGATCATCAATTCATCCCTAGATATCAGGGTATAGGTTTGAGATCAATTTATTAATTCTAATTGAAATAAAGGAAGTAGAGTCCTATTCAAATAGAAATTCATACACAATGGCTCATGAATGAAAACACATAAGCTATGATTAGAATCATAGAACAAGTCTTCTTCTTCTCTTGTATTTATTCTTCCATGATGATCACGTTTAGCTTCAGTTGGTGCTTAACTCTGACTTCCTTCAATGCTCTGTCTTGTAATCTCCTTAATGCTACCAACTCTCTTACTGCATAGGGTTAATTCATAAAACATATGCATACAAAATAGTCTCCATAGTTAATCTACAAAATCCCATTTATATACATACATACTTATGTCTAACTCATGCAATTGACAAATATTATCACCATGTTGCATATTGTCAGATTAAGTTCAAGGTTTGCAGAATATATATAAAAGACAGCATACTATGGTAGTAATGTCTTAGGAAAGTATCTGAAATATCATAGGTGTAAAGTCTAGAAGCATAAGAAATAGCATAAAAGAAGTCAACATTTGAACCCATCACAAACCTAGATGAATATGATCATGGAAAATTAGGGGAAATCTATCCGAAGGAACTAACTGGTGACAAATTTGAGCTGAAAGAAGAATATAGTGCCCTGCTTGAAAAGCATTTGGATACTTGGTTGGATTTTCCAATGGTCCCGGATGATGCTTGGGTTAGATATGTCTTGAGCAGGATTCATGATGAATTCTTTTGGCTTGATGAGCCTTATATGATAACAAAGGATGCCATTAAATCAGTTACTGGCATGTGTTCCACCGAGTAAGTTCTAGAATTGAAGTCTATGAAGAGCAACACAGTAATGTAGTTGACATGTGAGAAATTTGATAAAAGAGCATTAACTATAAATGATATTTTGGATCCAGCTATGAGATTTGCATCAAAGGTCATTGGTTACAAGATTTATTTCTCCAACAGGGAGAACTTTGTTTCTACAATAACCATATATATAGCCTATGATATGGTCAAGAACAACACAAACTATGACCTATGTGAATTTCTCTGACAACAACCTATGGAGAATCTGAAAAAGACAAAAGATTCAAAATATCCCTTCAAGTATGGAACTTTGATCATCTGTCTATTTTTCTATTTTCTAAGGGAGTTACCTGGTATGAATAATATTGGTTGGCTTGATCACTCACTGGTAGCAGCACAAATTAGAAATCATGTGCAGAGTTTTGGTAATGCTAACAAACAAAATGCAACCTTATGGGGATATTTCAATAGATTCCAAAAGAAAATGTAGGTTAGGGCCAGGATCCCTGAAAAGGTAGTAAAGAAGTATGAAAAATAAATTGTATTCATGGTAGACAAGGATAAATGCTTTATGGAGGCTCTAGAACCAATAATTGTATGCGTTCCAGCCATGGGATATGAAGTCACAGAGGAAGTTTTGACTGGGTTGGATGATTTAATGCTAAGCAAACCAAAAGACCTTAAGGAAGAAAGGTTTGGCACATTTGAGGAACTATCTCTCAAAGTTCATCTGCAGCAAAGACAATTGGAGACCCAAAGAAAGGTCATGAAGTATGTAGAGGAATTTTCCAAGAGCCATGGGTTCACAAATGAGGAAATAAGTAAAGAGAGAGCAAAGGTAGAGGCACTCAAGGCTACAGGTGCTCTGGTTAAATAGACATCTAGTGCTTTGGAAGGGAAAACATCAAAGACTCCAAAGAAGAAAGAGAAGAAATCTGAGCAAGAAAAGCCTGCATCAAGCTCTAGAAGAAGAACAAGAGCTCCCACCTCTGTAGAAATTACCTCCAATAGCTCCAGACCTGAGAAAGAAAAGATAGAAGATCAAGAGCCAAATAAGAAGCTAGAAGAAAGAATAAAAGAAAGAAAGCAAAGGCCACAAAAAGAGTGTATGTGAGCCTTGGTGAAGGAGAAGAAGAAGAGGAAGTAGAAATAGATGAGGAAGTTAAAACAAAATGGGAAAAAATAGGTGAAGACACTACTAAGAAGCCCTCCAGAAATTCTAAGGGTAAGAAGAAGAATAAAGAAGAAAAGACTAAGAATAGAGAAGAAGAAGCAAGTATATCCTTGGAAGCCATGGTCAATGCATTTGCTCAACATGGTACCTTGAAACCTATTATTGACATGTATGATGAAAGATTAGTTGCAGACAAGGTAATCATTGAAACAACAGTTGTAAGATATTTAGATATGTTTTGCAAAACATTGATTGAAGTTATAGATGAGTTACCAGATAGTTTGGCCAGCATAATGTCAGCAAGAAAAGAAGGGGCCATGGCCAAAGATGCTGAAATAAATGAATATGTCTTATTAAAACTGTGCCCAGGTATCACAAAAGAAGAAAAGGCTAAAGTCACCAAGAAGATAAGTGATGAATTTAGAACCGTGAAGAGAGTCAATGCTCTAATGTCTAGTGAAACTGAGAAACTGGTCAAGGAGATAGAGGAGATAACACTAAAGGTGTTACATAAGCTACAAATTTCAACTATTATTGACACTGAGGAACAAAATACTGGTGGTACTAATACAACTCTAGAGATAAATGTGGAACAAAACATGGATCAAGGTACAGTTAATCTTCTGGTGAGCACAAGGAGTGAAGAGGAAGTGAGTACAAAACAAGGTGGAATAGTTCCTCCAGTGAATTTTGAACAAGATAAAGAAATGAAAGAAACTGAAGAAGAGAAGTCTGAAGAAGCAAAGATGATATTTGGTGAAAAGGCATCTGAGGAACAAGAAGAGTAGGAAGAAGAGGAAAATGAACAAATGATGGGCATTCTTGCTCCAGAACTAGAAAAAGATGAACAAGAGCACAGTCATGAACCTCTTCTAGAAATTCAAGATACTAAAATGTCTCAAGAAGAAATAAAAAGAGACACTGTTGATTCATTAAGTTAATTTTTGTTAAAATAGAAGGAAGCACAAATTGCAGACACATCTAAACTACTGCAAGGTCAAATAAACTTGGTAACCATGTCTCCCATATAGAAATTAAAGTTTGGTACAATGTTCCAAGCAATAGCCCAAGAAGAAATAATAAATTCTCACATGGAAGATAGTGAGCTACTTGGTGAAGCAATAAACATTTTTTAGAAGATCATGCCCGGAGTTCAAAGAGATAGAATACTCACTCCTGTAGTACAAATGAAAAAGATTATGGAGTCTATGAATTTCCATTTTGAATCCTCTGAGCAAGCTTTTGATAAAAAGGTAAGAGTTGAAATAGATAGTAAGAGATTAGTTGAGCTAAACGTTAAAGCTTCTCTAGACAAAATTTTGTTTGATAAAAGTGTAGAATATACACAATTAGCCCTTAAAGAAGCCAGTGAACTGTATCAATTTTGTCTTACATGTCCGGACAAGACTAAGGAGACAAAAGATAAAATAGATAGATGGGAAGCTCAAATAATGAAGATATCTAGAACTTATGACCCAACAAAAGATGCTATTGGCAATAGAGGGCACAAGTTGAAACTATTCATTCTAATATACATAAGTTGCAGACCCAATGGGATATCATAAAGCATAGGTAGCAAGTTTCAAAATTGCATCCTTAACTAAGTTAATAGCAGCGGCAGACAAGACAAGGCAATTCACTGAAGCCCCTGATATAGTGAAGAAAGCAGAGATTTGGTGTCCTAGATTAATGGGCACATACTAGTTTTGAGTGATGCAAAGAGTAGTTGGGATGAAGAAATGGTGCAACTAAAAACAATCTATAAAGATGTTCTCTTGGAACAACAGCAAGCCTTTTTTTCTTATTTCACTTGTATATATGTGGAAAGTAGAAAAATAATTTTGAAAATTTGGCAACTTGTATATATCTTTGTATCATACACCTTTGCCATTGATGTCAAAGGGGCAGAATAAATGAAGCATGTGAAAAACATTTGAAAAATAATAAAAGAAGAATGAAGACAGGGGGATCAATGTATAAAGAGAAAGGGGGAGTTGTAACAGTTTTTCACATCAAGTGTTGCCATGAATGCCAAAGGAGCAGATTGTTGGCAACTTGGCAAACATCACTAAGAGAGAGACACTACTGGTATGATGGTGAATGATTGTGCATGCTGTTTGAAAATGTTGTCATTGATGGAAACAAGGAAAGGAATAAGGTTGAGACAAAGTTTTTGGTCCGCAATGTTGTAAGTATGAGTAGTAAGTGTTGTCATTGATGTCAATACCTAAGGTTAGCATCTAAGGAAGTTATTTGGATACGTTTGAGAAAGTGTCTAGGAAGAATAGTAAAATGTTTTTCTCTTCATAACCTATAGATTGAATATCTTTGTTTGTGGTTTGGAAGTTATTTTAAGGGATGACTGTAGTTGCTATGTTTCAAGTTTGAGCCTCCGGTATGAAGATTTGAGTGAGTTCTGTTCACCAGAGTAAAAACTATTTTCTGAGTGTTTAATGGTGACAGGGAGAATGTATTATGCTCTGCATTTCTTTGCATTTAATTTTTATAGGATGTGGTTCTGGAATTAAGTTTTTAATGATGTTATGTGCTTTCAATTCAAATGGTTCATGATTTGGTGCTCCGCAAGTGATCTTTCATTTATGGCAGTGGTTGACAGTAATGTTTAAGTGTTCCGATTTGAAGAATCTTCTAGATAGAATGTTTGGGGGTTGTGCAGAAGTTTTTGATGATTGTAACGTGCTTGTGGATGTCTCTAGATCATATTCCTACCTTCTGATTGGTCTGCAAAGTGTAATCTAGATCGTGCATGAAGCATGTTCCTAAAGGTCTTAGTGTTAGCACCAGTTTTGGTTGACTTGGTTGTTTTCACTACTTGCAGTTATGCTTTGGAGATTTTGGAAGCATTTTGTTACGTGGGAGATTGCATTTGAGTCTCAATTAAGGAGTGGTGTGGTCCACATTTATTCTTTTCCTCTACAAATTTGTTTAGGTCCAGACCTATTCTAATGTATGTTTGTAATGCCGACCTTGTAGATTCTTCCAATGGTTGATGATTGTAATGCTGACCTTGATGTACATTCCAAGGTTGATGAATTGTATAAAACATGTAATGAAGTCATGAATTATGCATGATTATCCAAAGATGAGAAGATAGGTGTGAAGTGTAAAAGTAGAGCAGAGGAGAGAAGATATAGTGTGCTTCAATGGAATTGAACCCTGGCTTGATGTAAATGCTATTATGTCAATTTGCCAACTTCTGGTAGTGAGCCTAACCTTTTGGCAGTGAGTCTTTTCATTTGAGCAATGAGCCCTAGGTAGTGAGCCCTAAGGTAGTGAGCCTCTGATTTTAAATATTGTTATTACATATTATATTGTGAGTTAACACTCACCATGGTTTTTCCCTGTTTAGGGTTTTCCACATAAAAAATATGGTGTCTCATGTGTTCAATAGGTGATTGTGCTTAAATTTCTGATTTCATGCTTTCATGGTTAAATCATAACAATAGTGATTAAGTGATTAATGTGTTGATGTTTATAAGAAGTTAAGTTTTGGTGACAACTGATTGACCCCCCCTCTCAGTTGTCTTGTGCATTTCAACAATTGGTATCAAAGAGAGGGTTCCTCAGAAGAAAGCCTAACATCTTGAGCTTGATTTGGGATGGTGCACAAGAAGAAGTCTCCACAGTTTGATAGAACAAATTATGCTCTCTGGAAGGTATGAATGAAAAGTCATCTCATTTCTATTGGTTATAGTTTTTGGAAGATGGCAAATACAAAGTATACTATTCCACAAAATGGTCCATCATTTAAAGATGAAGTCAAATAGTATGAGCTAAATGGAAAAGAGAGAGACACTCGGTTAAATGCCTTATCTAATACTGAGTTAGTTAAAGTTATGGATCTAGAAACTACTCATGAGATCTGGGATAAGTTGAAAAATTTATATGAAGGAGATGATTATGTAAAGAGTGCAAAATTATAAAATCTTTAGGAAAAGTATGAAGCCTTGAAGATGATTGATGATGAGAACATAACAATCTACATGCAAAAGATTGATGAAATTGTCAATGGAATTAAAGGTCTTGGAGGAACTGTTGATGAAGATGAGGTTGTGCTCAAGATTCTTAGGTCTTTGCCTAAATCCTATAGTCACAAGGTGTTAGCAATTGAAGAAGTTATGAGTGTGGACAAGATTACAAAGGATCAGTTGCTCAAAAAGCTTACTTCTTTTGAGATGAGAGAGTTCAACGATGCTCTACCAAAGACTGAGACTAATTTCAAAGCTAGCACTTCAAAAAAGACTTCAAGAGCTCAAAAGTATGTTGTAGAATTTGATGATGACCTTGATGAGATTGAAGCCAACTTTTTGGACAGAATGCAAAGAGGTACTAGTAAGTTGAAAGGCAAATTACCATTCAAATGATTTTCTTGTGGAAAGATTGGTCACTATGCCTCCAGGTGTCCGGAGAGAATTGAGAGAGGTAAGAAGAAATTTGAAAACTTGGACCTAAAACTATAAAGAAATGCTATTATGTTAGAGATCTTGATGATAATGGTGTGACAGATGATGAGTCTGATGATACTAGTGAAAATGAATGCTTGTTTATTTCTATTAAGGAAGAACCTATGTCTACTAATCCTGCTAGTTGTGTGAAGGAAGAAAAACTAGAAGAAGAGAGTTCTTTGTCTATCTGTCAGGTTGAGAAAGATAAGGATGAATGGATTATTGACAGTGGATGTTCACATCACATGACTGGTGATAAAAGTAAGTGTGTATGTTTGGAAAAGTATGATGTAGGATTGGTTAGGGTTGGAGATAATGCATCTGGTAAGATTTGTGGAAGAGGGTCTATTTCTTTTGATGGTAAGCATAACACAGATGATGTTTTATATGTAAAGGGTGTTAGTTTTTAGGACCAGAAATGTAAGCAATCAAAAAATGCAACACATAAGACAATAAACACAGTAGGTACCCTGGTAAAACCCTCCTACTCAAGGGAGAAAAACCCAGCAAATATATGTCTTATATATTGAAGGAATAAGAGTAGAAATCTACTTACAACTCAGGCCCAACACAAGGCCAAATTTGATACAAATGAATATATTTCTCCTTGAAGATCAGTCTGCTACTAATGGAAATCAAGATCTGCTGTTGGAGAGATAAATGAAGTGATTGAATTGATGTATATATACTAATCAAGGTGACTCTTCATATGCATCGGCATCTCGTCATATGCTTTGGTGTCTCTTCATATGTTTTGATGTCTCTTCATATGTGACTTTTCATTGAGTCGGCCTGGGTAAATCTCCCGCTGCTATAATAACATAAACACTCCCTCTTATCTTGGGAGATATCTTTCTAGATATTCATGTCATGGAGTCTCTCAACATGACACTCGCAATGGATACACCCATTAGTAAGAAGAATTTATCATGGAGTCTCTCAACGTGATATCATCATGGAGTCACTCAACATGATGTCCACCATGGCTACTCCCATGAGTGGAGAGAATCATGTGCACAAGTGCCCATCATGGAGTCACTCAATGTGATGTTATCATGGAGTCTCTCAACATGATATCCACCATGGCTACTCCCAAAGGGTGGATAAACACAAGTACAAGAGAATCATCACAGAGTCTCTCAACGTGATGTCCATAATGGCTACTCCCACTAGTGGAAAAAATACATTGTCACGGAGTCACTCAACATGACGTCCACCATGGCTACTCCCAGAGGGTGGAAAGAACCACATCTTAGAGATGGACAAGGGCTCGCACTTCATATTTCTCTGTCACAAAGAAATATACACTACAATGGCTTTCACCTCATACTTCTCTGTCACAGAGAAATATACACTACAAGGGCTTTCACCTCATACTTCTCCATCACAGAGAAATATGCACTACAAGGGCTTTCACCTCATACTTCTCCATCACAAAGAAATATACATTGCAATAGATCTTCATGATGATGTGACTCTTTCTAAAGCTCCAAGTACTTGCATCAACCTTCTGACCTCCTCGTCCAAGATTGCCTGCAATGCTTGCCTTAGAGGAATGGTTTTCAACGCATGCCTCTAGCACTACTAACTTGCAAGAGTTCAGGACTGTCCTCCTCGATCTTATCCCAGATCACCCTATTCTGAATAGGTTTGCAGAGCTACCAATGTCAAAATTAGATTTACAGTCTTGTTCAATTCTATTCTCAACAGCTCAAGAGGTCTTCCAAGCACTGCAACCTTCACTTCTTCTTAGTGAGTCACAGAACTCCCTCTTGATCCCTGCCTCAGAGATTGCAAGGAAATCCTCTCAAAGTGAACTCCCCTCTATTGATCTCAAAGCCTTAGTCCATTTCCTGAACATGCTCTCAACTCGTGCCTTGAATTCTCAGAATTTAACTCCCTCTGAATATTATTTCCTCCTCTTTGAAGTAGCTGATCGCAATGACAATCTGAAAGGGTTCTTTGTTGTTTAGTGTCTTCATCTTTCTCAAACTTCTTTGTTGATGCAAACTCCTCATCCAAGGCTGACCCAACCTTGTTCCTTTGAGAGATGTGCCACCAACTCAGTCCCATGGCTGCAAGCTATGACTCCAAGATTTTCATTTCTCCAGCTGGCATGCCTTCCTCACAAGATGTGTCAAGCTCTTCCTCTCATCATCCTTTTGCTCCTTGATCCATCTTGGAAGCATTTTAGAGAGATTACTAATAGTTCATAGAATCAAACTACCCCAAAGATAAATAACCAGACCAATGTTAGAAGCATACATGATTCACTATTCCTAATGTTAGTTCATGAATTAGCTACATCATTATTCAAAGGTACACACATAAAATACTTATCTCTTTATTGTGATCTATTGTAGAAACAAAAAAAACTCAATAGCCTCGGTGTCCATTTGCCCCTTTATGTATCCCATGAGTTCCCACTGCCAGGATATGCAATTGAGCAATGCTTTATCACCTTAAAAAAATGACTTTAGCATAAGTGAATGTGACTGGCTATCATAAGGTGACTTCTTATCCCTTCAGAGTAGTTATGTACCCACAACAACATCATTATGTTATACAGAAGTTTGGTGAGGGTGTCTGATATAATGGCTTCTGTCCTTTGCTTGACCCTTGAGTATTATTAGGGTTTTGTAGAGACAATGAAACACCAATGCAGATAGTAATCTGAGTTGAATTTCTAACCGATACGACCTACAATTTGACCCGCAACAAAGTGAGTCCCAGTTTGCACTCCACTCTAGGATGTAGCCATGATATAAGGCACCTAAAACGTGAGTTTCACTGGCAGACTCAACAGTATCTTCAACTGGGTGGCATTAATGTTATTCTCAGGTGCATCTATCCATTGTTAAATAACTTGGTTGCAGGATTAGTCCCTAATTGAGGTAGATGTGGCACCCAATCTGGTCTGCGCAACAATTAGATCTCTTCAATTGGTAAGGCTATCGTACAAACTGCATCTACTAGCTGCTTGTTCCAATTGGAGGCTATTGCTAGCACTAATGGATTTACTATGCAAATCGTATAATTGTTTCTTTACTAGTTTCAGTGATGAATTTTCCCTGGTTAAACCACCATAATTCCTAGTATAATAGAGACTCGATGGCTTGCCTATTCTTGATTCCTTCAAGATTGGATCACTTCAAAGAAGGCACATTTCCAATAGCATTGAACTCTTCAAGTAGGGATCTGGGAAATAAACCTGAATAATGATGATTCCTTACACATGTGCCATGTGCCCAGACCCTAGTAATCAACATACAGGACTCAATACTTTACCTTCAAGATCTGCCCTAGATGAAAAATTGACAGCTTAAACAAATCTGATCAAATCTTTTCTTAGACCCGCTCTAATACCATGCTAGTTTTTAGGATCAGAAATGTAAGCAATCAGAAAATGCAACACATAAGACAATAAACATAGTAGGTACCTTGGGAAAACCCTCCTACTCAAGGGAGAAAAACCCAACAAATATATCTCTTATATATTGAAGGAATAAGAGAAGAAATCTGCTTACAACTCAGGTCCAACACAAGGCCGAATTTGATACAATGAATAATAGCACCTCTTCTAGATGCAAAGATACAAATGATTATGTTTCTCCTTGAAGATTAGTCCATTGCTAATGGAAATAAAGATCTGCTGCTGGAGAGATAAATGAAGTGATTGAATTGATGTATATATACAAATCAAGGTGACTCTTCATATGTGTCAGCGTCTCTTCATATGCTTTGGTGTCTCTTCATATGTTTTGGTGTCTTGTCATGTGTGACTTTTCATTGAGTCGACCTGGGTAAATCTCCTACCACTACAATAACATCAACAAAGGGTTTAAAGCATAATATTTTAAGTGTTAGTCAAATGTGTGAAAAAAGGATATGATCTGAGATTCAAGGATAATGGATGCAAGATCATGGAAAGCTCTAGAACAATGATTGCTATTGGTAAAAAGACTAACAATAATGTTTATCATTTGAGAGGAACTAAAGATTGTTGCTTGTTGGTTCAGATAAATGAGAGTTGGTTGTGGCATAGAAGGACGTGTCATATCAATTTTGACAACTTGGTGAAGATAAGCTTAGTACAAGCTATTAGAGATCTACCTAAGCTTGTGAAGCCTGCTAATACTATTTGCAAGGAATGTCAATTGGGGAAATAGACAAGGACAAGTTTCAAAAGAAAATAACAATTTTCTATTGGATTGCTTGAGCTGGTGCATACAATTTTTTGTGGTCCAACAAGAACAAGAAGTCTACAAGGAGATAGGTACTTTATGTTTCTTATTGATGATTATTCTAGAATGACTTGGGCCACCTTTTTGAAAGATAAATCAGAAACCCTAGACAAGTTCAAAGCTTTCAAGGCAATGGTTGAGAATGAGTTAGAATTGAGGATCAAATGCTTAAGGTCTAATAGAGGAGGTGAGTTTATATGAAATGAATTTAATATTTTTTGTGAAGAACATGGGATAAAGAGACAATTGTCTACTCCTAGGACTCCTTAGTAGAATGGAGTTATTGAAAGAAAGAACAAGATAGTTTAAGAGGTTGCTAGGTCAATGATGTTAGACGCAAACCTACTAGAAGTGTATTAGAGAGAAGCTATACATACTATTGTCTACATTTAGAACATGATTCATGTCAAAGGTAATGGCACTAAAACTCCTTATGAATTGTGGTATGGAAGAGTTCCTACAGTAAAATATTTCAAAGTTTTTGGAAGCAAATGTTATATCAGAAGAGAAGAAGAGTTAGGCAAGTTTGATGCCAGATGTAATGAAGGAATTTTCCTTGGATACTCTACTAAGAGTAACGTCTACCGGTGCTACAATAAGAGATTGAGAAATATCATTGAGAGTGCTAATGCGAAGGTTGATGAAGATAAGGAAAGAATATCATACCTGAGTGGCTATGAATCTAATGAACCTGTTGTTATAGTAAATGAAGAAAAAGTTGAACAACAAAATAGTCAAGATGAAGAAGAAAAGGTTCTAGAAACTACTGTTAAGACTCCCAAGTATGTAAGGATTAATCATTCTGAAGACCAGATTATTGGTGACAAAAACAAAGGGGTGTTGACAAGGAAAAGAGCTATAGAGGAATAGGTGAACTACTATTTACTTTCATAGATTGAACCTAAAACTATAAGTGAAGTATACAAAGATGGAATTTGGGTAAAAGCCATGGAAGAAGAGCTGATGTAGATTAAGAAAAATCAAACTTGGGAATTGGTTCCTAGACTTGTTGATAACAATGTGATTGGAACTAAATGGGTTTTCATAAACAAGATGAATGAAAATGGAGTAGTAAGAAACAAAGCAAGACTAACCTATGCAAAGGATATTCTCAGGTTGAAGGTATAGAGTTTGAAGAGACTTATGCTCATGTGGCAAGGATTGAAGCAATAAGAATGATTTTGGCATTTGCAGCATAAAAAAATTTCAAGGTGTATCAGATGGATGTGAAGTTTGCATTCTTGAATGGAGAGCTAGAAGAAGAGGTTTACATTGAACAACCAGAAGGATTTCAGTCATCAGACCAAGGTGATATGGTATACAAATTGAAGAAAGCCCTGTATGGACTCAAGCAAGCTCCTAGAGCCTGGTATGCAAGGTTGGATAAGTATTTGTTGCAATTAGAGTTTAGTAAAGGTACTACAGACAATATTCTCTATGTCAAAATCAATGATGATCAAATTTAGATTGTTGTAGTCCTTGTTGATGATATTATCTTTGGAGGCAATAAAGGTATGTGTAAGAAATTTACAGAGGAAATGCAAAAGGAATTTGAGATGTCTATGTTTGGTGAAATGAATTTCTTTCTAGGACTATAGATTACTCAATCAGAAAAAGGAATTTTCATTTCTTAGTCCAAGTATGTGAAAGAAATGTTGAAGAAGTTTAGAATGGAGGATTCTAAGCCAGTATGTACTCCTATGGTAATTGGTTGCAAGATGAGCAAGAATGATGAATCACCTAAGACTGATCAGAAAAAGTATAGGTCTATGATTGGAGGACTACTTTATCTAACTCATACAAGACCAGATATAATGCATGCAGTTTGTCTTGTGGCAAGATTTCAAGAAGATCCTAAAGAGTCACATGTGATGGCAGTCAAGAGGATCATGATGTATTTAAAATGCACTTTAGACTATGGATTGTGGTATCCTAAAGATACTGATTTCACTCTTAGTGCTTATACAGATGTAGATTGGGCTGGAGATGCTGATGATAGAAAAAGTACAAGTGAATGTACCTTCTTCTTGGGTAACATATTGGTATCATGTTTGAGCAAGGAGTAAGATTTAGTTTCTTTGTCTATGTAGAAACAGAATATATTGCTACAGCATGTTGTTGTACTCAAGTGATATGGATGAAGCAAATATCAGAGGATATAAGAGTTGTGTATGAAGAACTAATTTCAATCTTTTGTGGCAACACAAGTGCTTTAAACATTTAAATAAGGTATCACTTTCTAAGGGAAAAGGTAACAGAGAATGAAGTAAAGATGGAATATGTGTCTACCAAGGATTATATTGCAGATATTTTTACAAAGCCTCTACCTAAGGATACTTTTGAGTATCTCAGGGAAAAGTTAGGGGTTGTTACCCCTCCTACACTAAACTAATATGCATGAGAAATGCATCAGTCCAATGGTGCCCAAAGTCTTATTCCTTGATTTGGATTGACGTTTTATAGGCTACCTATCAGGGGGAGCAAGTAGATGTTGCCGATATGAGTTCTTGATTAAGAGTAGTAAGTGTTGCAATGTTGATGACAGGGGGAGTTGTATAGTAAATACAAAGAAAAGGTCTAGCACCCTTTGCCATTGATTTCAAAGGGGGAGAAAAGTTCATGTGACAAACTTAAGGAGAAAGTTGCAGCTAGAGAAAACATGAAGTAAGGGGGGCCAAAGAAGCAAAGCAGGTTTACTTGTCTTGATGGTTTTTCAAATCATGTGTTGACAACAATGATAAAGGGGGAGAGTTTTGCAAGTATGAGTAGTAAGTGTTGTCATTGATGTCAACACCTAAGGTTAGCATCTAAGGAAGTTATTTGTATAAGTCTGAGCAAGTGTCTAAGAAGAATAGTACAATGTTTTGCTCCACATATCCTATAGATTGAATATCTTTGTTTGTGGTTTGGAAGTTATGTTAAGGGATGTCTATAGTTGCTATGTTTCAAGTTTGAGCCTCCGGTATGAAGATTCGAGTGAGTTCTACTCACAAAAGTAAAAACTATTTTTCTGATTGTTTAATGGTGATAGGGAGAATGTACTTTGCTCCGCATTTCTCTACATTTAAGTTTTATAGTCTGTGGTTCTAGAATTAAGTTTTTAATGATGTTATGTGCTTTCAGTTCAAATGCTTCATGATTTGGTGCTCTACAAGCGACCTTTCCTTTTATGACAGTGGTTGACAATAATGTTTAAGTGCTTTGGTTTGAAGAATCTTCTGGATAGAATGTTTGGGGGTTATGCGGAAGTTCTTGATGATTATAACGTGCTTGTGGATATCTCTAGATTGTGTTCCTACCTTTTGATTGGTCTACAAAGTGTAATCCAGATCATTCATGAAGCATTTTCCTAAAGGTCTTAGTGTTAACACCAATTTTGGCCAACTTATTTATTTTCACTACTTGCAGTTATGCTTTGGAGATTGTGGAAGCATGTTGTTTCATGGGAGATTGCATTTGAGTCCTAGTTAAGGAGTGGTGTGGTCTACATTTATTCTTTTCCTCCACAAATCTATTTAGGTCCAGACCTATTCTAATGTATGTTTGTAATGCCAACCATGGAGATTATTTCAATGGTTGATAATTGTAATGCTGACCTTGATGTACATTCCAAGGTTGATGAATTGTATAAAAAGATGTAATAAAGTCGTGAATTATGCATGATTATCTGAAGATGAGAAGATAGGTACGAAGTGTAAAAGTAGAGAAGAGCAAAGGAGATATATTTCTCTTCAATGGAACTAAACCTTGACATGATGTAGATTCTATTATCTCAATTCACCAACTTCTGCCAGTGAGCCTAACCTTTTGGCAGTGAGCCTCTGATTTTTAGTATTGTTATTACATATTATATTGTGAGCTGATAGTCACCGTGGTTTTTCCTTGTTTAGGGTTTTCCACATAAAAAATTTGGTGTCTCATGAGTTGAATATGTTATTACGCTTAAGTTTCTAATTTCATACTTTCATGGTTAAATCATAACAATAGTGATTAAGTGATTGATGTGTTGATGTTTATAAGAAGTTAAGTTTTGGTGACAATTGATTCACCCCCCCTCTTAGTTGTCTTGTGCATTTCAACACATAGTTGAAGACTAGATAATGTGGTTTTGGTACGTTGTTTGCATTCCTTTGATTATCCTATATCCATTTTTTTATCTCCTGATAAGTACTGGAAGCATACACTCTAACAAACTAAGTCTAGAAGAACATAATACACTGTGATTCAGAGAAAAACACTCATTTGATTTGATCTGCATTCCTCCTCTATTATATATTTTGTCATGCAGTTTTGAGGTGTTGTAATACATGTATGAAGTATCTAAATCCAGAGTTGCGAGTTCTTAGTTCCACGGGAAGGATAGCTATGGGTGCCTAAGTATCGCTATTTGGTCTGACAGAACTTGACTGTGATAGAGCATGTATTCTTGTGGTCTATATTCTACCGTAAAAGAATATTCTGCTTTGCGGTTCTAGAGGTATGATCTATGATATGTGAAGAATCTCTAATATGGATTTGAGCAAGTCTGAAGGTCTGCAGTGGAAGATGTAGTTTGACAGTTGAACTAAACCAGTGATAGTCTGTGGTTAAGGCCGACATGATAGTATGATATATGTGTAGTGAATTCTATTGTTTGGAATCTTTTTCTAAGTAGTCTTATAGTTGAAGCTCACTAGTGTGAATAAGATTCAAAAGGTGTTTGGGTCCGCAATGCATTTTGATGAATGTTTTGTTGGTAACATAGTCAAGAGACACTACTCTGATGGTTAAGGTAGAATTATTGTATGTTGTCATTGACGGCAACAAGGCATAGTAAAGGGATTTCAGTCTGAGCAACAAGGCATGGTAAAGGTTTGGAAGACTAACTTAGTTAGAATGACTGAGTATGGATAGTCTACAGAGTAAGGAGTGAGTGACAGTAATTGTGATGGTATGCCTACACAGTTGAAGATAACATTATGCAGTTCTGATATGTTATTCATAGCTATTTGGTGATCTTATGTTCTAGTGTTCAATTCCTGATTTTCTTTAGAAGTCATACTATGATTTGTCTAAGTTTGGATGAACATAGTGTTAGGTCTCAAAAATGCAGGTCATTAACCCTAAGAGGTTTCCAGGCTCAACCCCCTTCACTTCAGGCTCTATCAGACCTAGGTGGGTAAACCTCTAATTAATAAAGAAGATAAAGAGATGATCACTACTTTGATCTGAATTAATCTAACTATTGATAATGGCACAAATTATAAAATAGATGAAAAGATAGCAAGTTAATTCTAAATGATCTAAATAGTAATGCTAAAACAATAATGCAATCTAATTAAGTAAACCTAAAGTGAATTTGTATAAGTGATAATGAAAATACTAGACCAGTGCCTTATTGAATATAGAGTCAGTATGATCATGAAATAAATGACTGTTTGGTAAAAACTCAAACTATCTAGCATAAAAGAATAGGTATGTAACTTGTACAACCCTGCAAGGAAATAGTTAATATTCCATACTTATATATATCCAATTAATAAAATCAAATTACCTACATTCATCTTAAAGGATTTAATCCCTGCTTGAAGGAACTTATCAGAATAATACTACAATTGTAACAGATTTATCAAAAACTGGAGATAGAATACAAACCCTAACTATATGACTCTTCTTACAGATCCATGACAATGTCTTCATAGTTACTATGATAGATTTAAAGGATTTAATTCTGAAAGTAGAAACCAGTTAATCTTATCACACTATAATAGCAAATGTGTATAGACAACTTGAAGATAGACTTGATAACTCAAATTGAATAATAGAAAAAACCTTGAAAGGAGACAGTCATATAATTAAATAAATTAAACAGATAGTTGATACCGAATTCTGCAGTTACTGCTTCACGTTCACAAACTTGACTTCATCAGAGAATGCTTGCACATGGTCTACCAGAAATAAAATATATTAAAAGTGAACCAGCATTGCTATTCAAATCTAATCTATAGTATCCCCTATTCTATTTTGTGATCTCTTCCTATTCTATCCTATTATATTCTCCTCTTCTCTCTATCTCCCATTTCTGGTCTCGGTCATCTCTTATAAAGAGAGGCATACAAGCTTCAGACTAGTTACAATAGTTGTGACGGTTGATAACTGAACAACAATGTTTGTCTTAATAAAACAGATTCAGGAAAATTAATACTTGTCTTTAATCACCAAATGGATAACCATTTCAAGGTCAAACAAAGCTCTTTAACTGTAGTTCCGCTTAATCTCCTTCAAGGGTTTCTTTATTATCCTAAAAAGACTAGACAAAACACAAATCAATTTCTGATCAAATAATCAAAACAAATTTATTTAAACATATGTATTTACTTAAGTAATTACTTCCCTTGTCGATATTTTATTTAGCTCCTCAAGATCCTTTCGTGGGTGTTTATATAACTTGATCCCCACTGTGTATATCCTGCAAAAACCCATATTTCAAATGTCAAGAGAATATCTTAAGCATTTAGATTTTAATGTCATTTTAGGGTTTCTGTATCAGCAAGACCTTTCACAACATGTCCCTGACATCGTTGTGACTATCGTGTCAGCAAGACTCGCAAGCTCTGTCCTGATTCATCTCTCTCATCGATGATATCTCCATTGTATATCAAATACATTTATTTCATATACAAGTGTGGGCCCAAGCTAAAATTCACAATATTTAATATATCATTCAAATCTAGGCTTATATAAACTTGTATATGCATTGGCGATATACATAAAGTCCCGGTGTGATACATTGTATATACTATATTTAAATTTCTCTGAATTCTAGTTTGTATGTATCAAATGCAATGTATGTTCGAAACATACATACAAAGTGTGAAATATACAAGCACTTAGCTCTTTTAAATAACCTTTCGGTTCTGCCACTTGTATATAATGCAATGTATATCGGCATGTACCTAAGATACATACAAAGCACAAACATACAATGAATGTTTCAACTTTAATAAACCTTTGGTTCCACGGCTTGTATGTAATGCAATGTATATCAGCAATGTATGTCAGATACATACAAAGCACAAACATACAATGAATTTTCCCTATTTCATAGACTTTTTAGGTCCGGCTTGGATATGGTCTTTGTATATTGAAATGTATGTTTTGCTTGTATATTCATACATGCAAACCCCAAATATACAAACCAAGCATGAAATATACAACAATTATATCTCATTTTATAATATTTCAATTCCATGCTATGCATATCGCTTTGTATGTACCGCAATGTATATATACCGCAACATACAAAGCACAAACATACAAACATAACATACAAGCAACGGACCCGACAGAAAATACATTTCAACTTTTAACCTCGTTGGGTCCACCTTGTATGTAACAATAAAACGCTAGCCAAATGCATACAAGTAAACAATGCATCAACCTGATGACTCCTTTATGCGACCATACCATGACCCGATATACAAGGGACTTTGCATATGCATCATACAATGACACAAAATACAAACCACTTTGTATATGAGAGACTTTGTATATACAAACATACAAACCCATACCAAAAACACACATAACTTGCAAAATACAGGGAATTTTAAGATGGTTCAAAAAGCAACCCCTATTCATTTTCAACAAGGAATTCATCCATATTTAGCTCTGGTACTTAATTCCATTTTTCCTTTATTTTCAACAAGGTTCATAACTTTTCACTTCCTTGTTTACTGTTCATCTTTAATGAGCACTTCAACCATGTTATATTAAGTCTTTAGGAATCAGAATAGATCAAATCCAAATATTTCTATCAACTCAATTGTTAATTTCTGCTTGAAAACAACTATGGATCTTTCCATAGATGCTTACATACTGAAATCTTTGGATGATTGAAACTTAATATTTGCCAAAAAGTAGCTTGGGAATTTTAGTCCCAATAGTGGCTCTTTCTAGGGATGTATGCCCCTTGTGGGCATAGCAAGATCCCAAATTTCTGGAGCAGACCGATGCCTTCTTCATTTGATGACGGGTGAACTATGAAGGGTGGTGGAGATCCTGGGTTATTGCTTTATGAAAAGCTTTTATTTCCTAATAAGAGAGCTCTTTAAGCAAGTCATTTGACTCTTGTAAACTACCATACATGGAAAAGACCGTTTAGAGAGTTTAACCAAAATTGTCCATGCAATTCTTTTCTCTCGGGTTCTTTTTAAGAGAAATAATGTTTTAAAAACTGCCCATGTACTGGCAGTTCTTGCTCCTCACTAGACATGCTCTGTACATAATATGAATCCTCCCCTACCTTACCATTGATGACAAAAGGTCCAATCCATAGGGCATCAAATTTTCCATGCTTCCCCTTTTCTTGATTTTTGGCATTCCAAATAAGCACTATGTCACCTACCTCAAATTTTCTGAATGTTGTTTTTTTGTCATATAGGTACTTCATCTGCATTTGCATTTTTTTAATCTGTTGTATTGCCTATTCCCTCATTTTGTTTAATTCCATTAGTTGTTCTAGCCTTTCCTCCATCAGTTCTGGGACATCCCAATCCTCTTGGAGGATAAACTTACACACTGGCAGCAGGTTGTGCATCGGGAGTCTGGCATGAGTTCCATATACTAACTCAAATGGTGATTTGCCAATGGCTTTCTTCACCATGATTCTATCAGCCCATAATGCCAATCTCAACTTAGAATCCCAGGCTTTCTTGTTATTTTCCAACATTCTTTTTACAATCTTCAAAATACTCTTATTGCTAGACTCAGCCTACCCATTACGTTGTGGGTGGTAGGGAGAAGAATATGAGATCGTAATGCCATAAGATTTACAAAATTTTTTAAACTCGTCCGATCTAAAACACATTCCATTGTCAGTTATAAGCCTCAAAGGTACCCCAAATCTAGTTAAAATGTTTTCCAATATGAAGTTGATCACAACCTTGTTGGTTGCTTGTTTAGTGGGCACTGCTTCTACCCATTTCATGAAATAGTCGGTGGCCACCAATATCCATCTATGGCTGCCACTTGAATTTTCCATAATTTCTCCTATAAAGTCAATTCCCCATTGGTGAAACGGGGCTTCAACTTGCATAGGTCTCAAGGGTAATGCCCCTTGATATTTTAGCTTTCTTGAGAATCTTTGATAGGCCTCACATTTCCTGGTAAAACTATAGGCATCATTGAAAACCTTGGGCCAATAGTATCCAGCCCTTAATATCTTGTGTGTTGTGGTTTTAGCTGAGAAATGGCCACCATAGACTCCCTGATGCATCTCTTTTAAGGCAGATTTTGCTTGCTCTTCATCTAAACAGAATAATAAGATACCATATTTGTTTTTCCAGTAAAGATCTCCCTCTATAAGCACATATTTTGAAGCATGTAATTTTAGAGTCCTTTTCTTATTATCATCAAATCCTTCAGGGCATTTCATGTGCTTGAGGTAATACACTATGTCAGTATACCAAGGCGTTTTCTCAATACTTGTTATCATGTCCTCTTCATTTTCAATATTACATACTTGGGCAGCCTCAAGATTTGTTTCAGTCATTAGTTTTGCTAACCCTTGTCCCCTTACTAGTTTTGTAATTTGAATTTCTATATCAAATTCCTGAAGTCGATTTATCCACCTACATCTCTTCCCAGTTACTTCATTTTGCATGAACACATCTTTGACTACTGCATTTGGTACATAAGCTATCACCTTAGCCCCAACCAAGTAAGGTCTAAATGCCTTGACAGCTTTCACCAATGCATAAGCTTGTTTTTCTGTGATATCATAGTTAAGTTTTGCATGTTGAAGTGATTTACTGAAAAAAGAAACAGGCTGTTCATAACCCTCATTATTCTTTTGTAACATAACTGCTGCTACTGTATGAAAAGATGCAAAGGAAAAGATCTAGAAAGGTTTACTAAAATTGGGAGACTTTAGCACTGGAGCTTTTTTAATTGCTCTTTTTATGGATGCAAAAGCTTCTATGCATTCATCTGTCCAATTAACCTTTACATTTTTCTTCAAAATTCTAGATATGGGGTTAATTATTTCTACAAAGTTCGGTATAAACCTTCTCACAAAGTTTATTTGTCCAAAGAATGATTGTATAGCCTTGACTATCTTTGGGATAGGAACTTTGTCTATTGCCTCTATTCTCTCAGGATCAATCCTAACTCCATCTTTGGATACTATATGCCCAAGTAATTTCCCCTTTGAAACTGCAAATTTGCATTTTTGGGGGTTCAAGGAAACACCATATTCTAATGCTCTGATAAATATCTTCTCAAGGTGATTCACATGATCCTCAGCCTATTTCGAGTATCCAGTAAGGTCATTCTGATATACAGCCATGATATCATTTATTAGACCTGCAAAAGCAACATTCATTGCCCTCTGGAATGTGGCTCCAGCATTTGTAAGGCCAAATGGCATTCTCACATATACATAAGTTCCCCATGGGGTTGTAAAGGCTGTTTTGTATTGTTCAGATTCTTTAACCTTTACTTGGTTGTATCCAGAGAACCCATCCAGCATGGATAATAACTCACAACCAGTAACTCTCTGCAGTAAAGTTTCCATATTGGGTAATGGATAATTATCTTTTAAGGAAGAAATATTTAAATTTCTAAAGTCAACACAAAGTCTGATATCTCTATTCTTCTTCCTAACAGGAACTAAATTCGAGACCCAGGATGAATGCCTAATAGGTTTAATTATACCAACTTCCTTGAGTTTTATAAGTTCCTCATGCATTTTAGGTTCTAACACAGGGTTGATGGGTCTTTATTTTTGTCTATAGGGCTTAGCATCAGATTTAAGTGGAATTTCATGTTGGAACAAATCTTCCCTATATGCTTTAAGATCATCATAAGACCAGGCAAACACATGTTTATATTTTCTCAATAATGTAATTAACATGCTTCTGATAGTAGGGGTTATTTTCTTTCCAATGTAGACCTTTTTAGGTTATAATTCAGTTCCTAAATTTATTTCTTCCACATCATCCTCCTTTATTGTTACTTCTTTGGTAATGGATCGATCATTTGCATCAAAAACTCTTTCTAAGGCTACTAAGCCCTTTGGAATTTTATTTGTTTTAAGCTGGACAATCTCTTTCCCAAATAAAGTCTCTTTACCATCATTCTTCTCTACAAAAGCATTAAGATCAATCTCTTGATTCTCATACTGATCTATACAGTAAAAAATTTGAGTAAATCAACATCATTATCAAAAACATGCCAGTTATATATGTTGTCTGGGATAGTTGGTCTACTTTTGAGCTCAACTTCTAAAATACCTATCAAGGTAATCTCATCCCTCTTCAAAGCTATGTTTGCAAGGAAGTCAGCCATTATATTTTTTGACCTATCTATCCAACTTATTGAAAAAGCACCAAACAATTCTATATCATCCAGGACTGCATTTCTGTATTGTTTCAGTCTTTTGTTTTTTGAGGAATATTTACCTTTGACTTATGAAATAATCAATTTAGAATCTCCATACACTGCTAACAATTTGATTTTGTGTTTTCTAGCAATTTTTAGCCCAATTAAAAGTGCTTCATATTCTGCTATGTTATTTGTGCACTCAAAATTCAAAGAAAAAGAATATTTGAATATTTTTCCTAACGGTGATATAAACAACACCCTGACTCCATTTCCTACCTTACTACATGTGCCATCGAAATACATGGTCCATACTTCATTTTCATCAATTTTGGCTTCGTAGTAAATTTGGTCTATATTATGCAATTTAGGTTGTTCTTCCACCCTGAATGTACTAAAGTCTGTGTCACAGAAACAAATCATTTGATTTGGATTAGTTTTCTCTATTATTTCTTCATACCTTGGCTCCCTATAGAGTTTAACTGCCTGTGTTCCCAATGGGATAGTAGCATAAGATAAATCTAATTGCACACTTCCCCCTACCACGGCAGTCCATTGTCTAGATAACAACATTCCGTAGTTAGGTGGGATATCTACCACAATGACGTCAATTCTATAAGAGGCTTCAGGATGAGATGCTAATTTTATCTCAACATCTTTCATGATTCCAACAATAGGGACAAATCTATTATCCATCACATAACATTTACTGAATGTAGTATCCACCCACATTCCTAACTCTTTCAAAACAGCCATGGGCATTATGTTTACTGCTGCTCCTGAATCAAGCATACAATTCCTGACTAATTTGTTGTTTATCAGCAAGGTAATATAGAATGGATCTATTTGAGATGGATTTTTCATTAATGTTTCACCCAGGTATACCTCGGGTATTTTGATAGATTCTTGTTGCATATTTATTTTAGGACTATGTTGTTCGGGTTTTTTGTCTAATACATTTGATATCATCTTCACCACTATATTTTTATATTTTTCCACCTTCATCATTTCTAGAAGTGGCACATATATTTTCATTTGAGAAACAGCTTGAGCATTATCAAATGAGGGATTTATGTTTAGTTCCAACCTATCAACTTTTGTTTGCCCCTTTTCCTCAGTTTTTGTGTTGTCCTTCTTTTTGTTCGGTGTGTCAACAGGAGGTATATCATGAGGTGTTTTCTCAGCTTTACTTTTATCATTTTTATTGGAAGTATGATTTTTTATAAATATACTTCTGGGAGTTCCTTGTTCAGCAGATACTATTGTGTTTCTCAAATTATAGCTATTTTTGGCTTGAGCTACCGCAGCTAATGTTAAGGCTCTTTGGTCTTCCTCAGAAGGTTTTTGCCAATTGTAACTTTGTGCTGAGTTGAGGTCATAGCCACAATTTCCTAAGTCTTCTTCGTGGTCAAAAAATACTTCTTGTTCTCCTATGTTCACATTGTATTTTTGTGCTCCTACATCATATTCATACCCTACTTCCTCATCAGATGAATAATCTTCTTCAATAGTGAAAGGTGTGACACCCAACATATTTATAGTATGGTGATCCATCTCAGGGTTATAAGATATCTTTTTGTATTGATTGTGCTACCACACAATAATCAGGAGAGTGTGGTAAATTACAGGGCATACACCATGGATTATTTTCTATCACATGGACTCCACTTCTCTTCAAAGGGTCAGGGGTGTCTTTTCCATAGTTATGTCTCCTATTAGTATCCACGGGCTTTCCATCTTTCCAGTTTGTATGATACAGCATATCATGGAGTCTTGGTCTTTCATTCTTATGTGAGTATTCTTGCTTGTTGGTAGGAGGATTAGGATTTTGAGGAACCCTTATATTATCTCTTTTTCTGATCATCCCAGCAGCCTTTTTATTATTTTCAATAGTGAGAGCCATTTTTTGTGCTTCTACCAAGGTTCTAGGACTTTTGCCCCTGAGTTCATAACCTGTCTTTGGGTCAAATGCTTTCAAATATATGCTAAGGGCTGCTTGGTTGTTCAATTTGGATTCTTGTGGGACCTTGTTATACAGTTTAGTGAATCTCAAATTAAAATCATACACCTATTCATTTTGATACTTTTGAATAGTTATTAGTTCATGAAGAGCAAATTATGGGGCACATTGATTTCTGAATTGTTCTAAAAATTGATTGTGGAAGTCTGTCAAGGAATATATTGAAGCGTCTGGTAAGCTATTTACCTAGTCTCTTGCTTCATTAGTAAGAGATATCATAAACAGTTTCATTTTTATATCTTCATATTCATTACCAATGTCATGTATAAAAGCATTGAATCGTTTGATATGTTCTTCAGCAGTCTATTCACTGCTTCCTATAAACTTAGGCACATTGTTCCTCCAACTATTATCAATGGGATAAGGACATAGCTGATATCTAGTCAAATCAAATTGTCTAGCCATACTTGTAGGATTTAGAGGTGGTATATTTGGGTATGGCGGATAATATTGGTATCCAAATGGAGGTTGTGGATACATATTGGATTGGGCATATTGTTGATGATACATATTCTGTTGTGGGGGAGGTCGCGGTTGTTGATTGTTAAGTCTATGCCCTGGCGGTGGATGCTATTGGTGAACATTCCCAATATTTATAGGTGGAGGTCTATGTACTTGTCTATTTTGTTGAGGAAGATTATTACATGTATTATGGGGTACCCTAGCATTTCCAATAGTTGTAGTATTCTGAGGAATTCCATGCGGATTAATATTGTTATTGTTTCTGTGTAGGGGCACATACTTAGTTGAATTTCTCGCCTGAAGATCTAAAAGGGCCATTTGTCTATTGATTTCTTCGGCTCTTTGTGTCATTTGTTGTCTATTTTTAAGTTTTTGTTCTTGATATTCTAAATGTATAGCAAGTTCATGGTCAATCATACAATCATAGTCTATGATAGCTTGATCACTTGTATGTTCATGATTTTCTTCACCTTGATTTTCTATCTCATCAGTCCTTTGTGGCTGTGCTTCCTGATTGAAAATATCATTGTGATTATCTGTTGGTGTCTTGGGATTATCACCTTCAGCATGGAATGGGGAAGTATATATTGTATAATTTTGGCCAAGAGGACTTGTATTCTCTAGAGGGATTTGGTTATTATTACTATGAGATTGACTTGATATCCCAGTCTTCTCAATAGGGGCCCTTAAAGGTGGGGATGATTGCAATTTTTTACCATCAACTTTAGATCTCCTACCATCCATTCTGACACTTTTATCAAAAAACTGATTTGAGTTTTGTGTCGAGTCGCCACCTCTATTTAGAGGACTAATCAATTTTCTGGGTTTTTTCTTTCTGCCAGCAGAGTTATGCCTTTTAATTCTCTGACTCTAATAACATGGTCTACCACCAGGTTTCTCTAAGTGTCCCCAGTAGAGTCACCAATTTTGTTAGGTCTCAAAAATGCAGGTCATTAACCCTAAGAGGTTGCTAGGCTCTCTTGACATTTTTAGCTAACTGACACGGGGTAGATATGGTTAAACCCCCTTCACTTTAGGCTCTGCCAGACCTAGGTGGGTAAACCTCTAATTAATAAAGTAGATAAAGAGATGATCACTACTTTGATCTAAATTAATCTAACTATTGATAATGGCACAAATTATAAAATAGATGAAAAGACATCAAGTTAATTCTAAATGAT
Source organism: Cunninghamia lanceolata (assembly GCA_027924645.1). Classification (NCBI taxonomy): domain Eukaryota; kingdom Viridiplantae; phylum Streptophyta; class Pinopsida; order Cupressales; family Cupressaceae; genus Cunninghamia; species Cunninghamia lanceolata. The sequence continues at coordinate 15,411,823 of BSBN01001121.1, read as the reverse complement.
CTAAATTGTAATGCTAAAACAATAATGCAATCTAATTAAGTAAATCTAAAGTGAATTTGTATAAGTGATAATGAAAATACTAGACTAGTGCCTTATTGAATATAGAGTCAGTATGATCATGAAATAAATGACTGTTTGTTTGGTAAAAACTCGAACTATCTGGCATAAAAGAATAGGTATGTAACTTGTACAACCCTGCAAGGAAATAGTTAATATTCCATACTTATATATATCCAATTAATAAAATCAAATTACCTGCATTCATCTAAAAGGATTTAATCCCTACTTGAAGGAACCTATCAGAATAATACTGCAATTGTAACATATTTATCAAAAACTGGAGACAGAATACAAACCCTAACTATATGACTCTTCTTACAGATCCATGATAATGTCTTCACAGTTACTGTAGAGTTAAATACTCTACATTTTGTTTCAATTGCAGTGCATTAGCAGGTTATAGCGGGTTTTAGTTTTTGCCTCTGCAAGTGTTCCTATGAAAGTTTTTGCATTTCTGCAAGGGTTTCTTTTTGCCAAAGTCTCAGAGTAGCGCAAAACTTGACAAGTGTCGAGCCTCAATGGTAGCCACACTTTTGTTTCTATGTGATAACTTTAACATGGATCATGACATGTGGTGGAAGCTATTTCAATATTGTCTAAAGTTACTAGCCGTAGAACTTGCCAAGTGTCAGCATCCGCTTCAGTTTCAAAGTTTCTTTAAAAGTTTCTGTGTGAGCTGTGGAATGAGCCATGTGTCCTTCACACTGTTGTGGAGCTTCACATGTGTCAACCTCTGCATTATGTTGGTTCTTATGTTTTGCCGTTCAGTGAAGTATGGAGGTGGGTCCCCAGTTTTAAGTTTCAAGAGCTTAAGTGAGGCGGAAGGTGCCACGTGGTGGATGCAGCGTCTTAGTGAAAGGTTTTCTAACTTTTCTATAGTGATTAATAAAGGTTTCTCAAATGATGCAGACGGTGACAAGTGGCAATCTCTATGCAAGTTTCAGTATAAATCTTAAGTGAAGCGGAAGGCGCCACATGGTGGATATGGTCCTGAGATGTAAAGTTTCCATCTCTTTCTTTAGTTTATTGAATGTTTCTTAAATCAGGTGGAAAGCACCATGTGTCTACATCCGCATGATTTTTAAGAGAGTTTCTAATGTCCCAAAGAGAGCATGAAAGGTGTCACGTACCAGTTCATAGTTGTAGCGGAAGGTGACACCTATTCCTATTTTCCTTTTTGAAAGCTACCAAGCGGTAAGTGTTGTGGGCCCCATTTCTCAAGGTAATTAATTTCTAAGTGCTGCAGACGCTGCCATGTGTCAGTTTCCTGTGTCTCCCAAAGAATGAAAGAGTTTCAAGTGATACATGCGGATGCTGCCATCTATTATACGGTTTATTGTCTTCAATATGCAGAAGCCACCAAGTGTCTGTTCTTTATTAGAAGGAGATGCGTCACATATGATTTTTCACAGCCAATGGATTGGCAGTTATTGTAGCTATTTGCGGATCTAAGGGATTTTTAACTATTAGAGACCCTCAGTTATCTCCAGTTCAGTTAGGCCGTTGGGATTCGATTGTGTAGACAATCTAGGGTTGATCTTGTGCTATAAATATGCAACATTGGCGATGGAAGAAGGGAGATTCATAGATAATTTTGCTAGAGTTTTCTATCAGAGATTTAAGAAAGAAGTTTGAGAGTTATGCTATGACCAATAACTATCATTTTGCCTTTTTTTTGTTATTCTTGATTCAGAAGTAAATGTAACTGTGCATGTATCTATGCCTTTTATGTTGCTAGAACATTAATGAGAAAGACAGAGTTCAGTGCCTTGGTTGATATTTTCTGTGTCATTGTAAATTGTCTATTTGTGAGCCTTTGAGTTTATTCATTTTATCTGTTTATGTTAATCATGCAATATTTGCTCCTTAATATAACTAAATCTTGAGGATAAGCTCCATTGTGCTTAAGTTGAGAGAGATACTTATTATTCAGGTGCATCGCCATAGATAGATTTGTTTTTATTGTATGTGTAATTCTGTTAAGTTTCTACTCTTTTCTCCAAACCCTTTTAAAATAGAGAAGAGCCAGCTTCTTTAAAATCTAGAGGTTGTTTCAGGGAGCAAGTCCCACACTCCTGAAACTTCCCATGTTGGTGTTGGAACTTGCGCAATTTTAAACATCAACAGTTTTTGGCACGCCTGGTGGGACCATTTCTTGAAGTTTCTATCAAGATTGTATGAACCAGAGAGCTACAAGGAGTCAGAGCTATGGTCCTGTAACAAGATCTCAATCTACTATTAATCCAGGCATTCTTTTGCCACCACTGGTAGCTAATCCAAGGAGAAGAGTGAATCAATTTGCAGCAGCACCAAGAGCAAACATGGGAGTAGCCCCAAGGAATTATGCAAATTGGAACACTGGCAGTCCTCTGATTCTCCTAATTCCACCAGCCACCTGGGATCCTATACCAACCAATGCTCTTAAGACTCTGCCTAAGTTCACTAGGGAAGATTTTAAGACGCCTGAGGAGCACCTGTAGGATGTCTCTGATGTCTGTGCAGTGCATGTGATCACTGAACAAAATGTGGCTATAAGACTATTGGCAGCTTCTTTCAAAGGGAAGGCTCTAGATTGGTATAGATCTCTAACCCCAAATACAATCTCTACATGGGATCATCTTGGTGATGCTTTCTTTGAAAGATTTAAAGAAAAGGGTGACAAATCTTCTTTGCTGCAACAATTGATCACCATCAAAAGAGCACCACAAGAAGCTATGACTGATTTCAATATAAGATTTCAAAAGACTTGGGAAAGAATTCTTGCTGCAGTAAGACCATTACCAGGTATGGCTATTGTGTTTTATCTTAAGGCTTTAAACTCAGATATATTAGTGATGATCCAGTCCCTTGGAGGTCAGACACTACCAGAAGCTAATGAGTTTGCAGTCAAGGCTAAAAATAACCTAATAGATGCTGGAAAATTGCCCCCAAGGCCTCCTATGCCCATGTTCCTAGAAATTACCTTGCCCTTGCCTCAAGAAGCTCCTAACCTGACAAACCCACCTGTGTCTATGTATTCTTTCCCTCAACAACCTGCTAAAGTAGCTACCCCTGTTCAACCATCTGAAATGGATGATGTCAAGAACATTTTAAGAACCTTTTCAAATGAGATAATCAATCTGAAGAGATAACAGAATCCGTATCCAAAATCCCAATATCAAGGATACCAAGGAAATAGACCTCCCTTCCAGTCAAATCAATATCAAGGTCCTCAAAGGCAAGCTAACCCTTAGCCATCAAACCAGTTAGTCACAATCCCTACACCTCTATAGACTGTTCCTCCTAATCCTAATAGGGAGATTGTTCCAGGGCAAAATAATTTTGCAGATGGCACAAATGCTTGGTGTTTTCCTTGCAATAATGCCCATATGCCAGAGACTGTCCCAGAGGAAATTTACAACATAAAATAGCATAACAGAGAGGATTATAAGGATAATTTGCAACTTCTAACACTTCACAATATTAGTCTCCTGGTGTACAAAATGTAGTCCTGGTTGCCCAGATGCAAGGGATGTCCTTACAACAGGAGGAGGAAATAGCTCCTGAGCATGATTTATTTTCATGGATTGAAGATGAAGATTCAGTGTTCTTGAATGAAGCATCTACTTCCAAGAAGCCATTAGTGCAATTAGATTACTATACCAGAGCAAAGAGGAGAATGATGGAACAACCTGAAGCCACTAATAATGAGATCATGGGAGCTCCCCCTTTTCAAGGTCATCAGAACATAATTTCTACACAAGAAATACCCCATCCTGTGCAGAATCAAGTAGCCTCAGGCCAAGTTCAAGAAAAGGCAAGGTACCCTTATTATTCAAAGGCCCAAGCAGTAGGACCTGTAAATGTGGCGGATTAGCTAAAAAGGACCCTAGCACATGTGTCTATCTAGGACATGCTAGCTATTCCTGAGTAGAAGACACTGTTGCAAGAGGCTCTGCAAGGCCAAGAAGTTCCTAAGCTGACTGGTGCTAAAAGAGGACCTGCTGATAAAGAAAAGCTGCAGCCCAAAGATACTGTACCTCTGTAGACAACAACTCTTTTGAACAATGCACCTGAGGTAGGTAAATCCAAACTAGAACCCTTTTATTTAACTCTAATAATTGGGAAGAAACTATTGCATAATGCAATGATAGACTCTAGGGCTAGTACTACGGTAATGCCAAAGCAGATTGCAGATGCTTTGAAGATAAAATATGAGCCACTTACTAGGGGGGTTATGTAGTTAGATGGGAAGTCTGTGCAAATAATAGGGAAAATTAAACAACTCCCATTGCAATTATATACTTGCCCCAATATAATTGTGAATCAAGATGTGGTAGTCATAGATATTCCTCCTGTATTTGGTCTATGTCTATCCAGAGATTTTATAGCCAAGATAGGAGGTTACATGTCATTAGATTGGTTCCACCTCATTTTGAGAACCAAATATGGGACAAAGATGAAGATACTATTTGAGCCATTATCAAAAGACCATATCACAAATGAACCAACCCCAAAATTAGAGGTAGCCCATGCCATGTTGAATAAAGAGGAAAGAACCTTTGTTGAAGAGATAGGTGATTGGACTGAGCATGACCAACAGGAAGAAGAGAATAATCAGTTGTTGACTATGATGCAAAGTGACCCATATGGAAACTATGACTCTACTGGTTTAGGAACTTATGTCATATTTGAAGAAGACCAAGAGATCCCAAATGTTGTAAGGGAAGAACCTAATCAGACACAAGAATCTGAAAAAGACTCAGAAATCTAGACTCTAAATTTTGATGGGGCTAGAAATAAGAATGGAGTTGGTGCAGGAATTTGCCTTACTACTCCAAATGGTGAAAAAATTCTAAGAGCTATCCATTTTCAGTTTGCTTGCACTAATAATGATGCTGAGTATGAATCCTTGGTGCATGGACTCATGTTGGCAAAGAAAAAAGGAGTAAAGAATTTGATAGTAAAAGGAGATTCAGAAATAGTAGTGAAGCAAATCAGAGAAAAGGCAATGGCCAAAAATGTAAGAATGAGATCCTATAGGCATAGAATTTGGGACCTAATAGATGATTTTGAAGCTTTCAATATTGAAGTAGTTCCTAGAGCCCAAAATTCTGAGACAGATAGAATGGCATAGATTGGTTCACAGATTGACCCAGCAACTGATCTACTAGTCAATAATGAGTCAGCCAAAGTCATAGTAAGGCCAACTATCCTAGACAATGATCAAAATTGGCAAGTTTTTGAAAATGATTTTCAAGTACTTTCATTTTTACAACAGTCAGGAGAATTTGCTGATCAATTGCACCCTAAAATTGAGGAGGCATATGGTGACCAAATTATTCAACTGAAGTCAAATGAGCTTCCTAAAGGACTGATCACCTTAGAAAACTTATTTGACCAAGAGGATGTGAGCTTGGAGAAGAAGAGGTTTCAAGCAAAGAAAGAAGACTATTCTGAAATTCAAGTTAGTGAGGGGAGAAAATTAAAGGTTGGCAATTCCACAACCCAGCAAGAAAGAGAGAGGTTGATTGATTTATGTGAGAGATATGATAGGGTGATTGCCTGGACCTATGAAGACCTCCATGGTTATAATAGAGATATCATCCAGCACACTATAGAACTGACTGAAGGATCTAAACCAGTCAGACAGCAACAAAGGCCAGTGAATCCAAGGATTGAACCTCTAATGGTGGATGAGTTGCAGAAGCTTTTAGAATCAAAGATTATTTTTCCAATCAAGCACTCAACCTGGGTATCAAACTTAGTGCCAGTGAGAAAAAAGAATGGTGACATAAGGCTCTGTGTAGATTTCAAGGATCTGAATAGAGCATCTTTAAAGGACCATTATCCCTTGCCCTCTATGGAACAAATTTTACAGACTGTTGCTGGAGCATAGAGATTTTCCTTGTTGGATGGCTTCTCTAGATACAATCAGATTTGGTTAGCTGATGAAGACCAACATAAGACTGCATTCACTACCAAATGGGGAACATTTGCTTATGCAAAGATGCCATTTGGCTTTCAAATGCTGGAGCCACTTTTCAAAGAGCAATGGATGTAGCATTTGGGGAGCTCATAAACAAAATCATTCTGATTTATCTTGATGACCTCACTATTTTCTCTAAAAATGTTGTTGATCATTTAGAGGTTGTCTTTAAGAAGTGTCAAGAGTTCAGAATATCCCTCAACCCCAAGAAGTGCATCTTTGCAGTATCTCAGGGCAAACTACTGGGGCATGTAGTGTCAAAGGATGGAGTCTCTATTGATCTAGAAAGAATCACTGCCATAATGAACTTGTCTCTGCCAGTCAATAAGAAGGTTGTTCAGTCCTTCCTGGGGAAGATCAATTTTGTCAGCCGGTTCATATCTGACTTTGCAGGACTGGTTAGACCTATGACACTATTGCTAAAAAAGGACCTTGTTTTCAAATGGACTGCAAAAGGGAGACAGGCTTTTGAGGAAGTCAAGAAAACATTTCAACAGCCCCAGTGCTAAGAAACCCAGACTTTTCTAAGTCTTTTATAATGTATGTGTATGGAGGTGAGTTCAGTGTTGCTGTTGTTTTGACTCAGAAAGATGTCTAGCAAGAAGGAGAACATCCAATAGCCTTTTTCTCTAGGACTCTTAGGGAATATGAGGCCAGATATAATTTTGTGGAGAAACAAGCGTATGCCATGGTAAAAGCCCTAAAGAAATTTAGACACATGGTCACAGGAAATAAGATTTTGATATTAGTGGCTCATCCTAGTGTGAGGGAATACATTATGGAAGTTGAGCTCACTGAGAAAAGAGCAAACTGGATAACAAAGATCCTTGAATATGATGTGGAGGTCAGACCCACTAAGTTAGTAAGAGGCAAAGGATTGTGCCAATATATGGCCCAAGACATGGAAAAAATGGTGACTGCAGAAACAGAAAGTGAATGTTGAGAATCCAAGAGATTGATCAGGGTTCCTGGATCACAAATAGGATTCAATTTATGAAACATGGGATTTTTCCAAGTGGGTTCTCCCACGATAAGAGAAGGTATTATAAACAACAAGGGTCCTACTTTGTATTAATTGACCATGTCCTTTTAATAAGAAATACTGATGGCATACTTTTAAGATGCATAGAGAAAGATGAGGCCCAAAGAATATTACATGAGTTGTATCATGGAGTCTTAGGGGGACACTTTTTAGCAAGGACCACTGCAATAAAAATAACTCAAGCAGGATACTTCTGGCCTACTTTATTTGCAGACTATTATCAGTTGGTCAAAGAGTGCCAATCTTGTCAGTTTTATATAGGGAAAAGAAGAAACACAGCAATGCCACTACGCCCCATAATTGTGGATGAACCCTTTGCCCAATGGGGTCTTAATTTTATTGGAATGATCAATCCAGTGTCAAGTATGGGACACAAATGGATCCTTACAGCCACTGATTACTTCACCAGATGGAGTGAAGTAGTGCCACTCAAGGAAGCAACAGAAAAGGTAATACTGGACTTTCTAAAAGGTATTACTGCTTGGTTTGGCCCTCGTACCATAATATTAGATAATGCTAAAGCCTTTTTGGGAACAAGAATATCTGAGTTTGCATTAAGAAATGGAATTTATTTGAAGACTTCTTCAAATTATTACCCTTAGGGTAATGGTTTGGCAAAGTCAACTAACAAGAACCTAATTAGACTCATCAAAAGGATTGGGGATAATCATCACAAAGAGTGGCACAAACTATTTAACACAGCACTGTGGGATGACAGGATTACACCTAAGAAAGTGACAAAGATGTCTCCATATGAGCTAGTTTATGGAAAACCAGCAGTAATGCCACTGAGTCTAGAGATCCCTACTTTGCAGTTATTGAAACAAATAGAGATTGAAGAGAATGGCCCCATGCAAGTCAAACTTGCTGAGCTCCTAGAAGTACAAGAGAAAAGGGAAAAAGCACATGAGTCACTAATGAAGCATCAGAAAATAATCAAAGACTATTTTGACAAGAAGACTTCAAATCCCCATTTTGAACTAGGCTCAATAGTTTTGAAGTGGGATGAGAGAGCTACTAAGCCGAGTCGACATAGTAAATTTGAGTCACTGTGGACTAGCCCTTACAAGATTCGTTCCTGTAAGTAGCAAAATTCTTTTGAGCTCAAAACCATGGATGGTGAACCTGAAGAGATTCCTGTAAATGGGATCTATCTGAAGCATTTCAATTGAGCAGGTGTCTTTTCTGTATCATAGTTAGTTAGTTTCCCTTTCTTGCTTTCCTATTTTCCCAATTTCTTTTCCCGATTTCCTTTTCAATAAGTGTTCTTTGAACACGTGTCAATAGTGCAAGCCCCTTCTTTTTTGGAAAGTCTCACATTCATTAAGGTTTTCTGCAATCCCCAAAATCCCCGAAAGTACACACTTTTGCAGCCACTATCATGATGTGTCTGACACTCTGTCCCATGCCGATTTTGAAAGATACGCTAATATTTTTTCGGCATTAATGCTATTTATGTGACTAGATGTGTCATTAAAAGCTCCATTAATTAAAGAAAAAATCTTAACTATGGCTCTCATTTGCTTCCATCTTTGTTGCAAATCACTGTTGCCTGCAATTCCCATTCTTAGCAAACCCTTCCTAGCTGAGTATCATTTCTGTCACGCAATTGCTCTTTTTGTTGTGTCAAAGCTTCCTACATCCTCCCCATAGACACAATCATGGCTGAGGCACAGTCCTCTCAGCAAGGACTCAGAATATATGAATCAATTGACAGGCTTTTAGTGAGCAAATCATATGCCTCGGCTCCTACACAGCCTAAGAGACCCTACCCTAGGACGAGAGTTCCTGAAGTAGGTTACTCTGTTGACTCAGCGAAAGTAAAAGATTTTGCAGATGGTGTTTTTGACCCAGCCCTTCAAAAATCCACCAAGGCTCTCCACGAAGGGGTGCACCAGAGATGCATTCAAAAGGTGAAGAGTGGACAGTCTGAGACCTTTGGGATGAGGATTTAGACCTCACAGTTAGCACAGTTCCTAGTCCCTAATGTGCACCTCTGCCCTGACCTAATTGATATATGCGCAGAGCATTTCCATGCGCCATCAAGCACCATTCAACAGGGTCACTTTATGGTGCAAATTACACCTAAAGCTATAAGAGACATGCTGGCCCTGTATCATGATAAAACAGCCACATTCCCCACTATTGCTAAAATGCAAAAGACATGGTCAAATGTTAACAACCAACTCAGGTTCCTTAACTCAGAATTGTAGCTAGACGAGGAGAATACTCAGATACCCACATTGACAATAGGAAGGGCACAATTCAGCCAGGCCAGTCAAGAAGCACTATCCATGATATCTTTCATTTTCAGGATGAAGGAAGATAGCACAATCTATGATTGGCAAATCGCAATCATTTTCAGGTTGAAGATGGTGGATAAGTTGCAGGAATACTAACTAGATTTTGCAGAACAAATTGCTTATTCCATGGCTGATCAACTCTTCAATTTCAAAGCCACCGGTGTATTTAGGTATTCTGCTTATCTGTTTCATTTGATGTTATACCAGAACCACAATATTTTTGCACCAAATATGCATTTGAACATGTACGACCAAAATTTTGGGCAAAATAGAACAATTCCCGTGTCTGCATGGACACATGTGCTATCTAAGGCGTCAAGCCCTTATGAGTTCTGGGAACTCTTCGTTGCTCCTGCCTTTTGCCATCTAAGCCCTAAACTTGTAGAAAACAGGTGGACACCGAGCATTAAGGGTTTCATGACAAATTGCCCAATCCCATGTGACTATTTCTTTGGGTCTCAACATACTATCATTGGGGTTCATGGCTTCAATGAAGAACCAATGCTGCTACCCAAAATTTTGACTCCCAGGTTAGCATTTCTAGAAGTCACTCGACAGGTGTCCATGGTCGATAATGAGTATGGCACCAAGAAGAAGAAGAAAATGTATGATATTCCCTAGATCAGAAATAATATGGCCCTAGAAGTTAGGGACGCAGAACACCTATTGCTAAGGAAGCTTGCTGCCTTGGGTTTCCTCACTATTGAAGACAAATGGAAGTATGACCCAAATAGCTTTATAGCCTCCTGGGTTAAAACCAACAAAGTTGGAACCAAAGTAGCACATGAGGGTCGTCCCTTTTGGGAAGACAGAAGAAACCCTAAGGAAGATACCCTAGACCTATATGTGGAACTGGCAGATTTGCCTTATGAGGGTCCCAGGCCATGGGAGACCTTTTATGTTAAACAAAGGGCCTATGACCCTAAGATCAAAATGGATACTGGATTGAAGAAAGCTTTGTTGAAAGATAGGGAATGGAAACCAGACAAAATAGAGGCCTATTGGAAATACAGGCAGGAACTTTTTGAGTTGACTCACTCTTTTAGCAAGGTTGACACAGATGAAAAATAGGAGTCTATCTGGGACGAGTGGCATCCCTCTCCAGTTTCTAGCCCGGATACAAGCAGAATCCACAAGAAGGGTGAGGAGTCTGAAGAGGAGGTTGAGTCAACTCATACAATGCAAGCTATAGGACAAGCCTCATCAATAGTCCCTATATCTCCCTAGCCCCAATCTCTTAGTATTCCAGAGAAGCAAAAGGGTGTCATGTCATCACCACCTATAGGGACTCCATCAGTTTTAGCTATTGGAGCTTCCACTTTTGTATCGTTACTAACATCAGTAGTGGTAAATGTGGTAGAGAAGGAATCATCAGAAGAAGAGACAGGAGAAAAGCTGAAGAAGCATAGAAAGTTGAACCTACCACTAGAGTCAGACGAAGAAGTAGAGCCTCTACAGCAACAACTACTAGTAACATCTGTTGCTGCTCAGGTAAGTGTTTCTCCTCCTTCTTCCTCTCATTCTCATTCTTCTACCATAGGGGTGGCAATCCCAACTGGCCAATCATTATCCCCTGCCACTATGCTGTGCCTATATCTACACTTGCCCCACCTCCTAATCCTTAGGCCATGTCTTCACAGGCCACCTCATTGCCATTGTTTTCCCCCTCAGTACCAAAGAGAGCCACTCCCCAAGTTGATCCTAGCCAACATTTGGCTATTCCTTATGGTTTACCTTAGGGTTACCCCTTTGCTGGAGGGTACATTGCCTCTCCTCCCACTTTCCAAGCTCAGACTGATACTGCTAAGAAGGCTAGAGAAGCCCGGATGGACAAGAAAAGAAAGAAAGAAAATAAGAGCCTAACAATTCCACATATGAGGGCACTCTTTGACCCAATCCAACATCAGTTGACTATCACACAATTGTCCCCAAATGTGGTGAAACCGAACGAGCAGATGCAACCTCAAGACTATGCAATGAATGCAGTGGCCATGGATATGTCACTATTCAGACCACAAGATAGGGTCGAGCTGCTCAATGAAACCACTTCTACCGTAGCAACTAATTATTTGAAAGTGTTAAAGAAGCTGCAGAAGGTTGAAAAAGACTTGGTACAAGAGAAGACAAATAGTAGCAACCTTGCTACAGAGTTGAAGTCAAAGAAGGATGAAATAGAGGATCTAAATAAACAGTTACAAAATATTGTTTCCTATCAAATTCATCAAGTGACAGTGGCACAAAATGCTTCTCTAAAGCTGGAGCTGGTATAGGAAAAAGCTGCAGTAACTATTCTGAGGCAAGAAAAAGCCACATTGGAGAAGAGATATCAGGAAAAGATGCAACAGGCTACACAATTTTAGCAGAAGCTATTGAGTGAACAAAATACTGCTACTGCAATACAGGCCCAACTCCAAGCTGAACAACAAATGACAAAATAGGTGACACTTGAGTTGGCTAATAGGCCTAAGAATGCTAGAGTTTTGAACCTAGTTAAGAAGCTATATGTTTCAGTTTGGCAACGCATCTCTGAGAAGATTATCTAGCTCAATCCCTCATTAACATTCCTATTAAATGAACAACAGTTGTGCGAGAAAGTGGAAGCTTCAGTTTAAGCCACTTTATCTTCTATTTCCCTGAGAGTCTCTAATTCTCAATTGTTGCTGAAGAAACTATATGACACAACTGATGAAACATTGTCAGCAGCAGCGATCAGTGACAGGATGGTAGCTGCAAAGAGGGTGAATGAAGTTCTTAGTTGTAATTCAGCTGCTACAAACTGTCAAGAGCTTCTGGATGTTGTCAAAGAGGGAGTAAAGGACATGAAAAGACACATTGAAGGTTTGGTGCAGCTAGGTCTTCCCTCACCTTTTCCAGATGATAGTACTATTCTGATGATAGATGATATCAAGACCCTGCTTTTGACAAAGCAACATGATCAGTCTGTTTTTCAAGGGTTAAGTGATTCTTCATCAGTGCAGGAAGTGGAAGCTGTTTTGATTCCAATGGCCCAGCTTGAGTTCCAATTGAAGGCTGTGGTTCAGTTTTTGCAGAGTTTCTCCCATAAAGACATAATAAATCTTGATTTTGCTTTTCAAGATTTACAGAGCAAGCAGGGACTCTCAGATTCAGAATGGTCTGTCTATCAGACAGCTTTGCAGAATTTATGACCCTGTCTTTTATTTTAGATACATATTTTGCCAAGTTTTGGGTTCTTTTTTGAGCAGGCTCAAAAGTCCTTGGGGTCACCAAGAACTGTAGAGTTAAATACTCTACATTTTGTTTCAATTGCAGTGCATCAGCAGGTTATAGCGGGTTTTAGTTTTTGCCTCTGTAAGTGTTCCTGTGAATGTTTTTGCATTTCTGCAAGGGTTTCTTTTTGCCAAAGTCTCAGAGTAGCGTGGAACTTGACAAGTGTTGAGACTTAGTGGTAGCCACACTTTTGTTTCTATGTGATAACTTTAACACGGATCGTGACACGTGGTGGAAGCTATTTCAATATTGTCTAAAGTTACTAGCCACAGAACTTGCCAAGTGTCAGCATCTGCTTGAGTTTCAAAGTTTCTTTAAAAGTTTCTGTAGGAGCTGCAGAATGAGCCATGTGTCCTTCACACTGCTGCAAAGCTTGACATGTGTTAGCCTCTGCGTTATGTTGGTTCTTATGTTTCGCCGTCCAGTGAAGTATGGAGGTGGGTCCCCAGTTTTAAGTTTCAAGAGCTTAAGTGAGGCGGAAGGCACCACGTGGTGGATGCAGCGTCTAAGTGAAAGGTTTTCTAACTTTTCTACAGTGATTAATAAAGGTTTCTCAAATGATGTGGATGGTGACAAGTGGCAGTCTCCATGCAAGTTTCAGTATAAAGCTTAAGTGAGGTGGAAGGCACCACGTGGTGGATATGGTCCCGAGATGTAAAGTTTCCATCTCTTTCTTCAGTTTATTGAATGTTTCTTAAATCAGGTAGAAAGTGCCATGTGTCTGCATCCGCATGATTCTCAAGAGAGTTTCTAATGTTCCAAAGAGAGCACGGAAGGCGCCACGTACCAGTTCATAGTTGTAGCAGAAGGTGACACCTGTCCCTATTTTCCTTTTTGATAGCTACCAAGCGGTAAGTGTTGTGGGCCCCATTTCTAAAGGTAATTAATTTCTAAGTGCTGCGGACATTGCCATGTGTTAGTTTCTTGTGTCTCCCGAAGAATGAAAGAGTTTCAAGTGATACATGCGGATGCTGCCATCTATTATAGGGTTTATTGTCTTAAAAATGCAGAAGCTACCAAGTGTCTGTTCTTTATTAGAAGGAGATGCGCCACATATGATTTTTCATAGCTAATGGACTAGCAGTTACTGTAGCTATTTGTGGATCTAAGGGATTTTTAACTATCAGAGACCCTCAGTTATCTCTAGTTCAGTTAGGCCATTGGGATTTGATTGTGCAAACAATCTAGGGTTGATCCTATGCTATAAATACGCAACATTGGCGATGGAAGAAGGGAGATTCATAGATAATTTTGCTAGAGTTTTCTATCAGAGATTTAAGAAATAAGTTTGAGACTATTGTTGTGACCAGTAAATATCATTTTGCCTTTATTTTTGTTATTCTTGATTCAGAAGTAAATGTAACTATGCATGTATCTGTGCCTTTTATGTTGCTAGAAAATTAATGAGAAAGATAGAGTTTTGTGCCTTGGTTGATATTTTCTGTGTCATTGTAAATTGTCTATTTATGAGCCTTTGAGTCTATTCATTTTATCTATTTATGTTAATCATGCAATATTTGCTCCTTAACGTAACCGAATCTTGAGGATAAGCTCCATTGTGCTTAAGTTGAGAGCGATACTTATTATTCAGGTGCATCGCCATAGATAGATTTGTTTTTATTGTATCTGTAATTTTGTTAAGTTTCTACTCTTTTCTCCAAACCCTTTTAAAATAGAGAAGAGCCAGCTTCTTTAAAATCTGGAGGTTGTTTCAGGGAGCAAGTCCCACATTCTTGAAACTTCCCATGTTGGTGTTAGAACCTGCACAATTTTAAACATCAACAGTTACTATGATATATTTAAAGGATTTAATTCTGAAAGAAGAAACCAGTTAATCTTATCACACTATAACAGCAAATGTGTATAGACAACTTGAAGATATACTTAATAATTCAAATTGAATAATAGAGAAAACCTTGAAAGGAGACAGTCATATAATTGAATAAATTAAACAAATAGTTGATACCGAAATCTGTAGTTACTAATTCACGTTCACAAACTTTACTTCATTAGAGAATGCTTACACATGGCCTACCAGAAATAAAATATATTAAATGTGAACCAGCATTGCTGTTCAAATCTAATCTATAGTATCCCCTGTTCTATTCTGTGATCTCTTCCTATTCTATCCTATTCTATTCTCATCTTCTCTCTATCTCCCATTTCTGGTCTTGGTCATCTCTTATAAAGAGAGGCATACAAGCTTCAAACCAGTTACAATAGTTGTGATGGTTGATAACCGAACAACAATGTTTGTCTTAATAAAAAAGATTTAGGAAAATTAATACTCGTCTTTAATCACCAAATGGATAACCATTTCAGGGTCAAACAAAGCTCTTTAACTGTAGTTCTTCTTAATCTCCTTCAAGGGTTTCTTTATTATCCTAAAAAGACTAGACAAAATACAAATTAATTTCTGATCAAATAATCAAAACAAATTTATTTAAACATATGTATTTACTTAAGTAATTACTTCCCTTATCGATATTTTATTCATCTCCTCAAGATCCTTTCGTGGGTGTTTATATAACTTGATCCCCACTGTGTATATCCTGAAAAAACCCATATTTAAAATGTTAGGAGAATATCATAAGCATTCAGATTTTAATGTCATTTTAGGGTTTCTGTATCGGCAAGACCTTTCACAACATGTCCCTGACATCATTGTGACTATCGTGTCGGCAAGACTCGTAGGCTCTGTCCTGATTCATCTCTCTCACCGATGATATCTCCCTTGTATATCGAATACATTTCTTTTATATACAAGCGTGGGCCCAAGCTAAAATTCACAATATTTAATATATCATTCAAATCTAGGCTTATATAAACTTGTATATGTATTGGTGATATACATAAAGTCCCGGTGTGATACATTTTATATACTAGATTTAAATTTCTCTAAATTTTGGTTTGTATGTATCAAATGCAATGTATGTTTGAAACATACATAAAAAGTGCAGAATATACCAGCATTTAACTCTTTTAAATAACCTTTCAGTTCGGCCACTTGTATATAATGTAATGTATATCGGCATGTATCTAAGATACATACAAAGCACAAACATACAACGAATGTTTCAACTTTAATAAACCTTTGGGTCTGCAGCTTGTATGTAATGCATTGTATATCAGCGATGTATGTTAGATACATACAAAGCACAAACATACAACGAATTTTCCCTATTTCATATACATTTCAGGTCCGTCTTACATATGGTCTTTGTATATTGAAATGTATGTTTCTCTTGTATATTCATACATGAAACCCCCGAATATACAAACCAAGCATGAAATATACAACAATTATATCTCATTTTATAATCTTTCAGTTCCATGCTATGCATATCACTTTGTATGTACCGCAATGTATATATACCACAACATACAAAGCGCAAACATACAAAGACTTAACATTAATTCATAATTGTTTCGGTTCTGGGCAATGCATATCACCTTGTATGTATCACAATGTATGTTGCGTTCTGCCAAACATACAAAAATAACATACAAGCAATGGACCCAACAGAAAATACATTTCAACTTTTTAACCTCATCGGGTCCACCTTGTATGTAACAATAAAACGTTAGCCAAATGCATACAAGTAAACAATGCATCAACTCGATGACTCCTTTATGCGACCATACCACGACCTAATATACAAGTGATGTAGATGAAAAGATCAAACTCAACTTCTTACTAGCATATTGCATAACAATGTGATACAATCACTTAGATGCTTCTAGTTTCACAAAAACTTCTTTAGACAAGGATCTCCACAGAGGCACCATTAGGGATTTCTAACTCTTCTACCCCAAACAAGGTTATCAAAGGCCTTCTTACCCCTCATTAACTCCAACACAATGATCTTCATCCATTCCCAAGGTCTGTACTACTCAAACTCCCTCTATACCACTAGTAGGCTGTCAAACCATGTAGCCCTTCACTGAAGGATGTTTTCTGAGATGGACTTTGCATATGCATCATACAATGACACAAAATACAAACCCATACCAAAAACACACATAACTTGCAAAATATAGGGAATTTTAAGATGGTTCAAAAAGCAACCCCTATTCATTTTTGACAAGGAATTCACCCATATTCAGCTCTGGTACTTAATGCCATTTTTCCTTTATTTTCAACAAGGTTTGTAACTTTTCACTTCCTTGTTTACGGTTCATCTTTAATGAGCACTTCAACCATGTTATATTAAGTCTTTAGGAATCAAAATAGATCAAATCCAAATATTTCTATCAACTCAATTGTTAATTTCTACTTGAAAACAACTGTGGATCTTTCCATATATGCTCACATACTGAAATCTTTGGATGATTGAAACTTAATATTTGCCAAAAAGTAGCTTGGGAATTTCAGTCCCAACACAGAGATGAGTCAGAAATAGTGCAGTGCACATGGGCAAATTGGTCCACATTTCTCCACTAATGAATATTTTGATTTGTGGTTTTAAGGCAATGTGGGTACATGGCATAAGCATCTAAATCCAGATTTGTAGAACTTAAAGGTCATTGGAACACATTCTTCAAGTTCTCTTGTATCGGCAGATAGTTTAACAGTGTTCAATCAAGACAGAGGTAACAATTCTGAGGTCCGCATGTCTCCACGCAAGGGTATTATGATCTATGGTTTTTGAAGGTATCATTGATGATGTCTAATGAATGCTTGATGTGAGTTTTGAGGTCTCATATGGTCCACATTAGAAGTTATGTTATGACAAACAATAAGGTTTAAGTCTGTACTTTGGGATAAGGCCAAAACTCAGTTAGATCCTTGTTCGGTAACAATATATTGCTCAAGTCATTATTCTAAGTGGATCCAAAATAGGTCCATACCTATATGAAGATCACTAAAGGTTTTCATTGGTTCGCATAACTTCATATAAAGAATTCAAGCTGACAGAGTATGAGCTTTTTGTGTACACGCTTCATGACTAGCAAGTTGACCAGATTTTGAGTTAGATCTGATTGCGGATATATATACTTGATGGATTTTGACATTGGATAAGTGTGTGTGTGTGTGTGTGTGTGTGTGTGTGTGTGTGTGTGTGTGTGTGTGTGTGTGTTTGTGTGTGTGTGTGTGTGAATATAGGGCAAATTTAGTGTGTCTGCAAACTAAAGCAATTTGGTGAGAAGAAAGGAGCAGTAAGGGTAGAAGAATAGAGTATATATGAAATAGAGTAGAAAAGTAGGGCAGATATAATGAAGACATTTGAATCTATGTACTGAGCTATTAATGGAACTGCATTTCAACATTTTGTAGATGCATTTATAGCAGTCATCTTTTGGAAGTGAGCCAATCCTTCTTCTATCTTCTCTTCTATTCTCTTGGCAGTGAGCACTTCTTTGGACAGTGAGTCCTTGGGTAGTGAGCCCTAAGGCAGTGAGCTTTCATGTAATTCAATTTTGATATCATAATATATTGTGAGCTAACATTCACTGTGGTTTTTCCCTTTTTGGATTTTCCACGTAAAAATCCTAGTGTCTATGTGTTATGACTTTTTGGCTGATCTTATTATGTTTGTTTTTCTTTAATGTTATTGAATTTGGTAAATATGTGAAAGAAAAGTTTTACAAAATACTGATTCACCCCCCCTCTCAGTATTCTTTGTGATCAACAATTTGTATTAGAGCAAGGTTCCTTGGAAGAAGCCTAATAGCTTAAGGAAGATCTGGGAAAGCTTTCACATGGCAGTTAGAAGGTATCTTACTCCAGGGAGTGTCACAATTAATAATTGCACATATGTTAGTAATAAAGAACTGAAAACTGCCCTTGAAGATCTTGATAGGTATGAAGCAAATATTTGGGATCAGAAGGAAAATATCAAAGAAGCTGATGAATGTATCCTGAAGTTGAGAGAGCAAGTTAAGATATCAAAGGATAGGAGAAGAGAGCTAAGTGAACAATTGAAAGTAGCAAATGAAACTCTAAATGATCTATCAATGTTGATTGAAGAGAAAGAAAAGGCTGAGGAGCATTTAAATCAAATATTGAAAGACAAGTATGACGAATGTGAAAAGTTGGCAAAAGATGTTGTGCTTCTGAAATTTGATCTGGAAGTGGGTCCTGCACCTGGTCCCCTATCTCTCGGTGGCCCCATCACTGAGGCTATTGATCGAGATCCACCTAACCTCCATGAACCTAAAGCCCCTGACCTGCTCCTGAAGCTAGGTTACCTCTGCTCTGCTGGCACAACCCCATAGTATAAGCCTCTATAGTACTCAGCCTCACGCTGTACTCTCTGTAGCTCTACCTGTACTTGTGTCAACTGTGTGGCCAAGTACATCGTAGCCCCATCCGTACCCAATGCAGTCATTGCTCTATCCCACTCACTAGTCATCCCCTGTAGCTAGTGATAACCCATAAGCGAGCATTTTTTCTTTCTAAGTGAGCTGCATTTCCCTATGCGCCTACTGTTTGCCCATAAGCGACTTGTCCCTATCTATATGTGCATTTTGCCTCTATATTGTCTAGCCAACTACAAGTGACATATTTTTTCTATATGCGACCAAATCACACCTACAAGCGATCCTAACTATTGTAAGTGACTTGATTTCCTACACAAGCAACCTAAACTACCTATCCTCAGACCTAGTCACTTATGGTGAAGTGTGTGCATTTATGATGCTTCTAGCCTATCAAAATCATGCTTTTAGCAAAATGTTCGATACATACCGGTACATCTAATCCCTTTGGTCACCCATATGTCTCACTCGCTCGGCATGATGATCTCTGTGTGGAATCACCATCTTGATAGCTCTCCAACTCTCGTCGCACACCAACTCTAAGGAGCTCTAGATTTCTATAGCTTTTTGAGCACAAATGAGCCTATTTGCCCTTGCAAAACCTACTTATAGCTCTATCCAAACCCTAATTCTTCTATGCCAAAAGCCTATTTTCATCTGCATCATCCCATTTGTTCCCTCCTAACCCCTGTTTTCTTCATGTCACCCTTGCGTCCTAGCTTTTCTTCTATCGTGAGCCAACCCAGCCCTTCTTGGTTAGCCTGGCTTATCTCTCGAGGGGTCATCACCTACCAGTTACACTGGGGCATAACTTTATTTATCAAGAGAAATATCATATCTTCTTTGACACAACGCTCTATCGAACATTGTATCAAAGAGGGGCAAAAATTGACTCATTATCATTAGCATTCAAACATCGCATTACACATCATCTGCATTTGTCTAACATACTTGAGTAATATCCCTAACACATCTATTTCTTCTATTAATTAAATAAATTTATATTTATTTAATTAATTCATTAGCTATTTCCTCTAAGCTATAATTAAACAATCTTCAATTATTTAATTATCTTATTTCTATCTATTTTTAATTAAATAAATCTTATTTATTTAATTAAAAATTCCTCACATAAGCCCACTTTCCAATTAATTAAATAAATTTTATTTATTTAATTAATTTGTCTTATCATTTATCTTCACAAGCCGACATGTGTGCCTCTTTCATTTAAAAAGATAAGTGGTACTACATCCTTTTATTTAATATCTTTCACATGTAGTACTTTTTTATGTACACAAGCACACATGAGCCCTATCTTCTCTCCACTTGTCATCTTCACATTCATCTATGTCTATCCTTCAATCTTAGCCATTCACATAGCCACCGAATCTCCACCGTTGATTGATTTTGGTTGAGTTCTATATAAACACCCTCTCATTCCATACTATCTATCCAGCATTCATATAGCATCTACATTATCTTCTTGAGCATATTGAGCATTTGAGTATCCATAGCATCCATTGAGCTTATCATCATTATCATCTATCCATCATGGTAGCTTTTATCTTCATAATTGTTCATTATTGAAGAAGCAATCCACATCATAAACAAGGAATCACACGATCTAGGTGATATTGTGTTTGAATTGCATACTTTTGGTTTCATTTGGATTAGATTCTTCGATGATAGTAGGGTTAGGTTTTCATGGCTATGCTTGATCTTATTAACCTAATTTTTTACCTATCACAATACTTATTGGATCCTCTTGGCAGTCTCTTTGCAATAAGGGCTTCAAGTTGTTCAGCTTCTAACTCATCTTCTTCCAAATATTTCCTTGCTTTATCATACCAAGTTGATTTCCTTGAGGAACTTTCTCCTAGATCATATCTCTATTTTCCTTTTGTAGAGGCACTAGCTTTGAATGTAGATTCAGTCTTGGGAAGTGCATCACCAAACATAGCCAACTCAAATGAAGATATCTTACCAACCAATTGATCCCTTGTGATAGTTGTTAAAGATCTGATTTCCTCAATAGTAGCAACTTTGTGTTTGTAAGCAGGAGGTAAAGATCTGAGAACTTTGGCAACAATCTCATCTTCATCTAATATTCCACCAGCACATCTAATGCCACATACAAGCTCATTTACTTTTGACATATATAAAGTGATATTCTCATCTTCACTCATCTTCAAGTTTTCAAACTTTCCTTTCAGACTTCGCATCTTGGTACACTTAACATATTTGTATCCTTCATATAGATTTTCCATCTTTGTCCAAATTTCATAAGCAGTCTTCAATCCCATAACATTTGTCAGCTCTGAATTAGACAAGGCACTCAATAGGGCTTCTTTAGCTCGAAGATTATTGTCTACATCTCTGACTTCATCTATAGTTGTTGGACCATTCTTTGGGGGAGCATATTTAGTTGTGGTTATGTTCCAATACTGATCTCCCATGCATTGTAAGTGACATTTCATGCGACTCTTCCAGGTAGTGAAGTTTGTTCCATCAAACCTTGGATTCTCCTTCTTGTAGGTTGACATCTTGGATCTCCTCAAGTGGTTAAGCTTCTTCTAGAGGAACTTAGCTCTGATACCAATTGTTGGATTTAGGATAGACAATTGAGAGGGGGGGTGAATCAGTTGTCACCAAATTCTTATTCCTTATTCACTCTAAACCTTCTTATATTTCAACAGCATATCAAAGATTCAACCATGAGAGCATAATGCAATAATTCAAGAGCAGAAACAAATTCAACACATATGACACCAAGATTTTAATGTGGAAAATGTTGAGTACTTGTGACTCAGATTACAGGCATCGGCGAGAGTTGTGCTTAGTCTCAGTGAGCAAATTGTTCACAGTTATCCTTTGTTATCGGCCTGACAAAATACTATCGGCATACCTATGTTGGGCTTTACCGATGACATATGTTTCACTGATGGTAGTGGCCATCGGCCAAACTCCTTGTATTGGAGAGAGTAAGAAGTCTTTGGCCGATCTACTAGGTTACACCAATGGAGGGCTAGCTATTGGCATGATGATTACTATCAGGGTTCTGTGGATATCTTCCTCCGATGCGTTGAGGTCTTATCGATGAAGGATGTTGGCGTCGGTCTGAGAAGCCTTGTTGGCCTGAGTTTTGGAAGCCACTCTGAAGTCAAGTGTTACCCCGATGGAGGTTGGTGAAGCATTGGGCATCGGCATAAGAATCACTATCATCCCAGCCTTGAAATGTCAATCTGATGGCATTGGTCATGTCGACGAAGGATGAAGGATCGAGTATTGGCGAGACAAGGAACCATCAGAATGAATGGTGAACTGGTCTCCGATGAGCTTGGTATGTCCGATGGTGTATGGCATCGGCAGGAGGAACATTCTCAGCAAAGAAGGATGAAGTTACACCAAAGGTCAAGGTCTTTCTGATGGTCGGTGAACGGTGTACTACTTAGTCTTGTCAGCAAAAGTGCCGATGGTTATCTTACTTGTGGTCATGTATATTAACTAGAGAAGCGACTGATGATAGATGCATGTGGGACTAATGAGTTCTCATGGATATGTGAATAGTCAGGTGACAGTTTCGATGGTTGAACTAAATGGTAACTGAATCGTTTGGTGGTTTGGTCAGTTGCTTGAGAATTTGATTAGATTGCCAAAAGCAATTTTGGAAATCAATATAGAGTTACAGAGAGTTCAATCCAGTGAGCTCTATTTTTCTACTTCGGTGAAGTCCTATGCTATATGTTGTATGCTACATGAGAACAGCATGTGAAGGGACTGAGGAGAGATGAAAAAGAACAGAGTTTAGGTGAAAGGGTTCTGGCCGAGAAGGTGAAGTTCTGTACTGTATGTTATTTGTGGCACAATAACAGTATGAAGAACCAACCGAGTGCTGGAGAATTTTGTACAAGTTTATACTGTCAGCTATTCTTTAGAAGGAACAAGATGTTAATCTCCTATAAAGGCTATGAGCCTGTAAATGTATTGTAACTATTTGGTTGCTGAATAATACAATGGCTCAATGATTTGGAGTGTGGGGTTTTTTACTCGTAAGGGTTTTCCCCACGTAAATCTGTGTTCTTGCTCTATCTTTCATGTTTAGTATTTCTGCTTTTGAAACTGGTTAATGTTGCTTGTATTTCCTCTAAGGGTCAATGTTGGAAATGTTCTATGTCTATTTCCGCTTTAATGGCATAGTTGTGCATGTTTTTGAAGCAACTGAAAAGAATTTAAATCTATCGAAGACACCACTGTTCTTAGAAATACGTTCTGAGATGCCATCATTTCCTTACAAGTGGTATCAGAGCCTACTTCTGGGATCTTCTTTGTTGCTCACATATGTACTTTTGTGTGCTGGATGTGTCTGCATGTAAGAGTTCCTGGTATATAAGGTTTGGGTATTCCTTCTGTGATGATTTCTTAGTGTGACAGGCTTGAGGAAATATGAAGGAATCGTCTGATGTTTTGATTCTTGTTTTGAGTGAAGTCTGGCAGTGATGATTTCTATTTTAATAGTGCTTGAAGGATGGTGAAAATGAAGAGACTGGAGCTGGTCATGATGCGGCCTGAGGCTCTTAGTTGACAGTATTTAATCCTGTTGCATGGGGTTTTCTTTGTGGTTGTGTTGCTACAGTAACTTTCATATTGGGTGTCTGTGTGAGAGGCTCTTTGATGATATGAAGAAGTTTGAGTTACTACTCAACAATGGAGTATTGTGCTTATGCTAGGTGTTTTGTTCTTGGTATTGGAAGGCATAATTTTCTGTTACCCTGATTGCATGTAGGCTATGGAGTTGATCATTGGATGGTCTGAGAGCTTCTGTAATAGCCTAATTCTCTTGGATGCATGTGCATGTTGGTGGTTGAGGGATTGGTCTACAAGTGGGCTCGAAGCTCTTGACCTGATGTTTCCTTAATTGGATATTTTGTACTTGCATGACTCAGATTCATGTTTATTGGATTGAGGGGTTTTATAGTTTTTTTGTAAAATCTATGGTTATGCATATTCATGATGATTCATTTTTCTGGTTTAACTGTTATGGAGTTCATGTTACAGACTTTTGGGTCTTCCAGATGTGAAGTGGGTATGGATGTGCATGGATGTTTTTCAAACACAGTGGTTTTGCAGGTTTTACATGATCAAAAGAAAAACTTGTGGTTTTGTGAAGCTGCAGTTAAGCTATTTCTAGACCCTGGCTTTTTAGGGTGTTGTTGGATGATATAGTTGCAGTTTTACATGCATGCTTTGTGCATGGTGTGAGGAGGTGAAATGCTTTCTCTACATGGGAGTGTTGGTATGTGATATGACACTCAGCATTTCTGTGGTAATGCTTTTATGGTTCCTTGACTATGGTGCTCAGGTTGTGGACATGTTTGGCGAGTCAGATTTGTAAGTAATCTGGTGCTTGAGTCATGTTGTCTACATTATTATCTATTTCTTGAGATCTCAGTTTTGTAGTTTCTAGTGCAATAGTGGGTTTGCATGTTTCAGTATATTTGGATCTACGAGTTATGCAATTTTTTAAGTGTGTACAGTCTATTGATTGTAGTGGGATAACTCGGAAGTGGACGGTCTATATCCACAAGATTGATTATGTGATTATGCAGACTTGTTAGCTGGCCTTGTCTATGGTCACTTGTGCATTGGTGTGACTATTTCAGGATGAGAGGATGGATGTTGTAGAGTATCTAAATAGTTGGTTATGGAGACATGTAGTATGTGTTGATAACTGAGAGGGGGGGTGAATCAGTTATCTAAATTATTTCTTCTTTTGAACTTTCTTATTACTCAAAGCATCATTGAATCAAACAAACAAACATTACGATGAAATGAGAAACACATGACACAGTATTTTTGACGTGGAAACCTGGTTAAGGGAAAAAACCATGGGGTGATTAACCCAAAGATTATTCTCTGTTAGAAGAATAAGGAATTACAAAATGGCACTTGCCAATTAGGGCTCACTGCCCGAGCACACTGCTCACAAAGAGGCACACTACCTACAAGGAGACACACTATCTACAAAAGAATGTTTATACAATACTTGAACTGATTGGAAGCATCTACATATGCTGGAGTTCAGTTCCGGTTAGGCTCAGTATACTGATCTGCTGCACTTCATCTTTCCTCTGCTCTTTATTCTGCTTTCCTTTCACATACCAGATCTTTCTTATTACTTCTGCTCTGCTCTGCACTTATTCACATACCACATAACTACATCTCTTCTCACAACAAAATCCATCCTCTATTTATATCTGCACTAGTGATTTCATTATCTTTCTAGTCGGCACCCGGAATAGTCTATCTTCTCACAAACTCTGTTCTGTTGGCTAAATCCTTGCATATCAAGTAATGCGGATCAAGAATATACTTGTAGATGTCATTAATCATGTCGGCCAAACATGATTCATGCCTTCCCAACCTTTACCATCAACAGTAGCACATCCAGAAAATAGTCTGATACTCTGTCAGTCAGTTCTTCCTCTGTTCTCATTGTCTTTCAGGAATCCGGTACTCAACTATTCATATCTTCTTCCTTGTCCATCACCAAAGGCTAAATCTGTGGAATATACTACTCAAAGTAGTCCTCTTGACTTCCCCAAATCCGCATTGCACCAAGACACTTCCTCTGAGAGATCCGGACCAATCTATCGGACCTTGCCACATGCTCTGTTCTTGTTCACCAGACCACAACAATCTTCATTCTGACTTCCGGTAGAGACACATCATGACTTGCGGATATGTGGGATGACCTTTGTTTCCATCAATGACAACAACCATGAATCCATATAGTGTCTCTTGTCAACAATCTCCCCCTTTGGCATTGATGGCAACACTTAGTGAAAAATGACTAAGTGTTTACACTATGCTCCCCCTTGGCTGATGCTCTATCTTTATATACAATTTTTGAAACTCCCCCTTAGTTGGATTCCTCATTTTTCACTGCTCCTCACTCCCCCTTTGACATCAATGGCAAAGGGTAGGGTCCACACACCAAAATTTTCAAAAATTTACTATACATAGCCGCATATTACATACTCACATAAACTGAAGAATGTCTGCAAAGGATGTCTTCAATTGGACCAGTTCTGTAGCCCAATTTTGCTTCATTCTGTCCAAAATTGAAATGTGACCACTTAATAAAAATGCAAAAGCTTCTACCCTTTTGAGATCTATTAGATCATTTGTTTGGGCGGTAGTCTGAGCATCACTGATGGCCTCATGCATAGTTTCTACCTTAGGGATTATAATCCTTCTAAGTTCTCCCATCCGGTTAGTTATATTCTTCCTTTCCTTCTCAAAGTTCTTTATTGCATTTGTGATTGCAATAGTTTGACATTCTTGATTGACTATGGAGGAAGAGAGAGGATCAAAACTTAGAGACAAACTTTGTAGTTTGTCTTGTTCCTCTTTTATTTTCTTATCAATTTCTACTATTGCCTTTGACCAGGAGATACAAAATTTGTAAATGTCACCGCCATCCTTAAGAGCATTTTCTAAGCTCTTTATTCCAATACTCATATTTCTCCTATCATTAGAGATTAATCCTAGTACTTCTAAAAATCTTTTATCCAAAAATTCCTTTCGGACCTTTTCTTCAGCTGATTTTTCTAGAGAATCAAAATGTGTATCAACACTGCTGACTAAGGTTTTGAGATTACCGGAAGAGAAGGCTATCGGATCTATCTGGACTGATGGCATAATCTTTTCAAGCACTTCGGAAGTAGCCTCTATCAACTCACAGTCTTCCATATGAGACTTTAGGAGTTTTTCATTTGCCTTAGCATTTGCAAATGAAGCTATCTTCATCGTCTATACCAGAGAGAGGGAGTCAAAGTTGAATGGAACTTTTAGAAGCGCCAGTTCATCAATCTCTATTGTTTCTTGGCTTAGAAATTTTTAAATAGTTTGTGTAGTGTCTCTTGCTGGAGATAGATGTTTCTTTTCTTCTACAGTTTTGTCCTTTGGAGTCTTTTCTCCTTCCACATTCTTACCACTTTCAGTTGTGGTTTTCTCTGTTGGAATCGTCTCTTTCTCTGCATCCTTGGTACTGTCAACCTCTTTTTATTTTACTGCTGCTTCTTTCTCCTGTAATTTCTCTTCTTCTTGGGATCCAGAGACTGCAAGGGAAGCTGGAGGAGAGATGTTAGTTTGTTCAAGGGCCACTTCTTCCGGAGTAGATGATTCCAAGTCCACAGTTGTTTCTGCACCTAAGTCCTCTACAAAAGGAAGATTAAACCTTTTGAAGGCCTTCTAGAGGATCTCTTCTATCTCTATGGCCACCTTGTCAGTCTCACCAAGCATGAGTTGACTCATTCTTGCTTTACTCCTGAACTCATCTTTGCAGTCTTTAGATATTATGTTCATTGTCTTGGGATCAATTTGAGGATATAGCTGAATAGCTATCTGCTCCCAGATCTCAAGATCTTTTGCCTGAGCATTATTCTTTCTTATTTCTAATTCCTTTTCTAGGCTTTTAGGAATTAAAGATATGATCTCAATGAAAGCCTTATTGTATATGTTCAGATACTTGATTGTGGCTTCCTGCAGAATCTTTTGGTCAACATCATTGTAGTCATCATAGAATTCAATCATTGGTTGAAGGTTTCCATCCACCGTGATTGACTTGATTACACTCTCTAGAGATAGGGTGGGCTTTTCAACAAATACCTCTACCATGTCTTCCTTGTCTTGGCCTGTGGAGGGTTTACCAGATCCTTTCTTCTTCTATTTCTTTATTTCTTTTACCCCCTCATCTGATTCTGTTTCCCCTTCATCTTTCTGACTTGTGTAAGCCCTTGTGGCTTTTATTTTAGATCTTTTCTCTCCTTTAGCATTTGATAAGCTATGTAAATTGCAGTTCTCGGTACTGAATTTTCCCTACTAGAGTGATAGATCTTGTAACCAATTATCATAGATGCAAATTTGACATCCGGTTCAGTAATGTCTTCAACTGTCATAGCTCTCTTGTCAAACTTAGATCCAGTTGCATCACTAACTGTCTGATTTTTGACAGACTTGAGAACAGGTAATCCACCGGATGAGTGCAGACTGGTTATAGCCCTAATTGCATCTTTGGTGATCTTGAAGGGCTTGTTCAACCATAGGAAGTTGTCATGCACTCTACTTAGTACATACTGGACCCATTCATCTTCTTCAAAATAGGGGAAATGGATGCACTGTGCAAAGTGTTTATCCCGGATGGCTTTGTACTGAGGTTTAATCTCAAAGGAGTCATCTATCAACTGTTTGTGATAGATATCCATCAATTTTGATTCTCCAAAGACTTCAAAATTCACATGAATGTAAACCCTAATGTCCTTCGTATGTAATACACCATGCGGAACACTAGAGAAGGCTCCTAGTGGATCTACCTCCAAAGATTTGTATGGATGTTTCTTGAATGTGGGGTGAGGTCTATCAGAGATCTTAACTATATTCAGAGTAGCCATATATTTTCTTTAAAGATTTGCAGTGAGATATTGAAAACAGAAAATACCTTATGCACCTTCGGTTACACAGAGTGGTTGGATTGATTTCTGTATGTAATGACTTCTGCAAGAGATCTTTGGTGAGTTTGATGAGTCTTGTTGCAGAGCTCCACTTTTCGCTTCTTCTTGAGTGCAGAATGAGCAAGTGATTTATGAGAAATTCCCTTATATTGCTCTGCAAACCCTGATATCTGATGGCAATAAATGCTCGACCTACATTATTCTAGTTTGCCTTATTCGAATAACTTGGAGTACCGGATCAGTCCTGATCTATGAACATCATGCGGATCTTCCAACTATGAACAAATCAAGATGACACATCATAAGGACATCCCAAACATTCTGTCCAATCCATAGAATGAGATAATGTACTTCCGGATCTCTCCGGACCTTTTTGTAATCCTCTGTCATTCCGGAGCATCTCCCAGAATAGGTCTTATTTGATCGATCACAACTTCTTCACATCTTCATGTGGACCTCTGAAATCTTATCTGGATCATCTCAAGACTTATATATTCAAACCCTTTACTCCGCATCTTGTGCCACATCCGGCACCACTTGATTGGCTGGGGGAACAGGATTTTCTTTGAGTCTCCCCCTGAGCCAAAGCTCACTTTTTAATTTCTGGAAGAAATATCAGCACCAGAGTCTGGTCTGGATCCAACCTCTACATTCTCTAAACTTTTCTTCACCCAAATCTTGTTCATCTGATTCCTAACTTCATCCGCATTCATCTTTTGTTTACCCTTGTCTTGATTCTGATTATACAAAGGACCTCTTTTGTCCTGATTCTTGCTTCTGCAAACTTTTGCATTATGATCGGACCTATTATAGATTTGGCAAATAACATTTCTTTGCATATTTGACTGATAACCTCTTGATCTGCATTGATTAGCCATATGACCTACTCTATTGCATGCAAAGCATCTACCATTGAATGATTTGTTTATTTGCATATTTCTGCATTCATGAGACTTGTGTCCATACCTTTTGCAGTTAAAGCACTATTCGGAGAAGGATGAATTAGTCTAATTCATTCTCTTCCTGCACTGATTAGCTTTGTGACCAAAGTGATTGCAGCTGTGGCAGTATCCATTGAAGGATGGATATCTTTGAGCATTGGGCTGTCTTACCGGAGGTCTTCTGGGCCTATTCCTTGGATTTTCTGATCCAAAATTCTTTTGACCGGATCCAGAGCTTTCTCCTTTCTCATATCCCAAACCATACTTGTCATCTGTCCTCTTTTGACTTCCAAGAAGTACTTCAAGTTGGGCAGAACTTATCTTGAATTTTTCTTTATATTCATTTGCTGTTTGAAGATCTCTTTTGAGAGAGAGAATTTGATCCTCAAGTTTTTCTTCATTATCTTTGGCATCTTCAAGATCAGATTCAAGATGTCTGATAATCCTGTCCATCTGGTGGCATTCTTCTGATTTCTCTTTAAGAGATTGTCTTAGATTGTCTTCAGCTTTTTTTTTCTTCAATCTCTTGAGTAAACTTTATAGTTCCTGATTCCATTTCATGTCTTAACATAATGACTTCTTTTGATAACTTTTCACATAACTTGGTTTTCTCAGTCAATTCTTCATTTGTATTGCTTTCTTCACTTTGTCTTGCCAATTGTTGGAGCAGCTCCTTTCTCTTTTTCATAGAGAGACTTAATTTGTCCTTTAGTTCTCTCATGAATTCATCAGCCTGTTTGAGTCTTTCCTTTAATTCATTGACTTCAGAGTTTGACTGTTCAAGATCCTCAAGGGCAGTCTTAAGTTGCTCCCTTAAACCATATGCATCCATTTTAACTCCCAGATCTTCCTCAAGCTGTTAGGCTCTATTAGGAGGAACTTAGCTCTGATACCAATTGTTGATAACTGAGAGGGGGGTGAATCAGTTATCTAAATTATTTCTTCTTTTGAACTTTCTTATTAATCAAAGCATCATTGAATCAAACAAACAAACATTACCATGAAATGAGAAACACATGACACAGTATTTTTGACATGGAAACCCGGTTAAGGGAAAAAACCATGGGGTGATTAACCCAAAGATTATTCTCTGTTAGAAGAATAAGGAATTACAAAATGGCACTTGCCAATTAGGGCTCACTGCCCGAGCACACTGCTCACAAAGAGGCACACTGCCTACAAGGAGACACACTATCTACAAAAGAATGTTTATACAATACTTGAACTGATTGGAAGCATCTACATATGCTAGAGTTCAGTTCTGGTTAGGCTCAGTATACTGATCTGCTGCACTTCATCTTTCCTCTGCTCTTTATTCTGCTTTCCTTTCACATATCAGATCTTTCTTATTACTTCTACTCTGCTCTGCACTTATTCACATACCACATAACTACATCTCTTCTCACAACAAAATCCATCCTCTATTTATGTCAGCACTAGTGATTTCATTATCTTTCTAGTCGGCACCCGAAATAGTCTATCTTCTCACAAACTCTGATCTGTCAGCTGAATCCTTGCATATCAAGTACTGCGGATCAAGCATATACTTGTAGATGTCATTAATCATGTCGGCCAAACATGATTCATGCCTTCCCAATGTTTACCATCAATAGTAGCACATCCAGAAAATAGTTTGATACTCTGTCAGTCAGTTCTTCCTCTGTTCTCACTGTCTTTCAGGAATCCGGTACTCAACTATTCATATCTTCTTCCTTGTCCATCACCGGAGGCTAAATCCTTGGAATATACTACTCAAGGTAGTCCTCTTGACTTCCCCAAATCTACACTGCACCAAGACACTTCCTCTGAGAGATCCGGACCAATCTGTCGGACCTTGCCACATGCTCTGTTCTTGTTCACCGGACCACAACAATCTTCATTTTGACTTCCGGTAGAGACACATCATGACTTGCGGATATGTGGGATGACCTTTGTTGCCATCAATGACAACAACCATGAATCCATATAGTGCCTTTTGCCAACAGTATGTGTATCATGATGTCATGTATAGCTTGAATACACAGGTTTGTGTAAGCTATTGACAGTGATAGTTTATATTTCCTTGGTTTGGAAATCTTGGTGTCAATTGGTTTTATGATCTTGGTGTCACTTGGTTTTATTGTCACATGGACATGTTAATGTGTGGACTTGGAAGATTTTTAGATTAGGAGATGTTTGGTCAGGATGCTTGGAAAGCTCTGTTGTTGCAGTTCAGTGGGAGCTTTAGCATTGACTGTGTGTTCATCACTTAGTGGTGAATGATCTTCTTTAATGTTGCATATGTTACTAGGAGGAGCTCTTTGATCCTGTTGCTGCAGAAGGGTTCTTTCACATTTACAGGGGCACTATTTGAGGATGAGTAACATCTTGGAGTCATGGAGGATTCATGAAATCCTTGGCTGAGGTGTTGGTGGTACTTGATAGGTGATGTTGGTTTAGAGTTTGATTAGTTTCATGTCATGATATACTCTTGTTTAAGCATTTGAGTTTTGGCATGATATGTTGCTCTTGAGACTTTGGTTAAGTTCACCTGAAGCATGGAATCTCCTAAGGGAGATGGTAAGATCATGATGTCATGATAAGTTCCTAATTCAGATGATTGGAACTATGACAGTGGTCTGGTAACTTCTCTATGTTTGGGTACATTTATCATTTTCTTGATTACTTCATAGTGTTGTAGTGATGCAGTTGGAGTTCAGTATGAGGTGATTGTTCATAGGTACTCATGGATACATGGAGAATAAGGTGAGACTGTATATGTTGTGCTTGATTAGAGTTTGCAGCAGGAAGTCCGAGGAGTCTTCACCTTGGTTGGACGTGAGTTCAACAGAGACCTATGAGGAGATTGCTCTTGGAGGAGTCATGATGGCTTGTATATCTTGGAGGAGCATTCTTATCCCCACTCATAGTTTACTCGACAGTTTATTACTTGAGAGGTATTGCCCATTGTTTCTCTCAGGTGTTTTGTACTTTCTTTCATAGACATGGATCTTGAACTGCTCATAGATGGTTTTGGAGGATTCATTGTGAGAGATGGATAGCATGTTTAGTTCCTTTTGCATTTGAGTTTAAAGATATCATTCATTGGTGAGAATAGTTAGGAGATGGTTTTATGGGTTGATTTCCTAAAATGGGAAATGGATTAGTTTGATCTTCTTTAGCTTGAGAGGCTTACATCCATGTTAAATTATTTGATCTCCTAAGATTGAATGTTTGTTTGGGTGTTGTTATATTGTTCTCTTTGGGGTGTTTTGAAGGAGATCATACTTGACAGAGTTGGCATTCAGAGGTGTATGTAGAAGGATTGTCTACAGGTATATGATGTGTAGAGTTACTCTCTATGGTCCTGGTTATCTTACTGGATGGTTTGTTTCACACTACATTAGTTTGAGGTTTGATTGGAGCTAAAGTGATCACTAGTTTGTGGTCATGTGCTTTCACTTATGTTGTTGGGTGATAGCATGAAGGTTCTATTCTGTTATCTCTTTTGTTGTTGGATGTGAAGAACTTAAGAGGTTTCTGGACTGGTGGTGAGATGTACTGGTTATTGATTTACAGATTTTGCATATCATGGTGGATGTTCCTATAATACTACATGATGTTTACACTTTCTAAGTGATGCTATTGGTAGACTTGTATGCCATGATCTCTTTCAGATTTACATTACCCATGTAGTGGGAGTTCTTGGATGTGTTTGGTCCTCTTTGACTGGTTGACACATAGAACTTATTTTTGTAGTTGTTGGGTGTATATGTAGATGGTATGAGTCTACTGAAATGAATAACTTCAATGTATGAGTGATTGGATGTTTTAGCACTGGCTATGTGTGCTATTTTCAGTCACGTGGGTTTTGTTCAGTTGGATGGGTGCAGTCAGTTTTCTATTTGTTGATCTAGCTGATGTTCTATCTTGTTTCTGGAGGATGGTTTCATGGCTGTGTTCTAGAAGTTTTGAAGTTGGAGCTTCTGTGTAGCTTGTGAGCATAGTGGAGTGGAGGCAGTATTAACTTTGGTTCTGAGTGTTGATGGTTCCCTGTAGTTCCTTCGTCAAGTGGGAGAATGTTGAGTACTTGTGACTCAGATTACAGGCATTAGCGAGAGCTATGCTTAGTCTTAGTGAGCAAATTGTTTACGGTTATCCTTTGTTATTAGCCTGATAGAATACTATCGATGTACCCATGTTGGGCTTTACCGATGACATATGTTTCACCGATGGTAGTGGCCATTGGCCAGACTCCTTGTATCGGTGGGAGTAAGAAGTCTTTGGCTGATCTGCTAGGTTACACCGATGGAGGGCTAGCTATCTGCATGAGGATTACTATCAGCGTTCTATGGATATCTTCCTCCAATGCATTGAGGTCTTATCGATGAAGGATGTTGGCGTCGGTCTGAGAAGCATTGTCAGCCTGAGTTTTGGAAGCCGCTCCAAAGTCAAGTGTTACTCTGATGGAGGTTGGCGAAGCATTGGGCATCAGCGTAAGAATCACTATCGTCCCAGCCTTGAAATGTCAATTTGATGGCATTGGTCATGCCGACGAAGGATGAAGGATCAGGTATCAGCGGGACAAGGAACCGTTGGAATGAATGGTGAACTGGTCTCCGATGAGCTTGGTCTGTCCGATGGTGTATGACATCGGCAAGAGGAACATTGTCGGCAAAGAAGGATGAAGTTACACCGAAGGTCAAGGTCTTTCCGATGGTCGGTGAATGGTGTATTGCTTAGTCTTGTCAGCAAAAGTGCTGACGGTTATCTTACTTGTGGTCATGTATATTAACTGGAGAAGCGACCGATGATAGATGCATGTGGGACTAATGAGTTCTCACAGATATGCGAATAGTCAGGCGGCAGTTTTGATGGTTAAACTAAACGGTAACTGAATCATTTGGTGGTTTGGTCAGTTGCTTGAGAATTTGATTAGATTTCCAAAAGCAATTTTGGAAGTCGATATAGAGTTACAGAGAGTTCAATCTGGTGAGCTCTGTTTTTCTACTTCGGTGAAGTCCTATGCTGTATGTTGTACGCTGCATGAGAATAGCATGTGAAGGGACTAAGGAGAGATGAAAAAGAACAAAGTTCAGGTGAAAGGGTTCTGACCGAGAAGGTGAAGTTCTGTACTATATGCTATTTGTGGCACGATAACAGTATGAAGAACCAACCGAGTGCTAGAGAATTTTGTGTAGGGTTATACTGTCAGCTATTCTTCAGAAGGAACAAGATGTTAATCTCTTGTAAAGGCTATGAGCCTGTAAATGTATTATAACTATTTGGTTGCTGAATAATACAATGGTTCAGTGATTTGGAGTGTGGGGTTTTTTTCCCCACGTAAATCTATGTTCTTGCTCTATCTTTCATGTTTAGTATTTCTACTTTTGAAACTGGTTAATGTTGCTTGTATTTCCTCTAAGGGTCAATGTTGGAAATGTTCAATGTCTGTTTCTATTTTAATGGCATAGTTGTGCGTGTTTTTGAAGCAACTAAAAAGAATTTAAATTTGTCGAAGACACCACTGCTCTTAGAAGTACGTTCTGAGATGCCATCATTTCCTTATAGAAAACCTGGTTAAGGGAAAAACCACGGGGTGACTAACCCAAGATTGTATTCTCTGTTAAAAGAATAAGATGAATAAAATGGCACTTGCCAGTTAGGGCTCACTACCCAAGCACACTGCTCACAAAAGGCCCACTGCCTATAGGAGACACACTATTTATAGAAGAATATAAGTATTACATACTTGAACTGGAGATTAGCATCTTCGCTATGCTTGAGTTAGTTCCATTTAATCTCAATTCTGCTCTGCTTTTCGCTCCTCTTCACTACTACCTTCTCATCATGACCACAAGGATACTTTTGAATGACTTCACAACTCTTATTTATACATGACATTGACTTTGGAATAATCATCAAAGTCAGCACAATATACACATATTTTATTACAAAGAAATTACAAAAATACAACTTGACTTATTACAAAAACTTTATGTGCATTACTACACTGTCAGCCACACATAGCTGGGACTTCAATCTTCTTCGAGGAACATGCCATGCTTCGCAAAACATCTTCAATATCATCTGCAACATGTGCAAATCATCCAGTCAGCCAAGACTAGGAAGAACACCATTAACCAAAGGTAAATCTTCAATTACGAGCTCAATCTTCAATGCGGACTGCCAACATGAACGAGACACAATCTAGAGACCCCCACAAGCTTACTTGAATCACCAAGAACATCCGTACCACTTCTGCTTACTGTAATCATTCGCATCTTCATCCAAAACCTCAAGAACACAGTCGGTCATCACTGTCATATTAGAAGGATTGCTTGTGGACCTCCAAACCATGAACCAATTGAGTTGTCAATTCACATTAGCCTCCCAAACATGCCACTAGATCCGCAGAACATGATATTGTATTTCCAGATCTCACCGGACCTATTTGTGTCACTCTATCACCTTTGAACAGTTGCCAAAACTGGTTTTACTCTCATGGCCATAACTCCTCCACATTTTCATGCAGACCTCTCAAATCTTGACTGGATCATCTTCAAACACATATCTACAAACCCTTTGATGTGCATTCTCTAATCTTCATCTAGCTGGGATCTTCACTTCATAGAGCTTCATTGTCTTCACTGATCTTCTTTGTTTCTGATAAGAATAATTTTCTTAATATCCTTAGCATACAACTCATCCAATCCTTGACATCAATGCAATAGGAGTATGTTGACATCAATGACAACACCAGTTAGGCC
This sequence comes from Cunninghamia lanceolata, assembly GCA_027924645.1. Taxonomy (NCBI): domain Eukaryota; kingdom Viridiplantae; phylum Streptophyta; class Pinopsida; order Cupressales; family Cupressaceae; genus Cunninghamia; species Cunninghamia lanceolata. The sequence continues at coordinate 15,375,738 of BSBN01001121.1, read as the reverse complement.
CATACTTGTAACATTGATCTCAGGGGAGGTCAGCCATGAACCAAAGATCATTGAATGATGTGCAATTAGGCTCCACAATTTGAGGAATGCTCTGCAAGTCTTCTCTTTTAGCTGATTGTCCAAGACTGTTAGGATGCTCTTTAATGAGAAAATAGTCAATCTTCTAATAGTGATAACTTTCCGGTAACTAATCCAAATGCTCTGAATTCTAGATATGATGTAGATGAATGAATCTAGTTGCTATGTCCAGCTTTGCAAGATATGAAATGCAACTGCGGTAGAATGCAAACCAAAATATAAAAACTGCTACTGACTGAACTGCCTGAACTGAACTAGAAAAGAAACAAACTGAAATGCAAACAAGTTGAAATGCAAATGTTTTTGGTTGATGCAAGATTGCTCTTGAACCAAGGATGCTCCTGCATCAGACATCTAGGGTTATTGAAAAAGTGAGTCCCTCACTTTGCTGGGGCTAGAGAAAAACCAAGATGGTCCACCTCAGCCTAGGAAATCCATGATGAATCTTCTTCCGGTTTGCCTTTCCACTTCACAAGGTATTCTTTGTATTGTCTTCCTTTGGTGCTATGTCTAACTCTACTATCTAAAATGTCTCCAATCTGCTCTGGTGCTTGTCATGGTAACTACTTCCTCCAATCTTCCTCAATGTTGTCACTGAACTCTGCTTCATGATACTTATATAGGTCTACAATATTGAAAATAGGTGATATGCCCAATGTCTTCGGTAACTCCACTTCATATGCATTTCCTGAGTCAAATTTTCTGAGTATCCTACAAGGTCCAAACTTCTTCATCTTTAACTTGCTATATGTCCCAATTGGAAATTTTTCTTTTCTCAAGTATACCATCACTTCATCTCCTATTGCAAATTCCTTATGTCTTCTCTTCCCATCTGCTTGCTCCTTGTATTTTCTATTCATATCTTCCAAATGCTTTTTAACCTGATTATGCACTGTCTCCATATGTTCTGCAAATTCTTCTACTTCTGCACTTCTCTTTTCTTCCGTACCCATGTCTCTCAATTCTGTCACTCCTCTAGGATTCACTACAGTAACAATCTCAAAAGGTGTGCTTCTAGTACTCCTATTCACCGAATTATTGTATGCAAACTCTGTTTGTGAAAGAATCAAATCCCAACTTCCTGCTTTCTATCCAACCAAACATCTCAACAAGTTTCCTAAACTCCTATTTACTACCTTTGTCTATCCACCAATCTGTGGATGAAAAGTTGAACTGAACTTCAAATCTGTCTTCATCTTCTTCCAAAGTGTCTTCCAAAAGTATCCAAGAAATCTAGTATCTCTGTCTAAAATTATGCTCTTAGGTAATCCATGCAATCTCACAATCTCCTTGAAAAATAGGTCAGATACACGCACTGAATCAGTTGTCTTCTTACAAGTTATGAAATGAGCCATCTTTGAAAATATGTCTACCACTACAAATATAGAATCATGTCCTCTCAGTGTCTTAGGCAATCCCATTACAAAATGCATGCTTATGTCATCCCGAGGTCTCTTTGGTATTGTCAAAGGTTTATACAATCCAATATTCTGACTACTCCCTTTTGCAACTAGTTGACAAACTCTACAACTCTATACAAATTTTCTAACATCCTTATGTATCTGAGGCCAAAAGTAATTTTCACTTACCAATGCTACTATCTTGTCAATGCCAAAATGTCCTGCCAATCCACCACTATGCTTCTCCTTGATCAAACTATCTCTCATTGAACTTTTAGGTATGCACAACTAATTTCCTCTGAACAACATATCTTCCTGAATGAAATAGTCCAACCACTTACTCCTATCTGTCACAACAGGTTCCTTAAAAGCTTTCCAAGGTTCTGTAAAATCAGTGTCTCCCTCATACATGTTCTTCAATTCATTAAATCCCAATACTTCAACTCTCATCTCTATCAACAAGTTTCTTCTCCTACTCAATGCATCAGCAACTTTGTTTGATTTTCCACTCCTATGCTTCAACACAAAAGTATAACTCTGCATGAACTCAACCCATCTCATGTCTCTGATTCAACTTTCCTTGACTGTTCAAATAGTGCAAAGCTTGATGATTTGTATACAACATAAACTCCTTAGGCAACAAATAATATCTCCACCTCTTCAGGGCTTGAATTATGGCATATAACTCTTGATAATAAACTGAATATCTTCTCCTTGCATCATTTAACTTTTCACTGAAATATGCTACAGGTCTACCTTCTTGACTTAATACTGCTCCAATTGCATTTCCACTCACATCACAATCTACTTGAAATACCTTATGGAAATCTAGTAATACTAAAACAGGTTGTTCTGTCACCTTCTGCTTCAACAACTCAATTTTATCTACTCCTAATGTCCACTTAAAGTCTTTTCTATCACCTCTCATTGTCTCTGTCATAGGGTTACTGTTAGAAATTAATCTTTACTTAGTGAAGATTATATTATATTTTTGTATTTTATTAATTTGGTGTTTTATCCCCACATGTCAAATAACACCTCTTTTATTCCTTCTGCAAGAATAAAATATATATTCTTATTCATTGTAAAGGCTTTTATGCCATTCATGTAACATGTTGTAATCATCCTTTGATGGATTTATTGTAAATCTTTTCAAGTAAAGCTTAAGGGGGGATGTTAAAAATGATAATCTTTACTTGGTTAAGGATACCTAAATCCTTACTTTAGTAAAGATCATTAAATTATTTCTTTGTATTAAATACTTGTATTATTAAATACAAAGTATTTTTATTTTAGGTGAGTATCCTCACACGTGTGAAGATAACTCACGTCAATATTCCTCTTGAAGGAATATTTGATTTATTTAGTTACCTCCTTAAGAAATTGACAAATTGTACTTATTCACATGAAAGGTGGCATATGGGAGTTGCATGCAACTCCCCCTCTCACCTCTATTTATAGAGGTGCTCTCTCCTTACTCATCATTCCTCTCTATTTTTTCTCTTCTCGTTCATTTCTTGAGGAGCTCCTCCCTCTCTTTGTAATATTTTTTATTTCATGGCTTCATGCCATCTTTCATAATTTATGGGGGTTTTTTCTTTGCTTTTTCCCCCTTCAAAATCTCTTGTCTCTAGTGTTCTTCTTTTGATGTGAGCTATTATTTATTTATTTATCTCTCACAGTCTTGATTAGTTGTTCCTAGTCATTATTTTTCTAACATGGTATTAGAGCTTTACTATTAATCTCTTTGTGTGAGTGAATTTTGTTGCTGGTTCTTTTATGTGAGTGGATACACCTTGGAGACCTTTTGCAGGAACCTGAGGAAAGAGAAAGAAACTCTCCAAAAAAATATAAAGTTGTTTTTTTTTTCAAATCTAATCCAGGGTTCAAAAGAAAAATATCTAAGTTCAAATATATTTTTTTTTTTTCAGAATTTTTTTGCATGCTAATCAAAATCTAGTTTTTAAAAAAAAAAAACATATTTTTTTCCTCTCTGTTTGGAAATTTTTTTTGTATGCTTCTATAGTATTTCTAAGTTTTTTTTACATGTTATACAATCTTTTTAAAAAAAAATTCTATATTTTTTTTCAGATTATAAATCAAATTTTAAAAAATTACAAAATTTCAAAAAAATTTCTATAGTTTTTTACAATCTATATATTAAAATTTTCAAAAAAAAGAAATAATAAACATTTCTTATTTTAAAAATTAAAAAAAAAAATTACAAAAATTTAAGGGCTTCATAGGCCCTAAGGGCCTCGGCCCTTGCTTTATACTGCATTTTTTTTAAATTTTCAAAAAAAAAATAATAATCAAAATTTAATTTTTTGATACTTAAATTTTTTTTTGGAGGCCTTTCTGCCTTGGCCCATTCTCTTAGGGCCTGCAGAGAATACAAAATAGTTTAAAAGAAAGAGTTATAAAAAAAAAAAGAATTTTAAGGCCTAGGGCTTGCGGGGAAGAAACCCCCGCCCACACAGAGAAGGCGCTGATGGTGATCGCGTTTATCCCTGCACGCTGCAAACTCGGCTCGCCCTTTATCCCTGCACAACAAACAAAATAAGGTTAAAACCCCCGATCCATTCATTTATATGAAGGGAGTTTCTTTTTTAAGTTTTAATATAAGTTTCTTTTCCCGTAGCCTAATCTCTTTTATACTAGTTTTTTATGCCTAATCTCTTTTATACCAGTTTTTTATTATGCTTTTGATATAACTTTTAATAAAGTTTTTATTAATTGCTTTTTAATAGGGTTTTTAAATATTATATGGTTTTTTAAAAGAAATTTAGGAATTATTAATTAAAAAAATAGTGCCTTTTCATTAGTGTTTTTTTTATAAAAATTAGGTAATTTTTTTGCCTTTTCTTTTCATAATTAGATTTTTTTTTTCAAAAACATTTGTATATAATTAGATTTTTTTCAAAAACAATTTCACCTTTTTGAAAAAAAAAATCTAATTATGAAAAGAAAAGGCAAAAAAATTACCTAATTTTTATTAAAAAAACACTAATAGATTTTTTTCAAAAACAATTTCACCTTTTTAATGACATTTTTTTTAATGGAGACATTTATTTTAACAAAAAAAATCTACCTTTTGTCTATGTAATTAGACATTTCTTAATAATTTTTTTTTTTGCTTTTTATTATGGAAATTAAGCATTTCTTATAAAAATTGTCTTTTCTTTCTGAAATTAGGCAATTTATTCTTTCCAAAAAATTGCTTTTTTTAAAATAATCACATATGCACTTTGTTATTGGACTTGATCAACCCAATAATATTGTACATGTAAAGTGATATCTTTAATATGTTCTATTCTTATTTACTTATAAAAATTTAAGGGGATATTCATGTAGTCCAGAATGCATGAATATCGTCTTGTACTATTTTTTAAATTTTATTTAGGTGGCTTCATTTGTGCCCCTTGATGTCTCCAAGCTCATTCTATCATAGTTTGTGGTAATCTATCATTCTGCTTTTCTCTACCTAAGTCTTGATCTCATACAATATTTAAAACAAGTCTAGAGTTTCATTCTCAACTACAATTATGTTATTTCGATAAAGGGAATCTAATATTTTATTGTGCCTCATTTATTTGTTATAATTTTTGAGAAATTAAAAGCTCATTAGAGCACTAAAGTCTTTAAATATTTTATGTGCAAGACACATTTGTAGTAATGTTGCATAGGGAGCCCAATTAAGTCTCATTTGAGTTTTTTTTGGGCCCCATGGAAAATATTTCCATCCACTTTGATGGTATGCACTTACATTTTTGTGGATCAAGTTCTTAAAATTTGATAAAGACAATATGGTTGTTATACCATTTTATAGGACTACTTTCAAAGTCCTTTGATATTAAAATTCCAATGAAGGCACTATGGGTTTTATAACCATCTTTAGGACTACTTTTTTTTTAAGTCCGTAATATTGAATCTTCAAATGATGGCATTATGATCTTAGGACTAATTTTTAAAGTCCATTATTATTAAACTTGATATAAGTTCCCTTTACAATTCAACAAATGATGTAGTGAGAATCAACCTAGAACTTTTATTGTTATGCCTATATATTGGCATTTTATAATTTGGGCTATAAGCCATGATTTGTACTACAATTTTTACTAGCACTCTTACTCAAGACTTAAGGTTATTTTATCTATATTGAATTAGCTATGTTAACTTTTGCCTTATTGGCTTTATGACTTAAATTTGGATTCATTTGATCCACAATTTTATTATCCACTATGCAATTTGTATCTCTTTCTATGAATATACTAATTCAAGATGATCCCAATAATGGGAAATCCATTTGTGGTTATAGTTTCTTTGATGAAACAAGTTCAATATCTTGGCAGCACAAGAACCATCAATCCACTTCTCTTGGCTCTAAAGGAGCTCACTATTCAGATTGTTCAAAGGCATCTATACAAGAACTTTGGTTCACTCAATTCCTTGAATACTTGAAGACTTGGCTTTACATCAAGCTGCATCTAAACTTCTCTTCAAGCTTCTTTCTTAAAATATATATTCTTATTCATTGTAAAGGCTTTATGCCATTCATGTAACATGTTGTAAGTATCCTTTGATGGATTTATTGTAAATCTCCCCAAGTAAAGCTTAAGGGGGGGTGTTAGAAATTAATCTTTACTTAGTGAAGATTATATTATATTTTTGTATTTTATTAATTTGGTGTTTTATCCCCACATGTCAGATAACACCTCTTTATTCTTTCTGTAGGAATAATCTATATTTTGGTAGATTCCTCCTTAAGAGAAAACATGTGGCACACACATTATGCAAGATGACATATGGGAGTTACTGATAACTCTATTACTCACCTCTATTTAAGAGGTGTCTCTTCCTCTCTTTGATGTATTCATATCACGGATATCTACTTCCTCACTCTTCTTTTCCTCTCATTTCACTCATTGAGAAGCTTCTCACTCTCTATGTAATCTTTTTCAGGCTTCATGCCTTTTGCATAACACAAGTGGTTTTTCTTTTTTTTTCCCTCTTCACAATCTTGGTCTTGGTCTCCTTGGTACAATCTCCAATCTGGTATTTCTCTTGTGTTTTGTATTATTTACTTTGCATGTTTGATTAGTGCTATTTGATCCTACAATTTCCCTTTACAGTTACATACTGAACTAAAATTTTTTATGAACTTATGGTAGAAACTAGCCAATCCATGAAATGATCTGACTTCTACAATGCTCTCCAGTGTAGGCCATTCAACAATTGCTCTTACTTTCTTAGGGTCCATCTTCAATCCTTCCGCAAAAATCACAAATCCCAAATATACCAATTCTTCCTTCATGACACTACATTTCTTGATGTTTATCAGCAATTTCTCCTCTCTCAACCTCTACAAAACTTGTCTAATATGCCACAGATGTTCTTCTTTTGTTTTACTGAAAATTAGAATATCATCCAAGTATACAATCACAAACTTACCCAACAATTTCTTCAAGATTTCATTCATCAATCTCATGAAAGTACTCAGTGCATTTGTCAATCCAAAAGGCATCACTAACCACTCATAAAATCCTTCATTTGTCTTAAAAGTAGTCTTCCATTCATCTCCTTCTCTGATTTTGATATGATGGTATCCACTTTTCAAATCTATCTTTGTGAAATATTCTGCTCCACTCAAACAATCCATGATATCATCCATCCTAGGTAAAGGGAATCTATACTTAATCGTGATTTTGTTTATTGCTCTAGAGTTTGTACACATTCTCCATTCTCCATCTTTCTTAGGTGCTAACACTGTAGGTACTGCACAAGGACTCAAACTTTCTCTGATCAAACCTTTTCTCAACAACTCTTTTATCTTTCTATTCAATTCCTCATTCTCTATCGGTGTCATTTTATGTGTTACTTTGTTAGGCAAACTAGCTCCAGGTATAAGATCCATGTGATGACTGATACTCCTGATAGGTGGAAATCCTTCAGGTACATTATCTGATATGATGTCTTCATACTCTGTCAGCAACTTTTTTAGCTCTTTCAATTGTGATTCTTCAGTCTCCTTCTTCAATGTTTCAGGCTTCTTAGGAATCAAGGCATAACACATATTCTGATGTCTCAAACCATCTAGAAATTTTCTTCCATCTACCAAATAGATTCTAGCATTCCCACATACTTCACTCTTAGGATCATCCTCCAAAGGAATCAAAGTAATTCTCTTTTTGTTTGATGTTATAGTGTATGTATGTAGGAGTATAATTAACACTGAGAGGGGGGGTGAATTAGTGTTAATATAATAATTCAATTTTCTCACATTTTACAAATTATCAATGAACTTTATTATAAACTGAGATCAAATATTAACTTCAGAATCATCAAATTGTTAAACACCAATTATTAATGCAGAGAAACAACACAAGAAGTTTAACTCAAAGATATACCTAGTGGAAAACCCTCCAGGGGTAGAAAAACCACTCAAACTGCCTCACTGGCTTAAATGAAAAACTTCAAGTTTACAAATGTCTCACTGACATATACAGAGGTCTCACTGACCATAAGCCTCACTAGCATAGGAAGGCCTCACTGACCACAAGCCTCACTAGCATAGGAAGGTCTCACTAACCACAAGCCTCACTCGCATAGGAAGGTCTCACTAACCACAAGCCTCACTGGCAAAAAGGTCTCACTAACCACAAGCCTCATTGGCATAGGAAGGTCTCACTAACCACAAGCCTCACTGGCAGAAAGGTCTCACTAACCACAAGCCTCACTAGCATAGGAAGGTCTCACTGACCACAAGCCTCACTAAAATAACATGTCTCACTGACTTAATATTGCCTCACTAGCTTATAGATTGTTACAAAAAGTCTCACTGACTTTTGAAAATTTCACCAATATCAAGAGAGCAAGTACAACAATTAGGGGATTTCCCTGTTTCAATCAAGCACATATACTTTATATCTCTTCTTTCACTTTCAAAAAATTCTTTACCAAAAATTTAATCTTCAAGCTTTGTAAAAGGATAAAATGATGTTCTCTTTTGATGTCAATCAAATCACCAAATCATCTTTTGATGACTGCACAATCTTCAATAATTTCTTCAATGTACTCTTAGTCACAATTTCAATGTTTGTAAAATTATCTCTGCAAAAGAAACACATCACAAATGTAGGAATACACTCAACACTGAGAGGGGGGGTGAATCAGTGTTGTTAACAATTTTAACACTTTTTACTCCTTTTCTTAATTTAAATTCACAATTGTAGAATTCTTCAGATAGAACAAAGAAAATATGCAGAGTATCAAAACAAAACTTGACACAAGAAATTTCCCGAGTGGAAAACCCTCCTAGGGTATAAAAACCACTCAACTGCCTCACTGGCTTAACACAAATTTCTGATTACAATTGTCTCACTGACATTACAATTCTGCCTCACTGGCATATTGTACTTCTCTGCATGTCTCACTGACATTACAACATCTAAAATCAATGAACAGTACAACTCAGGGGGTTTCCCTGTTTCAATAAGATCAATACCTTATTTCTCCTTTTCAAAACAAACAAATGTATATTTTCTGTAATCAACCTTCAACAGTTATCATCATATTAGACATCATCTTCACAACAATCAATCAAATTTGATCTTTAAGATATTTCATACCTCTATCTCTGCAAATCAATCTCAAAACAACTCAATTTATACTTTTCAATTTCATAAACTCTTTCACTGCAATATTGAAAAATTTTAACCTTCTCCAAAATTATTTTTCAAAGCTTTATCCTTCTCTGAGGAAATATTGTTCTACTCTGATTAAAAAATCTCCATCCTTGATTGCACAATCACACCTCCAAAACTGAACAAATCTCTCTTTCAAAAATGTCTCTTCATGTCAAAACATATCTGCAATTAAAAAAAATATCTTGCAACTAATAATCCCATTCTTCCTCTCTGAAAAAACTTTCTCACTCTACCATTAGATCTTATCACACCTCCTTGAAACATATCTGCACACACAAAAAAATTATAAAAATTCATCTTCCCATTCTCTCTTGTAATCGGTTCAGCTTCGTATCTTTATTTTCTTCTTTAAAAATCCATTCTTTTTCAAACCAAAACAAAAAACAAAAAACAACTCTTCGAAGATCTGCCTTTTCATATTCTGCATCTTTAGAAACATTCCCAATTGCACTCTTTCCTTTACATAACTTTCTATCTTCAAAATCACTTGAACTTCGGTGAAGGATGTAATAAAAGGCAAGTTTTAGTTCTAAAGGAAACAATTCAACCATCAATTTTATGCCAGATAACTGACCGTTGGAGGCAACTTGTAGTTTAAACCTTATCCATTCGATTTGTGCGGCTTGCCACATGCTGTTTAAACAAGGAACGTTGATCAGCCTTTTCCCGCAGAGCACACAAAACAGTAACCGGTTACCGGGTACCCTAGGCAACGGGGCCGGTAAGACTGACGAGTCTTCACCCCTTAAGTTGTCACTTAAGTGACAATCACCACTCCAGCCAGTCAACAATCAATTATAAGAAAAGTGCACTGATGGCTATAATAGGTTTTTGAGGAAGTTTTATTTAGGTCTTGTGAAACAATGAAGAGCATTATACACTACTATATGTGTCACTTGTCACTATAAACCACTTGTAAGAGTTTTACAACCTGAAAACTGAGATGATACCAAACCTCCAAACCACTGTGAATACTGAGATGATACCAAACCACTGTGATTACAACAAGTCACAATCAAAAGTGTGTCATAATTGCATGAAGACCACTCATAATGCCAACCTTAGCCACTTTCACTGAAAGCATGACTTAAACTGTCCTATGAAGAATCCTTCTGAAATATCATGTGATCAACACATCTAATCCAATAAGATGAATTCTCTGTAACCAATTTGAATTCATTAAAAGGCAACTTCACAACACTGATTGCATAACCAAACATGATATGTACCTGTCAACTGCATCTTGTGAAAACAACATCCTGATACATGATCAACTGTGATCAACTATGAAATGCAACATCCTGATATTTTGACATCAATGAAAAGACAATATGCTCAACTGTGAAATGCTACAAAACTCCCCCTTTGTCTTTGACATTGATGGCAAAACCATAACTCATTTCTCTCCCTTTTTGACATAAAAATGTCAAAGGCAAAAAAAATGTCCTATTCTTGTAAATGCAAACCTCTGAATAAACATAAAAACTTGTAAGAACCAACACTCTACATCATACTGATCAAATGCACAATATTGTAACACTATCAACCAAAAAAAATGTATAAAAACTATATACAGACTATGTACAAGTGAGATTCAGGACATCAAAATGATCTAGAAGACAACTCCCCCTGAATCTAATATCTCTGTAACTTACTAAAGAGAGACAAGAGACAGAACTCCTAATCTCTGTCTCAGAGTTTCAAATGTCTCCTTTGGCAAAGGCTTTGTGAAGATATTAGCTAATTGATCACTAGTATGCACATATTCCAAAGCAACTTCATTTTCAATCACCTTTTCCCTTAGAAAATGATATCTGATAGCAATGTGCTTAGTTCTTGAGTGCATTATAGGATTCTTTGACATAATGATAGAACTTGTGTTATCACAAAGGATAGACACAGGCTTTTTAACCTCAACCTTAATATCAAGAAGTGATTGCACCATCCAAAGTACCTGTGTACAACATGATGAAGCAGCAATGTACTCAGCTTCAGCTGTAGATAGAGGAACACAATCTTGTTTCTTACTATGCCATGCAACCAATCTGCCACCCAGAAAGAAAGCTACCCCACTTGTGCTTTTTCTATCATCAGGACACCCTGCCCAATCTGTATCTGTATAGGCAAGAAGTGTAAAATCATTGTGTCTAGGATACCATAAACCAAAATCAAGTGTACCCTTAATATATCTAAAGATTCTCTTAAGAGCATTCAGATGTGATTGTTTAGGACAAGCTTGAAATCTTGCAACCAAACAAACAGCCTGCATAATATCAGGCCTAGAAGCAGTGAGATATAAAAGACTCCCAATCATAGATCTATACAGAGATTGTTCTACTTCAGGTGATTCATCATTTTTACTTAGCTTATGTCCTGTCTCTATAGGAGTACCCAAAGGTTTGCAATCATCCATTTGAAATCTCTTTAACATCTCTTTGGCATATTTATTTTGTGAGATAAATATTCCTTTTTCAAGCTGAGATACCTGAAGACCAAGAAAGAAAGACAATTCTCCCAACATAGACATTTCAAATTCTGACTTCATAATGTTAGGAAATGAATGACTCATATCATCATTGTTACTACCAAAAATGATATCATCAACATAAATTTCAACAACCAGATATCCTCACCTTTGATTAAATAGTACAAATTACTGTCCACACCTCCTTTTGTGAACCCCTGTTCCTACAGAAACTTATCCAGTCTATAATACCAAGCTCTTGGAGCTTGCTTTAAACCATATAAAGCCTTTTTCAACCTATAAACATGATCTGAATTATCTTTATTCACAAAACCTTCTGGTTGTTCCATGTAGACTTCTTCTTCAAGATCTCCATTTAGAAATGCTGATTTTACATCCATTTGGTAAACTTTGAAATTTTAATAAACTGAAAAAGCTAAAAACATTCTTATAGCTTCTAATCTAGCAACAGGAGCAAATGTTTCTTCAATGTCAATACCTTCAATTTGTGAATACCCTTTGCAAACCAATCTGGCTTTGTTTCTAACAACTTTACCTTTATCATCAAGCTTATTCCTAAACACCCATTTTGATCCAATGACATTCTTACCTTCTGGTCTTGGAACAAGTTCCCATGTTTTGTTCTTTTCTATTTGGCTTAACTCCTCTTCCATGGCATTAACCCATGCTTCATCTTTGCTGGCCTCGACATAATTCTTTGGTTCCATTTCAGATATCAAACACACATGTGCTTGATTATGTGCAGCAGCAAGCTTTCCTTTTCTTGTTAACACACCACTGTCCTTATCCCCAATGATCAACTCATGAGGATGATCTCTTTGAAATGCCTTTGAAAGAGTCTTTGTCTTAACATCAACATATTTTTCAGGATCTTCTTCCTCTTCCTGAATTTCTTCTTCCTTTTGTAAATGATGATCAACTTCATTGTTATGAATCAACTGCATACAGGGCTGCAAATCCTCATCCACCTTAACATTAGTACTTTCAATTATTCTTTTGAGCCTATTGTTAAAACACTTATATGACTTGCTATGTGTAGAATAACCAAGAAATATGCCTTCATCACATCTAGACTCAAAACCACATAAGCTATCATTATCTTTCTTGATGTAACACTTACTTCCAAAAATTTTAAAATACCCAACATTAGCTGACTTACCATACCAAAGTTCATAAGGAGTATAATTTGACTTTACCCTTAATTGAACTCTATTCAAAGTATATACAACTGTATGAACAGCTTCTCTCCAATAGACATTAGGCAGATTTGCATCATGTAGTAAGGTTCTTGCCATTTCTTTTACAGTCCTGTTTTTCCTTTCAGCTACTCCATTTTGCTGTGGAGTTCTAGGAGTGGAGAATTGCCTTCTTATCCCATGTTTTTCACAATATTCCTCAAATTCTTTTGAAGTGTACTCTCCTCCATTGTCTGACCTTAAACATTTTAGCTTGAAATCAGATTCCTTTTCAACCATCTTCTTGAAGTTTTTGAATCTATCAAATGCCTCTGATTTATGCCTTAAGAATGTTACCCATGTCATTCTTGAAAAGTCATCAATGAAAAGCATAAAATATTTTTCTCCTCCCAAAGCTTTAGTCCTTGTAGGACCACACAAATCTGAATGTACCAGCTGCAGAGGTTTTGAAGTAAAATACTCCTTAGGCTTGAAACTAACTTTGGTTTGCTTACCCAGCTGACACTCTTTGCATATAGTATTACTTGGTTTTGAAATATGGGGCATATTTCTAACATTGTGATTCCTGCTGATTCTCACAAGATTGTCAAAATTCACATGACCAAGTCTTCTATGCCACAACCAACTTTCCTCAATTTGACCCATGAAACAGATATGGTTATCAACACTTTTAGTTTCTGAGTTATGAAGATTGTAGATGTTACCACTAGTCCTTAGACCTGCTGCAATAATTTTACCTGATTTCTTTTTGATCTCACATCCATGTGCATCAAAAACCACATTAAAACCACTGTCACATATTTGACTGACACTTAACAGGTTGTGCTTCAGTCCTTCTACAAAATACACATCATGTAGTGGTGTTTCATCATCAAGAAGAATTGTACCTTTGCCTCTGATCATAATGCAATCATTATTTCCAAACATAATAGAACCTTCATTAATGTCTTCAAATTTAACAAACTTATCTTTGTCCCGTGTCATGTGGTTGGAGCAACCACTGTCAATCACCCACTGTTCCTTCTTTTTGGCATGAAAAGCAGCTTGTGCAATCATAACATCAAAGCTCTTATTAATTACCTTAGGTTTCCAAACAAGCAATTTCTTTTCAGAACTCAAAGAAGACAAACCTAAAACAATATTTCTTGTTGTTTGCTGCATTTGCAAAGAAGGTCTACAGAATTTGGCAATATGCCCAAAATTTTTACAATTGTGACACTTCAAACTTCTTAGAAACATGAATGGATTCCTTGGAAATAAATGCATTTCTCTTCTGACTCCAAATCTGCATTCACTGGCTTTATGTCCAAACCTGTTGCAACAAAAACAATATCCAGTAAAGTGAGCATTATACCTGAAAGTATCACTTCTGTTGTAGTTTGTTGTCCTTATGATTGATTTGCCTTTTGTACTAGCCTTTTGAGAACATTGTCCCTCTTCAAATCCAAGACCTGATTTATCTTTGAATCCTTTTTGTCTATCAAGAAGATCATCAAGTTTATCACTACTTCTGCACATATCAAGTCTTCTTCTCAGATCAACAATTTCAGCTTCAAGTGTATGACATTCCTTGTCCTTGTTATTCAACTCTTTGTCTTTATCATCAATAATTTTCTTACTTTCTTCAAGAGAAAGAATTAGATCAGTAATCTATTTCTCATAACAAGTTAACTTGTTATTCATGATATCATTTTCTTTTTGAAACTGACTTCTGTGTGCAATGATTTCCTTTTTAAGTTTCTTGACTTGACTTAATGCACACATCAATTCTCCTTCAAAATCAATAACAGCTTCACAACTGTTTGATTGTTCCTCACATTTTTCATTTTGAACTTCATTTAGAATAGCCATAAATAAAGGCTGTGCATTTTCATCAAGAAAATCATCTGAATCACTTTCAGACATATCAACATTTTTGATGAACAAACTTCTTTTCTTTCTGAAATTATTTTTCCTTCTAGAAACAAACTGTTTCTTTTTAAATTGCTTCTTGTTTTCATCTTCATCACTGTCTAGGTCTTTGTAAGAACACTGAGCTACATAGTGTCCAATCTTTCCACACTCAAAACATTTGAATGGAAGCTTACCTTTGTACTTACCAATAGATCCTTTCTTCAACTTGCTCGCAAGAGATATTTCTTGATCATCATCCAAATCTTCTGAATCAGAAATCTCCTTTTCTTTTCTGATTGATTTGAAAGCAGCTTCTTTGCTTGAAGGTATGTCATTGCTAATTCTCATCTCATAAGCTGTGAAAGTGCCATGAAGTTCATCAAAGGTAACTTTGCTTAAGTCTCTCTCTTCTACTGCAAACACTTTGGATTCATATTTTGGATTTAAAGTCCTTAAGACTTTTGTAACAACTGTCTTCTCTTCCAGTGTATCACCAAGTCCTCTGATAGCATTTACAATTTCTTGGACCCTTAGAAGATATTCTGCCACTTTCTCATCATCACTCATTCTAAGACTTTCAAATTTGGCTCTGTAGGATTACAGTTTTGCTTCTTTGATTTTATCATCTCCTTGATAAATATTAGACAGTTTGTCCCATATTTCCTTGGCTGTTTTACACTCCCTGATTTTGACAAGTATGTCATTGGTAAGACCACAACATAATGCATTTTTAGCCTTAGCATTATTTTCATATGCCCTTTTCTCATCAGCTATGTTAGGAGGATTTGTAGCAGTATATGCAGTAACAATGGTAGCATACACATCATACCCCAGAGATGACAAATATGACTCCATCCTGAATTTCCAAAAAGTATAGTTAGAACCATCAAACACAGGTGCTTTATAATTAGAGTAACCTTCTTGACTTGCCATGATAAGTATTCCAGAAATATGATCTACCCAAGCTAATTAAGCTTTGACAGGGTACCAAGCTCTGATACCAATTGTAGGAATACACTCAACACTGAGAGGGGGGGGTGAATTAGTGTTGTTAACAATTTTAACACTTTTTACTCCTTTTCTTAATTTAAATTCACAATTGTAGAATTCTTCAGATAGAACAAAGAAAATATGCAGAGTATCAAAACAAAACTTGACACAAGAAATTTCTCGAGTGGAAAACCCTCCTGGGGTATAAAAACCACTCAACTGCCTCACTGGCTTAACACAAATTTCTGATTACAATTGTCTCACTGACATTACAATTCTGCCTCACTGGCATATTGTACTTCTCTGCATGTCTCACTGACATTACATCTAAAATCAATGAACAGTACAACTCAGGGGGTTTCCCTGTTTCAATAAGATCAATACCTTATTTCTCCTTTTCAAAACAAACAAATGTATATTTTCTGTAATCAACCTTCAACAGTTATCATCATATTAGACATCATCTTCACAACAATCAATCAAATTTGATCTTTAAGATATTTCATACCTCTATCTCTGCAAATCAATCTCAAAACAACCCAATTTATACTTTTCAATTTCATAAACTCTTTCACTGCAATATTGAAAATTTTTAACCTTCTCCAAAATTATTTTTCAAAGCTTTATCCTTCTCTGAGGAAATATTGTTCTACTCTAATAAAAAAATCTCCATCCTTGATTGCACAATCACACCTCCAAAAATGAACAAATCTCTCTTTCAAAAATGTCTCTTCATGTCAAAATATATCTGCAATTAAAAAAAATATCTTGCAACTAATAATCCCATTCTTCCTCTCTGAAAAAACTTTCTCACTCTACCATTAGATCTTATCACACCTCCTTGAAACATATCTGCACACACAAAAAAATTATAAACATTCATCTTCCCATTCTCTCTTGTAACCGGTTCAGCTTCATATCTTTATTTTCTTCTTTAAAAATCCATTCTTTTTCAAACCAAAACAAAAAACAAAAAACAACTCTTCAAAGATTTGCCTTTTCATATTCTGCATCTTTAGAAACATTCCCAATTGTACTCTTTCCTTTACATAACTTTCTATCTTCAAAATCACTTGAACTTCGGTGAAGGATGTAATAAAAGGCAAGTATTAGTTCTAAAGGAAACAATTCAACCATCAATTTTATGCCAGATAACTGACCGTTGGAGGCAACTTGTAGTTTAAACCTTATCCCTCCGATTTGTACGGCCCGCCACATGTTGTTTAAACAAGGAACGTTGATCAGCCTTTTCCCACGGAGCACACAAAACAGTAACCGGTTACCGGGCACCCTAGGCAATGGGGCCGGTAAGACTGACGAGTCTTCACCCCTTAAGTTGTCACTTAAGTGACAATCACTGCTCCAGCCAGTCAACAATCAATTATAAGAAAAGTGCACTGATGGCTATAATAGGTTTTTGAGGAAGTTTTATTTAGGTCTTGTGAAACAATGAAGAGCATTATACACTACTATATGTGTCACTTGTCACTATAAACCACTTGTAAGAGTTTTACAACCTGAAAACTGAGATGATACCAAACCTCCAAACCGCTGTGAATACTGAGATGATACCAAACCACTGTGATTACAACAAGTCACAATCAAAAGTGTGTCATAATTGCATGAAGACCACTCATAATGCCAACCTTAGCCACTTTCACTGAAAGCATGACTTAAACTGTCCTATGAAGAATCCTTCTGAAATATCATGTGATCAACACATCTGATCCAATAAGATGAATTCTCTGTAACCAATTCGAATTCATTAAAAGGCAACTTCACAACATTGATTGCATAACCAAACATGATATGTACTTGTCAACTGCATCTTGTGAAAACAACATCCTGATACATGATCAACTGTGATCAACTGTGAAATGCAACATCCTGATATTTTGACATCAATGAAAAGACAATATGCTCAACTGTGAAATGCTACAACAAATACCAAATATCTCTACACAAAAATTTATCCCTGCAAAATCAATCAAGTCTACATTATTCATGAATCTATCTCTACATACAAATTCATCATATTAATCTCTCTACAACCCTCATCTCTGAAAATCAAATCACCTCTACAAAAATCAATCACTTGTGAATTTTCTCTTGATAGATATACATAGTCTTCAAATCACTTTCATATCTCTGCACCACAAAATTAGTTCTGCAATTGAATAATATTATCAATCTCTGCACAAATACCATTTACTCTTCTCTTTTAATTTCATATCTACACATTACCATCCTTCTTCTCCATATTGTTTTCCTTTTCAAACACCATCCTAAAAACAAAGCTTCTTAAATCAATTCAATATCATATGAAAAGAAATTGCTTTCTACTATTTAATACCTCGGGCATACACAAAATAATATTCCATCTCAATCTTTGTTCAAATTAGAAACAATCCACCAAACTCTGCATGCTTGTCGAAGGAAAAGCCTTGATTTTTGGCTTTTATACTTACCAACCGTCAAATTTAGAAACAAGGACTGACCGTTGAGCTTCCCTTACCTTTTAAAACCCAACCTTCGGATGTGCCTTTCACGCCAAACAACTATTAAATCCATACCGTCGATCTTATGCTCCCGCCTTGGTTTTAAAAATGACACCTGGTGACCGGGCTTCCTAGGCCATCGGGGCCGGTCATAAAATGAAGACACACCCTTGAGAATATAACTTAAGTTATAATATACCTTTTGAACCAGTCAACAGTCAATTAAATAAAAAAAGTATGACGTTCGTTATAAGAGCACTTTATGATCACTTGGCATCCTTTTGAACTAGGGTTTTAAACATAAACCTTCTTAAAAACAAACCCTAATCCTTGATAGATAAAAACCACTTCAACACACTGGAATGACTGCATTGATATCTACATAGAATACTTTAGAAGAGATAACACTAAATTGTCTCTGAGTTTTTCACCATATAGAGCAAAGCTTAACACTTGTATGATAGTACGAAGAACAATGCTTATCATTGAATAAGACTTATCAATGATCCTATGATTCTGATATGATCTGATGCAGATATGATGACATGATCTGATGCAGATATGATGATATGATCACCAAGTATGAGCAAAACCACTAAGCACTGAAAGCAAATCACTAAGCAACCCATTGATGAGACTTTAGTGCTAAGATCAAGAGTCATTAATAGTATTCTGCTACATCAAGAACTCACATCAAATACTCCAAATCTCTGATACAGTAGACTGAACTTATTTCAACAAAGATCAACCTTAATGACCAAGCAATCACAGAACTCCTTGTTTCAACAATGATCAACCTTGATGACCAAGCATGATGAACTTACCATACTGATGAAGCCTTTTTGACATCAATGAAAAGACAACAAACAAGGCCATTACAACAATGTATTCTTTCTCCCATCATGTATAGCTTTTCTATCATACTGCCAAGGTCTACCCAACAAAATATGACAAACATCCATAGGCATAATATCACACAAGACTTCATCATGATAAGATCCAATATGAAATTTCACCAAACATTATTCGCTCATCAGTACCTTATGATCATCCTGAATCCATGCTATTTGATAGGGCTTAGGGTATTTCAGTCTTTTCAACTTCAGCTTAGTTACCATCTCCTCTAAAACTAGGTTATCAGAACTACCACTATCAATTACAACTTTACAACATTTACCTCCTGATTTGCATCTGGTTCTGAACAAACTCTTCCTCTGCAGTGGTTCCTCATTTGTCTCTACTTGAAATAGTTCTCCCCTCATCACAAGTGATTCTCCTTTCTCTGGTTTTCCAACTGAACTCGGTGATCCAACAAGTTCTTCTTCAACATAAGATGCTCTTCCACTGTTCTCTATTCTCTTGCTTGTACTCCCTTGATTACATTCAAATGTTTGATGTCCTTCACCTCCAC
This sequence comes from Cunninghamia lanceolata, assembly GCA_027924645.1. NCBI lineage: Eukaryota > Viridiplantae > Streptophyta > Pinopsida > Cupressales > Cupressaceae > Cunninghamia > Cunninghamia lanceolata. Next base: position 15,356,081 of record BSBN01001121.1, on the reverse strand, counting down.
ACTTGAAACAAGTGCCTCTGAATGTTTTCTTATCAAATCCTCTTCCTTCTTTTTTGTATCCTTCATTCTGGTATGCACTAGGGTTTCCTCTCTGGTAAAAATTTCTATCATCTCTCCAATATGCACTATTATCTCTATCCTCCTCCTTGAATGTGTTGTCAAAATTGTTCTACTCCGCAAATGATTTATCTCCTCTAGAAAATGTTCTACCTCTCTAAAATTTACCTCCTCTACCTCTTTATCTTAGATTATGCCTCTTATTCATCTTTTCTTCAACTTTTAGGGCAAACTAATATGCCTCTTCCAAAGATGTCATCCTCACCAAACTTAGTTCTTCTTGAATGTTCAATCTCAGTCTGTTGATGTATCTAGCCACTTTCTCTTTGCTTGCTTCACTATGTCCTATCCTTATGATCATCTTAGGAAATTCTTCAGTATACTCCTTTACATATTTCTCCTTTTCTCTTAGGTTTTGTAATCTTTTCAATAGTTCCAACTCATAGTCAGTAGGTATAAACTGATTCTTCAATTTTGTCACCATTCTATCCCACTTTGTAATCTTTCCTTTTCCTCTTCTATTTGTATCCAACTAAACTTCTTTCCACCATATAGTAGCATATCCTTTCAACTTTTTCTTTGCAAATTTCACCTTCTCTAGATCTTCAACTTCTTCATATTCAAAGTATTCTTCCCTGTCATTTATCCAGTCAATCAACTCTTTAGGGTTCAAATTGTCAGTGTAATTCGGTACATCAACTCTAGGTCTCTTTCTAATCTTTGAAATAGCTTGCAACATTTTGACTTGATCTTATTCTTCTTCTTCATCACCTCCTAGGGTTTTGCCAATTTGTTGAATAGACTAAAATTCTTCTTCATCATCACTTTCAACATTATGTCTCGGTGTCAATCCTCTTTGCCTATCTTCTTCAACGACATCCAATCGAATTCACATTATTTTCATCATTTCCATCATCTCATCCATTCCACCAACCATTGTTCCAATAGCAGCAACTCTCCTCGGTGGCATTCTTCCTAAGATCAAGTGCAAACTACCTCAAGTTCGGCACTTGGGCTACAAGGTGAGAATTGCCTCACAATCGGTGACCGGTTGCGACACAAGTAACCTACCTTAATTCAGTGATTTGTCCAAAGAAAGATCTTATGGAATTCCCTCACTAACTTCACTCAATTTTCTCCCAAAGATTCAAACTTTCGCTCTGATACCACTTGGTGCAGTCACGGTAGGAGGGTTTACAGAATGAACTGTCCAAGCCGTGCAACAAGAGTAAACACAACGGAAACAACTCAAAGAAATGAAACAAATGTAGATTCAGTCATTTAGTATATCATAGAATTCAAATACAATCTAGATGGCATCATGTAGGCTTACAATTAGGGCTCAAGGGCCTGATTACAAAATATCAGAATATGCACAAGATATAGCTTTGAAGCTCCTTCGCACAAAATCTAAACTATCAACTATCACTATGTGAATCATTGCTTTCCTAGGGATCTATTACATCCTTATATATCATCTCTGGTACAAAAGATTCCTCCACGTTAGCCAAGGAAGGTCACAAACTCTAATGAAGAGATGTAAAATGTGTACACGAATAGGTCAGACCTAAATGCATAGAAATCCTTTATAAATGAATGGAATGATGTGCAAATCTCAGGGAAGGTTGGCCATTAACCAAAGATCATTGAATGATGTGCAATTAGGCTCCACAAGTTGAGGAATGCTCTGTAAGTATTCTCCTTTAGCTGATTGTCCAAGACTGTGAGGATGCTCTATTCTGAGAAAATAGTTGATCTTCTGATAGTGATAACTTTTCGGTAACTGATCCAAATTCTCTGAATTCTGGATATGAATGAATCTAGATACTAAGTCTAGCTCAATAAGATGTGAAATGCAACTGTAGTAGAATGCAGACCAAAATACAAAAACTGCTACTGATTGAACTATCTGAATTGAACTAGAAAAGAAATAAGATGAAATGCAAACAAGCTGAAATGCAAATGTTTTTGGTTGATGAAAGATTGCTCTTGAACCAATGATGCTCTTACATCAGATATTGACATACATAGTGTTCCATAAGCTTCATCCATGTGATTAAACCATTTTCATTTTTTTGATGTAGATGTGAGTTCAGTTTCCAAACCCAATGTGACTCTATATAATCCTAACTATTTGAGTTTTTGATGCAAGGGAAACCTCCCTCCATTACAAACACACTCTTACGAAACTAATACACAAGCATCTACTTGCCCAAATTAAAATCTCAACTCAATAAATGATTACAACAACAAAATTAAATTAATTCATTACAAAAAACAAAATCTACATTACAAGCTTTACAAATCTTGGCCTTTAATGGCCTTTCTTGGCACAATTCTCTCCCATAGGTGTTTACTCTACACACTCTTATCCTCTATACTCTTGTATGCACACTCGCATTTGCATCCACACATCTACCTACACACTGGCCTTACCACATCTCTACTCTATGTCGCCAACCTACCACTGTATATTTGATTCTTCCATGGTAGTGACCCACACCAACAGAGATCACCCCCCAATAATCCACAAAGAGGCACCACAACTTCATGGCACTCCTCCTTCCTCTACCGCATAGCTTCTCCCAAAAAGGACAAAACCCCAGCGTTTCAAAGTCTTTTATCTTCCACTCGGCCACTCCCTCCACACATAGACTGATATTTCAAAAGACTTTTATGAAATGACGTAGTGGTGGAAAAATGAACTTGAGAGAGTTGAACTCCAAACAATTTTATCAATGCACTTTGTTCAACATAATCTTTTTACTCACAAAATAGTTTATAACTCCAGGTTGGACTACTCATAATAGCCAATGTATACACCACACAACCACCTTTAAAACTACATCAACTCTTAAGTATTCGCCACCCCAAGCCTACTGTAACTTTCAAAAGGAATATAATTCATGTCTTTGAATAAAACACATAGATTGAAATATGCGTCGACCTCAATGTGATAGTGTAGAATTACAATGTAATTTCCTTGTTAATCTCTTTCATGGCACATTCCCTCCATTGTGAGTGGCAAAAAAAACATAACCAAGCAATATAAAGGCTCGACTTCACCTTTCTGGGCAATAGATAAACATTAATTCCTTGGTCTTGATGGTGGAGACAAACTCACATGCACACCAAAGCGAACCAAGACAACTACCAAAATAGAGTTTACACAACAAAACCAAAAGGCCCATGTGACAACTCTTTTGTGACACTTCAATGTATATATGTGGCAACTAAAGATTGACTTAATTTGATGTGGATTGCATAAGCAAAGGCACTGCCAAGAATTGCCATAAGAAGTCCAAACAAACAAACAAAGCTAAAAATAAAACCTACACTCTTTTTGGTTGATGCCAATTGCTCATTCACCTGGGATGTTCCTACATTAGACACACTAGGTAGAAGGTTTGTAAGCATAGGCTCACAAAGTGGAGTTGAGCCATAAATAAAGGCTGTGCATTTTCATCAAGAAAATCATCTGAATCACTTTCAGACATATCAACATTTTTGATGAACAAACTTCTTTTCTTTCTGAAATTATTTTTCCTTCTAGAAACAAACTGTTTCTTTTTAAATTGCTTCTTGTTTTCATCTTCATCACTGTCTAGGTCTTTGTAAGAACACTGAGCTACATAGTGTCCAATCTTTCCACACTCAAAACATTTGAATGGAAGCTTACCTTTGTACTTACCAATAGATCCTTTCTTCAACTTGCTCGCAAGAGATATTTCTTGATCATCATCCAAATCTTCTGAATCAGAAATCTCCTTTTCTTTTCTGATTGATTTGAAAGCAGCTTCTTTGCTTGAAGGTATGTCATTGCTAATTCTCATCTCATAAGCTGTGAAAGTGCCATGAAGTTCATCAAAGGTAACTTTGCTTAAGTCTCTCTCTTCTACTGCAAACACTTTGGATTCATATTTTGGATTTAAAGTCCTTAAGACTTTTGTAACAACTGTCTTCTCTTCCAGTGTATCACCAAGTCCTCTGATAGCATTTACAATTTCTTGGACCCTTAGAAGATATTCTGCCACTTTCTCATCATCACTCATTCTAAGACTTTCAAATTTGGCTCTGTAGGATTACAGTTTTGCTTCTTTGATTTTATCATCTCCTTGATAAATATTAGACAGTTTGTCCCATATTTCCTTGGCTGTTTTACACTCCCTGATTTTGACAAGTATGTCATTGGTAAGACCACAACATAATGCATTTTTAGCCTTAGCATTATTTTCATATGCCCTTTTCTCATCAGCTATGTTAGGAGGATTTGTAGCAGTATATGCAGTAACAATGGTAGCATACACATCATACCCCAGAGATGACAAATATGACTCCATCCTGAATTTCCAAAAAGTATAGTTAGAACCATCAAACACAGGTGCTTTATAATTAGAGTAACCTTCTTGACTTGCCATGATAAGTATTCCAGAAATATGATCTACCCAAGCTAATTAAGCTTTGACAGGGTACCAAGCTCTGATACCAATTGTAGGAATACACTCAACACTGAGAGGGGGGGGTGAATTAGTGTTGTTAACAATTTTAACACTTTTTACTCCTTTTCTTAATTTAAATTCACAATTGTAGAATTCTTCAGATAGAACAAAGAAAATATGCAGAGTATCAAAACAAAACTTGACACAAGAAATTTCCCGAGTGGAAAACCCTCCTGGGGTATAAAAACCACTCAACTGCCTCACTGGCTTAACACAAATTTCTGATTACAATTGTCTCACTGACATTACAATTCTGCCTCACTGGCATATTGTACTTCTCTGCATGTCTCACTGACATTACATCTAAAATCAATGAACAGTACAACTCAGGGGGTTTCCCTGTTTCAATAAGATCAATACCTTATTTCTCCTTTTCAAAACAAACAAATGTATATTTTCTGTAATCAACCTTCAACAGTTATCATCATATTAGACATCATCTTCACAACAATCAATCAAATTTGATCTTTAAGATATTTCATACCTCTATCTCTGCAAATCAATCTCAAAACAACCCAATTTATACTTTTCAATTTCATAAACTCTTTCACTGCAATATTGAAAATTTTTAACCTTCTCCAAAATTATTTTTCAAAGCTTTATCCTTCTCTGAGGAAATATTGTTCTACTCTAATAAAAAAATCTCCATCCTTGATTGCACAATCACACCTCCAAAAATGAACAAATCTCTCTTTCAAAAATGTCTCTTCATGTCAAAATATATCTGCAATTAAAAAAAATATCTTGCAACTAATAATCCCATTCTTCCTCTCTGAAAAAACTTTCTCACTCTACCATTAGATCTTATCACACCTCCTTGAAACATATCTGCACACACAAAAAAATTATAAACATTCATCTTCCCATTCTCTCTTGTAACCGGTTCAGCTTCATATCTTTATTTTCTTCTTTAAAAATCCATTCTTTTTCAAACCAAAACAAAAAACAAAAAACAACTCTTCAAAGATTTGCCTTTTCATATTCTGCATCTTTAGAAACATTCCCAATTGTACTCTTTCCTTTACATAACTTTCTATCTTCAAAATCACTTGAACTTCGGTGAAGGATGTAATAAAAGGCAAGTATTAGTTCTAAAGGAAACAATTCAACCATCAATTTTATGCCAGATAACTGACCGTTGGAGGCAACTTGTAGTTTAAACCTTATCCCTCCGATTTGTACGGCCCGCCACATGTTGTTTAAACAAGGAACGTTGATCAGCCTTTTCCCACGGAGCACACAAAACAGTAACCGGTTACCGGGCACCCTAGGCAATGGGGCCGGTAAGACTGACGAGTCTTCACCCCTTAAGTTGTCACTTAAGTGACAATCACTGCTCCAGCCAGTCAACAATCAATTATAAGAAAAGTGCACTGATGGCTATAATAGGTTTTTGAGGAAGTTTTATTTAGGTCTTGTGAAACAATGAAGAGCATTATACACTACTATATGTGTCACTTGTCACTATAAACCACTTGTAAGAGTTTTACAACCTGAAAACTGAGATGATACCAAACCTCCAAACCGCTGTGAATACTGAGATGATACCAAACCACTGTGATTACAACAAGTCACAATCAAAAGTGTGTCATAATTGCATGAAGACCACTCATAATGCCAACCTTAGCCACTTTCACTGAAAGCATGACTTAAACTGTCCTATGAAGAATCCTTCTGAAATATCATGTGATCAACACATCTGATCCAATAAGATGAATTCTCTGTAACCAATTCGAATTCATTAAAAGGCAACTTCACAACATTGATTGCATAACCAAACATGATATGTACTTGTCAACTGCATCTTGTGAAAACAACATCCTGATACATGATCAACTGTGATCAACTGTGAAATGCAACATCCTGATATTTTGACATCAATGAAAAGACAATATGCTCAACTGTGAAATGCTACAACAAATACCAAATATCTCTACACAAAAATTTATCCCTGCAAAATCAATCAAGTCTACATTATTCATGAATCTATCTCTACATACAAATTCATCATATTAATCTCTCTACAACCCTCATCTCTGAAAATCAAATCACCTCTACAAAAATCAATCACTTGTGAATTTTCTCTTGATAGATATACATAGTCTTCAAATCACTTTCATATCTCTGCACCACAAAATTAGTTCTGCAATTGAATAATATTATCAATCTCTGCACAAATACCATTTACTCTTCTCTTTTAATTTCATATCTACACATTACCATCCTTCTTCTCCATATTGTTTTCCTTTTCAAACACCATCCTAAAAACAAAGCTTCTTAAATCAATTCAATATCATATGAAAAGAAATTGCTTTCTACTATTTAATACCTCGGGCATACACAAAATAATATTCCATCTCAATCTTTGTTCAAATTAGAAACAATCCACCAAACTCTGCATGCTTGTCGAAGGAAAAGCCTTGATTTTTGGCTTTTATACTTACCAACCGTCAAATTTAGAAACAAGGACTGACCGTTGAGCTTCCCTTACCTTTTAAAACCCAACCTTCGGATGTGCCTTTCACGCCAAACAACTATTAAATCCATACCGTCGATCTTATGCTCCCGCCTTGGTTTTAAAAATGACACCTGGTGACCGGGCTTCCTAGGCCATCGGGGCCGGTCATAAAATGAAGACACACCCTTGAGAATATAACTTAAGTTATAATATACCTTTTGAACCAGTCAACAGTCAATTAAATAAAAAAAGTATGACGTTCGTTATAAGAGCACTTTATGATCACTTGGCATCCTTTTGAACTAGGGTTTTAAACATAAACCTTCTTAAAAACAAACCCTAATCCTTGATAGATAAAAACCACTTCAACACACTGGAATGACTGCATTGATATCTACATAGAATACTTTAGAAGAGATAACACTAAATTGTCTCTGAGTTTTTCACCATATAGAGCAAAGCTTAACACTTGTATGATAGTACGAAGAACAATGCTTATCATTGAATAAGACTTATCAATGATCCTATGATTCTGATATGATCTGATGCAGATATGATGACATGATCTGATGCAGATATGATGATATGATCACCAAGTATGAGCAAAACCACTAAGCACTGAAAGCAAATCACTAAGCAACCCATTGATGAGACTTTAGTGCTAAGATCAAGAGTCATTAATAGTATTCTGCTACATCAAGAACTCACATCAAATACTCCAAATCTCTGATACAGTAGACTGAACTTATTTCAACAAAGATCAACCTTAATGACCAAGCAATCACAGAACTCCTTGTTTCAACAATGATCAACCTTGATGACCAAGCATGATGAACTTACCATACTGATGAAGCCTTTTTGACATCAATGAAAAGACAACAAACAAGGCCATTACAACAATGTATTCTTTCTCCCATCATGTATAGCTTTTCTATCATACTGCCAAGGTCTACCCAACAAAATATGACAAACATCCATAGGCATAATATCACACAAGACTTCATCATGATAAGATCCAATATGAAATTTCACCAAACATTATTCGCTCATCAGTACCTTATGATCATCCTGAATCCATGCTATTTGATAGGGCTTAGGGTATTTCAGTCTTTTCAACTTCAGCTTAGTTACCATCTCCTCTAAAACTAGGTTATCAGAACTACCACTATCAATTACAACTTTACAACATTTACCTCCTGATTTGCATCTGGTTCTGAACAAACTCTTCCTCTGCAGTGGTTCCTCATTTGTCTCTACTTGAAATAGTTCTCCCCTCATCACAAGTGATTCTCCTTTCTCTGGTTTTCCAACTGAACTCGGTGATCCAACAAGTTCTTCTTCAACATAAGATGCTCTTCCACTGTTCTCTATTCTCTTGCTTGTACTCCCTTGATTACATTCAAATGTTTGATGTCCTTCACCTCCACACTTGAAACAAGTGCCTCTGAATGTTTTCTTATCAAATCCTCTTCCTTCTTTTTTGTATCCTTCATTCTGGTATGCACTAGGGTTTCCTCTCTGGTAAAAATTTCTATCATCTCTCCAATATGCACTATTATCTCTATCCTCCTCCTTGAATGTGTTGTCAAAATTGTTCTACTCCGCAAATGATTTATCTCCTCTAGAAAATGTTCTACCTCTCTAAAATTTACCTCCTCTACCTCTTTATCTTAGATTATGCCTCTTATTCATCTTTTCTTCAACTTTTAGGGCAAACTAATATGCCTCTTCCAAAGATGTCATCCTCACCAAACTTAGTTCTTCTTGAATGTTCAATCTCAGTCTGTTGATGTATCTAGCCACTTTCTCTTTGCTTGCTTCACTATGTCCTATCCTTATGATCATCTTAGGAAATTCTTCAGTATACTCCTTTACATATTTCTCCTTTTCTCTTAGGTTTTGTAATCTTTTCAATAGTTCCAACTCATAGTCAGTAGGTATAAACTGATTCTTCAATTTTGTCACCATTCTATCCCACTTTGTAATCTTTCCTTTTCCTCTTCTATTTGTATCCAACTAAACTTCTTTCCACCATATAGTAGCATATCCTTTCAACTTTTTCTTTGCAAATTTCACCTTCTCTAGATCTTCAACTTCTTCATATTCAAAGTATTCTTCCCTGTCATTTATCCAGTCAATCAACTCTTTAGGGTTCAAATTGTCAGTGTAATTCGGTACATCAACTCTAGGTCTCTTTCTAATCTTTGAAATAGCTTGCAACATTTTGACTTGATCTTATTCTTCTTCTTCATCACCTCCTAGGGTTTTGCCAATTTGTTGAATAGACTAAAATTCTTCTTCATCATCACTTTCAACATTATGTCTCGGTGTCAATCCTCTTTGCCTATCTTCTTCAACGACATCCAATCGAATTCACATTATTTTCATCATTTCCATCATCTCATCCATTCCACCAACCATTGTTCCAATAGCAGCAACTCTCCTCGGTGGCATTCTTCCTAAGATCAAGTGCAAACTACCTCAAGTTCGGCACTTGGGCTACAAGGTGAGAATTGCCTCACAATCGGTGACCGGTTGCGACACAAGTAACCTACCTTAATTCAGTGATTTGTCCAAAGAAAGATCTTATGGAATTCCCTCACTAACTTCACTCAATTTTCTCCCAAAGATTCAAACTTTCGCTCTGATACCACTTGGTGCAGTCACGGTAGGAGGGTTTACAGAATGAACTGTCCAAGCCGTGCAACAAGAGTAAACACAACGGAAACAACTCAAAGAAATGAAACAAATGTAGATTCAGTCATTTAGTATATCATAGAATTCAAATACAATCTAGATGGCATCATGTAGGCTTACAATTAGGGCTCAAGGGCCTGATTACAAAATATCAGAATATGCACAAGATATAGCTTTGAAGCTCCTTCGCACAAAATCTAAACTATCAACTATCACTATGTGAATCATTGCTTTCCTAGGGATCTATTACATCCTTATATATCATCTCTGGTACAAAAGATTCCTCCACGTTAGCCAAGGAAGGTCACAAACTCTAATGAAGAGATGTAAAATGTGTACACGAATAGGTCGGACCTAAATGCATAGAAATCCTTTATAAATGAATGGAATGATGTGCAAATCTCAGGGAAGGTTGGCCATTAACCAAAGATCATTGAATGATGTGCAATTAGGCTCCACAAGTTGAGGAATGCTCTGTAAGTATTCTCCTTTAGCTGATTGTCCAAGACTGTGAGGATGCTCTATTCTGAGAAAATAGTTGATCTTCTGATAGTGATAACTTTTCGGTAACTGATCCAAATTCTCTGAATTCTGGATATGAATGAATCTAGATACTAAGTCTAGCTCAATAAGATGTGAAATGCAACTGTAGTAGAATGCAGACCAAAATACAAAAACTGCTACTGATTGAACTATCTGAATTGAACTAGAAAAGAAATAAGATGAAATGCAAACAAGCTGAAATGCAAATGTTTTTGGTTGATGAAAGATTGCTCTTGAACCAATGATGCTCTTACATCAGATATTGACATACATAGTGTTCCATAAGCTTCATCCATGTGATTAAACCATTTTCATTTTTTTGATGTAGATGTGAGTTCAGTTTCCAAACCCAATGTGACTCTATATAATCCTAACTATTTGAGTTTTTGATGCAAGGGAAACCTCCCTCCATTACAAACACACTCTTACGAAACTAATACACAAGCATCTACTTGCCCAAATTAAAATCTCAACTCAATAAATGATTACAACAACAAAATTAAATTAATTCATTACAAAAAACAAAATCTACATTACAAGCTTTACAAATCTTGGCCTTTAATGGCCTTTCTTGGCACAATTCTCTCCCATAGGTGTTTACTCTACACACTCTTATCCTCTATACTCTTGTATGCACACTCGCATTTGCATCCACACATCTACCTACACACTGGCCTTACCACATCTCTACTCTATGTCGCCAACCTACCACTGTATATTTGATTCTTCCATGGTAGTGACCCACACCAACAGAGATCACCCCCCAATAATCCACAAAGAGGCACCACAACTTCATGGCACTCCTCCTTCCTCTACCGCATAGCTTCTCCCAAAAAGGACAAAACCCCAGCGTTTCAAAGTCTTTTATCTTCCACTCGGCCACTCCCTCCACACATAGACTGATATTTCAAAAGACTTTTATGAAATGACGTAGTGGTGGAAAAATGAACTTGAGAGAGTTGAACTCCAAACAATTTTATCAATGCACTTTGTTCAACATAATCTTTTTACTCACAAAATAGTTTATAACTCCAGGTTGGACTACTCATAATAGCCAATGTATACACCACACAACCACCTTTAAAACTACATCAACTCTTAAGTATTCGCCACCCCAAGCCTACTGTAACTTTCAAAAGGAATATAATTCATGTCTTTGAATAAAACACATAGATTGAAATATGCGTCGACCTCAATGTGATAGTGTAGAATTACAATGTAATTTCCTTGTTAATCTCTTTCATGGCACATTCCCTCCATTGTGAGTGGCAAAAAAAACATAACCAAGCAATATAAAGGCTCGACTTCACCTTTCTGGGCAATAGATAAACATTAATTCCTTGGTCTTGATGGTGGAGACAAACTCACATGCACACCAAAGCGAACCAAGACAACTACCAAAATAGAGTTTACACAACAAAACCAAAAGGCCCATGTGACAACTCTTTTGTGACACTTCAATGTATATATGTGGCAACTAAAGATTGACTTAATTTGATGTGGATTGCATAAGCAAAGGCACTGCCAAGAATTGCCATAAGAAGTCCAAACAAACAAACAAAGCTAAAAATAAAACCTACACTCTTTTTGGTTGATGCCAATTGCTCATTCACCTGGGATGTTCCTACATTAGACACACCAGGTAGAAGGTTTGTAAGCATAGGCTCACAAAGTGGAGTTGAGTAGTAGAACTACCCTTTCAGGTTGCAACCAACCTGCAACAAAATCCATCATTGAGTCATGTGCACAAGTTATTTCTTCTTCCTCCTTTTTCCAACATCTCATTGGCACAATCATCATCCTCCTCCCACAACTCCATTCACCATTTCTTCCTCCTCTCATGGATTCACATCCACCATATGTCCTCCTTCTCTACTAAATGCTTTCTACTCTCCTTTTCTCCTTCATGGGATCCAACCCACCGCAGACTAACCACCTCCACCAAAATCCTATAGCATCCTCCACAATCTCTACAAGCAAATATGTAGCATCTACAACATACTTTTGTTGTCTATCCATCTCTCCTTCTATCATCTTATCTAAAAATGAAAGAACATCATTATAAAACAAATTTACCTCAGCTGCAACATCAATTTTCACTATGACATCTTCCACATCCTCGTCAGCTACAACTTTTCGTTCTTCTCCCTTCTCGACAACAACAAGCTTTGACATCCTCTCTTCTTTAATCACCAACATTTATGCTAACAAATCATCATCTTTGCCATGCTCTACTGCTACAACCTCCTTGTATTCCATCACTACATCTTCATCCTCTTCATTCTCATTGCTCACCTCTTTATCTTCAACCGATGTTGCACTCGCATCATCTTGCTTATCCTCATCATTCTTGACCAATTTATCACACTGCCATGCTTCCAATCTGCTCAATCTCTTATCTAGTCTCTCATATATACTTGCCATCATCTCAAGAGTCTTTCTTTATTGATACTGCCTCCAACCTTCCCATATTATGGGCTTCTTCCTCACCAATATCCCCATCTCACTTTCTACAATCTTTCACGTATGCATCTCATGCTCTACAATCTGCAAAACACTTTCCTTCATGGTTTCCCAACTCTCACTTGCTCAGGACACTCTCCCACCTGCAACAATCTTTTGAGCTCTTCACAACCACCTTCTCTCCCGCAAGTCCTGGTGAATCCTCTCCACTCTCAAGATCCCCTACTCTAATACCATTTGATGCAAGGGAAACCTCCCTCCACTACAAGCAACTCTTACAAAACCAATACATAAGCATCTATTTGCCCAAATTGAAATCTTAACTCAATAAATGATTGCAACAACAAGATTAAAATAATTCATTATAGAAAACAAAATCTGCATTACAAACCTTACAAATCTCAGCCTTCAATGGCCTTTCTTGGCACAATGCTCTTCCATGGGTGCTTACTCTGCACACTCTTATCCTTTGTACTGTTGTATTTGGACACTCACATCTACATCCACACATCTACCTACACACTAGCTTTACACCTCTCTACTCCACGTCACCAATCTATCACTATATCTTTGATTCTTCCATGGCAGTGACCCACAACCAATAGAGCTCAGCCCCCAATAAGCCTCAAAGAGGTGTCACAACTTCATGGTGCTCTTCCTTAATCTACCATGCAACTTCTCCTAAAAAGGCCAGAATGCAAGCATTTCAAAGTCTTTTATCTCCCACTCGCCAATCCCGCCACGCATAGACTGATATTCCAAAAGACTTTTGGAAACCATTCAAATTTTTTCATTTAGTCTACTTTTATGAAATGATGTAGTGGTGGAACAATGAACCTAAGAGAGTCAAACTCCAAACAATTTTATCAATGCTCTTTGTTCAACATAATGTTTTTCCTCACAAAATAGTTTATAACTCCAAGTTGGACTACTCATAATAGCCAGTGTATACACCACACAAACACCTTTTAAACTACATCAACTCTTAAGTATCTACCACCCCAAGCCTACCACGGCTTTCAAAAGGAATATAATTCATGTCTTTGGATAAAGCACATAGATTGAAATATGCATCGACCTCAATGTGATAGGGTAGAAATATAATGCAAATTCCTTGTTAATCTCTTTCATGGCATATTCCCTCCATCGTTAGTAGCAAAAAAAACATAACCAAGCAATATAAAGGCTCAACTTCACCTTTCTAGACAACAGATAAACATTACTTCCTTGGTATTGATTGTGAAGACAAACTCACATGCACACCAAAGTGAACCATGACAACTACTAAAATAGAGTTTACACAACAAAACCAAAAGGCCCATGCAACAACTCTTTCACGACACATTGACATATATGCAGCAATGAAAGATCGACTTTGTTTGATGAAAATTGCATAAGTGAAACCACTGCCAAGAATTTCCATAAGAACTCCAAACAAACAAACAATATTAAAAATTAAACCTACACTCTCTTTGGTTGATGTGGATTATTCGTTCACTTGGGATGCTCCTGTATCAGTTTTATCTCCATTTTCTACTTCCATGCATGGAAGTTGAATGGCGTGAGAATTGTATTCATGTTTTAATTTGAACACTTGACAACCCCCCTAGAATTATACTAATTTGTAGAACCCCCCAGAAAAAATGCAAGAAAGAAATTACAAGTTGTGCAAGTTTGGAAGCCAAATCATATGTTTATAACACAAAATATTTTTACAAATATTTGAAAGAATGGATATCCAAATCTGAATTTTACCTACACTAATGAATTCCTTGCAAAATTCTAAGCAATTTGAAAATAAAATTCAAGAAATTTCTATGTCTTGGGCAAAAGTTATGCCTTGTCAAAATTTTCTGCTTATAATAGCTTCAAGGGTTAAAAAATTAGAAAAAAAGGCAATTTTTTTAATTTTAGCTTCACCAAAGTATGGAAACACCTTTCTGTTGACTACAAATTTGGAAAAACCTGATAAATGGTTTGAAAGTTGTAGAAATTTGAAAAAAGGCCCTTTTCAGGCACTTGAGAAGACACTGGCAATCTCCCTCTAGCATAAAAAACTAACTGGGGCAATTGCACTGACTACTTGTGGTCAAGGTTTAATGTGGTGGTGACAACAAATGTTGTTGTTTACAAAGTTTGAATGTGACATATAGAGTAACATTAAATGTTACTTTGTACATTTAACAATTAGCATCAAATGTGAGGTTTTGCAAACAAATAGTAAATGCTACATACTAACAGTAAATGTTACAAACTGTCAACAAATGTTAGCAACAATACCAGGTGGATAGTTAGCAGATTTGAGGGTGAAAAAAAGAGTCCAAATAGAACTTTGGGAGAATCATAAATGTGGGCATCCTGTTGATTATAATATCAGCATTAGAAACTCAATATGCCCAAACTAATAGTGATATCAACCAATATCTTAGGCCAAATGACCCAGTTGTGTGGTCAGGTGGGTCAATGATCTAGGCTGAGGGGCCTTCATGGCCAATTTCAAACCCTACATGGCTGAAATGAAGGACCTAAGAGTCCAAATAGGACTGTAACACTACACAAAAATGTGATCAATAGTGATCAATTATAACATAGATCTTGGATGTGCCTTGAAGTATCAACCTCCAAACTGAATAGAGACTTAGAAAAATAGTCTACAAATTGAAGAATTTTGACTTAAGTAAACTACAAACATCAATAAGATATAAGTAATGATGAAGCCATGACCAAGCAACACATATTGGAAGATGTGGAGACAACAATGATTGTTTAGAAAGAACCGACAAAAAGTATGCACGTAGGAAATAGAGACGGTGATATGGTGGATCAGCCAACAGATCTAAATGTTGACAGTAAGGCAAGAACAAGGTGCTTCTTGTGAGGCCTACCTTTTTCATTCCCATTCATTTGACTATTTACCTTACTGTTGCCGATACATTTAGACTTGTGGGACTGTTGATCCCGAATTCCTAAACTATTAGACTTTATGATGTTATGGGAAAACTAATTGGGTGATGTTAGATAGATGTTTTATATTATGAGAAAACAAATTGGGTGATGTTAGAAAGATGCTTTATATTATGGGAAAACTAATTGGGTCATGTTAGATAGAAATTGGTTTATATTATGATGTTAGAGGAAAACTAATTGGGTGATGTTAGATAGAAATTGGTTTATATTAAGTTGTTAAAGGAAAACTAATTGGGTGATGTTAGATAGAAATTTGATATGCGATTCAATCTTGGGAATGGATGTTTGAAATATAGAATTTAGAATCAAATTGTAATGTGATTTTCCTTTATACTTAAGGGAACTTGTGATATTTTATGTGAGTGTATGTTTTAATTTGCTTCGGCTATGATATTTAAATGTGGAATTAACTTTGCAATGGAGTGCGTGGGTATTTCTAACAAACCACAGAAATTAGAGATCATCCCACACTTGATGTTGTAATCCCTTGTGAAGCTGATCTAGTTCCATGAGGAACCAAGATCAACTTTGTGTATGGTGAAATTCTGTAATGTAGAATTGCATGTTATTAATCGGGCTAAGTCTACACCTCTTTCATTTTGAATTCTCAATGGTGTTGTAAGAATTTTGTATTTTGAATTTCAATTTTTAAGTTATAATTTGGAGACCCTTTTCATATGTTTTAACGTGACCCTAAGTGCTCTAACTAGGATTGACTTGACTCTGGGTTATACCCCATGGGTCTAGGGACCTTTTTGACTTGGGTAACCCTTGGTAGACCTCCATATGGTCACCTTAACTTCACATTGAAGTTAAGTGACGAAATTGGAGGCATGGGAGGGAGAGGATGAGTGGTACCAACACTCAACCCCATCCCTTTTCACTTCCCAAGGTTGGAGATGACTCCAAGACCCACCAATTGTGGAGGACTTGACTCCAAGTCTCTCTCACAATTGGTGAGAGTACCCTTGGAGTTGTGTCGTCCCTCTTGAGAGGAAAGGAAGGGGACACATGTGTCACCCATTCCCTCTTTAACTCCTCTTTACTCTCCCACATGTTCGAGAGAGGACAAGTGGTAAGGGCTGAGGGAGACTTGGGGATGGGTGAGTGACATGTGTCAACACCCATCCCTTGGGACATGCTTGTAGTGGGGAGGAAGAGTGAGGAGGTGACAAGTGTCACCTCCCCATTCCTCTAAGCTCATGGGTTGAGCTTATTTTAATCCCACTTGGGAGAAGGTGAGAGTGTTGGCAAGAGACACTGTGTGGCTTCATGAGTGTTGTCATTGATGGCAACAAAGTCCATCCCACACATCTACAGGACATGGTATGTCTATACCGGAAGTCAGATTGAAGAGTATCTTGGTCTGGTAAGCAAGAATAGAGCATGCAGTAAGGTCTGATAATCAGGTTCAGATCTCTTATAGGGAGTATCTTAGTAAAGTATGGACTTGGGGAAGTCAAGAGGAGTATCATGACTGATACATTCCATGAATTGAGCTTCCAGTGATGAAAGAGTAAAGAGATATGAGCGCCTAAGTATTGGGTTCCTATTTGGCAGAGTAGACTGAGGAAGACCTGACCGATAGAGCATTAGACCTTCATCCAGATGAGATATTGATGGTGATCAAGTTTCTTGAGGCATCATTCATGATTGGATGACCTGATTGATGACTTCTATAAGTATTTCTTTGATAAGGAAGGATTCAGCTGATAGACGAGAGTTTGGGAAAATATTGAGTATTCCAGATGCTGACTAGAAAGGTGTTGAAATCCTTGGTACGGATATATATACCAGATTGATTTCGGTATGAAGGTGTGTGTTGTGTGTGGTGAAGTGCGAAGAAAAGTAGAGAACAGTGTGGAAGTAGTAATACATGTCCGGTATGTGACAGGACAGCATCACCAAAGAAGAGGAAGAATGAAGTGCAATAGATCAGTGTATTGAGCCTAACCATAACTGAACCTCAGCATATGTGGATGCCTCTCATCAGTTCAAGTATCTTGTTACTTTCATTGTACCTTGTAGATAGTGAGTCTCTTGTAGGCAGTGAGCCTCTTGTGAGCAGTGTGCTCGAGCAGTGAGCCCTAATTGGCAAGTGCCATTTTGTACTTCTATTCTTTTAACAGAGAATACAATCTTGGGTTAGTCACCCCATGGTTTTTTCCCTTAACAGGGTTTTCCACATCAAAATCATTGTGTTATGTGTATTGACTTTGTTTCTTCTTTCATGGTTATAGATACCTATTTGTTTTGATGTTGCACTAGTTGTTAAAGAAGAACAAAAAGTTAAATTAATTAAGATAACTGATTCACCCCCTCTCAGTTATCAACAATTGGTATCAAAGCCAAGTTCCTCCAAATAGAGCCTAACAGCTTGAGGAAGATCTGGAAATTCAAATGGATATGTATGGTATGAGGGAGCAACTTTAGTCTGCCCTAGATGATCTTGATCAATCTCACTCTGAAGTCAATGACTTGAGGGAGAGACTCAAACAAGCTGATGATTTCATAAATGAACTCAAAGAAAAACTAAGTATCTCAATGAAGAAAATAAAGAAACTTCTTCAACAATTAGCAAGTCAAAATGAAGCCAATGATACTGTTAAAGATTTGAATGAAAAAACCAAGTTATGTGAAAAGTTATCAAAAGAGGTCATTATGGTAAGACATGAAATGGAATTAGGAGTTATGAAATTCACCCAAGAAATTGAAGAGAAGGGAAAAACTGAAGGTAATTTAAAATAATCTCTTAAGGAGAAGTCAGAAGACTGCCACAAAATGGATAGAATAATCAGGCATTTGGGATCTGATCTTGAAGAAACTAGAGATAATGAAGAACAACTTGAGAATCAGATTGTCACTCTAAAAAGGGATCTTCAAACAACAAATGAATACAAAGAGAAATTCAAGATAAGCTCTGCTCAGCTTGAAGTTCTTAAAATCCAAAAGAGGGTAGATGACAAGCAAGGCTTGGGGTATGAGAAAGGTGAAAGCTCCAGATCCAGTCAAAAGAACTCTGGATCAGGAAACCCAAGGAACATGCCTAGAAGACCTCTGGTAAGGCAACCAAATGCTCAAAGATATCCACCCTTCAATGGATATTGCCACAATTGCAATAACTTTGGTCATAAAGCAAATTAGTGTAGAAGAAGAATGAATCAGAATAACTCATCCTTCTTCGGATAGTGTTTTAACTGCAAAAGGTATGGTCACAAATCTCAAGAATGTAGAAATTTGCAAATGAACAATTCATTCAATGGTAGATGCTTTACATGCAATAGAATCAGACATATGGCTAATCAATGCTGATGAAGAGGATATCAGTCAAATCTGCAAAGAAATGTTGTTTGCTACAATTACAATAGATCTGGTCATATTGCCAAATTCTGTAGAAGTAAGAATCAGGACAAAAACGGTTCAATGCATCATAATCAAAACCAAGACAAAGGAAAAGGAAAAGTAAATGCAGATGAAATTCAAAGGGAGATGAACAAGATTTGGCTGAAGAGGAGTACAAAAAATGTTGAGGATGGATCCACACCAGAATCTGGTGCTGATATTCTTTCCAGAAACTAAACAGATGAGTTCTGGCTTAGGGGGAGTCACAAAAGAAAATAAGTTACCCCAGCCAGTCAATTAGTGCCTAAAATTGGCACATGGAAAGTTACAGATTAAAGGGTTCTCAGAGAAACATCTAAATAAGCCTTGGTAAAGATATGGCAGATCCACAAGAAATTTAGGAGAGGTTAATCTACCAAGATTGATCTGGTTTAATAGTCATCTGGTAAGAACAAGATTTTCACAGTTAGATCCAGTATGATTCAAATTGAGGTATCTTGATTTGTGAATAAATGGAATGATTGGAGAAAGGTAGATAGATTGCTAATATTCACCAAGAATAACTCTAAGTGCATCTCAGTGATCCAGAAAGATCTCTCTCAGAAACAAGGAAAACAAGGCAACCTAAATAACCTAAGTTGTGCATTTATTACAAAATGGAATTAGGGTTTGCACAGAAATAAAAGGGTTCTTTTATTCACCATTTGTACATTTGCATTTGAGAAAAAGAGAAAAGGAGCTCTGCAACAAAATTGTCTCAAGCCCATCAAAGATCAACCACAGAAGTCGATTCTTCCAACAATCCGATCTGGATCATATTATGAACCCTAGAAGTGTAAAAGGTATTTTCCGCTCTTGAAAACCTCTCTCTGAATCTTTTGAAAGATGGATACTCCAAATGTTGTGAAGATCACTGATTGGCCACATCCTAAATTCAAGAAACATCCCTACAAATCCCTAGAAGTTGATCCCCTAGGCACCTTTTCAAGCATTCTGCATGGGGTTTTACAAGTAGAAGATGTTAGGGCATATATTCATGCAAACATTGAGGAATTTGGGGAATCCAAGCTAATGGATATCTATCACAATCAGTTAATAGATGATTCTTTTGAACTCAAACCTCTGTACAAGGCTATCCGAGACAAGCATTTCAGTTAGTGCATCCATTTCCCCTGTTTTGCAAAAGATGAGTGGGTCCAGTATATTTTGAGTAGAGTGTATGATAACTTCATATGGTTGAATAGACCATTTAAGATCACAAAAGATGCTATTAGAGTAGTAACCGGTTTGCACTCATCAAGAGGGTTACCTGTTCTCAAATCGGTCAAAAACTAAACTGTGAGTGAGGCTACCAGATCAAAATTTGACAAGAGAGCAATGACAATAGAAGATATCACTGATCCAGATATCAAGTTTGCCTCCATGATAATTGGTTACAAGATATATCACTCCAGCAGAGAAAATTCAGTACCTGGAACTATAATTTACACTACTTATCAGATGCTAAGAGAAAATGCTGACTATGATCTTTGTGAGCTTCTCCTGAACCAACTGTTAGAAAATTTGTAGAAAATAAAGAAAAATAAAAAGAACTCATTCAAGTATGGTGGACTAATATTGTGCTTGTTTTTTTACTTTACGAATGAGCTTCTTGGATCTAGTGGTTGGATATGGAAAAATAACAGAGCAGTAGCCATACAAATCAGAGATTATTTGCATGGAATTGGTGATGCCAAGGCATAGAATACAGCACTCTGGGGCTACTTCAAGATCTTTCAGAGTATGATGTAAACCAGAGAGAGAATCCCCCAATCTCTAGTTGAAAAGTATAAGGATATGGTATGCTTTATGGTAGAAACTGATCAATGCCTAATAGAGGCAGTGGAGCCAAGGATAGTCTAGATCATGCCAATGAGGTATGAAGTTGATGAGAAAATTCTAGAGCTGCATATTCAACACCTGCTGAGTCAGTCCAAGGACCTTGAGGCAGAAAGGTTTGGAACCTTTGAAGAGTTGAGTGTAAAGATTCATGTAGAGATAAGACAACCAGAGATAAAAAGAAAAGTAAGAAAAGAAGTAGAGGTTGTTGCCAAAAGGTATGGCATTTCAAAAGAAGCACTTGATGCAAATAGAGAAAAACTAGAAAAGGTAGAGAAAGAGAAACAAGGTGTAGAAAAGGAGAGTGATCTGGTACAAGCCCCTTCTCAGACCAGCTCTTCCAAGAGCTCTACACCTGCCACCTCTAAGAGCCAAAAGGCATCAAAATCGGAAGCCCAGACATTCAGAAAGGGAGTGAAGAGGACAAAGAAAAAGGCAACTAGATCCTATACAAGTTAAAAAGATGATGAAGAAACTGAAACTGATGAGGAAGTCAAGAAAATGAAGAAGAAGAAGAAGAAAACATCTGGTGAACCCTCTACCAGTCAAGGCAAGGAAGAAAAGGCAGAAGAATTCATTGAAAGGCCTACTCTCTACATTGATGACATCATTAAATTAGTTACTATGGATGCGAACCTGCAACCAATGGTTGAATTTTATGATGAAAATAGTGAAGCTGATCAGAAGATATTGCAAGATGCCACAGTCAGGTATCTAAACATCTACAACAAGGCATTCATTGAAATTATATCTCTGATTCCCAAAAGCTTAGAGAAGGAACTTGAAATAAGAAAGAACAATGCCCAAGCAAAAGACCTAGAAATCTAGGAGCAGATTGCTATCCAACTCTATCCCTCCATCACTCCAAAGGAATAAATATGATCTTCAAAGATTGCAAGGATGAGCTCTAGAGCAAAGCCAGAATGAATAAGCTTATGCTCGAAGAGACTGATCAAGTGGCTAAAGAGACTAAAGAGATCCTCCGGAATGCCTATAAAAGATTCAATATTCCTATTATAGAGGACTTAGGTGATGAACCCTCTACCATGGATGACAAAGGAGAATCTACTGAGTCAATTGTAGAAGAGACAAGTAAAGAGAAAGCTAAGGACTTAGATTCCTCTATTCTGGAAGAGAAAGTTCATGGAGAAGTAGACACCTCTCTTTCGGATCCCCCTGCAGACTCCAGAATTGAAGGAAAAGAAAGAAAAGAAGAGAGCATCAATCAAGGAGAAGTGAAGGGAAGAGAAGAAGGTCAAACTGAGAAGACCACAAGTGATAGTGCTAAGGCTGCAGAAGGAAAGAAGATTCTATCTCCGGCAAGAGACACTACAGAAACTGTTAAAGATTTCTTGACTAAAGAAATGATGGAGATTGATGAATCGGAGCTACTTCAAGGACCATTCAATTTTGATTCTCTCCCCCTAGTTCAAACCATGAAGATAGCATCCTTTGCTCAAGCAAAGACAAAAGAAAAACTTCTGAAGTCTCACATGGAAGACTATGAGCTGATAGAAATTGCATCTAGTGTATTGGAGAAGATCATGCCATCCTTCCATAAGGATATCTCGGCCTCCTCATCTGGTAATCTAAAATATCTTGTAAATTTTGTTAATACACATTTTGATTCCTTAGAGAAGTCAACTAAAGAAAAGGCTTGGAAGGAGTTTTTGGGAAAAAGATTCTCCGAGATACAAGGATTTATAACCAATGATAGGAGAAATATGGATATTGGGATAAAGAGCTTAGAAAATGCTCTTAAAGATGGCGGAGAAGTATATAAATTTTGTTTATCCTGGTCTAAAGTGACAAAGGATATTGAGAAGAAAGTGAAAGAACAAGAGGATAAACTGTCAAGCTTCTCTCAGAATTTTGATCCTCTCACCATATCCATAATAAACCAGGAATGTCAGACTATTGCAGTCATAAATGAGATAAAGAAGCTTGAGAAGGAGAGGAAGAACATAATAAGTAGGATGGGTGAACTTAGAGGGATGATTATCCCTAAATTAGAGGCCATGCTTGAGGCCCTAACTGATGCTTAGACCACAACCCAGACCAGTGATCCGATAGATCTAAAGAGGGCAGAAGCTTTTGCATTCCTGTTGAGTGGTCACATCTCAATTTTGGACAGGATGAAGTAGAGTTGGGCAACAAAATTTGTCCAGTTAAAGACAACTTTTGCAGATATACTTTAATATATGTAAGTATAACATGTATATATACTTATGCGGCTAAGTATAGTTGGATTTTTGGGGATTTTTGGTGTGCGGATTCTACCCTTTGCCATTGATGTCAAAGGGGGAGTGAGTAGTAGTGAAAAATGTGGAATCTAGCTAAGAGGGAGCTATGGAAAAGTGTACATTAGAACAGAGCATCAGCCAAGGGGGAGTGTAGTGTGACACAGTCATTTTTCACTAAGTGTTGCCATTAATGCCAAAGGGGGAGATTGTTGGCAAGAGACACTATGTGGCTTCATGAGTGTTGTCATTGATGGCAACAAAGTCCATCCCGCACATCCGAAGGACATGGTATGTCTATATCAGAAGTTAGATTGAAGAGTATCTTGGTCCGGTAAGCAATAATAGAGCATGCAGCAAGATTTGACAATCAGGTCCGGATCTCTCAGAAGAAGTATCTCAGTAAAGTCCAAACTTGGGGAAGTTAAGAGGAGTATCATGATTGATATATTCCATGAATTGAGCCTCCAGTGATGAAAGAGTAAAGAGATATGAGTGCCTCAATATTGGGTTCCTGTTTGGCAGAGTAGACTGAGGAAGACCTGACCGGTAGAGCATCAGACCTTCATTCGGATGAGATATTGATGGTGATCAAGTTTCTTGAGGTATCATTCATGATTGGCCGGCATGATTGATGACTTCTATAAGCATTTCTCTAATATGCATCACTTTATAAGAAAGGATTCAGCCGACAGACCAGAGTTTGGGAAAATATTGAGTATTCCGGATGCCGACTAGAAAGGTGTTGAAATCCTTGGTGCGGATATATATACCAGATTGATTTCAGTATGAAGGTGTGTGTTGTGTGTGGTGAAGTGTGAAGAAAATTAGAGAACAGTGTGGAAGTAGTAATACATGTCTGGTATATAACAGGACAACAGCACCAAAGAAGATGAAGAATGAAGTGCAGTAGATCAGTGTATTGAGCCTAACCGGAACTGAACCTTAGCATATGTGGATGCCTCTCATCAGTTCAAGTATCTTGTTACTTTCATTGTACCTTGTAGATAGTGAGTCTCTTGTAGGTAGTGAGCCTCTTGTGAGTAGTGTGCTCAGGCAGTGAGCCCTAATTAGCAAGTGCCATTTTGTACTTCTATTCTTTTAACACATAATACAATCTTGGGTTAGTCACCCCATGGTTTTTTCCCTTAACAGGGTTTTCCACATCAAAATCATTGTGTTATGTGTATTGAATTTGTTTCTACTTTCATGGTTATGGATGCCTATTTGTTTTGATGTTGTACTAGTTGTTAAAGAAGAACAAAAAGTTAAATTAATTAAGATAACTGATTCACCCCCCCTCTCAGTTATCACAAAGAGGTGGTTGAATTTTTGGAAATTTTAATTGCTTGAATTTTAACTAGGGAAAAAAGATAGATGGATTTTGGTGGCTTATGTTGGAAGGAGAATTTGGAGAAGCTCTACATCAACTTTCTTCCATAATAGGGCTTTTAAAGGTTGGTTTTCAAGGCTAAGGCCTTTCCTTTGTATTTTAGTTTGCTTGCATGATGCATATGTGTGAGATGTATTTTCTTGAGTTGTATTTTGTTATTGTGGGAAAATTTTGTAGGGTGTTGTAAGAGCCTCTCCCACTTGGGAGAAAATGCTCAACAAGTGTGGGGTAGGGGAGGAGTGATCCTCCTCAGGGTCATTAGCTTGTTTTGTGATGTGGTAAGCCTTAAGGGCAATATATGTGATGTTGAGCAATATGAGACATGGCTTGAGAGAAAAAATATGGAAACCTTTAGAAATTGTGTTAAATGAGTTGGCTTGAGGCCATAAGAGGAAATTGTAATGGGATATTTTGTAGGAGTGGCACTCTTGAGTTGAGTGTGTCCACTCCCCTACCCCTTTGAACTCACCCTAGTTGAGTTCATGTGTTGTGATTATCCATGGGTGTAAAATTATGTTTTTGGTTGTTTGGAATGCCTTGTTGTGAAGTGGAATTGAGTTCCTTAGGCGTGTGGATGACCTCCCTACCTCAGGGGTGACCCTCTTGCGGGTCTATGGTAGGGAGGAGAGCAAGATGTGTGGTTTTCTTCCCCCTTGTTGTGATATGCAGGTTCAATGGAGCTAAATGTGAAGTTGGAGAAACTCCTTGTGCTTGGAGTTAATATTTTATTTTCCTTTACTCTTTAAGCTCTTAAGAAAGAGATTGACCATTTAGGAGCTTCATCTTTGTTGATTTTCAAAGAGGAGGACTTGTCTCTCTCTCTCTCTCTTGTTGTAAAATTGTGTTTCCTTAAGTTGTGTGAAAGCCATTTTCATTGTATTGAAAGTTACAAATTGTTGATATAAATTTTATCATTCAAGTAAAGATGAAGGAAGAAAATTTGTATTTAAAAGCTAGTTCTTGTATGTAAATTTCAAATATTTCAATTAGCAAAGTTGAGGCTTAGTTGTTATTGTGACAAATATGAAAATTGTATATTGTTGTTGTGAAAGAGAGAAAACTAGTTGTTAATTTTTAGGAGTATCTAATTAATTGTATTTGTTCTTTCTTTACAAGTGTAATTATTAATAATGCAATGAATTCAATTGGTGGGAAAAATATGGATTCTTGCCTTAATGGAAATTTGATAAAAAAATGCATATATATCTTGGTTTAAATTGTTTAAAAATAAAATTTTAAGTGTAGAGGAAAAAGAATGTAGTTGTAAATAATAATTATATATATATATATTTATATTTATACATATAATTTATATATATATTTTGAATAATTCAAATGAATATATTTTTTTGTGTATTTACAAATGAATATGATTTTATTAGGCTGTTAAATAAAATTCATAGTTAACATTTTCTTTATACAAAGGTAGTTATATTTATATATATAACTAAATATATATATACATATATATGTAAATATATTATTTTATTACATTTTCAAATAAATTGTGAATTTGAAACTTCTCTGTGTGTATATATATGTATATATATATAACATTAAATGAATCGTAATAAAAATTAAAATAACATAAAATAAAAATAAAATACTGTGAAATTTTAAAGAGACCGTATTTTCCACAGTCGCGTATTGTTTTTTTTTATAGTGCAAAAATATGGAATGGTGGAGGGGGGTTCGAACCCCCCCCACCACTAAGCCTTTGGAATATTGGGTGTGGGGAGGGGGGCGGAGCCCCCACCCACACTCCATCTTATGGGATGTGGGTGGGGGCTCCGTCCCCCTCCCCACACTCCCTGCTACACTTAAACCCCCATGGACTGTGCTCTGCTCATGCCGCCAAACACTTTCCACAATCACGCTGCTGCCTGGCTCCTCCTTCGCGGCCTCCCCTCTCTGCAGACCTCTCACCACCCATGGCCACCACAACTCCGCCCACTCTCTTCCACAGAACCCCCTCCATACAGCACTGCCGCCATTTCCTCACAACCCTGCCTCAACAACACAAAACAAATAAATATTTAGGGCTTCAACATTTTTTTAAAAATGAAAACAACAAATATATATATATATATATATATATATATATATATATATATATATATACATATGGTATGAGAAAGTCTAGTTTTATAAACATAATAAGAATATATATATTTATATTAAACAAAACAAACAAAAATAAAATGTGTTTAGGGTTTAACAATTTCACAAATGAAACACAAAGAAAAAAAAAGAAGAAACATATACATATTTTTATTAGAAAGGAAACCTAATTTTATAAACACAATAAGTATATATATATTTGAAGCCATCATATGCATTTCATATGTGGCCATTTAAACTCAACCTACAAAAAAGAAACAAAGGCAAAATGAGAAAATGAGAAAATGAGAGAAAAAGAGAAAGAAAGATAAAAGCGAAAACAAAGAGGAGAAAATGCATGAGTTTCAATTTAGGGCTAAGAGTATTAATCAAAATTTAATGTTCTTTTTAATCATTTTGAGAAAATTTAATTACAGAATTTCAGTAGACGTTGATTTAAATCCAGATTGGAAACCTAGCAAACCTATTCAAACGATGTTAGTAAATCCTATTTTCAAGATCTGATCTACCAAGAAATTAGGAATAATGTAAATAACACAGAGATAACTTTGATTGATCAAGAACGTGAAGGAGAACAAATTGATCAAACCTTGTTAAAACCATATAAAATTGTAGAAAACATGAAGGAGAACAAATGATCGGACTTTGTTGAAAAATGTTCAATTATCTTAATCAACTGTATTACCAATGCAACTAGTGTGATGTAAGAAATTTATTAATCCTAATAAGTAAACCTCTTGATCAAATTTAGTTTCAGTACAATAAACCCTACTCACGCCCGTGAAGCATTATGCTGCCAGATTTTCCCAGAATTTAGGGTTTATTTAGGTTAGTGAAGTTTAACCCTATTGGCAACGTTAACTGCGTCACAATGACCCCCTTGATGGCCTTCTTGCGATTGGTATGCGCATGTGTACGTATTACCCCGCTTTCATCTATTTTGTTCATGCCTTAGCGTATGCCACCGAGCATGCTTACGCGTGCGAGGGGATTTTTAGGAAACCGTGGAATTTTTTTGATATTTCGTATCATGACCACATGTCAAATGTGGACATGACACATGTGATGCGTGTCGTGACTGCATGGGAAATGTGGGCATGACACTTCCAACAAAAAATGTGAAGATTTCAACCACGCAGTTGTATGGCTTCAAAGATCTCAACCATGGGAAGTCTAAAATTTGTTGGCAACTTGTCTATGATGTCTAAAGATGTTGTCATTGATGGCAACAAGAAAAGGAACAAGATTGGAATAGTGTTTTGGTATAGAGAAGAAGACTTAGTTGCTTTCGCTAAGTGTTAGCAGTATATAGGAGATAGTGACATAGAATCAATATAATGGATGGCATTGGTGTGTATTAAAAGATCATATCATGTAGATTAGGTATGTTGTTCACAATTCCAAGATGATCATTTGTCTAAGATTTCAATTCTTGATGAGTACTAGAAGCCCATCTTCAAGAAGTCTAAATCAGGCACTGCAGAGAACATAGGAAATCAAAACAGAATACCCAGTTGAATTGGTTTGTACTCCTCTGCTATGGCATATCTTGTTGTGCAGTTTTGAGGTGTTGTAAACACAAGTATGAATGAAGCATCTAAATCCATAGTTACAATTTTTGAACTTCATTGGAGTGTCAGTTATGAATGCCTAAGTATCTCTACTTGGTATGGTATAGTTTGACTATGACAGGGCATGTGTTCCAGTGGTCTGCATTCTACTGCAAAAGAATATTTTGCTCTGCAGTTCTGGAGGTGTGATCTATGACATGTGAAGAGTCTCTGATATGGATTTGAGAAAGTATTGTGGTCTGTAGTGGAAGATGTTGTCTGATAGTTGAACTGAATTAGTGAATAGTCTGTGGATAAGGCCGACATGACAGTATGATGTGTGTGTGGTAAGTTTCGCTATTTGGAACTTAATCCTAAGTGGTGAAATAGTTGAGGCCGACATGTGTGAAGGTGTTTCAAATATTGTTTGGGTTTGCTATAGATTTTGGAGAATGTATTTGGCTGACAGAGCACATAATGCATGGCTACACGGTACACTTCATTAGGCTGACCTAATATGAAGCTTTTGTTTATTGCGGATATATATGGGATTGAATTCAGTGTTTGGGAGAGAGTATGCAAATGTGAATGTGAGGAATATGTGAAAGTGCAGAGCAGATGATAACAATAGAAGAAGAGAGATCTTATCTAATGTAAAAGCAGAGCAATGAAATGGAGCAGTCAAGATGAAGAGTTTTGAGACAGTATTTTGAGCATTCATTGGAGCTACATTCGTGCATGTGTAAATGCAATATGAGCAGTTCATTTTGGCAATGATCCATCTCCTTTCTTCTTTCTTTCTCTAGGTAGTGAGCCTTCTTGCAGTGAACACTTCTTTTGGGTAGTGAGCCTTAATTGTAATTTGGTATTGTTCCTACATAATATATTGTGAACTAACACTCACTGTGGTTTTTCCCAGTTTTGAGTTTTCCACGTAAAAATCCTAGTGTTCATGTGTAATGGTTTATGGTTGTTTCTTCTGTGTTTAATTTTCTTTGTTATTGCATGTGGTGAATGGATTACTAGTTCAATAAGTAAGAAGTTTAATAAGGTACTGATTTAGCCCTCCTCTTAGTACCTTGGGTGTTCAACAATTGGTATCAAATCCTAGTTCCTCAGAAGAAGTCTAACAGCTTGAGGAAGATCTTGGAGACTAAACACATGGCAGGTAAAAAAATGTCCTACTCCTCCTAAAGAAATTGATGCAACTGAGACTAAAGAAGAATGTACACTTGTCAATGAAGAAGATCTTAAAATTGCACTAGCAAATCTTGAGAAGGGTGAAGTAGAAAATAGGGATCTAAAAGATAATGTCAAGGAAGCAGATGAGTGCATAAAGAAATTGACGGAGAAAGTTAAGAAGTTCAAAGAAAAATACAGGGAGGTTTGTGAACAATTGATATCTGTAGAAGACACCTTGAGTAATCTAAAAGTGGAAATTGTAAAAAGAGAAAAAGAAAAAGAAGACCTAAATCAGTTGGTGAAAAGCAAAACTAAAGACTGCATAAAGCTTGAACATGAAGTTGTGAATTTGAAAGCTGATCTAAAACATACTTGGAGTTAGGAAGAAAAATTTAGAGTAAGTGTTGCTCAACTTGATAGAATACTTTC
The DNA here is from genome assembly GCA_027924645.1 of Cunninghamia lanceolata. Classification (NCBI taxonomy): domain Eukaryota; kingdom Viridiplantae; phylum Streptophyta; class Pinopsida; order Cupressales; family Cupressaceae; genus Cunninghamia; species Cunninghamia lanceolata. Next base: position 15,326,262 of record BSBN01001121.1, on the reverse strand, counting down.
CAGTTAGAAGAGTCCCGATGATAAAGAAGGTTTGGGATTTGAGAAAGGTGAAAGTTCCAAAATCGGTCAAGAAAAGAATGATGAGATCAAGAAGGACAAAAGAAAATAGATTTAGAATCAAAGGAATGGACCTAGAATACCATTGGTCAGGCAACCAAATGCTCAAAGGTACCCTTATTTCAATGGCTATTGTAATGCATACAATAATTTGGTCATAAGGCTACTCATTGTAGGAGAAGAGTAAATCAAAATGTTCCATCATTCTCTAGTCAGTGTTTTACTTGCAACAAAATAGATCACAAAGCTAATGAATGTAGAAGTCAAATAAGAAATAGTTATAACAATGGAAGGAATGTTCAAACTTTCAAAGGTAATTGCTTTAATTGCAAGAGGTTTGGTCATAGAGCTAGTGAATGCAGAAGCCAGTTAAGGAATAACTATAATAATGGAAGGAATATTCAACCTTTTAATGGGAATTGTTTTGCATGCAATAGATATGGTTACAAGGCTAACCAATGAAGATCAAGAATGAATGAATGGAATAATGGCTAGAGAAATGTTGTATGCTTCAATTGCAATAGGCCTAGACATTTTGCAAGATTCTGTAGAAGCATGAATGTGAAGAAGGATAATTAGGCTAAAATGAAGAAGTCAGTACAAAAGGCAGATCTAGCAGAGATAAAGAAAGAGATGAATCAAATGTGGGTCAAGAAGGGAGTGCAGGAAGTCAAGGATGAGTCTGCACCAGACTTCGGTGTTGGTACTTCCTCTAGGAAGTAAATTGAGAGCTCTGGCTCAGGGAGAGCTTAATGCAAAATCCTATTCCCCCAACCAGAAATGTGGTGCTGATATTCAACACGAGGATATAAGTTAGAAAATAAGAAGACAAATCTTTTGGAAAATATTCTGGCATAAAAGAATTTAATGCGGTGAATTGTAGAGCAATCTTGGTCGACTGTGAGTAACAAAGAAAGGGTTTGACAACTTTTTGAATGAAGCATTTATTAAAATGAAAATAAAATATAAGGGATTCATTTGAAAGAGAAATTACTTTGCATTCAAACCCTCAAGCAACTAAAGAGACCTAAGAAGTGATGGGGAGGCCTATGGGTAAGAAAACCTATCTTACTTGAAACACTACAAGACCTATGTCATACCCCCAAGTCTCCCTACCAATTCAAGTGCTCTTAGACATTTCCTACCCAAAATGGCTAACTCAAACTAAATAGTCTATTACAGAAGTGAAAGGCCTACTTGTCTATTATTCTCAACACAGACACGACTTTCTTGGTGTGAGGTATTCTTCTTTGTCCTCACTACTTCCAAGATTCCCAATTTCCAAGACTTATAGCCTTTTTGAGCCTGTTATCAACCCTCCTCTCTGGGTCCAGGGTTCTGATTGCTTGGTGCTCAATTCTTCCTACTCTATTTTTCACCTCTATCTTCTTAGACTGCAACTTGCATGCCTAGCCGAGCTATAGCACGGCTCACCTAGTGCAAGTTCACATGGCCTCTCTTTGACAGCCCATTCACTACAACAGAAAGAAAAACAAAAAAAGAGACTCTGCTTGATCTCCCCTCCATGACTGTATAGAGGATATGCGAGGACATCAAACCAGAGCCATTATGTACAAATAGAAACAAAGAAATAATAGGAAAGAAAATTAACTATTTTGTTTTAGGCCAAGTTATGCACTCACTCTACAGAATTTGAAAAGCAAATCAAATAGTCCAAATTTTCTTTATAGCTATGAAAGTGCTTATTACATTCGTAACATATCAGGCTTCCAAACCCTTCACAAAAATGGATCTAGCCTTTTATAAATTTTACCCTTGTCCATTATCAGACAATTAGGGTTTCTTCCATTCGTATTGCTCCTTCGCATATACATTCGTTTGCATCATACAATACTGAAATATACATTCACTTTATCATCGGCAAGATAATCTATTGTCTTATCGACATATACATTTGCTTTACCTTCGGTAAGACATTTGCTAATGGTGGTGCCTTCTTATTTTTGGCCGATACCCATCTTCTCCCCGATGAGTCTTCCCTTCACACTTGTCGGTGTGACTTTCAACATCGGCCAACGTTCAACTTCTCCCACAAATATCCTTAGTCACTCCAATGAGCCTTGGCCTTATTCCATCAGCCAAACTCTTTCCCATCAGTGACACCTTTAACTTCTCCACCGATGTCATATCTCACACCGATGTGCCTATCATTAACTAGCCGTTGGTAAGACTTCTTACATCGGCCTAACATTCTCTCCATCTCCCGATATGCACCTCACACCGATATGCATTATCTTTTCTTATACTTCGGTGAGACCTACTTTGTCCTCCACCGATATATCTTTTTATCAATGGGACACCGGCTATCAACATAACTTCATAAAGCTTCGCTGATGAGCTCTCTCACTACGATGGATCCACTTTGTATATGCATAAATCACTTGCTATGCTATCAAATGAACCTATGCTTGCATTAGTCCTATACCTTCCTAATTTAAAAGCAAAAGCATTACACCAAAAATGCATTATATACAATGGGTTCACTCCAAGCCCCTTGGTGCTCCTGCACCATACTCCTCCTACGCGGAAGAAGTCAAGTGACCTTCGGTGACAACAAGGCAAAATCAATGGCCCGCTTCTTGAACTCAGACTCAGCAACCCAGGTAGCCTCTACTTTAGGCAATTGTCTCCATTTGATCAGATGCTCCATATACACACCATGTCTGGTTTGTCTCTGCACTTAAGAATCTAGAATTCTCTCAGCCTATGGTTTGAGTGTAGGGGGCAAGGTTACGTCACTTACTGTCTGTGCAGCCACTGAACTAGATCCATCTGCTGCTGAATGAGGACCTTTATAATGTACCAGGTCCTGAACATTGAACACTGGTGAAATTGCCAAGTCTGCTGGCAAATCAATTCTATAGGCATTTTTGCCATACTTGTTCAGAATTCTGTAAGGACCAATCCATCTCATCTGTAGTTTAGTTGGTATCCCTTTCTGCAATCGGGATTTGTTCAAATGAACCATGACTAAATCACCAACTTCAAACTAAACATCCTTCCTATGTGCATCTACCCTATCCTTGATTTTCTGAGTATTCTCCATTAATGTCTTCTGGACTTGTTCATGTATCTCCTTCATAGACTGTGCAAAATCTTCTGCATGACCACTCCTGTATTCCATGTCTCCAAGATGTTAGAGTTCACATACACCTCGAGGGTGCATTCCATACACTATCTCAAATGGACTTTTGCCAATAGTCCTATTCACGCTGTCATTATAGGTAAATTCTACCTGATAAATGACCTGATCCCAACTCTGTCCATATTCTTTTGTCAAACACCTTAACAGGTTGCCCAACGTTCTGTTTACCACTTCTGTTTGGCCATCTGTCTATGGATGATATGCTGATCCAAAAGACAAATTTATTCCTAACCTCTGCCATAGAGTTTTCCAGAAATGTCCCATGAACTTAGCATCTCTATTAGACACGATGCTTGCTGGAAGTCCATGAATCCTTATGACCTTTTTGAAAAACAAATGAGCTATATGATTGTCATCATGAGTCACCTTATAGGGAATGGAATGACTCATCTTGCTAAATCTATCAACAACTACAAAAATACTATCAAAACCAGTCTTAGTCTTTGGTAGACCAACTACAAAATCCATACACAATCCCATGGTCTGGAAGGAATGGGTAATGGTTGATACAGTCTAGCATTTGAAGAAGTTCCCTTGGCCTTCTGACAGATGATACATTGTTCCACATACTTTCTGACAACTTTGTGCATCTTCGGCCAATGGTAAAACCTCTGGACTAACTCCAATGTTTTATTCAGACCAAAATGTCCACTCAAACTACCATTATGTTTCTCCTGTATGAGATTTTCTCTCATGGATCTTGTTGGTACACATAACTATCCACCTTTGAACAGCAATCCCTGCTATAATGTGTAATCTGCAAATTCACTATGAAAGTGATTTTCAAAATCTTGACAGACCTTGTATGCTTTAGCAAAATATTCATCCTCTTTGTAAAGAGCTCTGAACTCTTCCATCCCTATACTTCTTAATTACACTTCTTGTACTGTGAGCAGCCTCCTGCTTAAAGCATCTGCTACTTTGTTGAGCTGTCCCTTCTTGTGCTTAATTGTAAATGTATAAGATTGCAAGTACTCCATCCACTTGATATGCCTATGGCTCAACTTATCTTGTGAGTTCAGAAAACTCAAATCTTGATTGTCTATATACACAACAAATTCCTTAGGTAGGAGATAATGTCTCCATTTTCTAAGTGCTTGAACTAGAGCATAGAGCTCCAAGTCATATGAAGAGTATCTGCTCTTTGCTTCATTTAGCCTCTCACTGAAAAAGGCTACTGGTCTATTCTCTTGGCCGAGTACTTCCCCTATTGCAATATTGCTAGCATCACATTCTAAAGTGAATAACTTATCAAAACTAGGTAGCACTAACACTGGCTATGTGGCTACTATTTTCTTCAACATTTCAAAATTCTTAGCAGCTACTTGTGTCCACTAAAATTTTGTTTTTATTCCACCTTTGATTGTATCCAACATGGGTGCACAAATAGCACTAAAATTCTTTATGAACTTTCTATAAAACTGAGCTAAGCCATGAAAACTTCTCACTTCAGTTGCTACTCTAGGAGTAGGCCAATTCAATATGGCTTCTACCCTTGACTTATCCATCTTCAATTCTCCTTTGGATAACATAAAACCAAGGTATACCAATTCCTACTTCATAAATTCACACTTCTCCAAATTTATGGTTAGTTGTTCATCATGTAACTTTTTCAAAATAGTATTTACATGTTCAAGGTTCTCTTCTTTAGTTTGACTAAAAATAAAGATGTCATCTAGATAAACAACTACAAATTTACCCGTATAGTCCTTGAGGACTTCATTCATGAGCCTCATGAATGTGCTGGGAGCATTTGATAAACCAAATGGCATAACAAGCCATTCATACAGTCCTTCTATGGTTTTGAAGGCTATTTTCCATTCATCACCTTCCTTGATTCTGATCTGGTGATAACCACTTTTCAGATCTATCTTGGTAAAGTATTTAGCCACTCCTAAACAGTCCATAAGATCTTCAATTCTGGGAGTTGGAAATCTATACCTTATGGTGATCTTATTGATAGCTCTGGAGTCTGTGTATAGTCTCCATGTCCCTCCTTTCTTTGGTGCCAACACTGTAGGCACTGCACAAGGACTTATGCTTTTCCTAACCAATCCCTGGTCAAGCAATTCTTGTACTTGTTTGGCTATTTGCTTATGTTGATCTAGAGTCATCTTGTAAGGAGCCTTGTTAGGTAAAGATGCTGCTAGAATCAGATCTATCTGATGGCTAATAGTTCTCTGTGGAGGTAGTGTTGCTGGTGCTCCATCACTAATGATGTCTTTATACTGTTCCAGTATAGTCTGTATCTCTTTTGGGATCACTACCCTTTTGTCTTTTTGCTCCTCCTTAGGCTTTAGTATGATAGCATAACCAATACCATCCTCTTTAAAAGTGTTCAAAAACTCTTTTCCACTCACAAGACATTAGGACTTTTTGTCTTATTTGTTTCTTCATCTTCCAATGATTGAATTTTATAGGTGACACCATCTTTTTGAAAAGAATATGCATTCTTCTCACCATCATGTATGGCCTTCAGGTCATACTGCCATGGTCTGCCTAATAAGAGATGACATGCATCCATGGGTAGGATATCACAGAGTACCTTGTCTTTGTCTCCACCTATACCAAACTCTACCCAAGTTTGCTCATTGACTATCACATGCTGTCCTTTATTTAACCATGTGACTCTATATGGATTTGAATGAGGTATTCTTTGCAAATTTAATTTTCTAACTGCTTCATCAGACACTATGTTATTAGTAGACCCTGAGTCTATAATTACTTGACATACCTTATTCATAATCTTGCATCTGATTCTGAATAAAGCTCTTCTTTGGCTTGGTTCAGCTTTCACTGGTTCTTTGATCAATGTCCTCCTTACCATGATGTTCTCTCCCACTTCTGAGGCTAGACTGACTTCAGGTGATTTGCTGCTTGAAGCATCATCTTGTACATAATGATTTCTTTTATCAACTCCTTGAGAAGAAGGTGTGCCCTTATCAGGACACCTATATGCTGGATGGCCTAATTGTCCACAATTGTAGCATTTCATAGTGGTAAAGTAGGATCCTCTACCTGATCCTCCTGATCTTCCTCTGTTAGATCCCCTTCTTCGGTAGTTTCCTCTACTACTAGTCTCTCCACTCTGCTTTGTGAGTTTGGATTCTCCTTGGGGTCTTTGATCAGTATTCCTACCACCATAATTTCCTCTTCCTCTACTGTCTCTACCTCTTCCTCTTGATCTACTGCTCGACTCTTGTTTCTTCTTACTCTTCTCCTCTTCCTTAAGTGCTAGCTGATAGCTTTGATGCACTGTTGTAGGATAGAATAAGTTGATTTCCTCTTGAATACTCCACCTCAAACCATTGAGATATCTTGCCACTTTTACATTTTCATCTTCCATCACCTTAGACCTTAGGCATAGTTTCTGAAACTCCTCGGTGTATGCATTAACATCTAATTCTCTTTGTCTCAAATTTTGTTGTTTCTTGTACAACTGGACATCATAATCTCCAGGCATATATACTTCTTTGATTTTAGCCACCATACCCTTCCAAGTAGCTATAGGCTTCTTGCCTTCTTTTTCTCTTTCTGTTGGAACAAATTTCCACCATGTCAAGGCAGCTCCTCTAAGTCTTGATTTAGCCACCTTCACCTTTTGTGCTTCAGTCACTCCATCACATTTAAAGTGATTTTCTATACCCTCTATCCATTCCATAACCAAAGCAGGTTCCATCTTTCCACTAAAAAGAGGAACTTCTTCCAATGTCTTACCACTCATGGCTTTCAAGGCCTTCAAGAAAGGTTCTTCTTCCATCTTAGGATCAGGTGTGGGCTCTTCATCTTCTATAGACACACCTTTTTCCTTACCTTCAGAATCTTTCATTTTCTGACTGACTTCTTCAGTTTTTACCATCATTACACCTAGTTTACTTTCCATTTCTGCCAATATTTCCTGTAGGAGCCTATTCTTCTCTTCTTGTTCATCAACCTTCTTTGCCAATTCTGCATTAGTCACCATCTTCTTGGATGAACCTATAGACTCACTTGAACTCGGTGATGACATACAACTTTTTCTAATCCAATCTAGGAATAGCCCAAATCTTTAACTTGCTTTGATACCAATTTGATGGGGAGGCCTATGGGTAAGAAAACCTATCTTACTTGAAACACTACAAGACCTATGTCATACCCCCAAGTCTCCCTACCAATTCAAGTGCTCTTAGACATTTCCTACCCAAAATGCCTAACTCAAACTAAACAGTCTATTATAGAAGTGAAAGACCTACTTGTCTATTATTCTCAACACAAACACGACTTTCTTGGTGTGAGGTATTCTTGTTTGTCCTCATTGCTTCCAAGATTGCCAATTTCCAAGACTTATAGCCTTTTTGAGCCCGTTATCAACCCTCCTCTCTGGGTCCAGGGTTCTGATTGCTTGGTGCTCAATTCTTCCTACTCTATTTTTCACCTCTGTCTTCTTAGACTACAACTTGCATGCCTAGCTAGGCTATAGCATAGCTTGCCTAGTGCAAGTTCACATGGCCTCTCTCTGATAGCCCATTCACTACAACAGAAAGAAAAACAAAAAAAGAGACTCCGCTTGATCCCCCCTCCATGACTGTACAAAGGATATGCGAGGACATCAAACTAGAGCCATTATGTACAAATAGAAACAAAGAAATAATAGGAAAGAAAATTAACTATTTTGTTTTAGGATGAGTTATGCACTCACTCTACAGAATTTCAAAAGCAAATCAAATAGTCTAAATTTTCTTTATTGCTATGAAAGTGCTTATTACATTCGCAGCATCTCAGGGTTCCAACCCCTTCACAAAAATGGATCTGGCCTTTTATAAATTTTACCCTTGTCTGTTATCAGACAGTTAGGGTTTCTTCCATTCGTATTGCTCCTTCGCATATACATTCGTTTGTATCATACAATACTAAAATATGCATTCACTTTATCATCGGCAAGATAATCTATTGTCTTATCGACATATATGTTTTCTTTACCTTCGGTAAGACATTTGCTAATGGTGGTGCCTTCTTATTTTTGGCCAATACCCATCTTCTCCCTGATGAGCCTTCCCTTCACACTTGTTGGTGTGACTTTCAACATCGGCCAACGTTCAACTTCTCCTGCCGATATCCTTAGTCACTCTGATGAACCTTGGCCCTATTCCGTCAGCCAGACTCTTTCCCATCGGCAACACTTTTAACTTCTCCACCAATGTCATATCTCACACCGATGTGCCTATCATTAACTAGCCGTCGGTAAGACTTCTTACATCGACCTAACATTCTCTCCATCTCCCGATATGCACCTCACGCCGATATGCATTATCTTTTCTTATACTTTGGTGAGACCTACTTTGTCCTCCACCGATATATCTTTTTATTAGTGGGACACCGGCTATCAACATAACTTCATAAAGCTTCACTGATGAGCTCTCTCACTCCGATGGATCCACTTTGTATATGCATAAATTACTTGATATGTTATCAAATGAACGTATGCTTGCATCAGTCCCATGCCTTCCTAATTAAAACAAAAGCATTACACCAAAAATGTGTTATATACACATGGGCTCACTCCAAGCCCCTTGGTGCTCCTGCACCAAGAAGCAAGCTAGGGCAAATTCAATCGTCCAGTGAAGAAACCCTAATAGAGGCAAAAGGTATTTATCGATTATCTCTCTTGAAAATCCTCTGTGTTGAATTTGCAAAATGTATACTCCTCAAGTAATAGATATAACTGAGAGGCCTCGACCCAAGTTCAAGAAGCACCCCTTTAAATCCCTAGAGACTAATCTGGATTGGGCATTTTCTAAAATTCCACATGGTATTTTGCATACGGAGGATGTTAGGGCTTACATTCATACAAACCTAGATCAATATGATCACAGAAAATTAGGGAACATTTATATAAAGGAACTGACTAATGGGAAATTTGAGTTGAAAGAAGAATATAGTGCCCTAGTTGAGAAGAAATTGGAAGCCTTGCTAGATTTTCCTATGGTCTCAAATAATGCCTGGGTTAGATATATCTTGAACAAGATTCATGATGAATTCTTTTCTCTTGAGGAACACCATATGATAACAAAGGATTCCATTAAAGTGGTTACTGGCATGTGTTCCACCGAGAAAGTTCCAGAACTTAAGGCTATGAAGAATAACATAGTAATGCAGTTGATAGGGGCAAAATTTGATAAAAGAGCGTTAATTGTGAATGATATTGTGGATCCAAGCATGTAATTTGCATCAAAAGTCATTGGTTATAAGATCTATTTCTCCAATAGGGAGAACTTTGTTTCTGCAATAGCTATATACAAAACATATGATATGGTCAAAAGCAACACTAACTATGACCTATGTGAATTGCTCTCAAAAGAACTTATGGAGAATTTGAAAAAGACAAAAGTTTCAAAATATCCTTTCAAGTATGGAACCTTGATTATCTATTTATTCTTCTATTTTCTAAGGGAGTTACTTGGTATAGGAAATATTGGTTGGCATGGGCAGTCACCTGTTGCAGGCCAAATTAGAAATCATCTATAGAGTCTGGGAAATGCAGATAAAAAGAATGCAGACTTATGGGGATATTTCAAGAAATTTTAAAAGAAAATGTAGGAAAGGGTCCAGATCCCTGAAAAGGTAGTAAAGAAGTATGAAAACAATATTGTATTCAAGGTAGACAAGGATAAGTTCTATATGGAGGCTGTTGAACCAAGAACTGTATGGGTCCTAGGCATGGACTATGAAGTTTCAGAGGAATTTTTGACTGGATTAGCATATTTAATGTTGAGAAAACCTAAAGACCCTAAGGAGGGTAGATTTGAAACATTTGAAGAATTGTCTCTCAAAGTGTTTATGGAACATAAGCAACCAAAAATCAAGAACACAAAGAAAAAGGCAGAGGAGTTTGTTAAAGGCCAAGGGTTTACAGATGAACAAATTAGTGAAGCAAGAGCCAAGGCATAGGTTTCAAAGGCTACATTTGCTTCAGTAGAAAAGACATGAATTGTTCCAGAAGGACAAACCTCAAAAACTCTAGAGAAGAAAGAGGACAAATCTAAGAAAGAAAATCCTACACCTAGCTCTAGGAGAAGAACAAGAGCCTCATCCTCTACAATAGCTACCATTGAGGTTGAAAAAGAGAAGACGGAGCCTGAAGAGTAAATGCCAAAGGAGAAGCCAGCAGAAAAGAAGAAAAGAAAGAAAGCTAAGGCCAAAAAAAGAGTGTATGTGAGCCTTGTTGAGGGAGAACAAGAAGAGGAAATAGAAATAGACGAGGAGGTCAAAGCAAAAAGGGCAAAAACAAATGAAACTACTACGAAAAAGACCTCCATAAAAGCTAAGGAGAAGAAGAAGAATAAAGAAGAGAAGACTGAGAGTAGATAAGAAGAAGCAAGTATATCCTTGGAGGCCATGGTCAATGCATTTGCTCAACATGGTACCCTGAAACCCATTGTTGACATATATGATGACAGATCAGATGTAGAAAAGGTAATCATTGAAACTATAGTTGTAAGACACTTAGATATGTTTTGAAAAACATTGATTGAAGTAATAGATGAGCTACTAGAAAGTTTGGCCAGTATAATGTTAGGAACCCATGTTTAACCCTTCTCTTTACTTTATTAGTATATTGTTGTTGGACACATATGCTTTGTAAGTCATCCCGTGAGTATATTGTATTATCCCACATTCATGGGGAATAATAGTTGTTTAGATTAGACTTAGTATATAAGTATGTGTTGAGGCCAATGAAGGCATCCACGAGTTTATTGTATTGAGCTTTCTCAAAGGAGGTTGCCCCCTCGAAGTGGCCTGCAATCAATAAATACCTTCTATGTTCTACTATTTCTGTTATTTCATGCATTTTTCATTATATTGTTACAGGAGGTTCCTCTCATCTGGTATCAGAGTGCTTTCTTGGGCTCGCTGGGTGGAATTTTCGTCAAATTTTTTTTTGCAGTGGCCTCCAAGAAATGTGATTATTATAGTAGTTCTTTTTTCTTTGCATCTATATTGTTCATTTCAATTACAGGTTCAGATCAGGGAATAATCCCTATCCACTTAACTGTGGGAAGTGCCTGGGCATAGCCCTAAAACTCATTGTGAGGAGTCCCATAGGAACCCCGAAGTAGCTGGCCCATTGAGAGGACATGCCAGCAAAAAGGGCAATGACCCTTACTTGATTGACTACTTCCCATCCATGAGGTAAACCAAGAGCTATCATTTGTGGCAAAGCAGTTATTTGTTTTACCTGAGCCATGGAATGAGGGGTACTGCCCCAATACGCAAGCTATTAGACAGCATTGGTATCTGAGTGAATCCCCTGAACCTTTAGGAAGCCAAACTTACCTGGGGTCCATATCTATTACTAGCTGACAAATCGCCAATTGAATCTATCCAGAGCCATTTGCAGATCCAGTAAAAAAATTTCTATTTTTTTGCCATATCTTCCTTGCTTTCACTCTGTTTCCTCTTAAAATTCACTGGAACCCCTGAAATTCCATTCTGCATATTTCCTTCCTTGAGGACCATATCCCAAATTCCACTTATCGAAGCCAAAAATCCCACATTTGTCTATTTTTAGGGTTTACCATAACTTCAATTCTCACCCAATCGCCTTCAAATTTTGCCACAGTGTTCATTTCCTATTTCTGCTCCTTTGTCCCTCTTGGACAAATTTTCCCATTCTTTCACCTCGCTTCTGAAATCCCCATTTTCTGCTTCCTTGTCCCTCAGAAAGTGTCAAAAACCTAGTCAAACTCTAATTACCCATCAAAGTTTTTCCCAAATCCAAATTTTCCTTTACTAAAAAAGTTTCTATTTTTATTTTTCTACTCTTTCCAAAAAAAAAACAAAAAAAAAATCCTGGTTATGGTTGTCACCTGTGCAGGAGCAAAAAACATGGAGGAGGAACTTGTAGCCATCAAGACCAAACTCCAAGATCTGGATGAAAAGATTCTTGGGCTCAATCTTTAGTATTCAACCATGAACAATAGACGGCAGCTAGAGTCTTTTGTAGATATAGGGTTTTCTTCTTCCGGCAATTTTCATGGACCGAAGCTTGATTTTCCTCGCTTCAATGGTGATGTTTCGACTGGATGGATATACTAGGCAGAACAATATTTCAATCTGCATAATACTTTTGATGTCAACAAAGTCCCACTTGCCTCCTTTCATTTGGAACATGAAGCCCTTCAATGGTTTCGTTGGTACATCAAAGCTCATGAAGAGCCAAAATGGACATATTTTTGCAAACTCATTTTGCAATGATTTGGCCCTAGTGCTTTTGATGACTTCACATGACCACTCACAAAATTGCGCCAAATAGGCACTATGACAGAATATCAGATAGAATTTGAAAAATTAGCCAATCACACAAAGGGATTGTCTGATGAATTCTTCAGGAGTTGTTTTGTCAGTGGTTTGAAGGATGCAAGTCACTCTGAGGTTAAAATGTTCTACCTAAGCACAATGATGGAAGCCTTAGGGTTGGCTAAGTTGGTAGAGGACAAGATCATAGCTCAACAATGTTCCAAATCCAATTTTGTTCCATTCAGAAATATGGATCCCCAAAGCCCTCAAATAATGCTAGCTCCTAGAACAACTCCTATCAAGCATTTGACTGAAGGAGAGATGCGGGCACGTAGAGAAAAAAGGCTTTGTTATAATTGTGATGACAAATTCACTCAGGGACATAGATGTGTTGCACAAAAGCTCTATCTCTTGGATGTGGATTCTTCACTTGAAACTGAAGTTTATGCAGATGCTTAGGATATAGTAGCTGATCAGGTTGAAACTCAATAGTCATCTGTTGACCCTACTTCTCAGGAAGACCTCCCAGAGATCTCTCTCCATGCCGTAGCAAGAGTCACCACCCCACAAATCATGCGGGTCAAGGGTTACTTCAAGAAGCTCCCTCTTACAATACTCATTGATTCTGGTAGTACTCATAACTTCATTGACCCTCTCATAGCCAAATAGGCTAATTGTTTTGTTCATCATTGCTCAAACTTTGAAGTCATGATTGCCAATGGGGGCACATTACCTTGCAAAGGGAAGTGTCGCAATGTGCGTATCTCTATTGGAGATTATAACCTGCGCTCTAACATGTTTTCTTTTCCCTTAGGGGGATGTAATGTGGTTTTGGGTGCCCAATGGTTACGCACACTTGGACCTATCTTATGGGATTTTGCTAAACTCTGGATGCAGTTTTCAGACAATGGGCACAAACACACATTGAAGGGCTTACAACTAGGGTCTCTTAGCATCATCAGTTCACATCGCATGGAAAAGCTCCTTAAGAAGAATTCACATGGTGTTATCACTCAGCTCCATTCCATTCAGATGCAACCATTAGTAGTCTCCACTGATCCTTCGGATCTATAACAAATTTTGGATAGATATACCTGTGTCTTTACTGAACCAGTAGGATTGCCACCTTCACGACCAGAGGACCATCATATTCAACTCCTTCCTGGAAGCGTTCCTCCCAACATCAGGCCCTACTGCTACCCATTTCACCAAAAGACAGAGTTGAGATGCTCGTTATGGACCAGATCTTTCCTCTTCATGGAATCCCTTCTTCCATTGTCTCAGATCGTGATGCCACTTTCACCAGTCATTTTTGGACAGAACTATTTCACCACACTGGCACCAAACTACAGATGAGGTCAGGGTATCACCCACAAATAGATGGTCAAACTGAAGTTATCAACAAATGTTTGGAAACTTATCTTCACTGTTTCACCTTAGAACAATAGCATCAGTGGGCAAAGTGGCTCCCTCTTGCTGAATGGTGGTACAATACCTCCTACCACACTACATCTAAAATGACTCCATATGAAGCAATCTATGGTCAGGCACCACCAGTGCTCCTTCCATACACCCCGAGTAGTTCACTAGTTTAGGTAGTTGACATGGTTCTCTGATCCCGAGATCAGATTCTTCGTATTTTTCAAGACAATCTTCACATGGCAAGAAATCAAATGAAACAACAAGCTGATCAACACCATCTTGAGCACACTTTTCATGTAGGTGATATGGTTTTTCTTTGTCTACAACCATACAAGCAATCCTCCTTGAAACTCAAAGGGCATCATAAGCTGGCTCCAAAGTTCTATGGGCCATATAAGGTTCTTCATAAGATTGGGTCAGTTACTTATAAATTGGAGCTTCCTCCTTCCCACGTTCATCTAGTATTTCATGTCTCTTGTCTAAAGAAAGTTCTTGGCACCAACATCAAAGCACATACTATTTTACTAGAACTGGATAACGAAGGATCCATCATTTTGGAGCTAGAGGCAATTCTTGACAGGTGCACTTGTCCACTTCGCTCTTGATCCATCACAGAGGTATTAATTCAGTGGCACATAATGCAACTAGAGGATGCTACATGGGAACCACTCCTTTAGATTCAACAACAATTTCCACATCTTCAGCTTTGAGGACAAAGCTTTTCTAAGAGGGAGGGGATGTTAGGAACCCATGTTTAACCCTTCTCTTTACTTTATTAGTATATTTCTATTGGACGCATATGCTTTGTAAGTCATCCTATGAGTATATTGTATTATCCCACATTCATGGGGAGTAATAGTTGTTTAGATTAGACTTAGTATATAAGTACGTGTTGAGGCCAATGAAGGCATCCATGAGTTTACTGTATTGAGCTTGCTCAAAGGAGGTTGCCCCCTCAAAGTGGCCTGCGATCAATAAATACCTTCTGTGTTTTGCTATTTCTATTATTTCATGCACTTTTCATTATATTGTTGCAGGAGGTTCCTCTCATATAATGTCAGCAAGGAAAGAAGGAGCTATGGCCAAAGATGTTGTGATCAAAGAATATCTCTTGTTAAAACTTTGTCCAGACATCACCCCTAAGGAAAGAACCAAAGCCACTAAGAAGATCAGTGAGGAATTTAGAACCATGAAGAGAATAAATGATTTGATGTTTGGTGAGACCGAAAAATTAGTCAAGGAAACAAAGGAAATAACACTTAGGGTGTTAAATGAGTTGAAAATCTCAACTATTGTTGATGTTGATGAAGAGGAACAAGACACTGGTGAAGATAATATAGTTTTGGAAACAAATTTGGAACAAAACTTGGAGAAAAGCATAGTTACTCCTTTGGTAGACACAAGAAATGAAGAAGAAAGAAATGTAGAACAAGTTGAAGAGATGAAAGAAACTAAGGAAGAAAAGAATTTTGAAGAAACAAAGGCAGTTTCAGAGGAGTAGAGAAAATAAATAGATGAACAAATGGTAGACAATCCTACTCCAGAACTAGAAAGAAATGAACAAGAGCACATTTAAGAGCCTCCTCCGGAGAGACAAGATGTTGAGGCATCTTAAGTTGGAGAAAATAGAGACACTGCTGACTCTTTGAGAGAGTTTTTGGAGAAGCAGAAGGAAGCTCAAATTCTGACTGCACCTGAGCTTTTGCAAGGACCTATCAACCTTGCTGCAATGTCCCCTCTGCAGAAGCTAAGATTTGGAACAATCTTTTGTTGCAAGTATGAGGTTAACCAGTGTTGTCATTGATGTCAACATCCTCATATTGCATTGATAAGAAGGATTGGATGAGCTCTGTGCTGAGGATATTGAGAAAATTAGTCTCAATCAGGAACAATGAAGAACAGTGATGAGAAGAAGGCAAAAGTACTCAATAGTTTGAGGATCAGAGGATGCGGATTAAAGGGTTTGTAGATATGAGTCTTGAGATGATCCAATTAAGATTTTAGAGGTCCGCATGAAGATATGAAGAAGTTATGATCGATCAAGTAGAGCTGGTTCCGGGAGATGCTTCAGAGTGACAGAGTGTTACAAAAAGGTCCGGTGAGATCCAGAAGTGCATTCTCCTATTCTTCGGATTGGAAGGAGTGTTTGGGATGTCCTTGTGATGTGTCATCTTGATTTGTACATAGTTTGGAGGTCCAAAAGCACCTTTTTTAGTATGACAGTGGTGATAGACTGTGTTCTTGAAGTTTAGGATGAAGAAGAGAAGAGATTCTAATAAATATAGGAAGTGTGGATATACCTGGTCATTCAAGCAAGCCTATGAAGGTTCTTGGATCATGTTGAGGTTGTGTTGTCGGTCTGCATTAGTGTTAGAGCCTGGAATTAGAGATATACTTCCGAATGAAGATGTTCTTGTTCAGGCTGGCTGACCAAATGAGTTATTCATCTTGCAAATGTTCTTGTGGTGGCCAACCGGATGAGTTATTTATTTTGCAAATGTCCTTGTGGATGATTGCTGACTTAGATGTTATTCCTAAGTCAATGCCTTGTATAAATAAAGGTTTGTGAATTGAAGTGTGTCATGGAGCGGATGAGTGTGGCATAGCGAAGAGAAGTGCAAAAGGCAGAGCATGAGTTTTTGGACTTAAATGGAACTGATCTAGACATGGTAAAGATGTCATTCTCTAGTTCAAGTTTGTAATACTTGTTACTTTGTAGACAGTGTGTCTCTTGTAGGCAGTGTGCCTCCTTTTGAGCAATGTACTCAGGCAGTGAGCCCTAATTGGCATGTGCCATCAATTTTTCTTATTCTTCTAATAGAGAATAATCCTTGGGTTAATCACCTCTTGACCAGGTTTTCCACATCAAAATCTTGGTGTCTAATGTGTTGATGTTTATCTGCTCCGGTGTTTATGCTTTACACTTTCATGAATGGTTAATTGATATGCTATTAACTAACAAAGAAGAATCAAGTGTTTGAAGTAGAAGCAAGTTTTTGTACAACTAATTCACCCCCCCTCTCAGTTGTGTGCCCTAGATCTAACAATTGGTATCAGAGCTAAGTTCCTCTAAAAGGAGCTTAACTGCTTGAGGAGATCTAGGATGTCATCATACAAGAAGGATAGTCTGAAGTTTGATGGAACCAACTTCTCTCTCTAGAAAGGTCGCATGAAATGTCACTTGGAGTGTATGGGAAAAGCATACTTGCCATGGTCACAAAAGTATATGTACCTCCACAAGGTGGTCCGACAACTCTGAATAAAATCACAGATGTTGAAAACAATCTACGAACAAAAGAAGCTCTTCTAAGTGCATTAACTAACTTAGAGCTCTCAAATGTTATTGATCTACCAACTGCCTATGAGATTTGGATTAAACTAGAACTTCTGCATGAAGGAGATGAGTTTGTTAAGAGTGCAAGGTTGCAAAGTCTCAAGGGGAAATTTGAAAGATTGAAGATGATAGATGATGAAAATATCACTACCTTTATGCCAAGAGTAAATGAGCTGGTGTGTGGAATTAGGAATGCTGGTGGAGTTCTGGATGAAAATGAGATTGTTTGCAAAATTCTCAGATCTCTTCCTGCTACCTACAAAATCAAGGTTGCTGCCATTGATGAATTCAGAGCCCATACAACTATCACAAGAGAGCAATTGGCTGGCAAACTAGCTGCATTTGAAATGATCGAGTTTGGAGATGACCCCCCCAAGACTGAATCTGCATTCAAAGCCAGTGCCTATGTGAAAGGCAAACAAAGATTTGATTCGAGAGAAAACTCTTCAAGGAAGCTGTCATGGTATGATCAAGCAAGGAAAGACATGGAAGAGGAAGAAGTAGAAACAGCTCAACTTGAAGCCCTCATTGCAAAGAGACTGCCAAGAGGATCCGATAAGTATGAAGGAAAATTACCCTTTAAGTGCTTCAACTGCAATAAGATTGGTCATTTTGCTTCAAGATGTCTAGAAAGATCTGCAAGGTCAAACTCTAATAGACAAAGGTTCCAAAAGAATTGTTATTATGTTCATGAAGAAGCTGATAATGAAGGAGTAACAGATGATGAATCAGAGATAGGAGACAAATCCAATAAATCAGGAAGAAGAGGTTTGTCTGAATGAGCCTGATCAAGAAATAGTAGTGCAAGAAACTCCCAAAGTTCCAAGGTATGTAACTCTAAACCATTCTAAAGATCAGATCATAGGTGACAAAAGCAAAGGGGTACAAACAAGGAGGAGAATTGCTCAAAATTCAAATGAATACTGTCTAATTTCAAAGATTGAACCTAAGACAATAAATGAAGCTTGCAATCATGAAAAATAGACCAAAGCAATGGAGGAAGAGTTGATGTAAATTGAGAAAAATCACACTTGGGATCTTGTTCCCAGACCTAGAAACAAGAATGTGATTGGAACTAAATGGGTCTTCCAGAACAAACTAAATGAAGTTGGTGAAGTAATCAGAAACAAAGTCAGATTGGTCTACAAAGGCTACTCTCAAATAGAAGGAATTGATTTTGAAGAAACCTTTGCTTCGGTGGCAAGAATTGAAGCAGTTAGATTATTTCTTGCATTTGCTGCCTTCAAAGACTTCAAGGTATATCAGATGGATGTCAAGTCTACCTTCCAAAATGGTGATTTGGAAGAAGTATACATTGAACAACCGGATGGATTTCAATTGTCTGATCATGATGATATGGTCTGCAAGTTGAAGAAAACACTGTATGGATTGAAGAAATCCCCCAGAGCATGGTATGAAAGGTTGGATAAGCATCTTGTGTAGATTGGTTTCAACAAAGGTACTGCTGATAGTAATCTATATTTCCAAATAGATAATGAAAACATCTTGATTGTTGAAGTATTTGTTGATGATATCATCTTTGGAGGAAGAGACATTATGTGTAAAATCTTTACAAATCAAATGAAAAGTGAGTTTGAAATGTCAATGCTTGGTGAAATAAATTTCTTCTTGGGTCTGTAAATTACTCAGACAAAGAAAGGAATCTTTATCTCTCAGACCAAATATGTGAAAGAATTGTTGAGGAAATTTAGAATGGAAGATTCAAAGCCAATGAACTCTCCTATGGCAACCGGATGTAAGTTGAGCAAAGATGATGACTCTCCTAAGACAGATCAGACCAAGTATAGATCAATGATTGGAGGACTATTGTATCTCACTCAGACTAGACCCGATATAATGCAGGTTGTTGGTCTTGTGGAAAGATTCTAGGCTGATCCTAGAGAATCTCATGTTATGGCAATTAAGAGGATTTTTAGATATCTAAAGGGGACAGTTGAGTATGGTCTATGGTACCCTAGAGATCATGATTTCTCTCTTCATGCATATACAGATGCAGATTGGGCAGGAGATGTGGATGACCGGAAGAGCACCAGTGGTGGAGCCTTCTTTTTGGGAAAAAGATTAGTTTCTTGGCTAAGCAAGAAACAAGAGGCAATATCTCTGTCTACAACTGAAGTAGAATACATAGTAGCAGTAGGTAGTTGCACTCAAATCTTATGGATGAAGCAGATGCTAAGAGACATTAAAGTAGAATATGAGGAGCCTATCACAATTTTCTGTGATAATTCAAGTGCAATAAATATTTCTAAGAATCCGGTGTTGCATTCTAAGACCAAGCACATATCTATCAAGTTTCACTTTCTGAGAGAACAAGTGAACAAGGATGAAGTTAGATTGGAGCATGTACCCTCCAAGGATCAGATTGCAGATATTTTTACTAAACCTCTTCCCAAGGACTCTTTTGAGTATCTCAGGGAGAAGTTAGGGGTCATGGCCCCTTTGGTGATGAACTAGGATGCACTGATGTGCATCAGTTCGGTGGATATCATAGTCATATCTTGTGATCTGGATTGATGATGGGGAGCTGCTACTAAGGGGGAGCAACTGGTATGATTCTGATGTGTTAGAATTGCAAGTATGAGCCCTTTGCCATTGATGTCAAAGGGGGAGAGAAGACATGTGAAAAACAAGTGGTTGATGATCAAAGGGGGAGAAGCAAAGGAAGAGAAGACATGTGAAGAGTTATTACTGATAGGGGGAGCTGTGACAGAAAGGAGAAGTTCTTGTCTTGATGGTTTTTCACATCATATGTTGCCATCAATGACAAAGGGGGAGATTGTTGCAAGTATGAGGTTAACTAGTGTTGTCATTGATGTCAACATACTCATATTGCATTGATAAGAAGGATTGGATGAGCTGTGTGCTAAGGATATTGAGAAAATTAGTCTCAATCAGGAACATTGAAGAATAGTGATGAGAAGAAGGCAAAAGTACTCAATAGGTTGAGGATCAGAGGATGTGGATTAAAGAGTTTGTAGATATGAGTCTTGAGATGATTCAGTTAAGATTTTAGAGGTCCACATGAAGATATGAAGAAGTTATGATCGATCAAGTAGAACCAGTTCTGGGAGATGCTCCGGAGTGACAGAGTGTTACAAAAAGGTCCGATGAGATCCAGAAGTGCATTCTCCTATTCTACAGATTGGAAGGAGTGTTTGGGATGTCCTTGTTATGTGTCATCTTGATTTGTACATAGTTTGGAGGTTCAGAAGCACCTTTTTTAGTATGACAGTGGCAATAGACTGTGTTCTTGAAGTTTGGGATGAAGAAGAGAAGAGATTCTAATAAGTATTGGAAGTGTGGATGTACCTGGTCATTCAGGCAAGCCTGTGAAGGTTCTTGGATCATGTTGAGGTTGTGTTGTCAGTCCGCATTAGTGTTAGAGCCTGGAATTGGGGATATACTTCTAGATGAAGATGTTCTTGTTCAGACTGGTTGACTGGATGAGTTATTCATCTTGCGAATGTTTTTGTAGATGATTGCCGACTTAGATGATTGTTCCTAAGTCGATGCCTTGTATAAATAAATGTTTGTGAATTTATTTCGAAGTGTGTCATGGAGTGGATGAGTGTGGCATAGTGAAGAGAAGTGTGAAAGGTAGAGCATGAGTTTCTGGGCTTAAATGGAACTGATCCAGACATGGTAAAGATGTCATTCTCCAGTTCAAGTTTGTAATACTTGTTACTTTGTAGATAGTGTGTCTCTTGTAGGCAGTGTGCCTCCTTGTGAGCAGTGTGCTCGGGCAGTGAGCCCTAATTGGCATGTGTCATCCATTTTTCTTATTCTTCTAACAGAGAATAATCCTTGGGTTAATCACCCCGTGGTTTTTCCCTTGACTGGGTTTTCCACATCAAAATCTTGGTGTCTAATGTGTCGATGTTTATTTGCTCTGGTGTTTATGCTTTACGCTTTCATTAATGGTTAATTGATATGCTATTAAATAACAAAGAAGAATCAAGTGTTTGAAGTAGAAGCAAGTTTTTGTACAATTGATTCAGCCCCCCTCTTAGTTGTGTGCCCTAGATCTAACATCTTTCATGCTATTGCATAAGAAGAAATGCTGAAATCCCATTTCGAAGACAGTGAATTACTTGGTGAAGCTATAAATATTTTTGAGAAGATGATGCCTGTAGTTCAGAGAGATAGAACACTCTCTCCTACTGCACAAAAGAAAAGGCTTATGGAGTCCATGAATTCCCATTTTGAATCCTTTGAGCAAGCTGTTGATAAAAAAGGTAAGAGCTGAAATAGATGATAAGAGATTAGTTGAACTGAAAGATAAAGCTTCTCAAGACAAAATTTTGTTAGATAAAAGTGTAGAGTATGCACAATTAGCCCTGAAAGAAGCGAGTGAACTATATAAATTTTGTCTTACTTGGTCAGACAAGACCAAGGAGATAAAAGATAAAATAGATAAATGTGAAGCTCAAATAATGAAGATATCCAAAACCTATGACCCGACAAAAGATGCTATTGGTAATCAAAGGGCACAAGTGGAAACTATTCATTCTAATATACATAAGTTACACACCCAAAGGGATATCATAAAGCACAAAATGAGTCAGCTCAGGGAGGTAGCAAGTTTCAAAATTACATCTCTAACCAAGTTGATAGTAGCGGTAGACAAAACAAGGCGCAAATCATTGAAGACCCTAATATGGTGAAGAAAACAAAAGATTTGGTGTTCCAGATTAATGGGCACATACTAATTTTGAGCAATACCAGGACCAATTGGGATGAAGAAATGGTGCAACTGAAGATAAACTATAAACATATTATCCTAAAACAATAACAGTAGTAAGCATTTGTTATATCACTTGTACATATGCGGTAAAGTAGAAAAATAGTTTTGAAATTTTGGCAACTTGTACATATCTTTGCATCATACACCTTTGCCATTGATGTCAAAAGGGGAGAAGAAATAAAGCATGTGAAAAACTTTTCAAAAACATTAAAAGAAGTATGAAGATAGGGGGAGCAGTGTATAAACAGAAAGGGGGAGTTGTAACAGTTTTTCACATCAAGTGTTGCCATCAATGCCAAAGGGGGAGATTCTTGGCAACATGTGTATGATGTTTGAAGATGTCATTGATGGAAACAAGCAAAGGAACAAGATTGGAACAATGTTTTGGTCCACTTAGCTACTTTGGCTAAGTGTTAGTAGTATACAGGAGATAGCGACAGAGAAGCAATATAACGGATGGCATTGGTCCACAGTAAAAGATCATATCGTGCGGATCAGGTATGTTGTTCACAATTCCAAGATGATCATTTGTCCCAGATTTTAGTTCCTGAGGAGTACCGGAAGCCCATCTTCAAGAAGTCTAAGTCTGACAGTGCAGAAAATAGAGGAAATCATAACAGAATACCCAACTAAATTGGTCCGCACTCCTCCGCTATGGAATATCTTGTTGTGTGGTTTTGAGGTGTTGTAAACACAAGTATGAAGCATATAAATCTAGAGTTGCAAGTTCTAAACTTCACCAAAGAGTTAATTATGAATGCCTAAGTATCGCTACTTGGTATGGTATAGTTTGACTATGACATGGCATGTGTTCTAGTGGTCCGTATTCTACCGCAAAAGAATATTTTTCTCTATGGTTCTGGAGGTGTGATCTATGACATGCAAAGAGTCTCTGATATGGATTTGAGAAAGTCTTGTGGTCTGCAGTGGAATATGTCGTCTGACAGTGGAACTGAACTAGTGAACAGTCTATGGATAAGGTCGACATGATAGTACGATGTGTGTGCAGTAAGTTTTGGTGTTTGGAACTTAATCCTAAGTGGTGAAATAGTTGAGGCCGACATGCATGAAGGTGTTTCAAATATTGTTTGGGTTTGCTATAGATTTTGGAGAATGTATTTGGCCAACAGAGTACATAATGCATGACTACACGGTACACTTCATTAGGCTGACCTAATATGAAGTTTTTTTTGTTGTGGATATATATATGGGATTGAATTTGGTGTTTGGGAGAGAGAGAGTATGTGAATGTGAATGTGAGGAATATGTGAAAGTGTAGAGTTGGCGATAATAGTAGAAGAAGAGAGAGCTTGTCTAATGTAAAAGTAGACCAATGAAATAGAGCAGTCAAGATGAAGAGTTTTGAGACAACATTTTGAGCATTCATTGGAGCTACAAGCATGCATGTGTAGATGCAATCTGAGAAGTTTATTTTGGCAGTGAGCCATCTCCTTACTTCTTTCTTTCTCTAGGTAGTAAGCCTTCTTGCAGTGAGCACTTCTTTTGGGCAGTGAGCCTTTATTGTAATTTGGTATTGTTCCTACATAATATATTGTGAGTTAACACTCACCATGGTTTTTCCTAGTTTTGGGTTTTCCATGTAAAAATCTTGGTGTTCATGTGTAATGGTTTATGGTTGTTTCTTGTGTGTTTAATTTTCTTTGTTATTGCATGCGGTGAATGGATTACTAGTTCAATAAGTAAGAAGTTTAATAAGGTACTCATTCACCCCCCCTCTCAGTACCTTGGGTGTTCAACAAAATTGACCAAGCAAATATTGAAGGAGAAGCCAGCCTGGGTGATGTAAACAATGACCACACAACCTGCAAAGACAAGTTGCTATGATTCACATACCAAACTTTGACCTCTATAGAAGAATGAGGTGTCCAAGAGTCGTGGAGGCTAAAAACAAGCTGAGCTGACCACAAAATTTTGATAGACCCACAAGCTATTGAAATGAAAATTCTATGTGTGTTGATGTTTAGGGCCAAAAGCTTGATGACCCTAAAACAAGATCTTGAACTCCAACAGATTGGGTCGTGAATGAGAAGACAATGTTTCAACAATATTTGCACAGGTCGATAGACCATAGAATGTGGAATAGAAACCTGCAAAACACACTATTGCAACCCAAAAATGGAAAAATGATCTTGGTAGGGGCATAAATTCCCTCTACTAAAAAAAATCGATTTTTTAAAAAACTTGTACAATGATGAATGTGGTCGTACGACTGTACAACCCTAGACAAGGAGTAAAAAATTTTACAAAAAAATATTTTTACCAAAAATTGTCATTTGAAGGGTATTCTTAGCTATCTTGAGCATTCTAAATGTAATGGCAGTGTTCGTTTGGCTCCAGGACAAACTCTTGCAAGGTCTAAATGTAGAAATCACTCAAATCAAGAAGTATTTTACCAGTATCGCTTTGATACCATGTTAGAAATAACAACCAAGATCAACTAGTAAAACTAGAATACTTCCACAAAGCAAGATTGCACATATAATGCCAAATTGATATTAACTAAAGCTAAGTAAAAGATGTACATAATGCCTTATTATATAGGCATGAGTGAGGCAATCCACCTTGCATGTGGATTGACAAGTGTCCCATGATGTGGCACATGTATGTAGACAAGTGTCATATAGGTGTCAACCTTTGGATCACTTGGAATGTGCAAACCAACAACCTTGTGTGACAAGTGTTGGATGACTAGAAAGTTCCTTTTAAGGTGAGATAGAAAGTCTTCCAACCTCAAAAGGTATGCACATGAGGTTTACCAAACAACTAGGTAACCTGTAAGTGTCTAAAAGGTTGCACATTCAGTTAGGCAAGATTTTATCTAACCTCATCAACCTAAGTACACTTAAGCTATAGTGAATAGATAAATTACTCACTCTAACAACTAGAGTTGGGCACTAGTGTCTAGATGAGCATACAGGAGTTACATGATATATGTCTTGGAATCAGAAGCAAATTTAGGAGGAACACAAAAGAGGGAATCTAACATCAGAAGTGGGAGAAAAATAAACAGGACACTAGCGTTGGGCATTAGTGTCTTTAGGGTTTGATTTGAACTTCCATTGACGATGTCTATCACAAATCTTTCTGTCTTCTTGTCACTCCTTGATGTCAAAAAACTTTTTATGATCTGCACACACAAAAGAGGAAAAATGCTTATGTTGTATAGGGGGTTGCTTAGTCAAACCCTGTGTTGGTGTTCCCACCTCCACAACAACAATGATGATGATATTAGAAAGTGCATATTCATGATGAATAGAGGCAAAACAAATGACAAAGACTGCAATAAACAAATATTTTAAAATAGAGTTACCATGAGGGTGAAACCCTTGTTGGATTGATGTCACAACATGAATCACCCACAAGGAGTTGATGGAGGAAGAAGATTCCTTAGATACCTGCAAGGGTTCATGCTTACAATATTAATCTTCACAAATAGATAGCTTGTATAGAGAGAAAGAGAGAGCTTGTTAGAGATAATCTTCATTCTCAAAATGAGTGAGAGATGGTGGTTTTTTATATATGAATCCTAAGTAATTTTTGAGGGCCCAATTAGGTTGAGGCCAACAAGGTGCATCACTCAAGGCAACAAGGCTGACATTCAAATAACTTCTTTTGGAGCCAAGCTGACAAGACACTAGCACCCAACACTAGTGTCCTGGTGGAATTTACTCTTGGAATGCTAGTTGCTAAGGGACTTCACCTAGGTTCTTATAAAAGTAGTGAAATATGCACATTGAAAGTAGAGATAACACATACATGCTAAAGTGAGTGCCAAACCTAGTGTGAAATTGTAAGCGGAAAAAATTTACAACACTACATTTATCCCCCACTTTAGTGGGGGTATAAAATTACGTTCATACACACACTAAAGTATGGAGAAGCCAAATCTCTTCATCAGAATGTTGAGGAAGTTGAGAGATGCGATAGCCCCCAAGCTCTGGATTCTACAATGCTCAGATAAAGAGGTTACACATACACAAGAAACATAACATGAGTCATACATATACATACAAAGCATACATGGAGCATACACGAAGCATACATGGAACATCTATGAAGCATACATGGAACATACACAAAACATACATGAAGCATACATGGAGCATACACGAAGCATACATGGATCATACATGAAGCATACAACAACAAAGTTAGTAAACCATATGATCCAATGCACCACAAAACACACAAGAAAATAGAAGAAAATTTTTTAGTCAGCAAGGTAAAGAGACCTTGGTATGAAAGGTTGTCTCAATACCATGTGTTGTCCCTAAAATGTAAGTAAAAGAAACCCAAAAATAGAGGAATTCTAAAAAGGAGATAGAAGAATGTAACGATTTGATTGATTTCTTAATGGAGAGAAGACATAAATATATAGGGGAGCAATAAACATGAAAGGGAAAGAGTACATGATACTGGCACTAGTTTGCTATGTCGCTAGTGGTCATGTAAATCAAGGTACCCTCATGGATCACGGGCTAGCAAGTTACGTTATGCTAGGTGACCATGATTGTAACAAGGTAAGTCATTTGAAGCACATAGGATAGCAAGTTGTGTTATTCTAGGTGGCTCATCTACTACCAATGCCTTAGGGAGTATAAAAATATACAATGCCCAAGGGAGCATAAAAATGAACAATGCCTTAGGGAGTGTAAAAATGAACAATGCCTTAGGGAGTGTATGAAACACCAACACCACAGGGAGTGAATGCTTCAAGGAGCATTAAAATGAACAATAACACATGGGGTGAATTAATATGCAACATTTTAGGGGGTGAAAATAAAGCCAGGTGCATGTATGGATGCACATGTGAGCAAAATATATGCCCCCCTTAAAATAATTGCATAAAGCAATGTATGTAACTAATTTTAAGGTAAGTGAGAGGAGGATAAAGAAAGAAGAGAGGGGATTTCCAGGAAGGATGTACACCCCAAGAATAGGTTGTCACTGCCCCCAAGAATACATGTGAGGACAATCGTGAAAAAGAACATCATGTTGCTACCATGAAAATATGTTGAAGTCTGTCACAATGTGAGGATAGAGGTGGCTCAATGCCATACCAAAGGAGACTCAATCATAATGATGTAGAGAAAAGAATATTTATTATTCCAAATTAATTGGGCAAGGGTGATCCTCACCATCTCTTGTTATTTGAAGAAAGAATATGTACTACAGTAGAAGGGAAAGTATAAGCACACATGTCATGAAGGTGTTGAATTTTTTTACGCAAGGCTCGACATTCACTAGTGGAATTGCCAAGTGCTCAATGATATGCACAAAAAAGAAGTGTTGATTTACTATTTTGTGAAAAAAATTTGCATGTTGGAGGAAGAGTGATCAAACGGGCCTTGAGTAGACTCAGCAAAATACACTCTTGTTGCTTTAGAAGAGAAGAAGCAGGTGGAGTAGGAAACAACCCTTTTCTTTTTGGAGAGAAATTTGATTTCTAAAAAGAAGAAGCAATAGACACCTTAGACAATGGTGAAGGGGATATAGAATAATATTATTTTATTCTAGTAATCAAAGTAAATTTTATAAATTTGAAATGAAAGATCTTGGTACATCTAAACACATTCTTGGGATGGAAATAGGAAGAGATAGAGTGAACATAAAATTATGGCTTGGCTAAATTAAGTATGCCAATTCAATTTTATAGAGGTTTAACATGTAGGATTACAAACCATTGTGTATTCCTTTCATAGTTGGAACAAAGTTATCTGCTTCACAATGCCCAACATCCCCATCAGATATGTAAGACATGAGAGGAGTGCCTTACCAAAGTGTAGTCAGAAGTTTGATGTATGTTATGGTTTGTACTAGACTAGACATTGCCCAAGCAGTGGGAGTTCCTTCTAGATATATGTCTAATCCTGGGAGAATTCATTGGGATGTTGTTGTGGAGTAAAAAGTGGACACATGCCTTTTTACCTCCTAGTTTAGCTCTTAGGTCCCCATGTTTACACTCTACAAAGCAAAATATTCATCCCGATAAGAACTTCCCCAAAACCCATGTCAAATGGGAACTAGGGGCCCATTTAAAGCTTAAGTCCCAACCAAAAAGGCCCCTTGGGACTTGGGCACCCACGCCCAAGTCAACCTTGATTGGTCAGGGTAAAATCAAATGCATGTCGACATATGATTCTTAAATGGGTCCTCCCTTGTTGGCTCTTTCATTTAATTTGTGAAAGTTTAACAAGATGGTATATATAAATAAGTTTTTGAATTCATTTTAACTAGGTAGACAATATCAAGGTTGATGATAGCAAGGTTATGATATTGTGTAAAGGAAAATTCAAGGCATTCTTTATGTTTGTGGTAGACTTGTGTTAGTATTGTGTTTGTTGCAGATTTGGAATCATCATCAACATCCTTATGAGTTGAAGAATCTTCATCCTCCTAAGGAATTCACCACCAAGGTGACATCATTGTGTTTGAATCATTTCATCATCATTTGGATTATCTTTAGCCTCTACTCTGCTAGGGCATGCTCTCTCTAACTTTGGTGTTGGGAAAGCTTGAATGCTAACATGGGATTTGACTAAGTTAAATCCCTAAACACCACAACACCCAAACCCCTTTCTTCATGTGTGGAAGTTACAGGTGCAAGAATTGTGGAACTAAAGGTATAGGGGAGTTGTTTAAAGGACAAAGATTCAAGATCCAAAAATAGAGTTTGAAAATTCACCCACAACAGACTAGGGTGCTATCCCCAATGTCCAACAAGCAAAACAAACCATGAAATGAACATCAGAGCATCATTTGTGACATTTTTGCAATTCAGAGCTTCCAGAAATTAGAAATTTATGGGTACTAGCCTTGGAGCCTTCCGACATTTCATCTTTTAAGGGATAGGTTTGGATATCTCACTAATCACCTTGGTGCTTTCAGATCCTGATTTGTTGTTTCTATTTTATTATTATAAGATGATTATCTCAATTCTAGAGCTTAGTGCATTGATTGGCCTAGGGTTTGATAAAAGGCTTGGTTGAATCACATCTTTCCTCTACAAACAAGAGCACAAAACCAGTAGTTGAGTCCTCTTTCATCTTGTAGTGACTTGGCTTAGTTTTTTCCTTGAATGTTGTAGTGAAATGAGGGTTTGATCTAGTGTACTCACACACATTACATCATCTCTCTTTTTAACCTATAACATTTTGGTGAACCTATGTTTTTAATGAACTTGCATATTTCTAAGTTTTGAAATCATATTTTGCATTACATCATATCATACTTGTCATTCTTCATTTAAAAATCTAGCATACATTTGAAAAATTAAAAAAAAAAAGCAGTCTAGGCTTGCATAAAGGCATAGTTTTGCATTATTCTCATTGCATGTCATTGGAACATTTGAAAATATGATTTATACATCAGATCTAAGACAAATTACAGCAATTAATCATTTCATGATCTCACACCTTGCATTTGCATATCTCCTTTGTTAGGGTTTGGTTGAAATTTTGCATTTTTCATATAACCTAGTTTTTGTAAAAGCTAGGGTTGGTAGTCAAAATCTTATTTCAGATTTTTCTGCTCCCTTAAACACTCACTCAAATCTGATTTTGAGTTGTAGTGTTGCTTCATTTTGTGTCCTTGTATTCAAATTTCAAATTTTACAATTACATAGTGTGTATTTTAACATTAAAGTCTTTACACACTTTCTTCACACTTCTTTAAGAAAACTTTTAAATTATTCATCTTGCCTTGTTTTGTAGCACTATTTCCATCATACTTACTTGGTTTTTTGTGAAATTTGTGTGTTCTAGCTCATTAAAAACTTGATTTCCTCAAACAAGTTCTTTGATGTGAAAGAGTCTCACATACATGGCTTCTTATCACAACAATAATGCTATGCTCCCTCCTTGAGTTTATAGTAAGAGGAAGACTCCTGAACTTGAAATAACATTTACACCACATGATAGAACAATTAGAGACATTGAGGGACCTCTTTACGTCACCACACGTATAAGTGGAAATCCTACAAGAGGGTTCCTTATTGATCCTAACTGTATGACGAATGTGATTACTGAAGATTTCCTTTATGTGCATGATTTGATACAAGAATCTTATGAGCCCACATATATGATGGTTACGACACATACTGGAGCTTTCCTCTCAACTATAGGGAAGATTACATTATTTATGAAAGTAGTGGAGAAAGCTTTTGAACAATCATTTGACATCATTAATACATCTGACCTATTTCGTGTGAAACTAGGACGTCCATGGCTCAAGTCCATGAAAGCGGTCCCCTCTACAATTCATAAATGTCTAAAATTTTCTCATCAAGGGAGAGTGTATGTTGTCCACCATAGTAGATGGAATCCTATGGTTACTCATTGAAATTTTAGCCTAGACTACTTTTGGCCACAACCTATTGAGCCTCCTCAACCAAGAGAAGATCAATTCTTCCTGGGATACCAAAGATACAAAGAAAAGATAATAACAAAATTAGTTGGACCTCCTATTCAACAAGTTGAAAATGAAAGGCATCCTGAATTGAATGAACCCCCTCATCCACGAGGTAAGGGAGGCTTTTTTGAGGTTCCTCCTTCACCATCCTTACAAGGATCAGAAGATACCCATAAAAAAACAAAGCAGTTTATCCAAAACAATCAATTTTGTACCAGCTTCCTCCTTTGAGATGTCTAAGACTATGGAGAATCATGAGAATCCTTTTTCAAACATCACAAATAAAACACAAAGGAATAGGCAAGCAAGAGAAAGGAGGAAGAGACAAACCTTAGCTCGACAAGCAAAACCTCAATAAGAAAACATTCCACCAACTACTATTGAATCAAAAAAAGATGAGCTAAAGGTTGAAGAGTTAAAGGACAATTATTCAAGTTGGGCAATTGTACCTTATGTACCTATTTCCTCTTGCATTGAGATTGGGAGGAAGATGATTTTCTCAATGACAGCTGCTAGTTCGGTTATGTAACAAGTAAGTATTTCTAACCCTTTTTAGCCACCTTTGTTGTAGTATCTCTTTGAGTTTCTCGCTTATGTGGCCTCGTCTTATGTGTTGTATTCCCTCGTGATGTGTTAAATGTTGTTTAGGTCTCTTTGGATGACCCTTGATACTCTTGTAAGGTCAAGAATACAAGGAGACCACCTTTGTTGTGCCCATTCTTCTATTTGTTTCTCTATTCTTCTATTTTTCCTCTCCTCTATTTTATTGTTGTGTGTTGTGCCTTGGGGACATAACATCATGGAGGATGTCTTGGGGGTATTTTCCCATGTTGTAAATCCAAGTCACTCTTGTCTCTATCATTTTTATTGTTTACATTCTTTAGTAGCTCTACTAGTCAGCGGATGATGAAAACAAATAAATACTAATAAGGACCGTGTGTCCCTTCAACAAGAAAGAAAAAATGGACCTAGTCCATATATGAATATAGGGTTGACATATATATTCGACGCTTGACTAGTAGAATCACTCTGTGTTGTGATTCATGTTGTGATATTTGTTGTAACAAACTTTTTCAATACCGTCAATTTGCTTCAACGCACTTTGGATGGTTTTGTATCTCACCTTGTTGCTACACTCGGTTCTAAGATACCTACAGTATAACCTCATCTCTATACTTAGTTCCAAACCCACAAGTCTAGCCTTGGTCTATGATGTGATATGTTTCTATGTAACTTTCATGAATTGATTTGGTTGTTATCTTAGAGTAAGATTTTCTAACCAAAGTTATATGTCTTCTTGATGATTATCTTACTAAATGATATATGTTACATCCGCAATTTTTGTCTTACTATACTTTTACTTTTTACTTGGATATAAGTAAATTGATTATGATGTTTAGATTGGTGACAAGGAAAAACAAGGATTATATTAAATGTCATTTACTAAAATCATAGAAATGATTAGGTTATTATTGATTTAATGTTTGTATCATTAGATTTGATTTATTAAGTTGAATTAATTGAATAATGATGCACTGTTCATATATTGTTTGATGACAAGTGAAATAGGAATACAGGTTATCAGATGACTCTCAGAGAAAAGAGAGAGTATCTTTCTAGGAGAAAGATATAGACCTCAGGTTACGAGTGATTTATTTGTCAAACTGAGTATAAAGTGTTTAACAAAAATGTGAACTGTGGCATCATGAGAGGTAAGCTTTGTCTTTTTAGTTTACTTCTGAACTTAATTGACAGGCAGTCGATATTGTTTGAAATCTTTCTGAGTCGTTTTAAGTTGTCTTAATCATTAATAACCTTAACGACGTAGTTTGAGATTGATTTCTAACTATTTACGTTTAACGTAAATATCATGATGTTTTTGTCATCAAATGATAGTCTTATTACAACTATTAAGATATTTGAAATGTTATAAACAATTTGTAAATGATAAGACATTATTGTTGAAGTTATTATTATGTGGTTATCGTCAACAGATTATGATGGGGAGACAAGCTCAACTCGATCATAATATCCATAAACCTCAGTTTAATAATATCTTATTATTGAATAAACTATATCTATCCAATGCAATAGGTGATATTATGATAATTATAATTGATGTAATCAATATTTATTATATATTGATGCCTTAGCTTTGAATGAGAAGAATACCTCCCATTGAGTCAATGGTTTAATATTGAGTAAGCCGAAGGCTTAATTGTAGAAGAGTCTTCAATAGTGTTGGTGGGAGATCGAACTGCTTATTGTAAATCATTTAATGATCAGTTGTGTTTAAGTGAGGTGTCGGTCACATCTTAGAAGATGGACTATGGTTTTTAAACCGCCACAACCATCGAGTCATGGAATAGTAATTCCCATCGACATGTGGGATTTACGCATAAATTATGGACTTCAGTTTTGTTTTAAGGATGTAGACTGTTATGAATTTGTAACCGAATGTAGAGGAGGAGGAAGGTGAGGTGACTCTGTAGGAGTCATGCCTCTGTCATTATGACCAACGACTCAAATGTTGGCAAGAGACACTATATGGATTCATGGTTGTTGTCATTGATGGCAACAAAGGTCATCCCACATATCCGCAAGTCATGATATGTCTCTACCGGAAGTCAGATTGAAGATTGTTGTGGTCCGGTGAACAAGAACAGAGCATGTGGCAAGGTCCGACAGATTGGTCCGGATCTCTCAGAGGAAGTGTCTTGGTGCAGTGCGGATCTGGGGAAGTCAAGAGGACTATCTTGAGTGGTATATTCCAAGGATTTAGCCTCCGGAGTTGGACAAGGAAAAAGATATGAATAGTTGAGTACCGGATTCCTGAGAGACAGTGAAAACAGAGGAAGAACTGACTGACAGAGTATCAGACTACTTTCCGGATGTGTTACAGATGATGATAAAGGTTGCGGAGGCATGAATCATGTTTGGCCGACATAATTGATGATATCTACAAGTATATGCTTGATCCGCATTGCTTGGTGAGCAAGGATTCAGCCGACAGAACTAAGTTTGTAAGAAACTAGACTGTTCCGGATGCCGACTAGAAAGGTGATGAAATTACTTGTGCGGATATATATAGAGGATGGATTTAGTTGTAAAGAGGGTGAAGTGTGTGAGAGTGATATGCGAATAAGTCCAGAGAAAGAGCAGAGGTAGCAAAAGGGATCCGGTATGTGAAAGATAGCAGAACAAAGAACAGAGGAAAGATGAAGTGCAGCAGATCAGTATACTGAACCTAACCGGAACTGAACTCCAGCATATGCAGATGCTTCCAATCAGTTCAAGACTGTGATTCTTATCACTTTGTAAGACAGTGTGTCTTCTTGTAGGCAGTGAGCCTCTTGTGAGCAGTGTGCTCGGGCAGTGAGCCCTAATTGGCAAGTGCCATTTTTGTAATTTCCTATTCTTCTAACAGAGAATAATTCTTGGGTTAATCACCCCGTGGTTTTCTCCCTTAACAGGGTTTCCACGTCAAAAATACTGTGTCATGTGTTTCTTATTTCATGGTTAATGTTTTGTGTTTGATTTTATGCTGCTTCAATTAAAAGGAAAGTTCAATAAGGGAAATAATTAGGATAACTGATTCACCCCCCCTCTCAGTTATCAACAATTGGTATCAGAGCTAAGTTCCTCCTAATAGAGCCTAACAGCTTGAGGAAGATCTGGGATTTCAAATGGATGCATATGGTTTAAAGGAGCAACTCAAGACTGCCCTTGAGGATCTTGAACAGTCAAATTCTGAAGTCAGTGAATTAAGAGAAAGACTCAAACAGGCTGATGAATTCATGAGGGAATTAAAAGACAAATTAAGTCTCTCTATGAAAAAGAGAAAGGAGCTGCTCCAACAGTTGGCAAGACAAAGTGAAGAAAGCAATACAAATGAAGAATTGACTGAGCAAACCAAGTTATGTGAAAAGTTATCAAAAGAAGTCATTATGTTAAGACATGAAATGGAATCAGGAACTATAAAGTTCACTCAAGAGATTGAAGAAAAAAGAAAGGCTGAAGACAATCTAAGACAATCTCTTAAGGAAAAATTAGAAGAATGCCACCAGATGGACAGGATTATCAGACATCTTGAATCTGATCTTGAAGATGCCAAAGATAATGAAGAAAAACTTGAGGATCAAATTACCTCTCTCAAAAGAGATCTTCAAACAGCAAATGAATATAAAGAGAAATTCAAGATAAGTTCTGCTCAACTTGAAGTTCTTCTTGGAAGTCAAAAGAGGACTGATGACAAGTATGGTTTGGGATATGAGAAAGGAGAAAGCTCCGGATCCGGTCAGAGGAATCTTGGATCAGAAAATCCAAGGAGCAGGCCTAGAAGACCTCCGGTAAGACAGCCAAATGCTCAAAAATATCCATCCTTCAATGGATACTGCCACAGCTGCAACCATTTTGGTCACAAAGCTAATCAGTGCAGAATGAGAATGAATCAGATTAATTCATCCTTCTCCGGACAGTGCTTCAACTGCAAAAGGTATGGACACAAATCCCATGAATGCAGAATTATGCAAGTAAACAAATCATTCAAAGGTAGATGCTTTACATGCAATAGAGTAGGTCATATGGCTAATCAATGCAGATCAAGGGGATATCAGTTAAATATGCAAAGAAATGTTATTTGCCAAATCTGCAATAGGTCCGGTCATAATGCTAAAGTCTGCAGAAACAAGAATCAGGACAAAAGAGGTCCGGTGTATAATCAGAATCAAGACAAGGGTAAACAAAAGATGAATGCGGATGAAGTTAGGAATCAGATGAGCAAGATTTGGGTGAAGAAAAGCTCAGAGAATGTAGAGGTTGGATCCGCACCAGATTCTGGTGCTGATATTTCTTCCAGAAATTAAAAAGTGAGCTCAGGCTCAGGGGGAGACTCAAAGAAGATTCTGTTCCCCCAGCCAAACAAGTTGTGCCGGATGTGGCACAAGATGCGGATTAAAGGGTTTGTAGATATAAGTCCTGAGATACTTCAGTCAAGTTTTCAGAGGTCCGCATGGAGTTATGAAGAAGCTGTGTTTGATTAAGTTAGACCTGTTCAGGGAGGTGCTCCGGTATGATAAAGGATTACAAAAAGGTCTGGAGAGATCCGGAAGTGCACGATCTTGTCTTGCGGATTGGACAGAGTGTTTGGGATGTTCTTGTAATATGTTACCTAGATTTATTCATGATTTAAAGATCCGGATGATATTCAGTGATCAGGACTAATCCGGGATACTCCAAGCTGTCCAGACATGGTAAACCGGAATAATGCAGGTGAAGCATTTATTGCAGACAGATATTAGGGTTTGCGGAGCAATATAAGGGATTTCTCAAAAGTTATCTGCTCATTCTACACTTGAGAAGAAGCGAATAGTGGAGCTCTGCAACAAGGTTCATCAAGCACACCAAGGATCTCCTGCCGAAGCTATTGCATAAAGAAATCAATCCAACCACTCCGTGCAAACCGAAGGCGCATAAGGTATTCTTCGTTTTTCATTGCCTCACTGCAAATCTTTGAAGAATGGCTACTCCAAACATAGTTAAGATCTCTGATAGACCTCGCCCCTCATTCAAGAAACATCCCTACAAATCATTGGAGGTAGATCCACTAGGAGCCTTCTCTAGTGTTCCCCACGGAGTCTTACATACTGAAGATATTAGGGTTTACATACACACA
Source organism: Cunninghamia lanceolata (assembly GCA_027924645.1). Lineage (NCBI taxonomy): Eukaryota > Viridiplantae > Streptophyta > Pinopsida > Cupressales > Cupressaceae > Cunninghamia > Cunninghamia lanceolata. The sequence continues at coordinate 15,290,138 of BSBN01001121.1, read as the reverse complement.
AACATTGAGGAATTTGGGGAATTCAAATTAAGAGACCTCTATCACAAGCAACTGATAGACAATGCTTTTGAGCTCAAACCAGAGTATAAGGGTATCCAGAAGAAACAATTTGAGCAATTCATTCATTTCCCTAGCTTTGAAGAAGATGAATGGGTCCGGTATGTACTGAGCAGGATGCATGACAACTTCCTTTGGCTAGATAGACCCTGTAAGATCACAAAAGAAGCAATTAGAGCAGTAACTGGTCTATACTCTTCCGGGGGGGTACCTATCCTCAAATCTGTCAAGAACAACGTTGTAACTAAGGCCACCGGATCAAAATATGATAAGAGGGCAATGACCATCGAAGATATTTCGGATCCGGATATCAAATATGCATCAATGATAATAGGATACAAGATCTATCACTCCAGCAGGGAGAATTCTGTATCCGGAACTGCAATATACACAGCATATGAAATGCTAAGAAAGAATGCAGATTATGATCTTTGTGAACTACTACTAAGCCAATTAATGGAAAATGTACAGAAAATCAAGAAAGACAAGAAGAACTCCTTTAAGTATGGTACTCTCATTGTATGTCTATTCTTTTACTTCATGAATGAGCTACCCGGAACAAGTGGATGGGTATGGCAGAATGACAAACCTGTTGCAGTCCAGATAAGAGACTATTTGCATGGACTTGGGGATGCAAAAGCGAGAAATACAGCTCTATGGGGATACTTCAAAAACTTTCAGAGCATGATGCAAGCAAGAGAGAGAATTCCCCAGTCTCTCATTGAGAAATACAAGGACTCAGTATGCTTTATGGTTGACACTGATCAGTGCCTAATGGAGGCAGTGGAGCCAAGGACTGTCTGGATCATGCCCATGGGGTATGAAGTTGATGAACAGATAGTAGAGCTGCATGTTCAACACATGCTAAGTCAGCCCAAAGATCCTAAGGCAGAAAGGTTTGGAACCTTTGAGGAGCTGAGTGTGAAATTACATGTAGAACTCAGGGAACCTGAGATTAAGAGAAAAGTGAGAAAAGAAGTAGAGCACATTGCTCAAGGCCTAGGCATCTCAAAAGAGGCACTTGATGCCAGCCGGGAAAAGAGGAGAAAGGCCGAGGAAGAAGAGAAAAGCAAAGAAAGTGCTCCGGTTGGAGCTCCCACCCGGACCAGATCAACAAAGAGATCTGCACCTCCTTCAACCAAAAGTTCAAAACCGGAAGTCCAGGCATCCGGTAAGAGATCAAAGGCAAAAGCCACAAGGGCTTATGGAAGCCAAAAGGATGAAGAGGAAACAGAATCAGATGAGGGAGTAAGAGAAGTAAAGAAACAGAAAAAGAAAGGATCCGGTAAGCCCTCCATAGGACAAGACAAGGAGGAAATGGCAGAGGTAACTGTTGAAAAGCCCACTCTGTCACTAGAGAGCATAATCAAGTCGGTCACGGTGGATGGAAACCTTCAACCAATGACTGAATCCTATGATGACTTCAGTGAGGCAGACCAAAAGACTCTGCAGGAAGCCACAGTTAAATATCTGAACACATACAATAAGGCTTTCATTGAGATCATATCTCTCATTCCTAAAAGCCTAGAAAAGGAAATGGAAGTGAGGAAAAATAATGCTCATGCTAAAGATCTTGAGATCCGGGAGCAGATAGCTATTCAGCTATATCCTCAAATTGATCCCAAGACAATGAACATGATCTTCAAGGACTGCAAAGATGAGTTCAGAAGTAAAGCCAGGATGAATCAGCTCATGCTTGGTGAGACTGACAAAGTGGCACAAGAGACAGAAGAGATCCTCCGGAAGGCCTTCAAAAGGTTCAATCTTCCTGTTGTAGAGGACTTAGGTGCAGAAACAGCTGCCGATTTGGAATCTTCTGTTCCGGAAGAAGTGAGCCCTGAACAGACAAGTGAGGACTTGGGACCCTCTGCTCCAGAAGAAGTGGCCAATGAACAAGCAAGCATCTATCCTCCGGTTTCCCCTACAGTCTCCGGATCCAAAGAAGAAGAGCAATTGCAGGAGAAGGAAGCAGTGGTGACAGACAAAGAGGTTGACAGTTCTAAGACTGCAGAAGAAAAGAAACATCTGTCTCCGGCAAGAGACACTGCACAAACTGTTCAACAATTTTTGAGCAAAGAAACTCTAGAGATTGATGAACCGGAGCTTCTAAAAGGTCCATTTGATTTTGACTCTCTCTCTCCGGTACAAACAATGAAGATAGCTTCATTTGCAAATGCCAAGGCAAATGAAAAGCTCCTGAAATCTCATATGGAAGACTGTGAGTTGATAGAGGCTGCTTCCGGAGTACTTGTAAAGATCATGCCATCAATCCAGATAGATCCGACAGCCTCCACTTCCGGTAATCTAAAAACCTTAGTCAGCAGTATTGATACACATTTTAATTCTCTAGAAAAATCAGCTGAAGAAAAGGTTCGGAAGGAATTTTTGGATAAGAGATTTTCTGAAATATTAGAATTAATCTCTAAGGATAGGAAGATTGTAAGCATTGGAATAAAGAGCTTAGAAAATGCTCTTAAGGATGGCGGTGACATCTACAAATTTTGTATATCTTGGTCAAAGGCAACAGCAGCAATTGACAAGAAAATAAAAGAGGAACAGGACAAGCTTCAAAGCTTATCTCAAAATTTTGATCCTCTCTCTTCCTCTATAATAAATCAAGAATGTCAGACTATTGCAGTCTTGAATGAAATAAAGAATCTTGAGAAGGAGAGGAAGAACATTACCAACCGGATGGGAGAACTTAGAAGGATTATAGTCCCTAAGTTGGAAACTATGCATGAGGCCATCAGTGATGCCCAGACCACCGCCCATACAAAAGATCCGACAGATCTCAGGCGGGCAGAAGCTTTTGCATTTTTGTTGAGTGGTCACATTTCAATCTTGGACAGAATGAAGCTAAGTTGGGCTACTGAAATGGTTCAACTGCAGACATCCTTTGCAGACATTCTGCAGTATATGTGAGTATGTAAATATGCGGCTATATATAGAAAATTTTTGAAAATTTTGGTGTGCGGACCCTACCCTTTGCCATTGATGTCAAAGGGGGAGTGAGGAGCAGTGAAAAATGAGGAATCCAACTCAGGGGGAGTTCCGGAAATTGTATATAAAGACAGAGCATCAGCAAAGGGGGAGCATAGTGTAAACACTTAGTCATTTTTCACTAAGTGTTGCCATCAATGCCAAAGGGGGAGATTGTTGGCAAGAGACACTATATGGATTCATGGTTGTTGTCATTGATGGCAACAAAGGTCATCCCACATATCCGCAAGTCATGATATGTCTCTACCGGAAGTCAGATTGAAGATTGTTGTGGTCCGGTGAACAAGAACAGAGCATGTGGCAAGGTCCGACAGATTGGTCCGGATCTCTCAGAGGAAGTGTCTTGGTGCAGTGCGGATCTGGGGAAGTCAAGAGGACTATCTTGAGTGGTATATTCCAAGGATTTAGCCTCCGGAGTTGGACAAGGAAAAAGATATGAATAGTTGAGTACCGGATTCCTGAGAGACAGTGAAAACAGAGGAAGAACTGACTGACAGAGTATCAGACTACTTTCCGGATGTGTTACAGATGATGATAAAGGTTGCGGAGGCATGAATCATGTTTGGCCAACATAATTGATGATATCTACAAGTATATGCTTGATCCGCATTGCTTGGTGAGCAAGGATTCAGCCGACAGAACTAAGTTTGTAAGAAACTAGACTGTTCCGGATGCCGACTAGAAAGGTGATGAAATTACTTGTGCGGATATATATAGAGGATGGATTTAGTTGTAAAGAGGGTGAAGTGTGTGAGAGTGATATGCGAATAAGTCCAGAGAAAGAGCAGAGGTAGCAAAAGGGATCCGGTATGTGAAAGATAGCAGAACAAAGAACAGAGGAAAGATGAAGTGCAGCAGATCAGTATACTGAACCTAACCGGAACTGAACTCCAGCATATGCAGATGCTTCCAATCAGTTCAAGACTGTGATTCTTATCACTTTGTAAGACAGTGTGTCTTCTTGTAGGCAGTGAGCCTCTTGTGAGCAGTGTGCTCGGGCAGTGAGCCCTAATTGGCAAGTGCCATTTTTGTAATTTCCTATTCTTCTAACAGAGAATAATTCTTGGGTTAATCACCCCGTGGTTTTCTCCCTTAACAGGGTTTCCACGTCAAAAATACTGTGTCATGTGTTTCTTATTTCATGGTTAATGTTTTGTGTTTGATTTTATGCTGCTTCAATTAAAAGGAAAGTTCAATAAGGGAAATAATTAGGATAACTGATTCACCCCCCCCTCTCAGTTATCAACATCAAATGAGTTGTTGTTGTTTTATTTTAAGCAGGGTTTAGAACTTGTAGAGGACATAGAAGGAGAATAGAAGGTGACATATTAGAATACAGTAGCTATGACTTAGGTGCATTCATAGTCCAGAGGCGTCGACTCTGTAATCATTCACCATCTCAGCCAGTTCAAGTTTGTATATTCCAGGTATTCCTCAATGCTTGTATTAGAAATCCATAAGGTAATTGAATAGAAAATTTAAGACTATTTAACTTAGTGATGAAGGCGACTATATGAGTCTGCCGATAAGGATTAACTTTCTGCATTTGTGTCAAGATAGTTGTAGACTAGTAAGTATCAACTTAAGATAGTTTAGTTAACATTTATGTAAACTTTCTTTGAACTATTTTCCTATAGTCAATGGAGACATCGAATGTTATTTTCATGGTTGAAAACTTGTCATAACAGTGAGTAAACCATTATAGGTAGACAGGGTCGACTACCTTCTTAGAAATTATAAATCATCGATTATACCACACCATTGAATGAAAGATAAGTGTATAGTCATGAGCTTGAATAAATAGTCTTCTTATTGATTTAGGTTTGAAGTTAGTCTATTAAGAGATTGAGAATTAATCATATGTTAGGCTCTCGAATTGAAGAACCATGTTTTCATTTTGAACCATATAGTAATAAGGTTAGAATGATTTAACATTTGTCTTGTAAAGGTTATTTATATAGGCATAATAGATAATGTTATTTAACCAAGAGTTTCAGACTTATTCAATTTGTCAGTAAACTTTTGTATCATATCAAATGGTAGTAACTTAGAGACATTAGGGAAAATGGAATAAGGTTTTATGAGATTTCCATTTAAGACTAATTGTCTTTATTATACATAAAGAGATCCAATACAATGAAGTGGGATAAGTATACTAGAGAAAGACCTAGTAGGGATATTTATACTAGGTTATGTTTGTTATCAAGGATTGTTTTATGATTCCTTTGTAGAGGAGACTTTATTATTTGAAAATTATAGTATTGTTAACTTTGATTAAGTTAATCAAGGGTTATTATCGATTCTAGAACTCCTAGATATAGGATATGGTTATATGGCTATATCATATTAACAAGGATTATTGGGCTAACCCTAGAATCAACTATCAATCAATTGAATGGTTAAGTCATATAGACTTACTCAAGTCATAAGGTATTATTATTGTGACTCTTAGTTTAAACTAAGGCATGAATAAGGTTGATAAGAGTTATAAAACTGCGGGAATAGGAAAGTATCCAAGTCGAGTAGGGGTGGGTGAACACAACTACTATGTTCTTATGAACATTATTGAAATTAAAAAATTTGGCCAAAGTAATGCATTTGTTTTTTGCATGCATTGTCGGTTCACTGTATTCAGATTGCTCATCCTATCAGAAATCATACTTAGCTAGAGGGTATCTAGGGTTGTATGGTTGATAGAGTTGAGTAGAATACAACACTAAGTACTCAGGAAAGGAAAATTACCACTGGTCACCTTTGGTCTATATCTCTCGAGAAGGGTAGGGCCACTTCCTATGTGGAAGATGTGTGGGAGACCACCGGTCTGTGGTTGGAGGTAAATCACTAGAAAGATGCTCTCTCTCCAAGCAGGAAACATGCTAGGACCTGTGATAAAGATGTCAGATATTTAGATGCAGTATTGATTCCAAATTTTTATATGTAATGGTTTTACATTTGTAAACTTTGTAAATGAAAAGACAATATGGGTATATTGTATTTTGTAAAATAAAATCTTGTAATTGTAGTTACTTGATTATTTGTTAAATAAAATAAAATTTTTCTCTATCTCATTTTTTTACCTTGTTGAGTTACTCTATAGTGAATTTTGGATTTTTACTGTGTTTTAGAATGTGGATGTTACAATATCAATGTTTTTGTAGTAACATTCGATGATCATGGCACATGTCACTTTGGGGGCATGGGCTTTGCAAAAGCTCTTGTTCCAAGTTGCATGTTTTTACTCTACCTTAATGTGCTTGATACAAGCAAGTGGGATCAACCACCTTAAGGTGGATGCATATATAATGGTATCTACTTGATTTTACACTAACAAAGCATGTTTGAAAGCCCTCATAACGAGGTGGGATGGTGTATCTCTTGAGCTAGTGCACATCCTTTTAAAGGAAAAATCCCTCATCGCAAGGCGAGATGGTGTACATCTCTTGAGCTAGTGCACATCCTTTTATACAAAGTCCTCATCGTGAGGTGGGGTTGGATCTTGAGTCATTCACCCTTAAGCATGTCTTTGGCAGTTGTGGTAGCATAGCTCAACCATCAGGTGTGTTTGCAGTGTTTTAGATAGTTGAGTGCAGTCACGAGCTCCTTCCTATCACCCGTGTTTATCATGTATAAGACGTATAGTGTGTCAATGACATGTTATGCAGCACTCATGTATTCCGTGTGTTTTCTATGTGTTTTATGTGTCTTCCTTACATGTCTTGCATGTTTTTTTGGTGTGGTCTAAAGTTGTGTGGTGATGAGCCCCTCCCCACACTGTATGTGTTTTGTGTGTCTTTAAATGTGTGTTTTGTTTACTTTAGTTAGTATTATATATAGATATGTAACTCCTTAATCATGTCTTCTCTTCATGACTTCTTTGTGTCTTGCATGACTGCATTCATGTCTTCTCTATGTATTGTGTGCTTCCTTACTATATTCACTATATCTTATGTGACAGTTTAGTGTTTTCTTATGTTTTCCTAAGTATGGGCACTAGAAATAGTCATTCAAGCTTAGGGTGTATCTTCATTCCAGTGTTTGATGTGTTTGATATGTTTTGATATGCTTCAACCATAGATTAATGCATGTACTATTCGTAGGATAGCACACACATTAAAGTGGGGAATAAATGTTATGGAGTAAAAAGTGGACGCATGCCCTTTTACCTCATAGTTTAGTTGCTAGGTCCTCGTGTTTACACTCTACAAAGGCAAAATATTGATCCAGATAATAAATACCCCAAAACCCATGTCAAATGGGAACTAGGGGCCCATTTAAAGCTTAAGTCTCAACCAAAAAGGCCCCTTGGGACTTGGGTGCTCACGCCCAAGTCCACCTTGATTGGTCGGGGTAAAATTGAATGCATGTCGGCATATGATTCTTAAATGGGTCCTCCCTTGTCGGCATTTTCAATTAATTTGTGAACGTTCATTTAACGGGATAGCATATATAAACAAGCTTTTGAATTTATTTGTAACTAGGTGGATAATAGAAAGGTTGATGATAGCAAGGTTATGATATTATGTAAAGGCAAATTCAAGGAATTCATTATTTTTGTGGTAGACCTATGTTAGTATTATGTTTGTCGCAAATGTGGAATCATCATCAACATCCTTATGAGAAGAATCTTCACCCTCCTAAAGAATTCACCACCAAGGTGACATCATTGTGTTTGAATCATTTAATCATCATTTGGATTCTATTTAGCCTATATCCTACTAGGGCACACTATTGGCAACATAGTCAAGAGACACTATTGATATGATGTTGTCATTGATGGAAACAACTTGACATGTTTGGAGGCAATTCCTGAGACAAAGGTGTGTACAATATTTTGGTCTGGAAAGATTAACTTAGCCAGATTGACTAAGTATTGACAGTACATTGAGACAATAACAGTAATTCATTTGGTACTCCTCCGCAATTGAAGATCTGTCATGCAGTTCTAGTATGTTACTCCCAACTATCTTGTGAAGTCATGATTCAATGTTCAAGTTTGGATTTCCTTTGGAAGTCATATGGTGAAATGTCTAAGTCTGAGTGAATAGAGTAAAGTCAGAAATAGTGCAAAGCACTTGAGTAACTTGGTTTGTATTACTCCTCTATTGCATAATTTGTCTTACGGTTCTAAGGCAACAAAGATACCTATGATGTCTACCTAAATCTAGAGTTATAGCTTCTGAAGTTTTGTTGATCACATTTTACAAGGTGTTCTTTATTGGCTTTCAATTTGACAGTATTTCTATGAGACAGAACAATAGCTCTAATATATGCATTTATTTGTAGTTGAATATTATGTTCTTCGTGTCAGGGTTAGAAGGCAGAAGATATCAATTAAATGCAAATAAAGATTAAATAGAGGAATGAAAATACACAGATATTCTAACAATGAGAGACAAGTTTTAACCTGGTTCACCCAAACTCAGGCTACATCCACCAATAGAGAGTCCAATATTATTATCCAGTAAATCAAACCGATTACAACCAGTAATCCTTGCAACTTAATACCGCTGCAAAATGCTACAATACATCATCAAAAACCCTAACCCTTAGCTACTTTTATCAAGCCTTATGTCAGTTACAAAATAGGGTTTTTTATGTCAGCCAATAGAAAAAATAACTCCTGACGCCTTTACCCCGCAAGGGGCACTGCCCCTCAACCCCGTCTTGGGGGTGCTGCCCCTTGAGCCCGTTAAATAATTTGGGGGGAAACCACACCGATAAAAGTGGGGTAAATTTAACCTCTGAGTCTAATTAGGCTCCATATAACAACAATTTGGTTCTAAAGGTATGATAAGGGATCAATAATGAATCATTAACAAGGATTTTAGAGTTTCATAATGATCACATTTGAAGCTATAGGCCAACAAATAAAGTAACTAAGTATGTTCTTAAGATTAAAGCCAACATAGAAGGTAAATCAATATGCGGTGAAGGTATAAGATTGGAATCATCAACCTAAGTGGAAAAAAATAGTTCTAGAATCATATGAAGACTCTTGCTAGATTTATTGGGTCCACATTGTTGTTTGGGTACAATAACAAACTGACAAGGTATAACTTGAATAGACAAGATTTATCTTTTGCATGCCGACCTAGATTTAGAAAATTCTTGATGCGGATATATATACTTGATAGATTTCAGCTTTGGAGAGATGGATGTGTGTAAACATAGTGCGAATTCAATGTGTGTGTGATCTAAGGAAGTTTTGTGACCAGAAAAGGATAGTAAGGGCGGAAGAGTAGAGTATATGTGAAGTAGAGTAGAAAAAGTAGGGTAGACATTATGAAGACATTTGAGTCTATATATTGAGCTATTAATGGAACTACACTTCAACATTTTGTAGATGCATTTGCAGTAGTCGCCTCTTTGTAGTGAGCCAATCCTTCCTCTATCTTCTCTTCTATTTTCTTGGTAGTGAGCCTATTGCAGTGAGTCCTTGGGTAGTGATCCCTAAGGCAATGAACCCTTATGTAATTAGGTATTGTTATCATAATATATTGTGAGCTAACACTCACCGTGATTTTTCCTTTTTGGGTTTTCCACGTAAAAATCCTGGTGTCAATGTGTTATGACTTTGTGGTTTCTATTCTTATGTTTATTTTTCTTTCATATTATTGAATGTGGTAAATGGATTAATAAGTATGTGAAAGAAAAGTTTTACAGAATACTGATTCACCCGCCCCTCTCAGTATTCTTTGTGATCAACAATAAGTATCAGAGCAAAGTTCCTTGGAGAAAGTTTAATAGCTTAAGGAAGATCTTCAGAAGTGAACTCATGGAAGCCAGAAGGCTTCTTACCTATTAGGAAGCTGTTCATCCAGGTAGAATAAAAATTGGAAACTGCACATATGAGAGCAATAATGAATTGGAAGCTCCTCTTAAAGATCTTGAAAAGTTTGAAGTAGAAGTTAGGGATCTGAAGGCGAATGTTCAAGAAGCTGATGAATGCATTTTGAAGCTAAGGGAGCAAGTCAAGAAGTTCAAAGAAAAGAGAAAGGAGCTAAGTGAAAAATTTAATGAAGCAAATTAAACCCTAAATAATTTAACATTGGAAATTGAAGAGAAAGAGGAGATTGAAAAGCATCTGAATCAAGTTGTAAAGGATAAGTCTATGGAATGTGAATATTTGGCTAAAGATGTTTTACTTTTGAAATATGATCTGGAAGAAGCTAATACCTATGAAGAAAAATTCAAAATAAGCTCTGCAAAGCTTGAGGAGTTGATTGAAAGTCAAAAGAGTTCAGATGACAAGCAAGGATTGGGATTTGAAAAAGGAGAAAGTTCTAAATTATGTCAAGAAAATAATGAGATGAGGAAATACAAAGGCAACTAGTTTTGGAATCATAGAAGTAGACCTAGAAGACCTTTGGTTAGGCAACCAAATGCTCAAAGGTACCCATCTTTCAATTGCTATTGTTTTAATTGCAATAAGTTTGGCCATAAGGCTACTCAGTGTAGGAGTAGAATGAATCAAAATGTTCCATCATTCTCTAGTCAATGTTTCAATTGCAAGAAAATTGGCCATAGATCAAATGAATGTAGAAGTCTAGTAACAAATGGTTTTAACAATGCAAGGAATACTCAATATTTCAATGGAAAGTGCTTTACATGCAATAGATTTGGGCATATGGTTAACCAATGCAGATTGAGAATAAATCCAATCAATAGAAAGAATAAGGGGTAGAGGAATGTGGTATGTTAGAATTGTACTAAGTTTGGACATGTCGCGAGATTTTACAGAAGTAAGAATGATAAAAGAGACTATCCTATAGAGAAGAGGAAAACATAGGAGAGAGAAGATAAAGGTAAGAACAATATTGATCCAATTGAAATCAAGAAGGAAATGAGCAAGCTCTGGATTAAGAAAGATGAAATCGAGGTCAAGGAGGGGTCCACACCAGCCTTTGGTACAGATACTTCCTCTGGGAAGTAAATTGGGAGCTTTGGCTCAAGGGTGAATAGTATTGAAAATCCTAAGCCCCTAGCCAGATAGTCAGTGCTGGGATCTGGCATGAAAACATGATGAAAATCTTTATATGACAGATCTTTTGGAAGAAATCCTGATAGAAAAATTTCAAATGCAGAGCATTGTGGAACAATCCTAATTGACTACATTCTACAGAAAAGACTTTGACATATTTTTGTGAACAAGCATTTATGATGACTTAGGTTTTCATAACAAGGGTTAAAAAGGAGCTCATTCGACATACAATTCACTTTGCATTCAAACTATCAAGTGTCTAAGAGAAACTAAAGGTGAATTCCAAGTGATTTCAACGATCTCCAAATTCAAAGTGACACAGGGTGATTCAAGTAAAGAAATGATGCAGGAGCATCCCTGGTTCAAGATAAATCTTGCATCAACCAAAAACATTTGTATTTCAGTTTGCTTGTAGTTTAGTTTGTTTCTTTCCATTTTCCAGTTCAATTCAGTTAGAAGTAGTTTCTATATTATGGTCCGCATTCTACCATAGTTGCATCTCAGACCTTGTAGAGCTGGACTTAGCATCTAGACATGTTCATCTACATCATATCTAGAATTCAGAGCATTTGGATCAGTTACCAGAAAGTTATCTCTGTCAGAAGATCGACTGTTTCCTCATAACATAGCATCCTAATAGTCTTTGATAATCAGCTAAAGGAGAAGACTTACAGAGCATTCCTTGACTTGTGGAGGCTAATGACACATCATTCAAGGATCTGTGGTTTGTGGCTGACCTTCCCTGAGATCCACACATCATTCCATTCATTTGCTGAGGTATTCTATGCATTTAGGTTCGACCTATCTGTGTACACACATTATAACTCTTCATTGGAATTTGTGATCTTCCTTGGATGACGTGGAGGAATGTTATGATCTGGAGATGATATATATTGATGTAATAGATCCTTAGGAAAGCAGTGATTCACATAGTGATAGTTGATAGTTTAGATTTTGCACAAAGGAGCTTTAAAGTTATATCTTGCACATATTCTGATATTCTGTAATCAGGCCTTTGATCCCTATTTGTAAGCCCGCATGTTGCTAGATGATTTATATTTGAATTCTATGATATACTAAATGATTGAATCTGCATTTGTTTCATATCTTTGAGTTGTTTCCATTGTGTTTACTCTAGCTACATGGTCTGGATAGTTCATTCTGTGAACCCTCCTATCATGACTGCACCAAGTGGTATCATAGCAAATTTTTGAATCTTTGGGAAGGAATTGAGTGAGGTTGGTGAAGGAATTCCATAAGGTCTTGCTGTGGACAGATCGCTAAATTGAGGCATGTTACTTGTGTCGCAACCGATCACCGATTGTGAGGCAGTTGTCGCCTTGTAGCCTGATCACTGAACCTGAGGCAGTTTGCACTTGATCCTAGGAAGAACCACTGAGGAGAGTTGCTACTGTTGGAACAATGGCTGGTAGAATGGATGAGATTATGGAAATGATGAAAATAATGTGAATTTGGTTGGATGCTATTGAAGAAGATAGGCGAAGAGGATTGACACCGAGACCTAATGTTGAAAGTGATGATGAAGAGAAATTTCAATCTGTTGAACAAATTGGTGAAACCCTAGGAGGTGATGAAGAAGAATTAGATCAATTCAAGATGCTACAATCTATTTCAAAGATTGGGAAAAGACCTAGAGTTGATGTACCAAATTATACTAGTAATTTGAACCTTGAAGAATTGATTGATTGGATAAATGACATGGAAGAATACTTTGAGTATGAAGAAGTTGAAGATCTGGAGAAGGTAAAGTTTGTGAAGACAAAGCTAAAAGGACATGCTACTATATGGTGGAAAGAAGTTTAGTTGGATAGAAATAGAAGAGGAATAGAAAAGATTACAAAATGGGATAGGATGGTGACAAAATTGAAGAATCAATTTATACCTACTGACTATGAGTTGGAACTATTGAAAAGATTGCAAAACCTGAGACAAAAGGAGAAATCTATGAAGGAATACACTGAAGAATTTCATAACATGATTATAAGGACATGACATAGTGAAGCAAGCAAGGAGAAAGTGGCTAGATACATCAATGGACTGAGATTGAACATTCAAGAAGAACTAAGTCTAGTGAGGATGACATCTTTGTAGGAAGCATATCAGTTTGCCTTGAAAGTTGAAGAGAAATTGAACAAGAGGCATGATTAGAGATAGAGAGGTAGAGGAGGTAAATTTTAGAGAGGTAGAACATTTTTTGGAGGAGACAGATCACATCCAGAGCAAAACAAGTCTGACCACCCATTTAAGAAAGATGACAGAGATAATAATGCTTACTAGAGAGATGATAGAAATTTTTACCAGAGAGGAAACCCTATTGCATACCAGAATGAAGGATATAGGAGAGAAGGAAGAGGATTTGATAAGAGGACATTCAGAGGCAATTGTTTCAAGTGTGGAGGTGAAGGACATAGAGCATTTGATTGTAATTAGGGGAGTACAAGCAAGAGAACTGAGAACAGTGGAAGACTAGCCTATGTTGAAGAAGAACCTGTTGGATCACCTAATTCAATTGGCAAGCCAGAGAAAGGAGAATCACTTGTGATGAGGAGAGCACTATTTCAAGTAGAAACAAATGAAGAACCACCACAGAGGAAGAGTTTGTTCAGAACAAGATGCAAATTAGGAGGTAAATGTTGAAAGTTGTTATTAATAGTGGTAGTTCTAATAATCTAGTTTCAGAGGAGATGGTAACTAAGATGAAGTTGGAAAGATTGAGACACCCTAAGCCCTATCTGATAGCATGGATTTAGTATGATCATAAGGTATTGGTGAGCGAACAATGTTTGGTGAAATTTTATATTGGATCATATCATGATGAAGTCTTGTGTGATATTATGCCTATGGACGTTTGTCATATCTTGTTGGGTAGACCTTGGCAGTATGATAGAAAAGCTATACATGATGGGAGAAAGAATACATACACTATAACATCAAATGGGAAGAGAATTACTTTGATTCCTTTGGAAGATGATCCTAAGGGTGAAGTATGTGGGAATGCTAGAATCTATTTGGTAGATGGAAGAAAACTCCTAGATGGTTTGAAACATGAGAATATGTGTTATACCTTGATTCCCTAAAAGTCTAAAATATTGAAGAAGATTGAAGAATCACAACTAGAGGAGATAAAAGAGTTGCTGACAGAGTATGAAGACATCAAATCAGATAATGTACCTAAATTATTACCACCGATTAGAAGTATCAGTCATCACATGGACCTTATACTGAGAGCTAGTTTGCCTAATACAGCAGCACATAGAATGATGCAGTAGAAAATGAAGAACTAAATAGACAGATACAGGAATTGTTGAGGAAACGTTTGATCAAAGAAAGTTTGAGCCCTTGTGCAGTACCTGCAGTGTTAGCACCAAAGAAGGATGGAGAATGGAGAATGTGTACGGACTCTAGATCAATAAACAAGATCACAGTTAAGTATAGATTTCCTTTACATAGAATGGATGATATCATGGATTGTTTGAGTGGAGCAAGATATTTCACAAAGATAGATTTGAAGAGTGGATACCATCAGATCAAAATCAGAGAAGGAGATGAATGGAAAATTGCTTTTAAGACAAATGAAGGATTGTATGAGTGGTTAGTGATGCCTTTTGGATTGACAAATGTACCTAGTACTTTCATGAGATTGATGAATGAAGTTTTGAAGAAATTCTTGGGTAAGTTTGTTATTGTATACTTGGATGACATTCTGATTTTTAGTAAGACAAAGGAAGAACATTTGTGGCATATTATACATGTTTTGTAGAGGTTGAGAGAAGAGAAATTGTTGATAAACATCAAGAAGTGTAGTTTCATGAAGGAATAATTGGTATATTTGGGATTTGTGATTTCTACAGAAGGATTGAAGATGGACCCTGAGAAGGTAAGAGCAATTGTTGAATGGCCTACACCGGAGAGCATTGGAGAAGTTAGATCATTTAATGGATTAGCTAGTTTCCACTATAAGTTCATTAGAAATTTTAGTTTAGTTTGTAACCCTATGACAGAGACAATGATGTAGAGCAGGGGTAGGTTCTTAACAAACTTCAATGACCCTTTCAATGAGCATGCTTGGATTTGACATCTCTCATGCCTTCAATGGTAAGGATAGGTACCCCAACTTGGTTTGCATGTATGGACCACTTACTAACCCTTAAGGACACCTGAGACCTCATTTGTATGATAAATCAACACTAATGAAACTCAACAAGAAACTTGGTCACTTGTCTTTCCTATTGTTCCTTCACAACTAGGCCTAATTGCTTGTATCCCTTGGAATAGGGTTTTTGGGGTATAACTTGCAAAATTCATTACAAAAACATGAATAAATTAGCTTCTTAGATACCTATTAAGCTCCTACACAACATATCAGACATGCAGTATATATTCCTTTGGAACAAAAGCCTCAAAAAATGACTGTCCCTGTTGTATTAGGCCTAATTAGTCCTCTTTTACAAAGCAAGTGTTTGACAAACTTGCTCCAAATTTCCAAGAACTATTCTAGGACATGAATTAGGTTGAAAATGGATTTTATATTCTATTTTTAGGGGTCCTAGCTCATCCCAAGTCAACCTTTCATCAAATCACCACTCCACCTATGCTAGAAGACCTAATACATGAAAATATTAGGCTTAATTAGCTTCAAAAGACACTCCACTCTAGTCCCGTGCTACTGAAATGAAAAAGAAAAAGAAAATACAACCTAACTAGAGCCATTCCACCCATTTTAGGCTTGTGACACAGGTGGAATAGGTAAAAAACCCATCGATTTGCCTAAAACCCTCAAAACTAGGGTTTAAGACCTAGTTTTAGAAAACTGACTATACAATGCTTCAAGAACAATAAAAATCCTCAAAAATAGTTACAAATGAAAGTTAATTCAATTCATTTCAAAATTTTGGGCATTAGAAATCATGACAGTCTAGTACAGAATAGTACAGGACGTAGGAACAACAAAAACATAGAAAAAGGTGCAAAAATTTGAAAAATCTCTATATTTCTCCTCTCCAAACTTCATCTCTCCCCTGTCTCAAAATGTAAGAGGCATAAATAACATGTTTTTAATGAAACTACCATGTTACATAACTCCATGGTCATGGAAAAGCCAAAAAGGAGGCATAAAACAGCCTGTCCACTAAACTGCTAAAAATAGATTGTCCTAATCTTAAGCCATATTCAAGACTCCACTCTAGGTGACCACAAATACATCAAAAATGGTCTTTAATAGACTTTATTACATCAGTTACCAATCCAAACTCCACCTAGGCTCTTATTAAGAACAAAAAATAAAAATTTGTCTTGGTGCCCCTACACCATACACCTAAGGAGAAAAGATCTCAGTCTCCACCTGAGATCAAATCAGGGACTATGGTTCCATGTTTGGCAATGTCTTCAACTATCATCCATGTGGCATCTTCATGAGGTAGTCTCTACTAATTCACAATATATTCATTGTACACCTTATGCCATGTTCTCTTGACCTCCTTGGTGTCTAAAATGGCTTCAAGTTTGACTGGTGCAGCAGGAGGAAGATCTTTAACCGAATCAGCATCAACAATACCTTCATCAACACTTGTACCTGCATCCAAAGATCCCTTCAAAGGATATAAGTTAGCAATGTTAAAGATTGGTGACATAGCAACTCCAGGAGGGAGTTCTATCTCATATGCATTTTCACCAAACTTGTGGACCACCTTGCATGGCCCAATCTTCTTCATCAGCAACTTAGTGTATCTGCCCTTAGGTAGCCTCTCTTTTTTTAGATGTGCAAGTACTAAATCTCCAACTTTGAACTGAACATTCCTCCTTTTCAAATCTGCATGCTTCTTGTAAGTTTCCACACTCTTCTTGAGGTGTTCTTTAACTTGATCATGTATATCCTTCATAGCCATTGCAAACTGCTTTCCTTCTACATTTCTCTTCTCTAATCCTCTCAAATCCCTAAGTTCATGTATACCTCTTGGGTTCAATCCATACACTACTTCAAAGGGACTTTTACCTATGCTCCTATTAATGGAGTCATTGTAAGCATATTCTACCTAAGGGAGAACAATATCCCATTGCTGTCCATGCTCTTTTGTGAGACACCTAAGTAGATTTCCCAATGACCTATTAACCACTTCAGTCTGCCCATCTGTTTGTGGGTGTTAGGTAGAGCTAAAAGTTAAATTTGTTCCTAATTTCTTCCATAAGGTCCTCCAAAAGTGACTTATAAATTTAGAATCTTTGTCTGAAACTATAGAGAGGGGTAGTCCATGAATTCTAACTATCTCCTTGAAGAATAGGCTTGCAATGTTTGAGGCATCACTTCTACATTTGTAAGGAATGAAGTGTGCCATTTTACTGAACCTGTCCACAACCACAAACACATTGTCCACTGCCCTCTGAGTTTTAGGTAAACCTAATACAAAGTCCATACTAAGATGTTCCCAAGGTTTGCTAGGGATTGGGAGAGGCTGATATAGTCTTGCATTTGAGCTAGAGCCCTTGGCTCTTTGACAAATCCCACAACTTTCCACAAACTTCTTGATATATGCATGCATCCTTGGCCAATGATAGAACCTTTTCACCTGATCTAAGGTTTTCTCAAACCCAAAATGTCCACTCAAAGTACCACAATGCTTCTCTCTTATTAAATTGGCTCTCATAGAGCACTTAGGTACACACAACTGAGTACCCCTCGTTTAGGGTAAAATTGGATTTTGTTAATCTTTGTTGTTTAGATGTTAAAACCCTCCTTTCCACTAAACATTGAAGGATCTAGGGTCAAGTGGCGAGCACTATCATACCCTAGGTCACTTGCAAATGAAGGGAAACTTGGATTAGGGAATTAATTATCAATTTTTCCTTCTCTTATGCCCAATTAACCATTAAAACCCTAATTATGCAAATACGACAACAAATTGATGAATAATAGAAAAAGCTCTTGCAGACGGGAGTAAAATAACAAATCATAGAATACCTATTTTCAGGGTTCCAAGGTAGAATAGTCAGGGACTAAGGTGCGGGCACCCAAGTCTAAGGTACCTACTTTTTCAGGGAATCTGAACCTCCTTCCGACACTGATTAGCCCTGTAACTTCTGTTTCCTGATATCTATCTATGGAGGACACTTTTGCGGGTGCCCTAGTCCTAAAAGTGCTCCTTTGTCTGACTTCTCTTCAGATCCTAAATCCCTAATGTCTGTCAAGCCTTCCCGCAACTCCACTTTTTCCAGATGCGACACCTGTAACCTACAATCACAAGACTTGGTTTGGGGATTGTGGTGTTTAGAGGTTTGCCTCAGTCAAACCTCAGAGGACACTTAAGTCTCCAAACACCATTGTTAGATAAAGAGGGCATGCCCTTGTGAGGCAGAGGCCAAAACCAAAAGAATCAATGATAAAAACACAATGATATGCCACCTTGTAGTGAAGCTCTAATGGAGGAAGATGCTCTTCATGCCATGAGGAGTTTGAAGCTCAAATCTATAAATATCAACACACAAAACATACAAGTCTTCTCTTGTAACACAATAGAAAGCCTTGAATCACCTTGAGAACACAATAGCTTGCTAGTAATCATCTAATTGAAATCTAGTTTACAAATGAATGCCTAAGATTGCTTATATATGCACCTACAAGCATTCCCGCCAAGATTTTAAAAATCAAACTTTACCGTGTCGGCAAAAGAACCTCTTAACAGTCATAAACCGACACCTAGAAATTGGGGCTGCCCCAAAATAGGGTAGGACTAGGGCACAGGCACCCAAGTCCTCCCCCCTATTTTAGGCAGGGTACAGGTCAAGGGGTCCACCTAGGTCCTATTTATCATAGAACCTAGGTCTCATTCCATCGGGATGCTAAAATATGAACTAAAATGTCCTAAATGCACTCTAAAGACCCGAGAGCTAAACCTTATGAGGGAAAAGCTCCCAAGGGGACATTTTTTGACATTACATTTAGCCCCCACTTTAATGTATGCATGAATGCGAGGCCCATACATGCATTAAAGTAAGGTCACAAACACAATAAACACACCAAGCACGGAGAAGACATGCCAACCACATAGAAAATAGTAATAGGCATGAAAAACATAGAGAAGACAATTACAGTCATGTAGAACATGGAGTAGACATTCAATGCATAGAAGACACATTAATTCAGGGAAGACAGAAATGATATCTTTTCTTTTCTTTTTCTCATATATATGAAATGCAAATGTAAGTACTAGAAAGTAAACAAACCTCCCATAATATCGGATGCACTACCTTAAGGTGCAGGTCTCAGTATATGTGGGGCAACACACACACAATACACACAAAACCTCCCAAAATGCATGAAGCACTACTCCAAGGCACTGGTCTCTGCATATGGGGCAACAAACACACCATACAAAACAAGTACACCAAAATACACACACACACTTAAAGATAAAGAGAAAACACAATAGACAAACGATGGAGTGTACCTATTTCGAGGTCCAACACCATCTTAGGCACATTACAGGCACACACTGATGATTGGGATTCGCCACAACAATCATCAAAGACATGCTTAAGGGTTGAGTTAGTCACAGAACCGCTCCTCGCCTTTGCCTAGGACTTTTGAAAATGACAGGATGATGCAATCTGCTCTGAGAAATACACCATCCCTGCCTCCGCAGAGTGCTTAAGAAAAAGGATATACTCGATATCTTGCCTCCGCAAAGGGCTTACATGATTGATTGATTGATTTCAAACAAACTCAGGATGTACAATGCACTACTTTGGGGCACAAGTCTTTACATCTGAGGTCAAACACATTGCTAACATCTATAATAGACAGCTTATCTTATATATGCCCCCACCTTAAGGTGGTTGATATCAGTTATCGATATCAAGCACGTTAAGGTAGGAAGAAAACACACAAGGGAACACCAACTTTCACAAAGCCCATGCCCCCCAGAGGCGACATGTACTGTATGATCACCAAATGTTCCCATAAACACATTCCTGCAAAAAACATGTTAGTGTCTACAAGATCATGATAAGTTTTGTAACATCAATGCATATGATTAACCATACAAAGAGCCAAGGTTATACAATGAATTCAGAGTTTGAGGATAACTAGGGGCTATATCATGAAGCTCTCCGAATCGAGTACCGCCAAGGATAGATTCAAAGGAAAACAAAGGTGCACCGAGCAATAGTATTATTAAGGTTTGTAAATGTGATAGAAACATCATGAAATTCACTACGTAGAAAGCATGAGTGCTTCTACTAGCCAAGCATCGGATAAGATATACAACCTAATTGTCATATTAGGAACTAAGTCCATTTTTTGATTGCTCTCGAAAGGGACACTAGGTCCACATTAGTATAAATTTTTTGTCATCATCCACCTGCTGGATGGAAGCACTAGAGGAAGGGAAACAATAAATAAGAGAGGAGAAAACAAGTGTCTTAGGGAGAATCACATAGGAGGGTGTCCCCAAGTCACTAACCACAACGCTATGTCTGTAAGACACAACACACAACAATGAAATCCGAGAGAGTAATTTAGAAGAATGATGATACAAATAGAAGAAGGGTCACAACAGAGGTAGTCTCCTATTATCCCGAACCTTATGGGAGAATCTGAGGTCATTCCAGGAGGCCTAAACAACATGTAACACATCACGGGGGAAGCACATTACGATAGAAATAAAATTTTACAGATACTTACTTGTAGGGCCCCTTTCGGGCTAGAAGTTGTCTATAAGCAAATCATCGTCATCATCTTCCCACTCCCTAATGTTGGAGGATAGTGGGACATATGGTACCATAGCCAAGTTCGTATCTTGTTCATCATGTTGTTCATTGTTAGGATTGTTATTGTTTGGTTGAATGTTAGGATCAATGTTTTCTTGTTGAGAGGCAAGGTTTATAGCATATTCTTGTCTTCTTTTTCTTCTTTCTCTTTCTTTTCTATTTCATTTTGTTTTACCACTTATCTTTTGTAAGATAGGGCTGTCCTCTTTCATAGGCTTTTGCATATTAGAAGATGAAGCATTGGGATCAAACCTCACTTGTCGCAGTGGAACATTTTTTTGTTGACAACGACCCCTCGATCCTTGTAAAGATTTTAGGGGAGGAAGGTCAACATAGGGACCTTATCCTTTTGATCTAAAGTTCTCTTCACATGTGGGTTGTTCATATTTTGTCATTTCTTGTGTAGGAGGACTAGGTATTTCAGTTTTATCCCAAAAGTAATTCAACTTGTAATGTTTTTGCTGAACCAAAGGTTTATACTTGTTTCGAGGGACGGTGATTATACGACCATCTAGAGGGAATTTCAGACAATGGTGTATTATTGAAGGGATGGCTTTCTGTAATCTATGAAGTCAAAATGAAATCCAAAACCCAAATCAAATGAAAACACAAATGATATACCTTCACAATGACCCACAAATCCAAGATAGGGTGGAAGGAGTTGCACCCAAGCTCCTTAGATTTTACCCAAGTTGATGTAGAATGTGGATTGCTCAATGCTTGCTCAACATAATGTAGATGAAGGTTTTGGACTTAGATGGAGATTGAGATGGGGATGATGAATGATTTTGACATTATGATAGTATGATGAGGAGATTTGAGAGAAATTTGGGAAGAGTTTGGATGCCAGAAGAAGTTCCCTTTAAATGGCTTGGGTGAGGGTTTCATTTATAGATTTTTGAAAAGATGATGGAGGGTGAGGATTAAAAGATGACATCAAGGGCTAGGGATGATTGAGAGTTAGGCTTTGGATTGAATTCATAGCCTTGTGATAAGTGTCACAAGGGGAGTGGATTGGAGAGATCAAGGGTTAAGATTTGGTCAATGGATTGGAGGGCTCTCATTATTTGTGAATTTTAAATTCACATGGGGAAAGGTATGGAGGACAAAAATGAATTAAAGATTTATTTTTGGGAAGAGTGGATATGACAAGTGAATTTTTAATTCAGTTCATGGGGGGGGTGAATTAAAAATTCACGTTTATGTGGAGATGTGAAGGTTAAAGGACACATGTACACTTACATGTGTAAGAGGTTGATAAATGATGTGTAAGGGAGATTTGACCCTTTGAATAAAAAATTAATTTTTATTCAAAGGTGTGTGGAAGGATGGGCTAAGCAAGGTTGATTAAGTGTTTAGCTTAATTAACATAGGTCTAGGAGATAGGTAGGCTAGGGAAGATTGATTAAATAATTGCTATTTAATCAACTAGGCTAGGGATAGGTTGATTAATAGGGAAGATTAATCAGATAAGCATGATATATCTAATTAACAAGGATTAGGGAAATGGACAAAATTAACTAAATAAGCATTGAGAATATTTATTTAATCAATGATGATATAGTCATAAGGTATAGTGATAAATTAAGCAAATTAATTGATCACAAAGGATAGATGATAGATGGTTAGGGATAAAATAAATTTATTCAATTAATAGGAGGGATAAATTGGTGTAGAGGTACAGGAAATTGGTTTGCGGAGCAAGTCAATTTTAGGTGTCTACACTTTCATTTCTTTTAGCCAAGGATGTCCCAATTTAATGCAAAAGAGGTCAAAAATAGGGACAACATCAAACCATTGTTCGACATGTTTTCTGAATAGTGTTACTAACAAAAATATCTTACGCAAAAGTTTGATAAAGGTACCCTTATGCATCTTGATCATCATGCTTGAAAGGTCATAAGAACCTTGCATTAATTGATGTGAAAAGAGGAACTCCTCAGTGGTCACATTAGTTATGCAATTAGGATCAATAAGAGTTCCATTCATAGGGTTTCCCATTATTTTCACAGTAATGTAAAGAGATCCTTATTTTTCTCCAGTTGTTCTATCATGAGGAGTGAAGACAATTTCAGGTTCAGGAGCCTTTCTTTTCATGTAAGATCTAGGAGGGAACCTATTGTTGATGTTATCATTAGAGGCCATATTTTTATGCTCAAACCAATGCAAAATTAGATTTTTTAAAGCTTTTTAAAATTGGTGCAAAAGACAAGAGCAAAAATAGCCTAGAATGCTTGATTTTTCGAAACTTTTTCGATGCCAATGAATGGAAACAAAGGATATTGTAAGAATTTCAGTCAAGGGAAGAAAATTATTTGTATTATATCAGTCCAAAACAGCAATCTAATCACTCTCAATAGACTCTTGATGCAAATCCAAGATAATGCCAAGTCAAAATATAGTGAAAATATGTTAAAATAGGCACTTTTTTTACCAAAATTCAATGCAAAAGAGCATAAAAAAGGGTGTTGTGAGGAAAATAATGATGGATAGTAAATAATATTAGAAGTAACAGCCACGTGATGCAAAAATACCCAACACAACATGATTGTAGTGCCACTTAAGGTAAGACCCTAGTGAAAATATAGCAAAATATGCAATTTTTCACGGTTTTTTAACTCCAAGACCTAGAAAAAGGGGTGTTGTAAGGAATTTTAGGAGGTAAAAAAAATAATATCAGTAATATCAGTCACCTTAATCCATAAAATTGATCACAACATGCTTGGAGTGCAAACTAGGTCAAACCCTAGGGCCAAAATAGCCAAAATGTGTAGTTTTTCACCGAATTTTCACTACAAGAGCCCGTTAAAAGGGTGTTGTGAAGCTTTTTATCAGGGGAAGAAAATGATTGCCCTAATAATAGAAAATTAATGCAAAAATATCCTTCACAATACACCTATAGTGCAAATTTGGAGAGTTGATAAGACCGATTTTAGTGAAAATTGTTGTTTTTGAAGCTCTAGGTTTGAGATCTTGGAACAAAATTCTATGTGAACACTTTGAAGTATGATTTATGATGGAATTGACTTACTCTAATATCTGAAAATTATTTTCAAGCCTTAACATGCAAAATGCCCATGCAAATTTAATGAAAATGCATCAAAATTGCTAGTTTTTGTTGAAATTTTCTATGTAAAAATACAAATATTTTAAATCTAAATGAAAATTCACACTAAAATGCAAGAATATGGCCAAGTGAAAATTTGAATGAGCCTCTAAAATTAGTAGAAAAATCTGATAAAAAGATTTTGCCTACAAACCCTAGATTTTGGAATTACTATGTTATATAAATTTGTCAAAATTTCCACAAAACCCTAGCAATTAAATGATCAAAATGCAATGTAAATTTCTAATTTTTTGGATTTTTCTGTAGTTTATAGCATATCAGATGCAAAAATCATGAATTAGGAAAATTTAGAAAGAATTGATTCAATTTAGTAAGCCAAACAATGAATTTTTTTTGTATTTTTCTAATTTTTTAATTTTTTTGAAATTTTCTCAATGCAATAAAATAAATGACCAAATGAATGAATGAAACCACATCAAATATAAAGACAAACACTTAGCAAGTTGTAATTTAAGTCCAAAAACACGATTTCACCAAAATGTTTAGGGTAAAATTGGATTTTGTTAATCTTTGTTGTTTAGATGTTAAAACCCTCCTTTCCACTAAACATTGAAGGATCTAGGGTCAAGTGGTGAACACTATCATACCCTAGGTCACTTGCAAATGAAGGGAAACTCAGATTAGGGAATTAATTATCAATTTTTCCTTCTCTTATGTCCAATTAACCATTAAAACCCTAATTATGCAAATACGATAACAAATTGATGAATAACAGAAAAAGCTCTTGCAGACGGGAGTAAAATAACAAATCACAGAATACTAGTTTTCAAGGTTCCAAGGTGGAATAGTCAGGGACTAAGGTGTGGGACCCCAAGTCCAAGGTACCTACTTTTTTAGGGAATCTAGACCTCCTTCCAACACTGATCAGCCCTGTAACTTCTGTTTCCCAAGATCTATCTGTGGAGGACACTTTTGCAGGTGCCCTAGTTCTAGAAGTGCTCCTTTGTCTGAATTCTCTTCAGATCCTGAATCCCTGATGTCTACCAAGCCTTCCTGCAACTCCACTTTTTCCATATGCGACACCTATAACTTGCAATCACAAGACTTAGTTTGGGGGTTGTGGTGTTTAGAGGTTTGCCTCAGTCAAACCCTGGAGGACACTTAAGTCTTCGAACACCATTGTCAAATAAAGAGGGCATGCCCTTGTGAGGCAGAGGCCAAAACCAAAGGAATCAATGATACAAACATAATGATATGTCACCTTGTAGTGAAGCTCTCATGGAGGAAGATGCTCTTCATGCCATGAGGAGATTGAAGCTCAAATTTGCAATTATCAACACACAAAACATACAAGTCTGCTCTTGCAACACAATAGAAAGCCTTGAATCACCTTGAGAACACAATAGATTGCTATTAATCATCTAATTGAAATCTAGTTTACAAATGAATGCCTAAGCTTGCTTATATATGCACCTACAAGCATTCCCACCAAGATTTTAAAAATCAAACTTTATCATGTCGTCAAAAGAACCTCCTAACGGTCATAAACTGACACCCAAAAATTGGGGCTGCCCCAAAATAGGATAGGACTAGGGCATGGGTGCCCAAGTCCTCCCCCCTATTTTGGGTAGGATACAGGTCAAGGGGTCCACCTAGGTCCTATTTGTCATGGAACCTAGGTCTCATTCCATCGGGATGCTAAAATATGAACTAAAATGTCCTAAATGCACTCTAAAGACCCAAGAGCTAAACCTTATGAGGGAAAAGCCCCCAAGGGGACATTTTCTGATGTTACACCCATAAACAATAATCCATCTTGCAACATAAAATTAGAGAACTCACTGTGAAAAGTATTCTGAAATTGACTGCAAACAGCATATTGTTCCTTAAAATCATCATCATTTTTATATATACCTTTGAGTGCTTCTATCCCCATACTTTGAAGTTGAATTTCTTGAACCATCATAGACCTCCAGTTCAAAGCATCAGCAACTTTATTTGCCTATCCTTTCTTATGTTTGACTGTGAAGGTATAGGCTTGTAAGTATTCTACCCACTTCATGTGCCTATGATTCAACTTGTCTTGACTGTTTAAGAAAATTAAAGCATGATTATCTGTGAAAATAATGAATTCCTTGGGAAAAAGGTAATGTCTCCACTTCCTTAGGGACTGCACTAATGCATAGAGTTCTAGGTCATATGAAGAATACTTTATTTTGGCTTCATTTATCTTTTCACTGAAGAAAGCCATTGGTTTGCCTTCTTGGCTCAAGACTGCACCCACTGCAAATCCACTAGCATCACACTCTACTGTGAAGATCTTGTTGAAGTCAGGTAAATCCAGGATGGGGTGTTGTGCCACTCTATTTTTTAGATATTCAAAGCTCTTACTTGCCTCATCATTCCACTAAAACTTACTCTTCTTGTCTCCTTCGATGGTGTCAAGGATGGGAGAGAAGATATGACTAAAATTCTTAACGAATTTCCTATAAAAAGTAGCTAAACCATGAAAGCTTCTTACCTCTCCTACTAATTTTGGAGCAGGCCAACTGAGAATGGCTTCAACCTTGGAAGGATCCATCTTCAATATTCCTTTGGAGATCACAAAAGCAAGGTACACAAGTTCTTCTTTCATAAACTCACATTTTTTGAGGTTTATCATCAACTTCTCCTCATGCAATCTTTGCAAAACCATGTTAAGATGCTGCAAGTGCTCTTCCTTTGTCTTGCTAAACACAAGAATATCATCTAGATAAACAAAAACAAATTTTCCAATAAAAGGCTTTAAAACCTCATTCATTAACCTCATAAATGTACTAGGAGCATTTGATAGTCTAAAGGGAATTACCATCCATTCATACAATCCTTCATTAGTCTTAAAGGTAGTTTTCCATTTATCTCCTTCCCTTATTCTGATTTGGTGATATCCACTTTTGAGATCAATCTTTGAGAAGTAACATGCACCTCCTAAATAGTCCATTAGGTCCTCCATTCTAGGTATTGGGAACCCATATCTGGTTGTGATTTTGTTTATTTCCCTTGATTTAGTACACATCCTCCACTCTCCACCTTTTTTGGGTGCTAAAACAGTAGTGACAACACATGGACTTAAGCTCTCTCTGATGAGACCCTTATCTAACAATTCTTGGACTTATACCTTGATTTCTTCATTCTATTGTGGGGTCAGTTTATATGCAGCCTTGTTAGGTAAAGTGGCACCAGGGATCAGGTCTGTGTGATGGCTGATATCTCTCATGGGAGGTAAGGAACTTGACAAATCATCTACCACAATATCCTTGTACTTGTTCAACAAAGACTAAACTTCACTAGGTATGTCTCCCACCTTATTTTCTACTAAAACAGACTTGGTCTTAGGTCTGATTACTACTGCAAATCCATGTCCACCTTCTTCCTTCATTGTTTGTAAAAACTTTTTCTCTCCTACTACCATAATGCTAGACCCAACTTGTTTATCAGACTCTTCCTCTTGAAGGGGTGTCAATGAGAATGACATTTCATCCTTCTTTATCACATAAATGTTTTTCTGACCATCATGCTTGGCCTTTCTGTCATATTGTTAGGGTCTTCCTAGCAACAGGGGACAAACATCCATAGGAATGATGTCACAAAGGATCTTATCTCTATAACCCCCAATGTTAAACTCTACCCATGACTATTCATTTACCATGACTTGTTGACCTTTGTTTAACCATGACACTTTGTAGGGTGTGGGGTGAGGAATTCTTTTCATGTTCAACTTCTCTACCATTTCTAAAGAAACCAAATTATCAGTAGAACCAGAATCAACAACTACTTTGCATACCTTTCCATGTGACTTGCAAGTTGTTCTAAACAATGATTTCCTTTGTGAAGGCTCCCTGGTTGTTGGCACCATGAGGAGTGTCCTCCTTATCATCAATGTATCACCTACCTCAGGAACAATAGGTTGAAGTGGTGAATTGACACTTTCACTGTCCTCTTCATGCACTATTTGGGTTCTGCATACACCTCCATGAGAACTTGATGCTTTCTTGTCTAGGCACTTGAATGCAGGATGTCCAAACTGATTACAGTTGTAACATTTACCTGAGAAGGTGCTTGACCCTCTTCCTTGGCCACTAAACCTTCCTCTACTATTTGATCTTCTTCCTCTGAAGTTACCTCTGCCGCTTGACTCACTACCTTGTTCTTGCTGGCATTTGATTCTCCTTGTTGTTTTTGTGACTATCCTCTTGCATCAAAGTTCCCTCTACCTCTAAAATTCTTTCCTCTACCTCTTCCATGTTGCTCTTGCCTTCTCTTTATCCTTTCTTATGCTTTGACAGCCAATTGGAAACACTCTTCCACTGTCCTTGGTGTAGATAGGCTAACCTCATCTTAAATGTTGTACCTCAGGCCATTTAGGTACCTTTCCACCTTTTCTCTTTCATCATCAACATGTCCTATTCTAATGCTCAACTTATGGAACACCTCAATGTATGCCATCACATCCAACTCTTTTGTTTTATACTTTGCAACTTCCTGAAGGTCTGAATCTCATAATCTGCAAGGAGGAATTGTCCTTTTATCTTGGCTACCATTCTATCCCATGAATTGATCTTTGCTTTGCCTTTCTTAGCTCTCTCTTCTTGAATGTAGTTCCACCATGTTAGGGCAGGGCCCTTCAACTTGGTCTTTGCATACTTCACTTTTTTATTGTTTTCCACCTCCTCAAACTCGAAGAAGTTATCCAAAGCATATATCTAGTCCAATACTTCTTCACTATCCATCTTCCCACCATACATGTCTACTTCCACTTTCAATTTAGGAGTCTTTTCCCCTTTGACAACCTTCAACATTTTAAGCAACCTCTCTTCACCAGAGTCCAAGTCTTCTTCCTCATCTTCAACTCCTATTTGAAGGTCTATATTCTCACCCTCTTCCTCTAGGTCACTTTGATCCCCATTGACCATTCCTCTCTTTAGGTTGGATTCCAATGCTGTAATTCTAGCTAGGGCAGCTTCATGAGATTTCTTCACTTGTCTTAGCTCCTTTGCATGTTGTTCCTTCAATTCTCTAACTTCCTTAGCCACTAGATTGCTCTTTGGAGGCATCTTGTAAACTCAACACTTCCCACTTTACAAATTAGAACATATGCTCTGATACCACTTGATGTAGAGCAGGGGTAGGTTCTTAACAAATGTCAATGACCCTTTCAATGAGCATGCTTAGATTTGACATCTCTCATGCCTTCAATGGTAAGGATAGGTGCCCCAACTTGGTTTGCATGCATGGATCACTTAATAACCCTCAAGGACACGTGAGACCTCATTTGTATGATAGATTAACACTAATGGAACTCACCAAGAAACTTGGTCACTTGTCTTTCCTACCATTCCTTCACAACTAGGCCTAATCTCTTGTAGCCCTTGGAATAGGGTTTTTGGGGCATAACTTGTAGAATTCATGACAAACCCATGAACAAATTAGCTTCTTAGATACCCATTAAGCTCCTTCACAACATTTTAGACATGCAATATAGATTCCTTTGGAACCAAAGCCTGAAAAAATGACCGTCCCTGCTGTATTAGGCCTAATTAGGCCTCTTTTACAAAGCAAGTGTTTGACAAACTTGTTCCAAACTTCCAAGACCTATTCAAGGCATGAATTAGGTTGAAAATGGATTGACTATGCTAGTTTGAGGGATCCTAGCTCATCCCAAGTCAACTTTTCATCAAATCACCACTCCACCTATGCTAGAAGACCTAATACATGAAGATATTAGGCTTAATTAGCTTCAAAGACACTCCACTCCAGTCCCTTACTCCTGCAATGAAAACAAAAAAAGAAGATACAACCTAACTAGATCCATTCCACCCATTTTAGCCCTATAAAATAGGTGGAATGGGTCAAAAACCCATCAATTTGCCTAAAATCCTGAAAACTAGGGTTTAAGACCTGGTTTCAGAAAACTAACTATAAAATGCTTCAAGGACAATGAAAATCCTCCAAAACAGTTGCAAATGAAAGTTAACTCAACTCATTTCAAAATTTTGGGCATTAGAAATCATGACAGTCTGGTACGAAATAGTACAGGACATTAGAACAACAAAAACACAGAAAAAGGTGCAGAAACTAAAAAATCTCTATATTTCTCCTCTCCAAACTTCATCTCTTCCTTACCTAGAAATGTGAGAGGCATAAATAACATTTTTTTTAATGAAACTCCCATGTTACATAACTCCATGGTGATGGAAAATCCAAAATGGAGGCATAAAACAACCTGTCCACTAAACTGCTAAAAATAGATTGTCCTAATCTTACGCCATAGTCAAGACTCCACTCTAGGTGACCACAAATACATAAAAAATAGTCTTTAATAGACTTTATTACATCAGTTACCAATCCAAACTTCACCTAGGCTCTTATTAAGAACAAAAAATAAAAATTTGTCTTGGTGCCCCTGCACCAGACAATGAGAGGTGACATAAAAGATTTCAAGTGGACATCAAGAGCAGGTAAAAGTTTTGAACTGTTGAAGCAAAAGGTGATAGAGAAACCTATTTTGGCATTATCAGATTTCAATAAGGTATTTCAAGTTGATTGTGATGCAAGTGAGAATGCAATTGGAGCAGTATTAAGTCAAGAAGGTAGCCCTGTAGCATATTTCAGTGGGAAGTTGAATGATGCAAGGAAAAGATATTCAGTTTATGACCAAGAGTTCTATGCCATAATTCAAGCCCTGAAAAAGTGCAGTCATTACTTGTTGCCTAAGGAGTTTGTGTTGTATATAGATCATTAAGCTTTGCAATATTTGAACAGTCAAGGTATGTTGAATCAGAGAGATATGCGATGGGTAGAGTTCATGTAGAGTTATACCTTTGTGTTGAAGCATAGGAGTGGTAAATCAAACAAAGTTGCCAATTCATTGAGTAGGAAAAGGAACTTGTTAACAGAAATGAGAGTTGAAGTGTTGAGTTTTGATGAATTGAAGAACATGTATGAGGGAGACATTGATTTTGTAGAATCGTAGAAAGCATGTAAGGAACCTATTGTGACATATAGGAGTAAGTAGTTGGACTATTTTATTTAGGAAGATATGCTGTTTAGAGGAAATCAATTATGCATACCTAGAAGTTCAATGAGAGATAATTTGATCAAGGAGAAACATAGTGGAGGATTAGCAGGACATTTTGGCATTGATAAGACAATGGCTTTAGTAAGTGAAAACTACTTTTGGCCTCAGATATATAAGGATGTTAGGAAATTTGTGTAGAGTTGTAGAATTTGTCAAGTTGCAAAAGGAAGTAGTCAGAATACTGGATTGTACCAACCTTTGACAGTACCGAAGAGACCTTGGGAAGACATAAACATGGATTTTGTAATGGAATTGCCTAAGACATGGAGAGGACATGATTCAATATATGTAGTAGTGGATAGATTTTCATAGATGGCTCATTTCATACCTTGTAACAAGACAACTGATGCAGTGCATGTAGCTTACCTACTTTTCAAAGAGATTGTGAGATTGCTTGGATTACCTAAGAGCATAGTTTCAGACAAAGACACAAAGTTTCTTGGATTATTTTGGAAGACACTTTGGAAGAAGATGAAGACAGATTTGAAGTTCAGTTCAACTTTTCATGTACAGACTGGTGGACAAACAGAGGTAGTGAATAGGAGTTTGGGAAACTTGTTGAGATGTTTGGTTGGAGAGAAAGTAGCAAGTTGGGATTTGATTCTTTCACAAGTAGAGTTTGCATACAATAATTCAGTCAATAGGAGTACCAGAAGAACACCTTTTGAGATTGTTACCGGAGTAAACCCTGGAGGAGTTGCAGAATTGAGAGATAATAGTTTGGAAGAAAAGAGAAGTGCAGAAGCAGAAGAATTTGTAGATCACATGAAGATAGTGCATAATCAGGTGAAGAAGTATTTGGAGGATATGAACAGTAAGTACAAGGAAAAGGCAGATGAGAAGAGAAGACATAAGGAATTTGTAGTTGGAGATGAAGTGATGGTATACTTAAGAAAAGAAAGATTTTCAATTGGGACATATAACAAGTTGAAGATGAAGAAGTTTGGACCTTGTAGGATACTCAAGAAATTTAATTCAGGAAGTGGAATTACCAGAGACATTGGGTATATCACCTATTTTCAACATTGCAGACCTATATTAGTATCATGAAGCAGAATTTAGTGACAACCTTGAAGAAGACTTAAAACAGCAGTTACCACAACAAGCATCGAAGTAGATTGAGAATATTTTGGACAGCAGAGTTGGACACCACACCAGAGGAAGACAATACAAAGAACATCTTGTGAAGTGGAAAGGTAGACTAAAAGAGGATTCATCATGGATTTCTCAGGCTGAGGTGGACCGTCCTAGTTTTCCTCTAGCCCCAACAAAGTGAAGGAGTCACTTCTTCAATAACCCTAGATGTCTGATGTAGGAGCATCCCTAGTTCAAGAGTAATCTTGCATCAACCAAAAAAATTTGCATTTTAGTTTGCTTGCAGTCTAGTTTGTTTCTTTCCATTTTCTAGTTCAGTTTAGTTAGTTCAGACAGAAGAAATTTTAGTATTTTGGTCCGCATTATGCCATAGTTGCATTTCAAACCTTGCAGAGCTAGACTTAGCATCTAAACATGTTCATCTACATCATATCTAGAATTTAGAGCATTTGGATCAGTTACCAAAAAGTTATCGCTATCAAAAGATTGACTGTTTCCTCAGAACAGAGCATCCTAATAGTCTCTAATAATCATCTATTGGAGAAGACTTGTGAAGCATTCCTTGACTTGTGGAGCCTAATGACACATCATTCAAGGATCTGTGGTTCATGGCCAACCTTCCCTGAGATCCACACATCATTCCATTCATTTGTGGAGGTATTCTATGCATTTAGGTCCGACCTATCCGTGTACACACGTTATAGCTATTCATTAGAATTTGTGATCTTCCTTGGCCCACGCGAAGGAATCTTATGATCTAGAGATGATATATATTGATGTAATAGATCCCTAGGAAAGCAGTGATTCACATAGTGATAGTTGATAGTTTAGATTTTGCGCAAAGGAGCTTTAAAGCTATATCTTGTACATATTCTGATATTCTGTAATCATGCCTTTGAGCCCTATTTGTAAGCCCACATGTTGCCGGATGATTTATATTTGAATTCTATGATTTACTGAATGACTGAATCTACGTGTGTTTCATATCTTTGAGTTGTTTCCATTGTGTTTACTCTAGCTGCACGGTTTGGATAGTTCATTATGTGAACCCTCCTATCGTGACTACACCAAGAAAACCCTAAGTAAGTAGAGAAAGATATTTCCAGTTGAAACCCTATTGTGAATTTGTTTAAAATCCTTGCAAAAATGGAAACCCCAAAATTTGTTGATATCACTAAGCGAGCTCGACCAAAATTCAAAAAACATGCCTACAAATCAATAGAAGTCAATCCAATGGGTGCATTTTTAGATATACCACATGGTGTGATGCATGTAGAGGATGTTAGGGCTTACATTCATGTTTCCATAGAAGAACATGCTAATAGTAAATTCACATATTTATGCCTAAAACATCTAAGTGGTGACCAATTTGAATTGAAGGAAGAATACAAGGTTTTGGAAGAGATGCAATTCATTCAGTACAAAGATTACCCTACATTTGTGGAAGATGAATGGGTCTAGTATGCATTGAGAAGGATTAATGATGAGTTCATGTGGCTTGAAAAGCCCTTCAAGATCACCAACCATGCAATTAGGGCAGTGACAAGATTAAATTCTACCAGTAGCATGCCCTTGTTAAAAGCTATGAAGAATAACACTCTGATAGAAGCAATCAGAGCTCAATTTGACAAGAGGGCATTAACTATTAATGATATTACAAACCATGCAGTAAGGTTTGCCTCAATGGTGATTAGATATAAGATCTATTTCTCCAACCAGGAGAACTCTGTCTCCAGTACTGCTATATACACTGCCTATCAGATGATTAAGGAAAATGCAGACTATGACCTCTGTGAATTTCTATGACAATAGCTAATGTAAAACCTAAAGAAGTCAAAGGAGAGCAAATACCCTTTCAAATTTGGTAAGCTAATCATTTGCTTATTCTTCTACTTCATGCAAGAATTACCCAGAATGAAAAACTTGTTCTGGTTAAACAATCAATCAGTTGCAGTACAAATTAGGGATCATCTAAGAAGCATAGGAATCTATGAGGAATAAACCACATCCCTATGGGGCTATTTCAAGAATTTTCAAAGAGTTATGCAGTCTAGGGAAAGGATTCCTAAGGGAATTGTGTACAAATACAAAAATTACATATGCTTCATTGTCACAAAAGACTAATGTATGATGGAGGCTATTGAGCCTAGGATAGTTTGGGTTATGCCAATGGGGTATGAAGTAGATAGAAAAATACTGGATAACTATGCCCAACACATGTTAAGTAAACCTAGGGACCCCAAAGAAGAAATATTTGGAACCTATGAGGAGTTGTCAACAAAAGTCTTTGTTGAGCAGAGAATGCTAGAAATATCAAAGAAGGCCAAGAAGATGGCAGAAGAGTATGCCCTAAAAAAGGGTTTTACCAAAGAACAAATTAGAGAACAAGGGCAAGGGCAGAAGCAGAAAGGATAGCCAAAGAAAAGAAAGATGAACCTATGGAGGCTCCAAAAGAGCCTGAAAAGAAATCAAAAGAGCCTGCAGTTATCAAGAAGAGAACAAGAGCTTCTACCTCACAAACTGCATCCAGTACTACACCTGAATCCTCTAGTACCACACCTTCTGCAAGTGTGGAAGCCCCTACAACAAGTACAAAAGAATGAAGACAAAAGCAAAAAGAATGCATGTAAGTATAGGAGTTGATGAGGAGGGAACATAATTTGATGAAGAGATTAAAAAGATGAAGGTTAAATTAGCAGAAGCCTCTGGTACTGGTCAAGGCAAGTCCTTTGGTAAGGGGAAAGGAAGAAAGAAGGAAAAGAAAGAAGAGCCTGCAAAAGTATAGGCTACAATAACCCTAGAGGATGTATTGAAGGCCATTATAAAACCTATTGCCCAACTGTATGATGACTATGATGATGTAGTCAAAAGTATCATTGAGATTGCTGTTGTCAAATAGCTAGACATATACAACAAATCTCTTACTGAGATAATTTCTGATCTTCCAGATTGTTTGGGAAGTATAATGTCTATAAGAAAAGAAGCTACTATGGCCAAGGACATTGAGCTTAGGGAGAATACACTGATAAAGGTATGTCCTGAAATCGTCCCAGAAGAAAAAGAAAGTCTCCAAAGTGCTCCATAAAGAATTTAGAACAAAGAAATGGATGAATACTCTAATGGCAAATGACATTGAGAAGGCAGTCAAAGATACCGAGGAAATCACCTTGAGAGTTTTGAAGGAATTTCATCTCCCAACCATATATGGTAATGAAGAAACAAGTGTTGGAGATGACACATCTATTTCGGAAGCCAGCATGGATCAAGGCTTGGAGAAAACTGATACAAATCCTCTGGTAAGAGACAAAGAAATGGAAGAGCAAGAGGAAGAGAAAAGTATTGAGAAAATTGAGGAAGACCTTGAGGAAGTAGCCTCAGAAAAGGAGGAATCTGATCAAGCTCCTACTACTAATGATAAAGACAAGGCTGACACGGACCAAACAGGGATAAATCCTTCTCCTAATTAGCAAATTGATGATCAAGAAAACAAGGAGGAAACTGTAGAACAAGATAAAGTTGATGATCAAGATGAGATGAGCCTTGCACCGAAGCAAAATATTGGCCAATAAGAAAATATGGACATGGAACCTCTAGAACAAAATCAAGAAGAAGAAGTGTCTGAAGAAATGACAAGAGACACTGCTGCTGCCTCAGGTGATTTTGTCAGGGAACTTTAGGAGAGACAACAAGATTTGGATGAGTTTGAGCTCCTACAAGGACCAATCAATTTGGCCTTAATGTCTCTTGTACAAAAATTCAAACTAGCGTCAATTGTTTAAGTAAAGGCACAGGAAGAGATGCTAAAGTCACACATGTAGGACAGTGAACTCATTGGTGAAGCATTCAGCATCCTAGAAAAGTTGATGCCTTCATACCAAAAAAACACATCACTGCCACCAATGGATCAGCTCAAAGGCCTAACCAAATCTGTAAGTTCTCATTTTGAGTCATTTGAAAGGTCTACAGAAATAAAGGTTAGAAAAGAATATAATGAGAAAAGGTTAGTTGAATTGAAGACCATGGTGGATAATGATAAAATTTATCTAGACAATAGAATCAAAGGCATAGAAAAGGCTATTAAGGAATCACATGATATATACAAATTTTTCTTATGATGGTCGGATGTCACTAAGGAGTTAGAAGAAAAATCAAGGATCTAGAAATCCAACTGTCAAATATCTCTAAGTCATATGATCTGGCAGTTGAATCAATAAATAGTAAAGAGATACAAGTTATTAACATCCACAATGACTTAAGCAATCTGATGAAAAAGAAGGAAGAATTTAAAAACATGTTGTGCCAGTTAAGAGGGTTGATAAGTCCTAAAATATATTTAATGATTAATCTTGCAGAAGAAGCTTTGAAGGTAAAAGCAATAATTGATACACCCTCAGATGTGCAAAAGGCATAAAAATTAGTCTTTTTGATAAATGGTCACATTCAAATTTTGGAAAGTGCAAAGAATAGATGGATGGAGAGTTAGCTCTGATAAAGACCATTTAAAATGATATTCTACCTCCTACAACTAACTAATCAAGCTAAAGATTGTACCTGTACATATGCGGCAGAGTATGATAGTTTTGGAGTTTTGACACAATTTTTCTACTTGTACATGCACCTTTGCCATTGATGTCAAAGGGGGAGAAGAAGATCTAGTGAAAAATGGCCAAACATATCAAGGGAAGAAGAAAAACAAAGTCTATATAGTAAGGGGGAGCAGACAAGTATTTTTCACTAAGTGTTGCCATTAATGCCAAAGGGGGAGATTGTTGGCAACATAGTCAAGAGACACTGTTGATATGATGTTATCATTGATGGCAATAACCTGACATGTTTGGAGACAACTCTTAAGACAAAGGTGTGTACAGTATTTTGGTCTGAAAATATTAACTTAGCCAAATTGACTAAGTATTAACAACACATTAAGACAGTAACAATAATTTAGTTGGTACTCCTCCGCAATTGAAGATTTTGTCATGCGGTTTTGGTATGTTACTCTCAACTATTTGGTGAAGTCATGATTCAGTGTTCAAGTCCTGATTTCCTTCGAAAGTCATATGGTGAAATGTCTAAGTCTGAGTGACTCAAGTTAAGTTAGAAACAGTGTAGAGTACTTGAGTAACTTGGTCTGCATTCCTCCATTGTTGCATAATTTGTCTTGCAGTTCTAAGGCAACAAAGATACCTATGATGACTACCTAAATCCAAAGTTATAGCTTATGAAGTTCTGTTGATCACATTTTACAAGGTGTTCTTTATCAGCTTTTAGTTTGATAGTATTTCTCTGAGACATAACAACAGCTCTGAGATCTGCATTTATCTGTAGTTGAATATTATGTTTAGCAATTCTAAAGGTATGATAAGGGATTAGTAATTAATCATTAACAAGGATTTTAGAGTTTCATAATGATTGCATTTGAAGCTATGGGTTGACAAATAAAGCCACTAAGTATGTTCTTAAGATTAAGGCCAACACAGAAGGTAAATTGATATGTGGTGAAGGTTTAAGATTGGAATCATCAACCTAAGTGGAAAAATAATAGTTCTAGACTCATATGAAGATTCTTTCTTGATTGATTGGGTCCGCATTGTTGTTTGGGCACAATAACATGCTGACAAGGTATAACTTGAATATACAAGCTTTATCTTTTGCATGGCGACCTAGATTGAGAAATTTCTTGATGCAGATATATATACTTGATAGATTTTGTCTTTGGAGAGATGGATGTGTGTGAACATAGTGTGAATTTAATGTGTGTGTGATCTAAATAAGTTTTGTGACCAGAAAAGGATAGTAAGGGCGGGAGAGTAGAGTATATGTGAAGAAAAGTAGAAAAAGAAGGGCAGACATTATGAAGACATTTGAGTTTGTATACTGATCTATTAATGGAACCACACTTGAGCATTCTATAGATGCATTTGCAACAATCACCTCTTGGTAGTGAGCCAATGCTTCCTCTATATTGTCTTCTATTTCTTGGCAGTGAGACTATTGCAGTGAGCACTTCTTTGGATAGTGAGTCCTTGGGCAATGATCCCTATGGTAGTGATCCTTTATGTAATTTGGTATTGTTATCATAATATATTATGAGCCAACACTCACAGTGATTTTTCCCTTTTTGGGTTTTCCATGTAAAAATCCTGGTGTCTATGTGTTATGACTTTGCGGTTGCTATTCTTATGTTTGTTTTTTTTTCATATTATTGAATGTGGTAAATGGATTAGTAAGTATGTGAAAGAAAGGTTTTACAGAATATTGATTCACCCCCTCTTAGTATTCTTTGTGATCAACACACACTCTCTCTCTAACAACAATAGTGAGAAATCTTGAATGCTAACTCAGGATTTGACTGAGACAAATCCCTAAACACCACAACCCCCAAACCTCTTTCTTCATGTGTGTAGGTTATAGGTGCATGAATTGTGGAAGTGAAGGTACATGGGATTTGTTTGAAGGATAAAGATTTAAGATCTAAAAATAGAGTTCATAAATTTACCCACAATAGACTAGGGCGCTAGCCCCAGTGTCCAACAGAAAAAACAAACCCTGAAATTAACATTAGAGAATCATTTGTGACATTTTTGTAGTTTGGAGCTTCTGGAGATCAGAACTATTTGGGCTTGGGTACTATCCTTGGAGTCTTCTGACATTTCAGCTTCTAAGGGATAGGTCTAGATATCTCACTAATCACCCTTTTGCTTTTAGATCCTGATTTTTGTTTTTGTTTCATTGTTATAAGTTGATTATCTCAATTCTAGGGTTTAGTACATTGATTGGCCTAGGGTTTGATAAACAGTTTGGTTGAATCACATCTTTCCCCTGTAAGAAAGAGTACAAAACTAGCAGTTGAGTCCTCTTTCATCTTGTAGTGACTTGGCTTAGTTTTGTCCTTGAATGTTGTAGTGAAAGGAGGGTTTGATCTAGTATACTCACACACATTCCATCATCTCTCTTTTTAACCTATTACAAATGCAATTAAAAGATTCTTCAAATATTTGTAGGGTACCTTAGAGTATTCCTTGTGTTATCATAGTAATTTGATAGAAGATGGGCATTCCCTTGATATTCAAGGTTATGTGGATTCAGACTAGGTAGATGATTTTGATAGAAAATGATCTACCATTACTTATGTGTTTAGTTTATTTGGTGGTGCAATTAGTTGGATGAGTAAGTGGTAGGCTATTGTTTCTTTGTCCACTATTGAATCTGAGTATATGGTAGCTACTCATGCTTGTAAAGAAGTCATTTGGCTTAAAAGATTATGTTTAGATATTGGAACTAAATAGGGTGTAGTGACAGTTTATTGTGATAGTCAGAGTGTGATCTACATGGCTAAGAACCTAACATTCCATGCTAGGACAAAGAACATTGATGTATAGTATCATTTTGTTAGAGATATATGGTTGAGGATGACTGGGTGAAGCTGGTTAAGGTAGAGACTTTGATAATGTTGTAAATTCATTAACTAAGCCTATAAGCACAGAGAAGTTCAAATGGTGTTCAGAGTCTGTGGGCCTCTCAACCCCTAGAAATTAAATCATGGTGTTGATACTCCCTTTGCTCTTGCAAGGTGTTCAAAAAGTGGGAGAATGTTAGGAAAGGTGTCCCAACCTTGCAATTACAAAAAGTGTGATTTTTTATTATAAAATTAGATTAAACTCAATTTCTAGGCTATGGAGTTGGTTTTTGGCCAAAATAAAATTTCTACATTGTTTAGCACCACTTGTAGGGTGTCTTATGTATAGATCACTTTGAGCTCTTCAATTTTAAAAAGAGCCCAATTAGCTTCCTAGATAAAAAATTATGGCCTCCAGAAGTTGGGCCTCCCGTATTGGAAAATGTAAAAGCATCTTGGACATAAAAATGAGCTATAAAGGGGAGCCACACATGTAGACCAACTTATGATGCCTATTATCACACATCATAAGGCCCAGAGATATATGGTTGAGGATGACTGGGTGAAGCTGGTTAAGGTAGAGACTTTGATAATGTTGCAAATTCATTAACTAAGCCTATGAGCACAAAGAAGTTCAAATGGTGTTCAGAGTCTGTGGGCCTCTCAACCCCTAGAAATTAAATCATGGTGTTGATACTCCCTTTGCTCTTACAAGGTGTTCAAAAAGTGGGAGAATGTTAGGAAAGGTGTCCCAACCTTGCAATTACAAAAAGTGTGATTTTTTATTATAAAATTGGATTAAACTTAATTTCTAGGCTATGGAGTTGGTTTTCGGCCAAAATAAAATTTCTACATTGTTTAGCACCACTTGTAGGGTGCCTTATGTATAGATCACTTTGAGCTCTTCAATTTTAAAAAGAGCCCAATTAGCTTCCTAGATCAAAAATTATGGCCTCCAGAAGTTGGGCCTCCTGTATTGGAAAATGTAAAAGCATCTTGGACATAAAAATGAGCTATAAAGGGGAGCTACACGTATAGACCAACTTATGATGCCTATTATCACACATCATAAGGCATCTTTGATTAGAGATAATGGAACCCTAAGGGTTTGGGCACTACTTTTGGGTGGTTTTGATGCATGGTTTTCTAATTATCATTTAATAGTTTCATGTATTGTATCTCCTATATATTAGGTGCTTGAGATGGAGGTTGTGTGTGAGAGTCTTATAGATGTTGTTATTTTTCCTCCAGATCTTTGGTTAGTGATAAGCTTGTGAAGGCTTTCTCTACAAGTATATTGTAATCTTTTTGAGATTTTTGAATAATATATTGAGTTGCTTTTGGCATGTGGGGTTTTTCTTTCTAAAGGGTTTTCCCATTTAAATCACTATGTTGTGGTATGATTTTTATTTATGTTTATTTCTATATAATTTTTACAACTATTGTACAGATTTGAAAAGTTTTGTATAACCCTCCTTTCAAGATTAGTGTTTGAAGTTGTTCCACTACCTTAGTTTTAAAAAAGATATCCCAAATTTTCTTCAGTAGATGGAATAGTTGAATGAAACTTTGGCGACTTGAAAATTGAAGTTATTGAGTACTATTATTCTAGGCACCAAGTTGATTGCACCAATTGTAAAACAATTTAGAATTTTTAGAGTACAAAATCATCCTTAGTCATTGTCACCCAAGTTGGAGGCTTCAAAGAAACAATTTTCAGGTCAACAAAGTTGAAGATTTGTGCCACTTTTTTTTTATTTTCTTTTTCATATTTGTAAATCAAGTGATTTTAATATGAACTAATATAGTGACTTTATAACTTGAGGTCATAAAATTAATAATGTTTTAAAATAATATTAAGTTGTAAACTAAAATTTTTCTCAAAATTAGTTATGGATGGAAAAGCCTATTTATACAAGGCTTGATTGTAAAGAAAAAACTTTTGATTCCCTCACATTTGTAGAAAAATAACAAGATTTTGTAGTGCTCTTCAATTTTAAATTCAATAAAGAATGATAATGCTAGTCTATGAGACTGTGTATTATTTATTTATGCTTTAGGTTTTCCTTATGTTAAATTTGTAGTCATATGATCCCTTCATATTTTATATCATGTGGAGAATAATTTAGTCTCATTTTAATTTACATGTTTTCCTTATGCAATTCTAGATGTAATAAATGATTTTTTTTCAGATCTATGAGTTTGAAAATGCTAAATGAATGAATCACTCTTATGTTAGATAAAATTCCTTCATTTAAACCCTAGTTGCATTTCCCAATCTGAGTCCAGATTCTTGGTCTTATATTAGCCATACCTAGGGTTTCTTTTCCTTCTTCACTTTTAGTTAGTCATACCTTTCATTCTTTTTGGTTAAAATCATAACCCAAAAAGCTAAATCCTATCACATGAGGGAGATGTCCCTCACAAACATAGAGCAAGATCATTAATTCAATAGTGGCCTATTCAACTATGGTGAACTTTTTCACTACCCATTAGGTCAGTCTAAGCTATTTTCAATGAAAATTATAGTAGCAAATATGTTTACCAACAATTGTCCATTATATTTTCTCACCTCATGATGTAGAGGCACTCTGGATAGGAGGAAGATAGACAAGTTGACTAGGTTTGCACTACACCAAAAAGTCCAAATTTGAGGTTCTTCATACAAAAGTGGGAACAACAGTTAGGGGCTCAAATTTATTCATGGAAAAGGTGTTTAGTCACGCATTGGAACCCATCCCATCCATTGGCAAAGGTAGGTCAAACTCAGAAATGGCACTTCCTTCACAAACTCAAGAAATGGCTTGTAGCCCTACAAAAGAACAATTCTAATAACTTTTGATACAGGACTTCAAATGCATGTCTTATAAAATTAGAAGATACCCATTAGGACCCCCTATCACTTATCCAAGAATGGG
The DNA here is from genome assembly GCA_027924645.1 of Cunninghamia lanceolata. Classification (NCBI taxonomy): domain Eukaryota; kingdom Viridiplantae; phylum Streptophyta; class Pinopsida; order Cupressales; family Cupressaceae; genus Cunninghamia; species Cunninghamia lanceolata. Next base: position 15,247,724 of record BSBN01001121.1, on the reverse strand, counting down.
TATTGGTTGTTTTGGATGATATGGCTCAACCTATAACTCCTCCTAATGCCTTAGTGCCCCAATTAGGCCAAAAATACAAAGAGACTACCATAAAATGCAAGAACAGAACTCAACCAATGATTTGAACACTTAGGATACATGCCAAAACTAAGGATTTTGTGGGTTTTACCCCCCTATAATTTGTTGTTCCCAAAAATGCCTCTATGGTTCCTCCAATGGGCTTAATACATGGTCATATTAAGCCTTTTCTGATAAACCTTGCAAACACCAACTCTCCCTCTCCTGCAATCATTCAAAGCACTTGAAATACAAATGAATACATCCATCCCACTAGTCTTATGGCATTGAAAGATAGTGGGATGGTTATTCTTCCATCGTTTGGGACAAACCCTTGGTTAGGTTTTAGTAAGACTGTTTTGAAGGAAACCCTTATATCTCCCTACAATGCAAATTTCAAGACACTAAAACCACTTCAAATGATATATAACTATCTATCCTAATCAATCAAAACATGAGGAAGTGGAGACAGTCCTGTAGCTTTACATGGTACGGTCTGAGGCAGTGTATTTCTTTAAGGAAAATAGAATTCTTTATGGACAGTCCAAGATCAAAGGCTTCTGATTTGTCTCCTCTTCAATTTTATAACCTCAATCCAATCCTAAGTGAGAGTCACTTCACCATATTTCATTTCCCAACATCTTAGGACTCATGACAATTCTGTATAGCAGAATGGTATGGCCTGTATCTTTAAAAAATATAGAAAACAACAAAAAAACAACATAGAAATGGTGTTTGATTGCATAGAACTCCTTCTCCTTCATACATTCCACTTGCTCAAGGGTATATAGACTTGTATACACCTTGGCAAGTTCATTAATGATAGTTTGGTCGATGGTTGAAGCCATAACCAATTCAAACTTCCTTGGCAGTTTTGACACTTCAACTACTTACAACTGTTTACCAGTTTTGTCCTTACATGTTTAGGACTATTTAGGCCTTAAAAAGTGCCTTCCAATAGTTTAAAATGTAATTAGGCCTTGAACAAGGCATTAGACTCCTTGACATGCCTTAACAAGGCATACAATCATGAATATTGTCTCTACATGCCTTAGGAAGGCTTACAAAAGTGACTACCTCCTACAAGACAACAATAGATATTTGGACATAGTCCTTATTACATGAATGGTCTTCTAGGACCTTATTGGAACAAGACACCATGAACCAAAAAACATGAAAACAAGTAGATGATCCCCTTGGTGCTCTTGCACCATACTCCCCGGGTGGAAAGAGAACTCAAGTCTCTTGAGGAAGTAGATCAACAATTGTGACACCATTCTTCAAGATGTCTTCTTCACTCATCCAAGTGGCATCTTCAATGGGTAAGCCACTCCATTTGACAAGGAACTATTTGTATGTCTTCTTTCTTGTCTTCTTCAAGACCTTGGTGTCAAGAATGCATTCCAACTTCAATGGTTGATTGGGTGGAAGACCCTTAACCTAATCTTCATCTCCTGCTACTGTCATATCTGCCTCTGAATCTACATTAGAATCACCTTTGAAAGGGAACAAGTATGAAACATTGAAGATAGGAGATATGGCCAAGCCTTGAGGAAGTTCAATCTCATAGGCATTGGTCCCAAACTTGTGCACAATCCGGCATGGTCCTATCTTCTTCATGAGGAGTTTGGTTGGATACCCCTTAGGAAGTCTTTCCTTCTTCAAATGTGCCATGACCAAATCCCCAACCTTGTATTGTACATCTTTCCTTCTTTCATTGGCTTTCTCCTTGTACTTTTCATTATTCCTTTGAAGAGTTTCTTTGACATTATCATGGATGTCCTTCATGGCCAATGCAAAGTCTTCACCTTGAGCACTTTTCCTTTCCAATCCATGGAGATCTCTCAGTTCAAGAATACCTCTTGGATGAACACCATAAACAATCTCAAATGGACTCCTTCCTGTGCTTCTATTGGTGGAATCATTATAAGCAAACTCAGCTTAAGGGATGATCATATCCCATGCTCAATGTTTGGTAAGAAACCTGAGAAGATTTCCCAAGGACCTATTCACCACCTCAATTTGGCCATCAGTCTGAGGGTGATAGGCTGAAGTAAATGACAATTGAGTGCCCTACTTCTTCCACAAAGTGTGCCAAAAATAGCCTACAAACTTTGGATCCCTGTTAGTCACAATGTTAAGAGGCAAACCATGGATTCTAACAATTTCTTTGAAGAACAAACCAACAATCTGTGAAGCATCATTAGTGCATTTACATGGCAAGAAATGAGCCATCTTACTAAATCTATCCACCACAAAAAATATACTATCAAAGCCTCTTTGAGTCCTAAGAAGACCCAAAACAAAATACATACTAATACTTTCCCATGCCCTATTAGGAATAGGAAGTGGCTGATATAGACCAGCATTAGATGAAGTACCCTTTGCCCTTTGACAAATACTACAACATTCAACAAATTTTCTGATATCTAATTGCATTTTAGGCCAAAAAAAAAACCTCTTCACCTGATCCAATGTTTTATCCAACCCAAAGTGACCTCCTAGTCCACCACAATGTTTTTCCTTTATGATGTTCTCTCTCATGGAACACCTAGGAACACATAGTTGGCTGCCTTTGAACAACAACCCCTGCTGCAACAAAAACTCAAAAAAATTAGAATGATAAGAGTATGAAAATTGTGAACAAACTTCATATACCTCCTTGAAATCTTCATCATCCTACTACATATGTTTGAGAGCATCAACCCCTACACTTTGCAACTGAATTTCTTGAACCATGCACACCCTTCTACTTAATGCATCTACCACTTTGTTAGTCTGCCCCTTCTTGTGTTTGATTGAAAAAGTATAGGCTTGGAGTTGCTCAACCCATTTCATATGCCTATGATTGAGTTTCTCCTGTGAATTCAGAAAACTAAGTGCATAGTTGTCAGTATAAACAATAAATTCTTTAGGTAAAAGATAGTGCCTCCATTTTTTCAAAGCTTGTACCATTGCATACAATTCCAAGTCATAAGTAGAGTACTTTCTCTTAGCATCATTCAATTTTTCACTAAAGAAAGCAACAGGCCTACCTTCTTGACTTAGGACAGCCCCTATAACAAGGTTACTAGCATCACATTCTACCACAAACAACTTATTAAAGTTGGGCAAAACAAGTATGGGCTGTTGTGCTACCTTTTATTTCAGAATTTCAAAAGAATCATTGGCTGCCTTTGTCCATAAAGACTTACATTTCTACCCCCCTTTGATGGTATCCAAAATTGGTGCACAAATATGACTAAAACCCCTTATGAGTTTCCTATAAAATGTTGCCAAACCATGAAAACTTTTCACATCACCTGCTGTTTTTGGAGTTGGCCATGACAAAATGGCTTCTACCTTTGTTGGATCCATCTTCAAACTACCTTGTGAAATCACAAAACCAAGATAGGTGAGTTCTTCCTTCATGAAGACACTCTTTTCCATGTTGATCATCAATTGTTCATCATGCAACTTCTTTAAAACCTGATCCAAATGGTGCAAATGCTCTTCCTTAGTCCTGCTGAAAACAAGAATGTCATCCAAATATACCACAACAAATTTGCCAATGAAATCCTTCAACACTTCATTCATGAGATGCATAGAAGTACTTGGGGCATTAGATAGACCAAATGGCATCACCAACCACTCATAAAGACCCTCATTTGTTTTGAATGTTGTCTTGCATTCATCCCCTTGCTTTATCCTAATTTGATGATACCCACTATTAAGATCAATCTTAGAAAAGTATCTAGCCCCTCCCAAAGAGTCCATTAGGTCCTCAATCCTTGGCATAGGGAACCTATATCTTATGGTAATCTTGTTAATGTCTCTGGAATCCATGCACAACCTCCATTTACCATCCTTTTTAGGGGCTAGGACTATTAGGACAGTACATGGGCTAAGACTCTTTCTCACCAATCCCTTATCCAACAATTCTTGCACTTGCTTGGCAATCTCTTCATTTTGTGAAGGTGTCATCTCGTAGGCTGCTTTGTTTGGAAAAATAGATCCCAATATGAAGTCAATTTGATGGCTTATGTCCCTAATAGGTGGCAACTCATTAGGCATCTCTTCTACCATAATCCCCTTATACTTCTCTATCAATTGCTGCACCTCCTTAGGGATCTCTTCCTTACTAGGATCATGCAAACTAGGACTGTTTTTAGGCTTCAAAATCAGAGCATACCCTTGGGTTCCTTCCTCCTTAAGGGTGTCTAAAAACTCTTTACCACTCACAATCATGACACTTGACCCAACATTCTTCTCTAAATTCTCATCAGGCAATGGATCCATTCCATATTTTCTAGCATTCTTAGTTATGATGAAAGAATTAGTTTTACCATCATGTTGTGATTGAACATCATATTGCCATGGACGTCCTAATAGCAAATGACAAGCATCCATGGGAATTACATCACACAAAATCTTATCTTTATATTCCCCTATCACAAATTCTATCCATGATTGTTCATCTACCAAAACTTGTTGTCGCTTATTCAACCATGATACTTTATAAGGACTAACATGAGGAAGTCTTTTCAATGGAAACCAAATTTTTAGTTGAGCCTAAATCAACAATTACCTTGTAAATCTTATCATAGGCCTTGCATGTTGTCCTAAACAATGTCTTCCTTTGAGGGGGTTCTTGTGTTTGAAGCACCTTCAACATGGTTCTTCTCATCATCAAACTTTCTCCTTCATGTACTGGGGCTGCACTTCCAATTGGAGAGTTGACACTTTGGAAATCTTCCTCTTGGATCAATTGGTTCCTTCTCTCTCTTCCATGAGAGCTTGAGGCTTGCTTTTCAAGACACTTGAAGGATGGATGTCCCACTTGGTTGCAATTGTAGCACCTTCCTGTGAAGACATTAGGACCTCTTCCTGGTCCACCAAATCTACCTCTTCCATTAGGCCTTCTTCCTCTAAAGCCTCCTCTAGAACCTGATTCTCCACTTTGCTCTTGGGAACTAGATTCCCCTTGACTTCTTTGGGACTGATTTCTGCTCCCAAAACTACCCCTACCTCTAAAATTTCTGCCACCTCTTCCTCTATTTTTCTACTCACCTTTCCTCTTCAACTTCTCTTCAGCCCTTAATGCCACTTGAAAGCATTTTTCCATGGTTTCAGGGGTTAAAAAAATTAAATATCATCTTGAATATTAAACCTTAAACCATTTAGACACCTTGCCACTTTAGCTTTTTCATCCTCCATGTACCCACAATGAAGAGTGTATTTGTGAAACTCCTTGGTGTAAGTGGCCACATCCAAATCTCTTTGCTTGAGATTTTGCATCTTCTTGTAGAGCTACACCTCATAGTCTGATGGAAGGAATTGGGACTTGATCCTCTCCAACATTCTGCTCCATGAAGATATCATACTCTTCCCATTCTTCACCCTGTCACCTTGGGTGTAATTCCACCATGTAAGGGTAGCACCTTTGAGTTTAGTTTTTGCAAACTTCACTCTCTTATTTTCAAGAAATTCTTTGTATTCAAAGTAGTTGTTTAGAGCCTCAATCCACTCCATGACTTCATCATCATTCATCTTCCCACTGAACATGGGAATCTCCATCTGAGCCTCTAAAGAATCCTTGCCAATTGCCTTGATGGCTTCAAGGAAATGACTTTGATTAGCCAGTACCTCTACCTCTTCTTGCTCTTCTTCTTCCTCCTCTTTTTATTCCTCTTCATCAAAATGTTCATCTACCCTCTTCCCTATCCTCAATGCCTTCAACTCTACTTGGAGTGCTTCCTTGACTCCACTTTTGATCTTCTCTTCCATCTCCTTGAAATTCTTGACCAGTTCAATGGTCATCCCCTTTGGAGGCATATTGCTAGCCTCTCCTTCACTCTCCTCTGCTAACATATAATAGGCCTTACAAAACCAACAATAGAACCTTTTATGGCTCTGATACCACTATGATGTAGAGGCACTTTGTATAGGAGGAAGATAGACAAGTTGACTAGGTTTGCACTACACCAAAAAGTCCAAATTTGAGGTTCTTCATACAAAAGTGGGAACAATAGTTAGGCGTCAAATTTATTCATGGAAAAAGTGTTTAGGCATGCATTGGAACCCATCCCATCCATTGGAAAAGGCAGGTCAAACTTAGAAATGACACTTCCTTCACAAACTCAAGAAATGGCTTGTAGCCCTACAAAAGGAGAACAGTCCTAATAACTTTTGATACAGGACTTCAAATGCAAGTCTTAGACAATTAGAAGATACCCATTAGGACCCCCTATCACATATCCAAGAATGGGTATTGGTTGTTTTGGATGATATGGCTCAACCTATAACTCCTAATGCCTTAGAGCCCCAATTAGGCCAAAAATACAAAGAGACTACCATAAAATGCAAGCACAGAACTCAACCAATGATCTAAGAACTTAGGATACATGCCAAAACTAAGGATTTTGTGGGTTTTACCCCCCTATAGTCTGCTGTTTCCAAAAATACCTCTATGGTTCCTCCAATGGGCTTAATACATGGTCATATTAAGCCTTTTCTGATAAACCTTGCAAACACTAACTCTCCCTCTCTTGAAATCATTCAAAGCATTTGAAATACAAATGAATACATCCATCCCACTGGTCTTATGGCCTTGTAAGATAGTGGGATGGTTATTCTTCCATCGTTTGGGACAAACCCTTGGTTAGGTTTTAGTAAGATTGTTTTGAAGGAAACCCTTATATCTCCCTATAATGCAGCTTTCAAGACACTAAAACCACTTCAAATGAAAGATAACTATCTATCCTAATCAATCAAAACATGAGGAAGTGGAGACAGTCCTGTACCTTCACATGGTACGGTCTGAGGCAGTGTATTTCTTTAAGGAAAATAGAATTCTTTATGGACAGTCCAAGATCAAAGGCTTCTAATTTGTCTCCTCTTCAATGTTATAACCTCAATGCAATCCTAAGTGAGAGTCACTTCACCATATTTCATTTCCCAACAACTTAGGACTCATGACAATTCTGTACAATTGAATGGTACGGCCTGTATCTTTAGAAAATATAGAAAATAATAAAAAAACAAAAAAATAATAGAGAAATGGTGTTTGATTGCATATAACTCCTTCTCCTTCATACATTCCACTTTCTCAAGGGTATATAGACTTGTATACACCTTGGAAAGTTCATTGAGGACAATTTGGTCGATGGTTGAAGCCATAACCAATTTGAACATCCTTGGCAGTTTTGACACTTCAACTACTTACAACTGTTTACCAGTTTTGTCCTTACATGTTTAGGACTATTTAGACCTTAACAAGTGCCTTCAAATAGTTTACAATGTAATTAGGCCTTGAACAAGGCATTAGACTCCTTGACATGCCTTAACAAGGCTTACAATCATGAATATTGTCTCTACATGCCTTAGGAAGGCTTACAAAAGTGACTACCTCCTACAAGACAATAATAGATATTTGGACATAGTCCTTATTACATGAATGGTCTTCTAGGACCTTATTGGAACAAGACAACATGAACCACAAAACATGAAAACAAGTAGATGATCCCCTTGGTGCTCCTGCACCACCTCAACATCTTGGGATCTTGGTGATCAAAATGTGGCTACAAAAGTAGTGAAAATAATATTTTGTCCCAAATGTTTTTTCTTTCTCATAGTTTTTTTTTTTCATTTTTAGGGTAAAAACCTTATATCAAGGGTTTTCAAATATCATAGAAGAGTTATCATTCTAAGCTAAGCTAGATTCTCCATATAGGTTCTAATGAAGGGAAAATGGATTTCCCTCCAAACCACACCATTAGACAACCTTTGTATATGGTCTTGTGCTTTCAAATACCCTAAGGTATATTAGAAGATCCCATAGGTGTTTTGAAACCTAGCCCTAGGAAGCTAGTAGCCATTTGTAACCTATAATGCACTGATAAGTAGTTAGTATTGGGAATTTACTTGCATCATACTTGATTCATTTGGATCAATATATTTATGGGCTTATAGACTAGACACCCCCTTTAGAGATCTTCCTTGTTTCCATTATATTCCCAGCTTGGCCTATTTGGGGTGAGAACACCACCACTAGTGACTATTGCACCTTCTTTGGTAGAATACAATTTCCACTCATATTATGTTTAGCGGGGTTTGTTATAGTTTTCATCCATATTGTGATCAGTAGCATCATGTCTAGTGTGGTTTGTTATAGTTTCTAATTGTATTGTGATCAGTGGGACTTATTTTTCTATCCCTTATCTGTATCAATATAATACAGATAATAACACAATAATTTATGGCATATAACTCTCCTCTCAACCATTAATTATAGAAACCAACTCCATTTTCAGCCCATAGGGATCTAAAAATTTCAAAAAACCCTAGGTAAAAATGTTGGCAATTTGGCTAAGCTTGATGTTTGATGGTGTTGTCATTGATGGCAACAAGAAAAGGAACAAGGTTGAAAGAGAGATTTTGGTCCGGTGAAGAAGACTTAGTCATTTTTGCTAAGTGTTGGTAGTGTGCAGAGACAACGACAAAGAGACAGTGTTTGGATTGGCATTGGTCCATAGTTGAAGACCAGGTATTGTGGTTCTGGTATGATGTTCCTAACTCTTAGATGATCTTATATCCAAAGGTTCAGCCCTTGATCAGTTTTGGAAGTATATCTTCAAATGGCCTAAGTCTGACAGAACAAAATATAGTGTCAATTAAAGCAGAACACACATTTATTTTGGTCTGCATTCCTCCAGTGTTAGATATTTAGTTATATGTTTTTGAAGTGTTGTAAACACTTGTATGAAGTGTCAAAATGTAGAGTTGCAGAGTCTAAGGTCTGTTAAGAAAAGTGTCTCAACCTTGCAACCTCGAAAGGTTACTATTCTTCCCAGTTTTGGTCTTTTTGAATACCCTTTATCTTGGAGAATGGTCTAGAACTTTCAAAGTTTCCAAAAGTTTCTAAACAAGCTAAAAATAGTGAGACCTACTATTTTTAGTAAGTCCTTCAATTGAGCTCAGATTGACCTAAAATTTTTCCCAAAAGGTGCAGAATAGCTAAGTGAACATCTTGGGTGAGTTTCATCTCAAGATCATATCTGGATCGCGAGATATTAAAGTTTCTATTTTTTTAAACTGTCAAAAAAAAGTTTTGAACTTAATTAGTGGAATTGAAACTTCTCTAAATGTCCCAAAAATTGTCATAATCAGTGTAGTGGGTTGTAGGGTGATAGACCTCTTCACGAGATTTCCAACACATCAAATGATTCGTCAATTGGACACCTGGATCAAAAGTTATGGCCTCCAGAAGTTGGACCTTCTATTTTTGGGAAATGTAAAAACGTGTTGGACACATAAAAGAGTTGTAAAGGGGAGAGTTACATGTGTTGGTGTGTGGTTTGGCACATCACAAGGCATCTTTGATTGGAGATAATTTGGGTGCCACTTTTGGGTGGTTTTAGCTCATGGTTTTGTAATTACTGTTGGTGGTGTATTATATTGTTTCTCCTATATATCAGGAGCTTGAGATGGAGGTTGTATGTAAGAATCTTATAGACGTCAAATTACCTCCTGGATCTCTGGTTGGATATACTCCTGTAAAAGCTTACTCTGTAAGTATATTGTAATCTTTGTGATTCCTAAATAATATATTGGGCTGCTTTGGAGTGTGGGGTTTTTTACTTGAAAGGGTTTTCACCATGTATATCTTGTGTTGTGAGTTTTGTGTTTACATCTGGAAGTTGCTTTTATCTTTCTATTATTGTGCATCTTAATCTGTAACTATAAAAGTAAAAATTTGCATAAATATTTTCTCAGTAGATCAGTGTAGGAAGCATATCCACATACCTTGCTTCCTTTCAGTTGGTATCAGAGCCTGATCACCTTTGGTTCTAGTTGTTGGGGAGAGGGTTTTTTGAGCTGATCTTCATTTGAGTGGGAGCTTGTGTAGAGGATTTTGAAATCTTTGTTGCAGGTAAGAGATGGCGAGCACATCTGGGAGGTTTGAGATAGAGAACTTTAATGGCAGTAATTTCAAGTTGTGGAAACTCAAAATGGAGGACATGCTTGTAGATCGAGATTTATGGGAAGCTGTATCTTGTACAAAACCAATGGCAATATCTCAAGAAGACTAGGATCTTAAAGATTGAAAAGCTAAGGGTTTGATATGACTTTGTTTGGCTGATTTAGTGCTCCTGAATATCCATGAAGAGAAGATTGCAAAGGAACTTTGGAAGAAGCTTGGAGATGTTTGTCAAGCTAAATCCCTAGTGAACAAGTTATTCCTGTGAAATAAATTGTATTCTTTGAGGATGGAAGATGGAGGATCTATCGCTGATCACCTGAATACATTCAATATGCTTGTTGCCCAGTTGACTTCTGTTGGTGTAAAGATGGAGGAGGAGGATCGATGTATGACATTACTGTGTTCCTTACCAGATTTGTAGGGCCACCTTGTTACGGTCATTGGGAGTACCACTACCACCTTCAAGATGGATGAAGTGGTTTCTTTGCTATTTTTTGAAGAGATGTGGAGAAAATCTTCCGAATCGGCTAAGGAGGCTCTTGTGGTTCATGGTAGATCTAAAGAGAATGGAAAGACAAAGGATAAGAAGAAGGAAGAAAAAGGAAGATCCAAATCCCGTGGGAGATCTAAGTCTCTTGGAAAGTCCAAGGCCCTGTGTTGGAATTGTAGCAAACCTGGTCACTTCCACAAGGAGTGCAAGGAGGAGAAAAAGAAAAAGAAGAAAAATTATGATTCAGATTTTGACAAGTCCTCTCAAGATGAAGGAGACACATTTTTCACTGCCTTGACAACACATGCATATGAGGATGTGTGGCTTATTGACTCTAGTGTATCTTTTCACATGACCTTGCATCGGGGTTGGTTTTTGAAGTATGAAGAATATGATGGTGGAAAGGTGTACTTGGGTGATGATTCTCACCTGGGTATTGTTGTCTATGGAATAGTCTTGATTTGATTCCTTGATGGACGAGTAAAGGGAATCAATGGTGTTTTGCATATCCCTAGTTTGACATGGAACCTTCTTTCTGTAAGTAAATTGAATGATGTGGGTGTGCAGGTTGTTTTCTCAAATGGAGGATGCAAGATGACTAGACGATCCATGGTGTTGGCTAGGGTGTTCAGATTGGCACTCTATTTCAGCTTGATGCATGTGCAGTTTAGTGCAATATTGCCTCTGTTTCCAAGAAGAGAGTTTCAGTGTCTTCATCCTCACCATTGGAACCAACAGTGAAGAAGATTGTTGCATCTACTTCCGATGGTTGTCCTTTCTGGGTACCTAAGGGTGCTTATTCTATGGAGATGAAACTTCCAGCTGAGAAGACAATGTTATGGCACCAAAGGCTTGGTCACATTGGTGAAAATGGTTTGAGGACTCTGAAGAATAAAAATCTTGTTGAGGGTATGAATGATTGTAACCTTGAGTTTGATTTCTATGAACATTACATTTATGGAAAACAAAACCCTATTTAGTTCTATTCTAGTTCTTGCAAATCTTCTAAGGTGTTGGACTTGATTCATTTTGATGTGTTTGATCTAGTTAATATTCCTTTGATTTCAAAATCTGTTTACTTTGTTTCATTCATTGATGACTATAGTATAAGGACATGGGTATATTTCCTTAGAAGTAAATCTAAAGTCTTTAATAGATTCAAAGAGTTCAAAGATCTTGTAGAGAATTAGAAGGATAGAAAGATTAAGTGTATGAGGACTGACAATGGTGGTGAGTTTTGTTCAACAAATTTCAACAAGTTATGTAAAGAACAAGGGATTGAGAGGCACAAGACAACTCCATATACCCCTCAGCAGAATGGAGTTAAAGAGAGGATGAATAGAATGTTGATGGAGAGGGTAAGGAGTATGCTAAATGGAGCTGGTCTTGAACAAAAGTTCTAATCTGAAGTTGTTGTTACTTCTTGTTAGGTCTGGTTAACAGGTCTCCTACATCAGCGCTCATTAATAAGACACCTATGGAGGTATGGTCTGGTAAAAAACCTTCATTAAGACACATTCAAGTATTTGGTTGTGAGGCATACGCACATGTGCCTAAGGAGAAGAGGTCTAAGTTGGAGAACAAGGCTGTAAAGTGTATCTTCATTAGTTATGGCATTGGTGAAAGGGTACAAGCTTTGGGATCCAGTAGCTGAGAGAGTTTTATATAGCACAAGCGTGATCTTCAGAGAACTTAATACTTCTCTTGTTGTCTTGCAACCAGAGAAAGAAGAGAAGAAAGATGATGTGGTTCAACTTTCTTCCACCCCTGAGAAAGTTGAACCAAAAACATCTATTGGACCTGTTAATGAGGAGAGTTCTAGTAGCTCTGAAAGTTAAAAAAAAGATGAAGAACCTCAACGTCAACCTTTGAGGAGGTCCACACAGATAAGGCAGCAACTTGATAGGTTTGGTTATTCATTGCATGATTCTTGTTGTAGTTTTGCTTTGATTTCTAACACTGATGAGCCTAGAATTGTGAAAGAGGCCATGGGTATGAAAGATACAAGTTCCTAGATGGAGGCCATGGAAGAGGAGATGGCTTCTTTGGAAAAGAATAATACTTGGGACTTGGTGCGTTTTCCCAAAGGACGAAAACCTGTTGGATGCAAATGTGTGTTGAAAAAGAAATTTGTTGTAGATGGCTGTGTTGAGAAATATAAGGCTAGATTGGTTGCGAAGGGGTATTCTCAAGTGGAGGGAATTGACTATGGTGAGATTTTCTCTCCCATTGCAAAACTAACATCTATTTGGTTCTTGTTATCTCTTGCAGTAGTGTATGATCTAGAAGTGGAACAAATGGATGTGAAGACATCATTCCTTCATGGTGACTTGGAGGAGGAAATCTATATGTCACAGACGGAGCACTACATGGTCAAAGGTAAAGAAAATCTAGTTTGCAAGTTGAAAAATTCTTTGTATGGTTTGAAACAGTCTCCTAGGATGTGGTACTAGAAGTTTGATGCCTTCATGTTGAGTATTCGATTTCAGAGATCAAAATTAGATCATTGTGTTTACTACAAGTTTGATAATGATCGCATTCTCATTATTGCATTGTATGTTGATGATATGTTAATCATTAGAAATGGCAAAAGTTTGATTTCTAATTTGAAGTCTTAGTTGTCAACACAGTTTGAGATGAAAAATCTAGGGGCAGCTTGGTACATTCTGGGAATGGAAATTAGAAGAGACAGAACAAATAGAAAACTTTGGTTAGGCCAGAGTAAGTATGTTAACACTGTGTTGGAGAGATTCAGCATGATGGATTGCAGACCTTTGACTGTTCATGTTACAATGGGGACAAAGATATAGGTTGAAGATTGTCCAAAGTCTCCTTCTGAGATAGAGGATATGAGCAAAGTTCCTTATGCTAGTGCGGTTGGCAGTTTGATGTATGTGATGGTCTACACAAGACCAAACATTGCCCAAGCAGTGGGATTCCTTAGTCGATTTATGGTTAATCTTGGACAGGTACATTGGGATGCAGTAAAGAGAGTGTTCCTACATTTGTGGGGTACTTCTGAGTATTCCTTATGTTGTAGACATGATATTTCCACAGTCCATGATATAATAGTAGATCTTCTGGTTCCACTATATTTTTCTTTATTTTGCATCATGGAACCAGAAGCTCTACTATTATTCCTTATGTTATCATGGTTATCCTACAGAACCTCAACATTCACTTTGTATTTGTGGATTTGTGGATTCAGATTGGGCAGTTAACATTGACAACAAGATATCCACCAGTGCTTATGTGTTCAAGTGCTATGTTTGGTGGTGCTATTAGTTGGACGAGTAAGTAGAAACCTATGGTCTCTTTGTCCACTACTGAAGCTGAGTACATGGTAGCAACGCATGCTTGTAAAGAAGCCATTTGGCTTAAGAGATTATGTTCTGATGTTGGGTTTGATGTAGGGAAGATTACTATTTGCTGTGACAGTCAGAGTGTCATATGTTTGGCAAAGAATTCTAACTTTCCACGCAAGGACTAAGCATATTGATGTCTAGTACCATTTTGTTCATGACATGGTAGAGGATGGGAAGGTAAACTTGGAGAAAGTTGATACTTTGACGAATGTTGCAGATTCCTTGAAAAAACCTGTGAGCACAGAGAAGTTCAGATGGTTTTCAGAGTCTATGGGCCTCTTGGCCCCTAGCAATTAAATCATGGTGTTGATACTCCCTTTGCTCTTGCAAGGTGTTTGACAAGTGGGATAATGTTAAGAAAAGTGTCTCAACCTTGCAACCTTGAAAGGTTACTATTCTTCCCAGTTTTGGTCTTTTTGAATACCCTTTATCTTGGAGAATGGTCTAGAACTTTCAAAGTTTCTAAAAGTTTCCAAATGAGCTAAAAATAGTGAGACTTACTATTTTTAGTAAGTCCTTCGATTGAGCTTGGATTGACCTAAAATTTTTCCCAAAAGGTGCGGAATATCTAAGTGAACATCTCAGGTGAGTTTCATCATAAGATCATATTTGAATCGCGAGATATTAAAGTTTCTATTTTTTAAAACTGCCAGAAAAAGTTTTAAACTCAATTACCAGAATCAAAACTTCACTAAACATCTCAAAAATTTTCATAACCAATGTAGTAGATTATAGGGTGATAGATCTCTTCATGTACTTTTTGACGCATCAAATGGTTCGTCAATTGGACACCCAGATCAAAAGTTATGGCTTCCAGAAGTTGGACCTTCTGTTTTTGGGAAATGTGAAAATGTGTTGGACACATAAAAGAGTTGTAAAGGGGAGAGTTACATGTGTTGGTGTGTGGTTTGGTACATCACAAGGCATATTTGATTGGAGATAATTTGGGTGCCACTTTTGGGTGGTTTTAGCTCATGGATTTGTAATTACCGTTGGCGGTGTACTGTATTGTATCTCCTATATATCAAGAACTTGAGATGGAGGTTGTATGTAAGAATCTTATAGATGTTGAATTACCTCCTGGATCTTTGGTTGGATATACTCCTATAAAATCTTTCTCTGCAAGTATATTGTAATCCTTGTGATTCCTGAATAATATATTGGGTGGCTTTGGAGTGTGGGGTTATTTTACCTGAAATGGTTTTCCCCACGTATATCTTGTGTTGTGAGTTCTTTGTTTGCATTTGCAAGTTGGTTTTATCTTTCTGTTACTGTGAAAATAAAAATTTGCATAAGTCTTTCCTCAGTAGATCAATTTAGGAAGTGTTTCCACATACCTTGCTTCCTTTCAAGGTCCACCAGAAAGATATTTATGAGCCACTGAGCATCGGTACATGGTTTAACAGTGACTGGTTGTGATAGAGTCTCTGTTTTAGCAATCTACATTTTGTCACATGATGATATTATGTTCTACAGTTCTGGAGGTGTGAACTATGATGTCTAAGGAGTCCTTGATATGATTTTCAGCAAGTCTTGTGGTCTACAGTGAAAGTTGTGATCTGATAGTTAGACTGAGTCAGTAATAGTCTGTGTTTGAGGCCGACATGATAGTCTAATTTGTGTGCATTAAGTTCTATTGATTATAACTTTATCCTAAGTGGTTCTATAATTAAAGCCAAAATATGAGAAGGTGTTTCAAATATTATTTGGGTCTTCTATGTATTTTGGTGAGTTGATCTAGCTGACAAGCTACAAGTTTATTAACTATACGCTTCATCTAGGTAGGCCAACCTAATGTGAAGAATTTAAGTGTTGCATATATATATATATATATATATATATATATATATATATATATATATATGAGATCAAATTCCATGTTTGTGACATGTGGTATGCAAATATCAAGGTGTGTGTGGGACATGTGAAAGATTGTGATTTTGTGAAGGCGATAGGTGCAGAAGAAGAGAGATCTTATTTTTATGTAATAACAAAGCAGTTGAAGATGAAGAGTTTTGAGTTAGTTTTCTAAGCATCATTGGAACTGTAATGATGCATTTGTAGATCCATTTCTAGTAGTTCATTTTGGCAGTGAGCCACCCTTTCATTTCTTTCTTTAGGTAGTGAGCCTCTTTGTAATTCAATATTGTTGCTACATAATATATTGTGAGCTAACACTCACCGTGGTTTTTCCCTTCTTGGGTTTTCCACGTAAAAATCTCAATGTTCATGTGTCATACCTTGTGGATGTTTATGCTATGTTTAATATGATTTAATATTGTTGAATGGGAAAATGAATTAATGATTTAATGAGTGTATGGTTTAAAAGAATACTGATTCACCCCACCCTCTCAGTATTCTAAGTGTTTAACAATTGGTATCAAAGCCTGGTTTCTTGGAAGAAGTCTAACAACTTAAGGAAGATCTTGTAGATTAAACACATGGCTGGTAAAAGGTATTCTACTCCTCCTAAAGAAATTGATTTAACTAAAACCATAGAAGAAGAATGCATGCTTGTCAGTGAAGAAGAACTCAAGGCTGCTCTTAAAGATCTTGAAAAGACTAAAATAGAAAACAGGGATCTGAAAGAAAATGTCAAGGAAGCAGATGAGTGCATTAGAAAATTAAGGGAGCAAGTCAAGAGGTTCAAAGAAAAGCATAAAGAGGCTAATGAACAATTGAAATCAGAAAATGATACCTTGAATGATTTGAAAGTGGAAGTTGTAGAAAGAGAAAAAGCAAAAGAAGACCTAAATCAGTTGGTGAAAAAGAAATATGAAGAATGTACAAAGCTTGAATAGGAAATTGTGGATCTTAAAGATTATCTGAAACATGCATGGATTCAAGAATAAAAATTTAGAGTGAGTGCTCCCAAACTTGATAGAATAATTGCAAGTCAGAAGAGTCCTGATGACAACGAAGGCTTGGGATTTGAGAAAGGTGAAAGTTCTAAAACAGGTCAAGGAAAGAATGTTGAAATCAAAAAGGACAAAGGCAAACAGATCCAGAATCAAAGGAAGAGACCTAGAAGACCACCGATCTAGTAACCAAATGCTCAAAGGTACCCATTTTTCAATGGTTGTTGTAATACATGCAATATGTTTGGTCATAAGGCTACGTAATGTAGGAGCAGAGTGAATCAAAATATTACATCATTTTATGGTCAGTACTTTACTTGCAATAAAATAGGTCATAAAGCTAATGAATGCAGAATTCAAATAAGGAATGGTTACAACAATGGAAGGAATTCTCAAACCTTCAAAGGTAACTACTTTATATGTAAGAGATTTGGTCATAGAGCTAGTTAATGCAGAAGTCGGATAAGGAACAACTATGGCAAGTGTAGACACCCAAAATTGTCCCAACTTTGTTCATGTCTAGCAACACCTTGTCAAAAACATTATCTTAGACATCATGTAGCATTTTGTCCCAAATCCCACTCTTAACCCCACTTATTCCATTAGCCAGTTAATTAAATAAATTTTATTTATTTAATTAAAATCCCATTCAATCCCATCCTTATCCTACTTAGCCAATTAATTAAATAAATTTATTTATTTAATTAATTTCACATTCATAATCCCACTTTCCAATTAATTAAATAAATTTTATTTATTTAATTAATTTTCCAATCATATCCTAATCACACTATCTAATTAATTAAATAGATTTTATTTATTTAATTAATATCCAACTCATATCCCAACTAATTCAAATATTTTATTTGAATTAAGTTCTCATCATAAGTTGACTTTCCAATTAATTAAATAAATTTTATTTATTTAATTAATTTATCTTATCATTTAGCCGACATGTGTGCCTCTTTCATTTAAAAAAGATAAGTGGTACTGCAGCCTTTTATTTAATATCTTTTATATGTAGTACTTTTTATGTACACAAGCACACATGAGCCCTATTCTCCTTGACACTTGTCAAATGACTACAACTCCCTTGAAGAGTGGGATAACCGAATCAATCCTAGCCATCCACATCAATTATTTAGCTTTTTAATCTCAACCATTCATTTGAACTAAGCCTTTCCTATAAATCAAACCCCTCACAAGCCATTAGCATGCATTGAGCTTCAAGTAACATTATTCTGCCAAATTATTATTAGCATGCATTGAGCTTCAAGTACCATTATTCTGTCAAAATATCATTAGAGCCTTTGCATCCTTCAACTATCATCCTCATGTCATCTGCATCTTAATGTTATGCTGCAGAAGTGAGCACCCAACATTCCTCCAACAATAATCCTTCAAAATCTTACATGCTCATGCGAGGTGGAGAAGAGCAATGGAGATAAATCAAGCATAGCATGGAGATTGGTTTGCATCTACATTTGTTATTTTAATTTTCATGTTGTCTTGTGCTTCATTGTGCATTGCTAGGGTTTTTATCATTGCTGATTATACATTTGCCCTAATTTGCAATTTTACCCTAACTACATTTGGCACCCCTGGTGGGACTCACTTCGCTTGATCTTTTTTACAGGTTTTTGTAGTAAAAATTTGTATTCATCTAACCCCCATTGTTGAGTTTTGCAGGTTTAATTAACTTTTTGTTGCAAATCTGCTGTTTTTTTGACAAAGCCCTAGGTTTAAAGATTTCATCATATCTTTCAAATGGCTATGAATTTTTCTACAATATTTTAGCAGAAGTTTGTCCATGATATAAGGAAGCTACAGAAGAAACATTTCGGGTTTATTATGATTTTTGCGGGATTTATTACGTTTTTATTTTTTTTCATAAAATCGCAATTCTGGGCGCAAATCAACGAATTTTTTAGAACTTTTTACATTTCTAGAAATCTCTTAAAATTCTAATGGGGGTCTATGTTTTACAGAATTAATTTGGAGGTCGTTTACAGCACGAAAATATCAGATCTTTGCCAACTGTACTGTTTTCATAAATCTACATTTTTGGGCGTAAATTAGGGAATTTTTCTGATTTCTTTACATTTTCAGAAAGCTCTCTAAAAATTAATGGGGGTCTCTTCTTTGATTTTTTAATTTTCGAATCAAAAATCTATCGAAATAATCAAATCTAATTCGGCTATGCATCTAAAATTACAATTTTTCTTGCCTGATGAGCCTATTTTTTTAATGCCTGCATTATAATATCATTTTTTTTATGTTGTAGGTGATCATAAGGAGCTGGAGCAACATTGACATCAACATCTACAGCAATTTGGATAGCTAATTAACCAGGTGCAATCATTTCATTTCTCATCTTCTAATCATTGTTTGCAAACACATTTGGATTTTGGGCATAAAATGAACAACTTGTTTGCAAATTCACATCAAAAAATTGGGCTAAAACAAACCATTGTCTTTCATCACATTTTGATTTGGGCTTTAAAACAAACAAGTACTTGCATTGTCTTCCACACATTGAATTTCTAAGGTTAATGAACCATATGCAAGTGTGACCAAGTAAATGTGTATGCTCTCTCCTCGCGTCTCAACACGAACTTGGAGATCAAAAATATTTACTTGTGTTGCTTTTGTTAAACCTTAGAGAGGCCTGCCTTGGTATCCACCCCAAGGGAACGACCTCAAGCGGTACTTTCATCCAGTCCGCTATAAAAATCAGAGGATAAGGTGAAAGCCAAGTCTAACCGGTATTAGCGCTCACCATACAGTGCTAACTCGAAAGTGTTGGTCATGATGTTAGTCATTCGCAAACATAGAATAAAAGTTACACAACAACCTTTACTCATCTTGAAAGATACGATGAATTCAAAGAATTCATGATCCCAAGTCTCCGTTGATTAGGTCTTAATCTACTGACGTTACTCAGTGGTTGATGTGTGTTGCTGTTTTCCATTCAGGGGCCTTACGTGTTTCTGCACTGTTCATCATCATCATCTTCAAATATCCTGCTCATGATGTTCGCTCCGCATGTCTCCAACGATTCTACCTCTGCACTGTAAATTTAGTCAAATAATGTGCATACAGGCTGATATTTACATGATTTCTACCATTATTTATGATTCTTTGCATGATATTTTCAATACTACATGCATTTAACCCAAATATGCTAAGGATCTTCAGTTACCTACGGGATTTCAGCATATTTCACTGTTTCTGCTTGTTATTTATCATGATTTGCAGTTATGGTGATGAATTAATGAAATAAAAAAAGGAAAAGGGTTAGAGAGTGAGATTCCTAAAATTACTGGACTTAGATCACTGATTCACATACAAGCTCCCATACTTGCAATGAAAAAAAAAGGAAAACTAGAAATCATACTTCACCAGGACATTCCACAAATCCGCATGATCTAGTGCAAAGCTTCAAAGGAAAGTTGACAACAACATGTAATGAAATGAAAGCGCTTCCAGTTGAACACAGCATTCACCAGTACATATCCAGAAATCAACAGAAGATTACGTAAAATTTACAATCAGGATGTAATCTGGAACTTCATATTCATTCAGTATGCTCAAGAACAGGTACATTTACAGTGATCTGAAGAAAGAACCTTGACATTTCAACAATTCTATCCTCACTAGTCTCAGTAATCCGATCTCCTAACTTATTCTACAGTAATGGACTCTTTGCGCCAGATGCGTCTGTATATTCTAATGTATTTTTCCCCCTTTTTTTAAAATGACAAGCTCTGGATGTTATATAGAACAACTGCCAGAAAACGGTTACAATGATCCAAGGATCAGGATCCTCTCATAACAAACAACGGCCCAGATGAAAAGCACACGCTTCGTCAGTTAGCAAATGTACAGCTGGCACAGAATATTCCAGCATCCTCAACTTGATTCGGCCTCCAGCTGGCGAACAGCATATTTGACAATATCCTCCTCATTTCTGGCTCGTGTTGACTCCATGCGCAACTTTGTAATGCTCAGCTTCAGCAGCATCATCATGATTTCAACGTTCAGCTTTAGCAGCATCATGACTTCAATGTTCAGCCTCAGCAGCATCATCATGACTTCCTGCAAGTAAACAGACAAACATTAAGTTCATCATCATCATGATAAACAACAGGAAGTAAACACTTTGTTAAACATACCTCCCCATGTGCAGCTACAGGCAAACAGGTCTTACCTGTGAAAAATATGCACTAAACGCATAAACAGCATGAAAACAACCAGGTCAACCCTCGTTGACCAAAATCAGGCAGTCAGGCTTTCAAATTTCTATCGCTTCATGTTTTTGCCCATTTTCTTGTATATCGGGTTCAAAATATGATGATGATGATCTCAAAATAAACAAGGAAATAATCGCCTTTCAACCATCCTTAGAATCCGGCCTTGCATCATCATCATATTTGCATCGGCGTGACTACATATGATCAGGGTGACAATTTTTTCTCAGGCCGACGGCAACAGTTATACCGACGCCAAAAATCATGATGATGACCAACTATATATCTTCAAAGTGGCCGCAGGATATCACAAAAAATGATGATCCTCCTTTCCTAATGCTCTGATGAAAGTACATCAGGATGTTTTGCTTTTGCATATTCGGGAAAGAAAGACATCGTCATCATCATCATGATGAAGACAAACAGGAGGGCTTGGAAAATGATCCTGCCGCTGAGGAAAAATCATGATGACGTCATCGTCATCATCAGGCTTCAATAAAATGCAAAGGGATGACGTCATCGTCATGTTTCGTTAAGATCAGGAGGTAAATGGAATATCGGGTTCCCTCTAAGGAAGATGATCAGGTGGATGAAAGCAATATGACCCTTTTTTGGCTAAGGCGATCCTCGGAAGATCAGGATGATGAACATCATCATCATCATATACGCACTGGGTGATCTAAAATATGATCCTGCTGAAAGTCCTGATGATGTCATCAGGATATCCGGGGCTTGTGTTAATCTTCGAAGATGACGTCATCGTCATCATCATATTGGCGAACAGGATCATGCCTTGGAAAATATCCTGCCGAAGGAGAAGGTGATGATGACGTCATCGTCATCATCATATTTGCAAAATGTTATACTTCTCGGCAGGAGGATATTGCGAAATGTTGGGAGAGACGAACAAGATCATGATGATCTTGTTCAATACGACTTAAGAAACGAAAATCACCCTCCGCTTCGAAAGATAAGGTGATCATCATGATCACGCAAAAGGAGGTCAGGAGGATATTAGGAAATGTGATCTCGAAATATCATGATGATGCTGATCTAGTTAACAAGGCAGGAATGAAATAACACCCTCCGCTTCGGAAGATAAGGTGATCAAGAGGATGTTAGGAAATGTGATCCTGCCATGAAAGATCATGATGATGATGATCATGCATAAGGACTTTGACGTGCGCGCGATAACTATGCAGATGGCACATTTCCCAAGCAAGGTGACGATGATCATCAGCATGATATTATCACATCGGGTGATGTTGGAATATCATGATGCTCGCAATGTTGGAATATCATGATGATGATGATGTTAGAATATCATGATGATGATGATGTTTCCAGGGTCGCCTGACGGGAAAAGCCCACTCGCACTTAAGATTGACGTCCGGATGTTTCGGGACTGCATGATTTTTATCAGGTGATAGAGTAAGATCATGATGATGACCTTTGGCGACACAAAAGACCTCTCGACGGGAAAAGATTACTACGACTTAAACTTGACGTCCGGATATTTCGACCTCAGGATATTAGCTGGGCGCTTTTCAAATATCATGATGATGATGTTCATATAGCAATTATCAGGTTTGACCAAAACTTTGACTGCTCACAACTCCCTCCTATGGACGAATTTTCAAGTGATGCAAAAGGCAAACCTGCATGGAATTTCAAGCTCTTTCCAACCATGAAGTCATAGAAACAAACTATGAACTTTAAAAAAACTAACCTCATGATGATGACCTACCTCATCCTGACCTTCATGATGATGATGCACCTGACCTATTTTTACCAAACCGCCAAAAACAGACAACACAAGCCAAAACAAAAGCTGGGTCCCTGTTTTGCCAAGTCAAAATGGGGCGTGTTGTGTAACCACACAACAACTTGCCACCAAAGAAAACAACAAAATTCAAATAATTCAAGTGATGTGATCACATTCATCTATAGTATTCTAATTCTGTCTAAGTAAAATCATCATGATCTTTGAATGATAAAATTTCATTATGGTGATAATGCTAACAAAGGATCATGTGTGTGCATATCATTAATTATCCTCATCTTGAAAGCAAGTTGAAAACATAAGTAACTGGTGTTAAACTACATAGTTGGAGATCATCCCTCATAGCCAACCTGGATAGAGCCTTGCTGCCAGCAGGTGTCTATAACCCCGGCAAGGTTATCTATACAATCTCCCTAAGTAGGGCTCCACTGCCAGCAGGCGTCCATAGCCCCGGTAGAGTTACTTAGATGGCCTAATTTTATTTTGTTTCTGATTTTCCTTTAAAAATTTAAATTTGATATCATCATGTCTGCTCATTTGTACAAGGTGTAGTCACTTGCAGCTTTAGGTTGGAGATTGTATTGGTAGCAAGGGAGTCCCTTTAGATTTTTCACTTAACACCTATACTCATATCTTCAACAAACCCAAGGCTGTTAGGTGTTTCATTGTGTTTGATTCACTTTGGACAAGGAAAAGTACCCTGATGAAAAGACATCATAAACCTGATCATGATTATTTATCAGAATGAATTACAATCTATATCTAAATCTGATCTCATCACTTGAATCCTAACAATTTAGTTATTTTCTTAGGTGATGAAGTGCATCATCCTGACTTACCAGAACAAGGTCCCAACCAACAAACAACAACAACAACAAGCAAACACTGTACAAACAACTAACCTACAAAAAGGAAACAACAGGAACAGAACAAGAAAGCAAAACAAGCAGACTGTACAAACAACTAATCTACAAAATTATATACAACACACTACTAGGCAAACAAAAACCAGAAAAAGACCTAAGGACACCTGCATTTGCATACTTCTTTTGATTGTGCAGGAGCATCAGGGTATTAGTTATGGTTCTCAACCTAGCAAATTTATCTTTATATTCTGAAGAATATTCTGATATTCTGAATTCACTGTATTCAACAGAACAACTCTTGATGATCAGCAACTGAGGAAGCTCACCATGTTCATGATTAATCCATATGCATGTCTTATCTTCTGAATTTCCATAATCAAAATAGTATTCAACATCATTTACTGTGGAAAGGAGAAATACAACTTGGTGTATTTCTGGCTTTGCTGGACATGCTTCTTCATTGGCAGTTGGTCTTCCATTTGTCATTATATTTTCACTGCTTGGTTCAGTGCCTGGTCCCTCCTCAAATTGAAGGATGTATGACTTTTGATGTACTAATTCTTCATCTTTATCCAGCCTTATCCCTTCATTCTGGATGTTCAGATTATCCTCCAGTTTAGGAAACTTCTCAGTATTTTCTTCAGTTTCCTGCACATCAACATCTAAATAAGTATCTTTATTATCACAACCTGATATACAGAAATTTATCATTTCTAAATCATTTGACTGTAAAGGAGAAACAACTTTCACTTGATGAGGACACTCCCCTGTTTCATTTTCTAAATATTTCTGGAGTGACATCTGATTATGCACAACAACTCCAAAGTCTTCTACGTCTTCATCTTTCAGGAATTGTTCATTGAATAATTCACATCTTCTATCTAGTAAAGGATCTGGTTCCATTAACCTGCAACATTCTTGCATTTGATCATTTAATTCAAAGAAGTCAGGTAATAAATCAGCATTTATTTTCTTCTCTATGACTCCCTGAGTTACCATCATAGGAACTTCATCATTAGGAGTGCATTTAAATTGCTCTACTATCTGTTTACACTTCTCTTTACCATAGAATGACTCCAGGAAAGATGTTTCTTCTTCTTTATCAAAAGTATTAGGATCAGAATCAAAAATATTATCCTGATGAGTGATTTCTTCTCTAAAATTTTCACAAGATTCATACCTGCATACTGACTGATCCTTACTTGTATTAGGAAGTAGAGAACTCTTATCAATCTCACCATAAAATGAATCCAGGAAAGATGTTTCCTCTTCATTACCTTCTGGAACTGACTCAGCTATTGTATTTTCTAGAATCTTTTTCAACATGACCAAGCAAGGGTAGCAATCTCTCTCTGAATGCTCTTCATCATGTAATCTGCACCAGCTTTCAATCAAGACATCATCAATGGGCAAACCTAATATTTGACTACACTGTATATTTCTAGACAAGTATAATTTAAAATCTTCAGAATGATCTACTTCAGTGTCTGAACAATTAATAACTTCTGGTGCTGCATCTGCTTGTTGCTCCAGAATTTCTTCATTTTCCTGGCGGATTTCTTTATTTTCCTGGCGGATTTCTTTATTTTCCTGGCAAACTTCAACCCTGAACACATCCAGAAAGAATATTAGTCCTTTCAAGTATAAATCCAACCTTGTGAGGAAAGTTAAACAATTTATTTCACTGTGTTCTGTAGTCTGGTGTATCCTGCAACAGGTAGATAAACCAAAGTTAGACAAATTGTGAGGGTAAATCTGTCCATTCAAAGTTTCCTGAAATAAAGGAATGTTAATTTGACAATTATTTTCATATGCATCCATCAAAATGAGACTCTATTCTTCAAATTTTTTTTATTTTGCAATTTTAAGGAGATCTATCATATCTCAGACTAAAACTTTGAAAGTCTAGAAAATCAAACAAATATTTGATGCTTTGGGCTAGATCTTTGCAAAGGTGCAACCAAAACATCTCAGGTAAGAGATATTTGCAGACATTTAACTCAAATGCTGAAATATTTATGCAATATTTGCAGAAAATCCAAAAATTCGCAGCTCACGCCCTGCCTTCTCGAAAATTGATGTTGCGTTAAAAGCGAAGGGCCTGCACATATGAATGATGACTGAAGCAGCGATGTCTTTTCCAGTTCAGGCCCTCCTTCTAGCGCCAATTTATGTTGGTCATGATGTTAGTCATTCGCAAACATAGAATAAAAGTTACACAACAACCTTTACTCATCTTGAAAGATACGATGAATTCAAAGAATTCATGATCCCAAGTCTCCGTTGATTAGGTCTTAATCTACTGACGTTACTCAGTGGTTGATGTGTGTTGCTGTTTTCCATTCAGGGGCCTTACGTGTTTCTGCACTGTTCATCATCATCATCTTCAAATATCCTGCTCATGATGTTCGCTCCGCATGTCTCCAACGATTCTACCTCTGCACTGTAAATTTAGTCAAATAATGTGCATACAGGCTGATATTTACATGATTTCTACCATTATTTATGATTCTTTGCATGATATTTTCAATACTACATGCATTTAACCCAAATATGCTAAGGATCTTCAGTTACCTACGGGATTTCAGCATATTTCACTGTTTCTGCTTGTTATTTATCATGATTTGCAGTTATGGTGATGAATTAATGAAATAAAAAAAGGAAAAGGGTTAGAGAGTGAGATTCCTAAAATTACTGGACTTAGATCACTGATTCACATACAAGCTCCCATACTTGCAATGAAAAAAAAAGGAAAACTAGAAATCATACTTCACCAGGACATTCCACAAATCCGCATGATCTAGTGCAAAGCTTCAAAGGAAAGTTGACAACAACATGTAATGAAATGAAAGCGCTTCCAGTTGAACACAGCATTCACCAGTACATATCCAGAAATCAACAGAAGATTACGTAAAATTTACAATCAGGATGTAATCTGGAACTTCATATTCATTCAGTATGCTCAAGAACAGGTACATTTACAGTGATCTGAAGAAAGAACCTTGACATTTCAACAATTCTATCCTCACTAGTGTCAGTAATCCGATCTCCTAACTTATTCTATAGTAATGGACTCTTTGCGCCAGATGCGTCTGTATATTCTAATGTATTTTTCCCCCTTTTTTTAAAATGACAAGCTCTGGATGTTATATAGAACAACTGCCAGAAAACGGTTACAATGATCCAAGGATCAGGATCCTCTCATAACAAACAACGGCCCAGATGAAAAGCACACGCTTCGTCAGTTAGCAAATGTACAGCTGGCACAGAATATTCCAGCATCCTCAACTTGATTCGGCCTCCAGCTGGCGAACAGCATATTTGACAATATCCTCCTCATTTCTGGCTCGTGTTGACTCCATGCGCAACTTTGTAATGCTCAGCTTCAGCAGCATCATCATGATTTCAACGTTCAGCTTTAGCAGCATCATGACTTCAATGTTCAGCCTCAGCAGCATCATCATGACTTCCTGCAAGTAAACAGACAAACATTAAGTTCATCATCATCATGATAAACAACAGGAAGTAAACACTTTGTTAAACATACCTCCCCATGTGCAGCTACAGGCAAACAGGTCTTACCTGTGAAAAATATGCACTAAACGCATAAACAGCATGAAAACAACTAGGTCAACCCTCGTTGACCAAAATCAGGCAGTCAGGCTTTCAAATTTCTATCGCTTCATGTTTTTGCCCATTTTCTTGTATATCGGGTTCAAAATATGATGATGATGATCTCAAAATAAACAAGGAAATAATCGCCTTTCAACCATCCTTAGAATCCGGCCTTGCATCATCATCATATTTGCATCGGCGTGACTACATATGATCAGGGTGACAATTTTTTCTCAGGCCGACGGCAATAGTTATACCGACGCCAAAAATCATGATGATGACCAACTATATATCTTCAAAGTGGCCGCAGGATATCACAAAAAATGATGATCCTCCTTTCCTAATGCTCTGATGAAAGTACATCAGGATGTTTTGCTTTTGCATATTCGGGAAAGAAAGACATCGTCATCATCATCATGATGAAGACAAACAGGAGGGCTTGGAAAATGATCCTGCCGCTGAGGAAAAATCATGATGACGTCATCGTCATCATCAGGCTTCAATAAAATGCAAAGGGATGACGTCATCGTCATGTTTCGTTAAGATCAGGAGGTAAATGGAATATCGGGTTCCCTCTAAGGAAGATGATCAGGTGGATGAAAGCAATATGACCCTTTTTTGGCTAAGGCGATCCTCGGAAGATCAGGATGATGAACATCATCATCATCATATACGCACTGGGTGATCTAAAATATGATCCTGCTGAAAGTCCTGATGATGTCATCAGGATATCCGGGGCTTGTGTTAATCTTCGAAGATGACATCATCATCATCATCATATTGGCGAACAGGATCATGCCTTGGAAAATATCCTGCCGAAGGAGAAGGTGATGATGACGTCATCGTCATCATCATATTTGCAAAATGTTATACTTCTCGGCAGGAGGATATTGCGAAATGTTGGGAGAGACGAACAAGATCATGATGATCTTGTTCAATACGACTTAAGAAACGAAAATCACCCTCCGCTTCGAAAGATAAGGTGATCATCATGATCACGCAAAAGGAGGTCAGGAGGATATTAGGAAATGTGATCTCGAAATATCATGATGATGCTGATCTAGTTAACAAGGCAGGAATGAAATAACACCCTCCGCTTCGGAAGATAAGGTGATCAGGAGGATGTTAGGAAATGTGATCCTGCCATGAAAGATCATGATGATGATGATCACGCATAAGGACTTTGACGTGCGCGCGATAACTATGCAGATGGCACATTTCCCAAGCAAGGTGACGATGATCATCAGCATGATATTATCACATCGGGTGATGTTGGAATATCATGATGCTCGCAATGTTGGAATATCATGATGATGATGATGTTAGAATATCATGATGATGATGATGTTTCCAGGGTCGCCTGACGGGAAAAGCCCACTCGCACTTAAGATTGACGTCCGGATGTTTCGGGACTGCATGATTTTTATCAGGTGATAGAGTAAGATCATGATGATGACCTTTGGCGACACAAAAGACCTCTCGACAGGAAAAGATTACTACGACTTAAACTTGACGTCTGGATATTTCGACCTCAGGATATTAGCTGGGCGCTTTTCAAATATCATGATGATGATGTTCATATAGCAATTATCAGGTTTGACCAAAACTTTGACTGCTCACAACTCCCTCCTATGGATGAATTTTCAAGTGATGCAAAAGGCAAACCTGCATGGAATTTCAAGCTCTTTCCAACCATGAAGTCATAGAAACAAACTATGAACTTTAAAAAAACTAACCTCATGATGATGACCTACCTCATCCTGACCTTCATGATGATGATGCACCTGACCTATTTTTACCAAACTGCCAAAAACAGACAACACAAGCCAAAACAAAAGCTGGGTCCCTGTTTTGCCAAGTCAAAATGGGGCGTGTTGTGTAACCACACAACAGAAAGGAGGTGTACCTTTGTGTCTATTAAAACTCCTAGTAGGGTTAGTTAAAGTCTTAGGTGGCTTGCTGGATGCTCGTGGGGTGCCGGTCCCCCGAATTTTTACTAGAACCTCCTTGTGATAGTGGCCTTGCCTTGACTAGGACTTGTTGAAGTGTTTTCACGTGCTTGCTTAACCATCATCACATTCTTTCAAACTAACAACTTGCTTATGTGTCTTGCGTGAGTGATTCATGTGTGTATATGTATAATCATTTGTTTGATTATTGCCACATCAAGCTCTAAACACCCAAATACATAAAGACAAGTCATCCTACACATTCTTCGAACAACATCTAAATCTAATCCACATCATCCAAACAAGCCACATCATCATCCAAATCCCTAAACAAGCACTTGCTAAAAGGACTTAAGACATACACTTGGGTGACAACATGTCTACACTAGAGGACCTAGAAATCAAATTCCAAAGATTCCTCCAAAATCTTTATCAAGGATCACAACCCCTAAACCAAGATGCCATTGAAACATTACACTTCTTCATCCAAAGAGCTCAACCCCATGCAAGTCAATCACCTCAACTACAACACTTCATAGCCCAAGTCCAACACCTTTTAGCCACTAGTCAAGCTCGACAAGTACAACAATCCTTAGCCATTCCATACCAACCTAATCCACCTTATAGCCACATGTCATATCCATCCACTTCCTATCAACTTAATCCACCTATCCACCAAGTCAATGCCACATCAACCTATGAACATCCACCTCAAGCTTATCCAATCCCTCATACCACCATTCCAATGCACTACCAAGCCCATCCACAAAGCCATCAAGTGATATTACAAGAACAACATCCAAGTCCCAATAGCGCTTTGTACATAAATCAAGCACGTCCAAGTACACCTTTTCAACAAGACCATCAAGCACCATTGATAGACCTAAGTCCACCTCTGCAACAAGAAACACATGCAAGTCCAAGTGGCCCTTTGTATATAAATCAAACAAGCCCAAGTTATCCCATGCAAGATCTAATAACCTTTGATAAGGGAGATACCAATCTAGAGTGGCCACCACCATCCAATCACATGCCAACACATGAGCCAACAAGTCCTAGTCCAACAACACCATGTGATCCCATTCCTAGTCCATTGATCCCTCCATCTTCCAAATCACCAAGCCCTTCATTACCTTCATCACCATGTCATTCTAATCCTTCACCAAAGGATGCTTGAAGCAAAACTCATTGAACTTCCTAAAGTCAAACCTTGTGAAGAAAGTCCATATGATGAACATGATTATTGTGCATACCATAGGACCAAAGGCCATAATACAAATCAATGCCCAATATTTGTCCCAATTGTTTACAAGGTGTACCTACCTACAATAAGAAATCATGCTACATCATCCCAATCCCATGTATTACCCTCATCCAATCCAAATCTTAGCCTATCAAACTCCATTATCCTTCCATCCAATCAAAGTCCTAATCATAAGCCTACAACACCATCTACTATTATCATCCATCCATTATATTTCCCATCCACTCATACCCTTGCAAAGGATGTGATCCATTGGCTACTAGCTAGGAATAAACCATCCCCATGCCAAACATCTATCCTTGAGCCTATCCAAGAGCCCTCAATTAACATGCCTAATCCTTCAAGCCCATCATGTGACATCCAAGCCATTAAGCCTATTCAAGAGCCTTCTATCATTAATCCAAGTCAAGAGTCATCATTTTCTCATGTTGTTGACCAAGAACCCATCCAAGAGCTTTTGACTTCCATTCAAGCAACCCAAGAGGTATGTCAAAGGTTTAATCCTAATCATGTGGAAACATTAAGCCATAGTCCAACTCAAGATCAAAACACCATCCAAATCTAACCTATCCATAACATTTACCTTCTTTATGATCAAGATGATACCTATGAAGAAGCTATCCATAAGCACCTTGATCCTATCCATAATCTTATATACATCCATGAGCAAGATATCCACATTGCTCCTAGTCATCCTCCATCTAGCCCTATCCATAATAAGCAAACATCCACTTGTCATGATGAGACACTTGTCCCCCAAGTAAGCATAAAAGATCAAACAAATAGCTTGGATCTTAGCGAACATAATCAAGATCTTAATGATCATCCTTCCACATCCACCATCGATCCCACTTCAAATCCACCATCATGTCCACTTGGTCTTACTACCCTCATACATGAGTGTTCTTCCTTAGGATAAAAACATCCTCTATCCACTTTACCTTCTACATCCAATAATGAGCTCAAGTCTATTGTTCAAAGCACACCTAGTCCCATAGTCAATCGCATACTCCAAAACATGAACTACCAAGGCAAAGTTCTGGGCCTTTATGAACAAGGTATTTTGGAGCCAAACCATGACAAGATCCCTCCATGCTCATATGGCCTTGGATACACACCCCAAGCTAA
Organism: Cunninghamia lanceolata; assembly: GCA_027924645.1. Lineage (NCBI taxonomy): Eukaryota > Viridiplantae > Streptophyta > Pinopsida > Cupressales > Cupressaceae > Cunninghamia > Cunninghamia lanceolata. The sequence continues at coordinate 15,216,138 of BSBN01001121.1, read as the reverse complement.
ACAAGCTAAAGATGTTGGTAATTCCTCCATCCATCCTAATCCCACTTTCCATCACAAACCACATCATATACCCAAAACATATGTAGCCATTCCAACTCCATCATCCTATAAATGTCAATAACATGTGACCATACACCTTCCGCCATCCACCTTGCCTCCACTTTTACCAACTCCAAATATCCCTCCATCCACCTTGCCACCATTGGTTCCAACACCTAACATACATATCATTCATAAGTATCTTTACATCCCTAATCATGACCAACAAATGCACACATCATTTAAGCATAAAGCTTCCAATCATTCCATCCACTCCACCCACCCCATGGGATTCAAAAGGAAAAATTTTGAAGCCTCTACTTATAAAGCTAAAAATCTTATCAACAAATATCCTAAAGGTCTTCATACCTCAGGACATAAAGAATCAAACTCAAAGCAAAGTACATTAAAAAAGCTATCCAAGCCCATACCTCCAAATGCAAAGCCTAAAAGCAAAATGGTTTGGGTTCCTAAGCAAATAGCTAGCAAGTCAAATGAGGCATCCTCCTCTACATCTCAAGAATCCCAACCACCTATATCCATCCAAAACTTCCATTCCATTCAAAAATCCCACAAGCAAAACAAAAGCACTAAAAATACTAAATCTATGTGGGTTTCTAAATCACTTCATCAACCATCTCCTCAGAAAGCATCTCCATTGCTTCCTACACCACCATCCCATCAAAAGCTTCAATGTTTATCACAGTGTGTGCAACCATTGGTCATGGTTCCCTTCCACTCCGCAACAACTCCACATAACTATATCTCCCCATCCTTCATCCATTATCCTACATATCTCCCCAATCACCTTTCTATGGTCCATGCTTTGACATAAACTTTTCGTCCATCTTCATTCCATAAGCCTATATAAATCCACACCATAAGCCACTAGCCTACCCTACCATAATTCCACATCATCATCCACTATCTACCTAATCCATCTCCCATCCATACAATCCCTTATCAACATCAATGAGCACACTTGACATGGTCCATGCGAAGACATCATCTATCTCTAATGGGACTACCAACATCCATTGAACTAGCCACTTGAGTCCCTTCTATCCATTACCATGGTGAAAACCTGGCAAACAGGCGCCATGTGTAATTGTCAACCCATCTAAAAGCAAAAAAACAAAAAAAAAAGTAAAGAGAAAGCCCTTCATCCAACGGTGAAAACCTAGTAAATAGGCGCCTTGGATAAGTACCATGATGAAAACCTGGCAAACAGGCGTCATGTGTAGGTTGATCTTCTATGTCACTTACACTTGGGGGCACATTGTCTCATCCAACCTATCCATTTCCCAACTATCTATCCAATTATATCATACCAACCTATCTTATCCTATCTTGCCATCCTTAGCCATTACATAAACATGCCTATCCTATTGAACCCATTTATCTATTCTTCCGCCTTTTGATCTTGACGAAGACATAGGGGCAAAATGTTGAAACATGTTTGGATATTTCTTGACATACCTTCTTTCCAAACCAAGTCCTATCCATTGACCATTCATCCATCCCATTCAAACCAATCCATCATGTCATCCCATTGTCATGAACCTTGCAATGTAAAATCCATCATGTATCATGCAAAAAATCCTAAGCATTACCACCTAGAATGGGGCAAGTTCTTCCTATGCAACATAGCCTTTGGAGATCACATCCTAGTTCCCCATCACGAACTTTCCATCTTAAAGCTTATCCCCATCTATTTATCATGAACTTTCCACTATAGCCTACCTATCCATTTATCATGAGGCAAACATCCATCCCTTATATGGCCTATCCTCTCTTCTATCCCATCCAACTCTCATGAGCCTTTCCATCCCATTTACTATGAACCCATCCTTTTATCCATCCAATCCCATTCATCCATCCTTTCACCTAGACTGGGTTTTCCCTTGTCATTGGTATCAAGCACAAAGTCTACCCAAATTGTAAATCCATTGACATCCCAACAACATTCAAAAAACACAAAAAAATCAAAATATCCCAAAATACAAAAAAATCAAAATATTCTCAAAAATCCAAACAAATCAAATATCCAAAACAAGCCAAGCAATAAGATCAATCACATCGTCCAAAACAATCCACTCCATCAACATTCAATCAAAATCAAATCATCCTCATCATCATCAATTCTTCCTATCAATAACATTCATTCATCCATTTCAATCAATCACTTCTTCGAGTCATATCAATCAAATCAATCTAAGCAATGATCTCAAAATCCAAGTCACATTAATCCATATCAAGCAAGCTAATCAATCAAGGAACATTATCTAATCAAATCAACAAGTTTTTGATCCGAATCTTGTCATGAGCCCAATCAATCATCATCAAAGGGATATAGCGTTCCCACATCCTTGTGTTGCTCTAGGGATATAGCTTTCCCCACAATGACAACACTATCATTGTCAATGAAACAATCAATCATTGGTTTATGACTTGACAAGGGCAATACCTTGTTTGTTTTACATCTTTTGAGCACACTAAGAACACTTGCTTATGTTTAGATTGAGTGGACACTCTAATCATCACACCATCACTATCATCATTCAATCCAATCAATCATCAACAATCAACCTAGCAACAACAAACATCAAAACCAAAGCACATCAAGCCTACCATCAATAAACACCTAAAATCCAATCAACCATCAAATCAATTCATCCAACCAAATCAATCTAATCATTCATCATTTCATCATCCTCAAATCAATCCAAAGAATCATTCAAAGCAATTATCCAAATGCAATTCAATCCTTCATCCATACCAATCAAGTTAATCAATCAAGCCAAATTATCCAAATGCAATCCATGATCTTGATCCTAGCCTTGTTGTAAGCCAAATCAATTAGTGAATCAGCGAACCAACTCAGCAAACAACTTTGTGTTGATCTAGGGATATAGCTTTCCCCGCAATGACAACACTCTCAACTATCATCAACAAAACAATCAGCAATTAATCACTGGTTTACAGCTTGACAGAGGCAATACCTTGTTTATTTTTGTATCATTTGTGCATGCTTGCTTGCTTGCTTGCTTGTGTGTGTTATCATTTTATCTTGCATTTGCATCATATTGGTATCAATCCAGCTAATATTCATATCTTGTATCCAGACAAGGTTGTATTATGCTAGGGCACGAGACACATCGTCACCCTGGTTCCTTATACCTTGGTACATAACGTCTAGTGTTATATCAAACATCATGGTTGCTCACTTTCATTGCAGCATAACACATCATTCATTTCTTCTATCTATCCCCTTATCTTTCACAGTCTAAGCCATTTCTTTTCGAGAGCATACTCGTGTTTGTCCAACCTGCATATCCTCTCGAGGGGGCATCATCATCATATCTTTCCATCATCATCATCATCCTATCATTTCATCATCATCACATCTTTTCAACATCACTATCCTTTTCCTGTATCCATACCTTAACTTCTTTGAAATGATGTTACTCGACATAAAGCTTATCATCTCGAACATCATCTCAAAGAGGGGCAAAATGTAGACACCCAAAATTGTCCCAACTTTGTTCATGTCTAGCAACACCTTGTCAAAAACATTATCTTAGACATCATGTAGCATTTTGTCCTAAATCCCACTCTTAACCCCACTTATTCCATTAGCCAGTTAATTAAATAAATTTTATTTATTTAATTAAAATCCCATTCAATCCCATCCTTATCCTACTTAGCCAATTAATTAAATAAATTTATTTATTTAATTAATTTCACATTCATAATCCCACTTTCCAATTAATTAAATAAATTTTATTTATTTAATTAATTTTCCAATCATATCCTAATCCCACTATCCAATTAATTAAATAAATTTTATTTATTTAATTAATATCCAACTCATATCCCAACTAATTCAAATATTTTATTTGAATTAAGTTCTCATCATAAGCCGACTTTCCAATTAATTAAATAAATTTTATTTATTTAATTAATTTATCTTATCATTTAGCTGACATGTGTGCCTCTTTCATTTAAAAAAGATAAGTGGTACTACAGCCTTTTATTTAATATCTTTTATATGTAGTACTTTTTATGTACACAAGCACAGATGAGCCCTATTCTCCTTGACACTTGTCAAATGACTACAACTCCCTTGAAGATTGGGATAACCGAATCAATCCTAGCCATCCACATCAATTATTTAGCTTTTTAATCTCAACCATTCATTTGAACTAAGCCTTTCCTATAAATCAAACCCCTCACAAGCCATTAGCATGCATTGAGCTTCAAGTAACATTATTCTGCCAAATTATCATTAGCATGCATTGAGCTTCAAGTACCATTATTCTGTCAAAATATCATTAAAGCCTTTACATCCTTCAACTATCATCCTCATATCATCTTCATCTTAATGTTATGCTGCAGCAGTGAGCACCCAACATTCCTCCAACAATAATCCTTCAAAATCTTACATGCTCATGCGAGGTGGAGAAGAGCAATGGAGATAAATCAAGCATAGCATGGAGATTGGTTTGCATCTACATTTGTTATTTTGATTTTCATGTTGTCTTGTGCTTCATTGTGCATTGCTAGGGTTTTTATCATTGCTGATTATACATTTGCCCTAATTTGCAATTTTACCCTAACTACAGCAGGAATGATCAATCTTTCAATGGCAATTGCTTTGCATGCAATAGATTTGGACACAAGGCTAACCACTACCGATCAACGATGAATGGAAGGAACAATGATCAGAAAAAAGTTATATGCTTCAAATGCAACAGGCCTGGACATATTGCAAGATTCTGTAGGAGTAAGAATATGAAGAAGGATAATCAGGCAAAGATGAAGAAACTAGTATAAAAGGCAAATCTAGCAGAGATCAAGAAGGAGATTAACAATATTTGGGTTAAGAAGGAAATACATGAAGTCAAGAATGAGTTTGTACTAGACTCTGGTGTGGACACTTCCTCTGGGAAGTAAATTGGGAGCTCTGCCTCAAGGGTAGGTTAAATGAAAAATCATGTTCGCCAGCCAAAAAAGTGGTGCTGACATCTAGCACGAAGGTATAAGATAGGAAATAATATAACAGATCTTTTGAAGAAGATTCCAGTAGAAAAGTATCTAATGCAGTGGATTGCAAAGAAATTTAGATTGACTATGGGTGGCAGAGAAAGAGTTTGACAATTTTTTGAATCATGAATTTATGACGATTAGGTTTTGATGAAAAGGGGTTAAAAGGGAATTCATATGAAAGGAAATCACATTACATTTAAACCCTCAAGTGTCTAAGCAGATTTGAGAAGCGAAGCTAAGGAGAATTCAAGTATTTAGCGATTGGTGTGAAGAAAACCTAACCGTAAACAAAAGGTATTTACAACTCTCTCTCTTTTGAAAAATTTATGTGTTGAGTCAGTAAATATGTCTACCCCTCAAGTGATAGAGATTACAGAGAGGGCTTGACCTAAATTTAAGAAGCACCAATACAAATCACTTGAAACTGATCCAGATGGTGCGTTCTATGAGGTCTCGCATGGATTTATGCATACGAAAGACATTAGGGCATACATTCATTCAAACCTAGAAGAGTATGATCATATGAAACTAGGGCAATTCTATTTGGACAAGTTGACTGATGATAAGTTTTAACTAAAAGAAGAGTATCATTTACTGTATGAGAAGAAGCTGGATCTATGGATTGATTTTCTTGTGTTTTTTGAAGATGCTTGGGTCCGGTATGCCCTAAGCATAATTCATGATGAATTTATACGGTAAGACATGACACATATGATTACTAAAGATGCCATTAAAGTTGTGACTGGCATGTGCTCTACTAGAATAGTTCCGACATTAAAGTCTATGAAGAATAACATAGTGATGCAATTAACTAGAGACAAGTTTGACAAAAGAGCACTAATTATGAATGATATTGAAGATCCAGCGGTAAGGTTTACCTCAATGGTGATTGGTAATAAGGTCTACTTCTCCAACAGGGATAATTCAATCTCGGCAACTACTATATATGTACAACATTTGAGATGGTGAAGAAGAATGCAGATTATGACTTGTGTGAATTGCTCTGGCAACAATTGATGGAGAACTTGAAAAAAGCAAAGGACACAAAATACCCCTTCAAGTATGGAACTCTAATCATTTGCATGTTCTTCTATTTCCTAAAGGAATTACCAGGTATGGACAATATTGTCTGGTGTGACCACTCTCCTATAACAATCCAAATTAGAAATCATCTACAAAGTTTAGGAAATAATGATAAACAAAATGTAGCATTATGGGGCTACTTTAAAAATTTCCAAAAGAAAATGCAGGCTAGAGCTAGGATTCTTGAAAAGGTTGTGAAGAAATATGAAAAAGAGATTGTATTTATGGTAGATAAAGATAAAGGCTTCATGGAGGCAGTAGAACCCAGAACAATATGGGTCCCAACAGTGGGATATGAGGTTACAAAGGATGTTCTGACTGGTTTGATTGATCTAATGTTAAGAAAACCCAAGGACCCCAAAGAAGAAAGATTTGGAACCTTTGAAGAAAAATCATTCAAGGTGTTTATGGAACTAAAACAACCTGAAATCAAAAAGAATGCAAGAAAGTGGGTAGATGAGTATGCAAAAAGAAAAGGATTTACAGATGAAGAAATAAAAGAAGCAAGAGCCAAGTTTGAGGCATCCAAGGCTACAAGTGCTCCAAAAGGGCATACAACAAAGGCTTTGGAGAAGGAAGAAGAGAAATCTAAACCAGAAAAGTCTACTTCCAGCTCAAGAAGAAGAATAAGAGCCTCCTCCTCTACTGTAGACACATCTAAGAGCTCCGGACCACTCCCTATAGTTGAGGTTGAGAAAGAAAAGATAGAGCCTATAGAGAGATAGCTGAAAAGAAAGAAAGCAAAGGCCACCAAAAGAGTGTATGTGAGCCTTGGTGGAGGAGAAGAAGAAGAAGAGACAAAGACTGATGAAGAAATCAAAGCCAAGAAAGCAAAAATAGATGAGACCACAACAAGAAAAAAAGAGGAAGCTCTTCAGAAAGGTTAAGGACAAGAAGGAGAAGAAAGGGGAGAAGACTGAGATCAGAGAAGATGAAGCAACAATATCCTTAGAAGCCACAGTTAGTGTAATAGCTCAACATGGGAATTTGAAGGCTATTGCTAGTATATATGATGATAGTTCAAATGCAAATAAGGTGATACTTGAAACAACGGTTGTAAGATTTTTGGTTATGTTTAGTAAAAATTAATTGAAGTTATAGATGATCTACTAGATAGTTTAGCTAGCATCATGACAGTAAGAAAAGAAGTAGCTATGGACAAAGATGTTGAGTTAAAGGAATATGTTCTAATAAAACTATGCCCAAATATCACCAGTGAAGAAAAGGTCAAAGTCACTAAGATAGTGAAAAGTTTAGAACAAAGAGACGGGTCAACACTCTAATGTCTAGTGACACTAAAAATCTAGCCAAGGAGACAGAGGAGATAATACTAAATGTGTTACATGAGCTACAAATTCCAACTATTGCTGACACTAATGAAGAGGAACAAAATGTTGGTGCTGATAATACAGTTCCGGAGATAAATATGGAATAGAACATGGAACAAAGTACAATTACTCCTTTGGTGAGCACAGGAAATGAAGAGGATGTAAATATAGAACAAAGTATGGATCAAGGTGGAACACCTCCTTTGGTAAGCTTTGGGCAAGTTGAAGAAATAAAAGAGCCTATGGAAGAAAAGAACTCTGAAGAAGCAAAAGTGGCTCCGAAAGAAAATGTCCCTGAGGACCAAGGTGAACAAAGAGAAGAATCTGATGAATAGATGACTAACAATCCTACTCCAGAAATAGAGGGAAATGAGCAAGAACTTGTTCAAGAAGACCTTCTGGAAAGGTATGATGCTGAGGTGTCTCATGGAGAAGATAAAAGAGACACTACTGAGAATGAGTCAATTGACTCCTTAAGAGAGTTTTTGGAGAAGCAAAAGGAAGCTCAAATTTTAATTGCACCTGATCTATTACAAGGACCAATTAACCTTGCCACAATGTGCCCATTACAAAAACTGAGGCTAGGGACAATTTTTTAAACTACTGTACAAGAAGAGATTTTGAAATCCCATATGGAGGACAATGAGGTGATTGGAGATGCATCAACAATATTTGAAAAGATAATGCCTGGATCAAAGAGAGATACATTATTAGCTCATACTAGTTAGTTGAAGAAACTCATTGAATCAGTCAACTCTCATTTAGAGTCCCTTGAACAAGCTGCGGAGAAGAAGGTAAGGAAAGATATTGATAGCAAGAGATTAGTTGAGCTTACCAACAAATTTTCTCAAGATAAAATTTTGTTAGATAAGAGCATAGAGTATGCACAGATGGCCATTAAAGAAGCTAGTGAACTATATCAATTTTGTCTTACATGAACTGAGAAGACTAAGGACATAAAAGAGAAAATAGATTGATGGGAAACTCAAGTAATGAAGATCTCCAAAATTTATGATATGGTGAAAGATGAAATTGGAAATCAAAGGGATACAATTGAAACCATCCATTCTGACATAAGTAAGCTGTAGACCTAGAAGGAGGTCATCAAACATAGAATGAACCAGCTTTGGGAGATAGAAAGCTTAAAGATTGCATTCATGACTAGGCTAGTAGCAGTAGTATATATGACAAGGCAAATCACTAAGGCCCTGGCTACCGTGAAGAAGGTAGAAGAGTTGGTGTCCCAAGTTAATGGACATATACTAGTTTTGTGTGATTCTAAGGTTAGTTGGGATGAATATGTGGTGCAACTGAAGAATATCTACAAAGACATTCTCCCTGAAAAATAGTAAACAATTTGACTTCATCTGTATATATGCGGATAATACAATTAGTTTTGAAGTTTTGGTCACTTGTAGTGTTGCAAGTATGAGGTTAACCAGTGTTGTCATTGATGTCAACATACTCATATTGCTCAATGAGAAGGATTGGATGAGCTGTGTGCTGAGGATATTGAGAAAATTAGTCTCAGTCAAGAATAGTGATGAGAAGAAGGCAAAGTACTCAATAGGTTGAGGATCAGAGGATGCAGATTAAAGGGTTTGTAGATATGAGTCTTGAGATGTTCCAGTTAAGATTTCAAAGGTCCGCATGAAGATATGAAGAAGTTGTGATCGATCAAGTAGAATCGGTTCTGAGAGATGCTCCGGAGTGATAAAGTGTTACAAAAAGGTCCGGTGAGATCCGGAAGTGCATCGTCCTATTCTGCAGATTAGAAGGAGTGTTTTGGATGTCCTTGTGATGTGTCATCTTGATTTGTACATAGTTTGGAGGTCTGGAAGCACCTTTTTCAGTATGATAGTGGCGATAGACTGTGTTCTTAAAGTTCTGGATGAAGAAGAGAAGAGATTCTAATAAGTAGACGAAGTGCGGATGTACCTGGTCATTCAGGCAAGCCTGTGAAGGTTCTTGGATTATGTTGAGGTTGTGTTGTCGGTCTGCATTAGTGTTAGAGCCCGGAATTGGAGATAGACTTTTGGATGAAGTTGTTCTTGTTCAGACTGGCCAACCGGATGAGTTATTCATCTTGCGAATGTTCTTGTGGATGATTGCCGACTTAGATGATTGTTCCTAAGTCTATGTCTTGTATAAATAAAGGTTTGTGAATTCATTTTGAAGTGTGTCATGGAGCGGATGAGTGTGGTATAGCGGAAGAGTGAAAGGCAGAGCAGGTGTGTCTCGGGCTTAAATGGAACTGATCCAGACATGGTAAAGATGTCAATCTCCAGTTCAAGTTTGTAATACTTGTTATCTTGTAGATAGTGTGTCTCTTGTAGGTAGTGTGCCTCCTTGTGAGTAGTGTGCTCAGGCAGTGAGCCCTAATTGGCATGTGCCATCCATTTTTCTTATTCTACTAACAGAGAATAATCCTTGGGTTAATCACCCCGTCGTTTTTCCCTTAACTGGGTTTTCCACGTCAAAATCTTGGTGTCTAATGTGTTGATGTTTATCTACTCTGGTGTTTATGCTTTATGCTTTCGTGAATGGTTAATTGATATGCTATTAACTAATGAAGAAGAATCAAGTGTTTGAAGTAGCAGCAAGTTTTTGTACAACTAATTCACCCCCCCTCTCAGTTGTGTGCCCTAGATCTAATAATTGGTATCAAAGCTAAGTTCCTCTAAAAGGAGCTTAACCGCTTGAGGAGATCCAAGATGTCGTCATACAAGAAGGGCAGTCTGAAGTTTGATGGAACCAACTTCTCTCTCTGGAAAGGTTGCATGAAATGTCACTTAGAGTGTATGGGGAAAACATACTTGTCCATGGTCACAAAAGCATATGTACCTCCACAGGGTGGTCTGACAACTCTGAATGAAATCAGAGATGCTGAAAATAATTTGCAATCAAAAGAAGCTCTTCTAAGTGCATTAACTGACTCAGAGCTCTCAAATGTTATTGACCTACCAACTGCCTATGAGATCTAGATTAAAATGGAACTTTTGCATGAAGGAGATGAGTTTGTTAAGAGTGCAAGGTTGCAAAGTCTCAAAGGGAAATTTGAAAGATTGAAGATGAGAGATGATGAAAATATCACTACCTTTATGCCAAGAGTAAATGAGCTGGTGTGTGGAATCAGGAATGCTGGTGGAGTTCTGGATGAAAATGAGATTGTTTGCAAAATTCTCAGATCCCTTCCTGCTACCTACAAAATCAAGGTTGCTACCATTGATGAATTCAGAGCCTATACAAATGTCACAAGAGAGCAATTGGCTGGCAAACTGGCTGCATTTGAAATGACTGAGTTTGGAGATGATCCCCCCAAGACTGAATCTGCATTCAAAGCCAATGCCTATGTGAAAGGCAAACAAAGATTTGATCTGGTAGAAAACTCTTCAAGGAAGCTATCATGGTATGATCAAGCAAGGAAAGACATGGAAGAGGAAGAAGTAGAAATAGCTCAACTTGAAGCCCTCATTGCAAAGAGACTGCCAAGAGGATCCAGTAAGTATGAAGGGAAATTACCCTTTAAGTGCTTCAACTGCAATAAGATTGGTCATTTTGCTTCAAGATGTCCGGAAAGATCTGCAAGGTCAAATTCTAACAGCCAAAGGTTCCAAAAGAACTGTTATTATGTTCATGAAGAAGATGATAATGAAGGAGTAACAGATGATGAATCAGAAATAGGAAGTAAATCTGGAAATGAATGGGTGTTTATTGCCATCAAGGAAGAAGGTCCAATATCCTCTAAATCTGTCAATCATAAGGTTGTAGAAAGAGCTTTGGTTGCCCAAGTTGAAGAAAAGGATGATTGGGTTATTGACAGTGGATGTTCTCATCATATGATAGGTGACAAAAACAAGTTCCTAGACTTGGAAAGGTATGAAGGAGGAATGGTAAAGTTTGGTGATAATTCTACTGGTAGAATCAGAGGTAGGGGAACTATTTCTTTTGATGGAAAGAGCAAAACCGGTAATGTACTGTATGTTGAAGGATTGAAGCACAATCTTCTCAGTGTTGGTCAGTTGGTGGACAAAGGCTATGATCTCCGGTTCAAGAATGGAAGATGCAGGATGTTTGAAAGCTCCAGAATTGAGATTGCATCCGGTACTCAAACAAAAGGTAATATCTTCCATCTAGTTGGTTCTAATAAAAGTTGTTTGTTTGTTCAAATTGATCAGAGTTGGTTATGGCATTGAAGGATGTGTCATGTGAATTTTGATAACATCATCAAGATAAGCAATACTCAAGCTGTAAGAGATCTTCCAAAATTGGTGAAACCTACAAATAGTTTGTGCAAAGAATGTCAGCTAGGTAAATAGAGTAGAGTCTCTTTCAAAAGCAAGGATCAGTCCTCTACCAGATTATTGGAATTAGTTCATACTGATCTATGTGGTCCGACAAGAATCAAGAGTATGCAAGGTGATAGATATTTCATGTTACTAATTGATGACCATTTCCGGATGATGGGGGTTACCTTTCTAAAAGAGAAATCAGAAGCCTTTGAGAAGTTCAAAATCTTCAAGGCTATGGTAGAGAATCAAACCAGATTGAAACTGAAATGTCTAAGGTCTGATAGAGGTGGTGAATTCACATTCAGTGAATTCATAGACTTTTGTGAGAAGCATGGTATAAAGAGATAGTTGTCTGCTCCTAGGACTCCATAGTAGAATGGAGTAGTTGAGAGAAAGAACCGGACCATCTAGGAAGTATCTAGGACAATGATGATGGAAGAAAATGTTCCTCAGATGTTTTGGAGAGAAGTTGTCAGCACTGCAGTCTATACTCTCAATCGAGTTCAAATTAAAAGCAATACCGATAAGACTCCTTATGAACTTTGGTTTGGTATAACTCCTACTGTGAGATATTTCAGAGTATTTGGTAGCAAATGTTACATTAAAAGAGATGAAGATCTAGGAAAGTTTGATGCTAGAAGTGATGAAGGAATCTTCTTGGGTTACTCCACTCAAAGCAAAGCATACCGGTGTTAAAATAAGAGATTGAGAAAGATGATATAAAGTACAAATGTGAAGGTTGATGAAGGAGTTGAGAAGCCCTCAAGGTTTTATGAATATGATGAAGATGATCAGAATGATTCTCTGGTTCAAGGAGCTCAATCCTCCTCTGAAAGTCAGATTCAGATTGATCCAGTAAATCAAGAAGAAAAGGTTTGTCTAAATGAGCCTGATCAAGAAATAGTAGTGCAAGAAACTCCCAAAGTTCCAAGGTATGTAACTCTAAACCACTCTGAAGATCAGATCATAGGTAACAAAAGCAAAGGGGTACAAACAAGAAGGAGAATTGCTCAAAATTCAAATGAATACTATCTAATTTCAAAGATTGAACCTAAGACAATAAATGAAGCTTGCAATGATGAAAATTGGACCAAAGCAATGGAGGAAGAGTTGATGCAAATTGAGAAAAATCACACTTGGGATCTTGTTCCTAGACCTAGAAACAAGAATGTGATTGGAACCAAATGGGTCTTCTAGAATAAACTAAATGAAGTTGGTGAAGTAATCAGAAACACAACCAGATTGGTCTGCAAAGGCTACTCTCAAATAGAAGGAATTGATTTTGAAGAAACCTTTGCTCTGGTGGCAAGAATTGAAGCAGTCAGATTATTTCTTGCATTTGCTGCCTTCAAAGATTTCAAGGTATATCAGATGGATGTCAAGTCTGCCTTCCTAAATAGTGATTTGGAAGAAGAAGTATACATTGAGCAGCCGGATGGATTTCAATTGTCTAATCACAGTGATATGGTCTGCAAGTTGAAGAAAGCACTATATGGATTGAAGCAAGCCTCAAGGGCTTGGTATGAAAGGTTAGATAAGCATCTTGTGCAGATTGGTTTCAACAAAGGTACTGCTGATAGTAATCTATATTTCCAAATAGATAATGAAAATATCTTTATTGTTGAAGTATTTGTTGATGATATCATCTTTGGAGGAAGAGACAATATGTGTAAAACCTTTGCAAATCAAATGAAACATGAATTTGAAATGTCAATGCTTGGTGAAATGAATTTCTTCTTGGGTCTGCAAATTACTCAGACAAAGAAAGGCATCTTTATCTCTTAGACCAAATATGTGAAAGAATTGTTGAAGTAATTCGAAATGGAAGATTCAAAGACAATGAACACTCCTATGGCAACCGGATGTAAGTTGAGCAAAGATGATGACTCTCCTAAGACATATTAGACCAAGTACAGATCAATGATTGAAGGACTATTGTATCTCACTCAGACTAGACCAGATATAATGCAAGCTATTGGTCTTGTGGCAAGATTCTAGGCTGATCCCAGAGAATCTCATGTAATGGCAATCAAAAAAAATTTTAGGTATTAAAAAGGGGCAGTTGAGTATGGTCTATGGTATCCTAGAGATCAAGATTTTTCTCTTCATGCATATACAGATGCAGATTGGGTAGGAGATGTGGATGATAGGAAGAGTACAAGTGGAGGAGCATTCTTTTTGGGAAAAAGGTTGGTTTCTTGGCTAAGCAAGAAACAAGAGGCAATATCCTTGTCTACAACTGAAGCAGAATACATTGTAGCAGTAGGTAGTTGTACTCAAATCTTATGGATGAAGCAGATGCTATGAGACATTAAAGTTGAATATGAGGAGCCTATCACAATTTTCTGTGATAATTCAAGTGCAATAAATATTTCTAAGAATCCGGTATTGCATTCTAAGACCAAGCACATATCTATCAAGTTTCACTTTCTGAGAGCACAAGTGAATAAGGATGAAGTCAGATTGGAGTATGTACCCTCCAAGGATTAGATTACAGATATTTTTACTAAACCTCTTCCCAAGGACTCTTTTGAGTATCTTAGGGAGAAGTTAGGGGTCATGGCCCCTTTGGTGATGAACTAGGATGTACTGATGTGCATCAGTCTGGTGGATATCACAGTCATATCTTGTGAACCGGATTGATGATGGGGAGATGCTACTAAGGGGGAGCAGCTAGTATGATTCTGATGTGTTAGAATTGCAAGTATGAGCCCTTTGCCATTGATGTCAAAGGGGGAGAGAAGAAATGTGAAAAATAAGTTGTTGATCAAAGGGGGAGTAGTAAAAGAAAGAGAAGACATATGAAGAGTTGTTGCTGATAGGGGGAGCTGTGACAGAAAGGAGAAGTTCTTGTCTTGATGGTTTTTCACATCATATGTTGCCATCAATGACAAAGGGGGAGATTGTTGCAAGTATGAGGTTAACCATTGTTGTCATTGATGTCAACATACTCATATTGCTCAATGAGAAGGATTGGATGAGCTGTGTACTGAGGATATTGAGAAAATTAGTCTCAGTCAAGAACAGTGATGAGAAGAAGGAAAAAGTACTCAATAGGTTGAGGATCAGATGATGCGGATTAAAGGGTTTGTAGATATGAGTCTTGAGATGTTCCAATTAAGATTTCAAAGGTCTGCATGAAGATATGAAGAAGTTGTGATCGATCAAGTAGAACTGGTTCTAGGAGATGCTCCAGAGTGACAGAGTGTTACAAAAAGGTCCGGTGAGATCCAGAAGTGCATCATCCTATTCTACGGATTGGAAGGAGTGTTTGGGATGTCCTTGTGATGTGTCATCTCTATTTGTACATAGTTTGGAGGTCTGGAAGCACCTTTTTCAGTATGACAGTGGCGATAGACTGTGTTCTTGAAGTTCCAGATGAAGAAGAGAAGAGATTCTAATAAGTAGAGGAAGTGTGGATGTACCTGGTCATTCAGGCAAGCCTGTGAAGGTTCTTGGATCATGTTGAGGTTGTGTTGTCAGTCTGAATTAGTGTTAGAGCCCAGAATTGGAGATATACTTTTGGATGAAGTTGTTCTTGTTCAGACTGGCCGATCAGATGAGTTATTCATCTTGCGAATGTTCTTGTGGATGATTGTCGACTTAGATGATTGTTCCTAAGTCTATGTCTTGTATAAATAAAGGTTTGTGAATTCATTTTGAAGTGTGTCATGGAGCGGATGAGTGTGGTATAGCGGAAGAGCGAAAGGCAGAGCAGGTGTGTCTCGGGCTTAAATGGAACCGATCCAGACATGGTAAAGATGTCAATCTCTAGTTCAATTTTGTAATACTTGTTATCTTGTAGACAGTGTGTCTCTTGTAGGCAATGTGCCTCCTTGTGAGCAGTGTGCTCAGGCAGTGAGCCCTAATTGGCATGTGCCATCCATTTTTCTTATTCTTCTAACAGAGAATAATCCTTGGGTTAATCATCCCGTGGTTTTTCCCTTAACTAGGTTTTCCATGTCAAAATCTTGGTGTCTAATGTGTTGATGTTTATCTGCTCTAGTGTTTATGCTTTATGCTTTCATGATTGGTTAATTGATATGCTATAAACTAACAAAGCAGAATCAAGTGTTTGAAGTAGAAGCAAGTTTTTGTACAACTGATTCACCCCCCCTCTCAGTTGTGTGCCCTAGATCTAACATGTAGATCATACACCTTTTCCATTGATGTCAAAGGGGGAGAATGGAGTATGTGAAAAACACAAAAAGAAAATAACTGAAAAATAAAAGGAGAAGCATGAAGTTAGGGGGAGCATTGTGAAAAGAGTAAGGGGGAGCAGTATAACAATTTTTCACATCAAGTTATACAATCAATTCCAAAGGGGGAGATTGTTGGCAATTTGTCTAAGCTTGATGTTTGATGGTGTTGTCATTGATGGAAACAAGAAAAGGAACTAGTTTGGAAGAGAGATTTTGGTTTGGTGAAGAAGACTTAGTCATTTTGGCTAAGTGTTGGCAGTGTACAGAGACAACGACAGAGAGACAGTGTTTGGATTGGCATTGGTGCATAGTTGAAGACTAGGTATTGCAGTTATGGTATGATGTTCCTAACTCTCAGATGATCTTATACCCAAAGGTTTAGCTCTTGATTAGTTCTGGAAGTATATCTTCAAATGGCCTAAGTTTGACAGAACAAAATATAGTGCCAATTAAAGAAGAACACACATTTGTTTTGGTATGCATTCCTCCGGTGTTAGATATTTAGTTATGTAGTTTTGAGGTGTTGTAAACACTTGTATGAAGTTTCAAAATATTGCGTTGTAGAGTATAAGGTCCACTGGAAAGATAGTTATGAGCCACTGAGTATCGCTACATGGTTTGATAGTGACTGGCTGTGATAGAGTCAGTGTTCCAACAATCTGTATTTTGCCACATCATGATATTATGTTCTGCAGTTCTGGAATAATGATGTATGATGTCTAAGGAGTCCTTGATATGATTTTGAGCAAGTCCTATGGTCCACAGTGAAAGTTGTGATCTGACAATTAGACTAAGTTAGTAACAGTCTATGTTTGAGGCTGACATGATAGTCTAATTTGTGTGCAGTAAGTTCTATTGATTAGAAATTTATCCTAAGTGGTTCTATAAATGGAGCCGACATATGATATGGTGTTTCAAATATTATTTGGGTCTGCTATGTATTTTGGTGAGTTGATTTGGCCGACAAGCCACATGTTTATTAATTATATGCTTCATCTAGGTAGGCTAACCTAATGTGAAGAATTTAAGTGTTGCGGATATATATATGAGATCAAATTCAGTGTGTGAAATGTTGTGTGTGAATATGAAGGGGTGTGTGTGTGTGTGTGACATGTGAAAGATTGTGATTTTGTGAAGGTGATAGGTGCAAAAGAAGAAAGATCTTGTTTTTATGTAAGAATAGAACAGTGTAGTAGAGCAGTTGAAGATGAAGAGTTTTGAGTTAGTTTTCTAAGCATCATCGGAACTATAATCATGCATTTGTAGATGCATTTCTAGCAGTTTATTTTGGCAGTGAGCCTTTTTGTAGTGAGAATTTTGGGTAGTGAGCCCTAAGGCAGTGAGCCTCTTTGTAATTGGGTGTTGTTACTACATAATATATTGTGAGCTAACACTCACCGTGGTTTTTCCCTTCTTAGGTTTTCCACGTAAGAATCCTGGTGTTCATGTGTCATACCTTGTGGATGTTTATGCTATGTTTAATTTTCTTTAATAGTGTTGAATGGAAAAATGAATTAATGATTTAATGAGTGTATGGTTTAAAAGAATACTCATTCACCCCCCTCTCAGTATTCTGGGTTTTCAACAAAAAAGAGGGTACTTTTGAAAATTATCATCCAATTGATTGTCCCATTATGATCCTCTCTTCAAGTTGATTATTTTGGTATATAACTTTGGCACTTTTTTAGCCACTTTGGGGCCCCTCTTAATGATGAACAACCGATCCAAGGAAATGGATGGTATAATAATTGTTAATTTGGAGGAATTTGAGTCACACATATTCTTCCTTAGTGATGGAAAACCCAAATACTAGAATCTCTTAGTCACCTAATTGGTCATGAATCATCCCATGACCACTTTTATAATATTAACTCTAGTTTTCACTCTTGTAGAATGCCTTGAGGTAAAAAACTTGATTTCCCCAAATTTTATGGTAAAGACCTTAGTAGTTTGGTCTACCATGCTAAACAATATGTTACTCTCCATAGTACTTCTTTGGGGTACATTCCCTATTGCCTCATTTGACTTAGAAAAAGAAACAATCTAGTGGTACAAATGGTACATGAAAGCCAAACCTAAATCTAGTTTAACTAAATTAATAGAACTTTTTCTAGTTTTCTCTGGCCTTAGTGCCTACAAAGATTTTATAGGAGCTTTAACCAAATTGCATAAACATAGTCATGTGTGTGACTACAAAATTGAAGGCTTGATAGATGAGTTCTTCACCAACTATTTCTATTGAAAATGGTAGAGCAAACAAATATATTAAACCATTGCATAGAAATATAGAATAATATATTAATGTCTTTGAATAATGTTGCAATACAATACAATGGTGTTTTAAAGCCTTATTTTCCCATGAACAACTTCCTTATGGAAATGTAACTTCCCAAAACCAAAACTAACATTATTTACATAAACTATAAACTAACTAAATTATTTAATCTAACTATAAACTAACTATGTAAAACTTATTATTCTAACCACCCCCTTAAGGTTTACATGTAATAAAACCAACATTCTCCCCTTATTACATTATCTCGAACAAAGGACGGAACACTGCAAGAGTTGATCACAACAACCCTTCTGGAAAATTTGATGAAGCACCTTCACCAATCCTCCTTGCTCACCCAGGAAACACCAGACTGACTCCATCAGCGGATCTCCTGACTGTAGAACCTACAAAACTCTGCACAACATGAGAGAACATAAAGTGTCCCCAACCTCCTTGCACAATGAGACAACAACTTTCCTCTAAAAGTCCACATCTTCTCTGAGTGTGTCAAAATGCTTCCTCTATTTATGCACATGAGAGAACGACTCTCCTCTGAGAGTCCACATCTCCTCTAAGTGTGTCAATATCCCTCCTCCAGTGTTGTGGAAACAATCCCTCCTCTACTGTACAAAACAACTAAAGCACTGTGAATACACTAATCCCACCTATTTCAAAGATTACACTATCCACAAACTCCATTGTGAATACACTAATCCCACCTATTTTAGATATTACACTATCCAAAAACTGAGTAAATGCAGATACACTAACTCCACCTATTTCACAAGTTACACTATCCACACATACTGCCACAAATTTCCAAGCCCCCTTGCTCCATGAAGGGACATAAATAAAAAATGGGTGCTCCTCATGCAATGAATCATCCTTGAGTGAGAAGCTAGCTTGGGATGATGAAGATCCTCCTACCTCCATTGCCTCCTACCTCTAATATGACCTATTACACCTTATTCAATCGATGCCACGTGTGAGCCCCTAGAAGCATTATCAAATGTATCATTGATGGTCTTGAAAGTACAAACAATATTTGATGCATGTGTGGCCATATTTAAAAGACAAGAAATTGGGTGTCGGATTCAACCGATAATGCACCCTTACAATAAATCTCTCCAAATAGATTTCAAAAATAAAAGTTCTCCACACCTAAAAAACCTTATATCTTCAAGAACAAACAAGCCTTCATTAGGTTCAGAAACTCAATCACTTCCCTTTATCATAAAAACCTTTGACTCAAAGAAAAGTTTTAACATTTCTCAATAATATTAGCTTCCTTCAATTCTTTCACACAATATTTGTAAACTATAAAGCCATCTCCAAGATAATAAAAACACTAAACTTTATCACCATACAATTATATTCCCACTCTTTTCTACACCAATCAATTTTGGCACAAACACATACAACTCCCACAAACACTCCTTATTACTACAAATAAAACACATTTTTTTTCACATATCACTCCAAATTATTTTACCATCCATAAAAAATGTTGAGTTTTGAACTTGTAACTCCTCTCATAAATAACAAAGTCATGCACTAAATGCAATCTTTACCTTTTGCAATATATTCACATGTTAGAAATAAACATGATTCTTCAACTTTTCTATCAACTCACATGCAAAGAAATATCTACTAAACCCTAACAGGCTTCCAACATTCACTTGAGAGCCTTTCTCTTTGATGCCTTATGCCAAAAAGAAAATGTGATTATTGTAATATAAATTGTTGGCTCATATCGTTAAATTTTTTTTACCTTCCTCTCTTTCACGCCAAGCTCTGAGGAATGAATCTACATTTAAAAAATACCTTTCTCTTAAAAACTCCAACACCTCTTTCCTCTCCAAATTGGATGCCTTCCTTCTGCTTGGAAATGAAACTGCATCTTACATGGATGGAAATATGAAATGAAACTGAATCTTACACGACTGGGAATATTATACTGAATAGTTTGGAGCAGTTAGAAAAAGATATGATGTCATAGAATGAAATCTTCAAACTAGCCTTATCCCTTCACACTTAGCACACATCGTCTCAGGGAATTTGATAAGAAATGTTCACTTTCTACTGACTGAAGAAGTTTTCATCAACCATATTAAGTGCCAAACAGGCAGTTATTACACCCAAAAAAAAGACGTAGCCGCCAATTTTAGTAGATTCAGACACCAAACTTCTTCTTTAAACTACTCATGAACTATTGTCAATTTCTTCAAAACATTTCTGGGTTTTATGCCCCTATTTTTCTATTTTCTGAAACATTTTGAATTTTGAAATTTCATTGACAAACAAAAAAAGATATCAGACTTTTATTGGACTATTATCAAAACAACATACCAGCAGATAATTAAAATGTCTCTTTCATATTATTCATGCCTTTGCTCCATGCCTTACACCCAGAAAGCTTCATGAAATAGAGGATCTTCAAGTGCCATTCAATTCCAATGAAAATAATCTTCCAAATATATGATCACTTAACTAAAAACATTCTTGATAACACAATCTCAATGCACAGGTACATGAATCAACAATGCTCTGATACCATAATGAAAATGGTAGAGAAAACAAATATATTAAACCATTGCACAAAAATATCAGAAATATAGAATAATATATTAATGTCTTCGAATAATGTTGCAATACAATACAATGGCTTTTTAAAGCCTTATTTTCCCATGAACAACTTCCTTAGGGGAATGTAACTTCCCAAAACCAAAACTAACATTATTTACATAAACTATAAACTAACTAAATTATTTAATCTAACTATAAACTAACTATGTAAACTGTATTATTCTAACAATTTCATAAGTGGCCTATATGAGGAAATTTGGGATAAGGTCAAAATATTCAAATCTAAGGATATGATGGTAGCCACAGGTTTGGCAAAACTTGTGAAACATAAGTTCACAGCCTAGTGTCACTTCTCCAAGTTCACCCCCTTCAAGCCTAATATGATGAATCATCATGTGCCTACTCCTAACACATAATCAACACCTCTCAAATGTCCTATTGAAGTAAAAATGTGAGCTTATTGGGACAAAGGGTTGTGTTACAATTATGATAAAAAATTTACTCCTTACCATCATTGTGTCAAACAAAAGCTATATTTTATTGATGTGGAATCTCCACCTAACGTAGATGAATGGGAAGATGCCAAAGAATCCCAAGAAGATGAGCAACCCTTGGTTGAGGATTTAAATATCAATGATCCTCCTAAACTCTCTATGCATTCATTGGTTGTAATCTACACTCCTCAGCCCATGAAGGTCAAAGGGTTTTTTAAGAAACACACTCTCATAATTCTCATCAATT
The DNA here is from genome assembly GCA_027924645.1 of Cunninghamia lanceolata. Classification (NCBI taxonomy): domain Eukaryota; kingdom Viridiplantae; phylum Streptophyta; class Pinopsida; order Cupressales; family Cupressaceae; genus Cunninghamia; species Cunninghamia lanceolata. Next base: position 15,194,543 of record BSBN01001121.1, on the reverse strand, counting down.
CAAGTAGCACTAATAATTTTATTGACCCTAGATTAGCCAAATAAGAAGACTATTTTATCTACCCTTGTTCTAGCTTTGATGTATGAATGAAGTATTTACTTTATCTTGTAGTGACAATGAACTTAGATCCATTAGGGAAGCTAGATTTCTTTGGAAGAACATGAATCTTAGATGGAAGTCTTGAATGAGGAGATGATAGGATTAAATAGATTTGAAACCTAGGATATATTGAGTTTCCCTAAGAGAAGGAAGCTCGTTGGATGCAAGTGGGTATTCAAGAAGAAATTTGTAGATGGTAAGTTGGAATGGTACAAGGCAAGACTAGTGGGAAAGGAGTACTCCCAAAGAGAGGGAGTTCATTTTGATGAGATTATAATTATTCTTTCTATTTCTATTACTATTGCAAATATGTGCCTAAGTGGTGTTTTCATTGATGTCAACATATCCTTGTTGCCATTGGTGTCAACTGTATCCTATTTTGCTATCTGCATAGAAGACTAGACTATTGAGGATATTGAGAAAATTAATGACAATCATTGCATGCAGACCATATGACTGTGTAGAGGATTTCAGAGGTTGCTCCAGTTAAGATTTGAGAAGTCCGCATGAAGATTTGAAGAAGTTATGGTCATCTGAGTAGAACTGGATTTTACAGTATTTAGAAGAGAGTGTGATAGTAAGTTGGTCCAGATTGCTCCACAGTGAAATACTATGGTTTGCGGATCTGAAGGCATGTTTTGGGAAGTTAGTGTGTATCATCAACTCCAGTGGTTCATGGTTTGGAGGTCCGCAAGCTATCTTTCTAGTTTGACAGTCATGGTAGATAGTGTTCTTGAGGTTCTAAAGGAAGATACAAATAATTCTAGTAATTTGGTTTAGAGTGAATGTTATTGATGATTTCAATGTGCTTGTGGAGGTCTCTAGATCATGCAGCTACTATGTTGGAGGTCCGCACTAAAGTTTGAGCTTGTTGTCTAAAGATTTCTTCTTTGAGGTTGATGTTCTTCCCAGTCTTGGCCGACCAGATGATCCTAGCATGTTGCGGATGATGTAAGAACATTTTTATGAATCATGGTGTGGTTGTAGAAGAAGATTCAAGTCTCAGTTGTGTTTGGCTGATAGTGTAATGATCCGCGTCTAGTTTAGCTGACCTTGTTGATCATTTCAAGGTTGATGAAGCATATAAATACTTGTTGAAGAGTTGTTGAAATGCATCCTTGAATAACAGAGTTAAATCTAAAGAAAGGATCAAAATGGCAGAGCAGAGAAGAAGAGGAGCGATGGAAGTATAGAGTGGAGAGTCAGTGAAGAAGAATTTGAAGATAGGAGTAGAATTTTTTGAGCCTTTAAAGGGACTAATTTCAGGCATGAATGTAGATGCTATTTCTCAGTTCATTATCTCTGTGTAAATCATAATTTCTTATAGGTAGTGAAACTCTCCTTGAGTAGTGAGCTCTGGGCAGTGCACTCAAAGGCATGTGCCTTCTATTTTCTTAAGTACTTTTAATAGGGTATGTAATTTTTGTGGGTTAACCCCCACCGTGGTTTTTCCCTTAACTGGGTTTTCCACGTCAAAATTTTGGTGTTGTGTGTTCATGTTTTTTCTGTTCATGTGTTGATTTATGCTCAAATGTTTTCATCATTAATCTAGTTATAAAGAAGATTTAAAAAGTTTAGAAAAGGTTAAAGTTTAGGGACAACTTATTCACCCCCCTCCCCTCTTAGTTGTCCAAACTATTTCCAACAATTGGTATCAGATCCAAGTTCATCTAAAAGAAGATTGACCACTTAAGGAGATCCAAGATGTCAATCTACAAGAAGGAAAGTCTAAGATTTGATGGAACAAATTACTCCCTCTAGAAGGTATGCATGCAGTGTCATTTGGAATGTATGGGTGATGGCTTTTGGATAATAACCAATAATGTGTATAAGATTCCAAAGAATGGACCTTCAAATATAGATGAACTCAGAGATGCTGAACGCAACACTCGAGCCAAAGAAGCATTATTGAGTGCCCTATCTGATACCGAATTGACAAATGTCCTGGATTTGCAAACTGCTCATGAAATCTGGAGTAAATTGGAAAATCTGTATGAAGGTGACAAATATGTTAAATGTGCCAAGCTACAAAGCCTGAAGGGTAAATATGAAAAATTGGTAATGAGTGAAGATGAAAACATTACTTCCTACATGTAGAAAGTAAATGAACTTGTGACTGGTATCAAAAATGTAGGCAGATTATTAGATGAATTAGAAATTGTTTCCAAGGTGCTCAGGTCCTTACCTGTAGCTTACAAGCACAAGGCTGCAACCATTGAAGAAATCAGGACAGTAACAACAGTCACAAGGGATTAGTTAGTTGGCAAGCTTTCAGCATTTGAAATGAGTGAGCTTGGTGATTCACTTCCTAAGTCTGAATCTGCATTCAAGGCCAGTGTGTATGGAAAGCAAAGATATGATCCAGGTGAAAGCTCTTCTGCAAGATCAAATGGATTTGTGAAGACAAGGAAGGATCTTGAAGATATTGAAATGGAAACTGCAGATCTTGAAGCTCTCATTGCCAAATGGATGACAAGAGGATCTGGTAAGTATAAAGGAAAGTTGCCACTCAAATGTTTTGCTTGTAATAAGATTGGTCATTTTGCCTCAAGGTGTCTGGAGAGGTTTTCAAAACCAAACCCTAATAGGTACAAGGGTTAGAAGAATTGTTACCATGTCCAAGAAGCTAGAGAAGGAGTCACAGATGATGAATCTAATCATGGAGAAGGTGATTAGGTGTTCATTGCTATTAAAGAAGAAGATCCATTATCTACTGAATCTACTAGCTGTACAAATGTGGAAAGTGCATTGGCTGCTCAGGTTGTTGAAAAGGATGAATGGGTGATTGATAGTGGGTGTTCTCATCATATGAATGGTGACAAGAGTAAGTTTGTGATTTTTGAAAAATATAAAGGTGGGCTTGTGAAATTTGGAGACAACTCAACTGGTAGAATCCGTGGCAAAGGATCCATCTCTTTTGATGGTAAGAATTGCACCAATGATGTTCTGTATGTGGAAGGACTGAAACATAATCTTCTCAGTGTTGGACAGTTGGTTGACAAGGGTTATGATCTTTGATTCAAGGATGGAAAATGCAGAATCTTAGAGAGTTCCGGAACTGAAATTGCATCTAGTACTCAAACTAGAGGCAACATTTTTTATTTAAGTAGTTTTGGAAAAAGTTGTTTGATTTCTCAGACATATCAAAGTTGGTTATGGCATAGGAGGATGTGTCATGTAAATTTTGATAACATTGTCAAAATAAGTTCCATCCAAGTGGTTAGAGATCTTCCAAGACTTGTGAAACCTGATAGCATATGTAGAGAATGTCAATTGGGTAAATAGAACAAAATTTCATTCAAAAGTAAGGAACAAGGTTCAAGTGGAAGATTGGAACTGGTAGATACTGATCTCTATGGTCCTACTAGAATTAGGAGTGTGCAAGGAGACAGATATTTCATGTAGCTAATTGATGATTACTCTCGGATGATGTGGGTAACTTTCCTAAAAGAAAAAGTAGAAGCTCTTGACAAGTTTAAGGTGTTCAAGATGATGGTTGAAAATGAGATTTGTGGGAAATTAAAGTGTCTGAGATCTGACAGAGGTGGAGAATTTACTTCCGGTGAGTTTGATACTTTCTATGAAAAAGATGGAATAAAGAGATAGTTATCTACCCTAGGACTGCTCAGCAAAATGGAGTTGTGGAAAGGAAGAACCAGACCATTCAAGAAGCTTCCAGGACCATGATGATTGAAAAAAATGTTCCACAAATTTATTGGAGGGAAGCTGTGAGTACTGCTGTCTACACTCTTAACCGGGTGCAGATCAAAGGAAATTATGGTAAGACTCCTTATGAACTATGGTTTGGTCATTCTCCTACTGTGAGATATTTCAGAGTTTTTGGTAGTAAATGCTATATCAAAAGAGATGAGGATTTAGGAAAGTTTGAGGCAAGAAGTGATAAAGGAATATTTTTGGGATACTCAACTCAAAGTAAGGCTTACCGATGCTTCAACAAAAGGTTGAAAAAGATTGTTGAAAGTGCTAATGTCAAAGTTGATGAAAGAAAAGAAGGACATTCTAGGTACTGTGGATATGATTCAGATGATCAAGATGAAAGTCAAAGTCAAGGAAGACAAGTTCAAATCTAGACCCAGATTCAGATTGATCCGGTAACTCCAGGACCTCAAGAGATTAGTGTAGAAGATGAGGAACCAGTTCAAGAAACAGAAGTTCAAACAATTCCCAAAACCCCCAGGTATGTAAGAATGAATCATCCTAAAGATCAAATCATAGGAGATAAAAATAGAGATGTTCAAACTAGGAGAAGAGTTGTTGAAGACCAAGAAGAGATTTGTTTGATTTCAAAGATTGAACCTAAATCAGTAAGTGAAGCTTGCAATGATGAAAACTAGGTTAAGGCAATGGAAGAAGAATTGATGCAAATTGAAAAGAATCAGACTTGGGATCTTGTTCCCAGACCTAAGGACAAAAATGTGATTGGAACCAAATGGGTCTTCCAGAATAAACTGAATGAAGATGGTGAGGTTGTAAGAAACAAAACAAGGTTGGTATGTAAAGGTTATTCTCAAGTGGAAGGAATTGATTTTGAAGAAACTTTTGCTCCGGTAGCAAGGATAGAGGCAGTCAGATTATTTCTTGCTTTTGTTGCTTTCAAAGATTTTAAAGTTTATTAGATGGATGTCAAATCAACATTTCTAAATGGAGATTTGGAGGAAGAAGTCTACATTGAACAACCAGATCAAACGAAAAATGAGTTTAAGATGTCAATGTTTGTTGAGATGAACTTCTTCCTAGGTCTACAAATTGTTCAATTATAAAAAGGTATCTTCATATCTCAGTCCAAGTATGTGAAAGAATTGTTGAAGAAGTTTGGAATGCACAATGCAAAGCTAGTAGGTACTCCTATGGTAATCAGATGCAAGCTAAGCAAAGATGATGACTCCCCAAAGGCAAATCAGAAAAGGTATAGATCAATGATTGGAGGATTGCTCTATCTGACCCAGACTAGACCTGACATCATGAATGCAGTTGGACTTGTTGCCAGATTTCAAGCTGATCCAAAAGAATCCCATGTTGTGGTAGTCAAAAGAATTTTTAGATATCTCAAAGGGACAATTGATCATGGACTGTGGTATCCAAAGGACAATGATTTTACTCTTCATGCATATACAGATGCTGATTGGGCAAGAGATGTGGATGACATAAAAAGTACTAGTGGTGGTGCATTTTTCTTGGGAAGAAGATTGGTCTCTTGGATGAGCAAAAAGCAAGAGGCAATTTCTTTGTCTATTGCAGAGGCAGAGTATATTGTAGCAGCAAATAATTGTTCTCAAGTTTTGTGGATGAAGCAAATGTTGAAGGACATCAGGATTGTGTTTGAGGAGCCAATCACAATTTTTTGTGATAATTCAAGTACTATAAGCATTTCCAAGAATCTGGTATTGCACTAAAAAACAAAGCATATATCTATCAAGTTTCACTTATGGAGAGAGAAAGTTAATGAGAATGAAGTCAAGTTGGAGTTTGTGTCTTCCAAAGATCAGATTATGGATATCTTCACTAAGCCTCTTCCCAAAGATACTTTTGAGTATCTCAGAGAAAAGTTAGGGGTTATTACCCCTCCTAATCAGAACTAAGATGCACTAAGGTGCATTAGTCCGGTGGAATTCACATTCATATCTTGTGATCCGAATTGACGTTAAGGAGGTACTACTCAAAGGGGGAGTAGTTAATATGCAAATTTTGGGATCAGTCTGAAGCAAAAAGGGAGAAAAGATAGAAAATATGTGCTCTTTGCCATTGATGTCAAAGGAAGAGAGAAATCATGTGAAAAACTAGTTGCTAGTGTAAGGGGGAGCAGTAAAGAAAGTAGTTGCAGAAGTGAGAAGAGAAAGGGGAGAAGTTCTTGTCTTGATGGTTAGATTTAGTTTTTCACATCATATGTTGCCATCAATGACAAAGGGGGAGATTGTTGCAAATATGTGCCTAAGTGGTGTTGTCATTGATGTCAACATATCCTTGTTTCCATTGGTGTCAACTGTATCTTATTTTGTTCTTTGTATAGAAGAACGTACTGTTGAGGATATTGAGAAAATTAATGACAATCAATGCATGTGGACCATATGACTGTGTAGAGAATTTTTAGAGGTTGCTCCAGTTAAGATTTGAGAAGTCCGCATGAAGATTTGAAGAAGTTATGGCCATCTGAGTAGAACCAGATTTTAAAGTGTTCAGAAGAGACAATGTGATAGAAATTTGGTCCGGATTGATCCACAGTGAAATACTATGGTCTGTAGATCTGAAGGCATGTTTTGGGAAGTCAGTATGTATCATCAACTCCAGTGGTTTGTGGTTTGGAGGTCCACAAGCTATCTTTCTAGTTTGACAGTCATGGCAGATAGTGTTCTTGAGGTTCCAAAGGAAGATACAAATAATTCTGGTAATTTGGTTTAGAGTGAATGTTATTGATGATTTCAATGTGCTTGTGGAGGTCTTTGGATTGTGTCGCTACTATGTTGGAGGTCCGCATTGAAGTTTGATCTTGTTTTCTGAAGATTTCTTCTTTGACGTTGATGTTCTTCCCAGTCTTGGTCGACCGGATGATCCTAGCATGTTGCGAATGATCTAAGAACATTTTTATGAAGCATGGCATGGTTGTAGAAGAAGATTCAAGTCTTATTTGTGTTTGGCCAATAGTGTAATGATCCGCGTCTAGTTTAGCTAACCTTGTTGATCATTCTAAGGTTGATGAAGCATATAAATACTTGTTGAAGAGTTGTTGAAACACATCCTTAAATAAGAGAGTTAAATCTGAAGAAAGGATAAAAAAGGTAGAGCAGAGAAGAAGAGGAGTGAAGGAAGTATAGAGTGGAGAGTCAGTGAAGAAGAATTTGAAGATAGGAGCAGAAGTTTTTGAGCCTTCAAAGGGACTAATTTTAGGCATGAATGTAGATGCTATTTCTCAGTTCATTATCTCTATGTAAATCATAATTTCTTATAGGAAGTGAGCCTCTCCTTGAGCAATGAGCTTTGGGTAGTGCGCTCGAAGGCATGTGTCTTCTATTTTCTTAAGTACTTTTAATAGGGTATGCAATTTTTGTGGGTTAACCCCCACCGTGGTTTTTCCCTTAACCGGGTTTTCCATGTCAAAATTCTAGTGTTGTGTGTTCATGTTATTTCTGTTCATGTGTTGATTTATGCTCAAATGTTTTCATCATTAATCTAATTTAAAAAGTTTAGAAAAGGTTAAAGTTTAGGGACAACTGATTCACCCCCCCCTCTCAGTTGTTCGGACTATTTCCAACAATTACTTGTGATTTTGAATATAACAAATGGATGTTAAAACTACACATTTACATGGGATTATAAAGAGGAAATTTATATGCAATAGTTTGATAGTTTTGTGGTGAAAGTAAAAGAAAATTTGGTTTGTAGGTTAAAATAGTTATTATATGGTTTGGAGTAGTCTCTGTGTATGTGGTATTAGAGCTTTGATGCTTTTGCATTAGAGCTTGGTTTTGTTATAAGTGAGGAAGATGATTGTGTACATTTTAAAATAGTTAATTATTAGTTAACACATTATTATCTTGTATGTTGATGACATGCCATTTATGAGTAACAAGGAGATGATTAGAGAGCTGAAAACTCATTTTTTGGTACATTCGATATGAAGATTTAAGGGCTACAAAATTCATTTTAAGAATTGGAATCAACAAGGATTGGGTTTTCTGGAAGCTTTGGCTTAATCAGAATAAGTATGATGAGATCATTTTATAATGGTTTTCTCTATAAGATTGTGAACTAGTGAGTATTCCTTTACCTATAGGCACCGGGCTTTTATTAGATTAGTTTTCTAAGTTAAATGATGATTTTGAGGATATGTATAATGCTAAATTTATGTTGGTGTTGTTGGTAGCTTGATGTATGCAATAGTTTATACTAGACTAGATATCTCCCAAGTAGTGGGAATTCTTAATAGGTTTATGTCTAACCTATGCTAAGAGCATCAAAATTATGTTAAGATGGTTTTAAAATATTTGTGAGGAACTTTTGGTTACTATTTATGTTATCATTGGACTAATAATGCAGGCAATATATTGGACATACGAGACTTTGTTGATTTATATTGGGCTAATGATTTGCATAGTATGAGGTCCATGGGCAATTATGTGTTTTCTTTGTTTGGAGGAGCTACTAGTTGTATGAGTAAAAGGCAATATATGGTTTCTTTATCTCTTATGGAAGTAGAGTACATGGATAATACACATTCCTATAAAGAGGTGATATGATTGTAAAGGTTGTGTTCAAGTATTGGTTTTGATTATAGGGTTTTAAGAATCAGTTGTGATATTTAGCATGCTTTTTGTTCAGCTAAGAATTCCATGCAGGGCTTAAATTTAACAATTGTATAGCTGTATTTAGCCATTTTTGTTGTAAAATATAATCAAAATTTTAAAAAGACTATATCAAATGAAAGGAGAGATTTTGGACAAACTGTCAAAATTTACATAGAATTATGTTGATATATATATATTTGGTTTTTATATAATCTACTTATACCAAGGTATGTCATGGTATTTTAAAGGCAACATTGAATAGATAACTGTCATAAAAAAACTACTTGACAGGCAAGGTCGACTGTCAAATTTAAGCCTTGATTCCATGTACCATGCTCATACTAAGCATATAGATGTACAATTTATAATTTTCTTATGATATGGTTGAGAGTGGTAAGCTCATGATTTAGAATGTGGATACTTTTGATAATGTTTTTTATTCCCTTATGAAACCAATGAGTACTGATAAGTTCTGTTGGTGCAAGGAGGCTATTGGCCTTGCCTTGTCTTGTACTTGATTCCTTTTTTAGTTTCCTATTATGTTATTGAAATATATAATATCAAATGGAGGAATGATATGATTAGGTGTGATATTAACCTTGCAATCCTATGTATGTGTCTTCCAATTTCTTGGAATGGGTACTTGGACACCCATGAGAGAGATGAAAGATAATTGTTTTATTATTATTACTCTCCAAGACTTGGAATATTGTTGTGATAGCATTAATAAGGGAGATTATAGTTGGCAATGATTACACAATCATTGTCATAAATAAATTTAACCATCTCTCACATGTAGCACTTGGGAGTTACATTAGGAGGAGTGGAGTATCTTGTTATGATGGGTGAGTTCCACATTAGTTAGTGGCTTCATGGTGCAGTGCTAGAATTGGGAATATGTGCCTAATGATAGTTATTGGTTAAAGATATTATATTTATGGATATCTATCTTGAGTTCTATCATAATTTCTCATAGGGTGTGGGATTTTTAGTAGTGGACCATGGTTTTGGTGGCCATTTGTTTTGGGAAACCATTTGTCATTCCTTGTTTCTCATTCCTATATAAATTGGATGTATTGGATAAAGGTTTCAAAGTGTATTATAGGTAAATTATTGTTATAAGTTATCAGAATGTTATTAGATCAAAGAGTTTGAATAGATTGTATTGATGTAACAAAATTGTTTTAGATTAATATAAGCTCAGTGTCTCTTTGATGGTGGATTTTTTTTCTTAAAAGGGTTTTTCAACTCATCTAGTGTTGTTATGATTTACTAATATATGTTTCTTCATGTTAATTTGATGGTTAATTTCATGGTACCTTAATCAGTTAATTATATTTGTTCACTATTTGCATATGCTTTCATTGTGTTTTTTTACCTTATATCTCAACACTATGGTGGGTCGAGTCTCTAAATCATGATTAGATCCAAACCCATAGAAATGACCTACATTGGTAAAAATGATCTAGTAGTTTTCACAATCTAGATTTCTATTTCACCTAATTTGCCTCTGCTTTTTTAGTTATTTGAAATTGTCAGTAGTTAAAAAAAACTTTGGAGGATTCTCGATATGTTGTAAGGGGACATGTTCTCCCAAGTCAACCCCCAAATATATGTAAAAAATTGATAGATAGCCAACAATGCCATAGAATGAATATGCAAATTTGTTTTAGTGTGTTAAACTTTAGTGTTGTGATATTGATTGTTCCTTTAATGCATCTAGAATGAGAAAGGGTGATCGAATGTTTTAGGATATGAAATGAATCTAAATGTTCAAATGCATTTAAATACAAACACAAAGTGCCAAATCATGCAAACATGTTTTTAGTCCGCTCACAATGGTTAGTACAATGGTAACAAGTTGTCTAAAATTGAATTAAAAATTAAAAATTTCAAGGGTCAAATCCACGACTGCAAGGTCTACCCAACATCCACATAAATGACCTACGACATGGAAATGGTCAAATTAGAATAAGTGACAAATGTATTAGGGTAGGTGTATGAATGGACATAATTAATGCATGATTTAAGAAAATGTATCCAAATGTATGCATGTGTGGATAAGGTGCAAATAAATGTATGGGGATGTGTGTTTATAAGGATAGGTAAGACATTATGAGAATGAGCCTAACTTCATATATGATTGTATTAATTATTAATACATATGTATATTAAAAGACATTCTCTCAAAATAAATACAAAACTAAACAAAAAATGACATGAATATTCAAATTTCTTTTTTTTAATAGAAAGGTGGCTAGCCACCCATACCATAATAGTAATAATTACAAGAGTTTACAGTTAACATGAAAAGGGGCCCTCAAATGGACAAAAGGAGCTTTGATGCTCAAACAAAAAGCTTAACAGTTTACCAAACTTACAAAAAATAAGTCCATGACCACCTAAAACAAAGCAAAAACTAGAGAGCCATCAACGTCATGCAGAAGAACATTAAAAACTACACCACCCAGAAGCACTGCATCAAAAAACTAGTAACAATGAGTGGCAACCAAAACCAAACTGCCCACGACACTAGACAACGAAGAGAATCCATGGCCTAAGAAACCATCACTTACCGAAGCAAGAGAGAAAGCCTGGCACGGGCAAAAGCAAAAAAATGATCAACCCACCACCCTATGTACCCGGACTTGCCACCGGAATAACATCAAGATCCATATGGTCACTAAGAAAACTAACCTCAGCCAAATCTTCCTCGTCCTCTAGATCTTCAAATGCATCTCTGGGGATGTGAGGAGCTAGGTCAAGTGCCACAATTCTGAGATACCATATCCCTATGAAAACATTCTTAATTCTTTTCACATCCCTATCTATAAACACAAATGGGAAGGCAGCGAGCTCCTAGTCAATTGGGTCACTGGAGAGGGAGTGGAGAGATCTCTGCAAATCCCAGTAAACTGCTTGGTGAGGGGCCGAGAGATGCAAAGTGTTTCTTTCAAATAATCCACCTATGCGGGCTTCCCCTTGTTCCATATGATAGCCATTAACAGCTTCTGACCACCTTGCAACTATATATAAGATTTTGGAAAATAGACCGAAGGCCACCTTATGCACATACTCTGCATCTTGAACTAGATCCATGGCATTAGAGAGAATGTGGGATACAACATCAGAGTAACTCAAAACTCTCTCTACGTAACCCTTAACCCATCTGAGCCCTGCAACCATATGAACTGCAAAATGAATCAAAGAGCCTTCCCGATTGATGATTGCCATAAAATCAGCCATCCTCACCATTCCGTGGATTTTTGGTTCATCCTCCAGAGGTGGAAAGAAAAGTCTGAGGTTCAATCGCGTTTCTACCATAGCCACCGTCAAGGAGCAAAGGATGAAGAGTAAAGAACGAAAAGCATGGACCAGAGAGCCGAATGAAAAGAAAGGCCAAAACATTCAGGAAAAAAAGAAAGTAGGAAGGAAAAATAAGGTAGAATAATGAGGACCCTGTAGAGAGTCCTAGGCCAATCCTGAGGAGTGATTTAGTAGGGACAATCAGATGCACGGTGTCGAAAAACCAACGCGACACCATCCTCCAAGAGTTAATGAACATGTGGGCTAGAGTAGTGACATCAGGGTGGCGGCTTGCAAATGAGGAAAGATACACTACTGCAGTTTAGAGGCATTCGAATCATAATGAGAGATTAATTAGACTTGTAGGGTGGCAGGAACAGCTGCCCAACTAGGATCTTGATCCAGATTTAAGACTAATAGGAAGACGCCACCAGTCTTTGACAGAAGGCCAATACCCCTCTCCCCATACAATAGACATAAATGAATATCTAATCACTCCTAACCATTATGAGGAGGGAGATCATGAGGTAAAGTTGGATGCTCAAACATTTAAAATGCCTCATTGGAAGAAAGAGCCTCCTTTGTTTGACATGTGGGGTCTCACCATCAATTAGTAAAGGGAGGACAAGAAGGCATAGAAGGGAAGAGAAGTATAGGAGGTTGTAAAGGTGGCTTTTCCCCGCCACCCAACAGTGTCCATAATGACATACAAAAAATATCTAAAAAGAAAACAAACAACCATTCCTCATACTAAGAATCCATCTTACGAAAAAACCACCTTGAGATCACGAGAAATGGAAGCACTCCTTATCCTTGTTAACCAGAGAAAGAAGATCCTAAGGCCAATTATCTTCCACATTCGAGAATAAAACTACCTCTAGGGACTGATCAATGGCTCTATTTGCCAAACAATCTACAACCCTGTTGGCCTCTCTGTAACAGTGAGAAATTGTAAAGGATTCAAACTTGTCTAATAGGCTCCAAACCTTATTCAAGATATAGGACAAGTGCCAGTTCTCCAATTTTCTTGAAAAAACTGCTAATATGATAATTTGTGAATCCCCTTCTAGCCATATATTATGAGCTCCATAGTCAGTGGCTAACTGGAGATCGTGAAGAACTGCAAAAGCTTATGCTGAATTATTCTTACCCTGAGGGATCTTGGAGCATTTAGTCGCCAAAAGGTTACCCATCTTGTCCCTAAGCACACAACCTGTGCCTGATAAACCTATATTCCCACGACTGGCACCATCAACATTTATCTTGATTATTGAATCAGAAGGTCGAACCCATTTTACTTTACTCCTCTCCACATGGGGGTTAACCTGTTGTAGCAGCGAGCCCGGTCCAGGTCTATCTATGCCTTTCCAAGTAAGGAATATGTTGTTATCCCAAGAGGTGCACTTCTAATCTTTGGGCCCTTTCCTATGAAGTTTAGCGTTTAATACTTCCACTATAGCTATCTCCACCTCCTCCAGAAAGCATTGTAGAGTTTTTAATTGGCTCCTGAAGATCCTAAAATTTCATTCTTTCCAGAGGTGCCAAATCAGGATGGATGGAGAAATCAACCAAATATTATGAAGTGTGGAGTCTTGGAAGAGATGGGGCCAGCCTTTAAAAAGTGGGAGAAGAGAATGTGGGAGTGCTAAGTGCCAATCCAGTTTGTTGCACAACCAACTCCAAGTTGCATAGCTGAAGTTACAATGAATGAGAAGGTGGTCGGTTGTCTCTTCGACTTCACCACAAAGGACACACTTAAAACTTTTACCAATAACCAACTTTTGGATCCTGTCGCCTGTAAGGATTTTTTTGTTCAAAGCAAGCCAAGAAAATGTACTTGCTTTGGGGAATAAATCCTCTAACCAACATAGCTTTACAGGCCAATCTATTGCTTCTTTGGACATTAGCCATTTATACCCTTTCTTGGCTTTATAAGAGCCCAAGCCATCACCCATCCAAATCAACTCATCTTCTTTTTGCAACAGATGCAAGATTCTATTCACCAAAATGGACTTTAAGACGTGTTTTTGATTTTTAGGAAAATTAAAGTTTGAGAAGTCTTTCCAAATAGCTCGAGGCGGGCAATAACTGCTGTCAATCATGAAATAATCTGAAACCTTCTTGCCCCATTTTTCTTTGAGGACCAATTATGCCTCTTTCAAATTAGATCTCTTTACAAGGACGGGCTAACCATTCTAAGAGTCATGCCAGAAACTAGCCTTGGTGCCACTAAAAATTGCCCATGATAGTCTTGGCAAGATTATATCTCTGCTCTTAACAATAAAGTTCTAAATGGAGGAGCCTTTCGGAGGGTTCACAACAGTGAAGATTCTCTCTGGCAGATCATTGTATAGATACTTTGATTGTAGAAACCTTACCCATTTTAAGTGTGGTTTCTTATACATTTTCCAAGCTAATTTTGTCCCAAGGGCCTGGTTCTACAGATCTTGATTAAGAACTCATGCACCCCCTAAAGAAATGGGTTTACAAACTCTACCCCATGAAATAAGATAAATTTTCCTATCTTCTGTCGAACCTTGCCAGAGGAATCTCCTACAAAATTTTCCCAATTGAGGAGCAATTCCTTTTGGAATCTAGAGAGAGGATAGCATATAAATTGGGATAGCTGAGAGAACCAATTTTAACAGAGTGAGTCTCCCTGCAAGAGACAAAAGCTTACCCTTCCACGTACCAATCTTTCTTTCCAAGCTGTCCACCACATCTCTCCATAGAGCAAGCTTATGTCGGCCATTGAAAAGAGGAATGCCCAAGTATTTTCCTGGTAAAGACTCCATTTGGAAGTTAAAGATTCTAGATATCTCTTGTTTGAGGGTTCATTGAAAAAAAACAAGTAAAGCTTGGATTTGTCTTCATTCACTTTTTGCCCCGAGGCAATGCAATAATTCTCTAAAACCTTCTTGATGGCAAGTGCTTCTCTGCTGTTAGCCTGGCCAAAAAGAATAGTGTCATCAGCGAACAAGGCATGGGAGAAAGGGTCTGAAAAGCGGGGGCACCTTATCCCTATTCAATCACGACTAAAACCTGCATGTTTGATGGCACAAGTTAATGCTTCCGTCATGATTATGAATAGATAGGGAGAGATGGGGTCGCCTTGTCTCAGGTCTTTGGAAGAGTCAAAAGGTGTAGTTTTAACACCATTAACAAGGACTGAAAATGTCACACCCTTGAAGCAACCTACTTGATCCAATGCTTGGAGAAATCCAACTTGGAGAGAATTTCTAGAAGGAAATTCTAGTTTACTTGATCATATGCCTTTGCCATGTCGAGTTTAATAATCATGCTGGGGACCCTAATAGATTTGATTGAATGCAGAATTTCATGGACCAGGATAGCACCTTTTGCAGTTTCTTTTCTTGGCATAAAACCTCCCTGTTCTTCAAAGATGATGGATGGAAGGATGGGTGCTAGTCGTAAAGCAATGGCTTTGGAAGTAATTTTGCATACAAAATTGCATAGAGAGATAGGCCTGAAGTCTTTGAGGGAAGATGGAGAATTACCTTTTGGAATCAACAATAGATTTGTCCTTTTAAATTCCTTCAGGACATTCTTGAATTTTCTGGATTCCTCCACTGCTAAGAAAACATCCTTACCCACGATATCCCAACATTTCTAAAAAAAGTTTCCATTCCATCCATCTGGTCCTAGAGATTTGTCACCTTTCATGGAGAAGACAACTGCCTTGATCTCCTCCATGGTAAACTCCTTCATAAGACTGTCATTTTGCTCGTTCGAAACTAGTGGATGAAGAGAATCTAGAGCTAATGGGCGATAAGAATGTTCAGCATCCGCTGAAAATAAGGACTTGAAGAAGAGTGAAGCTTCCTTCTGAATTTCTTCCTGACTCTCTAAGGAAGATCCATCATCTTTTCTCAGCATATTTAGTGAATTATGGCATATTCAAATCTTAGTGGATAAATGAAAAAATTTTGTGGTGCGATCACCTTCTTTAAGCCAGGTTTCTCTCGATTTTTGTTGCCAAAACATTTCCTCTCTGAGGAAGCTTAGTTTAGACGCCAAATTTTGAAACATTCTAGATCCCTGCACATAAGGAGCTGACTGCCACCACTTCCCAATCTTAACCATGAAGTCTAGGTCTCTGAACCATATATCTTGGAATTTAAAATAAGATCTATTGAATTTACAAGCATCTCCTATATTTACGAGGACAGGATAGTGGTCTAAACCAGAAAAGGGGAGAATAGAAGAGAACACTGAAATAATACCTTGTAGACAGTTCGAAGAGAGGAGAAATCTATCCAGACGCTCTGCTATCCTCTCCTCATCTTTCCTCATATTAGACCACGTATAGAGACCATTTGAAGGCTTAGAATCTAGAAGGTTATTGGATGAAACAAATGCTTTGAAGTCTATCTAAGAGCTTGTTTGGCCAGCTATACCCCCCACTTTTTCTGAAGCTTCCAACACTGCATTAAAGTCTCCCCCCAAGATCACATACTCCATACTGATAAAATGTAATAGGGACGATAAATGTCTCCACAACGCCTGCTTATGAGCTACATTTGAGTGGCCATAAACACACATAACCCATAGATCTTTGCCCTTATATGCTTGGGGGTTTTTACCCAGGATCCAGTTTTCATGGTTTCCTACTAGCTCCATCCTGGGGAGACAGTTTTTCCATAAAATTGCCACCCCTCCAGATGCTCCCTCAGCTAGATGGAAAACTGATTCCCAATTAGACCATTTCCTAGAAACAAAGGACCCTTTATCCATAGCCAATTTAGTTTCTTGAAGAAAAACTATATCTACTCTAGCCCCATCAATCTGAGATTTGATGAGATGAAATTTGTTAGGGGCATTAATACCCCTAACATTCCACATGAGGATCTTCATGTTCCCCAAGGAGAGCCATTGGCTCTCCTTTGTTTCAGTGCTTTATCAATAGTGGTTTGAATTCTAGCATCTATCTCCTTTTGAGTCTTAGACTTCTTCTATCTTGAGCTTCTTCTAGGATGAGGGGAAGAGTTGGGGCTGCTTTTGGACTCCATAGGAGTCTGAAGGATTCCCAAGTCTCTACTGGCAGCCTCAAAATCATTCTCTTGCAAAACTTCATCTGCTATCTCATCTAATAAAGTGTTTGTTGATTTATGGATAACTTCTTCAAGAAGAGTTTGAATTTTTACTTCACCTGAGTCCTCCTTATCTTCTGAGTTATCCCATTGGACTGACGAATCTTGAAGAGAACTGGTCGGCAGGAGCTCAAAAGTGGGTTTCGTAGGTGTCAAAACCCAAGTGCAATTCTCCCTCTCATTCTGTGAGATATCTTGCTCCGCAGCCCTCTTTTCTAGAACCTGGGCATTAAGAGGTTTGACTTGTTGGGGAGTCCTTTGAGCCTCCGTTTTCTTTTCTTGGTTCGCCTTCAAGACCTCACATGATGACTCCATTTGATCTTGATCTATCTCTAGATCCTCACCTAAAGTAATGAATCCATCTAAGGAAGCATCCATATCTTTTGTTTTCATTCTGTTAAGTTTCCTAAGAATTTCCATTTGAGAATCTCGTGCTATGTTCGATACTTCTCATGGCCACTTTGTGTTTTCTTAGGATGTTGCTATTTCTATCTCCTCTATTGGGATCTCGAATCCTTCAAAGGCAGCATCCATATGCTCAGAGTTAGTTTCTCCATATTGTCAATGAGGACGTCTTCACAAATTTCTAAGCCAATGGAAATCTCAGGAGCTTGGTTCCCTTGTGGTCTGACATTTGTGCAATCTTTGCTTTCAAGGCATAAACACCAAGGTCTCAGTGGTTGAGAAATGTTCCCCAAGGGTTCATATAAGGAGTTAGGTAAGACCTCTGTTGATTCTCCTATGCCCAGCATCCTATTCATTCTGACTAGGTCCTCATCAGATAGACCTTCACATAAGAAAAATTCTTGTACCCATTCACCAGCTAGAGTATTAAGCAGTATGCTCTTTGGAATGGGTTCATTCGCCTTCATAATTAGACACGCTTTAACATTGGGCATGCAGTAGCGGCCAAAACTAATCTCAAAATCTTGTAGGATGCCTATGGCCCTGCCAATGGACTTTATAGTTTCTGGGTCCCTATATTCTACCAGAAAAAAAGGTAGCTCCGACCACATGGGAAGATACAGGATCTTCTCTTTTCCTACATCAAAATTTTTCTTCCAAGCTTGACAGAAAATTGCATTATTCTCAAACTTCCAAAGTTTCTTCTGGAGTACAAAGTCTCTATCTTGTTCTTTCTCAAAAAGAAAGGTAAAGAACCCATTCCCCATTGAACTAGTTTCTTTAATCACAGGGCATTCCTTTTTTGTCCATTCAAAAGAGGTCCTCAAAAGAGTAATGGGGGGATAATACTTTACCAATCACTGCCGTCTTAGAGAAGGAGGCGATTCTTTCTAACAGCCCATCGCTATTTAGCGAGATGCTTAACTGCTTCTCTTGTCTCCTTGTCACTTCCTTAATGACCGGTTTAGGGACCCACTTTCCTTTTGCCTGAGGGTTAGCAGTCCTCTTTTGTAGACCCTTCTCCATACTCGAGGGATTTTGGGGGAGACTCTTAAGACCAACTTTGTTTCTCATCCGCCCTCTTGACCGTTTGTAGCGGTTCTTTCTCTGTCCATGGAAGGCTCTCCATTTGGGTGTCTGAAAGTTTGAGGCTCTTTGCTTCGAAATGCCTCTGCTTAGGTAGTCATTAAATTCTTGCCATTGGGAATTAAGAGGCTTTCTCTTAGAAAATAAACTGCCCTGCAGAGGGTTATATCTGTCAGCGCTCCTGGAATCTAAGGAGACATAAGCTTGGTAGCCATTTCTTCTTACATTTCTCGCTGGAACCCTTGTGACAGGATTGGAATCTACATGAATATTCAAATTTTACCATTACAATAATAAATTATAACTTTTTTAAAATATTAATTTTAATTTTCCAAAGGAATAATAAAATTGCCACATTTTAAAACAAATTAATTATTAAAAAAACTTAATCTATGTTGGGGGCAAAACAACAAGGTAAACTAATTGAGTTGGGCCAAATAAAAGATTTTAAATGTAAAAAGAAAAGTAAGAGACCGTTGGCAAATGGCGTCCTGTGTTTGTTTTCCTTAATTTAGAAAACACAAATAATGCTGATTCCACGTTTTGTGGTCAAACAATCCATACCACTTTAATGTGCTGCCGTTCTTTTAGACCTCATTATCGCCCCCCTCCTGTGGGAATTTCACGATGTGCAGCATGGTTTTTATTTCTTTATGTATTTACATCCTTTTCTACAACTGCCTAAAAGAGATGGCCCAAAAAATGTAAAATAAAATTCGTTGAAATTGCCAGTGAGTGTTTTTTGAATTCAAAAAATTCGACACAGTTTTACCAGAAGCATCGTAATCTATTAACGAGTGTTTTTTCGAGCTTAAATAAATTCATATTCAACAGAAGACACCATTAAATACATCTAGTTATTTAAATATAGATCAGTGCATTCACCATTAAATATAGTTATTTAAAATCGAATGGCGTTTAAGTGTAATGCAATACACTTTATTTTATTTTCTGAAAATGTCACACACATCAGAGCCAACAGATTACTGAGCAATCTGATAAGCTGGGGCGGATACATTGTTCCTTCGATAGCACAGTACTAATTTGGCTTTCATGTTGAATTCAATCTTTTCGACAACCCCAACTTGGAAAGAGCATGGAAATTGAAGCTCTCGTACAACATTTTGAAATTTTGATCGCTGAGTTCCACAACTTCCAGAAGCTCACTGCAAATATATAAATATATAAGTACGTACACCATCTGCCAAGCTACTTTTGAAGCAAGCAAACGACATTTGGTATCTGCAATTGTATCACAAACCCAATGAAACACATATTAGATAATAGCATAAAGTGGCTGATTTGCTGAAATGCCTAAATACGCAAACTATGAACTGCAATTGCCATTGTTTATAACCAATTCTTACAACCAGATGATAAACAAGTTTCAAAGAAAATAAGAAATGTTTCTCACCTTATTGATGCGTCAGCTGCTTAATAACGAGGTGGAGGTGGAGAAGTGTACTTATACACTGGCGGAGGAGATGATTTATAATTGTAGACAGGGGGAGGCAGAGGGGGGGACTTATATTGGTAGGGAGGTGGTGGAGAAGGAGATGATGGTGGGGGAGACTTGTAGTGATATGGAGGTGGAGGGGATGGAGAAGGTGGTAGGGGAGACGGAGCGGGGGGAGGAGGAGATTTATTTTGGTTGGGAGGTGCTGGAGAACGAGATGGTGGTGGGGGAGACTTGTAGAGATATGGAGGTGGAGGGGATGGAGAAGGTGGTGGGGGAGACAGAGAGGGGGGAGGAGGAGATTTATTTTGGTTGGGAGGTGGTGGAGAATGAGATGGTGGTGGGGGAGACGAAGAGGGGGGAGGAGGAGATTTCTGTTGGTAGGGAGGTGGTGGAGAACGAGATGGTGGTGGGGGAGACGGAGAGGGGGGAGGAGGAGATTTATTTTGGTTGGGAGGTGGTGGAGAATGAGATGGTGGTGGGGGAGATGAAGAGGGGGGAGGAGGAGATTTATTTTGGTAGGGAGGTGGTGGAGAACGAGATGGTGGTGGGGGAGACGAAGAGGGGGGAGGAGGAGATTTATTTTGGTAGGGAGGTGGTGGAGAATGAGATGGTGGTGGGGGAGACTTGTAGAGATATGGAGGTGGAGGGGATGTAGAAGATAGTGGGGGAGATGGAGAGGGGGGAGGAGGAGATTTATGTTGATTGAGAGGTGGTGGAGAACGAGATGGTGGTGGGGGAGACTTGTAGAGATATGGAGCTGGAGGGGATGGAGAAGGTGGTGGGGGAGACAAAGAGGGGGGAGGAGGAGATTTATTTTGGTTGGGAGGTGGTGGAGAACGAGATGGTGGTGGGGGAGACGAAGAGGGGGGAGGAGGAGATTTATTTCGGTAGGGAGGTGGTGGAGAACGAGATGGTGGTGGGGGAGACTTGTAGAGATATGGAGGTGGAGGGGATGTAGAAGGTGGTGGGGGAGATGGAGAGGGGGGAGGAGAATATTTATTTTGGTTGGGAGGTGGTGGAGAATGAGATGGTGGTGGGGGAGACGGATAGGGGGGAGGAGGAGATTTATTTTGGTTGGGAGGTGGTGGAGAATGAGATGGTGGTGGGGGAGAGTTGTAGAGATATGGAGGTGGAGGGGATAGAGAAGGTGGTGGGGGAGACGAAGAGGGGGGAGGAGGAGATTTATTTTGGTTGGGAGGTGGTGGAGAACGAGATGTTGGTGGGGGAGACAAAGAGGGGGGAGGAGGAGATTTATTTTGGTAGGGAGGTGGTGGAGAACGAGATGGTGGTGGGGGAGACTTGTAGAGATATGGAGGTGGAGGAAATGTAGAAGGTGGTGGGGGAGATGGAGAGGGGGGAGGAGGAGATTTATTTTGGTTGGGAGGTGGTGGAGAACGAGATGGTGGTGGGGGAGACTTGTAGAGATATGGAGGTGGAGGGGATGGAGAAGGTGGTGGGGGAGACGAAGAGGGGGGAGGAGGAGATTTATTTTGGTTGGGAGGTGGTGGAGAACGAGATGGTGGTGGGGGAGACGAAGAGGGGGGAGGAGGAGATTTATTTTGGTAGGGAGGTGGTGGAGAACTAGATGGTGGTAGGGGAGACTTGTAGAGATATGGAGGTGGAGGTGATGTAGAAGGTGGTGGGGGAGACGGAGAGGGGGGAGGAGGAGATTTATTTTGGTTGGGAGGTGGTGGAGAACGAGATGGTGGTGGGGGAGACTTGTAGAGATATGGAGGTGGAGGGGATGGAGAAGGTGGTGGGGGAGATGAAGAGGGGGGAGGAGGAGATTTATTTTGGTTGGGAGGTGGTGGAGAACGAGATGGTGGTGGGGGAGACTTGTAGAGATATGGAGGTGGAGGGGATGGAGAAGGTGGTGGGGGAGACAGAGAGGGGGGAGGAGGAGATTTATTTTGGTTGGGAGGTGGTGGAAAACGAGATGGTGGTGGGGGAGACTTGTAGAGATATGGAGGTGGAGGGGATGGAGAAGGTGGTGGGGGAGACAGAGAGGGGGGGGGAGGAGATTTATTTTGGTTGGGAGGTGGTGGAAAACGAGATGGTGGTGGGGGAGACTTGTAGAGATATGGAGGTGGTGGGGGAGAAGAGTAGTGATATGGTGGAGGAGGAGATGGAGAAGGAGGAGGAGATTTATATTGATAGGGAGGTGGTCGAGAAGGAGATGGTGGTGGTGGGGACTTATAATAATATGGGGGTGGAGGGGATGAAAATGGTGGTGGAGAAGAAGGAGAAGGAGGTGGAGGAGATTTGTAGTAGTAGCGAGGTGGTGGAGGAGATTTGTAGTAGTAGCGGGTTGGTGGAGGAGGAGACTTATATAAATACCGAGGAGGAGATCTGTGATAATAATTTCCTTGAGCGACAGAGGCCAGCAAACAAAACAATGAGAGAATGAGAAATGCCATGGAAGAATTCTGCTCCATTGTTTGGCTGGAAGCCATGATGAATGGAGCGTCAGATTATTCTTTATATAGTGCAAGATGAGGGCCTATCTTGTTCAAGTGGGTCTCAATTTGGCACTGGCATGAATCCTTTTTTGCTTGTAACAGTCTTGTATTGAGTCAAACTTGTTAGCTGGACTACTTTACAACGGAAATCAATCTCTATCTAATAACCGCCGGCTTTGTCAATTATGTTTCTTCCGGGTTTCCGGATATATTGTAATTATATAAGAGTTACAGTTGGCGTTGATTTTTTTTCAAAACGTCAGGCTAAATATGCATTTATTACATCTCAATCGCAGTGCATAAAGTATTGCATAATCAATGTGCAATTGCGAAGTAAATTATATACCTTAAGAAGATTGTTAATAAGTGTGCATTCATATTTGTTGAGTCGCTCTTTCTACAAGAGTGGATTTCTGGACTAGGTTTTAACCGTCAGTTTTTGAAAGCTTTAATTACAGTTAAAGTTGAACAGAAGTGAAGGTTGCATGGACTTCATGTTTGGGTTGTATTGATAATAGAGTTTACACGTCAATTATCTTGTTTTCTAATGTTTTCTTCCGGGAGCAACAACTGGAGTTGATGACTTTTACGCACTAGTTTATGTATTTTATTAAAAGGCGATAACAATATATTATTTTGGGGCTTAGACAGAAATCTGCAAACATATTCAAAAGGAATTTTTTTGGGACGTTGGAGGTGATTACGATTTACGGTAATTCTGTGATAAATAGAGAGACTCTACAGTTTTTTAAAAAAATTGGGAAGCATTGCATAGACTTCTATGGAATTTATGGGCAATTAGTAGTTTGATAGGGTGTATCAATTTGTAATGGTAAATTTGAAATGCAGCCTTGCATGAAAGACATTGGGAACCCTTTTTAATGTGTCTATTGCATTAAGCTGGATACCAGTTTAAAAAAAAGTATATGTGATTATAGGTGGTAAGCAGGTAGCTGGTTCTTGCTCTTTAAGAAAAATCCGCATTGTTTTTACTCAATTAAAACAATAAAAAAGAAAAAAGAATGTGATTACATTCCACAAATATAAATTTGTAAAATTTTTAAATATAAAGATAAATTCATAAAAATATAAAATAAATAAACATTAGTAAATATAGCTGTCTTGCTCTTTAAAAAAAATCCGCATTATTTTTACTCAAATTGAAACAATAAAAAATATTAAAGAATGTGATTACATTCCACAAATATAAATTTGTAACATTTTTAAATATAAAGATAAATCTATTAAAATATAAGAATAAATAAACATTAGTAAATATATTAAATATATTAATAATTAAAGATGTAAATTAAATATTTTAAAATATTAAATTTTAAAGCATTAAATTTTATAAAATACTAATAGACTATTTTAGTATATTATGAGAAAAAAATTTAAACAAACCATTGGGAAAGCATTGAGAATGAGAAGATAATTAATATAAGTTAATTAATAGTATATCTATATACTATAGTTAATTATATATTAAATAATATTAAAAAATTTATGATTCAATTAATTAAGTATTCATAATTAATTACAATTGATACTATATCTATATACAAAAGTTAACTATATACTAAATAATATTAAAATAATATTAAAATAATATTTGATTGAACATAATAATGTAGTTTTGATATTAAACTATAATTAATTATTCATATACAATATCAATAAATTAAAATCAATCTTTAAAATAATTTATATTAATATTCAATATATAATTAATTATTATATTATAAAAAATATATATAATGATAATAATTATAGTTCTGATTTATTGTGCAAGTAAAATGAGAGATTGATAATAATAATAAAACGATAATAATATTTTAATATTAAAATTAATTCCTATAAACAAATAAAACCCATCTGCTAAGTTTCTAACCTAAGAAATATCGATTAAAGAGAAAAATAATGCATATTACCAGAAGCAAAAGGCTTTGTGAGCAATAAAAGCAGCAAATACACATATATGTCATTTGCCATGTAATTAACTACATGCATCTAGAGGTTAGCAAACGGGATACTGCGTTGACTACAGTACAACAAATGCCCTGACACATCGATGGATGAAGGCTAAATAGTAGAAAAATGGTGAAATGGAAAAAAATTGATAGAATTTTCTAGTGACAATAGGCAAGCAAGATGACAATTTTCTAGGAGCAAAAGATCCCACTAATAAGCTTACTGGCTAAAAATCAAATTAGAGTATAAATATGAAAGTTTATAATAAAATATATAGTTTTTTGGAATGCACAGTCCAGTAAAAAAAAAGAGGGGCTCATAGAGTTAATTTTTCTAGTAATCCATGCCTAGAGATTAAGTGACAACCTTGCACCCCCTCCCCTCATAGGTTGGATGAAAATGAACTTCAATGGTGTGACTAGGAGAAACCCAATCTTGTCAGGGACATGATGTATCATTCAAAATGAGAAGGGAAACCTAGTTGCAATAGCCTCGAAGAAGTTAAACCATGGTAGTAACAATAAAGTTGAGCACAAACTCTTCTACATGGCATGCAAGTTTGCAAGTTATACATAATCAATATAGTTCAAATTGAAGCACATTCAATGGTGTTGATTGATGCAATAAGGAGAAAAGGCTATTTGAACTGGAAAATTGAAAAAAATATTAAAAGAGGTATGACCATTATTGGATTCTTTAGCATATTATTTAGCCCAACATGCTTACAAAGAAGTAAACAAGGAGACAAAGTATCTAGCAAACTATGGATTTAATCATGAAGTGGAAGACCCAACTTGTATTGCTCTCTCACAAATTGACCTCTCCCACGTGAATTGTAGCATATGTTAATTATGTGACCTCGAGATGTTTAAAAGAAAGTAAGAAGCATCTTTCAAGTTAACTTAGCTCCCTGTATCCATTTCTATGTAGTGAATATTGATTCAACCTCTTTGATTGCCTCCATCATATGAGTCGTGCTCTTGTGCCGAAGATGATGAAAATGTAATTACTGTGAATGGGCCTCCTAAAGGCCATTTCCATTCTTAATGAATACAAAATGAAAAGTGATTCCATTATGATAGTAAACTTGAGAAATATTGAATCCATCATTTGAGAGCACGATGACTAGGCCAAATTTTATGCATACTCGATCAAGCAAAGATACCTTTTGCTAATGATTTCAATGGATGTGAAATGAATGCTATATTAATGATAAAAATCACATGACATAATATCTAATGTATATTTACAAATGATATCATCAATGGTGAACAAAATGGGGTACTTCATGTGATGAGAAATTATAATTTTTAGTTCTATGGTATTGACAAATCTCTAAGAGGTTGGGAATGATTGTGTTGCACCCTCAACTAGGCATGTGAGAGGTTTGGTCCATCAAGTATGTTGCTTGATATGACTAGATCTTTGGTGGAATTTATAACACTATTGGCCAAGTAATCCATGGGTATATTGATCTCCCTATAATAGTGTTGGTATCTATCTTCTTTTAATTTATCCAGATTTCTCCAAAATTCTTGGAGAATGTTGTTTAACTTCTAGTTGAGGTATTTATTATTTTTGAGTGTATTTATGATGACGAGGAAGTCCCTCTCTAAGATGCTTTTTCACTATTAGGATTAAGGTTCCATCAACCTTATAAATCCTATGTAATTAAATACTCCTAATGTTGTTTATAAATTTCCATAAGGGAAGATGTATTCACCAAGAAGCAGTCTTGTTTCAGCTGCATTTGGATCCTAGTACTTGACAGGGGGTCCACAGGGGCAATGTCACCCCCTGGTGAGGGTTTAGGGGCAACACCCCCAAAAGAATATTTTAAAAAAATGCCTTGTAAAATATTTTAATTTTGCAAACAATCTGGACCATTCATCATTAGGTCGCATATATGATGGTAGAAGTTATGTTAGGGTTTTTTCCCTAGATGGAAACACACTTTTAATGAGGGCATTGTATTATGGTTGTATAGTTGGAGAGAGTTGAGACTAAAAATAGGTGCTGGTGGATTGAAGACTGAAGAGGTCATTGTTGATGTATTGTAAACTCTATTAAAGTTAATATAGACTGGTGCATCTTTTTTTGTGTGGAGTTTTTTCTTGAAAGAGTTTCTCCATGTAAACATTGTTACCATTTTTCACTTACAGCTCAAATTGATAGAGCTGGTACAACAAATATATTTTTAGAGTGAAGGTCTCAACATTTTTTGTACTATAAGTTATTTGCATAGTTGGAATGTTTCAGTGATATTATAGTTTAGTTGTTCAAATAAAAGGAAAGGTTCAAATCATCATTTATTTGCAGAAATATGCATAAGAGATTAGTTATCTCATTTCACTACAATGTTTATCCATTTTACAAATGAAATACATAAAAGAAATAAACATTGCATTGAATGAAAGAATGATAAATCAAATGTCCCACACAAGCCATGGGAATAGGTGAACAAGTGCAAATATAAGAAATATACTATGCATCTAAGGATAGGAAAGAAGGATCATAGCCATCATTGCCTTGTAGTGTCTTCAGTTTCCAAGGACACCTTCTATCCTTGCTCCTAATATTTGACAAGAACCTACAAAATTGGGTGAAGACCTGTTAAAGCTCCGGTTATGATTTCCCTATGGCCTATCAGAAGAGGCATAATACATTGCCTATAATGCACTAGATCATAAATACGTCATTCACATACAGAGGATCTAAAAATGAAATAGTCATTGAACTTCATTGTTTTATCTAATCTGTTTGTTTCATGTGCATATATAGGATAAGTCATGTAGCTATTTGAAGATGAATCATCATGTGGTGTCAAGTGGGCTCCCACAAGGGTTGAGCCCAGCATGCTACCCCTGAATCACAAAAGGGATGGAATGGAATAGAGATCATTATTCATATGGCTTAAATTGAATAACTAAACTGAAGGAGTATCAAATTAATCAAGTGCATTGGTTTTGAGAATAGGACACACTCATGATTGTAGTTCAAAAAATGAAGTGAAACCATAAGAATGAACTGAACTCATATAGGACAGCATTCAATGCATAAGAACATCTAGTATTGTTGCTTCAATAGTCATTGGAGAAGTGAGACTTATAAAAGAGCATTGAGACAACTCAATAATATCTAAAACTGAGTACATAACAACAATGATCAAAACATGATAATCAAGTAGACTATGTGTGTAGATGGAGCTCAACTCTCATCAAATTCTTTTGGCATTATAAAGATAAGATTTTTGTTTGCTCCCATCTCAGGAGTGATAGGAGGTAGGTTATGTTTACCTCTATTTATCATGAACATCATAAGATTCATGAATGGGACAGCTAGAACATTAGGTATATTCCATCTATGCATCTTTCATAACATTTGTATGCTAAATCAATGTAGATGGACTTCATTATTCAGTGATGTATGACTATTTTAGTCATATGATAGCATGAGAATAGTATCAGGTATGTGCATGTCTGAACAAACTAAAGAGTGCAAATGAATAGCCATGATGCCATAATTGCAAGATATACACAGAACATATTGCCTTTGATTGTCAAGATGGTAGTTGCGGTTTGTATTCAAGAGATTCCATCATACATTATGATCAGAATATGAGTGCATTCAATATGTTACAATGGCATGGATTGCAGATTAGATCACATATTACAGATTGAAAACAACATTGCTAAGTATATGAAGTGATCAAAATGCACCTCACCAAAAATGGTGGTAATAATAAAGCTTCAACATCCATAGTAATCTATAGGAGGTGAATACATTATCATCACAATTGCAACAAATCAAGTAAGCAAACATCATATGATTGCAGATTGAATATAGCCACATCAATCAAATGCATTGCCTCATATATATCATTGCATAAATATCAAGGAGCAATTAACAACATGATAGAATCAGCCAAGATAGCATCTTTGATTGATATATTTCAAGAAAGAGGAATCTCAATGTCTATATAATGCTACAACAAGGAGCAATGAAACATTTATATGCTATCTAGAAGTAGGTTTCTTAATACCATATGCTACCATGTTATAGAAAAAGAGCATCTATAGGAGAAAACAAATAAGTTTGGACTAGTTTTGCATATATAGAAAAACAAAAAACCACATTCAGAAAATGATGGAGGATGCCATAGAAGCCACGACTTTGGCACAAAATAAGGAGCCTGTGGTAGATACATAATGATAGAAAGTTTCTAAACTCATATAAGCAAAGAATACTCAGAGATTCAAAGAAAGTCACGGCCTGTAATTTGACATATATTCTTTTCTTATGGTAAAATAAAACCGATATGAATTTTTTACTCGTAGGTTCCAAATGCAAGCAATGTTTATATAGCCACTGCCTTACAGGAAGAGGAACACTCAAGAAATAAAGAAATGGGTATATGCAAAGCTGCGACCACACAGAAGCAAACCGACATGAAAAATAAATGTTTCAATGCATCGTCTTGTACACAAATACCAAAACTCTATTGAGAATCTTCAGATTTGAAAGAAAAATGAGTTTCTTTTCAGTCCATGCAAGCATAGGCACAACTTAGGAATGATAGAAAATGTAATATATATTGCTGCTAGTGAGAGCATTAGAACTTGAGTCACATAGGTGTTTTGGATACTGAACGTGGATATTCAAAAGATGTATAGCAGAGCTGCAACCTTCAATAAAAGAAGTGTACAAGTTTTGATGCCTTTCCATATCAAAACCCTTATCGGTTTAAACTGAGAAAGTTCCAAGAAAATGAAAGCTTTTGAATACATAAAAAATGAACAGGGTTGCGACATAGGAGGTTACCTTCTTCTTTTTGTGAGTTGATATAGCTATGAAAGCCACAAGTTTTATCCCTTTTGTGTTGCCTCAGTGGGTTCAAAAGGTATCATTCATGGCGACCAGAACATGAGAAATGAGTAACAGATAGAGAGCAATGAATGTATCAGAAAATGTAACACAGTGGCAGGCTTTAAAATTGGAGTATCCCCTAAACGAAGAAATGGAACATATATTGAATAGAGAGTCCTTACCTTTTTTTTCCTATCAAAATTTGTGCAAAATCCAACAAAATCAACTCAGGAAATCAAAGATTCTCAAGTTCAAACCCTAGGGTTTCATGGCAGCACAGAGAGCTTTGTTTTCCAAAAGAGCAAGTGCAAAATGAGCCCAAAAAACTAGGGTGAAGTTTGTTTTGTGTTAGGGTTTCCAATGGAGCCCTAACTCAAATATGAATTTTGATCACATTTTTTTATTTTTTCTAAGTTGTAACTAATACCCATGGGGGGGTATTATGTCTCTTTTGACAAGGTTGATGGTTAGGCTATATGCCTTAAGTCACCAATGGCCCCTTTGTCATTTGAAGACAAAACAACTCAACGATACCCTTCTTGCAGGTCGAATGGAGATTGAGCCTTATAGGCTTTTATTTTTACAAAATATTCAATAGGTGCCATTCATTTTTTATGATTTTTATAAAAAATCAAAGTATATTGTGCTTGACTTATAGAGTCAAAGGCTTTGTATAACTTTTGTAATAATTTATCAACAAGCCAAATTGAAAATTAAAATTACAAACATTGTAAAGCTTTGTTTTAAAGCAATGATTTATAAATAGCTTTAAAATTAAAACTATTTTATACAATTAAAGCTATTAAAGAAAATCAAATATGCTTTTCTAGATTTGCTTTATTTTGAGGTAGATGTGGACAAAAAATTGTGTTTTTTTGGGCATACAAAGAAAATTTTTGGTGGGGGCTACCTTGGGGAAGATTTTGGCAACTTTCATACATAGTTTGGAGGCATTTTGGTGGCCCATTTTTTGGCTTTTCTGAGGAGCTCGAAAATGGATTGGCATATCTATTATTAGGAGCTTTTTTCCCACCCTTTAAGGGAGATCATTCCACATGATATATGGCAGATGGTTAGTTCTTTCTTGGGAGTTCCAGTTAGAGTTAGAGAGTTAGAGATCAGAGTTTAGATTTTTAGAGTCTTCCTCTCACACTGCGAGAGTTGTACTTCATTTTCTTTGTACTCATTATTCCTTCTAGTTTATAGAGCAGCAATTTTTCTTCCCATCTGTCTACTTATTTGCAAATTGATTTGATACCGCATTGTGATAGTCATTTATCCTTTGTTTTGTCTTGAATTTTGTGATGGTTACGCACGTTTATTATTTAATTTAGGTTGCATGTTGTGTTCTGATGAACCTTCATGTGAAATATTAATGAATTAAGTATAATCAAGGGGTTGTGAGAGTTAAGTTCTATGAACTAATTAGATATTGGTGCATCACCTTAGGAGTTATTTTAAGTTACATGTTTTCATTACATGTTTTCATTTCAGTTATCCTTCTATCTCTTTTCCTAGAAAGTTATTTAGATTAGGAAAATCATAAAGAGAGCCAGCTCACTCTAGAGATTCACTCTCAACATAGATTACCCACAATCTGAGAGTGTTTCCATGTTGCAATAGGATAGTGAAGTTTGTTTATCTTTGCTAAGGGTGCAATCCTGATTGCCAACAATTTTTGGCATGCCCGGTGGGACTCTAAAAAATATTTTCAGAGAAGTTTTTCAATCCTCAAAGCTGTTGTTCTGGTTTATGCAGTAGCATTCCAGCCTTTGGAGGTTTTTTACAATATACATGGCGACTCATTTTCTCTGGTCTTACATGTAGATTAGTGTTTCTAACTTATGAAAACCAAATCTAGTTCTAATCCTTTTAACTATTTACAACTGTCTCTGCCAAGAAGAAGGGGCAGATCAACAAGTAGAATTGTTCATCTAGTGAGGAGATCAAAATCAACATCTTCAAGACTCAATCCTCCAACTCCAATACAAAGAAGCAGAATTCTAGTGCTAGTAGTTCAAATACCCATAATGGCTAGGCAGTTTGCATTTGTGCCTTTTAATGGAGGTATCCCGTTACAACTTGCCCAACGTGATGACATTCCAGTTGCAACCCTCAAAGGACTGCCATATTTCACCAGAGAAGACCCTACTACAGATGCTAAGCACATTTAGGATGTAGCAACTCCGTGTTAAGTACATAATGTTACCCAAGAAAATGCAACAATCAGATTATTAGTTGCATCATTAAAGGGTAAATCCTTGCAATGGTTTAGAAATCTTGCAAAGAACTCAATAACGTCATGGGATGACCTGGGAGATGGATTGCACAATCATTTCGAGGACAAGTATGACCACCTCTCATTGTTGGGGCAGTTGAGCACCATCAAAAGAGCCCCCCATGAACACATGGTAGATTTCAATTACCAATTTTAGAGGACTTCAGATAGAATCCCCGCAACGGCAAAGCCTCTTCCAAGGAATGCATTTTTGTTTTATCTTAAAGCTTTGAACAGTGAAATTTCTGTAATCATCCAATCTATGGGAGAATCCACCCTTCCTCATTCTTTTGAAGTTATTGTTAGAGCAGAAAACTATGTTATCCAAGTAGGGAAGACAGCCCCAAGGCCACCTTTACCCATTTTTCTAGAAATCCAGCCACCTATGCCCATGGTATTTCCCCATTTGGTTGTTGTCCCTGTACGATCAAAATTGTGACTCTGATTGCCTAGGGCTGTCAGGTCATATTTTAGAATGCACATGGACCCTTTCCCTCCTTGCCACAGGGCGATCTACCATGTCACTCTCGCTCACGTGGAAGTAGCCAGTCAAGAGGAGGTGAGACATTGCAGGGGTCTAGCTCGTTGGAGAGCTGGACTTCGTGTAGGGGAGTCGGTAAGTTTTGTGGCCTGTGTTGTGCATTTTGTTGAATGTTTCTCTCAGTTGACGTGGTAGTTGAGATAATCCTATGACCCAAAGGGTCACTAGTTTCTCTCCTTCTATTTGGGTTCCTTGAATTCCACCTTTGTGTGGGTAAATGATTGTTTTCGTTGATGGATTCTACTATTTGTGTCTCTGAGAAATGCTCTGTATAGTCGTAATTGCCTAATTTATTCAACCAATAATAGAACAAATGGGTCTCCTTGTGGTGGAATTTGTGTCTATTATCAAATTTGCGGATGAATCTCCTCGATCTCGTCTCAGATAGCCCTTACCCACTCTCCTCTTACTCGTAAACACATTCTTGAATTAGGATAGAGAAAGTTGTGTAATTGCTAACTCTAACTAGATCTAGGATTCCAACCTAGGGTTTTGTTTACCTAGGGTTTGTTTATGAATACCTCATGATGGAATCGAGGGTTTTGCAATGTTATCTATTTTATCAGATCTATATGAATGCAAGCTAAATGATAATGTGCAAAGCATCTTTTTGGTATTTTAAGAGTATTTTTGGAAAGGAAAATGCTTTTTATCTATGCAATAAATGGGCATGCAACCCTATATGAAAAGTTGAATCTATGTTTTTGTGGGTTTTTGTTGTTTTCAATCCAATCTAATTGAATGGAAAGGGAAAATGCTTTTTTTAACAAAGTAGATCTAGGAATGTAAAAATGATTAATCTAGCATGCAAGATCTAACCTATCAAGGAATAAAACAAAAATTTACTATTCCCAAGAGCAAAGTGATTATCTAATTACTATGAAAGCAATGAAAGAACCTAAAAGAGATGAAGATTTGTTGACTCCACTACCGTCAGTATCCTTGTATAGCAACCTCGAATCCTTCTGTGGTAGCAGGTGATCCTCTTGACAACAAAATGACCTGAAGAAGCAAAAAGAAGCTTTTGTGAAGCTTGTATGAGCTTGATGTGATCTTTGAATTGAGCATAATAGCTAAGAATTGAGCAACGTAGTGTTGCTTGATTGAAACAAAGAAAGTAAAAGGCACTTACGTCCTGTATGAGAATATGAATGCTAGATTGGAGACCAAACTTGGAAAGAACTGGTGCACAATGAATTTGCCTCTATGGAAGAGCTTTGAAGCTATGCAACAATGAAAGATTTGAAGCTTTGGAAAAATAAAGAAAGAAATAAAGAAAGAGGCTCAAAGGCCTATGAAGAAGCTTGAAAAAAATTGTGAAGATGAGAAGAGTATTCTCCAACTTGCTCAACCTGGACAATAATAAAGAGGTGAGGGGTATTTATAGGTTAGAAGAAGGGTGAGAGGTGGAATTGATTGAGAAGTTAACTCATTTGATTTATGAGTTAACAAGGATTGATTGGGGAGTGAACTAGATGGATTACCCAGTGAACTTAATTGATTAGAGATTGATGAAGCAATGATAGCTTATCACTGAAGAAGAAATGGAGTTAGAAGAATGCATGAGATTGACTAGAGAGTAATTCTAAGATCAAATAGAGCTAATTATGCATGTGTGGGTGCATAAAATAGTTAACTCTATATCAAGGATAAAAAATCATGCAACAGAAAGAAAAACGGGCGAAAACGTGAGAGAAACTTGAGTTTTTCCATGGATGAAAAATTGTGACTAGGTCGGCCCTTTCATCAGACAAGGTCGCCATTGAAGACAATGGGTCATCCCTAGGGATCATGGGTCACCCCTAGGGTGACCTTGAAGTAAGAGGGGGTGACCCTTTGTCAGTTTTTTTGAATTGGTCACAGAACTTCTGAGAGCTCATTCGGTCACATATGGACTCCTTTTTAGCTACCATGTTTTTTCAAAGTGCATGATTTTTTGAGGGATACACAATGGTGATATTAGTTTTTCTTGAAAAAGTCACAAAGTTATACTTTCAGACCATTTTTCTCAAGGTATCTTGTCAATATCTCAAGCCCTAACAAGTTAGGTAACCAATTGGAAGTGAGTTGGATGGGTGAGGAAGAAAGAATGGATAGGAAAGGTTAATTACAACAAATAGAAGAATACAAGGCTTAGGGACTAAGTGACAAGAACATCAAACAAGTATCAACAAGTGTCACAAAAAGTGTCAAAAAGCATCACAAACTAGGAGAGAGAGAAATCAACAAAGAGGAAACAATACAAGAGAATAAAAGAGGACACGTCATCAAGAGGCCTGCTGCTTAAAGGATTTTATTTCATGCTTACATTTATGTGACAAGGATTTGAATCATCATAGGGGTCCTTGTGGAGGCAGTGCGTGATTTTTGTGCTTACATATTTGTCCCCTCGGGGATGGTAGTCTACATGAAAGATAGGTACCGTTCCTGAACTAGGCCTTACCTGTTGTCAATTTTTCCCACAATTTGTACCTACAATAACTAGTATTAGTCCGGAATTTAAATATATCAAGGTAAATAATGAAAACTAAAATGACAAACTTACCATGGATCGTTTGAGTTCGACTAGTTGCTTGCTTTTGTCAGTTTAGACCTATAGGGATGAGAGCATGGCAAACAATGCACAAAACAAACGTACAAAAGCAAAGAACTAATCTAAGCTAGAGAGGAGGAGAATAGATTCTCCTTTTTATTGCATATTTTTGAAGAACATATTTGATTTTTAGGGATTTTTTTGATGTTTTACAATTTTTAGGTTTTTTTGATTTTTCTAATTTTTATGGTTTTTGTGGAGATCTTGTGAAGGTTTGATTTGAAACTCCTTGAGGTCTTTGGAAGACCTATATTGAAGATATTTCTACCCTTGCCCCCTTGCATGGGGAGATGCGTGTACTTGACTACACGGTATTGTTCTTTTGACTTGTTAGAGGAGTGACTTGAGCTCAGACATTATTTTACAAATGAGACCTCATTGGATGAGATCTATACATAGCTTGAGTTGACATCTTGTACTTAACTTTCTCTCTCGTGCATATGGTTGGATGGAGCTTTTATTTTTCTTAAAAGAATGCATACTTAAAATGATCACATATGGATGATGCAATTTGTTCTTGTCTTTTTAGGAATATATTTATGAATGCAGGTGATGATATGCTGATGCAAAAACACAAGAATACTGAAAATGAAACTTTTACTTCTATGGAATACCATGAGTTATGACATTGATTTTATTACTTTGGAACTCTTTTTCTGATTTTGATATGAATGCAATGTGAAACAAACAATGTGGCTGCTCTTAAATATGATTTTCAATTCAGGGGATTGCAAGTTGTCCTAATATAAGAAATCTATCTAAGGCTATGAGATAGGATTTAGAAAAACTCAAGTGGGGAGTGGAAATGAAGATGGAGTGTTTCTAAACTTTGACTTTGTTAAAGGCTAAACATTGATCCTTATCTAGATAAGACAAGCTGACAAGCTTTCAACTTAGACAAGTATCAAGTTTTATAGGTGTTCTCTAGACTTAGATCATAGATGGCAAGAAAGATAAACTCGGGGTAAAGGATATCTGGGAAAGAACAGGGGTCCCTAGATAGAAGATGATCCTAGAGATTACTAGACTTTTTAGTTTTTCTTAGCCAGTGTGTGTGTGTGTGTGTGTGTGTTTGTGTGTGTACACCTTTCTTTCTCTATTAGAATGTCACTCTTGAGGCTCTGAGCTTAGACTGATCTCCACCCAAGAGTACGGACATACAATAATCTTCTCTCTTTCACTCTTTTTTTGTATCTCTTTTTTTTTCTTTTTTTCTTTTTTTTTTTGTATTTTCCTCATTGATTTTTCTCTTTTTTTTTTGGATTTTGACTTTTTAAAGAAATGAATGCTTTTTGGACTCTTTGCTATGCAATGTTTTGATCTCTCAATTCTCTCTTTTGACACTCTTGTTTCGATCACTCATTTTTTTATTCACTCGTATCTTAGATTGCTTCCTTTAGAGTTTTGATCTTCTTGACATTTTTGGCCAAGAATGATAAGGGGCTGAGTGCCACCTAAAGTTTTTGTAATCTGGTTAGACTTCTCTTCTACTTAAGGAAGAATTGGGAAGGTCTACTTGCAAGCTTCCTTTGAACACTGTAGGTTTGAATACTGGCCCTGCTTAGACCTAACATCTTAACTCATTAAGACTGGGATCAGTGTAAAGCGAAGAGCTAGGCTTTGATATAGAATCACTGGGAATGAAGGGGGATAATGGCAATTTGTGAAAAATGAGGAATCTCTAGGTCCTGAAAAGATGACGTATATCTGGGCAACACTAGACTCCTTACTAAAGAGAAAATAGTATAAGAGAAAGTCATGAACTATAATGCAAAATGAACAGAATGATGCAAAAATGTATGAAACAAATTGTTTTTGACATTTTTGAGTTTTTTAATTTTTTTGTATTTTTATGTTTTATGATTTTTTATGAGATGCTGAGATCTTCTCCTTCCATAATGCACAAGAGGTAGAGTCATTTCTGATGTCTTCCTTAACTATGTGTGGACCTATCCAATTTGGACCTATCCAATTTGATCTAGACTTCACTTGAAAGTCTTTGCAAGGACACTTGAAGACTTGGTGTAAAAAATGTCCTTGTATTTAGTGAGGAGTTTCATGTACTCACATGTTTCATTGTTTGATGATTGCCCCCTAGCTTTGCCATTTTATGTTCTTGAATAGTTTCGTTACTTTTTTTAAACTTTTGAGGGGCAGTTGGAGTTGGTGTTGACTCTTCTAGTTTTTGTGTGGATTTTAGTTCTTCTTCTTTAGTCATGGTTTCAACCATAGGGATGTTTATGTTTGGTTCGATTGGAATAGCCACTAGGTTGAATGAAGCATAAGAATTTGTTAAGTTGGGATCGAAGGGGAATTCTCTTATTGCCCCCTTTCATATAAATTTCAAGGTTTTGTCTATGTTTACAATTTGTTTTAATGTCTCTCCTTTTTTAAAAGTTTTGATTTTTGGGTCATTAGTGGTTTCCATGGACTTTCCCTTCTTTTTAACTTATTCAACCCTATAATGGCTGAAAGAATCAGGATCTCCTTTGATGATGTGGGTTTGCCTCATGTAGGAGAAGTGTAATTCTTGAAATAATGTGGAGGGAATAGCCCTCATCCTATGGATCCAAGGCCTTCCTAGGATCATGTTGTAAGTGGTTTCTTCATTGATGACATAAGATTTAGTTGGGAGGGTTTTAGGACCCAATGTGATTTGAAGATTGAACTTACCCATGGTTTGAGTGTTTGGGTTATCATGGATTCTAAGGATGGAAGTTTGTTTTGTGATTTGAGTTTCATCATAACCCATTCTTTGAAGAAGAAAAAAGGAGACTATGTTGATTGCAGACCCATCATCGATCATACATGTTTAATAGAACAGTCTTGGACTTGGACTATCAGATGGAGGGGGAGGTCACCCTATTTAGCTATCATTGTCCAAGGGTAACTTTTCAAAATCAAATGTTGAAGAACACTTTTCACTTGGAGTGTTTTGAACTACATGGCCTAGATCTAGGGCTTTGAGGAGAGTGTTCTTGTGTGTAGGAGAACTCTTGATAAGCTCTAGCATGTGAGAAAAATTTGAATTGTTGGTGTCATCTAGTTGTTCTGGTCCTTGTATGACACAAATTTCTCGATCTTTATCTAATTCCACAAGGGCTAAGGTGTTTTGATCAAAGGTGTTGGGATTAAGTTCTTCATCTTGTGAGAATGTGTCCATGAATGAGTTTTGTTGATGTTTTGGGAGGTTTGATATGAAGCGATGATACCCCCAACATGTCTTGATACCATGCCCCCTTCTCTTGTGAAATGCACAATATTTATCATGATTGTGATTATGATGATTGTTGTATGACTTCTTATTGATTCTCAAGGAATAATTGTCAGCATTTTCATTTCCCAAATTTGTATGACCATCGTAGTCACAATTATTGTTGTTTCTAGATGGTGAAGTGTTTGTTGACCCATCTATGTCTTGATCATTTATCCAGGATTTGTTATTTGTATCATGGTTTATCAACCTTCCATTGGCATCATATTCCCTTCTCCCGCTATCAATAGTGGCTTGGTCAATTCTAAGGGCACTTTTGAGTGCTTCTTCATAAGATTTGTAAGGGATTTTTTGGACTTGTTCTCATATGTCATTGTTGAGAGCATGTAATAAGAGATCACAAAGTTCTCTATGATCCATGTTTGGTGTGCTAGTTGAAGAATAGAGAACTTTCCTCCATCGTGTGATAAAATGTCCAACGGACTCGTTGGCTTCTTGTTTGATTGTTAAAAATTCTCGTATTCCTGTCTTGACCAATTTGTTTATGTCGAAGGCAGCCACAAATTGATCGATGAGTTTCCCAAAAGAGTGGATTGATGCTTCTAGAAGTCGATAATACCAATCCAGAGTGAAACCCTCTAAAGTCTTTGGAAAAATTTTGGCTACCACCCCATCCCAAGGAAGGAGTTCTTGCACTGCCATGATGTAAGCCTTGATATGAGAGTTGGGATCATCCTCTACTTTAATTTTTGGAAGATCAGGGAGAGGCCTTGGTAGTATAACCTGACGGATGTTGTAGTCAAGAGGCTCCTTTAAATACTCAAGGTATGTTTCTAGGAAGGAGTTATGTGTAGAGGAATTTGTTCCTCCAAAAATTAGCCCATCAAGTGGAGCTTGTTGTGTTTTTTTAAAGAGTATGCTAGATTGTTGATATCCTAAAAAAGTTGGATGACTAGATGGCATCATGTTTATGTTTTGAAGCTTGGGTGGGATCATTTGTGGTTGATCTCGCATCATTGGAATCCCACCTATTTGATTGAGACTTGTCATGTTGGATTGTGATGGCAAGGGAGGCCTGAACATTTCATGGAAGTTTAGATGAGGGGTATTTTGTTTTGCCCCCTGGTTTTATTTGATCATGTCAATGAAATGATTTCCATGTGCCCTAGGTTTTTCCTCAATTTTGTTTTGGCAATCTTGTTCAACCCTCCTAGCCTCAAGGGTCTCGATTTGTTGGACCAAACTTTCTATAAGGTCTGTGAGTGAGGTTTTGTCCATTCTTTGAGTTTTTCCACCTTGCGATGGATTTCTTTGTATTGGTGTTTGAGTGACCCTATTTGTTCTTTTTGATGACATTTCACATGTTGTGGACTTTTTATCTTGATGTACTATGTGGAGGGGTTTTTGTGCCCCCCAAGCTTCTCGTAAGCTTTTGTTTTGATGGCTCACCTCAGTGGCCATTTTCATATCACTGGTTATGGGTTGGTTTTGTTGATGGATTTTAGACTGAACACTCACTAAGCATGTTTTGATTTCATCAATGTTGTGGGGATCTTGTTGGATCCCATTTGAGTCTTTAAAGTTTGATTGATTGAAGATTGAAGCTATTAGATTTGAACATGTGTTAGTTTCATTGGAGGGGTGATTCCCTTGAGCTTCTTGTAAGTTCTTCTCTTGACAACATACTTCATTGTCCATTTCAGTGGCCATTTTTTATGGCTTGTTATGGGTTGAACATATTAATGGATCCGAGATTGATTGTTCACTTGTTGTATTTTGATTTGGTTAATGTTGTCAAGATCTCTTTGGATCTGTGTTGAATTTGTAACTTTACTCGAGGGGACATTCCCTTTGACTTTTTGCATGAAACATTGTGAAGTGCGAAAAAATGTGAAAGAATCCATCCCCAAAGGATTTGTTCTTCACGTCGGGTTCACCAAAATATGTACACTCAAAATCGTGACTCTGGTTGCCTAGGGCTGTCGGGTCAGATTTCGGCATGCACACAGACCGTTTCCCTCCTTGCCATAGGGTGATCTGCCGTGTCACTCTCAATCATGTGGAAGTAGCTAGTCAAGAGGAGGCAAGACACAGTGGCGGTTTGGCTCATTGGAGAGCTAGACTTCGTGAAGGGAGGTCGGCAAGTTTTGTGGCCTATGTTGTTGTGCATTTTGTTGAATGTTTCTCTTAGTTGATGTGGTAGTTGAGATAACCCTATGACCTGAAGGGTCACTAGTTTCTCTCCTTCTATTTGGGTTCCTTGAATTCCACCTTTGTGTGGGTAAACGATTGTTTTCATTAATGGCTTCTACTATTTCTATGTCTCTTAGAAATGCTCTGTGTAGCTGTAATTACCTAACTTCTTTAACCAATAGCAGAACAAATGGGTCTCCTTGTGGTGGAATGTGTGTCTGTTGTTGAATTTATAGATGAATCTCCTCGATCTCATCTCAGATAGCCCTTACCCACTCTCCTCTTACTCCTAAACACATTCGTGAATTAGGATAGAGAAAGTTGGGTAATTGCTAACTCTAACTAGATCTAGGATTTTGACCTAGGGTTTTGTTTACCTAGGGCTTGTTTGTGAATAACCCGTGATGGAATCGAAGGTTTTGCAATGTTATCTATTTTATCAGATCTATATGAATGCAAGCTAAGTGATAATATGCAAAGCATCTTTTTGGTATTTTAAGAGTATTTTTGGAAAGGAAAATGCTTCTAATCTATGCAATAAATGTGCATGCAATCCTATATGAAAAGTTGAATCTATGTTTTTGTGGGTTTTTGGTGTTTTTAATGCAATCTAATTTAATGGAAAGGGAAAATATTTTTTCTAACAAAGTAGATCTAGGAATGTAAAAATGATTAATCTGGCATGCAAGATCTAACCTATCAAGCAAAAAAACAAAATGTTACTATTCCCAAGAGAAAAGTGATTATCTAATTACTATGAAAGAAATAAAAGAACCTGAAAGAGATGACGATTTGTTGACTCCACTACCCTCAGTATCCTTGTATAGGCAACCTTGAATCCTTCTGTAGCAGTAGGTGATCCTCTCAACAACAAAATGATCCAAAGAAGCAAAATGAAGATTTTGTGAAGCTTGTATGAGCTCAATGTGAGCTTTGAATTGAGAAAAATGGCTAAGAATTGAGCAACGTAGCGTTGCTTGATTGAAACAAAGAAAGTAAAAGGCACTTATGTCATGTATGAGCATATGAATGCTAGATTGGAGAGAAAACTTGGCAAGAACTAGTGCACAATGAATTTGCCTCTGTGGAAGAGATTTGAAGCTATGCAACAATGAAAGCTTTGAAGCTTTGGAAAAATAAAGAAAGAAATAAAGAAAGAGGCTCAAAGGCCTATGAAGAAGCTTGAAAAAGCTTGTGAAGATGAGAAGAGTATTCTCCAACTTTCTCAACCTAGAAAATAATGAAGAGGTGGGGTATTTATAGGTTAGAAGAAGGGATGAGAGGTGGAATTGATTGAGAAGTTAACTCATTTGATTTATGAGTTAACAAGGATTGATTGGGGAGTGAACTAGATTGATTACCTAGTGAACTCAATTGATTAGAGAGTGATGAAGCAATGATAGCTTATCACTGAAGAAGAAATGGAGTTAGAAGAATGCATGAGATTGATTAGAGAGTTAATTTGATATAAAATAGAGATAATTATGCATGTGTGGGTGGATAAAATAGTTAACTCTATATCAAGGATAAACAATCATGCAAACAGAAAGAAAAATGGGTGAAAACGGAGCAAAAATGCGAGAGAAACTTGAGCTTTTTTACGGCTGAAAAATTGTTACTGGGTCACCCCTTTCATCAGATAGGGTCACCCCTGGCGACCATGGGTCACCCCTGGAGATCATGGGTTGCCCATGGGCAACCCTGAAGTAATAGGGGGTGACCCTGAGTCAGGTTTTCTGAATTGGTCACAAAACTTCTGGGAGCTCATTCAAGCACATACAAACTCCTTTTTAGGTGCCTTTTTTTAAAGTGCATGAGTTTTCAAGGGATACAAAATGGTGATATTAGTTTTTCTTGAAAATGTCATGAAGTTATATTTTCAGACCATTTTTCTCAGGGTATCTTGTCAGTCTCTCAAGCCCTAACAAGTTAGGTAACCAATTGGAAGGTGAGTTGGATGGGTGAGGAAGAAAGAATGGATGGGATAGGTTAATTACAACAAATAGATGAATACAAGGCTTAGGTACTAAGTCACAAGCACAATAAACAAGAATTGACAAGTGTCACAAAAAGTGTGGAAAAGCATCGTAAATGGGGAGAAAGAAATCGACAAAGAGGAAACAATACAAGAGAAGAAAAGAGGACACGTCATCAAGAGGCATACTGCTTAAAGGATTTTATTTCATGCTTACATGTACATGACAAGGATTAGAATCATTATAGGGTTCGTCATGGAGGCAGTGTGTGATTTTTGTGCTTACAGTCCCAACTGTTCCAGCAATAGGAAACCAAGCCGTAACCCAAGAAGCCACTGTTCCATTCCAAGAATTCCAAGCGCTTAATAACACACTAAAAACCATTGAAAATGAGTTGGTAAGTTTCAAGAAGCATAGTGGTCAAGAGTATAGGCCTTACCAATCCCTGTATCAGCCTAATCAATAGAATAGGTAGCCTTTCCAAGTTGATCCTCAGGGTTAAAGAAGAAATTACAACCCTCGACCTTTCCAATCTTATAATCCTAATGCTGGTAGCACTTCAAAGGAGCTTGTACCCACTCAGAACAACTTAGCTCAAGATAGTGACTGGTGTTATCCATGTCACCAACCCCATAATCAAGCTACA
This sequence comes from Cunninghamia lanceolata, assembly GCA_027924645.1. Taxonomy (NCBI): domain Eukaryota; kingdom Viridiplantae; phylum Streptophyta; class Pinopsida; order Cupressales; family Cupressaceae; genus Cunninghamia; species Cunninghamia lanceolata. The sequence goes on along the minus strand of BSBN01001121.1, from coordinate 15,152,040 downwards.
TGTATAAATGGTGTAAGAAATCAGGCTCTTATGGTGCAAAATAGTTATGCAAGTTCAGAAGGTGTCTCTAGTGAAGTTTTAGCTCAGCAAAATAATGTTGATGTGGCTTTAATGAACTAGCAAGATACTGATTTTTGTGGTGTAAATTACCCCCAAGGCCAAAATTAGCAAAATACACCTATTTCAGCCAACACAAGGTCAAAGCAGAGGGCTGCAGATCTTGATCAACAAGCTGCAGTTGTACAACAATAGCCTGCGAGAGGTAAATTTCAAACTTTTCCATCACAAGCTGCCCCTATAGCACAACAAAAAGTGTAAATTCTTCAAAGGGATCAAACTGTGCCCTGACAAAATCAACCACAAATACAAATACAACCTTTTCAAAGACAGAATAATGCTGCAACTGTGAAAGGACAACAAAAGTTAAATCTTGTTTCTTTCAATATAGTAGATCATCTTAAGAAAGCTAAAATGAGTATGCTAGTAATGGATGCATTGCGTATTCCTAGCCAAAAGAATCTGCTACAAGAGGCATAATTGGCTGAACTATCAATTTTTGATTGTTCTAATCAAAAAAAGGCCAAAGTTGTACTCACCAACAACTCAGAAATTAAGAGTGGTTAGCCAGCAAACGAGGTAAAACCTCATCTTTTTTACCTAAGTCTAATTATTGGTGACAAGCTTGTTCATAACTGCATGATAGATTCTGGAGCAAGCAGTTCTGTCATGCCTAAGAGTCTAGCTGACTCATTAGGATTGGTCTATGAGCCCCTTTCAAAAGGAGTAGTCCAACTAGATGGGTCTACTGTTAATACTGCAGGGATAATTAGAAATCTGCCACTTACACTGCATGCTTGTCCTAAGTTTGCTGTCCGTCAGGACCTTCATATCATAGACTTGCCACTCCACTTTGCCATTTGCCTTTCTAGGGACTTTACTACCAAATTGGGTGGGTTTTTATCTTAGAACAAGATATGGTATGAAAGTAACCATATAGTCTGAACCACTTGCAAAGGATCATGTTGAGCCCTATGTTCCTAGCCCAATAAATGCTAACCTCTACATCACCCATGGGCAGCAGGATCAATCCATGACCCTAGATCCCAGTGCACCTTTAGAAGATATAAATTTAGATGACTGGGTAGCTGAAGATCATGAAGATGACCCTTTCTGTCACACTGATGAGGTAGGATTAGGCATTTATATGATACAGGAACCTGATGTAGTGATTCTTAATCTGATTAAGGACCAAAGTCAATCTGAACAGTAAGAAAATCATCTTTGGAAGCTGTACTTTGATGGATCAAGGACCAAAACAAGTGCTGGTGGAGGCACTATGTTGATTTCACCTGAAGGAGATAAGTACTATGCAACATTGAGGTTCACCTTCAGCTACACAAATAATGTGGCTGGTATGAGGCCCTGATTCATGGCTTGGAGTGGGCCCAGAAAAGAGATATAAAATGTTTACAAGTTTATGGTGATTCTGAGATGAATGTAAACCAAATTAGGAATCTGAATGTTACTAAAAATGATCTTCTCAAAAGTACAAGTATAGAGTTTGGGATTCAATTGAATTTTTTGATGCATTTAATCTGTTATCAATTCCTAAAAGCCAAAATAAGTATGCAGATAAGCTTGCTACTTTGGGATCTCAGTTTGAGATTCTGGATCAGATTCATAACATAGAGGTACAACCATATATCAAAGTGGTTGTTACACCATCTGTGCCTGACAATAGTGTTTCTTGGCAAGTCTTTGACAATAATGAGCAAATATTAAGTTTTTTGAGTACAGAAGCTGAATTTGTAGCTGATAATCAACACAAGTACCAGCAACAATTTGATAATCAGATTATGCAGCTAAGATCTAACAAGCTACCCAAGGGACTAGTGATACTGGAATCAATGTTTAATTTAGATGATTAGTTCAGATAAGACAAGTGCAGCATGACTGTGAAACAACATCACTATGAGACAGTGGAGATATTCAAAGATAAACTACTGAAGTTGGGAAAGGTATGTACTAAAGATGAACAATAGTCCTTTGTTCAGTTATGTCAAGAGTTTTCTAATGTTTTTGCATGGGAGTATAAGGATTTAAGGGGATTCAATCCTGGTTTGGCCCAACATACCATTGAATTAGAGCTTAATTCCAAGCCTGTAAGGTAGAAACAAAGATCCCTTAACCCAAAACTTGAGCATCTAATGAAGGCTGAGCTAAACAAGTTGATTGAGAGCAGCATAATATTCCCAATCAAGCATACATCTTGGGTCTCCAACTTAGTACCAATCAGAAAGAAGAATGGGGAGATTTGACTTTGTGTTAATTTCTGTGATCTAAATTAGGCTTCATTGAAAGATCACCACCCCCTTCCTTCAATGGACAAATATTGCAAACTGTTTCTGGGTCTAACAGATTTTCCTTGTTAGATAGTTATTTAGGTTATAACCAGATCTTGGTGAAGGAAGAGGACCAATATAAAACTGCATTTATGACTAAGTGGGGTACCATGGCCTACAGGAAGATGCCATTTGGTTTGTCCAATGTAGAGGCAACCTTTCAAAGGGCAATGGATATGGTCTTCCATGGCCTTATGAATAAAATAGTGCTGGCATATTTAGATGACATAACATTTTTTTCAAAAGATTCTAATGATCATTTTGACCACTTGAAATAGATTTTTTAGAGATGCAGAGAGTTTGGAGTTTCCTTGAACCCAAAAAAGTGCATATTTTCAGTTCATGAAGGTAAACTTTTGGGCCATATTGTTTCAAAGCACGGTATTTCTATTGATCCTTAAAGAGTGTCTATAATTCTAGATTTACCGCTGCCTGCATATAAGAAAGGCTTGCAAATCTTTCTTGGTAGAATTAATTTTGTGAGGAGATTTATTCCAAACATTGTTGCTTTGTTACAACCCCTCACTGCCATGCTAAAGAAGAACATACCTTTCACTTGGACTAAGGAAGGAAAAGGAAGCTTCGAGCATATCAAAGAAGCTCTCGCAGCTACCCCTACCCTTATTAATCCTAATTATGAGAGGGATTTTATTTTATATGCTTTTGGAGGTGCAGATACCATTTTAGCAATGTTATGCCAGCAAAATGATGAAGGCATGGAGAAGCTAGTGGCATTTTTCAGCCAAGTATTACATGATTATGAGGTTAAGTATTCTTTTGTTGAGAAGCATGTTTTTACTATTGTTAGAAGCCTCAAGAAGTTCAAACATATGCTATCCAATAACATAATTCATTTGATGGTTGCCCACCCGACTGTTAAGAGCTTTTTACTTAACAGAGATATAAATGACAAAAGGGCTGGTTGGATAACCAAGGTTATGGAATTTGATGTTGACATCAAGGTAACTAAGATGATTAGGGGTAATGGCTTATGCATGTAGCTTTCTGGAAATAAAGGACATAGTCAAGGACATGAAGAGAATGCATAAACAATGCTGAATAATAGTGAACCAACTATTGTTCTAGCTCCTACAAATAGCTGGGTGCAATAGATGATGCACTATCTACAAACTGGTCAATGCCCTGAAGGTTTGGATAGGGCAGGAAGAAGGTATTTCAAGTTACAAGCTACTCCTTATGCTATTATTCAAGGTGTTTTGTATAGGAGAGATTTTAATGGTGTATTTCTGAGATGCATTGAACCAGATCAAGTTAATAGACTGTTAGAAGAGTTTCACAATGGACCTTCAGGAGGTCACTTTGCAGCAAGGACAACTACCTTGAAGATAATGCAGGCTATTTATTATTGGCTAGACCTATTTAAGGATGAATTTTCTTGGGTGAGAAGATGTGAAAAATGCTCATTATTTGCAGGTAAGCAAAGGCTTGTAGCCTTACCTCTACACCCCATCAAAGTTAAACATTCATTTGCAAAATGGGGTCTTGATTTCATAGGACCAATAAACCCACCTTCAAGTGTAGGCCATAAGTGGATTTTGACTGCTACAGACTATTTTACCAAGTGGACTGAGGTTGTTTCCTTAAAAGAAGCAAATGAATCTACTGTTTTAAGTTTCTATCAGGATTTGGTATCAAGATTTGGTACACCAGATTCAATTATCTCTGACAATGGTTTAGCGTTTATTGGTTTGAGGATTTCATATTGTCAAAAATAACATTTTTTTTAATACTTCTTCTAACTATTACCCACAGGGTAATGGGCAGGTGAAATCCACCAATAAGAACCTGATAAGGATTATCAAAAAGATTGTTGAAGACAACCAGAGAACATGGCACGAGAAGTTGAAGTTAGCTATTTGGGCTGATCAGATCACTTCCAAGAGAGCTACTGGTTGTTGTTTGTATGGGCTTACTTATGGTAAGGAGGCTAGGTTGCCCATTTCAGTAGAATTACCAACTTTGACTTTCATTAAAGAACTTGAGCTGGTAGAGGAACAACCTTTAGTAGTAAGGCTAGCTCAGCTTATGGAATTAGAAGAGACTAGAAAGGAAGCCTTAAGGAAGCTTGAAATCCATCAAGCTCAGATGAAGAGTTCCTTTGATAAGAGAGAAAGAATGAGAAGCTTCATTGTTGATGATTTAGTTTTCAAATGGAATGAACTGAGAAGTAGACCTAGAAAACATTCCAAGTTTGATACAATTTGGGATGGGCCTTATGTAATCACAAAGTGCAAAGAAAACAATGCATTTTAGTTATCCAAGTTGAGTGGAGAGGTGCTGTCTATCCTAGTTAATGGGATCCACCTCAAACATTACCTCTGAAGATAAGTACTACCTTGTATCATAGTAGAGTAGTGTTGCAGTAATAAGTTCTCATGCACATTTACTTTCAGTATTTTTCTTTCCCTAAGTTTTGTTGCACATGTTTACTAGCCACCAGGGCCTTCTAGCTTGTTTTCAATTTGTTTTTCTTAAATTGTTTTATGCTGCTATTTGGATTGGTTGTGGTGCTGAGTTTCAGTATTTTCTAAGTTTGAGAAGAGTGGAGTATGACTCAATGCCCAATGGATAGTTTAAGGCAACAGGTCCTGATGCTTAGCAGGCAAGCATATAGCAGAAGTTGCTAGAAATGTTACCATTTTTCACTTACAACTCAAATTGGTAGAGTTGGCACAACAAATATATTTTTAGAGTGAAGGTCTTAACATTTTCTACTATAAGTTATTTGCATAGTTGGAATGTTTCAGTGGTATTATAGTTCAGTTGTTCAAAGAAAAGGAAAGGTTCAAATCATCATTTATTTACAGAAAGATGCATAAGAGATTAGTTATTTCACTTCACTACAATGTTTATCCATTTTACAAATGAAATACATAAAAGAAATACACATTGCATTGAATGAAAGAATGATAAATGAAATGTCCCACACAATTCATGGGAATAGCTGAACAAGTGCAAATATAAGAAATATACTATACATCTAAGGATAGGAGAGAAGGATCATAGCCATCATTGCCTTGTAATGTCTTCGATTTCTGAGGATGCCTTCTGTCCTTGCTCCTGATCTCTGACAAGAACCTAAAAAATTGAGAGAAGACATGCTAGAGCTCCAGTTATGATTTCCCTATGGCCTATTAGAAGAGGCATAATACATTGCCTATAATGCACTAGATCAAAAATACATCATTCACATATAGAGGAACTGAAAATGAAACAATCATTGAACTTCCTTGTTTTATCTAATCTATTTGTTTCATGTGTAGATATAAGATAAGTCATGTAGCTGTTTGAAGACGAATCAGCATGTGGTGTCAAGTGGGCTCCCATAAGGGTTGAGCCCAGCATGCTGCCCATGAATCACAAAAGGGATGGAATGGAATAGAGATCATTATTCATATGGCTTAAATTGAATAACTAAACTAAAGAACTATCAAATCAATCAGGTGCATTGGTTTCGAGAATAGGACACACTCATGATTGAACTTCAAAAAATGAAGTGAAATCATAAGGATGAACTGAACTCATATAGGACATCATTCAATGAATAATAACATCTGGCATTATTGTTTCAATAGTCATTAGAGAAGTGAGAGTTATAAATAAGCATTGAGACAACTCAATAATATCCAAAACTGAGTATAGAACAACAATGAACAAAATAGGATAATCAAGTAGATTATGTGTGCAGATGGAGCTCAATTCTCATCAAATTCTTTTGCCATTATAAAGATAAGATTTTAGTTTTCTCCCATCTCATTAGAGATAGGAGGTAGGTTATGTTTACCTCTGTTTATCATGAACATCATAAGATCCATGAATGGGATAGCTAGAACATTAGGTATATTCCATCTTTCATAAAATTTGTATGCTAAATCAATGTAGCTAGAATTCATTATTCAGTGATGTATGACTATTTTAGTCACATGATAGCATGAGAGTAATATTGGGTATGTCCATGTCTTAACAAACTAAAGAGTACAAATAAATAGCCATGATGCCATAATTGCAAGATATACACAAAACATACTGCCTTTGTTTGTCAAGATGGTAGTTGCAATTTGTATTCAGGAGATTCCATCATACATTATGATTAGAATATGAGTGCATTCAATATCCTACAATGACATGGATTTTAGATTAGATCACATATTACAAATTGAAAAGAGCATTGCCAAGTATATGAAGTGATAATGGTGGTAATACTGAAGCTTTGACATCCATAGTCATCTACAGGAGGTGAATACATTATCATCATAGTTGCAGCAAATCAAGTAAGCAAACATCATATGATTGTAGATTGAATATAGCCACATCAATCAAATGCATTGCCTCAGATATATCATTGCATAAGTATCAAGGAGCAATTACCAACATGATAGAATCATCTAAGATAGCGGCTTTGATTGATATATTTCAAGAAAGAGGAATCTCAGTGTCTATATAATGCTACATCAAGGAGCAATTTGAAACATTTATATGCTATCTGAAAGTAGATTTCTTAACACCATATGCTACCATGTTATAGGAAAAAGAGCATCTACAGGAGAAAACAAATAAGTCTAGACTAGGTTTGCAAAAACATAAAAAGAAAAAACTACATTCAAAAAATGGTGGAGGATGCCATAGAAGCCATGGATTTGACAGAAAATAAGGAGCCTGTGGTAGATACAGAATGATAGAAAGTTTCTAAACTCATATAAGCAAAGAATACTCAGAGATTCAAAGAAAGTCATGACCTGTAAGTCGACAGATATTCTTTTCTTATGGAAAAATAAAACCCATGTGAAATTTTTATTCACAAATTCCAAATGCAAGCAATGTTTATATAGCCGTTGCCTTATAGGAAGAGGAACACTTAGGAAATAAAGAAATGGGTATATTGAAAGCTACGGCCACACAGAAGTGAACCCACATGAAAAATAAATGTTTCAATGCATCGTCTTGTACACAAATACCAAAACTCTATTGAGAAGCTCCAGATTTGAAAGAAAAATGAGTTTCTTTTCAGTCCATTCAAGCAGAGCCACGACTCAGGAATGATAGAAAATGTAATATATATTGCTTCCAGTGAGAGCATTAGAACTTGAGTCACATAGGGGTTTTGGATACTGAACGTGGAGATTCAAAAGATGTATAGTAGAGCCGCGACCTTCAATAAAAGAAGTGTAAAAGTTTTGATGACTTTCCATATCAAAACCCTTGTCAGTTTAAACTGAGAAAGTTCAAAGAAAATGAAAGCTTTTGAATACAAAAATAATGAACAGGGTCATGACATAGGATGTTTCCTTCTTTTTGTGAGTGGATATAGCTATGAAAGTCACAAGTTTTATCCCTTTTGTGTCACCTCAATGGGTTCAAAAGGTATCATTCATGGTGGCCAGAACATGAGAAATGAGTAACAGACAAAGAGTAATGAATGTATCCAAAAATGTAACATAGTGATAGGCTTTAAAACTGGAGTATCCCTTGAATGAAGAAATGGAACACATATTGAACAAAGAGGCCTTACCTTTTGTTTCCTGTCAAAATTTGTGCAAGATCCAACAAAATCGACTCAGGAAATTGAAGATTCTCAAGTTCAAACCCTAGGGTTTCATGGTGGTGTAGAGAGCTTTGTTTTTCAAAAGAGCAAGTGCAAAATGAGCCCAAAAAACTAGGGTGAAGTTCATTTTGTGTTAGGGCTTCCAATGGAGCCCTAACCCAAATTTAAATTTTGATCACATTTGTTTATTTTTTCTAAGTTGCAACTAATACCTACAGGGGTTATTATGTCTCTTTTGACAAGGTTGATGGTTAGGCTATATGCCTTAAGTCCCCAATGGTCCCTTTGTCATTTGAAGACAAAACAACTCAACGATACCCTTCTTGCAAGTTGAATGGAAATTAAGCCTTATAGGCTTTTATTTTTACAAACTATTCAATAGGTGCCCTTTATTTTTTATGATTTTTATAGAAAAATCAAAGTATATTGTGCTTGACTTATAGAGTCAAAGGCTTTGTATAACTTTTGTAATATTTTATCAACAAGCCAAATTGAAAAAATAAAACTGTAAACATTGTACAGATTTGTTTTAAAGCAATGAATTATAAATTGCTTTAAAATTAAAACTATTTTATGTAGTTAAAGCTATTAAAGCACATCAAATATCCTTTTCTAGATTTGCTTTATTTTGAGGCAGATGTGGACAAAAAAATGAGTTTTTTGGGGCATACAAAGAAAATTTTGGATGGGGGCTACCTTGAAGAAGATTTTGGAAACTTTCATACACATTTTGGAGGCATTTTGGTGGCCCGTTTTTTGGCTTTTTTGAGGAGTTCTAAAATGGATTGGCATATTTATTATTAGGAGCTTTTTTTCTAGCCTTTCAAGGAGATCATTCCACAGGATATATGGTAGATGGTTAGTTCTTTCTTGGGAGTTCCAGTTAGAGTTAGAGAGTTAGAGATCAGAGTTCTGATTTTAGAGTCTTCCTCTCAAACTAAGAGAGTTGTACTTCAGTTTCTTTGTACTCATTATTCCTTCTAGTTTATAGAGTAGCAAATTTCCTTCCCATCTTTCTACTTATTTGCAAATTGATTTGATACCGCATTGTGATAGTCATTTATCCTTTGTTTTGTCTTGAATTTTGTGATGGGTTTGCAAGTTTATTATTTAATTCAGGTTGCATGTTGTGTTTTAATGAACCTTCATGTGAAATATTAATGAATTAAGTATAATCAAGGGGTTGTGAGAGTTAAGTTTTGTGAACTAATTATGGGTAAGATCTAGTAGGAAATTAGATATTGGTGCATCACCTTAGGAGTTAGTTTAAGTTACCTATTTCCATTTCATTTATCCTTCTATCTCTTTTCCTAGAAAGTCATTTAGATTAGGAAAATCATAAGGAGAACCAACTCACTCTGGAGATTCGCTCTCAACATAGATTACCCACAATCTGAGAGTGTTTCAATGTTGCAACAGGATAGTGAAGTTTATCTTTGCTAAGGGTGCAATCCTGATTGCCAACAAATACTATGTTATGTGTTCAATTTTTTTGTTCCTTTATTTCTTTGTATTGCTGATTTGATTTCCTATAATCTCCATTTGGTTCTGCACTAGATTATTATAACAGTCAAAATCAAATTTCCATTCTATAGTTGTTCACCTTCATTTCTAACATTCACACTCCCTATTATAGGGTGATCTAGGTGGTGAGGGTAGATTCCATAACTTTACCTTCATGGTTGGTTCCATCTTGTAGTTTTTTTGATAAAACTACTATAAATTATCTATTATATTTTTTGATTACATAGCCAACTCCAATACTTCCTAGGTTACCAAAAGAGGCTCTTTTGAAGTTGATCTTTAGGAAGCCCAATTGTGGGGGACACTAGATAGTGTCTTTCCTTTTAATCTTGAGAGGTTGAGCCCTATCAACCCTTTGAATAGGGGGAGTATTAGAATAATTATTATTTTTGCTAGATAACTTAGATTGGGCACCTAAGGGCCACAAAAATGAGCATTAAGCCTAGATTACTAGTAACAAGATGTTCACAAGATCAATCAAGAAAATTTCATCCATATTTTAACATCAAACCATCTATTAACCAAACAAATAACAATATTACCAATGGTCGATGATGATATTCAACTAGACCAATACTAAGACAAGATGAGATCCATACCTTGATACCATCATAAATCTACCTTTGAAAGGAACTACAAGCTCCATAAACCTAACTGAAACATATATTACCTAGACTATAAAGCATACTACAACTTCCATCATACCCGAAACTAACAATATCCAAAAATGACTTCAACCAAGAAAATGAGCAAAACCCTACCATTACCCAGCCAAAAGTGACACAAAAACAACCCATGTAAATTGACATAGAACTATATCTATATGAGTAGTAGGAGGAAAATTACAATAGTCTCAACCTCCATTTACTAGTATTCAATTTATATTAAATAGAGTATATCCTATAAAATAGGGTGCTAGGCAAATTACGCTAGTTTCATAGAACTCCCACAAGTATTCATACATTCCTTACATTTGTCCACCTTCTTAGATAGAAGGACCTCAACCAAATCCTCCAAATCATTATATTGTAACAACTAGAAAACACCAGTTTAGCATTAGAAGGTAAAGTTACCTTGAGTACCTTGGCTATTTCATCAATGGACTATAACATATGTACTTATTCTTTCTTGATGGAATGAAGGTGATCCAATGAGTACTTTGAAATAAACCTCCCCTTGCTTCTATATGTCTTCAATGTTGCTACATATAAAATATGTCAATTACCATTAATAACATAGATGTATAGCTTAAATATTGTGCCATATTGAAGATAGTCCTTCCACCTTGTGTGTGGTCTAGATCTAGCAAGAGGTTAGTCACAACTACTATAATCCCCAAACATGGTTCTCCATCAACTTATTTGGCCAAATCGCATAACCTATATTCTTAACTCAGGATTTTTTATCTCCTACATGAGGAAAGTAATGAATCATTGATCATTGCTTATCTAGAAACCCTTGGCTACCACTACCTTTCTTTCCCCTTGCCCTCTATCTCCTTTCCCTTTTCCTTCACAACATACTTTAGATATGTCAATTGCCCCTCCTATTACCTAAGATAAATATTATTAACTCTGACCAAACTAAACCAACCACCATAGAAAATGCCAATAACCCTTGTACCATGTCATAAAACCATATACGCTATGATCCCCACCATCCCAAGCTATGATGCTTGAGCATTCATATCATAATAACCATAATTCCATACTACCCTATATAATGATTATATCCCTATATCACTATCTCCACACATTCCCTTTTATCACCCCATTATCTAGTAGTATTGCAATAATTATAATATTATTGTGATAGGTAAAAATCAGGTTAATAAGATCAATCATAGCCATGAAAACCTAACCCTACCATCATCAAAGAATCTAATCCAAATGAAATCAAAAGCATGCAATTCAAGAACAATATCACCTAGATCATATGATTCCTTGTTTATGATGTGGATTGCTTCTCAACAATGAAAAATTATGAAGATGAAAGCTGCCATGATAGATGGATGATAATGATAAAATGTTAAATGGATTCTAAAATGCTCAATATGTTCAAGATGATAATGTAGACACTATATGAATGTTGGATAGATGTAGTATGGAATGAGAGGGTGTTTATATAGACCTCAACCAAAATCAATCAACGGTGGAGATTTGGTGGCTATGTGAATGGCTAAGATTAAAAGATGATCATAGATGAATGTGTAGATGACAAGTGGAGGAAAGATAAGGCTTATGTGTGACCATGTACATAAAAAGTACTCCATATGAAAGATATTAAATAAAAGATGTAGTACCACTTATCTTTTTTAAATGAAAGAGGCACACATGTTAGCTCATTGAGATAAATGATAAGAGAAATTAATCAAATAAATAGAATTTATTTAATTAATTGGAAAGTGGGCTTAGAAGGGAATTTAATTGAATAACTAAAATTTATTTAATTAAAATAGATAGAATAAAGATAATTAAATAATTAAAGATTATTTAATTATAGATTAGAAGAAATAGACAATGAATTAATTAAATAAATAGGAATTTATTTAATTAATAGAAGAAATAAGTGTTAGGGAAATTGCTCGAGTGTGTTAGACAAATGCAGATGGTAGCTAATGCAATATTCGAATGCTAATGCTAATTAGGTCAATTTTATGTGTCTACATTTTGCCCCTCTTTGATACAATGTTCGTTAGAACATTATGTCAAAGAAGATATGATAATTCACTTAATAAACAAGGTTATGCCCTAGTGTAACTGGCAAGTGATGCCCCCTCGAGAGGTAAGCCAGGCTAACTAGGAAGGGCTGGGTTGGCTCACGATAAGATGAGAGGCTAGAAAACAAGGCTAACATGAAGAAAATAGGGATTGGGTGGGATAACTGGAATGGTATAGAAGAAAATAGGCTTTGGTCTAGAAGAATTAGGGTTCAAACAAGGGCTATAAGTAGGTCCTTCAAGGGAAAATAGGCTCATTTGTGCTCATTTGTGTTAAAAAATTCAGAGAGATCCAGAGCTCCTTAGAAGTGTGGTGCAACAAAGGTTAGAGAGCTATCATGATGGTGATTCCATGCAAAGATCATCATGCCAAGCGAGTGAGGACACATAGATGACCAGAGGGAGCAGGTGAATTGGTATGTCTCAAAAGTTTTGCTAAAAGCATGATTTTGATAGGCTAGAAGTGTCATAAATGCACACACGTCACCAGAAGTGACTAGGTTTTAGGATAGGTCATGCAGGTCGCTTAGGGAGACAAATAGGTCACATAGGGTAGTTGAGGTTGCTTATAGGCATGACTTGGTCATGTATGGAAAAATAGGTCACATCTAGTTGGCTAGACAAATATAGGCAAAATGCACATATGGATAAAAGCAAGGCACTTATGGGCTAAAAGTAGGCGCATATAGATATGTAGCGCGCTTAGAAGGAAAATGTGCTCGCTTATAGGATAGGGATCACTTAGGGGCAAAAGGTATGCACATATAGACATGTAGCTCACATTTGGGCAATAAGCAATAGCATAAGGAAAATAGGTTGCATGTAGACTAGAAAGGAGCGCATGTAGGAAAATGGTTTTCTTGTGATCAATAGATAGGCGCATATAGAAAAATGAGTCACTTGTAGTAGATAAAAGTAGATAAAGCAAGAAACAGTCAAGTTTTTGTCGATTGTGAAGCATAAGGGACTGATATGATGTGTCAAATGATGCATTATGTATTACCACCTTTATTATCATGAGAGCTACATCCTAGGGATTTGAGGTTAGTGAGATTGCTAGATGCAGAGGAGAGGCTAGTGTTAGAGATCCTCAGATTAGAGCATGTGTCTAGATTGGAGCCAGTGCAGGCACATTGAGGACTGATGACAGTGATGGTGGAGCGATGGATGAGTGAGCATAGTTCTTTCTTGTTGCCAACAGGAGAGGCAATGATCACACTAGAGGATGTGTTCTGGATTCTGTGTGTTCCTATTGATGGGGACTGAGTAGATTATGATCCTAATATGGGTCTAGCTGCGTTCAGGAGATTGTTTGGGACACCTGACATTGGAGCAGAAGGCTTAGAGATTCTAATGGTGAGGATGGAGGAGCTATGTGATAGGCTACAATGAGTGGTGGTAGTGATTATTAGATGGCTAGTGGGTGACAGATGAGCGAGAGGATTCCCAGTAGGATGGGGGACAGTGATTGAGGGGATCTTCTCATATGGGACTAGATATGCATGGGTGGAGTGTGTGCTTGGACAGCTCTATCATTTCCTGCATGATTGCGCATATATGTTTAGGGCTAGAATGTCTGCAGGAGTTACAGTTATGCATGTATGCACCTATGAGCATATTCTAGTGATGAGGCCAGATGGATGGGTGGCGAGAGTAGTAGGAGAGTCATATGCGAGGATGTATAGAGGAGCTTGGACATATCGACAGCATAGAGGACTAGTATATTGGTGGTGGATATTGGATGAGGTGGACATGTTTACATGGAGACTGTGGCTAGGATGTGAGAGATGAGATGAGGAGGATACTGAGCTTGTCTATACTAGGTAGGTGAGATATATATTTGGACGTGGGATATATATTATAGAGTGCTATTTTCCTGAGAGGGTTTTGAGACAATTTGGGTTGCCACAGGCAGTGCCAGTTGGTGATGCCATTTTTGGGAAGACTCAGTTGGAGGTTTTTGATTGGGGGCCAGAGGTAGTGGTTGACATGGCTTTGGCACAGAGAGAGGGGCTATAACTAGTTGTATGGCAGTGGGGATAGGGTCCAGTAGATCCAGGTATGCTACCAGATTATGATGCATACTGGTGACAACGAGACTGACGTGACTAATGCGGGTTGGAGAGATTGGAGATATAGGTATGGAGAGACTAGTCAGGAGGAGATGACGACAGGCTCCACCAACACAGGCTATTATGTCGGTAGCTCTAGGGATACAAGTTCAGGGACAGGTATAGGGGCAGCCTCATATACTTGTACAGCCTCAATGACAGATATTGGGAGGTGATGATGTTGGGATTTAGTAGCTGCAGAGGAGGATTAGAGAGGAGAGGAGATGGAAGCAGCATGCATAGATGAGATTGAGAAGAGTGGAATTGGATAGACATTAGGTAGTGATTGGATTACGACATGCTAGAGAACAGTCTCAGTTATAGGCGAGAGCATAGGGAGGTGATGGACATGATGATAGTGCACTGGCTAGGGTGACAGGAGAGAGAGAGATGCATCAAGGCAGAGTGAGTAGATGATGAGATTGAGTGAGATACAACCATATAGCAGATGCAGGCGATGAGAGCTAAGAGAGATGGTCTGCGGACAGAGAGGGATATAGTTGTCTAGCAGTTACGGGTGATGACTGGCGAGTGGGATAGACCCGTGGATGCATTGGGTACAGATGGAGCTACGATGTATTTTGCCACACAGTTGACATAGGTATAGGGAGAGCTACGGAGAGTCTAGGGTGAGGTAGAGTATTATAGAGGCTTATACAATGGGGTTGTGCCAGTAGAACAGAGGCAACCTAGCTTTAAGAGTAGGTCAGGAGCTATGGGTTCACAGAGGACAGGTGGGTCCTGATCTATAGCATCAGTGATGGGACCACAGAGAGATAGGGGACCAAGTATAGGACCCAATGGTGGTGGACAGGGAGAGGGAGCTACCAGTAGTCACTAGGGCTACATTATTTATGTATATTATGTTGTATCAAGATGAGGCCTAGAGCCATTTGTACATACATTTTTTGATGGCTTAGTTTGTATATGTAGACGCTTATATCTTGACACATGTATATATATATATATATATATATATATATATGATGGCTTCTAGTTCTACATGATGATGTTATGAGTATGGATGTATTTATGGTATGATGTTATGCATGCATACGTTCTATATTTTCATGGTTTACATGGATGGTTATGCAAATGATATAGATATGTAAATGGTAATGATGGAAATGTATTATGCTAATGATAATGCAAATGGTAATGAGACAATATGGATTTATGCATGTATAAATGATAAGGATAATGATATGTCTAACACACTTGTTTTGCAGGATAGGAATGTAGAAAAGGACAATGGAGGAAATATTGATCTTGGTTGAGGACTATATAGGCGTATGATGGAATAGATAGATGATGTAATGGGCAGCTTTAAAAGTAATTGCTCAAGAATGAAAAGAAATGCAATCCTTATGTTTGGTATAGCATGTGGATGTTATGCACCAAGGTATAGAAGACCAAGGTGTCAAGGTATCCAATGCATAACTAACATGCAACAATCTTGTCTAAATGTATGAGGTCAAGATGTTGAACAAACATACACAAGATATGAATAGAAGCTAGTGTTTTGAGATGGACTTTGATGCTACAAGCAATGGTTTGAGCTTATCTCCCCTACACATAGTGACACCTTGCTGGTTATTGTTGTGATGTTCACAACACACCCCTTTTTTCTCCTTAGCAAAATGAGGACCCCTGCTATGGCTTTTGCTTTTTGTTTGTGTGTGTTGTTTTTCTTGGTGGTAAAGGGAAAAAGGGAGTGAAATAGTACAAACCTTGTTGAAAATAGAGGAAAAATTGCATTAAGTGCTAGGGCAAAGTATAGGTGAATTCCTTGTCAAAAATGAATAGGGGTTGCTTTTTGAACCATCTTAAAATTCCCTGTATTTTGCAAGTTATGAGTGTTTTGGTAAAATGTACATTCGGGTCGTTGTATGTTGCACATGCAAAGGGTTTTGTATATTGGGTTTACATACAAAGTTGTTTGTTTGTTTTTATACTTGTATGCATTTGCTAATGTTCTATCTATACATGCAAAGTGGACCCGACGCAGTCAAAAGTTGAAATGAATGTTTGGATAAATCTATCGGATGCATCTTATGTTTGTATGTATCTTACATACATTTATTATGTACATTTCCAATGTGCAGGCCGCGGACCCAGAAAGTTTATAAATTACAGTTAATTCATTGTATGTTTTCATAATGTATGTATCTTACATACATTCATGATATATAATGCTTTGTGCATGCTACGGGACTGAAACATTATTAAAGTTCATTAAGTTGTTGTATGTTTTGATACATGCATTGTGAAACATACAAGGTAAGGATGCAATGGTATATGCATGGCACAGATCTGAAAGGGTTATTAAATGAGAAGTAATGCTTGTATATTCCACGGCTTGTATGTATGGCTTGATACATACAAGCGCCAAAGCTCAAAAAAGATTAAAGTTCGGTTAGTGCAATGTATCTTTACTTAATATATATCCGATATACATTGTGTTTTATACATTGCGGAGCTGAAAGGCAAATAGATTGTGGTCTATGAAGAAGTTGAAGTCTGACATGGGCATACAAAGGAGTTTGTATGTATCGGCTTGTATAAATTGCAATGCATAATTATCATATACAAGTAGAATATACAAGTGATAGATATAAGGGTAAAGATGCATTCTTGGATGCCAAGCGAAAGTTAAAAATAGCAAATTTGTTGTATGTTCTGAATGGTTGCATTTTCATAATATACAACCCGATATGCAAAAAGGGAATATAAAAGCACTGGACGTGAAGTAAAAATTAAATATTGAAAATGCTTTGTATATTTGCTGCAATTGTATATTTAAAACATACATTTGCGATATACAAGGATTTAAGCAGGTGAAAGGCGGGAAAGCAAAGTGAAGGGATTTTGAAGCTATTTTGAGGCCTAATGCATTTTTTTGGTCAACGATGGTTGAATCAGCCATTTTTAAACATTGCATATGCATTTAGATACGCGGTTGCTTGCAAATGCTAAATATTCATGGCCTGATATTTGTGTTCGCGCATTTAGAACCTGACTTAATGAAATGTTTATATTCCTACTGGTTTACTAAATGGCCATACTTAATTCTTGTTTGTTTGTTGTAGGATACTAGAGCTATTTCAAAGTAGCTAGAAAATTGCAAGGTTGACGAAATAGTGGCGGCGTGTAGGTGGATATAAAGGCGGAGCTTTAATGGGGATGATATCACGAGAGGCAGATCAGATCACATCAGATTGCAAAGAGACAAGAGGAGTCAAGGCCTTCAATGCAAAGACAAAATACAGATGGGGAAACATTATTACACAAAAAACAATAGTTATTTTGAGTTGTTAGGGTTTCCAAGGGGTGTCCTTACACCCAGTATGGGCATCCTACTTAGATTTTTGGCAGGATTTGCTCTCCACTGCTTGATGCTGCACTTGAGGGGTGGACCCTTGATTAACTAGGGTTTTTTGGCCACCTTATTGGGGATAAATCAGAGATATATATTGAGCCCCTTTACTTTGCAAAAAGGGAGGTCAATCATTCTAAATCTGACCTGTAACAATTTCATGTAGGAGATCAGATTACTGAGACTAATGCAGACTGAACTGTTGAAACATCAAGGTTCTTTCTTCAGATCATTGTAAATGTATTTGGTCTAAAGCATACTGAATGAAGATGAAGCTTTAGATTACATCCTGATTGTAAACTTTACGTAATCTTCAAGTTTATTTCTGGATATGTACTGGTGAAAGTTGTGTTCAATAGAAGCGCTTTCATTTCATTGCATGTTGTTGTCAACTTTTCCTTTGAAGATTTGCACTGGATCATGTGGATTTGTGGAATGTCCTAGTGAAGTATGATTCTAGTTTTCCTTCTCTTCATTATTGTATCGGAACATGTATGTGGATCAGTGACCTCAATCAAGTAATTTTGGGAATCTCATTCTTTAAACCCTATCTTTGTTATTTCCTTTCTTTAATTTCATTGAATCACTTCCATAACTACAAACCATGATAAATAATAAGCAGAACAGAGAAATATGCTGACATCCCGTAGATAACTGAATATCATTAACATATTTGAGCCAAATGCATGTAGTGTTGAAAATATCATGCAAAGACTTGCAAATAATGGTAGAAATCATGCAAATATCAACCTATAAGCACATTATTTGAGTAAGTTCATAGTGTAAAGGTAGAAATTACTGAAGAACGTAAGGCCCCTAAATGGAAAATAGCAACACACATCAACCACTAAGTAACGTCAGTAGATTATGAACTAATCAACGGAGACTTGGGATCATGAATTCTTTGAATTCATCATATCTTTGAAGATAACTAAAGGTTGTTGTGTAACTTTTATTTCGTGTTTGTGTGTGACTAACATCACCATCAATAGAACTGGCGCTAGAAGGAGGGCCTAAACAAAGAATCTATGGATTTCTACAAAATTTTCTGAGCTTTCAAGTTTTATTCTGAGATATGATAGGTCTCATTAAAATTTCAAAAATCCTAAAAATAGAAAGAAGAGTCTCATTTCAATGGATGCATATGAAGACAATTTTCAAGTTAACATTCCTTTATTTCAAGAGACTTTGAATAAGCAGCTTTATCCTCAAAGTTTGTATAACTTTGGTTTATCCACTTGTTGCAGGATACACCAGACTATGGAGCACAGTGAAATTAATTGTTTAACTTTCCTCACAAGGTTGGATTTATATTTGAAAGGACTAATATTTTTTATAGATGTGTTCAAGACTAAAGTCTAGTAGGAAAATGAAGAAATTCTAGAATAGCAAGAAGAGACAACACTCGTAATCATGAGTTGGTTAGAAAATAGAATAGCTGAATTAGTTCTAGAAGGTAAAGATGACCTGAAGCATCTTTCCTTGAGTCATTTTATGGTGAGATTGATAGAAGTTCTCTACTTTATAGTAAGGGTGAAGCAGAGTGCAGGTATGAGTCTTTTGAAAATCATAGAGAAGAAAGTGCTTCTTGTTTCACGTCATCAGACAATCAACAAGATAAATGTGAAATTAATCTTGATACACTAGACAAATATATTGAATTATTAAACGCTTGTCAAGATAATGTTTCTGGATTTGAATTTAGTAGTTTTGATAGAGATGAGTTGATAAAGAAGTGTAAACAGGTGGTGGAACAATTTAAATGCATTGCTACTAAAGAATTTCCCATGATAGTAACCTAGGGAGTTGTAGAAAAGGAAATAAATGCTGATTTACTATCTAATTTGTTTAAGTTGAATGATCAAATGCGAGAATGTTGCAGGTGAATGGAACCAGATGCTCTACTGGATGGTAGAAGTGAAATACTTGATGAACAATTCATAAAAGTTGAAGAAGCAGAGAGCTTTGGAGTTGTTGTGCATGATCAGATGCTAGTCCAATGTCATTTTGAAAATGAAACAGGGGAGTATTCTTATCAGTCGAAAGATGATTCACCTTTACAGTCAAATGATTTAGAAATGGTAAATTTTTGTATATTAGGTTATGATGATGAAGATACTCATTTAGATGTTGATGTGTAGAGAATTGAAGAGAACTTTGAGGTGTTTCCTGAAGTCAA
The DNA here is from genome assembly GCA_027924645.1 of Cunninghamia lanceolata. NCBI lineage: Eukaryota > Viridiplantae > Streptophyta > Pinopsida > Cupressales > Cupressaceae > Cunninghamia > Cunninghamia lanceolata. The sequence continues at coordinate 15,132,166 of BSBN01001121.1, read as the reverse complement.
GAATCAGATGAATATCTAGAATGAACAAATAGATGTGGATAAGGATGAAGAAATAATCCATCAAGAGCCATACATCCTTCAATTCGAAGTGAGACCAGACACTGAGCCAAGAAATGAAAGTCCAATGTGATCCCTGTCATGCAACCCTAGACTGCTAGACAAAAATTGCAAAAATACGGAGATAATTTTTTTTTTAAAAGCAAGAAATTATAACATTAATAACCAAAGGTAACATAATACACAACAAACGAAAAGTGCACCTCTAACACCTCTAGGGAAACATAACTGCATCAGTGAATAAAAAGTTTATACCACACAAGAATATACATCATACTACTTCAGAAGTTAAGAACAACTGTTACATTAACAAATAACAAGTTTACAAGGTCGCATTACAAGCTTACAAGACCAATCGTGTCAATTTACAAAAGAATACATATGGAGCAACTCTGAAGGTGGAAACAAACTGGAACTGGAACACCTCTGCACAGGACTCGAACCAAATCTCCAAGAAGACCAATGGATAGCTCTGCCACCCAACCATGTGGAACCCTGAGGTCCACCCCTCTGAGCTAGGAGATAACAATGAGGATTCCACTGGGCCAAAGAAACAATATCTGAAATAACCAACAGAAGTAGACTTGACACAACCAACCAACAAGACATGACTGCACAAGACAAAACAACACTCTAGAGGTAACAATGAAAACATAAGAGGGAAGTAGCTAAGTTGCAGCGTGGAGAGTGTCATCGCAAGGTCTTGATCATGGGTTATCCAGGCTATCTCTCACTAGAAGCCGGCCCCTATCTATGGTTATCCTGGCGACCCTTTGGCACCAGCCCCATAGGGTGACACATGCGAAGCCGACACATCCTTTCATGTGGACAAGGAGGTCGACCTTGCCGACCAGGCCTTCTCAAACCATCCTTAGCCTTCAAGAGCACTCAAGGCATGGGTGAGGCAACATGCTTATCTTGTTATGTGAAAGACTACCCAACCCACCTAGGTATATTTTAAGTTATCACTTGATTTACCACTCCATGGGGTTATCCTGGTAGCCACTTCAGGCACTGGCCCCACCATGGAAGCCACTCTCCATCCTACACTAGCTTCCCTTAACCAACATCAGAAACAAATGACATGAATGAGCGAGAAATTTTAATATATCACATCCCATCATGATACAAAACAAACACCCGGTACTATATCCAAGAGATCATTTTCCCTTCATTACAAGACACAAAAATTCAATATCCCATTACCTTGACATGCCACTATCTGAACCAAAATCAAAACACCACACCTCTAGAGCTAGGTAGACACCAAGGATAAGGTAACCATTATCTGGCAAGAACAACACTTCCGCTTTTGACACCACTTGGTCATGACATCACTCAAAATCCCCACTTTACAAGAAAACAAAACATCAACACAACACACCCCAAAATAGACACAAAGATACCATACAAGCGTAAAGATGCGAGAAGAAGGGCAATCATGCCTACGAAATTTAATGAACTCCTAATTAGAACATGAGATTAACTTATGAAATTCTAACTTATTACAAATAACACACAAGTTTACGGAACAATAATTTCCCTACAATTCCAAAAAATAAACATAACATACTATCTAACTTTTACAATTTCCAACAACTACTATATTCTAATAAAAACAACCATAGTATATTTGTTAGGCATGAATCTTCCATCTAAAATTAACTAATTAACAATTCTATTAAAACATCTACAAATAAATATATAAACTCATCATCTAATAATATGACCACTTACTCTAATAAGACTTGATTTAATTCTAATTGCTAATAAACTAAAGTTCTATTATGTGAAAATATTTAATTTAATTATTCCTAACAAATATCAAAAAGGCTAAAATAGAGTTTAAATATCTTTTTTTTTCTTTTCTACAAAAGAATAAGATTCCCATTATTATAATTAAATGAAACATTCTATCTAGACAAAGATAAAGATTGATTTGAATAAAACTTTTATTTAGCCCACTTAAAATGACTTGCTGGGTTTCAACCTTCACTAAGATTATACCAAGGATATTTAATTGAAATTTACCCATTGCAGAGAGATATACTGAGTCTTTCGAAATTTAAGAATAATGGTATTAAATTCATCTTTAAATAAAAACAGAGAGAGTAATACAGTATTTTAATAGCCTTCTATAATAAATTAGTGAATTAGTAAATTCTACTCTAAGACTAATAATCTTAGATTCAAGATAAGATATATTTACTTTTTTTTTCAGAGGAGATCTCTTACATACATGCCATTAAAATTATTAGATTTCCTTAAGAAAGAAAACCGAAGTAGTCTTAAGGGAGAGTTTAAAGAGATTCTTAGCAATCTTTTAATATTAGAAATAAAACGCATAAGGAAAGAGGAAGAAAATTACGGTTCTGCAGAGATCTAGTTTCGAACTATCAAAGGGTTAAAAACTTTAGTTGCTAAATGATTTCTGAGAGAAGAAGGCATCTATTTAGATAGGTTAAGATGGTAAGATAGATTATAACAATATCCGTTGGTAGTTGTGAAACTCAAACGTTTCTATAGTTTCAAGATTGAAAGTTTTCTGAGAGGAAAGGATAAAAAAAATGTCTCACTGAAGCATCTTATTGATATCAAGAAATGCCAAAAGGTGAATGCATAGACAAGGCACAAGATCTTCAAAACAATGACAAAGTTGGCCAACCAAGGACAATTAATGCATAGGGAGAGATACTAGCGAAATAGATCGTAGAGGACGCTGCCAGCAGGTCGACGCTGGGAGAATGATTCGTTGCAAGGCATGTAATTCTGAAAGACAAGGCTGCGAGCTGTATGCTAGCTCATTCCTCAGGGCAAAGGTTTAAGGATGCAATAGAGCGCTTGCTAAGGTCTTAATGCATCATTCTATTAAGGATCACGTCATGTATAAGCATGCGTTTGAATCGAGTAAACCAACAAGTAGAAGATTTTGCAAAAGATGCGAAGTGTGTCGAAGGAAGAAGTCACTATCACAACCTAGATTGGTGCAAGAGCATAAAAGTAAGGGCTTGAATAAAAGAATAATAGCATTACAGAGACAATGAACTGGTAGAAACTTTCCCTTAAAGATTTCAGAGTGCTCCAATACTCTTAAGGCTCACGACCCGGAGGTGGGAGGAAACTTGAATAAAGAACTTCAGAAAGAGACAGAGAAAGGTTGCGAAGAGAAAAAACAATTCACTAACTCAGGCAGGGCCAAGCATATGGCAATTTCCCTAAAATTGGCTGAGGTAAGATTACACTTAAAAATTGCATTTGGTTAAAAATGATTTCAGGTTCCTAACCAGCAGGGTTTACTTACAAGTCACCATTACTTTGGAGGATTGCAATGGATTGGATTCCAACATTTGAAGGAGGTTTGAAAGCATAAGAGAAAGAATCTAGGAAAAAAAAATACAGAGGTTTAAACATTACACAATAGGGTGATACCCAAGGTGCAAGCAAGGTTAGGGCATCAACATCGATCACACAAGGCACAAGGCGACAAAAGATACAAGATAATAAAATTCCCAGTTATAGGACATGCAAATCTCACACACTGAAGCAAGATTAAAGTTACAAGCTACAACAAATTGCAAATCTTCATAGAGAGAGACAATCACATACCCGAATTTAAGACCCACCTCCAAATTTCTCTGTTCTTCTCCACAATCTCTCTGGTTTCTTTCCAACTTCCCCCCTAAAATGATTCAACTCACAAAATAAATGCAGACATGCATTCGTTACCCAACAACCCACTCCTCTGAGAAATTCAAAAATTTGCTATATCAAGAGATACCAAATCTTCCAATTTTGAAATTGACAACTCAGGGCATTAATTTCACATATCACCATTTATTCTGTACAAAATATATACTAATTGCCCATAACTCCAATATGACATAAATACTTTAAATTATCTATGACATAAATACTTTTAAAAAGTAGATAATTTAATCTAGACTATTATAAAATTTAGTCAAGGTGTCATTCCAAGTTTTAAGATATCCAATTATTATCTAATAAACATAAAAGAAGCATCATTAATTAATAATAAATCCTTAAAGTATTTTCCAAACACACAGGAACATAGTTAAGCATTATAAAACACAACTTGACTATACCCACAACACAAGATTACCAATATAACAAGGCAAGGACCAAGTGTCCCAACACAACTCGAGACCACAACCAGAAGACAAGGACTAACCTAGTGGAATAGACCTCGTGTTATCTCCCATCACTGATACCCATTGGTGCAAGAACCCGCTCAAACCTGCTATATCAGGTGGAGTCGAGGTTCGGTACCTACAACTTGCATTCAAACAATTGGTTGTATATGATCAAGTACATATATGTCTACATACAGAGAGTCAAAGAATCATGGCGCTACTATACCGTCCCTACTCTTGCACAAGATTATAACCATTGCATTTGCAAATAGATATCAACGGATCTAATAAAACATGCAAATATTAATCCATAACTAATCATGTCCAACACATCATAACTGAAGTAACCATAATGTCATCATAAACTTAGAACACATGTCTAACTATATCAGTCGAACATAGTCCATCAAAGTCAAAGTAAACATAGACCATAACCTACTAATCCAAGTGTCTCAGAACTGAATAAATGAAATGAAAGACTAGCAACTGTCTCCGAACTGTCAAAGGGAAATATGAAACTAACAACTATAACAAGCCAAAATGTGAGGGGCATTACATGCAAAGTCAAATGGAGGACCAATTGTCAATGCACAAGCATGTCCAATAGAACCAGAGATGCATTAGGTTGTATCTTTCCTTTCCATAGTGAATGATGTTGATTATTATTTTGATTATGGAAATTCAAGAGACAAGACATGCATATAGATTAATCATGAACATGATGAGCTTTCTCAGTTGCTGATTATCAGGAGTTATTCTGTTAAACATAGTGAATTCAGAATACAAGAATATTTTTCAGAATACAAAGATGAATTTGCTAGGATCAGAACCATAACAAGTGCCCTGATGTTACTACACAATCTAAGGAAATGTGCACATACAGGTGTCTTTGGGTCTTATCATGGGTTTTATTTGCCTTGTAGAGGCTTGTGTATAGTTTGGTAGATAGTTGTTTTATTTCTTTTCTTTTCTTTCTTGTTTTGTTTTCTGTTGTTTCCTTTCATAGGTTAGTTGTTTGTACAGTCTGTTTATTTTGCTTGCTTTGTTGTTTCCTTAGCAGGGATCTTTATTTTGATTTAGAGTATGCATGAGCAAACTAACAACCATTCAAAACAATGTAAAATTCAAAACATTTAGGTTAATTATTTGAAATCTATGCATAACTTGTTATGACTGTCATAAAGTAGAGAGTTGTTTAACTTTGTAAAATTTTGTATTCAATAACTATGGGTTGAGTATTCAAGGAAGGTTTCTCACAATGACACACCTAAAATCCTTGGGTTTGTTGAACTTACTAGTGTAGATATTAGGTGAAAAATCCGAGGTCACTCTTGCTACCATTACAATTCTTAGCTTAATTTCAGTAAGTGACCACTCCTTGCATCATGAAGTTACAAATGCAATATCTTATGAAATCTCTATCAAATACAAAAAAAAATAAAAAAAATAAAATAGATTTTACTGAAAAACTAGATTAAGCCATCTAAGTAACTCTACCGGGGCTATAGACACTTGCTGGCAGTGGGGCTCTACTTAGGAGAATTGTAACGATAACCTTGTCGAGGCTATGGATGCCTGCTGGCAGTAAGGCTCTATCTGGTTGGCTATGAGGGAATGACATCAACTATGTAGGCTAATATCGGTCATTGGTTTGTTCAACTGATTTTCAAGATGAGGATTATTAATCACGTGCACCCACTTAAACTAAAAGGAAAATTGATGCACCTTATTGAATACATTGAGTCGTAAGTTGGATAATGATTTGCAGAAAAGATAGTTGGAAGTTATGAATTTATTTCATTTAGTTTTCTTTAATGGTTTGAATTTAATTGTTTTATTTGGTGGCTAGTTGTTGTGATGTTCACAACACGCCCCTTTTTGCTTCTTAGCAAAATAAGGACCCCTGCTATGGCTTTTGCTTTTTGCTTGTGTGTGTTGTTTTGCTTGGTGGTAAAGGGAAAAAGGAAGTGAAATAGTACAAACCTTGTTGAAAATAGAGTAAAAATTGCATTAAGTGCTAGGGTAGAGTACAGGTGAATTCCTTGTCAAAAATGAATAGGGGTTGCTTTTTGAACCATCTTAAAATTCCCTGTATTTTGCAAGTTATGAGTTGTTTGGTAAAATGTACATTCGGGTCATTATATGTTGCACATGCAAAGGGTTTTGTATATCGGGTTTACATAGAAAGTTGTTTGTATGTTTTTATACTTGTATGCATTTGCTAATGTTCTATCTATACATGCAAAGTGGACCCGACACAGTCAAAAGTTGAAATGAATGTTTGGATAAATCCACTAGATGCATCTTATGTTTGTATGTATCTTACATACATTTGTTATATACCTTTCTAATGTGCAGGCCGCGGACCCAGAAAGGTTATAAATTATGGTTAAGTCGTTGTATGTTTTCGTAATGTATGTATCTTACATACATTCGCGATATACAATGCTTTGTGCATGCTGCAAGACTGAAACATTATCAAAGTTCATTAAGTTGTATGTTTAGATACATGCATTACGAAACATACAAGGTAAGGATGCAATGGTATATGCATGGCACGGATCTGAAAGTGTTATTAAATGAGAAGTAATGCTTTTTTTTTTCCACAGCTTGTATGTATAGCTTGATACATACAAGCACCGGAGCTCAAAAAAGATTGAAGTTCGGTTAGTGCAATGTATCTTTACTTAATGTATATCTGATATACATTGTGTTTTATACATTGCGGAGCCAAAGGGCAAATAGATTGCGGTCTATGAAGAAGTTGAAGTCCGACAGGGGCATACAAAGGAGTTTGTATGTATCAGCTTGTATAAATTGTAATGCATAATTATCATATACAAGCAGAATATACAAGTGATAGATACAAAGGTAAAGATGCATTCTCAAATGCCAAGTGAAAGTTAAAAACAACAAAGTTGTTGTATGTTTTGAATGGTTTGCATGTTCATAATATACAACCCGATATGCAAAAAGGGAATATACAAGCACCAGACGTGAAGTGAAAATTAAATATTGAAAATGCTTTGTATATTTGCTGCGATTGTATATTTAAAACATACATTCGCGATATACAAGGATTTAAGCAGGTGAAAGGCGGGAAACCAAAGTGAAGGGATTTTGAAGTTGTTTTGAGGCCCGATGCATGTTTTTGGTCAACGATGGTTGACTCAACCATTTTTAAACGTTGCATATGCATTTAGATATGTGATTGCTTGCAAATGCTAAATATTCATGGCCCAGTATCTGTGTTCGTGCATTTAGAACATGATTTAATGAAATGTTTATCTTCCTGTTGGTTTATTAAATGGCTATGTTTAATTCTTGTCTATTTGTTGCAAGATGCTGGAGCTATTTCGAAGTAGCTAGAAAATTGCGGGGTTTCCGACATAGTGGTGGTGTGCAGGTGGATATAAAGGTGGAGCTTTAATGGCGATGACATCACGGGAGGCGGATCGGATCACATCAGATCGCAAAGAGATGAGAGGAGTCAAGGCCTTCAATGCAAAAGACAAAATGTAGATGGGGAAATATTATTAAATAGAAAACAATAGTTATTTTGAGTTGTTAGGGTTTCCAAGGGGTGTCCTTATGCCCAGTATGGGCATGCATCTCAGATTTTTGGTAGGATTTGTTCTGCACCACATGATGTTGCACTTGAGGGGTGGACCGTTGATTAACTAGGGTTTTTTCGACACCATATTGGGGATAAATTAGAGATATATATTGAGCACCTTTACTTTGCACAAAGGGAGGTCAATCATTCTAAATCTGACCTGTAACAATTTTATGTAGGAGATTAGATTACTGAGACTAATGCGGACTGAACTATTGAAACATCAAGGTTCTTTCTTCATATCATTGTAAATGTACTTGCTCTAAAGCATACTAAATGAAGATGAAGCTTCAGATTACATCCTGATTGTAAACTTTATGTAATTTTCAAGTTGATTTCTAGATATGTACTGGTGAGTGTTGTGTTCAATAGAAGCGCTTTCATTTCATTGCATGTTGTTGTCAACTTTTCCTTTGAAGATTTGCACTGGATCATGCGGGTTTGCGGAATGTCCTGGTGGAGTATGATTCTAGTTTTCCTTCTCTTCATTGTTGTATCAGAACATGTATGTGGATTAGTGATCTTAGTCAAGTAATTTTAGGAATCTCATTCTTTAAACCCTATCTTTGTTACTTCCTTTTTTTAATTTCATTGAATCACTTTCATAATTGCAAACCATGATAAATAATAAGCAGAACAGAGAAATATGCTGACATCCCGTAGATAACTAAATCTCATTAGCATATTTGAGCCAAATGCATGTAGTGTTGAAAATATCATGCAAAGACTTGCAAATAATGGTAGAAATCATGCAAATATCAACCTATAAGCACATTATTTGAGTAAGTTCATAGTGTAAAGGCAGAAATTACTGAAGAATGTAAGGCCCCTAAATGGAAAACAACAACACACATCAACCACTGAGTAATGTTAGTAGATTATGAACTAATCAACAGAAACATGGGATGATGAATTCTTTGAATTCATCATATTTTTCAAGACAAATAAAGGATGTTGTGTAACTTTTATTTCGTGTTTGTGTGTGACTAACATCACCATCAATAGTTATATGTATGGAGTTAGTCTTAACATAGAATAGTCTCATGTGCATAAGAGACTATTTAGCTTCTCAGATGCTAGAGATATTGATATGTAAGATGCTAATCCCAACACATACAAGATACCAATATGCATAGGAAGAGAATAAGATCATCTCACAAATATGGCATACGAAAGCAATATGACCATGCCCCATTCCATACTTTATTGCAACATACCAAGATATGATAAATCAAGGCAGTATTGATTAGGCATAGAAAAGGGACAAAAGATAAAACAAAAGAAACTATCATCACATTCTCTTGCCAGATTTAGGTGCTCTTGGATGGATTTAAGCTGGTGCCTTGTTGAGAGGAAAGCTACATCTTGTTGAAGGCTTAAAATGTTGATAAAATGCTATAGCAAATGTTGGCTTAAGGCATGTCGACAAATAGCTTCTGGCTTACTCTGATTGGTTGAAGTGCTTTAGCTTTTGCTAATGCGCATAGTCTACTTCCTACTTGAGCTAGTCAAAGAGAAGAAGATGGAAAATGAAAGAAGATGAAGGTGAGGTGGATCATCTATACTTGAGTACTGGATACTTCCTTCGTATTCCAGACTGCCTACATACCATGTGTCCACGGGATCAAAGCACATTTATGATAGTGATGAGACATTATGAATATGTAGTTCTTGGTTTATTGATGATGTAAGTGATGAAAGATAGAAGAAAGGGAGATGAAATATTGAAGGATGATTAGAAGAAGGATGAAAGATGGATGATGAAAGAAGGGCTATCATCTTTTCCTGAATTAGAGTGCTTCCTTCACATCTCAGATTGTCTACATACCCTATATCCACGGGATCAAGGCTTTAATGATAGAGCTGGTGATCTAGTTCTTGCTTGTTGTGTTGATGGTTGATATCAAAGGATCAACTTTATTACTTAGATTTTTGTGATGTTTTCGATGTTTAAGTTTGAACTGGTTGTGAAGATGGTGAATCCTGGTTGCAAATATTTGCCATGTTTGAAATTAGATGATGTGTTGTGTTTTGAAGTTGAAATTTTGTTGTGTTATGAGCTTGAGTGATCATTGTGTTATGAGATAGAGCTAAAGATATCCACTTCCAAATAAGGCTTAACAAGTGCCCCTAGTGTGGGAGGAATTTTTATTATGGAGATACAGTGAGGGAGGGCGCATGTGGACAAGATACTAAGGTACCAAATGATATAGTTACCACAACAATGTCCAAAATATGATAGCTTGCATTGATAGAGGCGAAGATGGAAAAGGGGTTTTATTATGGAGAAACAGATTGTGATAGTACATACAAGGAGAAATGTTGATTATGATATGGATTATGTAGGATAAGATAGAGAAGTATGCTATGAAAACTTGTAATCAAACAAACTAAGCAGATGATGAGAGCTGGTTATTACACATAGCACCTATTTGCCAGGTTTTCAATATGGTACTTATCCAAGGTGCCTGTTTACCAAGTTTTCACCAAAGGATGGATTATTTATCTTGTACTATTTTTTTGTTTTTTGTATGCAAAGCGCCACAAAGTGGTTTTCACTATGGGACAGATTTTTTTTCTTCAGATAGCTAAGATTCAAGGATAAAACTTCTTGAGATGGATGCTGTTGACTAGTTCATCCAAAGGAATGCCTTCAAGTGTTGAGAGAGTATATGCACCTGATTCGTAGGCTGTTGTGATGATAAAAGGACTAAGCCAATTTGGTTCAAACATACACTATTTCTCACGATGTTGCTGATTCCTTTGATTTTCTTTAAGAACAAGATCTCCAACTCGAAATCTGCACTCACTAATTTTTGTTGTTGTAGCTATGGCGTAGATGGTTTTGATAGACTTGGAGATGGTTGAGTGCCGTAAGGCGCTGTTCATCTAGTAGCTCAAGATCATGGAGTCTAGATACTCGATATTCTTCATCTGATATAGTATGTTGTAGAGATACTCACAGTGAGGGGATCTCGACCTCAATAGGTAGTGTGATGGGTGAAATGTGGGATTAATCAAATCAATAACAAACCCAATACATCAATGAAATATGAAGGTAAAAGAAGATTTAAAACAACAAAGAGAGATACTTACAACCTTTACCTTTCGACTTCCATTGTTCACCTTTTCTTTCTTGATCTTGATGGAAATGAAAATGGCCCCCAGGAAGCTTGCTTCCTCGCTTCGATTCCTCAAGATGACAAGGAGAAGTTGGCTAGGATACTTTCTTGTATTTGAAGATGAGTTTCAAGCACAAATGTGAGTGGATGGAAATGAAGTGCTATGGAGATGGGTGCCAATGGCATGCTATATTTCCTGCAGCATAAGTTTACTCGAAGATGGATTCTTTAATGAAGAAGAAGAGGGTTGTATTTATAGAGTTGTGTAGAAGAAGATCAATGGTTGAGAAGAAATAAGAAGATCAACAGAGGAGAATGGTTGAGGAACATGCAACAAATAGAAGGACGTGTCATTCAAAAAGAAGCTTTGTTGAGTTATCTACTCTCTTGATGAGGATGAGTTTTCATTTTCTTAAATTAGAATATCTTTTTCTAATTTAAGAGCAAAGTTGCTTTAAAGTTGCTTTTACTCAGTTTTTTCTTTTGTATGACAAGACGAATCATATTTTTAGAAGATAAGAAAGAATAATTAAATAAATAGATTTATTTAATTATATGTAGATAATTTTGAAGAATAAATAAAATATATAAATATATTTTATTTTGTGGAGATTTTAATTTAAATAAATTTGCATTTTATTTAAATTTAGAAGAATGGAAGATTTAATTAAATAATTAAAATTATTTAATTATTTAGAAGAATAAAGTTAATGTAGGTGAAATTAATTAAATAAATATAATTTATTTATTTAAATAGGAGAGAATGAATCAAATAAATAAAATAATTTATTTATTTATTGATGGAGGAATGTGAAGATGAAATAAATATTTAAAATATTTATTGAAGTAGAGTCATGTCATTTTTAGGTGTATACATTTTGCCCCTCTTTGATGCAATGTGTTTTATCACGTTGTTTCAAAGAATAAGAATTTTTGATGATGGTACATGCTCCAGTTTGCCCCTGGAACAAGTTTAACGACGGGATGCCCCCTCGGGAGATTAGACGGGAAGACGGAAAAAAGCATGAGACAGACAATCTCATGAAGAAGAAAGTGGAAAATAGGTAAGGATGGAGAAAACAAAACATGGTTTGGAGAAACAGACATGGGAAGTAGTCGCAGTTGTCATATAGTCAGCTATGGTTCACTTGCTATATATAGGAGCTAGGTCCACAAGTCCTATTCGTTTGCACACTTGTCCTTAGTTGATTAGTTTTTGAGAGCTTAGGAAAGCATGACAGCTAGAGCAGTCGACAGAGAGATGGATATTTCGTGCGAGGAGCATTGGTTTGAGCAAGTCTCACGATTCGACTGGCCAGCTGTGGTAGGACCCCGGGTATGTAGTTCGTCAAAACTTGATAAAAGTCATTTATTAGGCTCATTAATGGCTAGGGAAAATAACTAGAATAGATGCACCGAACTGCCTTTCGGCACATATGAGCCCCAAAATGGCACATATGTTGCTAAGTGGCACATGTGCTCAATCTTACGGTGCATATGATAGTTTGGTGCATATGGTCCCTGAATTGGTGCTTTTACTATGAAGCTGCGCATGTGAAACGATAAGAGGCGCATACACTAGAATGGCACATACATGTCAAGGATTAGCGCATTCACGATGAAGAGGCACATATGATATGGGTTGGCACATTTGCCACCTGGAAAATTAGCTGACTAAATGAAAATAACCCAATTGGCATCTTGATCAATGTGTCAATTGATAAGCAATCTCTGAGATTGCCAAGAATCTAGTCAAGAGATGATATGTTGTTTTGATTAATTGATATGTTAAGTCAATGATAGGATAGTTTGATTGCTTTGAGTAGGTTTGCTTGGATATGGATTTTGTTGAAATTATGCTTTGCTTGGTTGCAGGAGGATATCTGGGATACTCTCATGTCACGAGAATAGTTCCCTTTGCTGTTGCTGCAGCGGTACATGTTGATAGAGATTGATTGCGAGGCGCTTGGTGCTATGGGGCTTCATTATATTTGCTTCATGCTCGAGGTTCACGGGAACTGTGCTATGATGACTGTGGCTGTGGAGCGATTCCACAGCAAGGATGGGACATTCCATCTACCGACGAGGGAGATGGCGATTACCTTAGAGGATGTGTGTAGGATCTTGCACCTCCCTATTCAGGGAGAGTTGGTTGAGTATGAGTCACAGCGAGATGCTAGACTGGCTAAGTGCAGACATGTGTTCTATGACCCAGAGTTGGTGGAGCAAGTGATTTCGTGGCAGGACATTCATGACTGCTATGACTACTTCCTAGGTATAGTGGTGGGATTGATCGGTGGCATAGTATGCCCCGATAGGAGGTCACACGGCTTCCTGATTGGCTAGGGGAGGGTGTTAGAGAGCATGATCACTGATGGGACTCGATATGCATGGGGTGTGTGCGTGCTTGCACACTTGTACAGAGATATGCACTAGGTCGTGTATCATAGAGGGGCTAGCTTGTTGGCAGGTGTATCGTTGTTGTAGTTTTGGTTATGGGAGCATATAGCTATCACACAGCTGATATGTCTCTTTCATAGGTAGAGGGGTGAGCCCTATAGTTACAAATATGCAGGTGTGATTTCCCATCATAAGCCGGGAAAGCTTGAGTATTAGAGACACATGTTTGATAACGTAGATCTCATTATCTCGCGCCCATACCTAGACTACGAGGTATGGGAGGATGAGGCCGATGAATTTCCTTACTACTTCCAGACTCGATGGCTGATTGGCAGGACCAGGTATATACTAGAGAGGTAGATTGTGAGCAGGGTACAGTAGCAGTCTGGCAGAGTTTAGGGTAGACCACAGGGACATGCATGGTTCGTGAGGACCCATGCAGAGAGATACAAGTGGGGTCCCATGGCATCATATGAGGAGGCCTTAGTAGACTCCCTTACACAACATGGCCCATGAGGAGGGAGATAGTGGATGTTGGCATGACGCCAAATTATGAGGAGTGGTTTGTAGGTCACCCATTTCCTAGATACTTAGGACCTGGAGAGTTAGCTCCTCGTATAGACGAGGAGGATTCATATTACGAGGGTGGAGCTAGCAGGAGGAGGGGAAGATGGAGGAGAGGGAGAGGAGATCAGGGGGATGATGGAGGAGGAGGAGGAGATGGAGGAGGAGGTGGCAGACCAAGACGAAGGAGGAGGTCAGGGGAGGGACCTTTGGGTCAGCCGACAATTGCGCAGTCGCAGGCTGCAAGACAGGCACAAGCACCAACACAGTAGGTGGCCCCTCAGAGACAGATGTCGCCACCACCACAGGTAGCTTAGCAGTAGGTGCAGGGTCAGGTGCCAGCATAGCAGGTGGCACCAGGATAGGGACAGGTAGGGCAGGCCCCATAGCCAGACTTATAGCAGCAGGCCATTTCAACACTACAGGGTTAGATTAGGTAGTTGAGGGCCCACCTGAGAGTAGCTGATTCCTAGAGGGATGCAGATGTAGGATGGCTGTCAGAGGTGTCAAGAGAGAGAGACACAACCCTAGATAGCATGCGAGTGATGAGGACAAAGAGAGACACAGTTGTGGCAGTTGTGGGCATAGATGGTACCTCTATCTTTTTGGTTTCACAGGTGCAGTAGGCATAGACACAGCTAGCCTAGGTTTAGAGTGAGCTTTCCATAGCATAGGCTCAGGCTCAGTACTACAAAAGTTTATATCATGGGGCAGTTGTAGTAGATCAGTGTGTGCCCAGCTTCTGGAGCTAGTCTGTGGCATCTTAGAGGGCAGGTGGGTCTCGATCGGTAGGATCAGTGAGGGGCCCCCATTAGTCAGGGGGAGATAGGGGAGATGGCAGCGTAGGGAGCAGTACTCGATGAGTAGGGTTAGCTAGACCTGGATACTTGTACCATTTTTGAGTTGATGCACACATTTTTGATGGCTGAGATAGCCTTTATATGTACTATTTTTGCCCCGAGACATGTATTATCATTTTGTTGTACTTTGTATACATTTTCTTGTATGACTCTAAGAGATGGACAGATATTTTGATATGTTGTACATTTGGACACATTTTTATGCTTATATGATGATGCAGTTATGGATGTTCTATATGGTCATGTTTTCTATGTTGATATGCTATGGATGCAATCTATTTTATGATGCTTTTGTATATGTGATGCATACTAGATGGATTTGGGATGATTTGACATGTATATACAAATGTGACATGTTATGGATATGATTATGCAACTCTATATGTTTTTGATTTTTTTGATGAGATGTATGGATGCATATGTATGTGGATGACCTAATGCACTTTATTATGTATGCAAATGATGTAATCATGTAAATGGCTATCTCATGTGATATGATATGCTATCTATGCTATGCTTTTGATATGTCCAAATGTACTCAATTGACATAGAGATGATATAGATAAGATAAGCAGAGATGAAGAAATACAAGTTCTCATTTGATATACTGCAGGATTTTCTTTATTGCATGGTTGATATGGATTGCTGGATATGGGATGGATGCGGATTGTCATCTTGATATTTGCAAGTCTTTTGCTTTCATTAATGGGCACTTTTTGGTATTTTTCACTTTTTGAAATGTTGTAACAGAATACAAGCATCTAGGTATAATTAGATCGAGATGACTTGAGTACTTCTTACATGGATTTTGATATAGCAAGTTGATACAAGCATCTAGTCAAACTTGAATATAGATTACCTGAGTACTTCTTGCATTTCAACAAACAAGGATTGCCCTTTTTCATGTTCAGATCTCTAAAGTCCTTGATGATCTTTTGTTGATCATGTCATTAGACAAAAGTCATCATATTACTAAACTTTGATCCACAAGCAGCAGACAAAGAAAAAGATTATGCCCCTCATCAAAGCATCTCTAGCTTTTGGCATCCTTGAGTAGCATAGGAAGACATAATGACAAAAATCCAAGACTTTGTAAGTTAACCTATTCACAGAACATTCTTGCATTAGATATGTATTTTGCCATAATTGATATAGAGTCAGTTTGAGTGTTTCGGTATGGTGCTCTGCTTTTGACAGGTTGATGTTTTTGTGTCAAGATTTTGTTTTTGGGAAGTTCTGCTTTGCTACGCTCGCTTGTCTAGTGAAAGGTATCACAATCTTTATTGGTATCCACTAAGAAAAATGTGGCATTCAAGAATCCAAATCCGTAACTAGGTTGAGGAGTTGCCCCCAGTTTAGACAAGGATCAACTTATTATGGGTGAGATGACAACAGATATGGAGAGATGGACCCTAAGGGACTAACCTAGTGCCTCGGGGGCTCATTGCTAAATGGCCTTGCCTACGTGACGACGTAGAGGCAACGTAGTTTGGGGTGAACCTAATGGACCTAAGACCTAGGTGATGGAAAAGATGCAGAAATTAAGAATGGCCTTGCCTATGTGATAGCTCAGAGGTGACGTAGTTTGACAACGGTTTAGAGAACTAGTTCAAGATGAACAACGCGATGGACACAAGAGACAGGAGGTTATAACAGAAGGTGGTTTGTCGCAAATAGCGCCTGTTTACTAGGTTTTTACCACTTGCTTTTATTTGCACGAAAGCTAAAAGTACACATGACACCTGTTTGCCAAGTTTTCATAATGGTACCTATCCAAGGCACTTGTTTGCCAGGTTTTCACCAAAGGACAATTTTTTTTTGCTATTTCTTTTTTTTTTTGCTCTGTTTTTTATCACTTTTTTGAATTTTTTTTGGACTTTTCAAGACTCCCTTACATTGGGGTTTTAGGTGTAGAAATTGTGAAGATGCATGTTATTGATAGGATCATTGAACAATTCACCTTCAGATGTAGCCAATTGATATGCCCTTGACCCATAAGCTGCAATGTTGACATAGGGACCCAGCCAGTTAGGTTCAAACTTGCCTTTCTTTTTCTCTATCTTGCTGATTTCTAGGATTTTCTCTGAGGACTAGGTCACCAACTTGGAATACTCAGGGCTTTACCTTATGGTTGTAGCTTCTGGACATCCATTGTTGATATGCTTTCAGATGGTTAAGGGCATGTTGCCTTCTCTCTTCAAGAAGCTCTAATTCTTGTAGTCTAGGCACTCTGTATTCTTCATCTGATATGAGGCCTTTTAAAGAAACCCGTAAGGATGGGATCTCGACTTCTATGGGCAAGATAGATTTAAATCCATAGACTAGGGAGTATGGTGTTGCCCCTGTGGGTGTACGAATGCTTGTACGGTAGGCCCACAGCATGGGATTCAGTTGGACATGCCAATCACGGCTGGCATCATTGACAGTCTTCTTTAGGATTTTCAAGATAGCTTTATTTGATGCCTCAGCCTAGCCATTGCCTTGGGGGTAATAGGGGGTTGAAAAGCGGTGTTTGATATGGAATTTGTCACATAGTTCCCTGACATCTTGATTTTTGAAGGGTCATCTATTATCTGTGATAATGGACGAAGGGATTCCATAGCGACAAATGATATAGTTCAAGATAAAAGAAGTAATCTGCTTGCCTGTGATATTGGCTAAGGGCATGGCTTCAATCCACTTCATAAAGTACTTAGTGGCAGTGATTATGAATTTATGGCCGCTAGATGAAGAAGGGTGAATCTTGCCCACTAAGTCAAGTCCCCACTAACATAAAGGCCAAGGAGTTGTTAACGGCTGCAGCTCCTGTGCTGGTGCATGTGTCAGGTTCCCATGGATTTGGCACTTTTTGCACTTCTTTACAAAATGATAGGAATCTTGTTCCATTGTTGGATAGTAGTATCCCATGCGTATGAGTTTCTTGGCTAGGGTAGGGCCACTAGAGTGGGTCCTGCATATACCATCGTGTACTTCACTCAGGGTAGTTTGATATTCCTCACTATCGAGACATCTAAGGAGAGTACCATCGAGACCTCTGTGATATAGGGTATTGGGAACAATGGCATACCGAGATGCCTGATAGATGAAGGCTCATTTTTGGTTACTAGAGAGATTAGGTGGGAGGGTATTCTCTTTAAGATAGGCACATATTTTTCCATAGAGGGGGGAATAGGCTCCAAGAATGTGGCAAATGATATGGGATTTGGGAGTGTCATATGCAGGATGGGACACTGGCTCTACCAAGAACTCGTAACGTGATTGATTATCTAGAATATCTAGGAGAGATGTAATCGCAGCCATGGCATCCGTAGCTTTGTTCTTAATCCTTGGTATCTATTCAAAATTGATCTTGATGAAGTAGGCTTTGAAATCATCTACCATTCGTTTGTAAGGTATTAATTTCTCATCTTTTGTCTAGTAGTCATCATTTACTTGATTTATGACTAGTTGTGAGTCACCATATACCTGAAGTTCTTGGACATTCCATTCAACTACGAGCTTGATGCCAATGACAAGGGCTTCATACTCTGCCATATTGTTAGTGCAAGGAAAGAGTAGTCTGTATGATTTAGGAATGGTGTCGCCACTAGGTGTGACCAACAAGATACCTGCTTCTGATCCATGTTGAGTGTATGATCCATCAAAGTACATTTTCCAGGTTGCTATGTTTATGTGAAAGATTCATCTAGAAATTTGAAACTCATAGGGTTGTCATCCGTTAGAGGTGCATCTGCTAGTTGATCTACAAGTGCTTGGCTTTTTATTGCTTTCCTATCTACATATTTGATATCAAACTCACTGAGAAGCATGACCCATTTGGACATTCTACCTGTTAAGGCTGCTTTGTTGAGCAAGTACTTGAGTGGATCAATTTTTGCTACTAGTTTGATAGAATGTGACAACATGTAATGTCTCCACTTTTGTGAGGCAAAGACTACAGCGAGACATGCTCTTTCGATTCGTGTGTACTGCAGTTCATATCCAACAAGTGTTCAAATAATATAGTAAATTGCTTGTTCTTTCCCATCATAGTTTTGTTGTGTGAGGAGAGCTCCTAGAGCTGTAGGTGTAGCCGAGATATACAGTAGCAAGGGTTTACTCTGAATCAGTGGCATCAATACAGGTAGCTTTATGAGATACTCTTTTAACTGTTGAAATGCCTGCTCACATGAATCATTCCATTTGAAAGGGACATTCTTATATAGGAGGTGATAAAATGGGTAATTGAGAAATGAACCTTCTAATAGATTGTAGTTTTCCCTGTGGAGACCTTAGTTCAGTGAGATTCTTAGGAGGTGGCATTTCCATGATGGCCTTCACTTTAGCTAGGTCAACTTCAATTCCATTAGCAGACACTATGTATCCAAGTATCTTTCCTGAGGTAACTCCAAACACGCACTTCTTTGGATTGAGGCACACATTGAACTATTTCAGTCTGTTGAATATTTTGTCAAGTACTACTAGGTGTCCTTCTCTTGTGAGTGATTTTTCCAGAATGTCATCAACATAGTCTTCCATTATAGTGTGCATCATGTCATGGAAGATTGTGGTCATAGCTCTCTGATATGTTGCCCCGGCATTTTTCAAACCAAATGGCATGACACACCAACAATAAGTGCCCCAAGGACATGTGAATGCAGTCTTGTGTTGATCTTCAAGCATAATTTTTATCTGGTTGTATCCAGAAAAACCATCCATTAGTGATAGCATGGTGCGTCCTGCCGTGAGATCTACAATCATGTCAATGTTTGGTAGGGGGAAGTCATCTTTCGGACAAGCTTTGTTCAGGTCCCTGAAGTCATTACATATTTGAACTCTACCATCTAGTTTGGCAACTAGTACTATGTTTGAAACCCAGTTAGGATAGTCTATTGGTCTGATGAATCTGACATCTAACAATTTCTTTAGCTCTTCTTTTACCATGAGGGCCACATGCGGGTGCATCTTTTTAAGTTTTTGCTTTACTAGTTTAGCTCCTGGAGCTAAAGATAAATGATGCATTATGAGATTCAGATCTATCCCTGGCATGTCTACATATGTCCAAGCAAAGTTGATTTGTTTTCTCTTGAAGAAGTCGGTGAATGCTGGTTTTTCTTGTTCTGTCAAAGCCTTTGCCATATGGATCATTTTGGGATTATCACTGGTGCTGACATTGATTGGTTTTGCTAGTTCTATCAAGATTGAGGATATCTCCCAATGTGTAAGATTAGGTAGAGGGTTAATTCTTTCATCCTTAGGTGCCTCAGAGAGGTTTTCACCATTGGATACGTCTATATTTTTACTTTTTTCTTGATCTAACACTGTCACAGAACGGTTTTCACCATTAGATCTTTCTTTTATTTTGACATTTTTGAGACTGAAAGGCTTGGCACTCTCTCCAAAATAGGCCTTTTCATTGAGTTCTATAGCATAGCCAGCTCTGTGGCCCCCTGTGAGTATATGATCTCTAAGCTCAAGATAGTCTATGATGGCATCATCATTCTCAAAAGTGTTGAGCTCAGGGGTAGTGCGTTGTAGGTCCCAATCTATGAGTTTGGGGTGCACCAAAGGTAAGGGGTCATTGGGTTGGTCTAGTTCAATGGTGTTGATAGTTAGGATAGAGTTGTTAAAAGCATAGACAAAGTCTGCGATGGTAGTCTCTATTAGCAGATCCATCAAGGGTGGTATCATTCTTTCCTCACGATTTTCACTATCGTTATTACGCAAGTCAGACTCTAGTGGTCTAGCCCTTGGACCTTGTCTCTCATTTGCATGGGTTGGGTCATACTCGTGGACACCATCGATTCCTTTGTCATTGTAAGATAGCTCAGAGAGGCCATCCCATTCATATTCATTGGAATCGCTCTCACTACCCAGTTGCAGTTGTTGAATTTGCTCAACCAGATTACTAGTGGATGTTTCTAGTTGTTTGCCTTTATTCTTCTTTGCTCTGTTGGTTCTTGATGTGCCATTGTAACCTAGCCCTGTAGTGTCTCAGGTTGTCAAGGTATGTGGTTGGATGGGTTCAGTGATACCATCCTTTCTTGAACTGAGTGGACCGTGTCCTTCATATCCCATTCTTTGTAGCATTTGGAATCCTTGACCATATTGTTTAGTTGGTATAATGCAATGGTCTTGTTGCGTGGATGAACTATCTTCATCCTTGTATAGCCATTGTAGGATATCTTTTTCATCACTCTCATCTTCGAGGCTTCCCCATTTGCTAAATAGACCATTGGTGGCTTTATCAACTTTGGGTTTGTTCAGAGTAGGTCTTCCATATGATCTTGGAGATAGGGGGAGCTATGCCAAACAGAGGGATTGGGAGATTGTGTACTCACCCAAGCCCTTATCTTTAAGTTTGAGGTCAAGTTGTGAGGCTTTTGAAGAGGAAGCAAGTGAAGCAGGGTCAACATGAGATGACAATGAAGCAGAGGCACGGTTGTTAGGAATCACCACTTTAGGTTTAGATTGAATGGAGTTACAATACTGAAATGGGTTGGGCTCACCTTGTATAGTAATCTCTTGACCTTTGTAAGGGAACTTGATACATTGATGGTATGTTGATGGAACTGCTTTCAGAGAATGTATCTATAGTCTCCCAAGAAGAATGTTGTATGGTAACTCCATATCAAGGACTTGGCAAGCCACGTCCTTTACTATAGGTCCCACTCTAATTGGTAAAGTAACAATTCCCTTTGAAGTTCTCTCCTCATCATCATAGGCTTTTATAGTGATTTTCCTTTTCGGGTCTATAGCTTTCTCCAAAAACCCCAATGTAAGGATTAGCTTTAAGGTGCAAATATTCAAACCAGCTCCTCCATCGATTAGGACCCTCTTTATCTTTTGTTTGTGAATGAAGGCTTCAATATGAAGAGAGGCGTTATGGGGTTGGGTGATTGACATATCATCTTTTTTAGTGAATGATAGGGAATGAGGTGAGGTAATGTGACCTACCATGGTTTGAAACTATTCTTTAGCAAGGTTTGTTGGGATGGAGGCTTCCGCTAAAGCTTTGTCGAGTATGGCCCTATGAGACGGGGATAGATGTAGAAGTTCCAGAATGGATATAAGTGTAGGTGTCTTATGTAGCTGATCCAAGATACTGTACTAATTAGCCAGAGGGGCAGGGGCTCCTCTAAGAGTGACTTTGTTAGTGCGGGTGGTAACTTTACAATCTAGATCTTTGTTTATAGTGATTACATTGATGTGTGAGTCACTTTCTGAGATGTGGTTAACAACATAGTCAAAGGCAACATTTGTGTAATTGGCATTGTTATTTCCACTGTTGTTTCGGTTGGAAGGCTCTCCCTGTTCATAGTTGGGAAGAGGATCCTTGAATGCCTGGTGATCATTGTTAGAGGTATGCCCGTCATGTGATATTTTGTTTTGCTCAATCAAATCTTGGATAGTGTGCTTGAGCGTAATACAATCGTTGGTTTTGTGCCCCCTATTTCGGTGGTACTCACAGAAATTATTGTCATTCCACCAATGAGGTTTGACTTTTGGTTCATATTCTTGCACTGAGGGAAGTGTTATGATCTTGTTTGTGATTAACTTCCATAGGGTGGTTTCCAATGATTCTCCCAAAGGTGTGAATTTTCTCCTAGGTTGAAAATTTGTAAGCCATGACTCAGTGTTTCTTGGTTTGTTTTGCGGCGGTTTGTTTTGAGGATTCAATAAATTAAAGATTGGTTGTTTTGGTGCAGCATTTTTGGCATCTACGACCCCATCATTTACAATCTTTTTGTTCTTGGTCTAGAATCTTGGTTTATCTATGATTGTGTTGGTACTAGGAGTGTCCTTATAGATCTTTATTTGGCCCTTTGCGATTAAAGCTTTTTCGATGATTAGACCCATCTCAATGACTTTGCTAAAGGAAGTAGGACATTGGATTTGTATCTAATAGCTTAGATCAGTTTGTAAGTTATAGATGAACATTTTCAACATTTGTTTTTCAGGCATTTGATGTGGGTACTTACTTGCCAACTGTCTCCATCTTTGTAGGAAGGTGGCAAAAGATTCGCCACCTTTTTGCTTGGTGATACAAAGATCCAATATTGAGGTGTCATGCTCAATATTGTAAGAGAAGTGGGTGACAAATTTGTCTACAAGTTCGTTGAATGTTTTAATGGGGGGTGGTAGTCTATAAAACCACTCCATGGCTTCTCCTCTCAAGCTTCTTGGAAACAATCGCATAAGGTAAGTGTCATTGTGTGCGACCTCAAGGCATGCAGCATTGAATTCCCTAATGTGGTCCCTTGGATCACCCTTTCCTCAATATTTATCAAATTCTAGCACCTCAAATTTAGAGGGGAAAGGTATCATGATCAAGGTCCTATCAAAAGGATATGGTGAAATATCCTCTAGGGTGTAATGTTTAGTCGATGCTCCTATTTTCATGTCTGTGAATTGTTGTTGTAAAGCTTGGATTTGTTAGTTCACTAGACTTAGGGCATCCATGGAATCAATGGTTACTTTGCTTTTGTCTATGGGTACTTCCTCATGTCTACTTCCCTCAGGGTTTCTTTCTTCCTCAGTTTCTTTTAGAGCCTCTACATCAAAATCTTTAGTGAGCTTGACTCCTAGATATGCTAGGTGTAAAAAGAATTTGGTAGGGTCTTGGGCAAGTACCTTTTCCAATAGGCATTAAAATTTTGGGTCATGCTGCGTTTGAAGGATCTCTTCCATAGAAATTTCTTCATCACTTTCGTGAGTGTTTGGAATAATTTTCTCAGCCATTTCAATCTATTTTTGTTTTTGAGACCGCATTAAGACCATGCAAGTGGTGACTAGAGATGGGCTGAAGTGAGTTTGAGAGTTTTGAACAAAGGTGCTAGAAGGTGACAAGATTTTAGCAAGGTTCTCCTTAGATCAAGTGGTGTCAAACAAGTGGATGAACAAAATGATAATCGAAGCAAGGATGATAGAAATCCATTTACTTGATGTGGACTAGTCTTGTACAATCCCCTAGTGGAGTTCTGAGAGAAAAGGATAAGTGATCCTTGATAGCAAAGACTCACTAGGTTTGTTTGAGGTTTGATGCAATCAAGAAGAGCTTGGTTCTAACCTTGTTAGATTTTGGAAGAGTTTTACGAGATTTTGGATGATATGGTGTGGAAAAAGTAGCTATGATATGGAAAAATAGGGAAATGGTTGTCTTGCAAGATTTTAATCTGATTTTGGAAAAACTGAGACAAGTTTGAAATTGTTTTTGAAAAGTTGAAAATTTTGCTTTTGGAAGGTACGGATTTGCTCTCTGGATTGGATGCACAATGGTAAATGCACCGCAACGGAGTGTAAATGCGCTACAAGTTGAATCAAATGTGCAACACTAGCAATGTTTTAAATGCATTGCAATAGAGTTTAAAAGCACTGTAAGTCTGAGCAAATGCGCCGCTAGTTAGGACGAATGCACAATTCTAATTTTTGTCTTGGTTTTGCAGAATTTTGGAACATTTTTCAAGATTTTTCTATTTTTGGTTTGAAAACTTGGTCCTTTTGAAATTTTTGATGTTTAATTATGGCAAAGACACAACAAACACATAGAAGTTTTCATGACAACGAGACTGACGTGACTAATGTGGGTTGGAGAGATTGGAGAGATAGGTATGGAGAGACCAGTCAGGAGGAGATGATGATGGGTTCCACTAGCACAAGCTATTGTGTCGATAGCTCCAGGGATACAGGTTCAGGGATAGGTATAGGGGCAGCCTCAGATACTTGTACAGCCTCAAGGATAGATATTGGGAGGTGATGATGTTGGGATTCAGCAGCTACATAGGAGGATTAGAGAGGAGAGGAAATGGAAGTAGCATGTGCAGATGAGATTGAGGAGAGTGGAGTTGGATAGACATCAGGCAGTGATTGGATTACGGCATGCTAGAGAACAGGCTTAGTTATAGGAGAGAGCACAGGGAGGTGATGGTCATGATGATAGTGCACTGGCTAGGGTGATAGGAGAGAGAGATGTAGCAAGGCAGAGTGAGTAGATGATGAGATTAGAGTGAGATATGGCCATACAGCATATTCAGGCAATGAGAGATGAGAGAGATGGTCTGTGGACAGAAAGGGATATAGCTGTCCAATAGTTACAGGTGATGACTGGCGAGTGGGATAGAGTCGTGGCTACATTGGGTACAGATGGAGCTATGATGTATTTGGCCACACATTTGACATAGGTATAGGGAGAGCTATGGAGAGTACAGGGTGAGGCAGACTATTATAGAGGCTTATACTATGGGGTTGTGCCAATAGAGCAGAGGTAGCCTAGCTTCAGGAGCAGGTCAGGGGCTTCAGGTTCATGGAGGATAGGTGGGTCTCGATCTATAGCATCAGTGATGTGGCCACAAAGAGATAGGGGACCAAGTACAGGACCCAGCAGTGGTGGACAGGGAGAGGGAGCTGCCAGTAGTCACTAAGGCTACATTGTTTATGTATATTATGTTGTATCAGGATGAGGCCTAGAGCCATTTGTACATACATTTTTGATGGCTCAGTTTGTATATGTAGATTCTTGTATATTGACACATGTATATATATATATATATATATGATGGCTTCTGGTTCTACATGATGATGTTATGAGTATGGATGTATTTATAGTATGATGTTATGCATGTATAGGTTCTATATTTTCATGGTTTACATGGATGGTTATGCAAATGATATAGATATGTAAATGGTAATGATGGAAATGTATTATGCTAATGATAAAGCAAATGGTAATGAGACGATATGGATTTATGCATGTATAAATGACAAGGATATGATATGTCTAACACAATTGTTTTGCAGGATAGGAATGTAGAAAAGGACGATGGAGGAAAGATTGATCTTGGTTGAGGACTATATAGGCATATGATGCAATAAATACATGATGTAATGGGCAGCTTTAAAAGTAATTGCTCAAGAATGAAAAGAAATGCAATCCTTATGTTTGATATAGCATGTGGATGTTATGCACCAGGGTATAGAAGACCAAGGTGTCAAGGTATCCAATGCATAACTAACGTACAACAATCTTGTCTAAACGTATGAGGTCAACATGTTGAACCAACATACATAAGATATAAATAGCAGCTAGTGTTTTGAGATGGACTTTGATCCTACAAGCAATGGTTTGAGCTTATCTCCCCTACACAGAGTGACACCTTGCTGGTTATATGTATGGAGTTAGTCATAACATAGAATAGTCTCATGTGCATAAGAGACTGCTTAACTTCTTAGATGCTAGAGATATTGATATGTAAGATGCTAATCCCAACACATACAAGATACCAATATGCATAACAAGAGAATAAGATCATCCCACAAACATGGCATACGAAAGCAATATGACCATGCCCCATTTCGCACTTTATCACAACATACCAAGATATGATAGATCAAGGCAGTATTGATTAGGCATAGAAAAGGGACAAAAGATAAATCAAAAGATAAAACAAAAGATACTATCATCACATTCTCTTGCCAAATTTAGGTGCTCTTGGATGGATTTAAGCTGGTGCCTTGTTGAGAGGAAAGCTACATCTTGTTGAAGGCTAAAAATGTTGATAAAATGCTATAGCAAATGTTGGCTTAAGGCATGTTGACAAATAGCTTCTAGCTTACTTTGATTGGTTGAAGTGATTTAGCTTTTGCTGATGCGCATAGTCTACTTCCTGCTTGAGCTGGTCAAAGAGAAGAGGATGGAAAATGAAAGAAGATGAAGGTGAGGTGGCTCATCTGTGCTTGAGTACTAGATACTTCTTTCGTATTCCAGACTACCTACATACCATGTGTCCACGGGATCAAAGCACATTTATGATAGTGATGAGACATGATGAATATGTAGTTTTGGATTTATTGATGATATAAGTGATGAAAGATAGAAGAAAAGGAGATGGAATATTGAAGGATGATTAGAAGAAGGATGAAAGATGGATGATGAAAGAAGGGCTATCATCTTTTCCTTAATTAGAGTGTTTCCTTCACATCTCAAATTGCCTACATACCCTGTATCCATGGGATCAAGGCTTTCATGATAGAGCTGGTGATGCACTTCTTGCTTGTTGTGTTGATGGTTGATGTCAAAGGATCAACTTTATTACTTGGATTTTTGTGATGTTTTCAATGTTTAAGTTTGAACTAGTTGCAAAGATGGTGAATCCTGGTTGCAAATGTTTGCCATGTTTGAAATTAGATGATGTGTTGTGTTTTGAAGTTGAAATTTTGTTGTGTTATGAGCTTGGGTGATCACTATGTTATGAGCTAGAGCTATAGATAGCCACTTCCAAATAAGGCTTAACAAGTGCCCCCAGTGTGGGATGAGTTTTTATTATGGAGATACAATGAGGGAGAGTGCATGCGGACAAGATACTAAGGTACCAAATGTTATAGTTACCACAACAATGTCCAAAATATGATAGCTTGCATTGATAGAGGCAAAGATGGAAAAGGGGTTTTATTATGGAGAAATGGATTGTGATAGTACGTACAAGGAAAAATGTGGATTATGATATGGATTATGTAGGATAAGATGGAGAAGTATTCTATGAAAAGCTATAATCAAACAAACTAAGCAGATGATGGGAGCTAGTTATTACATATAGCGCCTATTTGCCAGGTTTTCACTATGGTACTTATCCAAGGTGCCTATTTACCAAGTTTTCACTAGAGGATGGATTATTTATCTTGTACTATATTTTTGTTTTTTGTATCCAAAGCACCACAAAGTGGTTTTCACTATGGGACAGATTTTTTTTTTTTCGGATAGCTAAGATTCATGGATAAAACTTCTTGAGATGGATGTTGTTGACTAGTTTATCCAAAGGAATGCCTTCAAGTGTTCAGAGAGTATATGCACCTGATCCGTAGACTATTGTGATGATAAAAGGACTAAGCTAATTTGGTTCAAACTTGCCCTGTTTCTCATGATCTTGCTGATTCCTTTGATTTTCTTCAAGAACAAGATCTCCAACTTGAAATCTGCACTCACTAATTTTTGTTGTTGTAACTATGGTGTAGATGGTTTTGATAGACTTGGAGATCGTTGAGTGTCATAAGGTGCCGTTCATCTAGTAGGTCAAGATCATGGAGTCTGGATACTCTATATTCTTCATCTGATATAGTATGCTGTAGAGATACTCACAATGAGGGGATCTTGACCTCAATAGGGTAGTGTGATGGGTGAAATGTGGGATTAATCAAATCAATAACAAACCCAATACATCAATGAAATATGAAGGTAAAAGAAGATTTAAAACAACGTAGAGAGATATTTACAACCTTTACCTTTCGACTTCCATTGTTCGCCTTTTCTTTCTTGATCTTGATGGAGATGAAAATGGCCCTCAGGAAGCTTGCTTCCTCACTTCAATTCCTCAAGATGACAAGGAGAAGTTGGCTAGGATACTTTCTTGTATTTGAAGATGAGCTTCAAGCACAATTGTGAATGGATGGAAATGAAGTTCTATGGAGATGGGTGCCAATGGCGCACTATATTTCCTGTAGCATAAGTTTACTTGAAGATTGATTCTTTAATGAAGAAGAAGAGGGTTGTATTTAAAGAGTTGTGTAGAAGAAGATCAATGGTTGAGAAGAAATAAGAAGATCAACAGAGGAGAATGGTTGAGGAACGTGCAACAAATAGAGGAAGGACATGTGTCATTCAAAAAGAAGCTTTGTTGAGTTAACTGCTCTCTTGATGAGGATGAGTTTTCATTTTCTTAAATTAGAATATCTTTTTCTAATTTAAGAGCAAAGTTGCTTTTACTCAGTTTTTGCTTTTGTATGACAAGAAAAATTATATTTTTAGAAGATATTAAAGATTTTTAGAAGATAAGAAAGCATAATTAAATAAATAGATTTATTTAATTTGTAACATGCCACTTGTTCTACCAACTAAGATTAACCAATTTTAACTTGAAAGTAAATAAATTCGTGAATTCATAACATGAATAATAAATTTTTTCCTCTGAACATTTGATATAATGCACATTTGAAACAAATTTCAAACTTCTATTGCATAACCAAATTACATTTCCCAATAAAACTAATTTGAATATTCAACTTATTCAACATTTTTCATAAATTACATAGAAGCTTCAAGAGCTTACCTAATAAAGAGAATCACATGTTTGTATAATTGTCTATCTTCAATACTCCCAACCACCAACTGCATGAGGGGAAGCATCACTCAGGTGATTTACCTCCAACCATGGACTAACTGTGGTCCCCCACACATTTACCAAATAGGTAAACGGTCCTACCCTTTCGACAAAGGGATTGGTATGGTAACCCCAAATAAAATAGGCCTAATTTGAGCAAGGTGTTTTGTCCTACATTAACTAGTGCTATCATACTATGGCTACAACCATCAAAATATGAAATCCTTACTAGAAATGCAAACTTGGATCACAGTGAACCTAGATAGTGTAAACATTAGCAATTTACACCACTTTGGCCAAAGTTTTCTTGTCTCATATTCACCCACCCTTCTATCTCGATTGGGAAAGACAACAATCTCTATACAAAAGTTATTCCCTTCCCCATGAGCAACAAATCTTAGGAATAACCCCACTTAACAAATGTATCATTCTCTACATAGAGGATATTTCCTTTCCCATGGATCAACAAATCCCAGGAATATCCCCACTAAACAATTACATCAAACTCTATTCTAGGTTATCTACCTCTTCCATGGATCACATATCCCAAGGTTAACCTATTGCATGCTTTACTAGGATACATATATCGAAGTAATACCACTTGAGTCCTATTCTCACTATCTTTCCCCTTGTACAGTTTTCCTATATAAATACCAATCAATGATTGATTAGGTAAAAACCAAACCATAGACACTATCTCAAATTCACAATACAATTTTGCTAACTAGATATATATATATATATATATATATATATATATAAACTATTATACAATCAAAAGACATTAACAATGATAATTCAATATTGCAATCACTTAACAATAATACATCACATAATATTTTGAAAACAGGAAAAAAAAATATAGAAGGAGAAATAAATCCCATGCCTGAGAATATAGCTCCAAATGGATCATATACGCTTCTACTAATGACCTTTCAATACTCTAGATCGCTCTTCCAAATAAAACCACTTATAAAAATAAAATGACAATTTTTTGACACAAATGCAAAACTCAAATTTAAAAAGGAAAAGATCTTGTTTAGAAAAATAGTGCCATTAAAAAAAATGAGGGAGAGCACCCCCTTTTATACCACACCAATTCAAAAGTGTTGATATAATATCGACATAATGTTGACATACTTAACCAACTCAAAAAATGTTATCACTATGAGGACATACTTACAAATTCTAAAATTAATTTATAAAAACCAAACAACCTTCTAAAAATAATGTTAGATATAAATATAAATAAAATATAAAATTATTAACAATTTACAAGCTTTAAGAGGCCCACATGCCAAAATGGTTAAAAAGCTTTATAAATTAAAAGAAATTTAAAAAGGTATAAAGAGGGGCCCACGTGCCTTAAGAATTAAGGCATAACCATAAAAACTTAATAATAAGATACATATCCCCCTTATTTAAAAGCACTTTAAAACCTTGCCTTAATTATTATACTTTTATAATAATAATTTTCTTTTATTAAAATTTTTTAATTCTTATTACTTGTTTTTTTATATTTATGATCATTATTTTATAAAACTACTCTTTTATTATTATTATTTTTTATTAAATCTATTATATATATAAACTTATTGTTTTAATTACCATAAAACAATATTTATGAAAATCAAATTCCGTAAAATGATAAAATTATATTTCTACAATTAAGAGAAAATAATAATAATATTTATATTAAATACATATATAGAGATGATAAATATACATTTATATATATTTACATATGTATAAATTTATTATTATAAAATCAAATATAATTTATAATCAAGAAATGCATATAAAGTCGTAAAATCTTCATAGGCTTATCACAAAAGAGATGACAATTCATGCATAAGCTAAATGACATTTCTATATCTATGAGTAATATGCTCATGAATATACATAGGTACGTCTACCTACATATGTTCATGCTCATATCGACTCACGTATAAGAACATATTGAGGACTTGCACGATCATTAATTAACTCAAAGAAACCAAACACATAACAACATGCAGGTTCGAACATCCAATCAAGACTCAGGATACATAACTTAGCTTACTTACCTCTACCCACACTGACTCGACTCAACCTAAGTCAAATAGGATGTGAGTTTGTGCTGCTCAGTTTAGGCTTCTCTTTTACGTTTACCAGACCAACTCCTTCTCCTAAGTGATACCTCCCCTCTTTTCTAGAGGGACAACCTATTCCTACATCCACTTAGATCATCGCAAGAGTAGTTAACTGATCAAAATATAATCATTAATTAACAATAACCACATTTAATACAAGACAATGCATTATTCTTTTTCTCATCATATTGCATTCAAGATAGATAACACACATAGATGCATAGATTCATAAATACTTCAATTTTCATAAAATATCCAATCTATAGTAAATAGATAAAAACACATATACAGATGCAGAAATCCACAATTACTCACTTTCCAAACAAATTAACCAAACTAGATAAATAGTAATTATTTAGAAACACATGGGGTGTAACATACTTCCCCCCTTGGGAATCATCATCCCCGATGATTTTTAAGTATCAAGTATTATGACCACATACATAAGTCATAAAAATTATCATACTACAAAACATATTGATATCAAGAGTTTTCATAATTCATATTAACTTATGGAAACTTTTGCTTCATCTCAGCATAATCTTTCCAAGTGGCAGAACCTTCTGCATACAGATCCAATTGGACCTTACACTGCATAACCTTTCTATTTATGCAAGTAGAGCTTGAGAACTTCAAACATTTCAAATGCTTGATCAAAACCATACCTGGTTTCTATACTTGTATACATTCTATGAGTATAATAATCATCAGTTAAATATATAAATATATCAAATTTGAATCATTAAGAGCATTGTGCCTCTTGGGAATAGCTATTATTAGAACGATTCTACAATCAATGGATTTGTTAACTTCAAGAACTTCAAAGAGCTCTTTACATCTAGGAGTTTGTTTGGAATATATTCCAAACATAATGAAACTTTTTCTGGGGTTGGACCCTCAATAGAACTTTTGCTCTCTACTCAAGAATTGTTTCCATATAAACTTAGCATCAGCATAACTTCTCTATTCCTTATTGGTTCTCTATCAATCTTTTCTGATCAACATGATCTGTTCATCCATTTCTAACAACATTTCTAGACTAATGCTAATCCTATCTTCTAGCTTATCCAGCTTGTAGGAGTTTGACATCTTCTTCTGTCCAATGTTTCAAGCAGAAAGATAGGAATTTTTCTAATAAAAAACTCACTAGTGGTAGATATTCTTCCCCACTTATAATGTTGATCCATACAATATATTCAAACAATTCTTCCAAAACCTGGTTAACTCTCATAGTTTAATCATCTGTTCTCAAAATGATAAGTTATACTTACATTAAATTACCCAAACCTTGTTGTCACATGTGCGTCTCTATCTGAGATATTCTCCTCAAGAACTCTGTGTAATCTAAACACTTCCTGCACAATTTTGCGAGCTAACACTATGCTCCACCAGATAAATTCTCTGGTATAAAAGGTGTTACCTTTATTCTTTATCATTCTAAACAACTCGCCACAAATCTTGCGGCATCTTTTTCATTTTCTTTTAGAAATACAATGGCTTAACATCTGCTAACATCTTAGAGACACCAGGATGTCCTAAGATATGGTGTATTATGAACTTCCTTCCATACCCAATTCCTTAATTCACCATAATTAGGTACATAAATTCTTCCTTTATTCCTCAATAACCCATTGGGTTCAAGGAAAAAACCTTCATACCTCTTATCTTGCAAATTATCCATGAGTACTTGCTTAACTTGTTCATAGAATTCATCACTCTTTGGATCCTTTCAATACTTAGCTTCTAAAGTCAGTTTGGATAGTTACTAATGAACATATATTCCTTCCTCAACTTAAAGCATTAGTAACACTATTCTTGTTTCCCTTGACATAATTAATGTTGAAATCTTAATCTGATATCAGTTCTAACCACCTCCTTTGCCTTGCATCTAGATTAGGTTGAATAAATAAATACTTTAAACCATGATGGTCTATTTTCAATTCAAAAGGTTTTTCCAACAGATAGTGTCTCCACATCTGTAATATATGAGCAACTGCTTCTAAATCCAAATCATATGAAGCATAATTTTATTCATAAGATTTTTACTTCCTTAATTCATAGGCTATGACTCGCCCTTTCTAATTTAACACTCCACCTAAACCTTCACCTGAGGCATCTAGTATTACCTTCGAACTTCAGAGGAGTATATTTTCTCATTTCATGGAATCACTCTTTTGCCATTCTCCTCTTCTTAATCCTTTCAGAACCTGATTGAGATTGTGATCCTTCATTCCCCATGTTTACTAGCTTGAGAATTTTCTCCTTTATTCATTACTGGAAACTTTTCCTTGTTAGGCACTTCTTTTTCTACTTTAACCTTTCCTTGCTCTAATACTCCAACTCTCTCTCTTGTTTCTATCAACATTGCAAGGATTTGATCTAACTTAGTACCCATACTCTCAACTCCTTATCATACTTCTTCGCTTCCCCACAAAGTTAATCCTTGTTCTAACCATCTTAACAAGATAGTTCACCCAATGGGTTTCCAAAAGATTAGATTCTATGAATGTTCCCCAATGTTCTAAAAACTTTTAACATTTCCAAATAGAATCTCTCATTTTTATTCAAAACGTTTTCGCAAGAAAGATTGCATATACATAAGCTTTTGATACAACACTTTACTTTCCTTTACATACATAAGGATTTGAATATCATCTCCGCTACATGACTGAGTGGAGTATATCCCTCATTTTCTAGTCCATGATTATCCTTGAATGGGTAATAACCCCCAACTTTACCCTCAGATACTTAATTTTGGGAAATATACTCCTCTGAATCATTACTTAAAGAAATTATAATTTTCTTTTGCCAAAGGAGGAACATAAAGATTCCTAAACAACATGGCTGAATTCACACTATACTCTGAGGACATATCCTTAGAAAGTGGTAAGGCTTTTGATTTGGTTAGAGAGACCAAAAGTAGACGGTTAAACTTGATAGCCTCTCTCAGAGTGATAAGCCACTTCCATTCTTGGAACATCGTATAGATACCAATTCCCTACAAGGTGCTTTTAATCCTCCTTGACTCTCTCACATTCAAGACAACTTGCTATCACTCTTTATTCTCTTTCAGGAATAAAGAGATTTCTCATCGACTAGGAATTTAGTTACTCCTAGATGACCCGATTATGATTTAAAAAGAATTTCCTACCTCACAAGGTTTCATAAATCTGCAAGTTAGGAATATACCAAGTGCATTTTCTACAATTTACTCCCTTATACAATCCATCAAAGGCCCATCAAAGACATGATAGAGGCAAACAACCAAAAATATTCTAGTATAGCCACCTCAATAATTTAAATCAATATCAAAGAATAACCAATTTTATTTTCAACAATAGGTGAAAAGATTGAACTCAATAAATCAAATTTTGACCAACTGGTCATAAAATAAATAATCTTCAAAATTTAGTGGCTAGACCATTCCAAAAATTAAGGAATAAAACAATGAAAAATTCATGCAAATATTTAAAAAGGAATTTCTCTAAAAATTCAAGAAGTGTCAAAATCAAAGATATACTGACTATGCACTATGTGACTGACTGAGTCACTGACAAGGGAGTATATTGTTGTATTATACTCAAGTTTCCAAAAACTTATAGTGGTTTAGAGACCATGCTACTAGCACAATAAATAAATAAGTCCCTTAAGACTTTCACTATACTCAAAATCAAAAGATTAAAACACATCCACCCTTACATCATGGAAAATTTTATCGTTCATCACATAGATGATATTCAAAGATAGTGATACAATGACACACATGAACTTTAGTTTGAACATGCACTTCTTCCCTTTGTTTACAAAACTCTAATCCCTACCTCTTGGAATAGTTTAGTTAAACAAACTTGTCTAAATATCTCAGAGATGATCTCATTCTCCATTGTAATTATTCTTTCTATCTCCACCAATAGACAAATCACATAGCTCTCAACTTTTTGTCCAAAAATTCTATAAAAATAACTCATAACTTCTCCTTGCAACTGTTACAAATTATCTTGCAACTTCATGCAATCTCTTAACAAAAGAATGATACTAATCCCAATCTTTATTCATCAAAATATTGCCTGAGAGGATCCTCTTCTTTTACGTCCTCAACTACATATAGGCTTCATGAGTTAATAAGGGAACTCTTATTCTCCTTCAATTATGCATGATTCTTTGAATATGGCAATTAGTTTTCTCATAAATCTTAGAAATAAAAAATCATTTTCCAAGTCCTGTATTATTTTTCTAAGCATTAAATGCCAATACATCACTACTTGTCCTTTATTGATCCTTTTATCTCTCTCGACTCATTCCAACCCATCTAGGGTTAGACAAGAACCTAATTTATCTATGTATCATTGATACAATTTCTTAAATTTTCCAAACTTAGTTGCTTCTGCACCTGGTTGATTATTTTAGGATCTTCCCATCCTTAAGTTCTTGAGATATAAAAGTGATCTTGAATTCATATAGACACTGCTCTTCTTGAGCTCTTAGTCTAATAACATTTGATCAAGGTTTTACCTTTTTAATCCAAGTGTCGGGATCTTTCCATTCTATATCCTCAATAGAGTAAAATTGACTCATGGATTCCTTAATTCATCAATTGGTTTACTCTTAACCAATGACTTGATAAGTGTTGGATAATAGTCCTTCTGATAATTTTCTTGGTTAGTCTACTATGCCATTCTTGCATAAAACCAATTTCAATTTTGGACTCTCATAGCATAGTGAGCACATAGGTTCCAGAGTTGAACCTGGTTAGCTCTGATACCACGTGTAACATGCCACTTGTTCTACCAACTAAGATTTACCAATTTTAACTTGAAAGTAAATAAAGTCGTGAATTCATAACATGAATAATAAAGTTTTTCCTCCAAACATTTGATATAATGCACATTTGAAACAAATTTCAAACTTCTATTGCATAACCAAATTACATTTCCCAATAAAAATAATTTGAATATTCAACTTATTTAACTTTTTTCATAAATTACATAGAAGCTTCAAGAGCTTAACTAATAAATAGAATCACATGTTTGTATACTTGTATGTCTTCAATACTCTCAGGCACCAACTGCATGAGGGGAAGCATCACTCAGGTGATTTACCTCCAACCATAGACTAACTGTGGTCCCTTGCACATTTACCAAATTGGTAAACAGCCCTACCCTTCGACGAAGGGATTGGTATGGTAACCCCAAATAAAATAGGCCTAATTTGAGCAAGGTGTTTTGTCCTACATTAACTAGTACTATTATACTATGGCTACAACCATCAAAACATGAAATCCCTACTACAAATGCAAACCTGGATCACAGTGAACCTAGACAATGTAAATGTTGGCAATTTACACTACTTTGGCCAAAATTTTCTTGTCTCATATTCACCCACCCTTCTATCTCGATTGGGAAAGACAACAATCTCTATACAAAAGTTATTCCCTTCCCCATGATCAACAAATCTCAGGAATAACCCCACTTAACAAATGTATCATTCTCTACATAGAGGATATTCCCTTTCCTATGGATCAACAAATCCCAAGAATATCCCAGCTAAACAATTACATCAAACTCTATTCTAGGTTATCTACCTCTTCCATGGATCACATATCCCAAGGTTAACCTATTGCATGCTTTACTAGGATACATATATCGAAGTAATACCACTTGAGTCCTATTCTCACTATCTTTCCCCTTGTACAGTTTTCCTATATAAATACCAATCAATGATTGATTAGGTAAAAACCAAACCATAGACACTATCTCAAATTCACAATACAATTTTGCTAACTATATATATATATATATATATTATACAATCAAAAGACATTAACAATGATAATTCAATATTGCAATCACTTAACAATAATACATCACATAATATTTTGAAAACAGGAAAAAAACATATAGAAGGAGAAATAAATCCCATGCCTGAGAATATAACTCCAAATAGATCATATACTCTTCTGCTAACGACCTTTCAATACTCTAGATCGCTCTTCCAAATAAAACCACTTATAAAAATAAAATGACAATTTTTTGACACAAATACAAAACTCAAATTTAAAAAGGAAAAGATCTTGTTTAGAAAAATGGTGCCATTAAGAAAAATGAGGGAGAGCACCCCTTTTTATACCACAACCAATTAAAAAATGTTGATTTAATGTCAACATACTTAACCAACTCAAAAAACGTTAACACTATGAGGACATACAAATTCTAAAATTAATTCATAAAAACCAACAACCTTCTAAAAATAGTGTTAGATATAAATAAAAATAAAAATAAAAATAAAATATAAAATTATTAACAATTTACAAAGTTTAAGAGGCCCACGTGCCAAAATGGTTAAAAAACTTTATAAATTAAAAGAAATTTAAAAAGGTTTAAAGAGGGGCCACGTGCCTTAAGAATTAAGGCATAACCATAAAAACTTAATAATAAGATACGTATCCCCCTTATTTAAAAGTACTTTAAAACCTTCCCTTAATTATTATACTTTTATAATAATAATTTTCTTTTATTAAAAACTTTTAATTCTTATTACTTATTTGTTTTTATTTATTATCATTATTTTATAAAACTACTCTTTTATTATTATTATTTTTTATTAAATCTATTATATATATAAACTTATTGTTTTAATTACCATAAAACAATATTTACAAAAATCAAATTCTTAAAATGATAAAATTACATTTCTACAATTAAGAGAAAATAATAATAATATTTATATTAAATACATATATATAGAGATGATAAATATATATTTATATATATTTACATATGTATAAATTTATCATTGTAAAATCAAATATAACTCATAATCAATAAATGCATATAAAGTCGTAAAATCTTTATAGGATTATCACAAAAGAGATGATAATTCATGCATAAGCCAAATGACATTTCCATATCTATGAGTAATATGCTCATGAATATACATAGGTACATCTACCTACATATGTTCATGCTCATATCGACTCAGTATAATAATGTATCGAGCACTTGCACGATCATTAATTAACTCAGAGAAACCAAACACATAACAACATGCAGGTTCGAACATCCAATCAAGACTCAGGATACATAACTTAGCTCACTTACCTCTACCCGCACTGACTCGACTCAACCTAAGTCAAATAGGATGTGAGTGTGTGCTGCTCAGTTTAGGTTTCTCCTTTACATTTACTAGACCAAGTCCTTCTCCTGAGTGATACCTCCCCTCTTTTCTAGAGGAACAACCTATTTTTGCATCCACTTAGATCATCGCAAGAGTAGTTAACTGATCAAAATATAATCATTAATTAACAATAACGACATTTAATACAAGACAATGCATTATTCTTTTTTTCATCATATTGCATTCAAGATAGATAACACACATAGATGCAAAGATTCATAAATACTTCAATTTTCACAAAATATCCAATCTATAGTAAATGGATAAAAACACATATATAGATGCAGAAATCCATAATTACTCACTTTCCAAACAAATTAACCAAACTAGGTAAATAGTAAGTAGATAGAAACACATGGGGTGTAACATAATTATTTGTAGATAATTTTGAAGAATAAATAAAATATATAAATATATTTTATTTTGTGGAGATTTTAATTTAAATAAATTTGCATTTTATTTAAATTTAGAAGAATGGAAGATTTAATTAAATAATTAAAATTATTTAATTATTTAGAAGAATAAAATTAATGTAGGTGGAATTAATTAAATAAATATAATTTATTTATTTAAATAGGAGAGAATGAATCAAATAAATAAAATAATTTATTTATTTATTGATAGAGGAATGTGAAGATGAAATAAATATTTAAAATATTTATTTAAGTAGAGTCATGTCATTTTTAGGTGTATATAGGTAGGATAGCTTCAGTGCCATACACTAGGGCATAAGTGTAGCTCCAGTGGGAGTTCTGATACTTGTTCTATATGCCCATAATGTAGGATGGAGTTGTAAATGTCAATCACGACCAGCTTCATTGATTATCTTTTTGAGGATCTTGATGATTGTTTTGTTAGAAGCCTCAGCTTGGCCATTACTTTGAGTATAGTAAGGTGTAGAGAATCTATGTTGGATATGAAACTTGTTATAAAGATCTCTAACATCTTGGTTTTTGAAGGGAAGACCATTATCAGTAAAAATAGCTTGAGGAACTCCATAGCGGCAAATGATATAGTGTAAGATGAACTTGGATATTTGCTTGCCAATAATATAAGTCATTGGAATAGCTTCCACCCACTTTGTGAAATATTCAGTGGCGGTGATAATGAATTTATGACCATTGGATGAAGTAGGATGAATTTTACCTATGAGATCAAGTCCCCACTGCGAGAAAGGCCATGGAGTAGTGATAGGATGAAGCTCATGTGCTGGTGCATATATTAAATCCCCATGTTTCTGACATTGTAGACATCTTTTTGCAAATTGTTGTGCATCTTTTTCCATAGTTGGCCAATAGTATCCAGCTCGTAGGAGTTTCTTAACAAGGCTAAGGCCAACAGAATGCGAGCCGCAGACACCTTCAGGTACATCACATAAGGCTACTTTCGCTTCCTCATAATCAAGACATCTAAGAAGGATACCATCAAGACTCCAACGATAAAGGGTGTCTCCTAGGAATGTGTAATGAGAGGCTTGATGGATAAAGGTTTTGTGTTGGATGTTAATAGTTGAAATGGAAAGGTTTGATTGTGGAGATACTCGTATAAGTTCTCGTACCACAGTAAATTGGGACCAACAATTTCACATATAAGCTCAAACTATGGTACTTCAAATGCTAGACTAAGAAGCTGTTGAACTAGAAAATCACATTTATGTATATTAGATGACATGTCTAGAAGGGATCCAATTATAGCCATGGCATCTGCTACTCTATTTTCTAACCTTGGAATTTTCTCAAAGGTGATATTGTCAAAATACCTTTTAAAATCATCAACCATTACCTTGTATGGAAGAAGCTTCTTATCTTGGGTTTGATATTCATATAAGATTTGTTTGATAACAGTTGAGAGTCACCAAAGACTTGTAGCTATTTGATAGCCCATTGTACTACCATGTGTAATCCTCTGATTAAAGCTTCATACTCTACTATATTATTGGTACATGGAAATGCAATTCTGTATGATTTAGGTATATAATCTCCATGAGGGTAACAAACAATATCCTTGCTCCTGATCCATGCTATGTATAAGATCCATCAAAATATAGTTGCCACAATGTTGGTGAAGTTAAATTGAACAATCCTTCATTAGGGAATTCTGGATATATTGGATGAATATCTGTGATAGGTGCTACAGCTAATTGATCAGCAATTACTTGTCCTTTTATGGCTTTTCAATCTACATATTTTATGTCAAATTCACTCAAGATCATAACCCATTTTGGTAATCTTCCAGTGAGAATTACTTTGGAGAGAAGATATTTGAGTGGATCAACATTAGATATGATCTTTGTTGTTTGGTTCAACATATAATGTCACATTTTGGGAAGCAAACACTAATGCTAAACATGCTTTTTTGATAGACAAATAATTAAGTTCATATCCCACAAGAGTTCTGCTGATGTAGTAGATAGCTTGTTCTTTCCCTGAATCATCATGTTGAGCTAGAAGGGCACCCAATGCTGTTGTTATTGATGATATGTAGAGCAATAATGGGCAATCAAGTACAAGAGGTACTAATATAGGAGGTGTTGCCAAATATTCCTTTATTTTTTCAAAGGCCTATTGACACTTTTCATCCTACTTAAAAGGTTCACCCTTGTGAAGATGTTGAACATGATGACATATGTCTGCTAGTTGTGAGATAAATCTGCGGATGGACTGTAACCTTCCTTGTAGACTACGAAGCTACTTAAGATTTGCTGGTGGAGGCATTTCCATGATAGCTTTTACTTTGGCTAGGTCCACTTCTATCCCTCGTTGAGACACAATGTATCCCAATAGCTTTCCAGATGTTACACCAAATACACATTTCTTTGGGTTCAGCTGAACTTGATATTTCTCTAGTTGATCAAAGATTTGTGCTAATACTTGTAGATGTCCTTGTCTTGTCTTGGATTTCCCTAGGATATCATCAACATAGTCTTCGATGATAGTGTGAAAAAGGTCATGGAAAATAATTATCATGGCTCGTTGATAAGTAGCTCCAGCGTTCTTGAGACCAAAAGGCATTACAACCCAATAGTATGTGCCCCATGGACAAATGAATGATGTTTTATCTTGATCTTCCTCTACTATTTTGATTTGGTTATATCTGAAAATCCATCCATCAAAGATAGCATTTCATGTCCATCTACAATATTGTCTATGCTTGGTAGTGGAAAGTCATCTTAAGGGCATGCTTTATTAAGATCTCTAAAATATGTGCAACATCAAACTCGTCCATCGGGTTTTGCTACAAGTACCAAGTTTGAAATCCATTCTGGATAATCAATAGGCTTTATGAACTTTGCTTCTAACAACTTCTGAATCTCTGCCTTAACCAATAGAGCTACTTATGGATGCATTTTGCGTAATTTTTGTTTGACAGGTTTTGAATAAAGAGATACTGCTAAATGATGTACCACAAGTGATGGATCTAGACCTGGCATGTTAGTGTAAGTCCATGCAAAATTTATAGCTCTTTTTATGAAAAATGCTGTGAAGTCTCTTCTTTCTTTCTTTGATAGTGATGCTGCCAAAAAAGTGATCTTTGGATTCTGCTATGTACCCAAGTTCATGTCTTGTGATTTTTCAACTAGCGCTATTGATTTCTCTATTGCAAGTATGGGCCTAACTGGTGTTTTCATTGATGTCAACATACTCCTGTTGCATTGATGTCAAGGATTGGATGAGTTGTATGCCAAGGATATTGAGAAAATTAGTCCTATCAAGAATAGAGAAGAATAGTGAAGACAGTGAAGTAAAGATCC
Source organism: Cunninghamia lanceolata (assembly GCA_027924645.1). Lineage (NCBI taxonomy): Eukaryota > Viridiplantae > Streptophyta > Pinopsida > Cupressales > Cupressaceae > Cunninghamia > Cunninghamia lanceolata. Next base: position 15,090,211 of record BSBN01001121.1, on the reverse strand, counting down.
TATCTAAGATAAAGATCAGAGGTTGCGCATCGAAGGGTTTATAGATATGTGTCTAAAGGTGATCTAGTATAGATTTGAGAGGTCCGCCTGAAGATTACAAGAAGTTATGGACATATGAGTAAAACTGATTCTAGCAGATGTTCAGAGGTGACAGAGTGACACAAATAGGTCAAGTGAGATCCAAAAATGCAATATCTTATTCTATAGATTTGGTGGAGTGTTTAGGAAGTCAATGTGAATTGACAACTCAATTGGTTTATGGTCTAGAGGTCCGCAAGCATCTATTCCAATATGACAGTGATGACAGACTGTGTTCTTGAGGTTTCAGATGAAGGAGAGAATGATTTCAGTAAGCAGTAGTGTCGATGTTCTTGGTGATTCAGGCAAGTTTATGGGGGTCTTTGGATTGTGTCCAGTTCGTGTTGGTGGTCCACATTGAAGATTGAGCTCATAATTAAAGAATTACTTTCAGATGATGATGTTCTTCCTAAACTTTGCCGACTGGATGAGTTACACATCTTGCGGATGATCTTGAAGATGTTCTATGAAGCATGGCATGTTCCTCAAAGAAGATTGAAGTCTCAGATCTATGTGGCCAATAGTGTGGTGATTCACATGAAGTCTTTTGTAACTTAGTCAAGTTGTATTTGTGTATTTTCTCTGTAAACTATACTGACTTGGATGATTATCCCAAAGTCAATGTCTTGTATAAATAAGAAGTTGTGAAGTCATTTCAAAAGCATCTTGGCAGAGATGAGAGTGTGGTAGAGAGGAGCAGAGAGAAAGATAGAGTAGAAGTATTGAGCTTAAATGGAACTAACTCAAGCATGGTCAAGATGCTATTCTTCAGTTCAAGTATGTAATATTTAATATTCTGTAGACAGTGTGTCTCCTGTAGGTAGTGGGCTTCTTGTGAGCAATATGCTTGGGCTATGAGCCCTAATTGGCATGTGCCATTTTATTCTTCTTATTCTTTTAATAAAGAATACAATCTTGGGCTAGTCACCCTGTGGTTTTTCCCTTAACCAAGTTTTCCACATTAAAATCTTTGTGACATATGTGTTAATGTGTTTCTGCTCTTGAATTGTTGCATTATGTTTCCGTGATTGATTTATTATTATGTTTCTAAATTACAAGAAGGATTTAAGTGATTAATAAGAGAAAGTTTTGGGACAACTGATTCACCCCCCCCTCTTAGTTGTTTGTCTTGAATCTAACATTCTCATGATAGACAGTGGCTATAGGAAGATCAAATCCCCCATCCTCAGGCACCTCAGAGAGGTTTTCACCTTCAGATACATCCTTTATTTTTACTTTTTCATAGTCAAGAGGCACCTTTTGGTTTTCACCTAGTGACCTATTTTGTTTGATTTTGTTTATTTCACTTTTGTGACTAAAGGATTTGATACTTCCGCCAAAATATGCTAGTTTAGGTAGATCCATCATGAAACCTGCTTTGTGATCACTCAAAGGAATGCATTGTCGTATGCCCATGAATTCTACAATAGCATCATCATTCTCAAATGTATCTAATATCAGTTCCCCCTCTTGGTCCCAATCAACAAGGTCAGGATATATGAGTGAAAGGGTAACTGACGAATGGTTATGGCTAGAGGAAGTTGTGGAAATCATGAAGATGGAGGTTTCTTGAAAAAGGTTGGTAATATGAAGGGAGGAGTCATCGATGGTATTTGAACTAGAAGTCTCTCCTACCGAAGAAGGTCTAGCATCCATATCAGAAATACACTTAATGTCTTTGGAATGCGGTACCTCTGACTGATAGCCAGGGCCTTACTTATTAAACTTCTTAGACAAAATAATGGGCTCAATTGGTCCTTGTTCCTGTGATCCCAATCCACCATGTCCTTTGTAGCCCATGTTCTTAATGATGCGGAACCCATTGTTATATCTTTCTACTTCAAGTTGGACTTGGTCGTTCTCATCAAAGAATATCCAAGAGTTGATATCATCAATGTCTTCATCATCTAGGAATCCACCTTTAATGAATACTGTGGGTGAAGCTTTCATGATAGCTGCAGATGAAGATGACTTGGACGTAGAAGGTTTTCCATGAGATTTGGGAGACAAGTGAAGAGTTCCCACAAAACAAGATTCTTGCAATGTGTACTCACCAGGGCCATGTTCAGTGTATTTGATACAGAGATTGGAAGCAGCTTTGCTAGATGATGGCTTCAGTAAGATGGATGGATCGACATATGATGAAGATGGGTATGCTTTGGTGTTGATAGGAATGTGGTTAGGACTCTAGTATTTAGCTTGAAAAGTATGACAAAACTTGAATGGATTGGGATCAACATGGATAGTAATCTCAACACAGTTATGTGGAAACTTAAGACATTGATGGTATGTAGAAGGAACTACTTTGAGGCATGGATCAATGGACAACCAAGAATGATGTTATAAGGAAGCTTAATATCAAGGACTTGACAACAGGTTTCAGTACTAACTGGTCCAACTTGAATAGGCAAGTGAATAATCCCTTCAGTATCTCTCTCGGCATCATCATATGCTCTAATAGTAATGACCTTGGAAGTTTCAACATCTTTCTCAGTGTAAACACCCAAAATTGACTCATTATTATTAGTATCAAACATTGCATTATCCATCATCTGCATTTGTCTAACACACTTGAACAATATCCCTAACATATCTATTTATTCTATTAATTAAATAAATTTATATTCATTTAATTAATTCATTAGCTATTTCTTCTATTTCTTCTAAGTTGTAATTAAACAATCTTTAATTATTTAATTATCTTCATTCTTCTATTTTTAATTAAATAAATTTTATTTATTTATGTAGACACCCAAATTTGTCCCAACTTTGTCCATGTCCTGCAACACCTAGTCAAATACATTATCCTAGACATCATGTAGCATTTTGTCCTAAATCCCTCTCTTAACCCCACTTATCCCATTAAGCCAATTAATTAAATAAATTTTATTTATTTAATTAATTCCACATCATATCCCAATCATATCCTATCCTCATCCTAATTAATTAAATAAATTTTATTTATTTAATTAATTTCCACATCATATCTTATCTCATCCTATTCAACTTCTCAATTAATTAAATAAATTTTAATATCCAACTCATATCCCAACTAATTCAAATATTTTATTTGAATTAAGCCCTCACCTTTCACCACATTCCAACACTTGTCCAGTCAATCATGTGTTGTATTACAATTTTCATTTAAAATCCTTCACATGCATAACTATTGGGATCTAATTTTAGTATTTATCTACACAAGCACACCTAAGCCTTATCTTCCCTTGCCACATGTCACATGACTACAATTTATTGATGTGCAAGGAAACCTAACTTAATCCTATCCATCCATTTCATCTAAAGCCCTAATTGATCCTAGCCATCCATTGGAACCAAGCCAATCCTATAAAGCAAGCCTCTTTTGAGCCATTTAGGACATTAGAGAAGAGATTAGAGGAGAGAATTTCAAGATTCTTCGTCATGCAACCTCACTCTACTGAATTTTCATCTCAAGCCATTATCCATCATCTTCAATCCATCTAGTTTGCATCTATCAACCATCAAGCATCCATCATTTATCTTCTTATCAACGTTATGCTGCGGAATCAAGCAATCAACACAACAAAGTGATCAAATCAATCAAGCATAGCATCTTGCATCTTTGAGGTATTGAATTATTTGGGTTTAGGTTATTGCATTTCATTGTTTGAATCATTTCCATTTATAAATCCAAATTTTTCGATATACATTTTGGCACGCCTGGTGGGACTCACTTCGCTTGATCTTTTTTGCAGGTTTTTATAGTAAAAATTTGCATTCATATAATCCCCATTGTTGAGTTTTGCAGGTTTAATTAACTTTTTGTTGCAAATTTGCTACTTTTTGGACAAAACCCTAGGTTTTAAAGATTTCATCATATCTTCCAAACAGCTATGAATTTTTCTACAAGATTTTAGCAGGAGTTTGTCCATGCTGCCACACAAAAATTTTAGGTTTATCGCAAATTTTACGGGATTTATCATGTTTTTATGTTTTTTCATAAAATCACAATTCTGGGCGCAAATCAAAGAATTTTTTGGAAATTTGTACATTTCTAGAAAGATCTTAAAATTCTAATAGGGGTTTATGTTTTACAGATTTAATTTGGAGGTCATTTACAGTGTGAAAAAATTAGATCTTTGCCGACTATACTATTTTCATAAATCCACATTTCTGGGCGTAAATCAGGGAATTTCTTTGATTTCTTTACATTTTCAGAAATCTCTCTGAAAATTAATGAGGGTCTCTTCTTTAATTTTTTAATTTTTGAATCAAAAAGGTATCGAAATAATCAAATCTAATTCCACTATGCATCTAAAATTACAATTTTCCTTGCCTGATGAGCCTATTTTTTATGCTTGCATTATAATATCATTTTTTAATGTTGTAGGTGATCATAAGGAGCTAGAGCAACATTGACATCAACATCTACGACAACTTAGAAAGTGAAAATAATCAGGTGCAATCATTTCATTTCTCATCTTCTAATCATTGTTTGCAAACACATTTGGATTTTGGGCATAAAATGAACAATTGTTTGCAAATTCACATCAAAAAATTGGGCTAAAACAAACCATTGTCTTCCATCACATTTAGATTTGGGCTTTAAAACCAACAAGTGCTTGAATTGTCTTCCACACATCTCATTTTCTAAAGGGTCAATTAACAACTATGAGTGTGAATCAAGTGATAGCTCACTTGGTTTGCTTTTGTAAACCCTATCTAGGAGGCCTGCTTGGAGACACACCACTCCAAGGGACAACCTCAATTGAGGTTGAATCGAAAGACACCCTCATTGGGATTTGCAAATCTTGTCACTCTTGGCTAAGCCCCAAAGAACTTTATACCTTTGGGAAGTGAAGGTGAAGGGTGGGTTACCCCTTTCTCCTCGCTGTGTGGTAGGATTTCACTTTCAATTCTTTAGTCAACCTTGTGCAATCTAGCCTAAGACCTAATTGGCCATACCCACTTGACTAGACATTAGGCTTGTTGATGTGTCTTCCATGTGTGCTTGCATAATCATCACATTTCATTTTCAAAGTCAACAATTGCTTATGTGTCTTGCGTGAGTGATTCATGTGTGTATATGCATAATAATTTGTTTGAACATTGCCAAATCAAGCTATAAACACTAAACACATAAACAATTCATCCTACATTTGATCCACATCACCCAACTTTGTCATTCCACATTATATCCTAATCATACCCAAATCAATTTTATTCTGAACATATCCTAGTCACATCCATACTCATTCCAAATCATCTCTACATCATCATCAACCTAGTCCTAGTCAACACTTGTCAAGATGGTCATAATCATTCAAGGGAGTTATCCCTCTAATTATGAGACAAATCCCAAGCCTAAGGTGACAATTCAAGGGGGTTATCCCTCTAATCATGAGACAAATCACAAGCCTAAGGTGACAATTCAAGGGGGCTATCCCTCTAGTCATGAGACAAATCCCAAGCCTAAGGTGACAATTCAAGGGGGTTATCCTTATAATCATGAGACAAGACCTAAGCCTATAATCACAATTCAAGGAGGCTACCCCTCTAATTCAAATAATGAAATAAAACCAAAGCCTAAGGTCACAATTAGAGGAGCCCCTCTTCCTAATCCAAATTATGAGAAGAAACCAATCACAATTAAAGGTGGTTATCTTCCTAATCCAAATCATGAGAAGAAACCAATCACAATTAAAGGTGGTTATGTTCCTGATCCAAATCATGAGAAGAAACCAGTCACAATTAAAGGTGGCTATCTTCCTAATTCAAATCATGAGAATGAACCAAAGCCCAAGATCATAATTAAAGGAGCCTCTCCTCCTAAGACCAAGTTTATACTTCGAGGAGGCTATCTCTTTATTGATGAGGATGAGACAAGTCCAAAATCCCCATCCACTTCATATCAACCAAATTCATCCACATGTCATATCAACCCTTCATCAACCTATCACAACCCTTATCCATATCAATCCATAGCACAACAATCATTATCCTATGCAACTCCTCCATCATCATCACATCAACACATTCAACTACAACAACATAAACCAATTCAACAATTCCAACCATCACAACAACCCATTCAACAATTCCAACAACAACAAATCATATCACAACAACAAATCCAAACACAATCTCAACCTCAACAATTTCCACCTCAACCCTATGTGTCACCCACCTCAACTTCACACCAACCTAATCCATCCACCTATCATGACAATTCCATATCAACCTATGCCACATCAACATATCCACCCACTTTCATACAACAAGTGAGCACAAGTCAACCTTGGCAACAAGATCAAATGCCCTCAACTTTGAGTCCACCTCAAGATCTTTTGTCTACATATCCTACCATTGTACCTAGCTACCAAGACTATCAATGGCCTCCCCAACAAGCACAAGTGAGCCTGAGTCCACCTTTGCAACAAGATGCACATGCAACTCCAAGTGATCATTTGTACATAAACCAAACGAACCTAATGCAACAAGACTTAATTACCTTTGACAAGGGAGATAGCAATCTAGAATGGCCTCCACTATCCAATCACATGCCAACACATGAGCCAACTAGTCCTATCCCAGCACCACCATGTGATCCCATTCCTAGTCCATTGTTCCATAAACCTTCCAAATCACCAAGCCCTTCATTACCTTCATCACCATGTCATTCTAATCCTTCACCAAAGGATGCAGCTGAGATAGTTTTACAAAGAATGCTTGAAGAAAAACTCATTGAACTTCCTGAAGTCAAACCATGTGAAGAAATTTCATATGATGAACATGATTATTGTGCATACCATAGGACCAAAGGCCATAATACAAATCAATGCCCAATATTTGTCTCAATTGTTTACAAGGTGTACCTACCTACAATAAGAAATCATGCCACATCATCCCAATCCCATGTGTCACACCCATCTAGTCCACATCCTAATCCATCAAACTCCATTATCCTTCCATCTAATCAAAATCCTAGTACTACACTTACAACATCATCCTCTATTATTGCTCATCCATTATATTTCCCATCCACTCATACCCTTGCAAAGGATGTGATCCATTGGCTACTAGAAAAGAATACAACACCCCCATGTCAAACACCAATTCATGAGCCTACCAAAGAACTTTCAAAGGTCACGTCCAATCCTATAATCTCATCATGTGGTTTGCATATCCTTCAGCCTCTTCAAGAGCCTTCCATTAACATACTTAGCCCTTCAAGCCCATCATGTGACCTACTAGACATCAAGCCTATTCAAGAGTCTCTTATTATGAATCCAAGTCAAGAGTCATCATGTTCTCATGTTGTTGACCAAGAGCCTATCCAAGGGTCATCCAATTCCATTCAAGCAACTCAAGAGGTATGTCAAAGGTTTAATCCTAAGCATGTGGAAACATTAAGCCCTAGTCCAACTCAAGATCAAATTACTTTCATGCAAACCATCCATAACATTTACCTTCTTTATGATCAAGATGATACCTTTGAAGAAGCTATCCATGAGCACCTTGATCCTATCCATAATCCTATATCTATCCATGAGCAAGATATCCACATTGCTCCTAGTCATCCGCCATCCAGCCCTATCCATAATGAGCAAACATCCACTTGTCATGATGAGACACTTGTCCCCCAAGTAAGCATAAAAGATCAAACAAATGATTTGGATCTTAGTGAATTCAATGCTAATCAAGATCCTAATGATCCTCATTCCACATCCACCATCGACTCCACTTCAAATCCACCATCATGTCCTATTGGTCTTACCACCCTTATACATGAGTGTTCTTCCTTAGGACAACAACGACCTTTATCCACTTCATCTTCTCCATCCAATAAGGAACTCAAGTCTAGTGTTCAAACCACATCTAGTCCCATTGTCCATCGCATACTCCAAAACATGAACTACAAAGGTAAAGGCCTAGGCCTTTATAAACAAGGTATTTTGGAGCCAAACCATGTCAAGATCCCTCCATGCTCATATGGCCTTAGATACACACCCCAAGGTAAACAAGGCCAAGATGTTGGTAATCCCTCCATCCATCCTAAGTCCACTTTCCATCGCAAACCTTATCATATACCCAAAACATATGTAGCCATTTCACCTCCATCAACTTACAAACCCCAAGAGCATGTGACCATACACTTTTCGCCATCCAATTTGCCTCCACTTTTACCAACTCCAAATATCCCTCCATCCACCTTGCCACCATTGCTTCCAACACCTAGCATACATATCATTCATAAGTATCCTTACATCCCTAACCATGACCAACAAAAGCACACATCGTTTAAGCATAAAGCTTCCAATCATTTCATCCACTCCACCCACCCCATGGGATTCAAAAGAAAAAGTTTTAATGCTTTTATCTATAAAGCCAAAAATCCAACTAAAACTCCTAAGGACCCTCATGCCTTAAGGCATCAATGTGAAAAGTCTCTAAATCATCCATCTTGTAGGCAAAGTACATGCACAAAGCCATCTAAACCCTTACGTCCAAATGCAAAGCCCAAAAGTAAAATGGTTTGGGTTCCTAAGCAAATAGCTAGCAAGTCAAATGAGGCATCCTCATCCACATCTCAAGAATCCCAATCACCTATCTCCATCCAAAAGCCTATTTCCATCCAAAACTTTCATTCCCTTCAAAAATCCCACAAGCAAAGAAAAAATACTAAAAATACTAAATCTATGTGGGTTCCTAAATCACTTCGTCAACCATTTCCTAAGCAAACATCTCCATTGCTTCCTACACCATCATCCAATCAAAAGCTTCAATGTTTATCACGGTGTGTGCAACTGTTGGTCATGGTTCTCTTCCATTCCAACACATTTCCACATAGCTACATCTACCCAATCTCCATCCATTATCCTACATATCTCCCCCGTGCTAACCCTATGGTCCATGCTTTGGCATAAACTTTTCATCCATCTTCATTCCATAAGCCTATATAAATCCACACCATAAGCCACTAGCCTACCCCACCATAATTTCACATCATAATCCACTGTCCACCTAATACATCTCCCATCCACACAATCCCTTATCAACATCGATGAGCATAATGACATGGTCCATGCAAAGACATCATCCATCTCTAAAGGGACACTATCATCTCTCATAGCACTAGCCACTTGAGTCCCTCCTATCCATTACCATGGTGAAAACCTGGCAAACAGGCACCATGTGTAATTGTCAACCCATCTAAAAGCAAAAAAGCAAAAAGAAAAAAAAAATAGTAAAGAGAAATCCCTTCGTCCAATGGTGAAAACCTGGTAAACAGGCGCCTTGGATAAGTACCATGATGAAAACTTGGCAAACAGGCATCATGTGTAGGTTGATCTTCTATGTCACTTACACTTGGGGGCACATTGTCTCATCCAACCTATCCATTTCCAAACTATTGCCATACCATCCTACCATCCTTAGCCATTACATAAACAAGCCTATCCTATTGAACCCATTTATCCATCCTTCCACCTTTTGATTTTGAAGAAGACATAGGGGCAAAATATTGAAACATGTTTGGATATTTCTTGACATACCTTCTTTCCAAACCAAGTCCTATCCATTGACCATTTATCCATCCCATTTAAACCAATCCATCATGTCATCCTATCATCATAAGCACCATGTAAAATCCAATCATGTCATCCCTTGGTCACGAACTTTGTCATGTAAAAATCCTAAGCATTACCACCTAGAATGGGGCAAGTTCTTCCTATGCGACATAGTCTTTGGAGATCACATCCTAGCTCCTTTATGATCCATCCACTATGGTGTATCCTTATCATGAGCTTTCCATCTTACAGCTTATCCCAATCCATTTATCATAAGCTTTCCACTATAGCCTACCTATCCATTTATCATGAGGCAAGCATCCATCCCTTATATGGCCTATCCTTGTATCTATCCATCTATCATGAGTCTTCCATCCCATCCAACTCTCATGAGCCTTCCATCCCAATTACTATCATCCATCCTTTTATCCATCCAATCCCATTCATCCATCCTTGCACCTAGACTTGGTCCTCCCTTGTCATTGGTATCAAGCACAAAGGCTACCCAAATTGTAAATCCATTGACATCCCAAAACATTCAAAAATCCAAAAAAATCAAATATCCCAAAAAACACAAAAAAAAAATCAAAATATGTCAAAAAATCCAAAAAATCAAATATCCAATGAAAAATCCAAGCAATAACACTGATTCAATCATCATCCAAAACAATCAACTCCATCAACATCCAATCAAATCATCATCATCATCAATTCTTCCTATCAATAACATTCATTCATCCATTTCAATCAATCCATTTCCAACCATATCAATCAAATCAATCTAAGTAATGATCTTAAATCCAAGTCACACTAATCCATATCAAGCAAGCTAATCAATCAAGGAACATTATCCAATCAAATCAATAGGTTTTGATCCTAATCTTGTCATGAGCCCAATCAATCATCATCAATCATCATCAATAGGATATAGCATTCCCACATCCTTGTGTTGATCTAGGGATATAGCTTTCCCCGCAATGACAACACTATCTATCATCATTAATCAAACAATCAATTATTGGTTTATGACTTGACAAGGGCAATACCTTGTTTGTTTTACATCCTTTGAGCACATTGAGAACACTTGCTTAAGCTTAGATTGAGTGGACACTCTCATCATCACACCATCACTATCATCATTCAAAACAAGCCAACTATCAAAACAAATCCTATCAATCATCAGCAAATCAACTCAATCACATCAAGCCAACCATCAAAACAAATCCAATCACTTCAGCAAATCAAAAGCAGCTCAATCCACCACAAATAATCTATCCTTCATCAAATCAATCTAATTAGTATTTCATCATCTTCCAACCATTTAAAGCAATGATCTCAAAATGCAAGCCCATCCTTAAATCCATACCAATCAAGTTAATCAATCAAGCCAAGTTATCCAATCGCAATCAATGGTCTTGATCCTAGCCATGTTGTAAGCCAAATCAATCAACCAGCCAACCAACTTAGCAAACAACCTTGTGTTGATCTAGGGATATAGCTTTCCCCGCAGTGACAACACTATCATCAATAACAAACAATTAATCATTGGTTTACAGCTTGACAGGGGCAATACCTTGTTTGTTTTTGAATCCTTTGTGCATGCTTGCTTGCTTGCTTGTGTGTGTTATTATTTTTATCTTGCATTTGTATCACATCAGTATCAATTCTAGCTAATATTCATATCTTGTGTATGTTGGAATAGCTTTTTGCACCATCCTTTGCATCTAAGGTCATATCATACCTTTTGTGTATTAGGACTTCAATGCTGTAAGTTTTCTTCCTCATACGTTAGACAAGATTATACTATGCTAGGGCACGAGACATATCGTCACCCTGGTCCTTATACCTTGGTGCATAACATCTAGTGCTATATCAAACATTGTGGTTGCTCACTTCATTGCAGCGTAACACATCATCATTTCTTCTATCTATCCCCTTATCTTTCTTTTTGCAACTAATCCTTTTCTTTTCGAGAGCATACTCGTGTTTGCCCAACATGCCTATCCTCTCGAGGGGGCATCATCATCATATCTTTCCATCATCATTATCCCTATCAATTATCCATACCTTAACTTATTTGAAATGATGTTACTTGACATAAATCTTATCATCTCGAACATCATCTCAAAGAGGGGCAAAATGTAGACACCCAAATTTGTCCCAACTTTGTTCATGTCTAGCAACACCTTGTTAAATCATTATCCATTAAGCCAATTAATTAAATAAATTTTATTTATTTAATTAATTCCACATCATATCCCAATCACATCCTATCCTCATCCAAATTAATTAAATAAATTATATTTATTTAATTAATTTCCACATCATATCTTATCCCATCCTATTCATCTATCTAATTAATTAAATAAATTTTATTTATTTAATTAATTTTCCAACTCATATCCCAACTAATTCAAATATTTTATTTGAATTAAACACTCATCTTTTATCACATTCCAACACTTGTCCAATCAATCATGTGTTGTAATACAACTTTTATTCATATCCTTCACAAGCGCACCTAAGCCTTATCTTCCCTTGCCACATGTCACATGACTACAATTTCTTAATGTGCAAGGAAACCTAACTTAATCCTATCCATCCATTTCATCTAAAGCCGTAATTGATCCTAGCCATCCATTTGAACCAAGCTAATTCTATAAATCAACCCCCTCATAAGCCATTAGCATGCATTGAGCCTCAAGTACCCTTATTTTGCCAAATTTTCTAAAATGCATTGATCCTCAAGTATCCACATGCTGTTGAAATATCATTAGAGCCTTTGCATCCTTCATCTATCATTCATTCTAGCATCTTCATCTTAATGTTATGCTGCAAAAGTGAGCACCCAACATTCTTCCAACAATAATCCTTCAAAATCTTGCATGCTCATGCGAGGTGGAGAATAGCAATGGAGATAAATCGAGCATAGCGTGGAGATCGGTTTGTATTTACATTTGTTATTTTGATTTTCATGTTGTCTTGTGCTTCATTGTGCATTGCTAGGGTTTTTATCATTGTTGTTTATTCATTTGCCCTGATTTGTAATTTTACCCTAACTACAATTTAATTAAAAATTCCTTTCATAAACCCACTTTCCAATTAATTAAATAAAGTATATTTATTTAATTAATTTCTCTTATCCTTTATCTCATGATCCGACATGTGTGCCTCTTTCATTTAAAAAAGATAAGTGGTACTACATCCTTTTATTTAATATCTTTCACATGTAGTACTTTTTATGTATATGGTCACACAGAAGCCTTATCTTCCCTCCACTTGTCATCTTCACATTCACTTATGTCTATCCTTTAATCTTAGCCATTCACATAGCCACCGAATCTCCACCGTTGATTGATTTTGGTTGAGTTCTATATAAACACCCTCTCATTCCATACTACATCTATCCAACATTCATATAGCATCTACATTATCATCCTAAGCATATTGAGCACTTGAGTATCCATAACATCCATTGAGCTTATCATCATTATCATTCATCCATCATGGTAGCTTTTATCTTCATAATTGTTCATTATTGAAGAAACAATCCACATCATAAACAAGGAATCACACAATCTAGGTGATATTGTGCTTGAATTGCATGCTTTTGATTTTATTTGGATTATATTCTTTGATAATGGTAGGGTTAGGTTTGCATGGCTATGCTTGATCTTATTAACCTAATTTTTTACCAATCATATTTTGGCACGCCCGGTGGGACTCACATCCTCTATTAACTTTGCTATTTGAAGTTGTTTTTATGAAGATCATATTTTCTGAGTGCTTATGGCAAGTTCCAGTCACTTTTGAGTGAAAACTAGTCATTGTCTAGATATACGCATAGCTTCTAAGCTGAAACTTACCGCTTTTAGCATTTTCTGGATCGCTTATGAGTGAACAATAGTCACTTTCTGTCTGTTTTGCATCACTTATATACTAACAGTGGTTGCTTATGCCTCTATTTGAATTGCTTTTAATCTGACAGTGATCACCTTTAGCTAATTGAATCACTTATTGTAAAACTAGGGTTTTTGTTGCATTCTATTTTTCTTGCAGATTTGAGTCTCTTATGACCCGTAACCAGTCTCTTCTTGCTTTTTCACATCACTTGTGAGCTTTATCAATCCTCATCTAGTGCTCTTGGCATCACTTATGATCTGTGACATTTCACCCATGGTAGAATATAGTTTGCTTTTGATCAATAGTGGATCGCCTCTGGTAAATTGTGTCATTTTCAGTTTGTTTTTCTTGGCTACTAATTGGGTATTTGTGAAGCATCTTATCGATTGTCCAAGAAAAGGAGGTTATCAAACTACTAACATATCTATTGCAGCTTTGATCAGTCCAAGACTTGTAGTTTTTCACTAAATTAGGAACATTTGGGCTTGGTGCTTAAAGTGAATCATTGCTTGCTCCGTGCTTGATTTATCTTTTTTGATTTCTTGCATGTGCTTGACTGTAACCCAAATTTAATAACAAAAGTATCCTCTCCCCTTGCCTATCAAATGGATCTTAGGTGTATGAGTACTTGTTATTATCTTTAGAGGGCCTCCCTTCCCGATGTGAGAAGGAATACGACTCAAGCAGTAACATGCTAAACCTAAGTCCTTCTGAACCGCTATATAAGAAAATTATTTGTGTCGAAAGCCACAAACAACAGGTGTTGTTGTGATATACTGACAACCAACCTCCCCCAAACCCCTCCAAGGTGTAACCCTTGAAGGCTGGGAGACTCCATAACAGAGAGTGGCACTACCACACGTATAGCCACCCAAACGGATGCCTTTATTAGCAACTTTGTGTAGTAGCCAAAAACCTTCTATTTGTTGACGCAAAAGGTGGGACCTTTGAAGCTTCCCTGATTCACATGGTTCTTAGAAGAGATAGCAGGGACAATCCTAAGGTTTGGTGAGGGACAGGCCTTTTGGGAAACTTGGATCTTGGTATACGTGAGAAGTGTGTGCCGTGGAGAGGAGCCGGTGCTACCAAGATCCTGAAGCTATCCACTTTGAATAAGCACGGCCAGGGGATTCAACAAATATAGTCCTTTCCTAGCCTAGGTTGTACAAGTTTGTGATTATTGAAAGTGAGAGTGACTACAATTACTATTTTCTTGTCAAAAAAACACAAATCAGACATATTTCCTAATAGACACAGTTGCTTTTGAGCTTAAACTGCCTGCATATAGAAAACTGAATCACTTTTAAACAATAGTCAACCACTTTTTGCCTAAACTAAATCACTTTTAAACAAGAGTTAGCCACTTTTTGCCTAAGTCAGATCACTTTTAAACAATAGTCTGTCGCCTCTAGTCTAAAATGCATCACCTCTGATCAACAGTAAATCACTTTTGAGTCAATACTAATTTCTTCTAGAAAATTGGCTTGCCTCTAGTTAACAACTCTGACCTGCTATCCGAACCAAAACCAACTCGCATTTAAGCTATTACTAGTTGCCTTTGGCCTTTTCTGAATTGCATATGAGCTATTACTTGTCACCTGTGGTCTAATACCAGCAAATCTTAGTGACTCAGTCGAATTAGCCACAAATCCAGCTTGCTCAGTCTCAGCATTAGCTTTCAAACCTGTCTCTGATCATTAGCAGATACCTGGACTTTGTCTCCTACTTTGAGTTTACCAACCAATCAAATTTAAGGAGCTTTTCATCTTTTTAAGATCCCAAACTAGCAAACCAAACATCAAATCATTCAATTTGATCAATTAGCAAAACATCATCTCCTGGTTTTAGCTTTAGCAACTTCAGCAACATAGCAACCCTTAGCAAACAACTTTTCACTTGAGTGTGTGAGCTATTCTCTAGGGAAGACCAGCCAACCAAGCAAATCAACAACAAACAACAAACCAACAATAAAGCAACCAACAACCAAACAATTAGCAAACTATCATCTTTTTGGGTTTCAAAACCTTGACAAGCTACAGTTCAGTTTTCAACATCATTCATCATGCCTCAAACTAGGAGTCAATATAGAGATGAAATGGAAGCCAAACTGTGAGCTGAAATGGAAGCCAAATTGCAAGCTGAGATGGAAGCTAAGATGCAACAATCTAGATCAACACCTCTTAGAGATGCGACTCAATTTACGACTGGTATGCTTCCTCATATGTTTTTGCCTCATGGGTATACCATTGGAGAGTCATCTTCACAACAAGTGCAATGTCAAACATTTTTGGAGACTTATGAGGAACAATCCCAAGAAGACTTATCAGAATTTTAGGATACACATGTGTGGGATAAAGTTGAGAGACTTGTCTTATCTGAGCCTAATCGCTACTTCTTGCAACTTGCTCACATGGGTGCTAAATTACCAAGAGATTTTGACATATCTGCTATTAGAGAGCACGATCCAAACACTCCTGTTGTTGTTGCAAAGGGACCATCCACTATAGTCACACCATCCCCTATCATATCACAAACTCCATCTTCCAACACACCTCTTTCACTACCTATTGTTACTTAATTTGATCCACCACACTCAGATTACACTCTAGAACCTTTGATAATGCCAACCAATGTGCTCCCTTTCATTTCACAAAATTTGAACATTCCACCTTTCCATGTTCCTTGACATACTTCTTCTCCTACCATGACCATTTCCATGCCTCAAGTAACACAAGTTGTCCATGTGGCCCAAGTGCAAATGCCCCAAACATCACAAGCTATCCCCATATCCCATAGTGCGCAAGCTTCCCAAACTATCCAACCAACACCAATGGTCCAAGCTTCACAACCATCACAACCCGCTATATCCCATGTGGATACCATATCTCATATACCTACTGCTAATATGCTTACCACTATCTCCACTAATCTGTCCAATACATCATATAATCCCAATGTTAGTCTTATTGACATGTGTGACCCTCCTATTATTTCTCAAGCCAATCCTAGCAGTACGGTGACTTATGTTGAGCAACTTACATCCATTCCATCATCTTCTTAAAATCCTTCACAAACCATCAATCCATCTTATGCTACCCAAGGTTTGCCTATTGTCACCCAACACATGACACATATCAATCCTCATGTTGTCCAAAATACAAACCCAAGTGTCCATCCTTCTTTCTCATCCACTAATCCTTCCATCACTTACCATGTCAAAAACTCAACTCCAAATTCACAACCATTAACTAGTGTCAATCCATCTTCTACTTCTCATGTGATACAAAATCTTGGTGCCAATTCGTCATAATATACCCAACCACCACTTGTGTCTCAAGGACAGCACTCATCAACCACATATGTGTCACATACCAATCCTTTGACATACATTGTGAGTACGCAACCACAACAAATGGTCATGACTTCAAATATCTGACAACAGCAACCTCAATATACATCATACCATGTTTCACCCCCTTTGCAACAAAAACAATTATCTCCAATGGATGTTCAACAAATGATCAACCAAGCGGTAGGACAAGGCAAGAAGACATTTTCCTTAGAAAACATATGCGCTTATCCATTTGAAAAGTCACTTCATATGACACCTTTTCCGCCACACTTTGAAATTCCACAATTTGACAAGTACAAAAGAAAAGGAAATCCGGAAGACCATCTTAGAGTATTCTTTGTGGCATGTCTCGATGTTGCTCATGATGATACATATCTTTTGAGACTATTTCCTCAAAGCTTAGTAGGACAAGCTCTTGAATGGTTCTCTCATTTACCTCTGGGAATTAAGTCTTTTTTGGAGTTAGTAAATAAGTTTCGATCACACTTTGCTTTTAACATTGAACATGAAATAAACATGAATGACCTTGTCAACAATAAACAGCGTAATGGTGAATCCTTTTCTTCATTTACTCAATGATGGCATAATATGGCTAGCAAACTATCATGGGAAATACCTGAGAAACAACAGCTCAATATCTTTGTTCAAAATATTCATCCCAAGCTGTCATTCCAACTACAATTGCAAAGTGCTAGCACCTGTGATGAACTTGTTTCCAAAGGAACCATCATTGAACGAGCTTTAATTTCTAAAGGTACTATTAAGATCTTTCGTGATAACAAAAACTATCCTCAAAATTCCAATGATAAATCTCACTTTTGGAAGAAAAAAAAGAATGTTGTTAATGATGGTGTTGTGGATGCAAAGAACATACAAACTATGAAAGCTCCCATCAACATTCAAGCTGCTTCTACAACAACACAACCTTTTCAACGAACGTGACAACGACAAACTTCAAATCCGTGCTGACAATTTACACCATTAGAGGAACCTATGGAAGTTGTCTTTCGAAAGCTTCTCCAAGCAGGTGATATTATATTACCGGATGCACCACCCAATGGTGAACCACTCTTTAAAGCTCCTTGGTACAAAGAAAATGAGTATTGTGATTACCATATAGTTAAAGGACACAAAACAAATGGTTGTATGCACTTAAAACATGTTATCCAAGATTGCATTGATCAAGGTTTAATCAAAATTACACCTTCAACAACTCAACCTGCACAACAATCAACATCAAACTATGATCTAGATGCTTTCAAGAATCCACATCCATCTCATGACAAATCAAGTAACCCTCATGCCAGGAATGCCATTCAATACAACTATGAATCATCTACTATTGGCCGCATTGACCATGCTCGCATTTCTACCATTACTATCCAAGGCAAAGCACCTGACTGTGCTATAACCACTCAAAGAGGTTGAGTCACCATTCAAGGAGCACCTGTCCATCCTCCTCAACCATTCTCTAACTATAATATCCTAGATCACCTTGGCAAAACACCTGCGCACATATCCATTCTTGAGTTGCTTCGCATATCTCCTTCTCACAAAGCTATCCTTGATAAAGCCTTACAAGAATCTTCAGTGCCCAATGATATTGATATCAAACAATTCCAATCTATGGTCGCTAGCATTGCAGCCCCTTATCATTTAACCTTTTCTGACAAAGATCTTCAGCCCTCCATTCACCCTTCACACAACGAAGCCCTCCACATTGAAGTGTTTGTTAAACAATACTATATCAAACAAATTTTGGTAGATGGTGGAGCTAGTCTTAATATATGTTCCTTGAAATTAATAAAACAATTGGGATATTTAGAGAAAGATGTTTACACCTCCAAGTTTATTACTATCAGAGAATATGATGATGCTAAGTGAGATACTAAAGGGATTATTTAATTGCCTATCCAAGTTGGGCCGGTCACTACTGAAACCTGTTGTCAGGTTCTTGATATTAACCTTCCTTATAACATCATCCTTGGTCATCCATGGATACATGCCCTCAAGGTAGTTCCTTCCACATACCATCAATGTCTTAAATTTCCACACAACGGTGTTGAGATTACTATCCATGCTGATCCCAATCAATTTGAATTTTGTCATGCCTTTCAAGCTAAATATCAAAGTCTGAACCACATTCCTATCAACACCGAGGCATATCCATCTTCATGCTATATTGACCCATCCGACCTACTCAAGCCATCATCTAGCAAAGCCGCTTCCAACTTCTGTATCAAGTACACTGAACATGGCCTTGGTGAATACACATTGCAAGAATCTTGTTGTGTTGGCACCCTTCCCTTATCTCCCAAATCTTATGGTACACCTTCTACATCTAAGCCAACTTCATCCCCTACTATCATCAAAGCCCCACCCACAGTATTCATTAAAGGTGGATTCCTGGATGATGAAGACATTGATGATATTGACTCTTGGATATTCTTTGATGAAAATGACCAAGTACAACTGGAAGTGGAGAGATATAACAATGGGTTTCACATCATAAAGAACATGGGCTACAAAGGACATGGTGGATTGGTATCACAGGAACAAGGACATATCAAACCCATTATTGTGTCTAAGAAGTTTAATAAGCAAGGCCTTGGTTATCAACCGGAGGTACTGCAATCCAAAGACATTAAGGGTATTTCTAATATTGACACTAGACCCTCCTCGGCAGGAGAGACTTCTAGTTTGGATACTATTGATGACTCCTCCCTTCATATTATTGACCTTTTCCAAGAAAACTCCATCTTCATGATTTCCACAACTTCCTCTAGCCACAACCATTCCTCCATTACCCTTTCACTCATATATCCTGACCTCATCAATTGGGACCAACAGGGGGCACCGATATTAGATACATTTGAAAATGATGAAGCTATTGTAGAATTCATGGGGTTATGACAAGGCATTCCATTGGGTGATCACAAAGCTATTTATATGATGGATCTACCTAAACTAGCATATTTTGGCAGAAGTATCAAATCCTTCAATCGTAAAAGTAAAATAAACAAAATCAAACAAAATAGGTCACTAGGTGAAAACCAAAAGGCACCTCTTGACCATGAAAAAGTAAAAATAAAGGATGTATCTGAAGGTGAAAACCTCTCTGAGGTGCCTGAGGATGGGGATTTGATCTTCCTGTTGCAACTGATTATCATGAGAAATCAACCATGCCAGTTGAACAATCACAAGACATGAACTTGGGTACAGAGCAGAATCCAAAGATCACTTTTTTGGCAGCATCGCTATTAGAGAAAGAAAGAAGAGAATTCACAACATTTTTTATGAAAAGAGCTATAAATTTTGCATCGACTTATGCTGACATGCCGAGTTTAGATCCATCATTTGTGGTAGATCATCTAGCAATATCTCCTAATGCAAAACCTGTTAAATAAAAATTGCACAAAATGCATCTGTAAGTAGCTTTATTGGTCAAGGCAGAGATTCAAAAACTGTTAGAAGCAAAGTTCATAAAGCCTATTGATTATCTAGAATGGGTTTCAAACTTGGTACCTATAGCAAAACCTGATGGATGAGTTTGCTGTTGCACAGACTTTAGAGATCTTAATAAAGCATGTCCTAAGGATGACTTTCCATTACCAAGCATAGACAACATTGTAGATCTTACAGCTAGACATGAAATGCTATCTTTGATGGATAGAATTTTAGGGTATAACCAAATCAAAATAGCAAAGGAAGATCAAGATAAAACATCTTTTATTTGTCCATGGGGCACATACTGCTAGGTTGTAATGCCTTTTGGTCTCAAGAATGCTGGAGCTACTTATCAATGGCCATGACAATTATTTTTCATGACCTTTTTCATACTATCATGGAAGACTATGTTGATGACATCCTAGGAAAATCTAAGACAAGAAGACATCTACAAGTATTAGCACAAATCTTTGATCGATTAGAAAAGTATCAAGTCAGATTGAACCCAAAGAAATGTGTATGTGGAGTAACATCTGGAAAACTGTTGGGATACATTCTATCTCGACAAGGGATAGAAGTCAGCTAAAGTAAAAGCTATCATGGAAATGCCTCCACTAGTAAATCTCAAGCAGCTCCGCAATCTACAAGGAAGGTTATAGTCTATCTGCAGATTTATCTCACAACTAGTAGATAAATGTCATCCTTTTCAACATCTTCTTCATAAGGGTGAACCTTTTAAGTGGGATGAAAAGTGTCAACATGCCTTTGATAAAATAAAGGAATATCTGGCAACACCTCCTGTGTTAGTACCTCCTGTGCTTAACCACCCATTATTGCTCTATATATCATCAACAACAACAGCATTGGGTGCCCTTCTAGCTCAACATGATGATTCAGGAAAAGAACAAGCCATCTACTATATTAGCAAAACTCTTGTGGGATATGAACTTAATTATTCATCTATGGAAAAAGCATGTTTAGCATTAGTGTTTGCTTCCCAAAAGTTGCGACACTATATGTTGAACCAAACGACAAAGCTCATATCTAATGTGGATCCACTCAAATATCTTCTTTCTAAAGCAATCCTCATGGGAAGATTAGCAAAATGGGTCATGATCTTAAGTGAATTTGACATACAATATGTGGATCGAAAAGCCATCAAAGGACAAGTCATCGCTGATCAATTAGCTATAACACCCATCACAGATATTCACCCAATGTATCCAGAATTCCCTAATGAAGGGTTATTCAATTTAACTTCCCCAGCATGGTGGCAATTATATTTTGATGGATCTTACACAC
The DNA here is from genome assembly GCA_027924645.1 of Cunninghamia lanceolata. Classification (NCBI taxonomy): domain Eukaryota; kingdom Viridiplantae; phylum Streptophyta; class Pinopsida; order Cupressales; family Cupressaceae; genus Cunninghamia; species Cunninghamia lanceolata. The sequence goes on along the minus strand of BSBN01001121.1, from coordinate 15,068,581 downwards.
AACATGGATCAGGAGCAGGGTTATTATTTGTTACCCCTCAAGGAGATTGTATACCCAAATCATACAGAATTGCATTTTTGTGTACCAATAACATAGCAGAGTATGAAGCTTTAATCACGGGATTACGCATGGTAGTACAATGGGCTATCAAATAGTTACAAGTCTTTGGTGATTCTCAACTAGTTATCAAATAGATCTTAGATGAATATCAAACAAAAGATGAGAAGCTTCTTCCATACAAGCTAATGGTTGATGATTTTAAAAAGTATTTTGACAATATCACCTTTGAACAAATCCTAAGACTACAGAACAGAGTAGCAGATGCCATGGCTATGATTGGGTCTCTTCTAGACATGCCATCTAATACACATAAATGTGAGTTTTTGGTTGAACAACTTCTGATTCTAGTATTTGAAGTACCACAGTCTAAGATTATATGTGACATTGTTGGTCCCAATTCCCTTGATGCGAGGATTTATACGAGTATCTCTATAATCAAACCTTTCCACTTCAATTATCTAACACCCAACACAAAACCTTTATCCGTCGATCCTCTCATTACACTATTTTGGGAGACACCCTTTATCACCGGAGTCTTGATGGTATCCTTCTTAGGTGTCTTGATTCTGAAGAAGAGAAAGTGAGCTTACGTGATGTACATGAAGGTGTCTGTGGTTCATATTCCACTAGCCTTGGCCTTGTTAAGAAACTTCTACGAGCATGATACTATTGGCCAACCATGGAAAAAGATGCACAACAATTTGCAAAGAGATGTCTACAATGTTAGAAACATGGAGATTTAATAAATGCGCCAGCACATGAGCTTCAGCCTATCATTACTCCATGGTCTTTTTCGCAGTGGGGACTTGATCTCATAAGTAAAATCCATCCTACTTCATCAAATGGTCATAAGTTCATTATCACCACCACTGAATATTTTACAAAGTGGGTGGAAGCCATACCAATGATTTATATCACGGGAAAGCAAATATCTAAGTTTATTCTACACTATATCATTTGCCGCTATGGAGTTCCTCAAGTTATTGTCATGGATAATGGTCGCCCCTTTAAGAATCAAGAGGTTAGAGATCTGTGCAAAAAGTTCCATATCCAACATCGATTCTCTACCCCTTACTATCCTCAGATCAATGGCCAAGCTGAAGCTTCTAACAAAATAATCATTAAAATTCTCAAAAAGACAGTCAATGAAGCTAGTCAGGATTGGCATTTACAACTCCATCCTGCATTATGGTCATATAGAACAAGTATCATAACTCACACTGGAGCTACACCTTATGCTCTTGTGTATGAAACTGAAGCTATTTTACCTATTGAGGTTGAGATCTCCTCACTGCGAATATCCCTACAACATACCATCTCAGAGGAAGAATATCAAGTATCTAGACTCCATGGTCTTAAGCTTTTAGATGAATGGTGTCATACATCACTCAACCATCTCCAAGTCTATCAAAACTGTCTACGCCGTAGCTAAAACAAAATAATCAGAGAATGTAGATTTCAAGTAGGAGATCTTGTCCTTAAAGAGAATCAAAGGAATCAACAACATCATGAGAAACAGGGAAATTTTGAACCAAATTGGCTTGGTCCCTTCATCATCACAATAGTTTATGGATTAGGTGCATATACTCTTTCAACACCTGAAGGCATTCCATTGGATGAACCAGTCAACAACATTCATCTCAAGAAGTTTTATCGTTGAATCTCAGCTATCCTAAAAAATTAAAAAAAAAATCCATCCAATAGTGAAAACCACTTTGTGGTGCTTTGGATAACAAATATATATAATATAAGATAAATAATATGTCCTCTAGTGAAAACCTGGTAAACAGGCACCTTGGATAAGTACCATAGTGAAAACCTGGCAAACATGCGCTATGTGTAGTGACCAACCTCCATTATCTACTTGGTTTGTTTGATCACCACTCTTCCTAGCATATTTCTCCATCTTATCCCACATAATCCATATCATAATCCACATGCCATCGCAATAAACAACTTTTCTGCCTTTGCCTCTATCAATGCTAGCTATCCTACTTGAGACATTGTTGCAATAACTATATCTTTTGGCACCTTAGCATCTTGACTACACACATTCTCCATCGTCGCTCCTTCATAATAAACCTCATCCCACACTAGGGGCATTTGTTGAGTCTTATGTGGAAGTGGATACCACTATCTCTAGCACATAACACATCAAACACTTTAGCTCACAACACAACAAACTTTCAACTTCAACCATAGCATTCATCCAACAACAAACATGGAAAAATTCTTGCAACCAGGATTCGTATCTTTGCAATCAATTCATGCTCATCTGACATCCAAAAATAGAAAAACATCACCAATGCAAACATTCAAGCGATCAGTTGATTCTTTCAACATCACTCACCAGCGTAATAACCAAGAACTACATCCCAGCTGTATCATTAAAGCCTTGATCCCGTGGATATAGGGTATGTAGGCAATTTGAGATATGAAGGAAGCACTCTGATTCAGGCCAAGATGATAGCCCCTTCTTGGTGCAGGAGCACCCCTACAAGACAGGATATTGTTCGCATGACAGGACATTAGTCTATTTTTAGCATGTTTGACTTCATAATGTAATAAGGTCCATTGGACCAATGCATATGTATTAGATTAACCTAGGAGAGTGTGCAGGTAGTTAGAGCTCGTGATCAGGTAGTATGCGCTGTCCTCTCCCAGCCGCTTGGAAGCTCCCAGCCGCTGGGAATCGAGTTGGTAGTACTCGTAGGATATTGCTATAAATAACTCAGATCAGTTAGGTTTTGATACAGATCAAGGAGAGAGTAGCAGTTGAGTTATGTTGTACTGGTGATTGAGTGAGTTACAGAGATCAGTCCAGACATTGTGAAACATTGTTCAGGACATTTGTGTTTCATCTAAATAAGATCTTATTAATTGCATTATCTGGTTTATCAGTTGTTTAGGTTTTGATTTCTGTTCTGATTACAGGTTGATGGATTCTTTCAACCCTTCCACCGGTTGATTCTGTGAATCGGTGGAATGGTCATGTATGATAGTTTAGTTTGCATTTTAGTTTTCTGTTTATGCATTTCATTGTGCGGGAGATCAGTTGGTAGCATGCTGTGAATCAACCTAGCATCCTCATGTGCTAGGGTTTAGGAAGATAAATTGTTAAGTTTTGATCTGAAGGTGATCCGGCCCGATCATCATGTTTTCTTTGTGAAATTGTGCAGTTATGTGAGTTTGCATGCAGCTGACGGATATACAGGGATCTGCATGTGCTTTTCCAGTCGGAGTGAATCACATCGACATCTGTGAGTATATCACTATCCAGATCGGGTTATGAAGCTGACGGAGTTTGCATGTTTCAAGTGCATCAGGATGATATAGGTTGGATATATACTCAGTGTGTATATCGTCGACAGGATCATCTTTCGTGTGTATTCATCATCCGCATATCGCTATCGTATGCGGAAGTGAAAGTTCATTTTTTTGGCTAAGTACCGGAGAGGTCATCATCAGGATATTGAAAAGATCACCCGATATTTCATTATCATGCTGCGGAGGATATAAGGATCTTATATCCGGATGACATCATCATCAGGTGCATTGACATCATCATCAGGTGCATGTGACGTATTCGTCATCAGGATATTGCGAATATCACCCTATGCAAGTTTATCCTGCTGTCGCTAAGTGTTTTAGCATCGGTGTAAGTTATCAGCATAAAGTTTGGGTAACGTCATCAGGATGTTTCAATATGACCGGATAAGTCATATCATGATGCTGTTGGTTGAGTAGTCGGATATCGGGGTGACGTAAGCATCAAAGGAAAGGTGCTTGAAGCTGTCGTCATCAGGATATTTGGAGGAACCGGATATTTTATATCCTGCTGATGAAGGTGATGCTGAACATCATGATGATGAAGGTAGAGTTTGGCGCTAAGTGAATAGTGATCATCAGGAGGATAATTGTGTTCGTCGAGTATCATGATGATGCTGACAGGCGAAAGGTGAAAGGCGGAGGAAGTGAACAGTAGTCAGCAGGAGGATATTTCATGCCTCTTCGAAATATGATGATGTTGTCTGTGTTAGTAAGAAATATGATGATGATGATAAGCCGATAGGTATTATAACATGTTGGTTGTATTATTGACTCCTCCTTCCCATTTGTAAGCTCCCGTTGCATTTTCCTCTGCATCACTTCTTTTCATCATCCATCTTTCATCTTTCTTCTAATCATCCTTCAATCTTTCATTTCACATTCTTCTATTTTTCATCACACACATCATCAATAAAACCCAGAACTACATATTCATCATGTCTCATCTTCATCGTAAATGTGCTTTGATCCTGTGGATACAGGGTATGTAGGCAGTTTGGAATATGAAGGAAGTTTCTAGTACTCAAGTATAGATGATCTACCCCATCTTCTTCATCTTCTCTTCATCTTCCATTTTCTTCTCTTTGATCAGCTCAAGCAGGAAGCAAACTATGTGTATACTGAAAGCTCTAGCACTTTAACCAATCAAGAATAAGTCAGAAGCTATTTGTCCACATGCCTTCAGCCAACATTTGCTATAGCAGTTTATCAACATCTTTAGCCTTCAACAGGATGTAGCTTTCCTCTTAACAAGGCCCCAGCTTAAATCCATCTAAGAGCACCTAAATTTGGCAAGAGAACGTAATGACAATATCTTTTGTTTTATCTTTTTATTTATCTTTTGTCCCTTTTCTATGCCTAATCAAGACTGCCTTGATCTATCTATATCTTGGTATGTTGTGATGAAGTAAGGAATGAGGCATGGTCATATTGATTTCGTATGTCATGTCTGTGGGATGATCTTATTCTCTTCCTAAGCATATTGGTGTCTTGTACGTGTTGGGATTAACATCTTACATATCAATATCTCTAGCATCTGAGAAGCTAAACAGTCTCTTATGCCCTTGAGACTATTCTATGTTAAGACTAGCTCCATACATATAACCAACAAGGTGTCACTATGTGTATTGGAGATAAGCTCAAACCATTGCTTGTAGCATCAAAGTCCATCTTGAAACACTAGTTGTTATTCATATCTTGTGCATGCTGGCTCAACATCTTGACCTCATGCGTTCAAACAAGATTGTAACATGCTAGTTTCACATTGGATATCTCGAAACCTCAGTCTTCTTTATGTTGGTGCATAACATTTACATGCTATATCAAACATAAGGATTGCATTTCTTTTCATTTCGAGCAATTACTTAAAAAGTTGCCCATCATACCATCTATTCATCCTATTATTTGTCTATATAGTCCTTAGCCAAGATCAATCATTTTCATCATCCTTCTTCCACATCTCTTATCCTACAAAACAAGTGTGTTAGACATACATAAGTCCATCACATATCACCTCATTACCATCTATCTATATGCATAAGTCCATATCATATCATTAACATTTACATATTTGTATTATCATACATTTCCATTCATATCATTTGCATAAACATCCATACATAATCCATGAAAATACAAATACCACATGCATAACCATCATAATACCAACAGTGCATCCATCACAACATCATGTAGATAAGCAATATGCCATCATATATATATACATGTGTCAATATACAAGTGTCTACATACACAAGCTAAGCCATAAAGAATGTATGTACAATCGGCCCTAGGCCTCATCATGATACAACATAATCTACATAAACAGGATAGCCCTAGTGACTACTGGTAGCTCCCTCACCCTGACCACCACCATTGGGTCCTACACCTGTCCCTCTATCTCTCGATGGCCCCATCACTGATACTATAGATCGAGTTCCACCTAACCTCCATGACCCTGAAGCCTCTGATCTGCTCCTGAAGCTAGGCTGCCTCTACTCTATTGGCACAGCCCCATAGTATAATCCCCTATAATACTCTACCTCACCCTGTACTCTCCATAGCTTTGCCTGTACCTGTGTCAACTATGTGGCCAAATACATTGTAGCCCCATCTGTACCCAATGCAGTCACTGCTATCTCCCACTCACTAGTCATCCCCTGTAGCTGCCGCACAGTCGTATCCCTCTCTACCCACAAACCATCTCTCTTCGTCCTCATCGCCTGCATCTGCTATATAGCAGTATCTCATTCTAATCTCATCATCTTCTCACTCTGTCTAGCTACATCTCTCTCTCTCTCCTATCACTCTAGCAAGTACACCATCATCCTACCCATCCCCAGCCTGTACTCTCACCTGTAACTGAGCCTGGTATGTCTGAGCCTGAGCCCTAGCATGCTGCAAACCAATCACCGCCTGGTGTCTATCCAACTCCACTCTCCTCAATCTCATCTAAGCCCGCTGCCTTCATCTCCTCTCCTCTCTAATCCTCCTTTGTAGCTGCTGAATCCTAACATCATCACCTCCTAATATTTGTCCCTGAGGCTATGCACGTATCTAAAGTTGTCCCTACACCTGTCCTTGTATCTATATCCCTGGTGCTTCTAGTACAACAGCCTGCACTAGTGGAGCCTATCGTCACCTCCTCCTAACTAGTCTCTCCATCCCTATCTCTCCTCTCTCTCTAACCCACGTCAGCCATGTCGGTCTCACTATCACCTAGTATGCTTCATAATCTGGTAGCGTGCCTGGATCTACAAGACCATATCCCCACTGCCATACAACTTGTTGTAGCCCTTGTCTCTCTGCCAAAACTGTGTCAACCACAACCTTTGGCCTCCAATCAAACACCTCTTGTCTAGTCCTCCCAAAAATGGCATCACCAACTGGTATTGCTTGTGGTAACCCGAACTGTCTCAAAACCCTCTCAGGTAAATAGAGCTCTATAATGTATATCCCATGTCCAAAAATATATCTCACCTACCTAGCATAGACAAGCTCAGTATTCTCCTCATCTGATCTCTCACATCCCAGCCATGGCCTCCATATAAATCTATCTACCTTATCCAACATCCTCTGCTAGTACACTAGTCCTCTACACTGCCAGTATGTCAAAGCTCCTCTATACATCCTAGCATAAGGCTCTCCTACTGCTCTAGCCACCCATCCCTTTGGTCTCATCACTAGAATATACTTGTAAGCCCACACATGCAAAACTGTAACTCCTGCAAACATACTCGCCCTTCCATCACTATCCCCCATCTTACCAGAAACCTTCTTGCTCATCTGTCTCCCACTAGCCATCTGATAATAGCTACTACCACTCACTGTAGTCTATCGCATAACTCCTCCATCCTCACCATAGGAATCTTTGAGCCCTCTGCTCCAATGGATGGTGTCTCAAACAATCTCCTAAATGTAGCTGGACCCATATCAGGATCATAATCTACTTGGTCCCTATCTATAGGAATCCACACAATCTGAAACACATCCTCTAGTGTGATCGTAGCCTCTCCTGTCGGCAACAAGAACAAACTATGCTCACTCATCCATCGCTCCACCATTGCCGTCATCAGTCCTCGATGTGCCTGCACTGGCTCCAATCTAGACACATGCTCTAACCTAAGGATCTCTAACACTAGCTACTCCTTTGCATTCAATAATCTCACCAACCGCAAATCCCTAGGATGTGGCTCTCGTGATAACAAAGGCGGTAGTATATCCTACATCATTTCATTCATCATGTTAGTCCCTTGTGCTACATACAACTACTATAAAAATGGATTGTTTACTGCTATACCAACTTTTATCTACTGTAAGCGACTCATTTTTCCATATGTGCCTATCTGATGATCGCATGCGACCTATTTTACTACATGCACTTACTTCTCGCCCGTATGTGACCTATTTTACCTATGTGAATGCTTATTGACCAAGTGAGAGCTATACTTCTATATGCATATACCTTTAGCCTATAAGTGATCTATATCCTACAAGCGATCATCTTTTCTTTACAAGTGAGCTGAACCTATGCATGCGCCTATTTTTAGCCCATAAGCGACTTGCTTTTATTTATATGCGCATTTTGCCTATGTTTGCCTAGTTGACTAAAAGTGACCTGTTATTTCCATATGCAACCAAGCCATGCCTATAAGCGACCTCAACTACCTTAAGCAACTTGTTTCTCTTCTTAAGTGACTTGAACTACCTATCCTAAGACCTAGTCGCTTATGGTAACGTGTGTGCATTTATGACGCTTCTAGCCTATCAAAATCACACTTTTAGCAAAAGTTTTGATACATACCAGTACGCTTGCTCCCTCTAGTCATCCATGTGTCCTCACTCACTTGGCACAGTGATCTCTACATGGAATCACCATCCTGATAGCTCTCCAACTCTCGTCGCACAACAACTCTAAGGAGCTCTAGATCTCTATAGGAAAATGAACACAACTGAGCACAAATGAGCCTATTTTCTCTTGAAGGCCCTACTAATAGCCCTATCCAAACCCTAATTCTTCTATGCCAAAGCCTATTTTTCTTTTGCATCATCCCATGTTTCCCACCCAACCCCCTATTTTCTTCGTGTCAATCCTGTGTCCTAGCTTTTTTTTCTATCACGAGCCAACCCAGCCATTCCTAGTTAGCCTGGCTTACCTCTCGAGGGGGCACCACCTACCCATTACACTGGGGCATAACTTTGTTTATCAAAGGAATATCGTATCTTCTTTGACATAACGCTCTATCGAACATTGTATCAAAGAGGGGCAAAATGTAGACACCCAAAATTGACTCATTATCATTAGTATCAAACATTGTGTTATCCATCATCTGCATTTGTCTAACACACTTGAACAATATCCCTAACATATCTATTTCTTCTATTAATTAAATAAATTTATATTTATTTAATTAATTCATTAGCTATTTCTTCTATTTCTTCTAAGCTGTAATTAAACAATCTTTAATTATTTAATTATCTTCATTCTTCTATTTTTAATTAAATAAATTTTATTTATTTAATTAAAAATTCCTTTCATAAACCCACTTTCCAGTTAATTAAATAAAGTATATTTATTTAATTAATTTGTCTTATCATTTATCTCATGAGCCGACATGTGTGCCTCTTTCATTTAAAAAAGATAAGTGGTACTACATCCTTTTATTTAATATCTTTCACATGTAGTACTTTTTATGTATACGGTCACACATAAGCCTTATCTTCCCTCCACTTTCCATATTCACATTCACCTATGTCTATCCTTTAATCTTAGCCATTCATATAGCCACTGAATCTCCACCATTGATTGATTTTAGTTGAGTTCTATATAAACACCCTCTCATTCCATACTACATCTATCCAGCATTCATATAGCGTCTACATTATCATCCTAAGCATATTGAGCACTTGAGTATCCATAACATCCATTGAGCTTATCATTATTATCATTCATCCATCATGGTATCTTTTATCTTCATAATTGTTCATTGTTGAAGAAGCAATCCACATCATAAACAAGGAATCACACAATCTAGGTGATATTGTGCTTGAATTGCATACTTTTGATTTCATTTAGATTCTTTGATGATGGTAGGGTTAGGTTTTAATGGCTATGCTTGATCTTATAAACCTGATTTTTTACCTATCACACTTAGAATATCCTAATTATTTTATTAGTTTCAAAGAACATATATTGAGACTAGCTCCACCATCTACTAAAATTCATTTGATACGGCATTGTTTGACAAACACTTCTATGTGGAGGGCTTTGTTATGTGAAGGATGAATGGAGGGCTGAAGATCTTTATCTGAAAAGGTTAAATGACAAGGGGCTGCAATGCTAGTGACCATAGATTGGGATTGTGTGGTATCAATGTCGTTGGGTACCTAAGATTCTTGTAAACCTTTGTCAAGGATAGCTTTGTGGGCAGGGGATATTCGAAGCAACTCAAGAATGGAAATGTGCACAAGTGTTTTGCCAAGGTGATCAAGAATATTTTAGCTAGAGAACAGTTGAGGTGGATGGACAAGTGCTCCTTGAATGGTAACACGACCTCTTCAAGTAGTTACAACACAGTCAGGTGCTTTGCCTTAGATGGTAATGGTAGAAATGAGAGCATGGTTAATGCAGCCAATAGTGGATGATTCATAGTTGTACTGAATGGCATTCCTAGCATGAGGGTTACTTGGTTGGGCAAGAGATGGAAGTGAATTCTTGAAAGCCTCTAGATCATAGTTAGATATTGGTTGCTATGCAGGTTACGATGTTAAAGGTGTGATTTTGATTAAACCTTGATCAATGCAATCTTGGATAATATGTTTTAACAAGGCCATGGAGTAGTGATAGGCTAAAGCTCATGTGCTGGTGCATGTATTAAATCCCCATGTCTCTGACATTGTAGACATCTTTTTGCAAATTGTTGTGCATCTTTTTCCATAGTTGGCCAATAGTATCCAGGTCATAGAAGTTTCTTAACAAGGCCAGGGCCAGCGGAATGCGAGATGCAAACACCTTCATGTATATCACGTAAGGCTACTTTCGCTTCCTCAGAATCAAGACATCTAAGAATGATAGCATCAAGACTCTGACGATAAAGGGTGTCTCCTAGGATAGTGTAACGAGAGGCTTGACAAATAAAGGTTTTGTGTTGGGTGTTAGATAGTTGAAATGGAAAGGTTTGATTGCGGAGATACTCGTATTAGTCCTCGTACCATGGCGAATTGGGACCAACAATTTCACATATAATCTCAGACTGTGGTACTTCAAATGCTAGAATTAGAAGTTGGTCAACTAGAAACTCACATTTATGTGTATTAGATGCCATGTCTAGAAGGGATCCAATCATAGCCATGGCATCTACAGCTCTGTTTTGTAACCTTGGAATTTGCTCAAAGGTAATATTGTCAAAATACTTTTTAAAATCATCAACCATTACCTTGTATGGAAGAAGCTTCTCATCTTTGGTTTGATATTCATCTAAGACTTGTTTGATAACTAGTTGAGAGTCATCAAAGACTTGTAGCTATTTTATAGCCTATTGTACTACCATACGTAATCCTATGATTAAAGCTTCATACTCTGCTATATTATTGGTACATGGAAATGCAATTCTGTATGATTTAGGTATACAATCTCCTTAAGGGGTAACAAACAATATCCCTACTCTTGATCCATGTTGTGTATAAGATCCATCAAAATATAGTTGCCACAATGTTGGTGAAGTTAAATTGGACAATCCTTCATCAAGGAATTCTGGATGTATTGGATGAATATCTGTGACAGGTGTTGCAGCTAATTGATCAGTAATTACTTGTCCTTTTATGGCTTTTCAATCTACATATTGTATGTCAAATTCACTCAAGATCGTAATCAATTTTGCTAATCTTCCTATGAGAATTGCTTTAGAGAAGATATTTGAGTGGATCAACATTAGATATGAGCTTTGTTTTTTGGTTCAACATATAATGTCGCAAATTTTGGGAAGCAAACACTAATGCTAAACATGCTTTTTCCATAGATGAATAATTAAGTTCATTTCTCACAAGAGTTCTCCTGATGTAGTAGATAGCTTGTTCTTTCCCTAAATCATCATGCTGAGCTAGAAGGGCACCCAATGCTGCTGTTGTTGATGATATGTAGAGCAATAATGGGCGATCAAGTACAGGAGGTACTAATACAGGAGGTGTTGCCAAAAATTCCTTTATTTTGTGAAAGGCCTTTTGACACTTTTCATCCCACTTAAAAGGTTCACCCTTGCAAAGAAGATGTTGAAAAGGATGACATTTGTCTCCTAGTTGTGAGATAAATGTACGGATGGACTGTAACCTTCCTTGTAGACTATGAAGTTGTTTAAGATTTGCTGGTGGAGGCATTTCCATGATATCTTTTACTTTGGTTGGGTCCACTTCTATCCCTTGTCGAGGCACAATGTATCCCAACAGCTTTCCAGATGTTATGTCAAATACACATTTCTTTGGGTTTAGTCTAACTTGATATTTCTCTAGTCAATCAAAGATTTGTGCTAATACCTATAGATGTCCTTCTCTTGTCTTGGATTTCCCTAGGATGTCATCAACATAGTCTTCCATGATAGTGTAAAAAAGGTCATGGAAAATAACTGTCATGGGTCGTTGATAAGTAGCTCCAGCATTCTTGAGACCAAAAGGCATTACAACCCAATAGTATGTGCCCCATGGACAAATGAATGATGTTTTATCTTGATCTTCCTTTGCTATTCTGATTTGGTTATATCCTGAAAATCCATCCACCAAAGATAGCATTTCATGCCTAATAGTGAGATCTACAATATTTTCTATGCTTGGTAGTAGAATGTCATATTTAGGGTAGGCTTTATTAAGGTCTTTGAAATCTGTGCAACAACGAACTCGTCCATCAGGTTTTGCTACAGGTACCAAGTTTGAAACCCATTCTAGATAATTAGTAGGCTTTATGAACTTTGCTTCTAACAACTTCTGAATCTCTTCCTTAACTAATAGAGATACTTGTGGATGCATTTTGTGCAATTTTTGTTTGACAGGTTTTGCATTAGGAGATACTACTAAATGATGTACCACAAGTGATGGATCTAGACCTAGCATGTCAGCATAAGTCCATGCAAAATTTATAGCTCTTTTTATGAAAAATGCTGTGAAGTCTCTTCTTTCTTGCTCTAATAGTGATGGTGCCAAAAAAGTGATCTTTGGATTTTGCTTTGTGCCCAAGTTCATGTCTTGTGATTTTTCAACTAGCACTGTTGATTTCTCATGATAGTCAGTGGCTACAGGAAGATCAAATCCCCCATCCTTAGGTCCCTTAGAGAGGTTTTCACCTTCAGATACATCCTTTATTTGTACTTTTTCACGGTCAAGAGGCACCTTTCAGTTTTCACCTAGTGACCTATTTTGTTTAATTTTGTTTATTTCACCTTTGTGACTGAAGGATTTGATACTTCTACCAAAATATGCTAGTTTAGCTAGATCCATCATGAAACCTTCTTTTTGATCACCCAAAGGAATGTCTTGTTGTATGCCCATGAATTTTGCAATAGCTTCATCATTCTCAAATGTATCTAATATCGGTGCCCCCTGTTGGTCCCAATCGACGAGGTCAGGATATATGAGTGAAAGGGTAACTAATGAATGGTTATGGATAGAGGAAGTTGTGGAAATCATGAAGATGGATGTTTCTTGAAAAAGGTTGGTAATATGAAGGGAGGAGTCATCAATGGTATCTGAACTAGAAGTCTCTCCTACTGAAGAAGGTACAGCGTCCATATCTAAAATACACTTAATGTCTTTGGAACACGGTACCTCCGGCTAATAAGCAAGTCCTTGCTTGTTAAACTTCTTAGACACAACAATGGGCTCAATTGGTCCTTGTTCCTATAATCCCAATCCACCATGTCCTTTGTAGCCCATGTTCTTAATGATGTGGAACCCATTGTTATATCTCTCTACTTCAAGTTGGACTTGGTCATTCTCATCAAAGAATATCCAAGAGTTGATATCATCAATCTCTTCATCATCTAGGAATCCACCTTTAATGAATACTGTGGGTGGAGTTTTTATGACAGCTGCGGAAGAAGATGGCTTGGATGTAGAAGATTTTCCATGAGATTTGGGAGACAAGGGAAGAGTTCCCACACAACAAGATTCTTGCAATGTGTACTCACCAGGGCCATGTTCGGTGTACTTGATATGGAGATTGGAAGAAGCTTTACTAGATGATGGCTTGAGTAAGACAGATCGATTGACATATCATGAAGATGGGTATGCTTCGGTGTTGATAGGAATGCGGTTAGGACTCTAGTATTTAGCTTGAAAAGCATGACAAAACTTGAATGGATTGGGATTAGCATGGATAGTAATCTCCACACCGTTATGTGGAAACTTAAGACATTGATGGTATGTAGAAGGAACTTCTTTAAGGGCATGGATCCATGGATGACCAAGGATGATGTTATAAGGAAGCTCAATATCAAGGACTTGACAACAGGTTTTAGTAGTGACCGGTCCAACTTGAATAGGTAAGTGAATAATCCCTTAAGTATCTCTCTCAGCATCATCATATGCTCTGATAATAATGACCTTGGAAGTGTCAACATCTTTCTTAGAATATCCCAATTGTTTTATTAGTTTCAAAGAACATATATTAAGACCAGCTCTACCATCTACTAAAATTTGTTTTATATGGTGTTTTTTGACAAACACTTGTATGTGGAGGGCTTCTTTATGTGAGGGATGAATGGAGGGCTAAAGATCTTTATCTAAAAGGGTTAAATGACAAGGGGCTACAATGCTAGCGACCATGGATTGGAATTGTGTGGTATCAATGTCATTGGGTACCAAAGATTCTTGTAAGGCTTTGTCAAGGATAGCTTTGTGGGCAGGGGATATGTGAAGCAACTCAAGAATGGAAATGTGTGCAGGTGTTTTGCCAAGGTGATCGAGGATATTGTAGCTAGAAGATGGTCGAGGTGGATGGACAGGTGCTCCTTGAATGGTAGCACGACCTCTTTGAGTAGTTACAATGCAGTCAAGTGCTTTGCATTGGATAGTAATGGTAGAAATGCGAGCATGGTCAATGCGGCCAATAGTAGATGATTCATAGTTGTACTAAATGGCATTCCCAGCATGAGGGTGACTTGGTTGGGCATGAGATGGAAGTGGATTCTTGAAAGCATCTAGATCATAGTTAGATGTTGGTTGCTGTGCAAGTTGTGATGTTGGAGGTGTGATTTTGATTAAACCTTGATCAATCCAATCTTGGATAACATGTTTTAAGCACATACAACCATTGGTTTTGTGTCCTTTAAGTCTATGGTAATCACAATACTCATTCTCTTGTACCAAGGAGCTTTGAAGAGTGGTTCACCGTTGGGTGGTGCATCTAGTAATATGATATCTCCTACTTGGAGAAGCTTTCGAAAGACTACTTCCATAGGTTCTGCTAATGGTGTGAATTGTCGACAAGGATTTGACATTTATCATTGTCAAGTGCTTTGAAAAGGTTGAGTTTTTTTAGAGGCTGCTTGAATGTTGATAGGAGCTTTCATAGTTTGTATGTTCTTTGCATCTACAACACCGTCATTGACGACATTCTTGTTCTTTTTCCAAAAGCGAGATTTATTGTTGGAGTTTTGAGGATAGTATTTGTTATCATGAAAAATCTTGATCATGCCTTTAGCAATTAAAGCTCATTCTATGATGGTTCCTTTGGAAACAAGTTCTTCAAAGATGCTAGCACTTTGCAATTGTAATTGGAATGATAGCTCAGGATGAAGATTTTGAACAAAGATATCGAGCTGTTGTTTCTCAGGTATTTCCCATGATAGTTTGCTAGCCATATTACGCCATCATTGAGTAAAGGAAGAGAAAGCTTCACCATTGCGTTGTTTGTTGTTGACAAGGTCATTCATGTTCACTTCATGTTCAATGTTAAAAGTGAAGTGTGATCAAAATTTATTTGCTAACTCCGCAAAAGACTTAATGCTCAGAGGTAAATGAGAGAACCATTCAAGAGCTTGTCCAACTAAGCTTTGGGGAAATAGTCTCAGAAGACATGTATCGTCATGAGCAACATCGAGACATGCCACAAAGAATGCTCTAAGATGGTCTTCTGGATTTCCTTTTCCTTTGTATTTGTCAAACTGTGGAATTTCAAAGTGTGGCAGAAAAGGTGTCATATGAAGTGACTTGTCAAATGAATAAGCGCATATGTTTTCTAAGGAAAATGTCTTCTTTCTTTGTCCTACCACTTGGTTAATCATTTGTTGAACATCCGCTGGAGATAATTGCTATTCTTGCAAAGGGGGTGGTTGGTTAGGAGGTGAAGTGTGGTATGATGTATATTGAGGTTTCTATTGTGTGGGATATATGAAGCCATAACCATTTTTTGAGGTTGCGTAATCACAATGTATGTCAAAGGATTGGTATACAACACATATGTGGTCGAAGATTGATGTCCTTGAGACACAAGCGGTGGTTGGGTATATTGCGATGAATTAGCACCAAGGTTTTGCATCACATGGGAAGTGGAAGATGGATTGGTGTTGGTCAATGGTTGTGAATTCAGAGTTGGATTTGTGATATGGTAAGTGATGGAAGGATTGGTGGATGTGAAAGAAGGATAGACATTTGGGTTTGTATTTTGGACAACATGAGGATTGGATATGTCATGTTGGGTGACGATGGGCAAACCTTGGGTTATGTAATATGGCAGCATTAATGTAGGCTTATCAACATAAGAGACCATAGCATTAGGATTATCTTGTGAAACAATAGGTGGGTCACTCATGTCAATGAGACTAGGATTGGGATTGTATGATGGATTGGATGGATTTGTGGATATAGTGGAGACCATATTAGCAATGGTAGGAATATGGGATGTGGTGTCCACATGTGATGCAATGGGGGTAGTGGATTGCGACGGTTGTGAAAACTTGGACCATTGGTGTTGTTGGGATAACTTGGGAAGCTTGCAGAATATGGGATATGGGGATAGCTTGTGATGTTTGAGGAGTTTGCACTTGGGCAACATGGACAACTTGTGTTACTTGAGGCATAGATATGGTCATGGTAGGAGAAGAAGTATGTTGGGAAACATGGAAAGGTGGCATGTTTAGATTTTGTGAAAGGAAAGGGAGTACATTGGTTGGGGTAATCATGTTGGCAAGAGACACTGTGTGGCTTCATGAGTGTTGTCATTCATGGCAACAAAGTGTCGATAATTGAGAGGGGGGTGAATCAGTTATCTAAAATAATTCTATTTTCTAAGCATTCTTAATAATCAATTGAAGTAAGCAAACATAACCATGGAAAGGAAATACACATGACACAATATTTTTGACGTGGAAAACCCTGTTAAGGGAGAAAACCACGTGGTGATTAACCTAAGATTGTATTCTCTATTAGAAGAATAGAAATACAAAATGGCACTTACCAATTAGGGCTCACTGCCTGAGCACATTGCTCACAGGAGGCTTACTATTAACAAGAGACTGACTATCTACAAGTTGTAATAAGCATAACAATATCCTTGAACTAAAGAGAAGCATCCACACATGCTGGAGTTCAGTTCTGGTTAGGCTCAGTACACTGATCTACTGCACTTCATCCTTCCTCTTCTTTTATGTTGCTATCCTTTCACATATTAGATCTTCCTTATTTCTTTCCTTCCACTCTTCTTCTTTTCTTCGCACCTTTCACACACATATATATCTTTCTCTCATCAAAATCCATTTGATATATATATCCGCACAAAGGATTTCATCCTCTTTCTAGTCAGCATCCGGAATAGTCAGTAATTCCCAAATTTTAATTTGTCAGTTGAATCCTTGGTTACCAAGTGATACAGATCTAGGAGATGCTTGTAGAAATCATCAATCATGTCAGCCAATCATGAATGATACCTCAAGAAGCTTAGTCATTAGCAATATCTCTTCTGGATTTGGGTCTGACACTTTGCTGGTATAGTTCTTCCTCTGTCTACTCTGCTAAACAGGAACCCAACACTCAAGTTCTTATATCTCTTCATCCTTCCATCACTGGAGGCTAAATCTTTGGAATCTATTAGTCAAGGTACTCCTCTTGACTTTCCCAAATCTGCACTTCACTAAGATACTTCCTTTGAGAGATCCAAACCTGACTGTCAGACCTTGCTGACTATTCTGTTCTTGCTTACCGGATCATATCACTTCTTTAATCTGACTTCCGGTAGAGACTCATCATGTCTTGCGGATGTGTGGGATAACCTTTGTTGCCATCAATGACAACATACATGAATCCATATAGTGTCTCTTGCCAACAATCTCCCCCTTTGGCATTGATGGCAACACTTAGTGAAAAATGACTAAGTGTCACACTATACTCCCCCTTGGCTGATGCTCTATTTTTATATACATTTTCTAGAGCTCCCCCTTAGCTAGATTCCTCATTTTTCACTGCTCCTCACTCCCCCTTTGACATCAATGGCAAAGGGTAGGGTCCACACACCAAAATTCTCAAAAAATGTTAACTGTACTTAGTCACATAAGTATATATATAGCATACTTACATATACTAAAGTATGTCTGCAAAAGTTGTCTTCAATTGGACGAATTATGTTGCCCAACTTTGCTTCATCCTATCCAAAATTGAGATGTGACCACTTTGTTGCAAGTATGGGTTTAACCAGTGTTGTCATTGATGTCAACATACTCATGTTGCATTAATGAGAAGGATTGGATGACCTGTGTGCTGAGGATATTGAGAAAATTAGTCTCAATCAGGAATAGTGAAAAATAGTGATGATAACAAGGTAAAAGTCCAAGATAAGTTAAGGATCAGAGGATGTGGTTTAAAGGGTTTGTAGATATAAGTCTTGAGATGCTCCAATCAAGTTTTCAGAGGTTCGTATGAAGATCTAAAGAAGTTATGGTTGCTCAAGTAGAATTGGCTCTGGCAGGTGTCCAAAGGTGACAGAGTGACACAGATAGGTCTGGTGAGGTCTAGTAATACATTATCCCATTCTGCAGATTTGAGAAAGTGTTGGGGAAGTCTATGTGGTGTGTCAACTCATTTGGTTCATGGTTTGAAGGTCCACAAGTATCTATTCCTTTTTGACAGCAATGCCAGACTGTGATCTTGAGGTTCCAGATGAAGGAGAGAAGGATTTCAGTAAGTAGAGGAAGTGCGGATGTTCTTGGTGTTTCAGGCAAGTTTGTGGAGGTCCTTGGATCATGCTCAGTTCATGTTTATGGTCTGCATTAGAATTGGGGTCTTAAAAATGAAGAATAACTTCTAAATGATGGTGTTCTTTCTATGACTAGCTGATCAGATGAATTATACATCTTGTGGGTGTCTTTGTGGATGTTTGCTGACTTAGATGTTTGTTCCTAAGTTGATGTCATGTATAAATAAGGGATTGTGAAGTCATTTCAAATATGGACTTGTGGAGATGAGTGTGTGGTAGCAAGGAGAAGAGCGAAAAGCAGAGCAGAAGGTTTGGGCTTAAATGGAACTGACTCAAGCATGGTGAAGATGCTATTTACCAGTTCAAGTATGTAATACTTATTCTTTTGTAGATAGTGAGTCTCTTGTAGGCAGTGAGCCTCTTGTGAGCAGTGTGCTCGGGCAGTGAGCCCTAATTGGCATGTGCCATTTTGTTCTTTCTATTCTTCTAATAAAGAATACTTTCTTGGGTTAATCACCCCATGGTTTTTCCCTTAACCGGGTTTTCCACATCAAAAATCTTGGTGTCTCAATTGTTGATGTGTTTCTGCTCTTGATTTGTTACATTGTGCTTTCATGGTTGATCTTCTATTATGCTGCTAATTAACAGTGTGGAGTTAAGTATATAAAAAGGAGAAAGTTTTATACAATTGATTCACCCCCTCTCAATTGTGTGCCCTAAATCTAACAATTGGTATTAGAGCTAAGTTCCTCTAAAAGGAGCTTAACCGCTTGAGAAGATCCAGGATGTCATCTTACAAGAAGGATAGTCCGAAGTTTGATGGAACCAACTTTGCTCTTTGGAAAGGTCACATGAAATGTCACTTACAGTGTATGGGATTTGCATACTGGTCCATGGTTACAAAAGCATATGTACCTCCACAGGGTGGTCCGACAACCCTAAATGAAATCACAAATGTTGAAAACAATCTACGGACCAAAGAGGCTCTTCTAAGCACATTATCTGACTCAGAGCTCTCAAATGTTATTGATCTACCAACTACCTTTGAGATTTGGAATAAACTGGAACTTTTGCATGAAGGAGATCAGTTTTTTAAATGTGCAAGGTTACAAAGTCTAAAAGGGAAATTTGAAAAACCAAAGATGAGAGATGATGAAAATATTACCTCTTTTATGCCAAGAGTGAATGAGCTGGTTTGTGGAATTAGAAATGCAGGTGGAACCCTGAGTGAAGAAGAGATCATTGGCAAAGTTCTCAGATCCCTTCTTGCCTCTTATAAAATCAAGGCTTTTGCAATCGAAGAATTCAGAGCTCACACAATAGTCACAAGAGATCAATTGGTTGGTAAGCTGGCTGCTTTTGAAATGGCCAAGTTTGGAGATGATCCTCCAAAGACTGAATTTGCATTTAAAGCCAGTGCCTCTGTAAAAGGGAAACAAAGGTTTGATCCGGGAGAAAACTCTTTAAGGAACCTTTCATGGTATGAAAAAGAAAGAAAAGACTTAGAAGAAGAAGAAGCTGAAACTACTCATCTTGAAGCTCTTATTGCAAAAATACTGCCAAGAGGATCCAGTAAGTATGAAGGGAAATTACCTTTTAAATGTTTTAACTGCAATAAAATTGGTCATTTTGCCTCAAAATGTCTGGAAAGATTTTCAAGACCAAATCCTAACAGACCAAGGTTTCAAAAGAATTGTTACTATGTTCATGAAGAAGATGATAATGAAGGAGTAACAGATGATGAATCAGAGACAGGAAACAAATCTAGTAAAGAATGGGTGTTTATTGCCATCAAAGAAGAGGAACCAATATCCTCTATATCTGTCAATCATAAAGTTGAAGAAAGAGCTCTGGCTGCCCAAGTTGAAGCAAAGGATGATTAGGTCATTGATAGTGGATGCTCTTACCATATGACAAGTGACAAGAATAAGTTCTTAAATTTGGAAAAGTATGAAGGAGGAATTGTAAAGTTTGGAGATAATTCTGCTGGCAGAATCAGAGGTAGAGGAACTATTTATCTTGATGGAAAGAACAAAATTGGTAATGTACTGTATGTTGAAGGACTAAAGGACAATCTTCTCAGTGTTGGACAATTGGTGGACAAAGGCTATGATCTCAGATTCAAGAATAGAAAGTGCATAATTTTTGAAAGTTCTAGAACAAAGATTGCATCCGGTACCCAAACAAAAGGTAACATCTTTCACTTGGCTGGTATTGATAAAAGTTGTTTATTTGTTCAAGTTGATTAGAGTTGGTTATGGCATAGAAGAATGTGTCATGTGAACTTTGATAATATCATCAAGATAAGCAATACTCAGGCTGTAAGAGACCTTCCAAAATTGGTAAAACCTACAAATAGTTTGTGCAAAGAATGTCATTTGGGAAAACAAAGCAGAATCTCATTCAAAAGCAAGGAACAATCTTCTACTAGATTATTAGACTTGGTTCATAGTGACTTATGTGGTCCAACAAGAATTAGGAGTGTGCAAGGTGATAGATACTTCATGTTGCTAATTGATGACTATTCCCAGATGATGTGGGTAACCTTTCTGAAAGAAAAATCAGAAGCTCTTGAGAAATTCAAAATATTCAAGGCCATGGTGGAGAATGAAACTGGATTAAAATTGAAATGTCTGAGGTCTGATAGAGGTGGAGAATTCACATCCAGTGAGTTCATAGACTTCTGTGAGAAACATGGAATAAAGAGACAATTGTCTGCCCTTAGAACTCCACAATAGAATGGAGTAGTTGAGAGAAAGAATTAGATCATCTAGGAAGCATCCAGGACCATGATGATGAAAGAAAATGTTCCTCAGATCTATTGGAGAGAAGTTGTTAGCACTGTAGTCTACACTCTCAATCGAGTTCAAATTAGAAAAAATATCGGTAAGACTCCTTATGAACTCTAGTTTGGCATTACTCCCACTGTGAGATACTTTAGAGTTTTTGGTAGTAGATGTTACATTAAAAGGGATGAAGATCTAGGAAAGTTTGATGCTAGAAGTGATGAAGGAATATTCTTGGGTCACTCTACTCAAAGCAAAGCATACCGGTGTTACAACAATAGACTAAGAAAGATTGTAGAAAGTGTAAATGTGAAGATTGATGAAGAAATTGAAAGACCATCAAGAATTCATGAGTATAATGAAGATGATCAGAATGGTGTTCAGATTCAAAGTATCCAAGCCTCTTCTGAGAAACAAAGTCAAGTTGACCCGGTAAGACAGGAAGAAGAGGTAAGTCTCAATGAGACTGATCAAGAGTTAGAGGTGCAAGAAACTCCCAAAGTTCCATGGTATGTAACTCTAAACCACTCTGAAGATCATATCATAGGTGACAAAAACAAAGGAGTGCAAACAAGGAGGACAATTGCTCAAAATTTAGATGAGTTTTGTCTAATTTCAAAGATTGAACCTAAGACAGTAAATGAAACCTGCAATGATGAAAACTGGACTAAGGCAATGGAGGAAGAACTGATGCAAATTGAGAAGAATCACACTTGGGATATTGTTCCTAGACCTAGAAATAAAAATGTGATTGGAACCAAATGGGTCTTCCAGAACAAATTGAATGAAGTCGGTGAAGTGATCAGAAATAAGGCCAGATTAGTTTGCAAAGGTTATTCTCAAATAGGAGTTGATTTTGAAAAAACTTTTGCTCCAGTGGCAAGAATTGAAGTAGTCAGATTATTTCTTGTATTTTCTGCCTTCAAAGATTTCAAAGTGTATCATATGAATGTCAAGTCTACCTTCCTGAATGGTGATTTAGAAGAAGAAGAAGTGTACATTGATCAACCAGATAGATTTCAATTATTTGAGCATGGTGATATGGTCTGCAAGTTGAAGAAGGCACTGTATGGACTAAAGCAAGCCCCAAGGGCTTGGTATGAAAGATTGGACAAACATCTCTTGAAGATTGGCTTCAACAAAGGTACTGCTGACAGTAACTTATATTTCAAAATTGATCATGAAAACATTTTGATTGTTGAAGTATTTGTTGATGATATCATCTTTGGAGGAAGAGATAGTATGTGTAAAACATTTGCAAATCAAATGAAAAGTGAGTTTGGGATGTCAATGCTTGGTGAAATGAATTTCTTCTTGGGTCTGCAAATTACTCAAACAAAGAAAGGAATCTTTATTTCCCAGACAAAATATGTGAAAGAATTGTTGAGGAAATTTGGAATGAAAGATTCAAAGCCAATGCATACTCCCATGGCAACTGAATGTAAGTTGAGCAAAGATGATGACTCTCCTAAGGTAGACCAGACAAAGTACAGATCAATGATTGGAGGGTTACTGTATCTCAATTAAACTAGACTAGATATAATGCAGGATGTTGGTCTTGTTGTGAGATTCCAGGCTGATCCCAGAGAATCTCATGTCATGGCAATCAAAAGGATTTTTAGGTATCTAAAAGGAACAGTTGAGTATGGTCTGTGGTATCCTAGAGATCATGATTTCTCTCTTCATGCATATACAGATGCAGATTGGGCAGGAGATGTGGATGATTGGAAGAGTACCAGTGGTGGAGCATTCTTTTTGGGAAAAAGATTGGTTTCTTGGCTAAGCAAGAAATAAGAGGCAATATCTTTGTCTACAACTGAAGAAGAATACATTGCAGCAATAGGTAGTTGCACTCAAGTTTTGTGGATGAAGTAGATGCTAAGAGATATTAAAGTAGAATATGAGGAGCCTATCACAATTTCCTGTGATAATTCAAGTGCAATAAATATTTGTAAGAATCCGGTGCTGCATTCTAAGACTAAGCATATATCTATCAAGTTTCACTTTCTGAGAGAGCAAGTGAACAAGGATGAAGTCAGATTGGAGTATGTGCCCTCTAAGGATCCAATTGCAGATATCTTTACTAAACCTCTTCCCAAGGACTCTTTTGAGTATCTCAGGGAGAAGTTAGGGGTTATTGCCCCTCCAGTGATGAACTAGGATGCACTGATGTGCATCAGTCTGGTGGATATCACAGTCATATCTTGTGATCCAGATTGATGATGGGGAGATGCTACTCAGGGGGAGCAGCAGGTGTGATTCTAAAGTTGCAAGTATGAGCCCTTTGCCATTGATGTCAAAGGGGGAGAGAAGACATGTGAAAAATAAGTGGTTGATGATCAAAGGGGGAGTAGTACAGGAAGAGAAGACTTGTGAATAGTTGTTGTTGATAGGGGGAGTTGTGACAGTAAGGAGAAGTTCTCGTCTTGATGGTTTTTCACATCATATGTTGCCATCAATGACAAAGGGGGAGATTGTTGCAAGTATGGGTTTAACCAGTGTTGTCATTGATGTCAACATACTCATGTTGCATTAATGAGAAGGATTGGATGAGTTGTGTGCTAAGGATATTGAGAAAATTAGTCTCAATCAGAAACAGTGAAAAATAGTGATGACAACAAGGTAAAAGTCCAAGATAAGTTCAGGATCAGAGGATGCAGTTTAAAGGGTTTGTAGATATAAGTCTTGAGATGCTCCAGTCAAGTTTTTAGAGGTCCACATGAAGATATGAAGAAGTTATGGTCGCTCAAGTAGAACTGGCTCCGGCAGGTGTCCAAAGGTGACAGAGTGACACATATAGGTCCGGTGAGGTTCAGTTATTCATTATCCCATTCTGTAGATTTGAGGAAGTGTTGGGGAAGTCTGTGTGGTGTGTGAACTCATTTGGTTCATGGTTTGAAGGTCTGCAATTATCTATTCCTTTGTGACAGCAATGCCAGACTATGTTCTTGAGGTTCTAGATGAAGGAGAGAAGGATTTCAGTAAGTAGAGGAAGTGCAGATGTTCTTGGTGTTTCAGGCAAGTTTGTGGAGGTCCTTGGATCATGCTCAGTTCATGTTTATGGTCTGCATTAGAATTGGGGTCCCAGAAATGAAGAATAACTTCTGGATGATGGTGTTCTTTTTGTGACTGGCTGACTGGATGAATTATACATCTTGCAGGTGTCTTTGTGGATGTTTGCCGACTTAGATGTTTGTTCCTAAGTTGATGTCATGTATAAATAAGGGATTACAAAGTCATTTCAGATATGGACTTGTGGATTTGAGTGTGGAGTAGTGAGGAGAAGAGAGAAAAGCAGAGCATAAGGTTTGGGCTTAAATGGAACTGACTCAAGCATGGTGAAGATGCTATTTACCAGTTCAATTATGTAATACTTATTCTTTTGTAGACAGTGAGTCTCTTGTAGGTAGTGAGCCTCTTGTGAGCAGTGTGCTTAGACAGTGAACCCTAATTGGCATGTGCCATTTTGTTCTTTCTATTCTTCTAATAGAGAATACTTTCTTGGGTTAATCACCATGTGGTTTTTCCCTTAACCAGGTTTTCCATGTCAAAATCTTGGTGTCTTATGTGTTGATGTGTTTCTGCTCTTGATTTGTTACATTGTGCTTTCATGGTTGATCTTCTATTATGCTACTAATTAACAATGTGGAGTTAAGTATATAAAAAGGAGAAAGTTTTATACAACTAATTCACCCCCCCTCTCAGTTGTGTGCCCGAAATCTAACACACTCAATAGGAATGCAAACATGTCTGCCCTTTTGAGATCTTTCAGATCATTGGTTCGGGCTGTGATCTGAGCTTCTTTTATGGCCTCATGCATGGCTTCTAATTTGGGGATAATTATCCCTCTAAGTTCACCCAACCTGCTTATTCTATTTTTCTTTTCCTTCTCAAGCTTCTTGATTTCATTCAAGACTACAATAGTCTGATATTCTTGATTTATTATGGAAGAGGAGAGAGGATCAAAGTTCTTAGAGAGTTTTGTCACTTTGTCCTCCTGTTCTTTCACTTTCTTCTCAATATCCAATGTTACTTTGGACCATGATAAATAAAACTTGTACATTTCCCTGCCATCTTTAAGGGCATTTTCTAAGCTCTTTATCCCAATATTCATATTCCTCCTATCATTAGTTATTAACCCTTGTACCTCTGATAATCTTTTTGCCAAAAATTCCTTCCGAACCTTATCTTCTGCTGACTTCTCTAGGGAATCAAAATGTGTGCTAACACTATTGACTAGAGATTTGAGATTACCAAATGGGGAGGCTGAGGGATCCTTCTAAAAAGATGGCATGATCTTTTCTAATACTCCAGATGCAACTTCTATTAGCTCACAGTCTTCCATGTGAGACTTCAGGAGTTTTTCTTTTACCTTTGCATTAGCAAATGAAGCTATCTTCATTGTTTGTAATGGGGAAAGAGAATCAAAATCAAATGGCCCTTATAGAAGTTTCGATTCATCAATCTCCATTGTCTCTTTGTTTAAGAATTCTTTGACAGTTTCTACAGTGTCTCTTGCTGGAGACAGATTCTTCTTCTCTTCTGTAGTCTTAGAGTTGTCTCTTGGAGCTTTCTCTCCTTCTACGCTCTTACCACTAGTAGCTATGGTCTTCTCTGTTTAAGTCTTATTTCCTTCTGCAACCTTAGTACTGTTATCTTCTTTTTCCTTCACTTCTTTTTCTTTATCCTCTATTCTTTCCTCTCCTTTGGATCCAGAGTCAGTAGGGGAAACTAGAGGAGTGATGTTTGTTTGTTCATGAGCCACCTCTTCTGGAGCAGAGGATTCCAAGTCCTTATCTTTTTCTTCACTGGTGTCCATCACTTCTTCTGTCATTGCCTCAGTTGATTCTTTTTCAACACTTGTAGATGAGGGATCAACACCCAAGTCCTCTATAATAGGAATGTTGAATCTTGAGTATGCATTCTAGAGGATCTCTTTTGTCTCTTTTGGTACTTTGTCAGTTTCTCTGAGCATAAGTTGATTCATTCTTGCTTTGCTCCAGAACTCATCCTTGCAGTCTTTGAAGATCATATTCATTTTCTTTGAATCAATTGAAGGATATAGCTGAATGGCTATTTGTTCTTGGATCTCAAGATCTTTTGCCATAGCATTATTCTTTCTTATTTCTAACTCTTTCTCTAGGCTTTTGGGAATAAGAGATATAATTTCAATAAAAGCCTTATTGTAGATATTTAGATACTTGACTATTGCTTCCTGCAAGATCTTTTGGTTAGCCTCATTATAATAATCATAGAATTCAGTCATTGGTTGAAGGTTTCCATCCACAGTAACTGATTTGACGACATCATATAATGATAGAGTGGGCTTTTCAACAAACTCTTCTACCATCTCTTCCTTGTCTTCATCGATAGAGGGTTCACCAGATACTTTCTTCTTCTTCATCATCTTCTTGATTTCTTCATCAGACTATGTCTCTTCTTCGTCTTTCTGATTGAAATAAGACCTTGTGGCCTTTGTCTTAGTTCTTTTCTCTTCTTTACCAAATGATTTTGCTTCTGATTTTGATGCCTTTGAGGTCTTAGTAGTTGTAGGTGTAAACCTCTTGTTAGGGTTAGCCGGCAGAAGATATCAATTACATAAAGATTAAATAGAGGAATGGAAATACACAGAAATAATAACAACGAGAGACAAGTTTTAACGTGGTTTACCCAAACTCGGGCTACATCCACCAAACAGAGAGTCCAATATTATTATCCAATAAATCAAAACTGATTACAATCAGCAATTTTTGCAACTCAATACCGCTGCAAAATGTTACAATACAATACCCAAACCCTAACCCTTGGCCGCTTTTTATTAATCTATGTCGGTTACAAAAATAGGGTTTTCTTATGTCAGTCAATGAAAAAATAACTCATGGCACTGCCCCTTGACCCCGTCTTGGGGGGCAGCAAACCCCCACAAGGGGCGCTGCCCCTTGACCCCGTAGGGATTTGGGGGGGAAACTGCGCCGATAAAAGAGGGGTAAACATAACCTCCAAGTTTGATTAGGCTCCATATAACAACACCTCTTAGAGGATCTGGTCCGGGAGGAGGCTTTTACCAGATCACTTTCCTTTTCTACTTCTTCCTTCTCTTTTTCTGCCCTTTTCATCTTTTCTCTATGTGCATCAAGTGCTTCTTTTGAGATTCCATGCCTCTTGGCAAATTCTTCTACCTCTTTTCTCACTTTTCTCTTCATCTCCGATTGTTTGAGTTCCACATGGATTTTTATACTTAATTCTTCAAAGGTTCCAAACCTTTTTGCCTTAGGATCCTTTGGTTGACTCAACATGTGCTGAACATGCAGCTCTACGATTTTCTCATCCACCTCATACCCCATTGGCATGATCCACACTATTCTTAGTTCCACTGCCTCCATTAGGCACTGATCAGTCTCTACCATAAATCATACTATGTCTTTGTATTTCTCAACTAGAGACTGGGGAATTCTCTCTCTAGCTTGCATCATGTTCTAGAAGTTTTTGAAGAAACCCCAGAGAGCTGTGTTTTGTGCTTTGTCATCACCAAGTCCATGCAAATAATCCTTGATTTGTATGGCAACTGGTCTGTCATTCTGCCATACCCATCCACTAGATCCAGGTAGCTCATTCATAAAGTAGAAGAATAAGCACAATATTAACCCACCATACTTAAATGAATTCTTTTTATCTTTCTTTATTTTCTGTAGATTCTCCAAGAGTTGGTTTAGAAGGAGTTGACAAAGGTCATAGTCTGAATTCTTTCTTAACAATTCATAAGTAGTGTAGATAGCAGTTCCATGTACTGAATTTTCCCTGCTAGAGTGATATATCTTGTATCTGATGATCATGGAGGCAAACTTGATATCCGAATCAGTGATCTCTTCTATTGTCATTGCTCTTTTGTCAAACCTAGATCCGGTAGCCTCACTTACAACCTGATTCTTGACAGACTTGAGAGTAGGTATCCCACCAGATGAGTGTAAACCGGTAACTTCCCTAATGGCATCTTTTGTGATATTGAATGGTCCATTCAGCCACATGAAGTTGTCATGTATTCTACTCAAGACATACTGGACCCATTCATCCTCAGCAAAGTAGGGAAAATGTATACACTGTACAAAGTGCTTCTCCTAGAGGGCCTTGTATTGGGGTTTGAGCTCAAATGAATCATCTATTAGTTGTTTGTGGCAGATATCCCTCAATTTGAAATCTCTAAATTCTTCAATGTTTGCGTGAATGTAAACCTTAATATCTTCTGTATGCAAGACACCATGCAGAACACTGGAAAATGCTCCTAGGGGATCTACTTCCAAGGATTTGTAGGGATGTTTCTTGAATTTGGGTCGAGGCCTATCAGTGATCTTCACAATATTCAGAGTAGACATCTTTAAAAAGATTTGCAGAGAGATATTTAAGAACGGAAAATACCTTTTGCGTCTTTAGGTTTGACGGAGTGAGCTGGATCGATTGTTGGATGAATCGACTTCTGCAAATGATCTTTGATGGGCTTGAGGAAATTTGTTGCAGAGCTCCTTATTGCTTCTTCTTGAGTGTAGAATGAACAAATGTTTAATAAGAAGAACCCTTATATTACTCTACAAACCCTAATACCAAGTTGCAATAAATGATCAACTTAAGTCATTCCGGTTTGCCTTGTTTTCCTTATTCGGATGACTTGATGAACCGGATCAATCTTGTTCTAAAAATCTTGTGGATCTTTCATATCTTAACCATATATTATTTAGATGATTCTCTGAGGACCCTTTAATCTGCAACCTTCCTTGTGCCAATTCTGGCACCAATTTACTGGCTAGGGGAAAAAGTTTTTCCTTGTGTCTCCCCCTAAGCTAGAGCTCACTTTTTAGTTTCTGGAAGGAATATTAGCACTAGATTCTGGTACGGATCCATCCCTGATATTTTCTGTACTTTTCTTCACCCAAATCTTGTTCATTTCACTTTGAACTTCATCCACATTCACTTTTCCTTTTCCCTTGTCTTGATTTTGGTTATGATGTTTCAGACCTCTTTTGTCCTGATTCTTATTTCTATAGAATTTTGCAATATGACTAGATCTATTGCAATTGTGGCAAACAACATTTCTTTGTATATTTGTTTGATGTCCTCTTGATCTACATTGATTAGCCATATGACCCATTCTATTGCATGCAAAGCATCTACCATTGAAAGAATTGTTCATTTGCATACTTTTGCATTCAGGAGATTTGTGACCAAACCTTTTGCAGTTAAAGCACTGTCTGGAGAGGGATGTGTTAGTTTGATTCATTCTACTTCTACACTGATTAGCTTTGTGACCAAATTTATTGTAGTTGTGGCGGTATCCATTGAAGGATGGATATCTTTGAGCATTAGGTTGCCTCACCGGAGGTCTTCTAGGCCTGTTTCTTGAATTTTCTAATTCAAACTTCTTCTGACCGGATCCGAAGCTCTCACCTTTCTCATATCCCATGCCACACTTGTCATCTACCCTTTTTTGGCTTTCAAGAAGAATTTCAAGTTGAGCAGAACTTATCTTGAATTTCTCTTTGTATTCATTTGTTGTTTGAAGATCCCTTTTAAGAGAGACAATTTGATCTTCTAGTTTTTCTTCATTATCTTTAGCATCTTCTAGATCGGATTCAAGATGTCTGATTATTCTATCCATCTTGTGGCAGTCTTCTAATTTCTCCTTGAGAGATTATTTTAGATTATCTTCAGTTTTTCTTTTGTCTTCAATTTCTTGGGTAAATTTCATGACTCCTGATTCCATCTCATGTCTTACCATGATGATCTCTTTTGACAATTTTTCACATAACTTCATTTTCTCCTTAAGATCTTCATTTCTATCATTTTTTTTACCTTGACTTGCCAATTGCTGAAGTAGTTCCTTTCTCTTTTTCATAGAGAGACTTAGTTTCTCTTTTAATTCATTTATGAAATCATCAGCCTGTTTGAGTCTATCCTTCAATACATTGACTTCAGAATTAGATTGCTCAAGATCATCTAGGGCAGACTAAAGTTGCTCCCTCATACCATACACATCCATCTCAATTCCCAGATCTTCCTCAAGCTGTTAGACTCTGATTGAAGGAACTTGGCTCTGATACCAATTGTTGATAACTGAGAGGGGGGGTGAATCAGTTATCTAAAATAATTCTATTTTCTGAACATTCTTAATAATCAATTCAAGTAAGAAAACATAACCATGAAAAGGAAATACACATGACATAATATTCTTGACATGGAAAACCCTGTTAAGGGAGAAAACCATGGGGTGATTAAACCAAGATTGTATTCTCTGTTAGAAGAATAGATA
This sequence comes from Cunninghamia lanceolata, assembly GCA_027924645.1. NCBI lineage: Eukaryota > Viridiplantae > Streptophyta > Pinopsida > Cupressales > Cupressaceae > Cunninghamia > Cunninghamia lanceolata. The sequence goes on along the minus strand of BSBN01001121.1, from coordinate 15,037,938 downwards.
TACAAAATGGCACTTGCCAATTAGGGCTCACTACCCAAGCACATTGCGCACAGGAGGCTTACTGTCAACAAGAGACTCATTATCTACAAGTTGTAATAAGAATAACAATATCCTTGAACTGAAGAGAAGCATCCACACATGCTGGAGTTTAGTTCCGGTTAGGCTCAGTACACTGATCTACTGCACTTCATCCTTCCTCTTCTTTTATGTTGTTGTCCTTTCACATATAAGATCTTCCTTATTTCTTTCCTTCTACTCTTCTTCTTTTCTTCGCACCTTTCACACACATATATATATATATTTCTCTCATCAAAATCCATTTGATATATATATCCGCACAAAGGATTTCATCCTCTTTCTAGTCAGCATTCGGAATAGTCAGTGTTTCCCAAATTTTAATCTATCAGCTGAATCCTTGCTTACCAAGTGATACGGATCTAGGAGATGCTTGTAGAAATCATCAATCATGTCAGCCAATCATGAATGATACCTCAAGAAACTTAGTCATCAGAAATATCTCTTTTGGATTTGGGTCTGACACTCTGCTGGTATAGTTCTTCCTCTGTCTACTCTGCCAAACAGGAACCCAACACTCAAGTGCTCATATCTCTTCATCCTTCCATCACCAGAGGCTAAATCTTTGGAATATATTAGTCAAGGTACTCCTCTTGACTTTCCCAAATTTGTACTTCACTGAGATACTTCCTTTGAGAGATTTGGACCTGACTGTTCTGTTCTTGCTTACCAGATCATATCACTTCTTCAATCTGACTTCCGGTAGAGACTCATCATGTCTTGCAGATGTGTGGGATAGCCTTTGTTACCATCAATGACAACATACATGAATCCATATAGTGTCTCTTGCCAACACAAAGTCCATTCCACACATCCACAAGACATGGTGTGTCTATACCGAAAGTCAGATTGAAGAGTATTTTGGTTCGGTGACCAAGAACAGAGCATGCAGCAAGGTCCGAGAATCAGGTTCGGATCTCTCAGAGGAAGTATCTATGTAAAGTGCGGACTTGAGGAAGTCAAGAGGAGTATCTTTACTAATAGATTTTGGGGATTGAGCCTCCGGTGATGAAAGAGTAAAGAGATATGAGTACCTAAGTATTGGGTTCCTGTTTGGTAGAGTAGACAGAGGAAGAACTGACCAGTAGTGCATCAGACCTTAATCCAAATGAGATATTGATGGTGATCAAGGTTCTTAAGGTATCATTAATGATTTACTGACATGATTGATGACTTCTATATCTATCTCTTTGATATGCATCACTTGGAAAGCAAGGATTCAGCTGACAGACCAGAGTTTGGGAAAATATTGACTATTCTGAATGCCAACTAGAAAGATGATGAAATCCTTGGTGTAGATATATATACCAGATGGATTTTGATGAGAAGGTGTGTGTGGTGTGTTGAGTAGTATGAGGAAAAGAAGAGAACAGTGTGGAAACATAGATAGAAGTCTGGTATGTGACAGAACAATAGCACTAAGGCAGAGGAAGAATGAAGTGTAGTAGATCAGTATATTAAGCTTAACCGGAATTGAACCTAAGCACATGTGGATGCTTCTCATCAGTTCAATTATCTAGTTTCCTTCTATAAACTATTGTAGGCAGTGAGCCTCTTGTGAGTAGTGTGCTCGGGCAATGAGCCCTAATTGGCAAGTGCCATCTTATACTACCTTATTCTTTTAAGAAAGAATACAATCTTGGGTTAATCACCCCATGCTTTTTTCCCTTAACAGGGTTTTCCACGTAAAAAATATTGTGTCATGTGTATTGAGCTTGTTTCTTCTTTCATGGTTATGGATGCTTATTTGTTTTGATGTTGCACTAGTTGTCAAAGAAGAACAATAAGTTAAATTAAGTAAGATAACTGATTCACCCCCTCTCAGTTATCAACAATTGGTATCAGAGCTAAGTCCTCTAGATAGAGCCTAACAGCTTGAGGAAGATCTGGGAATCTCAAATGGATATGTATGGTATGAAGGAACAACTTCAGTCTACTCTAGATGATCTTCATCAATCTCACTTTGAAGTCAATGAGCTGAGGGAAAGACTCAAACAAGCTGATGATTTCATAAATGAACTCAAAGATAAACTAAGTATCTCAATGAATAAAAGAATGAAACTTCTTCATCAATTAGCAAGTCAGAATGAAGCCAATGATACTAATGAAGATCTAAATGAGAAAACCAAGTTATGTGAGAAGTTATCAAAAGAGGTCATTATGGTAAGACATGAAATGGAATCAGGAGTTATGAAATTCACCCAAGAAATTCAAGAGAAAATAAAAAGTGAAGATAATCTAAAACAATCACTCAAGGAGAAGTCAGAAGAGTGCCACAAAATGGATAGAATAATCAAGCACCTGGAATCTGATCTTGATAAGCTAGAGACAATGAAGAACAACTTGAGAATTAGATAGACACTCTTAAAAGGGATCTTCAAACAACAAATGAATAGAAAGAGAAATTCATTATAAGCTCTACTCAACTTGAAGTTCTTCTTGAAATCCAAAAGAGGGTAGATGACAAACAAGGCTTGGGGTATGAGAAAGGGGAAAGCTCCGGATCTAGTTAGAAAATTTTTGGATTAGCAAATCCAAGGAACAGGCCTAGAAGACCTTTGGTAAGGCAACCAAATGCTCAAAGATATACATCCTTCAATGGATATTGCCACAATTGCAATATCTTTGGTCATAAAGCAAATCAGTACAGAAGAAGAATGAATCGGTCTAATTCATCATTCTCTGGATAGTGTTTTAATTGCAAAAGGTATGGTCACAAATCTCATGAGTGTAGAAATATGCAAATGAACAATTCATTCAATGGTAGATGCTTTGCATGCAATACAATGGGACATATGGCTAATCAGTGCAGATCAAGAGGATATCAGTCAAATATGCAAAGAAATGTTGTTTTCCACAATTGCAATAGATCCGGTCATGTTGCCAAATTCTGCAGAAGAAAGAACTAGGACAAAAAGGGTCCAGTGCATCATAATCAAAACCAAGACAAAGGAAAAGGAAAAGTGAATGCAGATGAAATTCAATGGGAGATGAACATGATTTGGGTGAAGAGGAGTACATAAAATGTTGAGAATGGATCCGCACCAAAATCTAGTGCTGATATTCCTTCTGAAAACTAAATAAATTAGCTCTAGCTCAGGGGGAGTCATAAAAGAAAATAAGTTCCCCCAGCCAGTCAATTAGTGCCTGAAATTGGCACATGGAAAGTTACAGATTAAAGGGTTCTTAGATAAACATCTAAATAAGCCTTGGTAAAGATATGGAAGATCCACAAGAAGTTTAGAAGAGGTTAATCTTCCTAGATTAATTTAGTTTAACAGTCATCTGGTAAGAACAAGATTCTCACAGTTAGATCTGGTATGATTCAAATTTGAGGTATCTTGATCAGTGGATAAGTGGAATGATTAGGGAGAGGTAGATAGACAGCTAATAGTGCATACCAGTGATCAAGAAAGATCTCTCTCAAAACAAGGAAAACAAGGTAACTGGAATAACTTAGGTTGTGCATTTATTACAAAATGGAATTAGGGTTTGTGCATAAATAAAAGGGTTCTTTGGTTCATCATTTGCACATTTGCATTTGAAAAGAAGAGAGAAGGAGCTCTGCAACAAGTTATCTCAAACCTCTCAAAGATCAACCGCAGAAGTCGATTCATCCAAGCAACTCGATCTGGCCCATATCGTAAACCCTAGAAGCATAAGAGGTATTTTTCTACTTTTGAAATCTCTCTCTGAATCTTTGAAAGATGGCTACTCTGAATGTAGTGAAGATCATTGATAGGCCGCGCCCTAAATTCAAGAAACATCCCTACAAATCTCTAGAAGTTGATCCCCTAGGCGCATTTTCTAGCATTCTGCATGGAGTTCTGCATGTAGAGGATATTAGGGTTTACATACACGCAAACATTGAAGAGTTTGGTGAATCCAAGATGATGGACATCTATCACAAGGAACTGATAGATGAGTCACTTGAACTTAACCTCAATACAAGGCCATCCGAGATAAACATTTTAGACAATGCATCCATTTCCCCTATTTTGCAGAAGATGAGTGGGTCCGGTATGTTTTGAGTAGAGTACATGACAACTTCATGTGGTTGAATAGACCATTTAAGATCACAAAAGATGCTATTAGGGTGGTAACTGGATTGCACTCATCTGGTGGGTTGCCTACTCTCAAATCAGTCAAAAATCAAACTGTCAGTGAGGCTACCAGATCAAAATTTGACAAGAGGGCAATGACAATAGAAGATATCACTGATCCAGATATCAAATTTTCATCTATGATAATTGGCTATAAGATATATCATTTCGGCAGAGAAAATTCTATGTCCAGAACTACTATATATACTGCATATGAAATGCTAAGGAAAAATGTTGACTATGATCTTTATGAGCTTCTTCTGAGCCAACTGTTGGAAAACTTACAAAAGATCAAGAAGGACAAGAAGAACTCATTCAAGTATGGTGGGCTAATATTGTGCTTGTTCTTTTACTTTATGAATGAGCTTCCCGGATCCAGTGGTTGGATATAGCAAAATGACAGACCAGTTGCCATACAAATCAAAGATTATTTGCATGGAATTGGTGATGCCAAGGCATGAAATACAACAATCTGGGGTTACTTCAAAAAAATTTAGAGTATGATGCAAGCCAGAGAGAGAATCCCCCAGTCTCTAGTTGAAAAGTATAAGGATACAATATGCTTTATGGTAGACACTGACCAATGTCTAATGGAAGTAGTAGAACCAAGAATAGTATGGATCATGCCAATGGGGTATGAGGTTGATGAGAAAATCCTGAAACTGCATATCCAACATCTGCTGAGTCAGCCCAAGGACCCTAAGGCAGAAAGGTTTGGAATCTACCAAGAATTGAGTGTAAAAGTTCATGTTGAACTAAGACAGCCTGAGATCAAGAGAAAAGTAAGGAGGGAAGTAGAAGAATTTGCCAAGAGGCATGGAATTTCAAAGGAGGCACTTGATGCAAACAAAGAGAAGATGGAAAGAGTAGAGAAAGAAAGGCAAGAAACTGAAAAAGAAAGTGCTCTGGTGCAAGCCCCCTCCGAGACCAGATCCTCCAAGAGATCTGCACTTGTCACCCCTAAGAGTCAAAAGACATAAAAACTAGAAGTCAGGACATCCAGAAAGGGAGAGAAGAGAACCAAGACAAAGGCCACAAGGTCTTACATCAGTCAAAAGGATGATGAAGAGACAAAATCTGATGAGGAGATCAAGAAGATGAAGATGAAGAATAAAACAACCGGTGAACCCTCTATCAGTCAAGGTAAAGAAGAGAAGGTAGAGGAATTTGTTGAAAAGCCTACTCTCTGCATTGATGATATCATCAAATCAGTCACTGTGGATGGGAACCTAAAACCAATGACTAAGTTCTATGATGAGTATAATGAAGCTAACCAAAAGATTCTGCAAGAAGCTATAGTTAGGTATCTAAATATCTATAATAAGGCATTTATTGAAATCATATCTCTAATTCCTAAAAGCCTAGAGAAGGAACTAGAAATAAGGAAGAACAATGCCAAGGCAAAGGATCTTGAGATCCGGGAACAGATAGCTATTTAGCTCTATCCTTCAATCACTAAAAAACAAATGAATATGATCTTCAAAGATTGCAAGGATGAGTTCTGGAGCAAAGCTAGAATGAATCAGCTTATGCTTGGAGAGATTGACAAAGTGGAAAAAGAAACAGAAGACATCCTCCAGAATGCATACAAAAGATTCAATATTCCTGTTATAGAGAACTTAGATGATGAAGGACTCAATACATCAAAGGAAGATCCTACAGAGAAAAATACAGAAGAATCAAAAGAGATAGGTGAGGAGAAAACTAAGGACCTGGATTCCTCTGTTCTGGAAGAGGAAGTCCAAGAAGAAGTAAATATATCTCATCTGGATTCCCCTACAGACTCTAGACCTAATGGAGAAGAAAGAATAGAGGAGAAAATAAGTCAAGAAGAAGAGGTAAAGGGAAGAGAAGGAGATCAAACAGAGAAGACTCTAGGAGACAGTTCTGAGGCTAAAGAAGGGAAGAAAACTCTATCTCCAGCAAGAGACACTACAGAAGCAGTCAAAGACTTTCTGACAAAAGAAATGATGGAATTAGATGAACTGGAGTTACTTCAAGGACCATTCAACTATGATTCCCTCTCCCTGGTTCAAACAATGAAGATAGCTTCCTTTGCCTAAGCAAAGGCAAAAGAAAAACTTCTGAAGTCTCACATGGAAGACTGTGAGCTGATAGAAATTGCATCCGGTGTATTGGAAAAGATCATGCCATCCTTCCAGAAGGATCTTTCAGCCTCCTCATCTGGTAATCTGAAATCACTTGTCAATTCTGTCAGTACACATTTTGATTAACTAGAGAAATTAGCTGAGGAGAAAGTCTGGAAATAGTTTTTGGATAAAAGATTCTCTAAAGTACAAGGGTACATAGAAAATGATGGGAGAAATCTGAACATTGGAATAAAGAGCCTAGAAAATGCTCTTAAAGATGGTGGAGATCTATACAAATTTTGTCTATCTTGGTCCACCGTGACGGCAGATATTACCAAGAAGATGGAAGATCAAGAGAACAAACTATCAAGTCTATCTCAAGGTTTTGATCCTCTCTCCTCTTCCATAATGAATAAAGAGTGCCAGACTCTTGTAGTTATAAATGAAATAAAGAAGCTTGAGAAGGAGAAGAAAAATAGTATAAGCAGGCTAAGTGAACTAAGAGGGATTATTATCCTAAAGTTAGAGGCCATGCATGAGGCCCTAACTAATGCTCAGACCACAGCCTGGACCAGTGATCTGATAGATCTAAAGATGGTAGAAGCTTTTGCATTCCTGTTGAGTGGTCACATGTCAATTTTAAATAGGATGAAGTAGAGTTGGGCAAATTAACTTGTCCAGTTGAAGACAACTTTTGCAGATATATTATAGTTTATGTAAGTACATCATGTATATATACTTATGCGGCTAAGTATAGTTGAATTTTTTTAGAAATTTTGGTATGCAGATCCTACCATTTGCCATTGATGTTAAAGGGGGAGTGAGTAGAAGTGAAAAATGTGGAATCTAGCTAAGGGGGAGTTTCGGAAAAGTGTACATTAGAATAGAGATCAGCCAAGGGGGAGTGTAGTGTGACACTTAGTCATTTTTCACTAAGTGTTGCCATCAATGCCAAAGGGGGAGATTGTTGGCAAGAGACACTATGTGGCTTCATGAGTGTTGTCATTGATGGAAACAAAATCCATTCCACACATCCACATAACATGGTGTGTCTATACTAGAAGTTAGATTGAAGAGTATTTTTGTCCGGTGACCAAGAACAGAGCATGCAGCAAGGTCTGACAATCAGGTCCAGATCTCTCAGAGGAAGTATCTCTGTAAAGTGCGGACTTGAGGAAGTCAAGAGGAGTATCTTTACTGATAGATTCTAGGGATTGAGCCTCCAGTGATGAAAGAGTAAAGAGATATGAGTACCTAAGTATTGGGTTCCTATTTGGCAGAGTAGACAGAGGAAGAACTAACTGGCAGTGCATCAAACCTTAATCTGGATGAGATATTGATGGTGATCAAGGTTCTTAAGGTATAATTCATGATTGGCTAACATGATTGATGACTTCTATAACTATCTCTTTGATACGCATCACTTGACAAGGAAGGATTCAACTGACAGACCAGAGTTTGGGAAAATATTGACTATTCTGGATGTCGACTAGAAAGATGATGAAATCCTTGGTGCAGATATATATACCAGATGGATTTCAATGAGACAGTGTGTGTGGTGTGTTGAGTAGTGTGAGGAAAAGTAGAGAACAACATGGAAATAGAGATAGAGGTCTGGAATGTGACAAAACAACAACACTAAGGCAAAGGAAGAATAAAGTTCAGTAGATCAGTATATTGAGCTTAACCGAAACTAAACCTAAGCACATGTGGATGCTTCTCATCAGTTCAAGTATCTAGTTTCCTTCTATAAACTATTGTAGGCAGTGAGCCTCTTGTGAGTAGTGTGCTCGGGCAGTGAGCCCTAATTGGCAAGTGCCATCTTGTACTACCTTATTCTTTTAATAGAGAATACAATCTTGGGTTAATCACCCCATGGTTTTTTCTCTTAACAGGGTTTTCCACATCAAAAATATTGTGTCATGTGTATTGAGCTTGTTTCTACTTTCATGGTTATGGATACTTATTTGTTTTGATGTTGCACTAGTTGTTAAAGAAGAACAGTAAGTTAAATTAAGTAAGATAACTGATTCACCCCCTCTCAGTTATCAACAAACCAATGGTTTTAAAGTGTACTCCGAGCGTGGTGGGTCAAATGAAGTAACAATAGGCAATGAAAGAGATAGATTGGAAGACGTATTTTGTGGTATGGTATGGGATGGTGTGACTATAGTGGATGATTCCTTTGCAACAATAGCGGGAGTGCTTGGATCATGTTCTCAAATAACAGATATGTCAAAGTCTCTTGGTAGTTTGGCTCCCATGCAGGCAAGTTGCAAGAAGTAGCGATTGGGATCAGATAAAATAAGCTTCTCAACTTGGTCCTAGACATGTGTGTCTTGATAGTTAGATAAATCCTCTTGGGAATGTTCTTCGTAAGTTGTTGCAAAAGGATGTGATTGCACTTGATGAGATGACTCCCCAATGGTGTACCCATGGGGCATAAACAAGTCAGGAGGTATGCCTGTTGTAAATTAGGTTGCATCTCTAAGAGGCATTGATTGTGATTGCTGCATTGTGGCTTCCATCTCATCTCGCAGTTTTGCTTCCATTTCAGCTCTATATTGGCTCCTAGTTTGAGGCATGACGGTTGATGTTTGAAAAAATGGACTTTAGCTTCTCAAGGTTTTGAGACCCAAAAAGATGATGGATTGTTGATTGATTGTTTGCTGGTTGTTGGTTGGTTTGATGTTGTTGGTAGCTAGGTGTTGGTTGCTTTGTTGTTGTTGTTGTTGGTAGCTAGGTGTTGGTTGACCTTCCCAAGAGAATAGCTCACAGACACAAGAGAAAGGTTGTTTGCTAAGGTTGCTAGTTTGTTGATGTTGCTAAAACTAAAGAGAAAAGATGATGTTTTGTTGATTGATCAGGTTGATTGATTGATGTTTGGTTTGCTGGTTTGGGAACTCAAAAAGATGAAAAGTTCATAGAATCCAATTGTTTGGGATGCTCAAAGCAGGAGACAGTGTCCAGATATCTGCAAATGATCAAAGATAGGTCTAAAAGCTAGTGCTGAAGTTAAGCAAGCTAGAAATGTAGCTAATTTGGTTGTCACTAAGATTTGTTGATAATTGACCACAGGTGACAGATAATAGGTTAGATGTGACTCAGAAAAGGCCAAAAGCAACTGGTAATAGCTTAAATGTGATCTAGTTTTTGTTCAGGTAACAGGCTATAGTATTAACCAGAGGTGAACCGATTTACTACAGGCGATCAGTATTGACTCAGAAGTGATTTACTGATGATCAAAGGTGACGCAGTTCAGACCAGAGGTGAGCAACTGTTGTTCAGGAGAGATTTAGTTTAATACAAATGTGACTGACTGTTGTTTAAAAGTGATCTGATTGTATATATGTGGGTAGTTTAAGCTCAAAGGTGACTGTGTTTGTTAGGAAATATGTCTGAATTGTGTTTTTGACAAGAAAACCAGTCATTCACATTCACAATAATCAAAAACTTGTATAACCTAGGCTAGGAAAGGACTATATTTGTTGAGTCCCATGGCTATGCTTATTCAAAGCAGATAGCTTTAGGATCTTGGTAGCACCGGCTCCCCTCCACGGCACACACTTCTCATGCATACCAAGATCTAGGTTTCCCAAGGCTTGTCCCCCCACCAAATCTTAGGATTGTCCTTACTATCTCTTCTAAGAACCATGTGAATCAAGGCGGATTCAAAGGTCCCACCTTTTGCATTAACAAATGGAAGGTTTTTGGCTACTACACAAAGTTGCTAATAAGGGCATCCATTTGGGTGGCTATACGGGCGGCAGCGCTACTCTCTATTATGGAGTCTCCCAACCTTCAAGGGTTACACCTTGGAGGGTTTTGGGGGAGGTTGGATATCGGTATAACACAACAACACCCATTATTTGTGGCTTTCAACACAAACACTTTTCTTATATAGTGGTTTGAAAGGACTTGGCTTTAGCCCATTACCACTTGAGTCGTATCCCTTCTCACACCGGGAAGGCAAGCCCTCTAAAGATAATAACAAGTTCTCATACACCCAAGATCCATTTGATAGGCAAGGGGAGAGGATACTTTTGCTATTAAATTTGGGTTACAAGTTACATACACATGCAAGCAATCAAAGAAAGATAAATCAAGCACGGAGCAAGTAATGATTCTTTTTAAGCACCAAACCCAAATGTTCCTAAATTAGTGAAAAAACACAAGTCTTGGACTAATCGAAGCTACAACAGATATGTTAGTAGTTTGATAACCTCCTTTTCTAGGACAATCGATAAGATGCTCACAAATACCCAATTAGTAACCAAGAAAGACAAACTGCAAATAATATAGGTTGAAAGAGACACATTTACCAGAGGCGATCAACTGTTGATCAGGAGTGATCTGTATTTTGCAACAAATGAAATGTTATAGATCAGAAGTGATGCCAGTAATGCTAGATGTGGAATGATAAAGCTCATAAGCAATGCAAAAAAGTAATAGGGGACTGGTTACGGGTCATAAGCGACTCAGATCTAAGAGAAAAATAGAATGTAACAAAAACCCTAGTTTCACTGAAAGTGATCTAGATAGCTAAAGGTGATCACTGTTAGGTTAAAAGTTATTCAAATAAAAGCATAAGCGATCACTATTAGCTTGTAAGCGATGCAAACTAGAAAAAAGGTGATTACTATTCACTCAAAAATGATCCCAGGAAGGCTAAAAGCGGCAGGTTTTAGCTCAAAAGCGATGTGTTTATGCAGACATCGACTGATTTTCTCTTAGAAGCAACTAGAACTTGCCGTAAGTGCTTGGAAAATCTGATCTTCACAAAAACAACTTCAAATAACAAAGTTAATCAAGGACGTGAGTCCTATCGGATGTGCCAAAATGTGATAGGTAAAAATCAGGTTAATAAGATCAAGCATAGCCATGAAAACCTAACCCTCCTATCATCAAAGAATCTAATCCAAACAAAATCAAAAGCATACAATTCAAGAACAATATCACCTAGATTGTATGATTCCTTGTTTATGATGTGGATTGCTTCTCAACAATGAACAATTGTGAAGATAAAAGCTACCATGATAGATGGATGGTAATGATAAAATGCTAAATGGATGCTAAAATGCTCAATATGCTCAAGATGATAATGTAGATGCTATATGAATGCTGGATAGATGTAGTATGGAATGAGAGGGTGTTTATATAGACCTCAACTAAAATCAATCAACGGTGGAGATTTGGTGGCTATGTGAATGGCTAAGCATAAAGGATGATCATAGATGAATGTGTAAATGACAAGTGGAGGAAAGATAAGGCTTATGTGTGATCGTGTACATAAAAAGTACTACATATGAAAGGTATTAAATAAAAGATGTAGTACCACTTATCTTTTTTAAATGAAAGAGGCACGCATGTCGACTCATTGAGATTTAAATGATAAGAGAAATTAATCAAAATTATCTTTATTCTATCTATTTTAATTAAATAAATTTTATTTATTTAATTAAATTCCCTTCTAAGTCCACTTTCCAATTAATTAATTAAATAAAAATTTAATTAATTAATTGGAAAGTGGACTTAGAAGGGAATTTAATTAAATAAATAAAATTTATTTAATTAAAATAGATAGAATAAAGATAATTAAATAATTAAAGATTATTTAATTATAGATTAGAAGAAATAGAAGAAATAGATAACGAATTAATTAAATAAATAGGAATTTATTTAATTAATAGAAGAAATAAGTGTTAGGGAAATTGCTTAAGTATGTTAGACAAATGCAGATGGTAGCTAATGCAATATTTGAATGCTAATGCTAATTAAGTCAATTTTAGGTGTCTACAATTATAATAATATTATATAATTAGTATTACAATATTATAATTATATAAAAATATTATACATGTCATTATTGTACTATATCTTTTGGTTGTTAAATTGTAGCCTTGGGGCCACTCCCATATATATTGATATAAAAAATTAAATAATTACATGTTTGTGTCTCAAGAATGGGTTTGTCATTTCATTGCAAAAACCCCTTAGTGGGCAAGCAACTATTGCATTTCCTATGCTTATAACATACGAGCAAGAAAACATGATTTGCAACCTATTAAGAGGAGAGAGACATTTATAAAGGAATCACATTATCCTTAAAACATAACTAAGAACTAAACTATCTTAAGGCTGGTTATTGTTTTGAAGATATCAATCAAACATGCCTTCTAAATTTTCTCAAGGATTTTTGTAAGTTCAATATATATTATTATATCATTGTAATCTTAGATCATGTTTTGGCTAACCATGGAGGTTTGCCTCAAGCTACCAATCATATTTTATAAATCTTTTGCATATATAATGGAATGGGTAGGGCCCCATCCCCTCTTATCTATAAAAAAAATTATTATCATACTAATAATTCTAATAATAATAAATTATAATAACAACAATATTTAAATAATAGTATTATTGAATATTATTATTGTAGCATTATATTATTATATTAATTTTTACCTTTTATTAAATGTTTCCAAAGATTTTTAATATAGGATACTCACTTTTCTTAAAGTACTAAATTATTTCTTTTATTATTACAAATTTATTAATTATTTTATTAGATGATTGATCTCATTATTAAATTATTTTTATTATGCTTACAATATGATATCACTACTTAGATAATTATTAATTATTTGTGTTACAATCATTTTATGATTTACTACTTTCCTCTCATGTTACACTCCCCTCTCCTGCCTTTACATATTTTTAAAGAGTAAAGTGTGAGGTCTACCTCAAGCCTTTCCTCATCCTAATGATGGACCTGTTGAACCCCTAGAATACTGAGAGGGGGGGGGGGGAGGCGGTGAATTAGTATTCTATTAAACCTTTTACTTATTAAACCATTATTCCATTTACCACATATAACAATAAAGCAAGTAAAACACAGAAGAAGCAACCCTTAAGCATCAGACATAAACACCATGATTTTTACGTGGAAAACCCAAAAATGAAAAAACCATGATGAGTGTTAGCTCACAATAATTATGTAATATAAATATTGAATTACAAGAAGGCTTACTGCCTTAGGGCTCACTACCCAAAGAAGTGCTCACTGCAAGAAGGCTCACTGCCTAGAGAAAGAAAGAAGGAAAGAAGAATGGCTCACTAACAAGTTAAACTGCTCTGATTGCATCTGTACATGCATGGTTACAGCTCCAATGAAGCACATTATTACTGTCTCAAAACTCTTCATCTCTAACTACTCTGTTTCACTGCCCACTCTTACATGAGAATAAGATCTCTCTTCTTCTGCACTTGTCCCCCTCACAAAATTATCATATTTCACATGTCACACATACACTCATATTCACACTTTTTTTCTCTCAAACATCAAATTGGATCTCACATATATATCCGCAACACTTGGAAACTTCATATTAGGTCAGCCTATAAAGATGAAACTTATATTCATTCTTTGAGTAGTTTGTCGGCCTAATTCTTTCACCAATATCCTTTGCGAACCAAAATAATATTTAAAACACCTTCTCATATGTTCCCTCCAAATATAGAACCACTTAGGATAAATTTCTAAACAATAGAACTTACCGTACACAAATCAAACTATCATGTCAGTCTCAAACATAGATCGTTACTAACTTAGTCTAACTATCAAATCACAACTTTCACTGTGGACCACAAGTCTTTCTCAAAATTAGGTGATCCCACATAACTCGGTTACAATTGCATTGAGGAAGTAAAATTGCCCATGCACCAAAAAAAAGTTTTGGAGGGGTTTGCTTGAATAGGGGTGTTTGAATGAACCCAAAAATGGGTTCGTTCGAACCCCCCATTCGAATGAACCCACTTTATGTCAGCCAATTTTTTTTAATAAAATAGGGGTTTCGATCGAACCCCCCGTAATGTTATTTCTTTTTTTTATGTTATTTTTATAGGGTTCTAATGAAAGGGGGTTCATTCGAACCCCCTTATTTTGGCCTTACCCCTCTCCAACAATTTTATGCAGATTTTTGGGTGTCGAGGCTCAAGTTGAGGATCAAAATGGAATCAAATTGACAAACCCAGCTTTAGGATTATAGTCCTTGAAATGAGCTTTCTATCAAGTATAATTTTAATATATTTTTATTTTATTAACATTTTTTTTAGTTTAATTAAACATAGGTTTTTCACCAAAAATCAAGCTCTATGTTCTGCACATGTGGAAAAATAGTATATTACCAAATCAATTTATGAAAAATATCTATCCTCTTGGTATTCATGTCCTTGATCCAAAAACAAAGAATTCTGATACATACAAAAAATGTTATGCTTTACATAATACACCTATGTCTAAATTGTAATTAGTTTGACTTCAAAAGTTAATTAAAAGAAAAATATTCAAAAAAATATTATGAAACCATTTGCATCCTCTAGATATCTTAGTTAAAAATCTAAATTCGAAAAAATTAGAATTTTAACCTTCATAGAAATAAAGTTATGTTTTACACAGTACACGTCACTCTTTAAAAATGGTGTTTACTGTTAAAAACTAGTTATTGAAGGAGATGGAAAAAGAAATGCAATTTGATTCCAAAAAAATTAAAACAATATATTTGGAATCTACAGACAAAATGTGACAAATCACTAGTTTACATCATCTTCAAATTCCTCACAGTTTAGCAACTATAGGTGTCTGAAAGTGAATATTTTTTTCAAAATGTTCATTTCAATGTCAACTTTGGCCAAAAAGTGTAACCCACTATTGTGAGATCATCCAAGTTCCATATCAAAGACTCCTTAGACATCACAAATCATACCTCCAAAACTGTAGAACATAATATCAATATGTGGCAAAATGTGAATTGTTGGAACACAGACTCTGTCACAACCAATCACTGTCAAACCATGTAGCGATACATAGTGGCACATAACTGTCTTTCTGGTGGACATCAAACTCTGTAATTCTAGATTTAGACACTTCATACAAGTGTTTACAACACCCCAAAACTATATAACTAAATATCTAATACCAGAGGAATACGGACCAAAACAAATGAGTGTTTTGTTCTGATTACCTCTGTTCTCTGCAATGCTGGACTTGGGCTACTTGAAGATATGCTTCCGAAACTAATCAAAGGCTAAACCTTTGCATATAAGATCATCAGAGAGTTAGGAACATCATACCAGAACCACAATACCTAGTCTTTAACTGCAGACCAATGTCAATCCAAACATTGTCTTTATATCAATGTCTCTATATGCTGCCAACACTTAGCCAAGATGACTAAGTCTTCTTCACCAGACCAAAATATCTCTTTCAACCTTGTTCCTTTTCTTGTTTCCATCAATGACAACACCTTCAAATCATCAAGCTCAGCCAAATTTCCAACAAACTCCCCCTTTGACATTGATGGCAATATTTGATGTGAAAAATTGTTATACTGCTCCCCCTAACTTCATGCTTCTCTTTTTATTATTTTTTGGTATTTTTATTTTGTGTTTTTCACATGATTTATTCTCCCCCTTTGACATCAATGGCAAAGGTGTATGGTATGGAAATATGTACAAGTGACCAAAACTTCAAGAATTATTTGTACTATCCGCATATTTACAAGTGAAATCAAAATATTTTATTGTTTTGTTGGGAGAATATCATAGTACAATTTCTTCAATTGCACCACATCTTCATCTCACCTTACTTTAGTATCACTAAAAACTAATATGTGCCCATTAACTTGAGATACCAGCTCTTCTGCCTTCTTCACAATAGTAGGGGCCTCAGTAATTTTCCTATTCTGTTCTTTTGATGCTACTAACCTGGCCATGGATGCAATTTTGAAGCTTACTATCTCTCAGAGCTGTCTCATTCTATGCTTTATAACCTCCCTCTAGGTCTATAACTTATGTATATTAGAATGAATGGTCTCAACTTGTACCCTTTGATTGCCAAAAGCATCTTTTACCGGGTCATAAGTTCTAGAGATCTTCATTATTTGAGCTTCCCATCCATTAATTTTCTCTTTTATCTCCTTAGTCTTCTTAGGCCATCTAAGATAGATCTAATATATTTCATGGCATCTTTGATAGCTGTCTATGCATATTCTATGTTTTTATCTAACAAAATTTTGTCTTGAGTAAATTTGTCACTGAGCTCCACTAACCTTTTTATCATCAATCTCTGCCCTTACCTTCTTTTCTACATCTTGTTCTAGGGACTCATAATAAGAGTTGACTGATTTAATAAGTTTCTTCAATTGACCAGTAGGAGCTAATGATGTATCTCTCTTTATTCCATGAATAATCAGCTCACTATCCTCCATATGAGATTTTAGGATCTCTTCTTGTGCAGTGGTTTGAAAAAGTGGCCCAAGTCTCAGCTTTTGTAATGGGGACATTGTGGCAAGGTTAATAGGTCCTTACAATAGCTTAGATACAGTCAAAATTTGAGCTTCCTTTTGCTTCTCCAAAAACTCTCTTAAGGAATCAACTCACTCATTCTCAGCAATGTGTCTTTTGTCTTCTTCATGAGACACCTCAACATCATGCCTTTCCAGAGGGTCTTCTTGAACAGGATTTGTTCATTCCTCCGTATTTCCAGAGTAGGATTGTCAGTCATTTGTTCATCAACTTCTTCTCTTTGTTTATCTTGATCCTCAGGGACATTTTATTCAGGTGCCACTTTTTCTTCTTCAGAGTTCTTTTTCTCTGTAGACACTTTCATCTCTTCATCTTTCCTAGAGCTTACTAGAGGAGCTAATCCACTTTGATCTACACTCTATTTTGTATTGACTTCCTCTTCATTCCCTATGCCCACTAGAGGAGTAACTATCATTTTCTCCATATTCAGCTCAATATTCACTTCTAGAATAGTATTAGTAGTGTTAACATAATCATTTTATTCCTCTTCATTAGTGTCTACCATATAGTTGAGATGTGCAATTCATGTAGCACACATAATGTTATCTCCTCGATTTCTTTAACCAAATTCTCTGTCTCCATACATTAGAGCATTGACTCTCTTCTTGGTTCTAAATTCATCACTGAGCTTCTTAGTGACTTTAACCTTTTCTTCACTTGTGATGTTTGGGTAAAGTTTCAACTGAACATACTCCTTTATCTTATCATTTTTGGCCATGGCCCCTTCTTTACATGAAGTCATGATATTGGCCAAACTATCTAGTAAATCATCAATGACTTCAATCAATGCTTTACTAAACATAACCAAAAATCTTACAACTATTGTTTCAAGTATCACCTTGTCTGCATCTGAACTGTCATCATTTATACTAGCAATGGGCTTCAAATTCCCATACTAAGCTATTGCATTAACTGTGACTTCTAAGGATATTGTTGCTTCATTGTTTCTAATCTCAGTCTTCTCTTCTTTCTTCTTCTTCTTAACCTTTCTGGAGAGCTTCTCCTTTTTGCCTTCTTAGTCTTAATTTCTTCATCAGTCTCAGTCGCTTCTTCTTTTTCTCCTCAACCAAGGCTCACATACACTCTTTTGGTGGCCTTTTCTTTCTTTCTTTTCTGCCTTTTCTCTATAGGCTCTATCTTTTCTTTCTCAACCTCAGCTGTAGGGAGTGGACCGAAGCTCTTAGATTTGTCTGTAGTAGAGGAGGAAGCTCTTGTTCTTCTTCTTGGGCTAGAAGAAGGCTTTTTCTAATTTAGGTTTCTCTTTTTCTTTCTTAGGAACTGTTGTGCCTCAAACACATGCCCCATTTTGCTAATAGGGACCCCCTTCTTTCAAATTTTGGCTTAGAGTGTTAGCCTAGCCAGTTGATTCCTAAAAGTGTTCTAATGAGCGATCAAAGTCAAATTTGAAAGCATGAAGGTTATTCAGGTTCTCAAATGTTGGTAAGAGACACTGCTAGGATTCATAAGTGTTGTCATTGATGGTAACAAAGTATATCCCACACATCCACAGTGCATAAATTACTCATGTACCGAAAGTCAAACTGAAGATAGGTTGATCCGGTAGTCAAGAACAGAGCATATGATAGGGCCTGAAACTCTCTGATGGTGAAACCCAGCATGTTGTGGATTTGGGTGAGTAATAAGGAGTATCTGAACTATTGTATTCCAGAGATTTAGCCTCCGGTGACAAAGCATATGAAAGATATGAGCATCTGAGTATCAGACTTGAGTTAGATAGTGCAGACAGAGGAAGAACTAGCCAACAGGGTATCAGACCTCAATCCAGATGTGCAAAAGGTGTTGATCAAGTAACTTGAGGTGTTATATGATTTTGGCTAACTTAGGTAATGATTTCTATGCCTAAGTTTTTGGTGCGCATCATCTATCAAGTATGAATTCAGCCGACAGAATAGTATCTTGAAAATATCCTAAGTGTTCTTGTTGCCGAATAGAAAGTTGTTTGAAATCCTTGATGCGGATATATATACCTGATGGATTCAAGCTTGTGGAGGTGTGGAAGTGATAGAGGTATGGATTAAGTGTGAAGAAAAGTAGAGAGAAGTGTGAAGGCAATAATCCAAGCTCAGAATGTCACTAGAGAGAGATACTAAGTAGAGGAAGAATCAAATGTGCTAGATCAGTATACTGAGCCTAACCGAAACTAAATTCTTACATATGTGGATGTTGTTCATCAATTCAAACACATTGTTATCATCTGTAAGTCTCTAGTAGGTAGTGAGCCTCTTGTGAGCAGTGTGCTTGGGCAGTGAACCCTAACTGGCAAGTGCCATTTTGTACTTCTTTATTCTTTTAACAGAGAATACAATCTTGGGTTAATCACCCTATGGTTTTTTTCCCTTAATAGGGTTTCCATGTAAAAATCCTTGTGTTATGTGTGTTGATTTCATTTTAGTTCCTATGGTTTCTTATTCTTTTATGCTTTGATATATCACTGAATGTTAAGAGAATAAAAGGAAGAAAAGTAAGAAAGTTTTGAGATAACTGATTCACCCCCCCTCTCATTTATCTTCCTTGTTTCCAACAATTGGTATTGGAGCTAAGTTCCTTAAAAAAATCCTAACAGCTTGAGGAGGATCTGGGAATCTCAATGGATGCATATGGTATGAAAGAGAAACTATAGTCTGCCTTAGATGATCTTGAACAATCCCAGTTTGAAGTTAATAATTTGAGAGAGCAACTTAAGGAGGCTGATGATTTCATCAATGAGCTAAAAGAAAAACTCAATAATTCTATGAAAAAGAGAGGGGAACTACTTCAAAAGTTAGCAAATCAGAATGAAACCAATAATACTGATAAGGACCTGAATGAGAAAACAAAGCTATGTGAAAAGCTATCAAAAGAAGTTGTTACGCTAAGACATGAAATGGAATCAGGGGTTATAAAATTTACCCAAGAAATTGAAGAGAAGAGAAAGACTGAAGATAACTTAAAACAATCCCTCAAGGAGAAAAAAAAAGATTGCTACAAAATGGATAGAACAATTAGACATCTTGAGTCTGATCTTGGAAAAGCCAGATACAATGAAGAACAACTTGAGAGACAGATTGACACTCTCAAATAAGATGTTGAAACTACAAATGAATACAAAGAAAAATTCAAGATAAGCTCAATCAAACTTGAAATACTTCTTAAAAGTTAAAAGAGGGTAGATGATAAGCATGGCTTGGGATATGAGAAAGGTGAAAGTTATGGATCTAGTCAAAAGAACTTTGGATCAGGAAGACAAAGAAATGGGCCTAGAAGACCTCCAGTAAGACAACTTAATGCTCAAAGATATCCATGTTTCAATGGAAGTTGCTTCAATTGCAACAAATTTGGTCATAAAGCAACTCAATGCAGGAATAGAATGAATCAGAATAATCCATCCGTCTTCGGTCAATGTTTTAATTGCAAAAGGTATGGTCACAAATCTCATGAATGTAGAAATATACAAATGAACAATTCTTTCAATGGTAGATGCTTTACATGCAATAGAATGGGGCATATGGCTAATCAGTGTAGATCAAGAGGATATAAATCAAATAAGCAAGTAAATGTTGTGTTACAATTGTAATAAATCTGGTCATATATTTAAATTTTGCAGGAGCAGAAATCATGATGGAAAAGGTCCAGTGAAACATGATCAGAAACAAGACAAAGGCAAAGGTAAAGTGAATGTGGATGAGATTCAGAAGGAGATGAGAAAGAATTGGGTAAAGAAGAGTGTGATGAACATTGGTGATGGGTCTACACTGAAATCTGGTGCTGATAATCCTTCCAAAAATTAAAAAGTGAGCTCTGGCTCAAGGGGAACTTTAGAGAAGATCAAAATTCCCCCAGCTAGCTAGTAAGTGCCTGAATTTGGTACATTAAGTAAGAATCATAGGTTGCGGATTAAAGGGCTTTTGGAGGTTCATCTGAAAATCATTCAATTAAAAGTTGAGAGATCCACTTTTAGATTTGAAGAAGTTATGAATAGATCAGGTTCCGACAGCTATCCGGTAAAAATAGAATTACACAAATAGATCCGATATGATCTGAAAATGCAATTTTATGGTCTGTGGATTTAGAGACATGTTTTGAAAGGCTAAGGTTATGTTGTCAACTCACTTAGATGATAATTTGAAGATCTGTACAGTGATTCATGAGAAATTCACTCAAAACAGGGTAACCAGATGACTTAAAGTGTGCATTTATTGCAATGGGGAATTAGGTTTTTGTGCAAGGATAAAAGGATTTCCATTCATCATTTACAACACTTTGTACTCACAAAGAAGAGAGAAGAGATTTGAGAAGAGATCTTGTAGATTATTCAAGTTAAAGTTGAAGATTGAAATCAAGCAGAAATTTTCTCCGGTAGTTACAACAAACCCTAAGGCAAAAAAGGCATTTCTTCTCTGCAAAATTTCTCTTAATTTCATTGCTAGAGTGACTACTCCTATGGTTGTGAATGTCACTAAGAGGCTGAGACCAAAATTCAAGAAACACCCTCACAAATCTATAGAAGTTGATCCCTTGGGTGCATTTTCCAATATCCCATATGGTGTTCTGCATGTAGAAGATATTAGGGTTTACATTCATGCAAACATTGAAGACTTTGGAGACTTAGAATTGATGGAAATATACCATAAACAGTTAAGAGGTGAGAATTTTGATCTCAAACCATAATTCAAGGCCCTAAAAGACAAGCACTTTGCACATTGCATTCATTTCTCATCTTTTGCAGAGGATGAATGGGTCCGGTATGTGCTAAGTATGATGCATGATAACTTCATGTGGTTAATGAGTCCATTTAAGATAACCAAAGATTCCATCAGGGCTGTAACTAGATTGCACTCAACTGGTGGGTTGCCTGCACTCAAATCTGTGAAAAATCAAACTGTAATAGAAGCCATCGGATCAAAATTTGACAAGAGGGCAATGACTATAGATGATATTACTGATCCAGGTGTCAAGTTTGCATCAATTGTAATTGGTTACAAGATTTACCACTCAAGTAGGGAAAATTTTGTATCTGGTACAACAATCTATACTGCATATCAGATGGTGAAAGAAAATACAGATTATGATTTGTGTGAGGTTCTATTAAATCAACTGATGGAGAATCTATAGAAGATTAAGAAAGATAAGAAAAATTCCTTCAAGTATGGCAATCTAGTGTTGTGTCTACTCTTCTATTACATGAATGAGTTACCAGGATCAAAAGGTCTGATCTGGGAAATGATAGACCTATTGTAATTCAAATCAAAGATTATTTGTATGGACTTGGTGATGCACAAGCTTGGAAGATAGCTCTCTCTGGGGCTACTTCAAGAATTTCTAGAGCATGATGCATGCAAGAGAAAGAATACCAAAATCAATAGCGGAGAAATATAAAAACATAGTTGCTTCATGGTTGATATAGATCAATGCCTAATGGAGGCAGTTGAGCCAAGAACTATATGGGTAATGCCCATGGGTTATGAATTTGATGAAAACATATTGGAGGTACATGTTCAAAGGTTGCTAAGCCAACCCAAGGACACTGATGTAGAGAGGTTTGGCACCTTTGATGAGCTAAACATAAAAATACATGTTGAATTAAGGAAGCCTGATTCAAAAAGAAAAGTGAGGAGGGAAGTTGAAGAAATTGCTAAGAAGTTTGGCATACCAAAGGAGGCAGTAGATGCTAATAGAGAAAGAATAGAGAAAATTGAAAGGGAAAGGGAAGACACAAAGAAAAAAAGCATCTCGGTGGAAGCCTCTACCCGAACAAGATCTACCAGGAGTTCTGCCCCTATCTCTCCTAAAAGCTCAAAGACTGCAAAACTGGTAACCAAACCATCTATTACAGGAGAAAAGAGAAAGAAGTCTAAGGCCACAAGAACATATGTGAGCCTTAAGGATGATGAAGAGATAGAATCAGATGTAGAGGTCAGAGATTTGAAGAAAGACAAAAACAAACCTTACAAGAATGACAAGACTGATGAGGAGCAAAAGATAGAAGAGTTTGTTGAGAGATGCACTCTCTCAATTGAAGACATCATTAAAGGAGTCACTGTGGATGGAAACGTATAGCTGGTAATAGAATTCTATGATGAGTACAATGATGCAGACAAGAGAATTCTTTAGGAAGCATTAGTAAGGTACCTAAACATCTATAACAAAGCTTTCATTGAAATAATTTCCTTGATTCCTAAAAGCTTAGAAGAAGTTTTGGAGTTAAGAAAAGAAAGTGCAAAAGCAAAAGACTTGGAGATCTGGGAATAGATAGTGATACAACTATCTCCAACTATCACTCAAAAACAAATGGACATGGTTTTCAAGGATGCCAAAGAAGAATTCTGGAGCAAGTCTAGAATGAATAAGCTCATGCTTGGAGAAACTGACCAAATAGCTGATGAGACAAAAGAAATTCTCCAGTGTGCCTTGAAAAGGTTCAATCTTCCCATTGTAGAGGAAGCAAATCAAGAGCCTTCTGACATGGATGTTGAAGGATTAAATAAAATTGATGAAGAGCCTTCTGACATGGATGTCCAAGGATTAAAGAAAATTGATGAAGAATAATTTGAAGCCTTAGACTCCTCTAGTCTGGAGGAGGAAGTGCAGAAAGAAGAAACAAATACTATTGGTGGCAATAAGAAAATCAGTCCAGATGCCCCCAAATGAAAGGAAATTGAGAATACAAGAGACACTACAGAAGCACTGCAAAGTTTCTTGGACAAGGAAGTCAGGGAATTAGATGAACCAGAGTTGATACAAGGACCACTGAATCTGGACTCTCTCTCTCCGGTTTAGATAATGAAGATAGCATCTTTTGCTCAGGCCAAAGCCAAAGAAAAACTCCTGAAATCTCATATGAAGGACTGTGAGCTACTGAGTATTGCATCTGCAGTGCTGGAGAAGATTATGCCCTCATATTAGAAGGATCCATCTGCCCCTCCATCCAGTAACTTGAAGAACTTAGTTAATTCTGTCAATACACATTTTGAGTCTTTAGAAAAATCAGTAGAAACTAAGGTCCAGAATGAGTTCTTGGGAAAAAGATTTAGTGAGGTACAAGGGCTAATTGTTAATGATAGAAAAACCCTAGACATTGGCATAAAGAGCATTGAAAACGCTCTTAAGGATGGTGGAGACATATATAAATTTTTTTATCATGGCCCAAAGTTGCAGAGGACATTGAGAAGAAAATGAAAGAACAAGAAAGAAAATTGAGAAATCTATCTCAAAATTTTGATCCTCTCACTGTCTCTCTGGTAAGTCAAGAATGCCAAGCAGTTGTTATAATAAATGAAATAAAGAAATTGGTTAAGGAGAAGAAGAATATAATGGATAGAATGGGTGAACTCAGAGGGATAATCATCCCTAAGTTAGAGGCAATGCATGATGCCTTAGCAGATGCTCTAAGTACAGCCCGGACCAGTGATCCAACAGATTTGAAGAGGACAGAAGCATATGTATTTTTGTTGAGTGGACACATCTCCATTTTGGATAGGATGAAGAGAAGTTGGGCCATAGAGCTTGTATAATTGAAGACTACATTTGCAGATATACTTAAGTATATGTAAGTTTATCTTATGGATTGTATGTACATATGCAGCCTTATATAATAATTTTTGCACATTTTTGGTTGGCGAATCCCACCCTTTGCCATTGATGTCAAAGGGGGAGTAAAGACCAGTGAAAAATGAGGAATCCAACATTAAGAGAGCACCGATAAGCAATGTGGAGAAATGTAGCACAAGCAAAGGGGGAGTTATAGTGACAGTCATTTTTCACTAAGTGTTGCCATCAATGCCAAAGGGGGAGATTGTTGGCAAGAGACACTGCTAGGGTTCATAAGTGTTGTCATTGATGGAAACAAATTATATACCACACATCCACAGTGCATAAATTACTCATACCGGAAGTCAAACTGAAGATAGGTTGATCTAGTAGTCAAGAACAGAGCATATGATAGGGTCTGATAGATTGGGTCTGAAACTCTCTGATGGTGAAACCCAGCATGTTGTGGATTTGGGTGAGTAATAAGGAGTATCTGAACTATTGTATTCTAGAGATTTAGCCTCCGGTGACAAAGCATATGAAAGATATGAGCATCTGAGTATCAGACTTGAGTTAGATAGTGCAGACAGAGGAAGAACTAGCCAACAGGGTATCAGACCTCAATCCAGATGTGCAAAAGGTGTTGATCAAGTAACTTGAGGTGTTATATGATTTTGGCTAACTTAGGTAATGATTTCTATGCCTAAGTGTTCTTGTTGCCGAATAGAAAGTTGTTTGAAATCCTTGATGCAGATATATATACCCGATGGATTCAAGCTTGTGGAGGTGTGGAAGTGATAGAGGTATGGATTAAGTGTGAAGAAAAGTAGAGAGAAGTGTGAAGGCAGTAATCCAAGCTTGGAATGTGACAAGAGATAGATACTAAGTAGAGGAAGAATGAAATGTGCTAGATCAGTATACTGAGCCTAACCAAAACTGAATTCTTGCATATGTGGATGTTGTTCATCAGTTCAAACACATTGTTATCATCTGTAAGTCTCTAGTAGGCAGTGAGCCTCTTGTGAATAGTGTGCTCAGGCAGTGAGTCCTAACTAGAAAGTGTCATTTTGTACTTCTTTATTCTTTTAATAAAGAATACAATCTTGGGTTAATCACCCCGTGGTTTTTTCCCTTAACAGGGTTTTCACGTAAAACCCCTTGTGTTATGCATTTTGATTTCATTTCAGTTACTATGGTTGCTTATTCTTTTATGCTTTGATATATCACTAAATGTTAAGATAAGAAAAGGAAGTAAAAGTAAGAAAGTTTTGAGATAACTGATTCACCCCCCCTCTCAGTTATTTGCCTTGTTTCCAACACTCAAAATCCTTAAGTCAATTGTTGTTTCCAATCCAAAACCAGGTCTGATATCTATTTTACATTGAACACATTGTCTGCTGACCTTTGCGCTAGATTCTTATTCCACTGACCTTAGCACCAGAATCGCAAGTCACTAACTTAGCGGCAAAACTCCAATTCACTACCAATTTCTTGCCAACTGACTCAAGCGCCAAAAATGTATTTCTCTTCCTAGTGCTAAAATCTCTTATCTCTAACTTGTGCCAAAACATCACTTTATTGACTTAAGTCAGAGGATGCCCAAACTCGCACAGAGGTCGGATGAATTGGAAAGTCCTGCAAGTCTGAGGATCCTCAGATTGGTACAAAACTTAAAAATCATTTTGTTTTGCATATTACACGTTGATTCTGCAACTGTACCTGCACATTAATGGTGGATTAAGCCAAGGGCATATAAGATTTTAAGTTTGTTTTTTAGCTCATTTCACACATACATGATCATTAGGGAGCTCTGTAATTTCATTAACAATGAAGAAGCAGATTCTGAGTTGGGAAAAGGTTGATTAGGGCACAAGATTTAAATAATTTCCTCACCTCAGTGACTACATTTACACTAGGTAGGATGGTTTTCCTATATCCTTTGCTAAGTTTAGGATTTCTATGTCAATTCAAGCATTAGGGTTTTGTAGAGATTTGAAAATCTGAATCCTAGGGCTCTTCCTTGAATCACTAGTTTAAAATTTTGAAAGGGTTCCTTTGTGGTACGAGAAATTGAAATATTTGGTAGAATCCTCCATTAATACCTAAAATCATGATAGGATGGAATGATGATCTAGTTGCATTTAATAGATTCATTCACACCCAGAAATCATTCCACAAAATTATTAAAACCCTCTTCAAGGATTTAACAGGCTATTTTAGTTCTGTCTATGCCAAAATTG
The DNA here is from genome assembly GCA_027924645.1 of Cunninghamia lanceolata. Taxonomy (NCBI): domain Eukaryota; kingdom Viridiplantae; phylum Streptophyta; class Pinopsida; order Cupressales; family Cupressaceae; genus Cunninghamia; species Cunninghamia lanceolata. The sequence goes on along the minus strand of BSBN01001121.1, from coordinate 15,011,538 downwards.
ACACTGACTAACCCAAATGACTTAGGAAAGGACTGTACTTAGCAAATCTTTTGCCATCCTAAGTTTGAAATCCCTCTACATTGAAATCATCCTTCATGGACTTCGCGCTAAAAATGCTACCGACTGACCTAAATAACCTTGAAGAAACATAGTTGATTGGTCGCTTTGAAAAATCCTGTTCAAACCAAAATTTGACCTAGCATTGAAACCCTAAGTTACTGACCTTGCATGAAAACCTGTATTTACCTACTTTAGTTGGACATTGTCAAATATCCTGCCAAGTCGATAGTATCCAAAACCCTCACTGATGTAAAATTTTGATCCAGTGCTAAATTGACAATTCACTAACTTGTGCAGAAATACTCCTTCACTGACCATTGGTCGGTCACCTCTCAAAACTATGCTAAGTTTGATGTAGTCAAAATCTGTGCTGACCCATGTCCCTCTCTCAGTGCTAAAATTCCTCGCAACCGACCAGTGCCAAAATTTGCTCCAACTAAACTTTTGATTGCACAAAAGTTTGTCACACCCAAATCCCGCACCTAGTCCATCATGTCTAAAATCGAGCTGCCAACTCTTACTCCCATCTTTAGCGCTGAGTCCCAACCCATTTAACTTGCACTGAAATTGCACCTCGCGGACCTCCAAGGATCCATATAATTCAGTTGCAACCGAAACCTATGGAAGGTCATATGGATCTCAAATCTGCGCTAAGTCAGACCCAACCAATTCTAGAACTTTTCCTCTGAGAAGGTTTGAGACCCCTAAAATTAGCGCTGAACCTACAAAATGATTGTTTTTCTAAAAATTTCCAAGCTAGAAGGGTTTGTTTGATTAAAATGAATGATGGAAAGATTGAATATTGATGTTCTGCATGTTTCAATTTAGATTTTGAGAATTTTAAGAATTTATTGCATGGTTCAATGTGAATTTTGATGTTGTACTTGTTTAAATCATGTAGTAAATGTTATGAATATGCAAGCTATTAGACTCATGCATTTCAGAGGTAGGCATTTGTAATTCAAAAAAATAGATATTGGTTTCATAGGAAAGAATATGACTTAATTGTATGGCAAGTAGCTCATGAATCATGCATTTAAACTTAGGAATCAAGAAACTATCAAAACAATCAAGACTTATTACCTGTCTAGTTATGTAGGTTAAATGACCACCCGAGCACAAAACATGAAGTACAAGTTTAAAGGAATTCCTCCTGAGTCAAGGATATCCTCCACATGGCCCAACATAGGAGATACAGACCTAGGTCATATTGATCTAGAAGATTTCAGAGTCAGAATATTTGGGCCTATTCCTACACCCTCGGCCAGAAAGATCAGAGACAATGGGATTGCAGAGGCTACTACATTTCGTACTTTAGTATAATGCCCAAAACTGATAGTAATTTGTGTAGAAAGATATGATCCTCTGACTAGGACTATTCAAACCACCAATGGGGATGTCTTGGCAAACTTAAGCTCACCTTCCTTAGCAGAGATCTTTGGCATACCAGTACATCCTGTGCTATCCATACTAGACATTAAAGATGCAGAGGAAACTTATAAGAAAGGTATTGATAAATGTAAAAAGAAAATCAATGATGGATGGATGAAACACAAGAGATCTACAATTATCAAACTTCCCCATACACTTTATAGAAGTGATTTTCACGACATTGGAGATCTAGTGACTTTGCTGAGCCTTTGAGGGATGGATGTTTACACTAATTGAGGAAATTATTCATGGACAAATGAAACTACATTGGGCTTAGATTTTGAGTGAAAATATGTATGAATCTTTTACCAACTTCAATGATAAGCTAATATTCATATGGACACCATATGTAGTCTATGCCCAAGCAAGGAGAACTGAATACCTAGGGTTATCAAAGTTGGGAGTTGTAGGTGATGAGCAATTGAAAGTATATGAATGTTATCCCCAACTTGCCATATCTCAGTCCTCGATTCACTTCAAAAGGGTAAATGATGCATTTACCATGTACATTACAAGACTACTTCAAGGAGCTACCTCCCTGAGGATCTCTCCTGAGGCTATGAATGTAGTAAGACAATTTGGGAGATGGTATATCCAGTTCAAGAAATTCACCTACATAAGGGTACAAGGATTCATAGGAGCACCTTATAGACTACCAAGGTATCTGACAGATAAGGTAGTGCTGCTAGAACTGACAAGGCAGCTAATACCCTATGTAGAAAAGTTAAAACACTTGCATAGAATGAATGTCAAATTTCCCCTGCTGCTAGGCAAAGGATAGTTTGCATGTGTTTCATTAGGAGCAGCTGAAGCCTCTAACAAAGAACTACAACTTCTTAATCTTCACTTGTATATCAGAAGAAATCACTTTGACCCCTATGGTGTAATGGAGAAATATGTTAGTAAGAGGTTGTTCCACAAGGAGCATCTTGAGGATTTCTAGGTAGACTGCATAGATGATTATGAGGTGCTAAAAAGAATTCATTCAAGAATGTCACTAGAGTTTATTGAAAGATTCCATGTTATAGATGTCCTAGATCAATTGGTAGACAATGACAATGTAGTGAATAAAGGACCTTGGGAGAATCAATACCAACACCCAGTTTCCCTTCCTAACTGGGCAAATGCTAAAGAAAGCTCCTTGGATGAGATTATAAAGGAACCCATAAGACTAAGCAAAGTGTGGGTCAGAACCCAGATTGCAGCTATGACTCAAAATGGGGTACAATTAACTTATATAGAGTTGGAATGAAAGGAGTCAGATGGTGAGGAAGATCAACCTGTAGAGGTACCAGATGTTGAGGAGAAAGTCTAAGAGGCTTCTAAAGAAATAGACAATGAAGAACATATCCCATTAGCAGAAAGGGTGAAAGGAAAGAAAATTGTTCTAAAGGCCCAACCAAAGAGTTCACCTCTGGCCAAAAGAACAAGAGCTGTATAGAAGAAATCTATGCCAAGTGGACCAAGTGAAGGTTCCATGACCAAAAGGCCAAGAACTAAAACAATAGGAATCTCTATCACTACCCCTACCACTACTCCCACTACCTCTGCTGCACATGACACTTTGTCTGCCCTAATTCAAACTGCTATTGGAACTACCTCATGCCCATTGGCATCAAATTCAAGACTTTCCACTTCACTTGTCTCAGTTGTTGTCACTTCCTTTTCCCCTTCATTACCTTCCATTTTGACTACCTCCTTGCCTCCCATTTCCTCTATCTCTCTTGCCACTTCATTCAATTTACTGCCTTTCTCCACTATTCTTTCATCTCCCTTTTCACTTCTTTCCTCATATATCCTTTCATCTGTTGCCATTCCTCCTTTTTTGGGTTTTGGATCATTCACTAATCTAACTCATGTGAGTCTTCCCTCACTACCAGCTCATTCATTACCATTTCTTCACAATTTTTTAAGCCATCTAGTAAAAGACTCTGCTTGCTTAGCTATGCCCCAATTACCCATAATTGAAAAGGTTTGTGTAGAGCTAAAACTGCAAGAACAAGGGATTGAAAAGGAAGTATCTGAAGAACCTCTCTTTGAGCTCACAAGTGTTGAAATAGTTGAGATATCTAATAGCCCCATTGGCAAGGGCACTGGAGACACAATTATGAGATCTTCTCAGCATGAGATATTGGAAAGTCTACAAAATATTGAGCAATAGGGAGATGGGGAAGAAGATAATGACAAAGAATCTAAAAAAGAGATAGAAATTCTTAATAATCCCCCAACAAAAGAAGATAGTCATATTGATGTTTCTGAGGATTCCTCTTCAACAACACCAGATTGGTTGCAAAACTAGCTTGGAGTTAAAGAGCCACACGTGCAAGTGATGAAACTAGATTTGGATGCTATCTTAGCGAGAGTGGAAAAGATGAAAAAACAAAAGAAAGCTAAGATCTAATCTAGGATTTACAAAGATACCACGAGATCAAGGATTGCTGAGGTGGTTGTCCCTCCATCCAATATGAATAAAGACCAAGTTAGAGCAGAAGATTATACTGTTACAATTTTTGACTTGGGACCAACTTCTAGGGGTAAAAAATTGATGAATTTAAAGGTACGGCCTCCTTCATTCTCGAGCATCTAGACAAAGATGAGCTCACGAAGCAAGAATTGAAACAGAAAAATGAAGAGCTAAAGGATTGCATCCAGTTTTTAATGAGACCATTGAATTCAGAAGGAGAACCAAAATCAACTCCAACCCTGCTATCAAGTGAAGAGCTAAGTAAATTTGATGATATCAAAACCATTGTTGTAGGCACACAGGAATGGTTTGATAGAGTGTACAATGATGGTTGCAAAGCAATCACTTTTGTAGTAATGCTGCATCAGAATTTCCAATTATTGAGAGAAGGATGGGAGGAATTATATGAGGAATACGAGCCCTATGAAGAATACTATTCTCATATGTTCCCAAGAGTACAGGCAATAAGGGAGTTGCCCAGCCAAACTTTGTTATCAGAAAATATTCTTACAGCAGAAAGGTTGTATAAGTCCATGGAATGGTATTTGCAAATGAAGATGAAGAAGGAAGGTTTTAATAAGATTAAAGAATCTTACAAGGAAGAAAACACTCAACTTCTTTGTGTTAATTATGAAATAAATGATACTTTGAAAGAATGTCTAGACCCCAGCATCAATGATCTTTCCCCACTTGATGAGCAACATTATAAGGATAGATTACATCAAGCTATTCATGGGTAGTCCCCATTGACTATAGTGGGTAAACTTGAAAACGTCAGTGATCTTCAGGCTTCCTTTGTTGCATTTCACAAAAGCAGAAGAGCAAGGGAAGATGTATATACCCAATATTACCGGGAGCTCAAGGACCTTAGATTCAGATCAGACTACATTAAAGATCCATATCCCACAAACATAAATCCAACATTAGTAGCCTGGGTAGCCTACCACAACAAAAAGGATGAAAAAGACAAAATAGATTTAGAAGGAGATGAATAAAAGTGATAAATTATTTGAAATTAAAAGTGTAATCCCGTCACTTGTGACTAATGCTAAATTTAGAAGGTCATGTGATGCTATTTTGTCTTTATTATGCTTTAAAAAGTGACTTTTCCCTATATATAGCTTAATGAGTACTCAATTTGTCTAAGTTCAATCTATCTATAGGTCATTTTTCATCATTTTCCTACATGACAAATTGTAATCCAAAAATGCAAAATGTTGTTATAAATGTATTTAACGTTGTTGAATCTAGACCGTCAGTGTTGAGTCAATCTCCACCGTACCTTCAAAAACTTAGTATGGCACCTCTTCTATATAAAGGGCCATCATTCCTCTCATTGTAAGAGAATCTTGATGCTAAATTGTTGACATTCTGCTAAATTTTCTAGTTAATACAAAAACAAGTTACTGCAGTACTTTTCTAAGAATTTGTTTCTTTGTAAATTATCAATTTGGTTTCACAGTTCACATCTGTATATTCATTAGTTAAACCATCCTTTGCAATGTTATCGATTTGTTGAAGGTATTTGATGAGAATTCTAGTCCATACTATTAGTTTCATGTTGATTGTAAGTAGATGTGCATATTTAGCTTGGGCTATTAAATTGAGCTGAGTTCAATTGCATTATAGTAGTTAAATCACGTCAGCATTTGGGTATTTAATGAATGTATGTGATCTAAAAATCTTGAGCTTCCGTAGAAGATAGCATTGTTTTCTGTAGCACTATAGCAAAATATTTAGCTTGGTAAAATAGAAATTAATTTATGAATGCTTGTCTACCTACAACAATCTTTATGTTGTGAATGTCACTTAGGATCTCCCTAAACCCTACTTCCTTTTGCATTTTCTTATTAATCATATTTTAGAGCTAGGTTCCAGCAACATTTCATATCGCCATATCAGTTGAAACAATATAAGGGTTTGCATGTATTATTGTCCTAACTTGTTAAATCTATCACATCATAGGTAAGACCCCTTGTAGGCATAGCTAGAACATCCAACTAAGATATTCCAAGAAAGATAAGACCTATTTGTATTATCCTTGGAGTTGTCTTACTTAGGGTAAGATACTTTTCAAGAGAGGTGCACTACCAGCAATCACACCTACATTGTTGTGTGCTAACAACACCATCAACAAGAACCTTTGTTGTCTATCCTTCTGGAGGACTTGCAACCTTGGATGCCTCAAACTTGGCTCTTGCTTCTTCTATTTCTTCATCTGTAAATACTTTACTTTTTGCAAATTCATCTACCCACTTTCTTGCATTCCTTTTGATTTCAAGTTGTTTTAGTTCCATAAACACCTTGAGGGACTTTTCTTCAAATGTTCCAAATCTTTGCTCATTGGGGTCCTCTAGTTTACTCAGCATTAGATCAACTAGACCAATCAGAACATCCTATGTAACCTCATATCCCATAGCTGGGACCCATACTGTTCTAGGTTCTACTGCCTCCATGAGGCATTTATCTTTATCTACCATGAATATAGTATCTTTTTCATATTTCTTTACAATCTTTTCAGGAATCCTAGCCCTAGTTTGCATTTTCTTTTGGAAAATTTAGAGTAGCACCATAATGCTGCATTTTGTTTATCAACATCTCCTAAACTTTTTAGATGAATTCTAATCTCAACTGCTATAGGAGAGTGATCAAGCTAGATAATATTGTCCATACCTAGTAATTCCTTTAGGAAATAGAAGAGCGGGCAAATGATTAGAGTTCCATACTTGAAGGGGTACTTTGTCTCCTTTGTTCTTTTCAAGTTCTCCATCAATTGTTGCTGGAGCAACTCACATAGGTCATAATTTGTATTCTTCTTCACCATATCAAATGTTGTATATATAGAAGTTGTCGAGACTAAATTCTTCCTGTTGGAGAAGTAGACCTTATTACCAATCACCATTGAGGTAAACCTTACCACCAGATCTTCAATATCATTCACAGTTAGTGCCCTTTTGTCAAACTTGGCATTGGTTAATTGCATCACTATGTTATTCTTCATAGATTTCAATGTTGGAACTATTTTGGTGGAGCACATGCTAGTCACAGCTTTAATAGCATTGTTAGTAATCATATGTGTCATATCTAACCACATAAATTTGTCAAGAATTCTTCTTAGGGCATACCAGACCTAAGAATCTTCAGAAAACACAGGAAAATCAATCCATACTTCTAGCTTCTTCTCATGTAGTCACCTATACTTTTCTTTTAGCTCAAATTTGTCATCAGTCAGCTCTTTCAGATAAATTTTCCCTAATTTTCCATAATCATATTATTCTAGGTTTTCATGTATATATGCCCTAACATCTTCCATATGTATAACACCATGCAGAATCTTAGAGAACACACCATCTGGATCAGTTTCAAGTGATTTGTATGGGTGCTTCTTGAATTTAGGTTGGGGCCTCTCTGTAGTCTCTAGCACTTGAGGGTTAGACATTTTTACTAACTCAACATAGAAATTTTTTAAAAGAGAGAGAGAGTTGTAAATACCTTCTGTTTTTAGTTAGGGTTTCTTCGCACTAATCACTGAATGCTTGAATTTACCTTAGCTTCACTTCTCAAATCTCCTTATACATTTGAGGGTTTGAATGCAATGTTATTTCCTTTCAAATGAATTCTCTTTTAACCCCTTTCATCAAAACCTAATCATCATAAATGATAGATTTCAAAAAGCTGTCAAACTTTTACTTTGCCACCCATAGTCGATCTAAATTGTTGCGCAATCCACTGCATTAGATTCTTTTCTATCAGAATCTTCTTCAAAAGATCTATTATCTTGTTTTCTAGTGTATACTTGATGAGTGCCAGGTAACACCCATAATAATACACCTTTTTACCTTTCTTTTTCACCCTTCTTATTCCGTTGTCCTGATAATTGCACCAAAGTAGATTGCTAAGATTTGTTCTAATTATATTAATAAGAGATGAATTACCGAAATTCATGATTTTTGATTTAAGGACTAATGTGCAAAAATTTAATGGAAATATGTAGAAATTCTCTCTTTTTGAATCTACAAGTGCAGATGTTCGGGCAAAGGTAATTTTGAGCATCTCCGAAGATGGTACTAATAATCTTTGAAGCTGACATGAAGGATACTGCGCCAATCTCCAATGTTTTCCAATATGATTGGAGAGATTTTGAGATAAGAGGACCAAGGGTGAATCATCTCCACAGGTGGATAGAAGTTGTAAGCACATCTATGAAGCTACAAACAAAAGTACACACCTTTGGAGCCTCCTTAATGCACTATAGAGTTTCAGTGCCACCATCCCTCAACACTTCCAATGGCAATTGGAGTGCTCCATGGATTGATCAGCCCACACCTGAGTAATCAAATGAAGACTCTAGTTAACTACTAGAAGTTTAATTCATCTTTTATTGATTTGCATGAGTTCTCAACAAACTGATTAAGTACCTATATTTCAGGGCCTCGCTGCCCAATTTTTATTTAAAACTATGACTCCAAATTTAGTGGGATTGTTGTTCCACTAAAATCTATTTCAATTGCATGATTTTACTCTGTAGTTAAACAGTTGATAGAATAAGAGATTGATGCTATCTCATAGATAAACTAGTAGTTAGAGTAAGTGATATCTCATCGCTGGAATTGATATAGATATATAAGGTAGAAGAAGAAGAAAGATATGGATTATTATTATTGTAATCTCATTTTGATATAGATACTTTTCAGAATATAAAAGGATACGAATGGGATTAGACTGAAGAAGAATTTACTGATTTATTGCCTTAGTCTTCAGTCTTAAGGGTGAGGAGCAAGGACCCACTCCCGCCATCAAGACAGGAGGCTAGTATTTATTTTGTTTATTATTCTATTTAAGATTCTGCTTAAGAAGATAGTTATTATTTTCTAATAGATAAATGTATGCTTTAGTTGAATGGATTAGAATAGATCAATGTTAGCTATTTACTATTGCAGCTATGTTTCCAGTATTATCAGAATTTATTTTCATAACAGATAAATTGACATCATTAATTTCCATAGTAAATAAGATTAGCAGAATTAGTTAAATGGATGGGCAACTATAGGATTCCTAATTGCAGATGGTCAAGGACACAACCCTACATTTGACATATGAAAACACGATTAAATGTCAAGGACCAACAACCCTTGTCAATACCTAAGTGTTGAATGTCAGAACCACATTTCTAGCTGGGGAACAAGATTTTTCATTTAAGCTCCCCTTGGGCCAGAGCTCCCAATTTACTTCACGGAGGAAGTACCTGCACCAAAGTCTAGTGCAGACTCATTCTTGACTTCGTGTACTTCCTTCTTAACCCAAATCTTGTTCATCTCCTTCTTGATCTCTGTCAGATCCACATTTTGTATTGGTTTCTTCATCTCTGCCTAATTATCCTTCATAATATTGCTTCTGCAGAATCTTGCAATATGTCCAGGCTTATTGCAATTGAAGCATACAACATTTCTGTGATCACTGTTCCTTCCATTCATCCTTGATCTGCATTGGTTAGCCTTGTGTCCAAATCTATTGCATGCAAAGTAATTACCATTGAAAGATTGAGCATTCCTTCCATTATTATAGTTGTTCCTTATATGATTTCTACATTCACTAGCTCTATGACCAAATCTCTTGCATATAAAGCAGTTACCTTTGAAAGTTTGAGCATTCCTTCTATTGTTATAACCATTCCTTATCTTACTTTTGCATTCATTATCTTTATGACCTAATTTATTGCAAGTGAAGTACTAACCAAAAAATGATGGAACATTTTGATTCACTTTGCTCTTACATTGAGTAGCCTTATGACCAAACTTACTCCATTCATTACAATAACCATTGAAAGAAGGGTACCTTTGAGCATTTGGTTGTCTAACTGGTGGTCTTCTAGGTCTGTTCCTTTGATTTTAGATCTATTTGTCTTTGTTCTTCTTGATCTTAGAATTCTTTTCTTGACCTATTTTAGAACTTTCACCTTGCTCAAATCCCAAGCCTTCTTTGCCATCGAGACTTTTCTAACTTGCAATTATTCTATCAAGTTTAGCAACACTCACTCTAAATTTATCTTCTTGAATCCATGCCTATTTTAGATTAGCTTTCAAATCCATAACTTCTTGTTCAAGCGTTGTACATTCTTCAATTTTTTTTATTACTTTATTTAGGTTTTCTTCATCCTTTTCTCTTTCTACAACTTCTACTTTCAGATTATTCAAGTTTTCATTTTCTGATTTCAATTGTTCACTAACCTCCTTATGTTTTTCTTTGAATCTCTTGACTTGATCCCTCAATTTTCTAATGCACTCATCTACTTCCTTGACATTTTCTTTCAGATCCCTATTTTCTATTTCAGTCTTTTCAAGATCTTCAAGAGAAACCTTGAGTTCTTCACTGACAAGCATGCATTCTTCTTCTATGGCTTTATTTGAATCAATTTCTTCAGGAGGAGTGGAAATCTTTTTACCTGCCATGTGTTCAATCTCCAAGATCTTCCTTAAGCCATTAGACTTCTTCCAAGGAACTAGGCTTTGATACCAATTGTTGAACACCCAAAATACTAAGAGTGGGGGTGAATAAGTATTCTATTAAACCTTTTACTTATTAAACCATTATTCCATTTACCACATATAACAATAAAGCAAGTAAAACACAAAAGAAGCCACCATAAAGCATCACACACAAACACCAGGATTTTTACGTGCAAAACACAAAAATGGGAAAAACCACGGTGAGTTTTAACTCACAATAATTATGTAATATCAATACTGAATTACAAGAAGGCTCACTACCCAAAGAACTGCTTGCTACAAGAAGGGTCACTGCCAAAACATGCTCACTGCCTAGAGAAATAAAGAAGGAAAGAAGAGTGGCTCACTGCAAAGTTGAACTATTCTAATTGCATCTATACATGCATGGTTACGACTCCAATGAAGCACATAAATACTATCTCAAAACTCTTCATCTCTGACTGCTCTGTTTCACTGCCCTGCTCTTACATGAGAATAAGATCTCTCTTCTTCTACACTTGTACCCCTCAAAAAATCATCATATGTCATATGTCACACATACATACACTCATATTCACACTTTTTTCCTATCAAACATCAAATTGGATCTCACATATATATCCATAGCACTTGAAATCTTCATATTAGGTTGGCCTATAAAGATGAAACTTGTATTCATGCTTTGAGTATCTTGTCGACCTAATTCTTTCACCAATATCCTTTGTAGACCTAAATAATATTTCAAACACTTTCTCATATGTCGGATCCAACTATAGAACCACTTAGGATAAAATTCTAATCAATAGAACTTACGACACACAAATCAAACTATCATGTCAACCTCAAACACAGACTATTACTGACTCGGTCTAACTGTCAGATCACAACTTTCACTGCGGACCACAAGACTTTCTCAAAACCATATCAAAGACTCCTTAGACATCACAGATCATACCTCCAAAACCATAGAACATAATATCAACATGAGGCAAAATGTAGATTGCTGGAACACAGACTCTATCACAGCCAGTCACTGTCAAACCATGTAGTGATACTTAGTGGCTTATAATTGTCTTTCCAGTGGACCTTAGACTCTGTAATTCTAGATTTAGACATTTCATACAATTTTTTACAACACCCCGAAACTGTATAACTAAATATCTAATATCAGAGGAATGTGGACCAAAATAAATGAGTGTTTTGTTCTGATTGCCTATATTCTCTGCAATGTTGGACATAGGCTACATGAAGATATGCTTTTGGCACTAATCAAAGGTTAAACCTTTGGATATAAGATCATCTAAGAGTTAGGAACATCATACCAGAACCACAATACCTGGTCTTCAACTGCGGACCAATGCCAATCCAAACACTATCTCTTTGTCATTGTCTCTATACACTGCCAACACTTAGCCAAGATGACTAAGTCTTCTTCACCGAACCAAAATCTCTCTCTTTCATCCTTGTTCCTTTTCTTGTTTTCATCAATGACAACACCTTTAAATCATCAAGCTCAGACAAATTTCCAACAGGACCATAGAGTGTAATTTGAAACATTTGTGTAAAAATATCTATATAGTTACATCCAAAAGCACTCTCAATAAATTTTATGGATTGTGGAAATATTATGTTTCTTACATACATAGAGTGTTCTCTAAAGGGAGGATCAAAATCCACCCAACCATCTTAAGAGTAATGGAGAACATATGTGACACAAACAACCCCATCCAAAAGCTAGAGGCATGGAAATGTTGAACTCATGCTACCCTATGCAAAAGAAGGCCAACAAGGTGACCCAACACCTTTTTAAAAAATGAAGGAAACTAGCCCCTTTTCTCTCAAGGAGGTGATAATCATCTCTAATTGTATGAACTGATCCTCTATCTAAGAGTGGACAATAATGATCCCTATGGTGGATTGTCTACATGATTTCTTCTCATGGTGTAAGGTTAACTCCCTAGTGGTTGGCCATTTCCTAGGGCTTGTTTAAACTCAAAGGACACTTTCTTGACCTATGCATAGATTTAAAGTAAACAAAAGTGAGAAAGTAAACTTTCTCATTAAGAGAAAATAAAACATCAATAACCTTCGCATTAAAGATAACATTATTTCTTGATTTCCAAAGTTGAAACACAATAGAAGCTTCCTAGAAAATTCTATTTTTTTGTAATATAAGATATACAATAGGTTGTATCCTTAGGTAAGTGCATAGAAATGGGTGGCCAAAAGAGATCAAAAGTGGCCATTTTTTCTTGAAATCAACAAAAAATAATCTAGATGAGTAATTTAAGATACCCATGGTCAAAATCTTAATATGTGACAAAAACAAGATTAGTAGTGCTCAGAATCTAGTTTATAAACTACTTTAAAAATTAAAAAGAGTGGAGATTAAGAGGTTCAAATAGGGGGATCACACAGAGTGGTCCCATTTTGTCAAAAAAATATAACATAGGATTAGGCATGATTCACCTAAAATGTTGAGTTTTTTAAGTATTTCACAAATCCCTTTGGTGGAAAGTTATCTAACATCATGTAGTTTGTGCCAATTTGTTTGCTAATTTTTTAATGAATATATGATTTTTTACTAATTTTTGAAGTGGACACATCGTGAAAAATAGAAAATTTAGTATTCTCCCCCTTAATTTTGAGAAAACTAATCAATAATCTTTTTTTTGAATGCATATAAAATGGATTCTAGAATATTGAAATGTAATTTGTTTTTATTTTTTTGAGCAGATAAAAAATGACACCAAAAAATCTATGCATAGGTTTTTGGCAAAAAATGAAGACACTACTAAAATTAATTAGAGATCAAGACCTTAATAATTTAGGTTTTTAAAAATTTATATTGTTAGAAAGATAAAATAGATCTTTATCTCATCATTGTGTTACATGAACCTGATGGAGAGCATGCCAACATTTGTGTGTTTTTTGTATGAGTTTTGTAAAACATGTCTTTGGCACCCAAATTGAATGTCCAACCCTTATGATTGGAAAATTCAAATGTGTACCAAGCCTAATAAAGGAATTTTATTGGTCAAAACAAAAACATGAGTGCATTATAACATGATCTTGCATTTTGAAAAAAATGTACGATCCATAAAAGTAAGCATGTTTTTAAGAATTATAGATTTTGGCCACTTTTTGGCCACCAACCTTTTGCACTTAACCCCTCAAATAAATCAATCGTCTAAGAAAAAGGCCTAGGATTAAAGGGTGAGAAAATCCTATGAATCTAATTCCTAACATTCTAGGCTTGAGCATACGTCCAAAAAGATGATTGAAGGTCTCAATTCTATTATAGGAAAGACATCTCAAATGGCTAATTCTAATGTTTAAGAGTATTTTTACTAAAGTTAACCCTTGATAGACCAAACACCAAAGAATATGAACAATTTTAGGCCCTTGTTTAGAATTCACAATAAATTTAAGCTAACAAAGCCAAGTCTAGGGGAAGAACTAATTCATAATCATTAGTTAAGATTGTAGAGTCAAGGAAAAATGGTTGAGGATTTTGTAGAGCAATCCTAGTGTATATGTTTTAAAAGTAGTCTCAAATTTCTATAGCTAATCCTTTCACCAAGAAAGAGGTGGATAGAGATCTATCTTATGAATTATAACATTAGGTAAAAGTTGTATTAAGCCCCTAGGATTGATTTGACAATATCAAAACATAGGGTAAAGGATAGAGAGTGATGTTGTGGATGATAAATTTTGAGCAATTAATGTTGATGGTTGGGATAGGAGTATGGGGAAACATGGCTTGGTTTTTCATGGAAAATCTTATGTCCCTCTTCAAAGTGGATCTATCAATGTGGGGAAAATGATTATGCTTAAATATAAGCTTCCCTCATTTACATTTTCAATTTTTATTAGGTGGTGATTTTATTCTAAGGTTGATTCTCAATTGCCTATTCATCTTATGTTTGAGAGTAGCCCAACAATCTAGAATAATGGGTCTTTCCCAACTTCTATCAAGTTTCCTCTCACTTGGGAGTAGTGGGGTTCAATAAAATAGGCCTCATTTCGACTTCATGGGTTCCCCTAGGTTTCTTGTAGTAGTTGACACTACTCTTGTTTCTCTATTACTATATATTGAGTTTGATGTAGAGATTAATTCACTCAAAAATAGTGGTGTGATTGGATACTATCTACATCACTAGCTCTTTATCCCTAATACCCAAGATTGAGTTAATATGTCTTAGGGCTAGGAAGTGAAATTATTTTTTATTCCCAAGGATTTCTTTTTCTTTAGTTCCCTTCTAATGAAGATCAACACAATTCTCTTTACTCCCCATCTTGGAGGATTGTTGATAATATGTTCTTTAAGCTTTGGGAACCTTGGTTCTCTAGTGCAAGTCAATGTATTCCTCTCATGCCTCTTTGGGGTTTATCTTTATTATATTCTATTAGACTTTTGAGGGGAAGCTTGTTTGTTGAATATCAAAGAATATTTAGGCAAGCCATTAAAAATTGATCTAAAATTGAGCTCTATATATCATTCAATTTTGTGCACATGAAAATTTAACATGATCTTGATCTTCCTCTTATAACAAGCTCTTTTGTCCCATCACTCTAGGGAATTTCTTCAAGAGTTGAATTATGAAAATACCCCCTTTTGATGTTATTCTTATTGTCACATTGGCTATATTACCAACTTATATGGTTTCACTTGTTCCCCTCTTTCTATCTCATCCCCCTATCTTAAGGTTAAGAATTCCTATTGTATCTAGTGGCCTAAGGGGCTTAGAGGCTAGAAAAGATTTTTTGTTTAAGTGTAACTAGGCTTGGTTTTCTTCTAATGATCTTGTCCCTCCTTCATAGAGTTCTATTCTAAAATTGTGAAAGAAACTATCTTTGTCTAAGGAATGTTAGGGTTAGGTGTTGTATACCTTACAAATCTGAGTAACATTGTATATATTTAATATTTACAGTGTGTTTTAATTTTTGGATCCTAATGGAAAAGGGCATCACACGTGGGAGGAATCTAGAGATTCATAGGATGACACACTACACCACTTGGCATTTGTATTATGATGTGCATAAGATGTGTAAGAGTATCTATGTCATTGTTAGATGGGTATGAGCATCTACTCCATTGTATGATGTGTTTAAGATAATCTATGGTGCATGTAAGAAGAGGTAAGAACATGTAAGTGGGAGGTCAAATAGTAGAAGAGGTGAAGCATATTTGACTAGATAATTATGGCATGTGTAAGAGTATCTTGTAAGAGGTCTGAATAGACTAAATTAGAGCACCCATGTTTGGTGACTAGAATATTTGATCTTGAATTTTCATACTATTCCCAAAAGGTGGACTAATCATGAGGGGGAGTTTGAATTAAGGAGACCAATTTGGGCACTCAAATTAGATCCCTAGTTTTGGCCCAAGGTATTGGAAACTATTTATGGTTTTATGGATTATTTTTTCCTATATATTACATTATTAAGATGGTGTTTGTATTATGGTGTTTTAAAGTGTTGAAATGCTAGTAAATTGACTTCAAAAACTAGAGGTTGAAATTTTCCTACATCTCCTATTGAGATCATAGATGCTCTGTACTATATTGTAATATTTTTATTATTAAAAATCATTCCTACATTTTAACCCACCATCATCATTGTCCCATCATCATGTCATCAATTCCTTGCTAATTAATTAAATAATTAAACTAATTCCTCTTCGCTAATAATCTACAGATTCATAGAGGAGATTCTCCTCAAGAGTATCCTTGTATTATTGGAGGTCAGATCAATGTTATGTTATCCCTTAATGAAAAAATATGGACTTCCTACCCTCCCTTAGGCTAGTCTTCTTCTTCTATAGAACATTAATTAACTTCAGTTAATGGATATCCCTTGTAGAAATAGTTCTTTTACTTGGAACAATCAAATAAATATGGATGATTTCATTGCAAAACATTTGGATATATTTTAGTGATTCTTGGACTTCTTAATACCTTTGGCTTTCTTCTTCCATTTTGGACAATGTGGGTTCAGATCATAGGCCCATAGCTTTTCACTAGGAAGGATCTTTTAAGCCTCAAAATTCCCCTTTTAGATTTCATCTCATGTGGTTGAAAGAAGATGACTTGGAAGAAAATATTAGAATTTGGTGGAAGGAAAACCTCATAATTGTCTAACTTTGTATGTTTTGTTCTACAAATTATGTTGTGTCAAACAAAAACTCAAAGAATGGAATTCTTCCTCACATGGTAATATTCTATAAAGAAAAAAGAATTTTTATCTAAGTTGGTAGAGATCCAAGGTTGTATTTAGAAATAGGACTTAAGTAAGTATTTCTTATCTTTGCGTTATAAACTCTAAAATAAATTAAAAAAAGATCATCAAGAGGAAATCATGTGGTCACAAAAATCTCATGCTAAATGCTTACAGACAGGGGATATGAATCCTTTTGTTTTCCATCACTCTGTTGTCGCAAAAAGCATGTTAATGCTTTTAAGGAGATTCAACGAGAGGATGGGTCCAAGATTGAATCTATTTAAGATATCTAATTAGAGGTTATTTCCCACTTTTGTTAGTTATTCAAAGCGCCCACTATGTTTTTTGTTGATAATAGACATATCATTTTGAATTGTATTCTTAGACTTATCTCCCTCATTATGATTTCTTCCTCAATGGCCCTATTTCCATGGATTAACTAGAGCAAACTTGTAATTTTTATGATGAAAAAAGATAAAACTCTAGGTCCAAACAGTTTTCCTATCATGTTCTTTTATTGTCAAAGATGACATTTTGGAGGCTTTTGAGGAAATATGCATTTCAAAAAAAATGTTAAAAGCTATTAATAACTCTTTTCTAGCTTTGAATCCTAAGATAGATCATGTTTTGAAATTTTTTGTTGTCCAAACCATAGCTCTATGTAATACTATCTATTAGAATTTTTACAAAACTATTTCTAAGAGTCTGATGAAATGGTTCCTTCCTTTTATCATTTCTGTAGAATAGGGGGTTTGTCCAAGACCAAATCATCGATGATATTGCTATTGTCTAGGAATGTATTCATTCTATGTATGTTAAGAAGGAAAGTTCTATGTTCATGAAGCTTAATATTTTTAAGGCTTATGATAGGGTCTATTAGGGGTAAAAGTACAAAGTTGTGTCATGCTTTTATAAAGGAAACGACCAACACTGGTCCAACTTTTAAACTTGAAATACTAAAACATGACATATATGTTTTGAATTTTGAAATGATGTAAACTAATAAAATATATTTTTTTTGTATATTTTATGTTTGTATTTATTTTTAAAAAATTAAAAAAATCATTTGAATATAGTTTTTAATAAATTGACACTATATTTTAGTTGTTGATAAAATGCTGAAAGATGAAGTTACATGAGATGTCAATCCTTATATAGTAAATTTTATTTTTTTCTTCAATTTTTTTTGTGTGTATTTATAACTTGAAACTTTAGGGCATGGATATTATATAATTTTAAATAAATATTAAAATGTGTATTAAAACGTAGGTGTTTCCATTCGACATCAACTTTCATATTAACTATTTATCTAAAATAGAAAAAAAATTATACCATCTTGATATAGATTCTTTATCTAGGGCATCATATTTTTTTCAATTTTTAAAAAAGTTTTACTATTTTTCATTGACATGGTAGTCAACCTAATGCTTTGTGTTGATAACCTACTTTTAGTAAAAATAAAAAGGGAAATATAAATAATAATTAAACTATTAAAATATATATATTTTTGAAAACTAAAGTTATAGATCTACAAAAGGGTATTTTTACAAGAGATTGTTGCTGTTGTTTTTTTTTGTATCAAACCTTATTTCTATTTTGTAACAAAAAAATCAAGAATATTTCAATTTGAAGGCTTTCTTTGTGTTTGTGTTTTTCAGCTTGTTTATAGTGTAGTTGAAGATAGGTGTTGTGGAATTATTGCAAAAGTTCATGCATGCATATTTCCTATTGTAGAAGTCATATTTCTATTGTAATCAGTTATTTAATAAATAAAAATTGGATTTGGGGTTGCATGTTAAGTTATTGTGTATTTGCCCCAAAATTGTTAATATTTTTTGAAGTAGTTTGGTGTGAATATCTGAAATATTTGGGTGCATATTAAAAAATAGATTTAATTGGAATTAAATATCTTTTGGGATATTTCAAGTGGTATCAGAGCAAAAATCTACAGGGTATTGAAGTGTTGTTGTGAATCATGGGAGGTTTCTTAGAATTATTATTTAAGAGAATGTGACATAATGATGAGGTAAGATAAATTTCTAACTGGTATGAAGAATATCAAGGTTACAAGGACCTTCTATCATTTCAAGAATATTTAATATTTCTAGGAATATCTATACCCTTGGAAGAGGAAACCATCAGAATCTTCAAGGAATACCAAAGAGAACCTGAAGCTATCAAAGCCACATAATCATTTGACATGTATTACATAAGGAGAAGGAATAATGAAGAGGAGTTGAAAGAGGCTAAGGAGCATGATACAAAGCCACAAGAGGATAAGAAAAATTAGACAATGGAAAACCCCCCAATATAAGATAAAGGTAAGGATTCTTTATTTGAAGAAGATATTTTAGTGGTTTCTAATAAGCTTGTATGCCAAGACAATGGTTATCCCAATGAAGTCAACAAAAAATTAGTCTCACATATTTAAGATGTGGAACTTGTCCTAAAGGAAGAAGAGAAATTAGATTTGCAAGATGTTTGTCAAACTAAAGATGAAGAAGAGAATGCTAATATTGAGCATGTGGAAATCATTAGAGCAGCAATTAGTGATGAGTACATAAATATCTCTGATGAAGCCTTTTCAGAAAGTGAATGGGAGATGCAAAAACCTTTTAGAATAAATTTCAAAATTATTTTATTGAGAGGTATGTCTTAGAGGTAAATGTTGATTTTGGCATTGATTTTAATAGAGGTCCATTATCTTTGCATGACCCTAGATTTCATGAGAGGAAATAAAAAACATATCCATACATAAGTGTATGGGATCTAGGTACTAATCTTCGCTACATGGAGGCTCAAGTTGTGGATATATTCAATATCCAACTTTTTGGAGGGTTCATCATTCTATGCACCTTCATTAAAGGGAAGTCAGTACCTACTAGAGAAGAATACAAGGAATTAGGGATGAATGCTGATAGATTTCAGTGGTTGCAATTTATGGTGCTGAAATGTACACTTGATAACAAATTTCCTTGGACAATTGGATGTCTAGTGATGGAAGACATGCATGCTAGCTCATTGTATGGTAAGCAACATAGTCTTTATTTTGATATTATAATGATTACACATCAACATAGTATGGTATTTAGAATGGTATCTAGTAATATGTTGTCAGGATCACTATTAGAAAGAGGAGTCCATCATAACATAATTCATTTATCAAGGAATGGTGTTAAATCTAGCTACCACCATATATGTGTTTGTAAGAAGATATTTTCCAGAGGCTTCATGAGATACATCAAGTTTTTTATCATGACATGCAATGCTCTAGCTACTTTCAAATTCAAGGCAAAGAAGGTGCATCAAAAGAGTATTCAATTTTCTCTAGTTTGGTTATTTTCTATCAGACTAACTATGTTGAGAAGATTTTGTTGGAATGGGTAGCCATGGATCCAACCGAGAAGATAAATGCCACAGGAGAAATGCAATAATGGAGATAAAGCGAGAACAATCGAATTGATTATTGCTTTAGATATTGATATGCTATATGAGATATTTTACATATTGTACAATAGTGCCTTCTATTTAGGAAAGGTACAATTCAGTAAAAGACATAACCGACAATAACTATCAAAACTATATGCACCTAACTATGCACCTAAATAATAATATTTTCCTAAGTAAAACTTAAGCATGGTAAATAATAAAACCATTTACTCTAACACCCCCCTAAAGTGCAACTTAGGGAGATTATTATGCAATATGAGCAAGATGCAATATGGGTCCTAGCTACACAACCATGTTAGGTACCCATTTACAATGCAAAAAAAAATCTCTCACAATTAGGGAAAAGGAGAAAAACCCCGTGGGAAAAAACCCCACTCCAAAACAGAGAAAATAAAAATAAGATGCATGGATGGAGGACTAAATAACACCCCCAAGAACTGCATACATCATATATATACAATCAATGACCCCCCCATAAGAGGTAAAGAGAGAGACTATGTAGTCCCCCCACAATGTTTAATCACCTGTAAAAATGGTAAGTGCCTAAAGACAAAACATGATCCAATGTCCACAAATAACTTGTCTCCCTTTTGGAAGAAACAAAAGCAAGTATAGATGCAAGTATGCTTCCCTTTCAGGATATGCTTTGAAAGATTGAAGCATGAAAAATGATGATGGTGTTGTCTCTGAAAACTACTCATGTGTCACCAAGACTTTGGAAGATAATGCCATGAACCAATCAGGAACATGCCCAATCACAATAGAAAGTGACAAACAAGGTACCACTAGAAACTGATATTGAACATTCTCTAAAGACAATGATGATGTGTCTTCCAAATCTGAAATGTGAGATTCAACGAACAAGGAACCAATGTCTGCAAAATAAGAATCACAATGAGGAAGACAATATGAATCTTGTTGATTAGGAATGATGGAAGTACTTAGTGAAGGTGGATCAGCTATCTCTGACAAAGAATCAGGAACCTTTGAAGCAATTGTAACCACATCTAAAGTCTCAAGAATGCCCAAAGATCACTAGCATGGTCTAACTTCTCTAAAGAATAAAGAGGCACATCGGAGTTGGAAAGAGAAGCATCAAGAGATGGTGGAGGATCATGGTTTCCATATAAGTCTCAAATGTAGGTCCAAAGAGCATAAGGGAACTCAAGATGAATAAGAGGCTCCAAAAAGTCATCATCTAGATGCTCAAAAATAACTCTAAAGACTCTAGCCCTATAGCCTTTCCAAATGATATACTCACAATGTGTGTTAGGACTAGGAACATCATTATAGAGATACAACAATAGATTGTGCTCACTAAGATGAGTGAGGATGAATTCACTCCACTACCTATAGTTCCCTTTCTCCAAAGAAAACCCCATTATAGCTATAATTCTTCAAAAACTCAGAAATATAGTACCTTCCATGAAGACAACTTCCTAATGCAATAAATGTTGATAGACAACAAAATTAGGTAGATTGACCTATACCACTACGAGCTTGGCAAAGTCAGCTTTCCGATGATATGTGGAATGCAAAAATCAGACTCTAGAAGCCCAAGATATGCTCTGGTGGAAGAAAAAATCACCTATGGGGGTTCAATGCAAGAATGAGGGAGCAAGATTAAGCCCTAGGGTGGATTAGCCCTTCGTCACTCACGTGACCACCCTGCTGGTAATGAGAAAAAAATGCAACATATGTTGTTGCAAAATAAAGTGAGATCTGTGTCAACCAATCACCAGATCAAAGTCACCAAGCCAACCTTCATGAACACTTCATATGATCAATGGAAGTGTTGCAAGTTATAAAGGCCAAGTGAGAACTCCACGAGTTCAATGTGGGACAAAAGGTTTTAAGAAAATGCCAAAAATACCTTATGGGCGCATCTCCAATAGCGATGCCAAAACACTAATGAAATATTTGATAGAAAACTTAAGAGAACTATATGCTTCAACAAATCTGCTATGCTGGACCATGGGTTGGGCAGAAGAAGGAACCTCTCTCAGAAAGGATATGTACCAGCGACGCCGGCTGAAGAATCATGACCTCTTCAAACTAAAATTTGTTGCCACTATGGAAAATCACGCCCACGCCTAGCATGATAGGTGAGAATGAATCATGGCATGGGATCCCATGCCTTCCTCCTCACGGATTTGGCCTCACCAGATGATCTCAGCCTATGCACTAGATCAAGTTAGGGCCATGTGTATGCACTCCAAGATCCCTGTTGATCAAGATCTACACACTATGCTTTGTGTACTCAAAACACTCTAGATTGAAGCTACCCCTGTCATAGTTGGATCCCATGCCAGACAATGTTGGGACCATGTATATGCACGCTAAGCTCTCAAGAATGAAATGAGACCTTCCATAGAAACCCTAAATAGGCTACGAATGGTGATGGACAATTTTAGCCTGACGATTCTATCAGTAACCCTTCGAATATCTGATACAACAATGATCAATTGATCTCACAGTCCAACTCACTCCTCTGAATTCAAGTGAGAGTTCTTGATTTATGGCATGGTATTGGAGGTGGGCCCATAAGTATGGGCCCACCTCCAACCAAGAAGATAAATGCCATAGGAGAAATGCAATAATGGAGATAAAGCGAGAACAATCGAATTGATTATTGCTTCAGATATTGATATGCTATATGAGATATAAATTACATATTGTACAATAGTGCATTATAAAGGCGAGACGCAAGTCGGTAAAAGAGATAACCGACAATAACTATCAAAACTATATGCACCTAACTATGCACCTAAATAATGATATTTGCTTAAGTAAAACTTAAGCATAGTAAATGGTAAAACCATTTACTCTAACAAATTCATCACTTTAGGCAGCCATGTTAGAAGGAATGATTATATAATAGCAACCTTGACCATCATGACCAAGAAAGGAGCTCTTCACATGATGGATAGAACACAAAAGAAACTTGATAAGTGTGAGGAGGTAATTAATTCATATCTTATAATTTTCATTTCATATTTCTCACATCCATTGTTGGAAGGATATGGCGTTTCAAGGGAAGACTATTGGACTTTATTGATGCAAAGGTTGGGCAATATCCAAAGTAAGAATAAGAAATTAAAGGTTGTTGGAAATGGGTTCTCTATTTATGACAAGAGTTTTCAATACACTTTAGATTTGTCTATGGGCTGCATTTAGTATTTTACCTTAACACTTGTTACACTATTTATTTATGAGGAGGCATCCCAAGATGATTATATTGAAAGGAATGCACATGGAAATGGTTCCTTACTAGTTACTAATGTTAAATTTCATCTTGTTGAGATTTTCAAATCAACAACCTATGCAAAAGAATTCAAGTCAAACATGCAAAAGCATAAGGAAAATGGTATAAAGAGTTGTATGAACCAATGGTTGCAGCCTATGATTAAAACACAAGGATCCAAAGGATATTACTTATTATCTAATTATCATGATGAAGCAATCCATAATTCAGGCAAGCAATATCATATGGTTCTAGTTGACAACAAATGTGACTCTTGGGGAAAGGTTGCCATGAAGATTTGGAGTGCATTCCACAAGGATGATTCAACTGCCCATGTATCTACTCAGAATATTGGTATCATATGTTTTGGTCAAATCATGAGTACCCAAAGCATACAAGAGGTTGCAACACAAGAAATATTGAAGGAGTTTATTAAGGTAACCAACTCATACCATGTACTCATCATTTCATATTTATCACCAACATTTTTTATAGTGTGTGATGCTTCAAGGAAGGGAGTTACTATGGTTGCAATGCAAAGGTGGAAACCCATGAAAATTGATAGCATGAAATCCAAATATTCTAAGGAGAGATTCACTATGAATGATGAGGAGCAAATAGGGTATGTGCTAGTGGGTGGATTTAGAGAGTGCACAATCTTCCATCAAAATGAATTGTTGTTTGTGGATTTAATATCCAGATTTGGGTGGAGTATTTTCAATTGTTATATGATGTTAATTATTGTCCCTCAAAAGTACTATTGTTGTTCTAGATCAGATCTCGAAGTTGCATTTAACATCCTTCAAGATGAGGCAAAGTATGAAACAATTAGAGATGATTTCAGCATGGTGTATCTTCACAATGCGAAGGTAAAAGAGGTAATTCTTTCAAAAGTTTGTCTTTGCCATTATGGAGGATGCATGGACTACTATAACATTCCTATACACTATAAAAATCATAATTACATCATTGTAAGAGGTTGCAGGAGTTTTTGGTTTAACTTCTCTTGTGATAGTGCACATACACTTTGGGAAGGACAAGCTAAAAGAAAGATGTTGTTGATTGGGGAAGATGCTAGGCATACTACAAACCCAAAGATAATATGGAATATTTGGTTGTACATCAAATATTTTTGTAACAATATGGCACATCACAAGTACACTTCTATGATATTTGCCAAGATGCTAAGATGGAAGATGGACAAAATTGTATTTGGCAAGTTTTTAAAAATTTGTGAGAGGATGTAGTTCAGATTAGGAATCAAAGAGAAGGCCTCAATCATATATATATCAAAGGGATTAGATTCCATGTATATTTTTGTTCAGCACATGGTATTGGCACAAATAAATCTAAGTCTTTGGGTTGGCACTATATTCTTTGGTAAGAGTTGTCTCACTTAACAGGTACAAAATCAAGGTTGTTTGAGCAGTTTAGCATGATTTATCATTTTGACATAAGGAGTCTATAGAACTATGGTTGCAATTTCTTGACGAAAAGCAATTTTTGGAGGGAGGACTTGTCATGTCCCCTTTCCAAAAATAGTAGTTTCTATTTTTAGTAAGTCCTGATGTCTGAAAATAGTAGGTCAAAATCACAAGATTGCATTGGGAAATAATATTTATTTAATATTATATTGTTAGGTACAACATCCAAATCCTATAAAGTAAATATTAAATAAATAATAATAAATAAATGCATAAATCAAGGTGTTGAGACTTAGTCGAGCAAAAAAGAGGATTTTTGTGTTATGGGAAATCTCTCTATTTATGGCATTTTTGGTTGAACCCACAACTTGGAGTGGTGGAGTTTTTAGAAAATATTATTTTGGAAATTAATAATGATTTTCTAGCAAGCATGGTATTTTTATTTGGGTGCCCAAATTGGCAATGACATATAGAAAAACAAAGGCTTTTTATTTGCAACATTATTGCTATTTGATCATTTTTCCTCACAAAGTTGTTTAGCTTGTGTATCTTCAATGGGTGATGTATCCATTGAAGTTGGAGACTCTTGGGAATTTGTTTGAGGGTTTCAAATTGTCTAAGGCTATTTATCTTTGGAACTTAGAGGGTAATCTCATCCATAGGTTACATTTGCATTAAAAGATTGAGGGAAGTTCAATAGTTCTCAGTGTTTTGGGTTTGCAGGTGTTTGTAGATGTTATTTCAATGTTTTCTAGAGTAGTGTATGATGCTGCTGTTTTTTAGCATGTGGATAGATATTTATTTGTTGTTGCACATCCATCCCAAGCATTAGAGATCAGATTTATTAGTTTGAGTTGGGTTTATGGTGTTTCGGCAATGTTGACAGTGTATTTTTCAGTATTTAATTGTGTAGTTTCAATAGTTTCAGGTGTATTGTTGGTTGCTATTGTTGCATGTATTTTAGTTTCTATGTATTTTCTTCTGTGACATCATCTCAGGTTTCATAGCCCATTTAATGCAAGTGTGGTGAAGTTTCTATGCAATTTAATCAATTTTGGGTGTTTCTGGTAAATGGGTTTTAAGCATAATTTGCTAGTTTGCTTTTTTTGTTGTGGGGTTTCTACAAGAGATTGATACTGTTGTTTTTTGTTGTATCAGATCTTATTTCTATTTTTGTAACATAAAAATCAAGAATATTTCAGTTTGAAGGGCTTCTCTGTGTTTCTAGCAATTTTGGGTGAATAACACATTGTGTATTTCATCCTGTTTGCAGTGTAGTTGAAGATTAGTGTTGTGGGATTGTTGCAAAAGTTCATGTATGCATATTTCCTGATGTAGTAGTCATATTTCTATTCTAATCAGTTATTTAATAAATAAAAATTAGATTTGGGGTTGCATGTTAAGTTATTGTTTATTTGCCCCAAAAATTGTTAATATTTTTTGTAGTTTGGTGTGAACATTTGAAATATTTGGGTGCATATTAAAAAATAGATTTAATTGCAATTAGATATCTTTTGGGACATTTCAAATACTTAAATTCACTTGTGCTGATAAGTTGGTTGAAAGTGTGACACAACTTTGTGTTTTTACCGTTAGAAAATTTTGGAAGATTACTTATGCACCTTTGGTTTTGATGATAATAGGATTCAATGGGTCATGGAATGTTGTACCTCTCCTTCATTTTCTATGATTATAAATGGTTTCCCTTATATTATTTTTCAATCTAAAAGAGGTCTATGTTTGGGTGATCTTCTATCTCCTTATCTCATTCTCATTTTGGTAGAATGAATTAGCAAGTTTGTAAAAGCACCTTAAGTGTTCTAGCTCTATTTTTTAATTTCACATTACATACAAGGTATGGATCCACTTTCCCATCTTTAGTTTGTGGATGACACTTCTTTGATGGGTAAGGTCACTCTTGAGGAAGCTATTGTTCTTAGGTGAACTCTTAACATTTATATATCAATGCATTTGGTCAAATTGTATATGAACATAGGTCTCATGTTTTATTTTTCCATATAGATCCTCATCTTTAGAAACAAATTTCTAATATTATTCATTTCTAGGTTGCTTCTTCTCTTTTCAAATGTTTGGGTATCGCTATTTCTCCTACTTACCTTAGGAAAAGAGATTGGAATGTAATGTTGGATTCTTTTCAACACCATATAAGTCATTGGACACACATATACCTCTCATTGGTTGGCTATATAGTCCTTTTTAAAGCTATGATTAAATCTCTCCTAGTTTATAGATTTATGGATCTTGCAACTCCAAAATGCATTCTTCATGATTTGGACCATAGGATGTGAAAATTTCTTTGAGAAGAAAATTTAGAGAAAAAAATAGCATTTGGTAAATATTTACGATAAGATTTGTCATCCTAGAGAGAGATGTGGTTTAGATATGAGAACTCCCTCCTTAATAATATATCTCTTATTGCCAAATTATATTGGAGATGGTGTACATGGAGGAACATGCTTAATGGGGGAGAATTTTTAATCTCAAGTACCTAAATTTGGATAATCATTCTTTCATCCCTAGGATGTTAACCCTTGGTAGTGGCTTTCAAATATGAATAACAATGAAATTTGGTAGTAGTTTGATTAATGTTGGCCTTTTCTAGATTGTGCGGAAGGGTGTCCTTGCTCTTTTCTAAGATGATGTCTGGTATCAACATAGCCTTCTTTGTGTGGAATTCCCTAATCTCCTGGAATTAAAATATAAATGTGTTGAAGCTAGCTAGAGTTATGTTTCTAACTTTTAGTATGTGGTCATGTAGGATGGTGTGAGGATTAAAAAATGAAAACCTACAAATCTTTGGCTAGGTCAATGATTTTCTCTCCTCATTGATTGATTATCTCATATTTTATCTTCTTGAAAGGTTTCTTTCGATAGACATTATAATTTCCTTGGTTGGGCTTTGAAGGGTTATAGAATCTACACAATGCAAACTAGCTATAAAACTCTTATGGTAGAAAAATTGGAAGTTAAAAACTTTGAGCTTTGGAAAAGTGTCTGACATCTTAAATGTTGGCCCAAGGTTAATGCTTTCATGTGGCTTGCACCTTTAGATAAATTTCTTCTTTATGATAATCTTTGAAAATGAGGGGTTTTTGGTCCAAATAGATGTATCCTTTACCTTCAAGATGAAGAGTTTTATAGACATCTTCTTTTAGTTTTCCCTTTTCCCACTTTCCTTCACTATTTATGGTGTGATTTGTTAGGAATTTCATGCAATAATTATGAGTTTTTCAATACCTTCTTGTGAATTATCCACAACCTTATTTAAAGATAAAATCCCTTAATTTATTGCATGCTATTGGTCCTAGTCTAATCTATTAGATTATTTGGTGGGAACAAAATCAAAGGATTTGCAATGGTACAACAGAGCATATATGTCAGTTTTGGGGTAGAATAGTAGCCAATCTGAAAGAAACCTATCAAGTTTGGATTCAAGATTGTCAAGAAAATACTTGGAGAGAATTCAAAGTTGTGATGAGACTTGGCATTCATGTGGCTTCTCCCTTTTCTACCTCTTCCAATACTAACCCTCAGGAATATCAATTTACTAAATGAGAATGTCTTCCTCTAGTCTTGGCTAAACTAAATGTTGATGGAGCTTCAAAAGATAGCCCTAGAAATGCAAGCATGGGAGGTGTTTGTCATGACCATAATGGTAGGGTCAAGTTTTGGTTTTCTAGTAGTTTTGGTGTTGACTCTAATAATTTTTTTGAAGCTGTGGCTATTCACCAAGCTCTTTTAGAAGTTAAGTTAAGGAATTTTATTAATATTATTCTAGAATCTTGACTCTAAAATCTTGGTTGATCATTTCAAAAGAAAGTCTTCCTCTCACTTCCAACAACGGTAGCTAAATGAATGTAAGAAAGACAACAACATCCTAATTCATGGTTTAAATGTTGTTAAGTGGAACCATATTAGAAGGGAATGGAATCATATTGCTGATTTTTTTAGCTAAATCAACTTCTAATTGAAATGACATCAAGGTTGATACTGGAAATAACTAGGATTACCCTATTTGGGACTTAAGCAAAGACTTTAGTGATTTTTTGAATAGTGACTACAATGCCTCTTTAGATTTGTGATTCTTACTACTATGTTTCTTGTTGGTCTACAGGTGCTTCTAGTATTCCTATTTATTTTTTATGTCTAACTTTATTATTACTATTTTAAAATGGTTTTCATGTTGGTCTTATTTTTTTAACATAAGGGAAAACATTGCTTCTAATTCTTAGAGCATGCACAATCTTCAGGGGTATAAGTGTTTATGCCTTGTATAATGGGTTTCAAGGGTTCCTCCTTTCTTGTTGATTGTCCATTTTTAGTCCATCTAGATTTCCTTGATTCTCTAAAATTGGTGTGCAAGTTGTTCTATTAATCCTATTTATTTGTGATTCCTACTACTGTGTTTCATGTTTGTGTGCAGGTTCTTCTAGTGTTCCTCTTTATTTTTTATGGTTAACTTTATTATTACTATTTTAAAATGGTTTTCATGTTGGTCTTATGTTTTAACATAAGGGCAAATATTGCTTCTAATACTCAGAGCATGTACAATCTTCAAGGGAATAAGTGTTTATGCGTTCTCAAAGGGGTTTTGAGGGTTCTTCATTTCTTGTTGATTGTCCATTTTTAGTCCATGTGGATTTCCTTATTCATGGTTTGATGTTGTTAAGTAGAACCATATTAGAAGGGAATGAAATCAGATTGCTGATTTTTTGGCTAAATCGACTTCTAATTGAAATGAAATCAAGGTTGATACTGGAAATAACTAGGACTACCTTGTCTAGGACTTAAGCAAAGACTTTAGTGATTTTGTGAATAGTGACTACAATGCCTCTTTGGATTCGTGATTCCTACTGTTGTGTTTCTTGTTGGTGTGTAGGTTCTTTTGGTGGTCATGTTTATTCCCTATGGCTAACTTTATTATTACTATTTTAAAATGGTTTTTACGTTGGTCTTATTTTTTTAACATAATGACAAACATTGCTTCTGATAGTCAGAGCATGTACAATCTTTAGGGGAATAAGTGTTTATCCCTTGTCTATGGGGTTTTGAGGGCTCCTCCTCATTTGTTGATTGTCCATTTTCAGTCCATCTGGATTTCCTTGATTCTCTAGAATTGGTGTACCATGAATCTTTTTAAGATTGGCAAACCTACTTTATAATCAGTTGTTATTTTAATATATATTTTTACCTTTATCTTTGAAAAAAGACTTAAAAGTTCTCGAGATAAACTTGCCAAATGCATCACCACGGGAACCTCTTCAATGTTTGCTACAAGTTCAACAATTCATGACCGAGAAAAAACAAATCGTTAACACTCTACACTTCATCTAGACTATGCATTAAACAATGCCGTAGATCGCCTTTAAGCTTGGAGTAGACTATCCTGCTCCAATTATTGGAGAAATTATGATCTCAGGTAACTTGTAATTTCAATTTGACTTGCTTTTGGCCCTTGTGGCTGTGATCTAAACATTCTTTTTAATTTCTTTTAGTACAGCTTTGATCATTTGAAAAAACAGTGTTCATGTGCACCTCACAGCCTAGCAATTTATTTGTTAACCCAATGATTGAATTCATCATTCGAGAAAGCCGTATGCATTCTTGGAATTAGAAAAAACGTCTTTTGAAAGCATGTTGTTGGCGAGCCAGAATCCCTAGTTTCTGGTAATCTGTTTGAATATAGATCAAATTCAATGAGCTTCTAGAGATTTATATAATTCTCTCCTCCATAAGTTAGGTGATCCCTTTGACCTTTAGAATGTTATATAAACATATTCATGGCGGGTCATCGTCCATACAAATAAAAAATGTATTCAAACGTGAGGTGCAAGTTGCAACTGTTTATCTTTTTGTACCACAATTTCTTCAAATCTTGATTGTTCCGGCCATCTTTACTGGCCAAAATAAATTAAATATTATCAACCCAAATGGCGATTATGAATAGTCATTTATTCGATCCATTGAATAAGCGAAAAAGCAGACTTGGAGGTTTGAGATAGGTCAGAAATTAGAATACCTAACATGCAGAGATGCGAAACGTTTTTTCACAACACTAATTTATTCTTTCTCTGGCTGGAACGGAAAAAAAAGAGACTCAAATTGCAGAAACATTTGACTTGAGTGTATATTAGGCCACGTGGGGAGTGTTGCAGGAAAATAAAGGTTTAAGTTAGGTGATGCATGATTGCCTGCATTTTCAAGGAAAGAAAAAGATGGCAGGGCGCGACTTTGTCGACACTTCTACTTTAACCAACAACTCTCTCCTTATATCACGTGTTAGAAGACAATATGACGTGGAGTCACAGCAAGTACAGTTGTATGATGGGCCGTGTTACTTGTACTCATCTCATGACGGAAGCTCAGGGTATAGAATCCAAAAGACAGTCAATTCATCTACTCAAGTACACGGTTTAGTGAAATTCACTTTAAAAACCAAGAGATACTAAAATTACAAGTTTAACATGATAAAAATAACATGGAATGCCAGGCTCGTTCAACACCAGTATCGAGACGGGCCAAAGACAAAGATGGAGCTCTCATCCATTAAGCAATATCATCCACTTCAACTGTCAAAAGTCAATATTGGCCAATAAAAATAGGACAAATATTTACCACTTTTTGTTGTGGATGAGGTGCAAAATTGCTATTGACTGTTTGACCATCAAAATGGATGATGTTTAAGTAGAGTGCATCCATTACACTAACACAATATAAATCAACCCATAAACATAGCATAGTATGATAATGCAACATACAAAAGAGGACTCCAAGGCCCTAATTTAATCATTTCAACCAAATGATATCATAACATAATTACATGATAGAGGCTACTTCCCAAACATGGAAGGATCACACTCCAATATAAAAATTATACAAAGAATAATGTTACAATAATGGCGAGCTACCTCCAAGGAGCTCCAATAGTCACGAACCACAATATGATCACAATATAAACTATCAATCGCACCTTAGTGTGCAATGGGTACGTCAAAATTGGAAGAGTATTGGAATGGAATGGAACACTTTTTGTTAGTATGTTTGTAGTTAATCTTAGTTTTGTAATCCCATGATGGGTAACGATTTTGTGTTTTAGGAAATGTCTCTTCAATTGTGATGGGTGGTAAATGTCAAATTTGGAAATAATTATTCATAAGAAGGTTATGCATGTAGGCATGTTCTCTACTTGAATTGAAAGGCTCTCTCTCTCTCTCTCTCTCTCTCTCGCTATATATATATATATATATATATATATATATATATATATATATATATATATATCCCTCTTTATATCTCTATTACTCTCAGTTTCTTTGTCTTTGTCTATAGCTCTCTTTCTCTCTATCTCCCCATCTCTTATGTCTATCATTCCCTCCTACTCTATCTCTATATCTGTCCCTTTCTATATCTCTATCTCTTCCTCTATGTCTATCTTTTTCTCTCTCTTTCCCTCTATATCACTTATCTCTCTCTCATGTCTATTTTAAATTACTCTCTCTCTCTCTCTCTCTCTCTCACACACACACACACACACACACACAAAATCTCTATTGTAAATATATTTATTAGATATATCATATTTGATATGATGTAAATTATATGTATATTCTATTTTTATATACTTAAATATTAATGATAAAATAAGAGTAAATATATTAACCCCTCTCTCTCTCTCTCTCTCCTCTCTCTCTCTCTCTCTCTCTCTCTCTCTCTCTCAACTATATTATATTTAGAATATCTAACAAAACTATATTCTATATTTGAAATAAATATGTAAAAATGAATATCATTAAGAAAATATGAATTTCCAATATAATATTATTTTAAAAATATATTAAATAACATATATATATATATATAAATTTTTATATGATTTTTTTATATTTTAAAAATTTATGAGGCCAAATAATATGACCTTATATATAATAAATTATTTTAATTTATAATATTATATATCAATATTTATATTTATTAACTATATATTCTATTTTTTTATTTAATAATGCATATTATAGAGTATATAATATATAATAGATATAATAATTATATGGTATTCTATATATAAAATAAATAGAATTGATTTATATATATATATATATATATATATATATATATATATATATATATATATATATATATATATATATATATATATATATATATATATATATATATATATATATATATATATATATATATATATTAAATATATTAATATTACATGAAATGGAACACATAAATATATATAAATATCATAATATATATATATATATATATATATATATATATATATATATATATATATATATATATATGTATATATATGTATTTAATAATTTATTAATATTTATATACATTTTGAATATTTCATATAATATTTATTTATTTTTAAAACATATGATTTATAATTATTTATATCGAATAAAGTATTTCTAATTTGAATTAAATACATTAGAGATAATTTATTTTAAATAAAATCTAATATATAATACTAGAAACTTCAAATAATCTTGGGCATGGTTGTTTACTTACCTCTACCTCTTTCAAAGAGCTCCACTACTTTTGATGTACAAACCTCTCCAAAAACCCTTAAAGGCCTAAATGACCTTATTTGTAATAAGGAAAAAAATTAAAATTGCACGCTTTAAATAATTGATTTTTAGTATCCGACAGCGACAATTAATAACCCACAGAATACTGGGAATAAAATATAATGGAGTAATATTAATGTCCATGGGGCCAGAATACTAGAAAAACAAAGGAAAAATAATAGAAAAATGGCCAACGATGACATACAAATGAAAACTGATGAAAATGAAAATCTAACGGTGCTTGGACTTCCATCTTTTTCCATAGTCAAGATGTGATTTTAGCTGTGGATCTATATGTCAAACCGGTTCACCTCATAGAGGGAACGCCTTCAACATATTAATGAACAAGAAACTCTTCTAGCTCCCAAGACATATATTCATGAACGGACCAGTGGGGAATGTTGCCCACCTCCCAACCATATTACCATTATCGAGCACAACTAATGCCTACGTCACTTTAG
The DNA here is from genome assembly GCA_027924645.1 of Cunninghamia lanceolata. NCBI lineage: Eukaryota > Viridiplantae > Streptophyta > Pinopsida > Cupressales > Cupressaceae > Cunninghamia > Cunninghamia lanceolata. Next base: position 14,977,685 of record BSBN01001121.1, on the reverse strand, counting down.
GCAACCCTGGAGCTATGGAGAATAAGATCATGGATACACCACTATCAAGGCCAAGCTCACACATATACAAGAGTCTCAAGAAGGCACCAACACTCAAACAAGAGTCACACAAGTTTGTTTCACACACACATATCACATGTTTTATTGCAATCACAAGATTGGATACACTCGATCCAACCAATAGGGACAAGAGGAGGGTAGCTAAGGCATTGGAGTGGACTTCTCCTTCATTCTCCAAAACCAAACTAGAAAGTGAAATAGACCATAAAGTTCTCAAGTAAACATACACCATGTGGATACTTTTGAAGAGATAGTAAGGACACTTCTTCAATTTGTTCTACCTACCCCATCATTTATTTTGAAGTTACTTAATTCAAGTTATTAGATTCAAGATTTATAATTCAATTCACATTATAGAATTCAAACAAGGATTCTTTAGCACTTTGTCCCCAACCTTGTCCCACAAGTTGGGTGTTTTGACACTCTTATTTACTCATTTTCAACAAAGCTTCTTCAACACGTTTCCTCCAACCTCATCCCACAAGTTGACTAATTGGCCACCCCAAGCCTCGTATAGATATCCCCTATTTTATACAATTCAAGGGTCAAATTTCTTCAAGGAGCCTAAGAATAGGTAATGTGTAGTTTTCTAGTGCATTCATGGATGAAGGGTTCAGGGAAATGACTGCCCAACCATGCAGCCTTAGAGTCAACACAACAAAATAAACACAATAATTGAAACAGTAAATTGGAATTTCATTGCTTTAACATCACAAATGATTACAAATGGCTCACATGCCTACTGCATGCACATTATGAATTGATATGCAACTTAGATATGGTAATTAAGTGCATCATATTATCTATCCAACTCCTAACTATAGAAACTAGCTCTACAACTTCACTTCTAATTCTACTTCTACTTCTACTGACTTCCAATGAACCTAGGAGAGGTTTATATAGCTGCTCCAAGCTCAAGGAATGATTTGAGTTAGCCACAATGGATTCCACTATTGGAAAGAGACACTACTAGGCATGTCAGGTGTTGTCATTGATGGCAACTACATGGATCTTACACATCCTCATTTCATTAGTGGATCATACCAGAAGTCAGATTGCAGATTTGTCTAAGTTCGAATAGACAGGAATAGGGCATATGACAGAGTTCAACATTTTGGTCTGCATTTCTCCACAGGAAATCATATTGTGCCGTGGATCTGAGGGAATGTTAAGGGATGTCAGGCCTACCTAAATCCAAGATTTTAGGCTTCAGTGATGAAGGGAAAGTAATTTACAAGCATCTAAGTATTAGGTTTTGGTTAGACAGTTTAGTCTGGTGAAGAACAGGCTGACTAGGTGTTTGATCTTTGTGCAGATGAAGAGAAGTGATTGGTAGAGTAATTTATGAGATCCAGTGGTATTGGCCGACATGTGAGGTGACCTGGATACATAAGTTCTGGTCTGCATTGGTATTTGTGTATGGATTCAGCTGACAAAATAGTGCTCTTTAAAAGTCTCTAAGTTTTTCTTAAGGCTAATTGCAGTTGATGCAATTTCATGTTGCAGATATATATAATCGACGAGTTTGAGCATTTCGAGGTGCGTAGTTGCGAATATGAAGGAATAAGTATGAAGTATAGTAGAATCAAGTGCGAAGTGAAGAGATTTAAGCTTTAGATCATGGTAGAGCAGTGAAGCAGGGTAGAGAGAGATGAAGTGTGCAAAGTTAGTGTATTGAGCTCAACCGGAACTATAATCTTGCATTGTTAGATACTATTCCTGAGTTCAAACATTCTAGTGAACTTTTGTAATTGATTTGTAGGCAGTGTGCCTGAAGGCATGTACCTTCCCATTTGTAATACTTTTAATAGAGTATAAGTTTCTTGTGGGTTAACCCCCACCGTGATTTTTCCCTTAACCGAGTTTCCACGTAATAATCCTGGTGTTCATGTGTTGTGATCTTGTTGTTTCTATTCTTGTATTCATGCTTCTTTCTTTTGGATATATGTGGTAAATTAATAAAGGAACAAAGTAATAAGTTTTGCAGAACACTGATTCACCCCCACTCTTAGTGTTCCTTAATCTCAACATCAACATCCCAATGCCTTATCAGATGTGTAGGTTGGCCAAAATCATATGGCATTGATCCAAGTATTGATGAAACATATTGTGTTTCTGGGTGAAGAGATATTTGGTCCCATAATGCCTTGTGAGATATTCCATTAGGTGTCATAAGTCATGGGAAGGTGCCACAGACTTAATATGCTAAATGGAATATTGTATGCCTTGTACAACCTGATGATGTTTCTGACAATGATAGCTTTCTATGGACAATTGAAAATCTCCTAAAATCTAGATATGATGTGACTTCAAATCCTATGCCGCAAGCTATAAAATGATTATGTGGTGAATTATTCTACATTGCAACTAACTGAAAATGAAATAAAAGAAATATTTTTGGTTGATGCAATATTTCCATTCAATATGGGATGCTCCTGCATCAGACACCCATGGTTGTTTGAAAAGTGAGTCCCTCACTTGTTTGGGGCTAGAGGAAAACCAAGGTGGTCTACCTTAGCCTTAGAAATCCATGATGAATCTTCTTATGACCTTCCTTTCCATTTAACCAAGTATTCTGAGTATTGCCTATTTTTAGTGCTATGCCCAACTCTGTTGTCCAAAATCTACTCTATATGTTCTTATTGTTGATGCGGTATATTATCCTTCAAATAAAGTTCTATGGTGTTGTCCCTTGAGTGTCCTCCATGGTACTGATATAGATCTACAATATTGAATATTGGTGATATGCCAAGTGCTTCAGGAACTCCACTTCACATGTATTTCCTGAATCAAACTTCTTGAGAATCTTACATGGTCCAAACTTCCTCATCTTCAACTTGTTGTATCTCACCACTAGAAATCTTTCCTTTCTGAGATATACCATGACTTCATCCCCAACAAAACATTCCTTATGTCTCCTCTTCTCATCAGCTTGTCCCTTGTATTTGTTGTTCATTTCTTCCAAATTCTCTGAAACCTAAGTGTGTATTGTTTCCATGTATCTTGAAAATTCTTCTTCTTCCGTACTATTTTTGTTCTCCATACTGATGTCTCAAAGTTCTGCTACCCCTCTAGGTTGTAATCTAGTCACAATTTCAAATGGTGTCTTCCTTGTACTTTTGTTTACTGACTTATTGTATGCAAACTCTTCTTGCGGTAGAATTATATCCCAATTTCCTTTCTTATCTCCTACCAAGCACCTCAACAAGTTACCCAAACTCCTATTTACCAATTCTGTTTGTCCATTAGTTTGTGGGTGAAATGTTGAGCTGGACTTTAGTTCTGTCTTCATATTCTTCCACTATGTCTTCAAGAAATATCCCATGAACTTTGTAGCCCTGTCTGAAACTATACTTTGTGGTAATCCATGCAATCTCACAATTTTCTTGAAAAATAAGTCAACAACATGCACAACATCATTTGTCTTCTTAAAAGGAATGAAATGAGCCATCTTGGAAAATCTGTCGACTACTACAAATATGGAATCATGTCCCCTTTATGTTCTTGCAAACCCTAATATGAAATCCATGTTGATATCTTCCCAAGGTCTCTCTGGTACTATCGAAGGTTGATACAACCCAATATTCTCACTACTCCCTTTTAAAATTTGACATATTCTACAACTTTGAACAAACTTTCTTACATCCTTATATATCTTGGGCCAAAAGTAATGTTCATTAACCAAAGATACTATCTTATCAATGTTAAAATGTCCTACTAATTTGTCACTATGTTTCTCCTTGATCAAATTCTCTCATTGAACTCCTAGGAATGCACAATTGGTTCCCTTCGAACTACATACCATCCTAAATGAAATAGTCCAACCACTTTCTCCTATCTTTCACAATCGGTTACCTACTTGCTTTCCAAGATTTTGCAAAATCTAGGTCTAGTAGAAAGATGGTTGTCATTGCACCAAAAGATCGACCTATTAATGCCTAATACAACCACCAAAGCTAATAAATCCACGAGAGGTGGTTAAGCCTTGTCAGGAACCCAAGAACTGCATTGCACAACATAAGGATACCAAGGGCACACACCTTGCAACAAGGTCATCCTCATACATGTGTGCCAACTCCTCAAATCCCATTATTGTTATCTGCAATTTTGTCAACAAGTTCCTTCTCCTGCTCAACACATCTACCACTTTATTTGACTTGCCACTCCTATGCTTCAATATAAATGTGTAACTTTACATGAACTCTACCCATCTCATGTGTCATTGAGTCAACTTACCCTGAGTACTCAAATATTACAAAGCTTGATGGTCGATGTACAACACAAACTCCTTTGGCAACAAATAATGTCTCCACTTCTTCAAGGCTTGAATTATGGCATAGAATTCTTGATCATATACTAAGTATCGATTCCTTTCATCATTTAACTTCTCACTAAAATATGTTATTGGTATCCCTTCTTGCTTTAACACTGATCCTATTGCATTTCCACTAGCATCACAATCAGCCTGAAATACTTTGTCAAAATTTGGTAATGCTAACACTGGTTGCTCTATCACCTTTTGCTTCGACAATTCAAAAATCCCATACTCTTGATGTCCACTTAAATTCCTTTCGATCTCCTCTCATTGTCTTTGCCATTGGTGTACATATGGTACTAAAATTTATGATGAACTTCCTATAGAAACTTGTCAATCCATGAAAATATCTAACCTAACCAATGTTTGTAGGTGTCGTCCATTCAACAATTTCTCTAACCTTGTGTGGATCCATCATCAATCCTTTCAAAGAATGACAAATCCCAAATATACCAACTCTATTTTCATGAAACTATAGTTCTTTATGTTTATGAACAACTTCTCTTCTCTAAATATCTGAAACAATTGTTTAATATGTCATAAATACTCTTCTTTGGTTTTACTAAAAAATAGAACATCATCCAAGTAGACAATAACAAACTCACCCAAAAAAAATTTCAATACCTCATTCATCAATCTCATTAATGTACTTGGTGAGTTAGTTAATCCAAAAGGCATAACTAACCACTCATACAATCCTTCATTTTTCTTCAATGCAATCTTCCATTCATCTCCTTCTCTGATCCTAATCTAATGATATCCACTCTTTAAGTTAATCTTTGTGAAATACTTTGCATTGTGCTCAAATTGTTGCAAGTATGTACTAACTTGTGTTCTCATTGATGTCAACATGTTTGTGTTGTCATTGGTGCCAACTATGTCTTCTGATATTGTTGTTTGTTAATTGATTGAGTTGTCATGTTTAGAACAATGTCTAAGTTTTTTCTTTGCATTTCCTCTGTGTTGAAGATCGAAGTATGAGATTTGGATATGTTTTAGAGAAGTATTTGAAGATTCTAAATCCAAAATTTGGTGATCTGAATCGTTGTACAACAAAAGTTCTATTCACCAGTTTGAAGACTGTGCCTGGCAGTGTTTGTAGTGTGACAGGGAGAAAGTATTTTGCGCTGCATTTCTCTAAAGTTTGGTTTTGGTCTTGCAGTTTTGGACATATTCTTATAAGGTCCTTATCTATCTTTATTCCAAAGGATTTGTGATTTGGTGCTCCGAAAAGCAAGTTATTGATTAGCAAAGTTCAACACTGTTTGTTGTGAGCAGTCTGTGATCTATCTTCAAGTGATATTTGTTGTCTTCAAGTGAGATCTATTGTGGTTGGATTTGTCAGCTCCCAAATGATTCTATATTGTTCGTGGATGTCTCTATAATGTATTGAAGGTGTGTTCTTGATCCACAAGCTGTAATGAAGCTCTTGGAAGTGTGTGTCTAAGTATTCTTGATGATTGCACCAGTTTGGCAGACTTGGGTGTTAACATTCTTTATGGATGTGTTTCTTAGATTGTAGAAGTGTAAGGAAGCATGTAAGGATGCATTTGGGTCTGAGATAAGCCATGAAATGTTCTTACTTCTTTCATTTGCTTCGTAAGTTTGTTTAGGTCCATACCTATATATGCGTGTATGATGACCTTGGAGATAGTTCCAATGGTTGTAAGTTGTATTGCCGAACTTGATGAATGTTTCAAGGCTAATGATTGGTATAAATATATGTAATGAATCCATGAGTGATGTGAGAGTGTCTGAAGATGTAAAGATAAAGTGTGTGTTGTAAAGGCAGAGAAGAAGAGATATATTGTGCTTCAATGGAACTGAACTCAAGCATGTTGTAGATGCTATTATATCAGTTCATGACAATGAGCCACCCATCTTGGTAGTGAGCCACCCTTTGGTAGTGAGCCTTTTTGCAGTGAGCATTCATTTGGGCAATGAGCCTCTTTGTTATTCAATATTGTTATTACATTATATTATGAGCTAACACTCACTGTGGTTTTTCCCTTTTAGGGTTTTCCACATAAGAATCTGGCACGTTCATGTGTGTATGGTGTTTTGATTCTACAATTCATGATTAATCTTCATAACAAATTAAGGAGTTAAATTAAGTGAATGTGAATCTGATTTTGTTTAAAGAAGTTAATTTTTTTATACAGCTGATTCACCCCCCTCTTAGTTGTCTTGTGGGCCTTCAACACAAATAATCCATAATATCATCCATCCTTGACAATACAAATCTATACTTGACTATGATCTTATTGATTGCTCTTGAGTTTGTACACATCCTCCATTCTCCATCTTTCTTTGGTGCTAGTACTGTAGGTACCGCACATAGGATTAAACTTTCTCTACCTCAACATCTCTTGTATCTTCCTGTTTAGCTCTGCATTTTCTGCTCATGTCATCCTATGTGCCACTTTATTTGGCAAACTAGGTCTAGTTATTAGATCCATATGATGACTGATACTTTAGATGACTGATACTTTGAACTGGTGGCAATCCTTTAGGCACATTCTCTGATACAATATCCTAGTATTCGGTCAATAACTCTACTATTTCCTTATGTGATGGTTCTGATAGTGATAGATTGTCATTGATGTCAAAAGTGTGTTGAGTTGATGTTGCAAAGTTGTCATAGTTGTTGCAGGACATCAGGAGGAGATGGTTAATGAGGCATTCATCATGAACTTAATATGGTTGAGGTAAATTCAGATGTGTTTTTCAATCAGGTTCAATTTGCATTTGATAGGTCAAGGTTCTATCAGGAGTTTTGCATCATAATGATATCTTTATATCATTTTGCTTACATATGATGAAGTGTTGTTGGATCATCTTGGATCATGTGAAATCAGATATAGGATCCTATTTAGGATGCATGTTCATTTTGTCTTCTGTGGATCTTCAGTGTGTAACTAAAGTGAAGGACTTGTTTGTTCAGTAGTACTTGTAGAGAATATTTCTAGATGTGATCATCTCATGACAGTTGTTTGTAATATGAATAGTGGTAGCATGACAAGGTTGACATTGTTGATAGGTTGAATATGATGTGGTGTATTGGTTGAAGTGTTGGAATAGCTTGCATGATATATATTGATCCTTGCATGATATTTATTGATCTTTATCTTATCAGGATGGTTTTGATTCATCTAGTGATACATACTCATCTCCATGAAGGTTAAACAAGAACATCAGTAAATCAACTCACTCTCAAGGAGTGTTTCATTGGCATAATGTTGGTTTGGCGTTCATACTGTATTGATGACAAAAGGTGTTGTGCATTGATCTGAGAGAGGTTTTCAAGATGGATTGGTGTCATTCATTCTTTGCATGGGTTCATGATATAAGATTGATGTCAAAAATCTATCAACAAGGTTTTATGATACAGGAAGGATTAGGTTGGTACAATGTTGAGAAATTCACAGTGTTATGGAATATGTCAATGATTTTTAGTGTGCCACAGTTGCAAAGATATCTAATCATATTTGTTAAGAATGATTTATCTTTTGAGACATCTATGCTTATATTTTTTGGTAACCCCAAAGTTTCTTAATAAATTCTAAAATCTTGACTTACTTGTCATTACAAAAGGGGTGCTTTTGTTCTAATTTGAAAATGACTGGTCGAGCAGGTGAAAGAACTTAAGTTGTAAACTTAAGTCATTAAATTCCATAGGGCAACCGGCCCCTTTCCTCCTTTTTACCGATGGAGCAAGTCTTCCAAATGGGCGGGCTTTCAATGTTTTTTAATTTAAAATTACCACCGCCAAAAGTTTAAGAGGGCATAGGTTTGTGTGAGCCCGATGCATTAAGGAAAATGCTATTTTTTCTTCCTTTAAAATTTGTGAGGAGTTTAGAAAATTTAAATAGTTTCCTTTTTAAAACGTAAGTAATTTCCTTCTAAATCTTTTTGGTCGGTCCTTTTTTAAGGAGTTTTTTTTCTAATAAAAAGATTTTTATTATTTTTCTTTATGAAGAGATTTTTGAGGATATTGGAAGTTAAGAGATAAACATCAAAAGAAAAAATTTTGAGGAGATTTTTTAAGAAAAATTGGTAAATTTTTTTTCTTAAAGGATATGAAAAGTCATTGGTTTTTTAGATTGGAAGAAATTTGATGCAGAGATGGAAGATGAAGTTGCTCAGATATTTTATTTACAGGGCATTGAAAGAGAAGATCAAGAGATTTTTTTGAGAAGAGGATCTGGAGATATTTTGTGTGAGAAATTTATTGAAGAGAAGGTGAAAAGTTTTTTCAAGAGATTAATTTTATTTTTACATCTAAAGATGAAATTGTCCTTGCAGATAAAGATAATGTTTTAAAGAGATTTTATTCTCTTTAAGTGCAAATTTTTTATTGCAGAGAAGTTTGATTTATTCTTTGTAGATTGACAATTTGGTGAAGAGTTAATTTTATAGATTGAATTTGAAGGGGTTATTGAAGAATTGAAAATGCACAGAGAAATATGAAAAGATTTTTTTTAGAGGAAAGGAATATGAAAAGATATTCAGAATTTGTATATAATGTTTTAACAAGTACATTGACAGGTGTGTGGAACTGTATATAGAGAATGAATTGTTTGAGCATCAGATGTAGGATTGGAGACATACACATGGAAAAATCACATATGTAGCTTATTTGCAGAAGTATGTAAAAGAAAATAGTCTTGATTTGAAAATCAAATAGGAGGTATAAGGTTGTATACAATGGTGCAAATCTGATTGAACGGCAATCATGTCTTGCACACAAAGTTTGATGTTTTGTTAATAGTGATTGTGTTTGCCAGTGAGGCACAGCATGTCAATGAGGCTTGTGGTCAGTGAGACCGTGGTCAGTGAGACCTCTATATATGTCAGTGAGACATTTGTAAGAAAATTTTTCATTTAAGCCAGTGAGGCAGTTCTGGAGTGGTTTTTCTACCCCTGGAGGGTTTTCCACTCATGCAATTCTTGTGTCTTGATTCATATTGATCTTCTCTCTATGGTTGTATGTTTTACTCATGAGTTTTGTTTATGTGTTTGACAAAGTTATGTGCATATGTGTTTGACAATTCAATGATTACTTTCTCTCCTTGTGCTCTCCAAGTTAAAGTTTGTAAAAAGATTCAAAAATTCACACAACACTGATTCACCCCCCCTCTCAGTGTTGTCCTTAACTCCTACAGGTTCTTCTCCTTTTCTAGTGGTATTTTCAATGTTTTGGGTATCGCACTTCCTTGGAATCAATAAAAAACACATGTTCTCATGTCTCAATCCATCCAAAAACTTCTTTCCATCTACCAAATAGATTTTAGCATTTCTGCATACTTCACTTTCATTATCTTCCTCTAAAGGTATCAAGATATGCCTTTTACCATTTAAGGCCATAGTGTAGGTATTCTTCCTCCCATCATGAATTGCCTTTCTATCATACTGTCATGCTCTTCCCAATAGTATATGAAATACATCCATTGGCATGACATCACACAATACTTCATCATTATATGGCCCTATATGAAATTTCAATTTCTCACTTACAAGTATCTTGTATTCATCTTGGATTCATGCTATCTTCTAGGGTTTTTGATGTTACAATCTTTTTAGCTTTAACTTATTCACTATTTCTTCTGAGACCAAATTATTTGTATTACCACTATCAATGATCACTTTGCAACACTTACCTCTTGATTTGCACCTTGTTCTGAACAAACTTTTCCTTTGCGAGGAATTTTGAGGCTTAAAAGACCCTTCCCAATGCAAAGCTATGGGCCTATGATTTGAACCCACATTGTCTGAAATGGAAGAAGCAAGATGAAGGTACTAAGAAGGCCAAGAATCACTAAGAAAAAATCTATCCAAAACTTTTTTAATGAAATTATTCCTAATTCTCTGATTATTCCAAGTAAAAGAACCATTGCTATGAGGAATATCCATCAATTGAAGTTGATTGATGTTCTGAAGAAGAAGAAGAAGAAGAAGGCTAGTCTGAGGGAGGGTAATGAAAGGAAGCATGGTATGTAGAAACAACTTCCTACATTGATCTAATGAGGAAAGTTATGAAAATTTCAACTTTTATAGTTATAGATTAAGATGAACATTAACATAAAGGTAATAACAACATCCAAATGCAAATACAAAACTCACAACACAAGCTATACATGGGGACAACTCTTTCAGGTGAAAAACCCCACACTCCAAAAACTACATAATGTATTATCAAATCAAAAGATGATTACAACATACTTGCAATGCAAGCTCTTTCAGAAGTACAAAAAATGTCAATTCTCATTTGCATCCCATGACCTTTCATATTCTCTAGCTGCTTATTTATCAAGCCTATTTGGTGGTTATCCAATGTTGATTTTTCATGTCGACCAATAACAAACTAACTGTCGACGCCTTTAGTAAATATAGGTCATTTTTTTGCTTTGGGGGCACTTCCCTCAACAACCTTTGCTAGGGACATTACCCCTAGACCCCTACCATGGGCCTTGCCTTTGGGCCCCCACCGTGTTGTTATATGGAGCCTAATCAGACTCAAAGGTTAAATTTACCCCTTTTATCGACGTAGTTTCCCCCCAAATTATTTAACGGGGTCAAGGGGCAATACCCCTTGTGGGGGCTCTAGGGTAGTGCCCTTGAAACCTCAAATGAATTTTATTATTTTATAAAGGTGTCAGGAGTTATTTTTCTAGTGGTCGACATAAAAAAACCCTATTTTTGTAACTGACATAAGGCTTGATAAAAGTGACTAAGGGTTAGGGTTTCTGGTTGATGTATTGTAGCATTTTGTAGTGGTATTGAGTTGCAAGGATTGCTGGTTGTAATTGGTTTGATTTACTAGATAATAATATTGGACTCTCTATTGTTGGATGTAGCCTAGGTTTGGGTGAACCATGTTAAAACTTGTCTCTTGCTGTTATTATTTTTGTGTATTTCCATTCCTCTTTTTAATATTTATTTGCATTTAATTGATATCTTCTATATACAATCCCTAACAAGTGGTATCAGAGCGGGTTGTGTTTGATTATCGTCTGTAGGAAGGTCTCACGGTTGACTGGGAACAATGGTGAACAAGGGTAAATTGAAGGTAGATAAATTTAATGGGTAGAACTATCAGTTATGGAAGATGCAAATGGAGGATTATCTCTATCAAAAGGATTTATGGAGGCCGTTGGAAGGAATAGCCAAGAAACTGGCAATAATGACTAATGAGGATTGGAATTTTCTAGACAGAAAAGCACTCAGAACCATTTAGCTATGTCTGACACCATTTGTGGCATTCAATATAATAGAAGCGAAGACAATAGATGGTCTGATGAAAGCCTTGGATAAATTGTATGAAAAACCCTCAGCCTCAAATAAGGTATTTCTCATGAAGGGTTTATTTAATTTGAAAATGATTGAAGGTGGATCTGTGACAAATCATTTCAATGAGTTTAATATGATTATCAATCAGTTAACTTCTATAAAAGTAAGTTTTGATGAAGAGGTGAGGGCTCTCTTGATATTATGTTCTTTGCCAGAAAGTTGGAATAGCTTGGTAATGGCTGCAAGTAACTTTGTCTCTGGTTCAAATACTTTGAAATTTGATGATGTTGTTAGTGTTATCCTTAGTGAAGAAATGAGACAGAAAAACTCAGGTGGATCCATATCAAGTAGTGTTTTGAATGTAGAAAGCAGGGGCAAATCAAAGGAGAGAGGAAAAGGTTCTAGAGGTCATGGGAAGTCACGAGGAAAATCAAAGGACAAGAGGTCCCAATCTAAAGGACAGAAGGATTACTGGTACTGTGAGAAAATAGGTCATCTAAAGAAAGATTGCTGGTCTCAGAAGAATAAAGAAGGAGAAAAACAAGAAGGAAATAATGAGGCAAATGTGGTAAGTAATAAATCTGAAGATGATGCTTTGATTTTTTCCCTAGATAATGCTGATGATTCATGGGTTTTAATTTAGGGGCCTTATTTCATGCTACACCTCATAAAAGTTATTTTCTTGATTATGTCCAAGGGGATTTTGGGCTGGTTTATTTGGGAGATAATGAACCCTGTTAGATTGTTGGAAAGGGAAGAATCAAGATTAAGTTGTAAAATGGGAATCATTGGCTACTACAAGAGGTAAGGCATGTTCCAAGGCTGAGTAGGAATTTAATTTTATCACAACAACTAGCTGATGAAGGTTGCATTGTTACATATACTAATAAAAAATGGAAGGTTTCAAGAGGTACCTTAATAGTAGCAAAGGTGTGAAAGTAGGCACCTTATATCTTTGTATAGGTCATATTGTTCCTTCTACTTTAGCTATTGTAGAGAAAAAATAAACAAATTCAAAAACAATTGTTGCAGGTTCATAGGAAGAGACTGAAACAGTTGATGCAAGTTTTGAGATAACACTATGGCATAACAGACTTGAGCATATGAGTGAAAAAGGTATGGAGGTACTTCATTCTAAAAAAGTTTTACCAGGTCTGAAATGTATTAATATAGAATTCTATGAAAGTTGTGTGTATGGAAAACAAAAGAGAGTCAGTTTTCTCAAGGATGGGAAGCAAAAAAAAATAAAAAGTTAGAGCTTGTGCATATAGATGTATGGGGACTAGCTTAGGTATCTTCTCTTACTATCTTTCGGTATTATGTTACATTCATAGATAATGCAACTAGGAAGGTTTGGATTTATTTCCCTAGGCAGAAATTTGATGTATTTGAAACATTTAAGAAATGGAGAAGCTTGGTTGAGAATGAGACAGGTAAAAGATTAAAATGTCTCAGATCTGATAATGGTGGTGAGTATTGTAGCAAAGAATTTGAGGATTATTGTTCCTTTAATGGAATTTGTAAGTAGAAAATAGTTCCAGGGACTCCACAGGAAAATAAAGTGGTTGAATGCATGAATAGGACAATAATGGAGCATGCAAGGACCATGAAATTACATGTTGGGTTTCCTTTAAACATGTGCGTAGAGGCTGTCAATACTGTCATATATTTAATTAATAAAGGTCCTCAGTTCCTTTGGGTTGAGGTATTCCAAAGGAAGCATGGATAGGGACGAAGGTGAGTTATTCTTTTCTCAAATCCTTCAGATGTGAAGCATTTGCAGATGTAGATTCTAAAAATAGAACCAAGCTGGATGTAAAATCAAAAAAAAGTACCTTTGTTGGATATGACATTGATGAATTTGGTTATAGGCTTTGGAATTTTGAAAATCAAAAAATTGTGAGAAGCAGGGATGTTGTATTCAATGGGAAGTTGTTGTACAAAGATTAGTTGCAATAGCATGAGAAGAAAGAAAAGGATTATGTGGTGTTGGATGATACTCCAGATAATGATGTTCCAATCGATCCTCATGCTCCACAATAGCAACAAGAAATACCACAAACTCCAGTAAATATTAGACAGTCAACAAGGCTAAGTAGACCTCCTAAAAGGTTTTCTCCCTCTTTGTATTATTTTTTATTAACATATGCTGGTGAACTAGAAGGGTATGATGAAGCTATGCAAGTGGATACAAAGGTTCAGTCGAAGCTTGCAATGAAAGAAGAAATGGACTCCTTGCTGAAAAATCAGACTTGGAAATTCTATAAGTTGCCTCCAGGTAAAAGGCTTTACCAAACAAATGGGTTTATAGGCTGAAAGAGGAAGATGGAGGTAAGAAAAGATTTAAAGCTAGGTTAGTTGTAAAAGGATTTGCATAGAAAAAAAGTATTGATTTTGATGAGATTTTTTCTCCAGTTGTTAAGATGACTTCTATTCATACTGTTTTAAGTATTGTGGCTACTGAAGATTTACATTTGGAACAGCTAGATGTGAAAACTACTTTCTCCATGGTGATTTGGAAGAGGAGATATATATGGAACAATCCCAAAGATTTGAGGTCAAAGGTAAGAAGAAACTGGTATGCAGATTGAAGAAGAGTTTGTATGGCTTGAAACAAGCACCTCGGCAATGGTATTTAAAATTTGATAGTTTTATGGCTGAGCAAGGCTACAACTAGTGTAATTCTAACCATTATGTTTATTTTAAGAGGTTGGATAATGAAAACTACATTATTTTATGTTTATATGTTGATGACATGCTTGTAGAAGGGTCTAACATGGATCACATAAGAGAGTTAAAACAATAGTTAGCACAATCATTTGCTATGAAGGATTTAGGGGCAGTAAAACAAATTCTTAGTATGAAACTTTGTAGAGATAGGAAGAACAAAAATTTGATTATATCTTAGGTTGATTATGTTGAAAAGGTGTTGCAAAGATTCCATATGGAGAATGCAAAAGTTGTCAACACACCTTTACCTAGTCATTTGAAATTGACTAAGGAGACATGTCCTAAGACACAAGATGAGGAAGAAAAAATGTCCAAGGTACCATATGCTCCATCTATAAGAAGTTTAATGTACTCCATGGTATGCATGAGACTGGATACTGTACATGTTGTAGGAGTTGTAAGCAGGTATATAAGTCATCCTAGATTAGAGCATTGGAATGCGGTAAAATAGATTCTAAGATATTTGAGAGGTACATCTAAAAAATAGTTATATTTTGGGGGCTCTAATACTGATTTAGCAGGTTATGTGGACTTAGATTTGGTAGGGGATATTGATACCACATGGAGTACTATAGGTTATGTTTTTACTGTAGGTGGGACAGTGGTGAGTTGGATCTCCAAGTTGCAAAAGGTGGTTGCTTTATCCACAACGGAGGCAGAGTATGTAGCTACAACAGAGGCAAGCAAGGAGATGATATGGCTACAATCTTTCATGGAAGAATTGGGCAAACAATAGGCTAATAGTTATTTGTTTATAGACAGTCAGAGTGCCATACATCTTGCAAAGAATTATGCCTTGCATTCAAAGACCAAACACATATAGCTAAGGTATCACTTCATCCGGTCGGTGTTGGATGATGGATAATTATGGCTAGAAAAGATCCATACAAATGAAAATCTAGCGGATATGTTTACAAAGGTAGTAACAAGGGAGAAGTTGAGCTCCACTTCAACTTCAGTTGGTCTTTAAGACTGAAAAATAGTAAAATTAGAACAACAGAGTTCAGGGTGCTTATTTCTAGTGGGAGCTACAGGGTCTGTAGTGTTATGATCAGTCTCCAAGTGGGAGATGATATGGTGTGGAGTCTGATCAGTCTCCAAGTGGGAGATTGTTGTTATATGGAACCTAATCAGACTCGGAGGTTAAATTTACCCCACTTTTATCAGTGCGGTTTCCCCCCAAATTATTTAATGGGGTCAAGGGGCAGCGCCCCTGAAACCTCAAATAAATTTTATTATTTTATAAAGGTGTCCCCCCAAATTATTTAACGGGGTCAAGGGGCAGCGCCCCTGAAACCTCAAATGAATTTTATTATTTTATAAAGGTGCCGTGAGTTATTTTTCTATTGGTCAACATAAAAAAACCCTATTTTTGTAACCGACATAAGGATTGATAAAAGTGGCTAAGGGTTAGGGTTTTCAGTTGATGTATTGTAGCATTTTGCAATGGTATTGAGTTGCAAGGATTTCTGGTTGTAATCAGTTTGATTTATTGGATAATAATATTGGACTCTCTATTGGTGGATGTAGCCCAAGTTTGGGTGAACCACATTAAAACTTGTCTCTTGTTGTTATTATTTTTGTGTATTTCCATTCATTTGTTTAATCTGTATTTGTATTTAATAGATATCTTCTGCATGCAATCCCTAACACATCGGGGGGTGATCCACCTGAGCCTCATAGGAGGCGCTCGGCCCACCCTACACTCCCCTCTTAATTATTTTGGGGGGGAACCATGGTTGACAAAGTCACTAAAATTTATCTTGCTACATGTACACAAGTGTCAACACATGGCAAAACTATCCCAAGTCAACATGGGATCCTACAACATAGTGCTGAAAAATAAATACAACATTAAGAACTTGCAAAGGTTGAGACACCTTAATTCCCCACAGGTAAGAAGTCCATCTTTTTTCATTAAGGGATAACAAAGGATTGAAGTAATCTCCAATAATACAAGGATACTCTTGAGGAGAATCTCCTCTATGAATATGCAGATTATTAGTGAAGAGGAATTAGTTTAATTAATTAAATAATTTTATTTAATTAATTAGAAAGGAATTGATAATGTGACAATGGGATAATGATGATGTTGGGTAAAAATACAAGGGTGATTTTTAATAATAAAAAGATTACAATATAATATAGAGAAACCATGGTCTCGATAGGAGATGCAAACAAATTTCAACCTCTAGCTTTTGAAGTCAATTTACTAGCATAACAACACTTTAAACACCATAATACAAACACCATCCTAAGAATCTAATATACAGGGAAAAATAATCCATGAAACCATAAATAGTTTCCAATACCATGGGCCAAAACTAGGGACCAAATTTGAGTACCCAAATTGGTCTCCTTAATCTAAAATCCCTAGAGTGATTGGACAAAAGAGCTTGTCAGAAGAGGAAGATCAAGATCATGCAAAATTTTCAAGTGCACAAAACTGAATGATATCTAGAGCTCATTTATAGATCAATATCTAATGGCTTTCCTAAACATTGTTTGATCTTAAATAGAAAGATTCTCCTCAAAAATCTAATGGAATCTAATAAAGATGAGCCCCAAAGAGGCATGAGATGAATTATACATTGACTTGCACAAGGTTCTCGGAGTTCAAAGAACCTCTTATCAACAATCCTCCAAGATGGGGAATAAAGAGCATTGTGTCGATCTTCAATAGAAGGGAAATAAAGAAAAATAAACCTTTGGGCATTAATTTTTTTTTCACTTCCTAGCTTCAAGACATGTTAACTCTTGACCTTCTATTGTATTTCAACTTTGGAATCAAGAAATAATGTTATCTTTAATGCAAAGGTTATTGATGTCTTCTTTTCTCTTAGTGAGAAAGTTTACTTTCTCAAATTTTCTTACTTTTATTCTACACATAGGTCAATAAACTATCCTTGGAGTTTTCACAACTTCTAGGAAATACTCAACCACTAGGGAGTTCACCTTACACCATGTGTAGAATTCCTCTAGACAATCCACCTTAGGGATAAATATTGTCTACTCTTAGGTAGAGGAATAGTTCACACAATTAGAGATGATTGTCACCTCCTTGAGAGAAAAGTGGCTATTTTCCTTCATTGTCCAAAAAGGCATTGGGTCACCTTATTGGCCTTCTCTTGTATAGGGTGGCATGAGTTCAACATTTTCATGCTTCTAGCTCTTGGTTGGGATTCTTTGTGTCACACTCATTATCCATGACTCTTAAGATGGTTGGGTGGCTTTTGATCCTCCCTTTAGAAAACCCTCTAAGTAGGTAAGAGACATTATATTTCCACAATCCATGAAAGTGATTGAGAGTGCTTCTGGATGTAACTATATAGAAATTTTTACATAAATGTTTCAAATCACACTCTATGGTCCATCATTAGGATGAGGAAAGACTTGATGTAGAATGCACACTTTACTTTTTAAAAAGATCGAAAGGTAGGAGAGGGGATTGTAACATGACAGGAAAGTGGTACAACCTAAAATGATTGTAACACAAATAATTAATAACTATCTAAGTAGTGATATCGTATTGTAAGCATAATAAAATAATTTAATAATGAGATCAATCATCTTATAAAATAATTAATAAACTTGTAATAATAAAATAAATAATTTAATATTGTAAGAAAAGTGAGTATCGTATTCTAAAAATATTTGGAAACATAATAAAAGGTAAAAAAATAATACAATAATATAATGCTACAATAATAATAATAAATATTGTTGGGTATTATAATATTATTATTAAAATTATTAGTATGATAATAACTATTTTTTGATAGATAAGAGGGGATGGAGACCCTACCCATTCCATTATAAATGAAAAGGTTTTACAAAATATGACTAGTATCTAGAGGCAAATCTCCATGGTTAGCCAAAACATGATCTAAGTTTACAACAATATGATAATATATCTTGAACTTAGAAAAATCCTTTAGAAAACTTAGAAGGAATGTTCACTCAAATCTTTAAAATAATGACCACCCTTAAGATAGTTTAGTTCTTAGTTAAGTTTTAATGATAACACATGATGCCCTTATATATGTCACTCTCCTCTTAATAGGTTGCAAATCATGTTTGTTTACTTGGATCCTATAAGCATAGGAAATGTATTAGTTGCTTACCCACTAGGGGGATTTGCAATGAAATGACAAACCCATTCTTGAGATACAAGCATGTATTTATTTTCCTTTTTGTATCAATATATATAGGAGTGGCCCTAAGGCCACAATTTAATGACCAGAAGATATAGTACAATAATGACATGTAAAATAGTTTTACATAATTATAATATGTAATACTAGTTATATATAATATTAATACTAATATTGTAATTATTGCAATACTACTAGATAATGGGGTGATAAAAGGGAACATGTGGAGATTGTGATCTAGGGATATAGTCATTGTATAGGGTGGTACAAGAATGATGGTTATTATGATATGAATGCTCAAGAATCATATCTTGGGATGGGGGGATCATAGTGTATATGGTTTTATGACATAGGTTGAGTATTGGTGTTTTTTTATGGTGGTTGGTTTAGTTTGGTTAGATAAATAATAACATCTATCTTGGGGAATAGGAGGGGCAAGTGGCATATTCTAAAGTTTTCTATGAAGGAGAAGGATAAGGAGATGGAGGGCAAGAGGAAAGCAAGGCAGTGATAACCAAGGGTTTCTAGAGAAACAATGATCAATGATTTCATTGCCTTCCTCAAGTAGGAGATAAAAAATCCTATGTTAATAATATGGGTTTTAAGGATATGGGATTTGGCCAAAGAAGTTGATGGTGCACCATGTGTGGGGATTAGAGTAGAAATGACTAATCTCTTGATGGATCTAGACCACACACAAGGTAGAAGGACTATCTTCAATGTGACAATATCTTTAAGCTATGCATCTATGTTATTAATGGAAACCAACACATATTTCTTACATGTAACAACAGTGAAGACATACAATAGAAAGAAGAGGTTTATTTCAAAGTACTCATTGGACCACCTTCATGCCATTAAGCAACAACAAGAGGATATGTTGTAGGCCATTGAAGAGATAGCCAAGGAACTTATGGGAACTTTTCCTTCTAATTCTAAACGGGTGCTTTTTTATTGTTGTGATGATGAGGATTTGGAGGATTTGGTTGAGGTCATTCTATCTGAGAAGGTGGAAAATTGTAAGAAATGTATGAATGCTTGTTGGAGTTCAACAAGGCTAGGGTAATTTGCCTCGCCCCTTATTTTATAGACTACACTCTATTTAATATAAATTTAATACTAGTAAATGGAGGTTGAGGCTATTGTAATTTTCCTCCTTATATAGATATAGTTCTATGTCAATCTATATGGGTTGTTGTTGGATCACTTTTGGCTAGGTAATGGTAGGATTTTGCTTATTTTTTTCGCTGAAGTCATTTTTGGATATTGTTAGTTTTTGGCTATGCTAGAAGTTGTTGTAAATATACTTTATAGTCTAGGTAATATATGTTTCAGTTAGGCTTATTGGGCTTACAGTTCCTTTCAAAGGTAGTTTTATGTTGGTATTAAGGTATGGATCATCCTGTCTTAGCATCGGTCTAGTTGAATATCCTCATCCACCATTGGTGATATTGTTATTTGGTTGGTTAATAGATGGTTTTGATGTTAAAATATGGATGAACATTTCTAGTTGGATTAGGTGAACATCTTGTGACTAGTAATCTAGGCTTAATCCTCATTTTTGTGGCCCTTAGGTGTCTAACCCAGGTTATCTAGCAAAAGAAATAATTATTACAATACTCCTATTCAAGGAGTTGATGGGGTTCAACCTCCCAAGATTAAGAGAAAAGACACTATCTAGTGTCCCTCATAATTGGGCATCCTAAAAATCAACTTTGATGGAGCCTCTTGTTGTAACTTAGGAAGTATTGAAGTTGGCTATGTAGTCAAAAAATACAAAATGGAATTTATAGTAGTTGTGTCAAAAAAATACAAGATGGAACCAACCATGAAGTTGAAGTTATGGAAGCTACCCTCACCACCTAGATCACCCTAGAATAGGGAGTGTGAAAAATCATCTTGGAAAGGGACTCCCTCATCATTAAAAATAGACTCAAAAGTAATAAATGCCTCAACTAGAAGCTAAACAACATTCTCCAAGAGGTTTAGAGCAATTTGGATAAATTAAAAGAAAGATACCAACATTGTTATATGGAGATCAATATACCCACATGGATTAGGTCTTGCAAATAGTATTATCAATGCCACAAAATATCTATTCATATCAAGCAACATACATTATAGACCAAACCTCTCACATGCCTAGTTGAGGGTGCAATCCAATCATTCCCAACATCTTAGAGATTTCTCAATGTCATATTACTAAAAGAAATAATTTCCTATCACATAAGTACCCCATTCCATTGACTGTTGATGATATCATTTGTAATTTGGTACATGAGATATTATGTCATGATTGTTAGCATTAATATAGCATTCATTTCACATCCATTGAAATCATTAGCACAAGGTGGATTTGCTCAATCTAGTAAGCATAAAATGTAGCATAGTTGTCACTCTCAAATGATGGGTTCAATATTTCTCAAGTTCACCATCATAATGGAATCACTTTTCTTTTTGCATTCATTAAGAAGGGAAATGGCCTTTAGGAGGCCCATTCACAATAATTACATTTTCATCATCTTCAACACAAAAGTGGCTCATATAATGGAGGCAATCAAAGAGGTTGAATTGACATTGACTACATGGAAATGGATATAGGGTGCTAACTTAACTTTAAAGATGCTTCTTATTTTCTTTCAAACATGTCGAGGATCGCACAATTAACATATGTTACAATTGATGTGGGAGAGTAGTTTGTGAGAGAGAAATACAAGTTGGATCTTGAGTGGATCACCACTTATGACTAAATTTTTTAGCAAGATGAGCTTTAGTCATGGGCTTAGAATTTAGAGGAGCTTCATCTTTAGCTATAGTATTTGAGCTCAAATGTTGATTTCTAAGAATTAGGGAGAACCTACAAGTAGTGTGGGAGGTATTAGAGTTGAGGGACCTTGAAGTGTTAGTTGAAGGAGATGGGGAGATCTTGGTGATCTCTAGTAGGACCATCATGTCTTCTCATCCCTTCATGGACTAGGAAAGCTACAATTGAGCACTCATTTCTACTCAATTCCTAGTAAGATTGGTTAGTGGTAATGACAATCGACCCTAATAAGCTTAGACATCTAGGCACACTATTGACTATAGTCTATTCTATCACCTTCAACCATTTTCTAATTGCTTTTTATCCTCTCAAGAATAAATCCAATCCACATCTCTTGGGTTTGATATTCCTATTACTCATTTTAGAAAAAGAAGGCTTCTTAGCGTTCTTCCTTCATTTTGGCTTGTTCCTTTCTTCTCTAGTGTTAATGAACAAGATCCATGGGCCCATAACTATGCCATTCTCCACCAACCTTTTCCTAGCATAGAACAATTTATGATGGAGTTTAGTCCTCCCAAGAACCTCTATTCGATCAAAGTCTTAGCCACAACTCAAACCTCCTCCTTCTCTACCCCCAAATCAAGGGGAGTCCCAATGGACATTGATGTTATACTTGAGCTCACCTTATGCTTATGGTTTGTTAAAATAATAATTACTCCCCCAACATCTATTAAATAACAAAGGTGGTGATTTCTACTTTGGGCTTAGAAACTTTCCTCAACCCTTTCTCCTTGATGGGTCCAAAAAAATCCATCTATTGCTTCCTTAAGACCAACAACATGTTAGTATCCATTATTATCTACTAACAATGAGAGAGATAATTCAAAGTGGTAAGTGGTGGATTCCTAACCTCTATAAAAATGGTCTTGTTAGCTCATGTTAGTTCATTATGAGCCAACACTTCCAAGTACATCCTTTGATCACCTAGGTATGTGAGATTTACTTGTCATCCCATGTTTGCCATCATCATGAAAGATAATGAATACTCATAACTGCCAACCCATGAGCTATTATCATATCTCTACTATGGCTTCAAAATAATATTGTTAAAATGATGTAGGTTATCCCTTGCTCTAGTGACAATTAGCAAAGTGGGATGATGCGTATAAATGATGATTATGGTTGCAACTCACTAGTGTTATAGATTAAACAATGTACCAAAAGAGTCACATGCATCTACTTTGTTGTATATGATGTATTCCCCTTCGTGATTAAATCCGTTGTTTGCGTCCCTGTTTACTTATTTGTAGGCATGTTGGGCTAAATAATCTGCTGAAGAATCCAATAATGGTCATAGCTCTTGTAATATGTTTTCAATTTTCCAGTCCAGATAACCTTTTATCATTATTGCTTCAATCAACACCATTGAATCTCCTTCAATTTGAACTATATTGATTATGTATAGATTGCAAAATTGTAGGCCATGAATGTCCTTCACGTTTTCATGGCAAGCTGTCGTCTGCAAGGGATGCAACTTTAACTATAATTAAGGCTTTCAAATGTGACGGTTAAAACCCAGTCCAGAAATCCTCTCTTGTAGAATGAGCAACTCAACAAATATGAATGCACAGGGACATACTTATTAACAATCTTCTTAAAGTATATAATTCACTTCCCAATTGCGCATTGATCATGCAATACTTTATGCAGTGCGATTGAGATGTATTAAATGCATATTTAGCATGACTGGTTTTGAAAAAAAATCAACGCCAACTGTAACTCTTATATATCCAGAAACCTGGAAGAAATATAATTGACAAAGCCGGCGGTTATTAGATAGAGATTGATTTCCGTTGTAAAGTAGTGCAGCTAAGAAGTTTGACTCAATACAACAGACTGTTACAAGCAAACAAGGATTCATGTCGGTGCCAAATTGAGACCCACTTGAACAAGATAGGCCCTCATCTTGCACTATATAAAGAATAAGCTGACGCTCCATTCATCATGGCTTCCAGCCAAACAATGGAGCAGAATTCTCCCATGGCATTCCTCATTTTCTCATTGCTTTGTTTTCTGGCCTCTGTCGCTCAAGGAAATTATTATCACAGATCTCCTCCTCGGTATTTATATAAGTCTCCTCCACCACCTCGCTACTACTACAGATCTCCTCCACCACCTCGCTACTACTACAAATCTCCTCCACCTCCCTCTCTTTCTCCACCGCTATTTTCATCTCCTCCACCCCCATATTATTATAAGTCCCCACCACCACCATCTCCTTCTCGACCACCTCCCTATCAATATAAATCTCCTCCTCTGCCTTCTCCATCTCCCCCTCCACCATATCACTATTCTTCTTCCCCACCACCTTCTCAATCCCCTCCACCTCCATATCTCTACAAGTCTCCCCCACCACCATCTCGTTCCCCACCACCTCCCTACCAAAATAAATCTCCTCCTCCCCCATCTCTGTCTCCATCCCCTCCACCTCCATATCTCTACAAGTCTCCCCCACCACCATCTCGTTCTCCACCACCTCCCTACCAAAATAAATCTCCTCCTCCCCCATCTCCGTCTCCCCCACCACCTTCTCCATCCCCTCCACCTCCATATCTCTACAATTCTCCCCCACCACCATCTCGTTCTCCACCACCTCCCTACCAAAATAAATCTCCTCCTCCCCCCTCCCTGTCTCCCCCACCACCTTCTCCATCCCCTCCACCTCCATATCTCTACAAGTCTCCCCCACCACCATCTCGTTCTCCACCACCTCCCTACCAAAATAAATCTCCTCCTCCCCCCTCTCTGTCTCCCCCACCACCATCTCGTTCTCCACCACCTCCCTACCAAAACAAATCTCCTCCTCCCCCCTCGCCGTCTCCCCCACCATCTCGTTCTCCACCACCTCCCTACCAAAATAAATCTCCTCCTCCACCCTCGTCGTCTCCCCCACCACCTTCTCCATCCCTTCCACCTCCATATCTCTACAAGTCTCCCCCACCACCATCTCATTCTCCACCACCTCCCTACCAAAATAAATCTCCTCCTCCACCCTCTTCGTCTCCCCCACCACCTTCTCCATCCCCTCCACCTCCATATCTCTACAAGTCTCCCCCACCACCATCTTGTTCTCCACCACCTCCCTACCAAAATAAATCTCCTCCTCCCCCCTCCCTGTCTCCCCCACCACCTTCTCCATCCCCTCCGCCTCCATATCTCTACAAGTCTCCCCCACCACCATCTCATTCTCCACCACCTCCCTACCAAAATAAATCTCCTCCTCCCCCCTCTCCATCTCCCTCATCACCTTCTACATCCCCTCCACCTCCATATCTCTACAAGTCTCCCCCACCACCATCTCGTTCTCCACCACCTCCCTACCAAAATAAATCTCCTCCTCCGCCCTCGTCATCTCCCCCACCACCTTCTCCATCCCCTCCACCTCCATATCTCTACAAGTCTCCCCCACCACCATCTCGTTCTCCACCACTTCCCTACCAAAATAAATCTCCTCCTCCACCCTCTTTGTCTCCCCCACCACCTTCTCCATCCCCTCCACCTCCATATCTCTACAAGTCTCCCCCACTGCCATCTCGTTCTCCACCATCTCCCTACCAAAATAAATCTCCTCCTCCCTCCTCTTCGTCTCCCCCACCACCTACTCCATCCCCTCCACCTCCATATCTCTACAAGTCTCCCCCACCACCATCTCGTTCTCCACCACCTCCCAACCAAAATAAATCCCCCCCTCCGCCTCCCCCTGTCTACAATTATAAATCACCTCCTCCGCCTGTTTAAAAGTACACTTCTCCACCTCCACCTCGTTATTAAGGAGCTGATGCATCAATAAGGTGAGAAACATTTCTTATTTTCTTTGAAACTTGTTTATCATCTGGTTGTAAGAATTGGTTATAAACAATGGCAATTGCAGTTCATAGTTTGTTTATTTAGGCATTTCGGCAAATCAGCCACTAATGACTAATGCTATTAAGTAAAATGCGTTTCATTGGGTTTGTGATACAATTGCAGGTACCAAATGTCGTTTGCTTGCTTCAAATGTAGCTGGGCAGATGTTGTACCTACTTATATATTTATATATTTGCAGTGAGCTTCTGGAAGTTGTGGAATTCAGCGATCAAAATTTCAAAATGTTGTAGGAGAGCTTCAATTTCCATGCTGTTTCCAAGTTGGGGTTGTCGAAAAGATTGAATTGAACATGAAAGCCAAATTAGTACTGAGCTAGCGGAAGGAACAATGCATCCGCCCCAGCTTATCAGATTGTCCAGTAATGTGTTGGTTATCTGCCTAATTAGGCTCTGATGTGTGTGAAATTTTCAGAAAATAAAATAAATAGTACTGCATTACCTTAAACGCCATTCGATTTTAAATAACTATATTTAATGGTGAATGCACTGATCTATATTTAAATAACTACATGTAATGGTGTCTTCTGTTGAATATGAATTTATTAAAGTTCGAAAAAACACTCGTTAATAGATTAGATGCTTCTGGTAAAAGTTTGTCGAATTTTTGAATTCAAAAAACACTCACTGGCAATTTCAACGAATTTTATTTTATTTTTTGGCCATCTCTTTTAGGTAGTTGTAGAAAAGGATCTAAATACATAAAGAAATAAAAACCATGGGCGATAATGAGCTCTAAAAGAACGGCAGCACATTAAAGTAGTATGGACTGTTTGACAACAAAACGTAGAATCAGCATTATTTGTGTTTTCTAAATTAAGGAAAACAAAGACAGGACGCCATTTGCCAACGGTCTCTTACTTTTCTTTTTACATTTAGAATCTTTTATTTTGCCCAACTCAATTAGTTTACCTTGTTGTTTTGCCCAACATAGATTAAGTTTTTAAATATTTAATTTGTTTTAAAATGTGGCAATTTTATTTTTTTTTGGAAAATTAAAATTAATATTTTTTGAAAAGTTATAATTTATTATTGTAATGGTGAAATTTGAATATTCATGTCATTTTTTGTTTAGTTTTGTATTTATTTTGAGAGAATGTCTTAATATACATACATATTAATAAATAATACAATCTTATGTGAAGTTAGGCCCATTCTCATAGTGTCTTACCTATCCTCATAAAAACACATCTCCATACATTTATTTGCACCTTATCCACACATGCATACATTTTGAAACATTTTCTTAAATCATGCATCAATTATGTCCATTCGTACACCTACCCTAATACATTTGTCACTTATTCTAATTTGACCATTTCCATGTCCTGGGTCATTTATGTGGATGTGGGGTAGACCCTCTAGTCGTGGATTTGACCCTTGAATTTTTAAAATTTAAATTCAATTTTAGACAACTTGTGCCCATTGTACTAACCATTGTGAGCTAACTAAAAACATGTATGCATGATTTGATGCTATATGTTTATATTTAGAGGCATTCATTTGGATCGATTTCATATCCTAAGACATTCAATCACCCTTTCTCATCCTAGATGCATTTAAGGAACAATCAATATCACAGCACTAAAGTTTGACACACTAAAACAAATTTGCATATTCATTCTATGGCATTGTTGGCTATTTATCAATGTTTTACACATATTTGGGGGTTGACTTGGGAGAACATGTCCCCTTACAACATACTGACAATCCTCCAAAGTTTTTTTAACTATTGATAGTTTCAAATAACTAAAAAAGTAGAGGCAAATTAAGTGAAATAGAAATCTAGATTGTGAAAACTACTAGATCATTTCTACTAATGTAGGTCATTTCTATGGGTGTGGATCTAATCCTAATTTAGAGACTCGGCCCACCATAGTGTTGATAAATAAGGTAAACAAATACGACATCATATGCAAATAGTGAATAAATATAATTAACTAATTAAGGTACCATGAAATTAACCATCAAATTAAGATTAATAAACATATATCAACAAACCATAACACTAGATGTATGTGGAAAAACTCTTTCAGAAAAAATTACACCACCAAAGAGACACTGAGCTTGTATTAATCTAAAACAAATTTGTTACATCAATACAATCTACTCAACCAAAGAGACATTGAGCTTGTATTAATCTAAAACAAATTTGTTACATCAATACAATCTATTCAAACTCTTTGATCTAATAACATTCTGATAATATAATAGTACTTTACCTGCAATACACTTTGAAACCTCTATCCAATAATCCAATTTATATGGGAATGAGAAACAAGGAATGACAAATGGTTTTCCAAAACAAATGGCCATGAAAACCATGTTCCACTAGCAAAAAACCCACACCCTATGAACAATTATGATAGCATTGAAGATAGATATCCATCAACATGACATCTTCTACCAATAACTATCATTAGGCACAAATTCCCAAGTTAGGCACACATTCATGAAGCCACTAACTAATGTCAACCCCACCCATCATATCAAGATGCTCCACTCCTAATGTAACTCACAAGTGCTACATGTGAGAGATGGTCAAATTTATTTATGATGACGACTGTGTAACTACTACCAACTATAACCTCCCTTATTAAAATGCCATTACAACAATATTCCAAGTCTTGAGAGTGAAAGGAAGCTAGGTGTATGGAAATTGCTTCCTACACTAATCTAATGAGAGGAGATGTATGCAAATTCAACTTTAATTCTTACAACTACAACAACATAGAACATCTAACAGAGATATTGCAGCAATACACATACACATAGAAAGTAGACAGAAGAGAGAGAGAGAGAGAGAGAGAGAGAGAGAGAGAGAGAGAGAGAGAGAGAGAGAAGATATACATGGGGAAAACCTTTACGGGTGAAAAACCCCACACTCCAAAACATAGCTCAAATGTATTACAATAAACAATAACAGATTACAATACAGTTTCAGAGCCAATGCTCTTTCAGGAGTCTTCGAATGTCAAATCTAGAGATATTCTGGCAGCATAACAGTACTTGTACCAAAAGTTATCTATCTCCTATCCAAGCATCTATTTATATAGAGTTTACAAGGTAAATATGGAACCTTCTAGAGATGGGCATCCATCTTGGACTCATGCCCCAAAACCCATGCCTAAGGACACTTGTTCAACATCTCATCCCAAAGTGGGCACCTAGTCCCAAGATAAGTTATGACAGATGCTCTTACGCACCTTACAGTTGTCATAGAATTCGTCATAACTAACAGCACTTACATCTCTAAGAGAATCTATCATACACTGACTAAAAATATCATATTCCTCTTACAACATGTCATAACCTCCCTTGACCACCCAAAGATGCCTTTCTCTCATGCAAAGATACTCACCGACACTTGTCATTAATTAAAAGTCATTTGAGGTTTCGGGGGCATTGCCCTCGAGCCCCCACGAGGGCGCTGCCCCTCGACCCTGCCCTGTACCACGACAGGGAGTGCGCTAGGGGCGCTGCCCCTGGACCCCGCAAGGGGCTACACCCCTTGACCCTGTCTTGGGGGCACTACTCCCAAACCCCCGTTAATTATTCAAGGGGGAAACTGCGGCTGCCAAAGTCACCAAAATTTATCTTGCTACATATAGACAAGGTGCTGACTATGCCAACTCAACATGGGATAAATAAATACAATATTAGGAATTTACAAAGGTTGAGACACCTTAATTCCCAATAGAGAGTAATACTGATTATAATTATCTTTCATCTCTCATGGGTGTCCAAGTACCCATTCCAAGAAATTTGGAGACACATACATATGATTGCAAGGTCAATATCACAACTAATCATATATCATTCCTCCATTTGATATTATATATTGCAATAACGTAATAGGAAACTCAAAAAGGAACCAAGTACAAGACAAGGCAAGGCCAATAGCCTCCCTGCACCAGTAGAACTTATCAGTAATCATTGGTTTCATAAGGGAATCCAAAACATTATCACAGGTGTCGACATTTTGAATCGTGAACTTACCACTCTCAACCATCTCATAAGAAAATTATATTGCACATCTATATTCTTAGTATGAGCATGGTACATGGCATTCCTAACCAAATAAATAACACACTGACTATCACAACTGATTCTCACAACCCTATAATCAAAATCAATACTTGAACATAGCCTCTACAACCATACTGCCTCTTTATAGGCATGTGTAGTACATCCATGTACTATGCTTCCATCATAGATAAAGAAACGATGGGTTCCCTTTTACTCATCCAGCTGGTAGCTCCTCTAAACAAAGAAAACACATAAATTGCCCATGGACATCGTACTATGCAAATCAGTAGCCCAATATAAATAAACAAAGTCTTGTATGTCTAACATATTATCTACATTATTAGTCCAATGATAACATAAATAATAATCAAAAGTTCCTCACAAATATTTTAAAACCCTCTTAGCATAATTTTGATCCTCTCTGCATAGGTTAGACATAAACCTGTTAAGAATTCCCACTACTTGGGTAATATCTAGTCTAGTACA
The DNA here is from genome assembly GCA_027924645.1 of Cunninghamia lanceolata. Taxonomy (NCBI): domain Eukaryota; kingdom Viridiplantae; phylum Streptophyta; class Pinopsida; order Cupressales; family Cupressaceae; genus Cunninghamia; species Cunninghamia lanceolata. Next base: position 14,947,934 of record BSBN01001121.1, on the reverse strand, counting down.
AATTATTGCATACATCAGACTACCAACAACACTACCATACATAACAATATATATATCCTCAAAATCATCATTTAACTTAGGACACTAATATCATAAAAGATTAGTGCCTACAGATAAAGGAATACTCACTCGTTAACAATCTTATAGAGAAAACCATTATAAAATTATCTCAACAGACTTATTCTAACTAAGCCAAAGCTTCTAGCAAACCCAATCCTTGTTGATTCCAATTCTTAAAATGAATTTTTTATCCCTTAAATCTTCATATCAAATGTACCAAAAAAAGATTTTTCATATCTCTAATCATCTCCTTACTATTACTCATAAATGACATGTCATCAGCATACAAGATAATAATGTGTTAACTAGTCATTAATTATTTTAAAACATACACAGTCATCTTCGTCACTTCCAAAAAAACCAAGCTTTAATTCAAAATCATCAAACTTCTAATACCACATGTAAATAGAGACTACTTAAAACCATATAATAACTATTTTAACCTACAAACCACATTTTCTTTTACTTTCACCACAAACTATCAAACTATTGCATATAAATTTCCTTTTCAAGATCCCCATGTAAAAGTGTAGTTTTGACATCCATTTGTTATACTTCAAAATCACAAGTAATAACAATATAAAGAATAAATATAATGGAGGTTAGCTTAGCCATAGGAAAAAATAATCCCATCAAAATCAACTCCCTCTCTTTGTGAGTACTTTTCCACTAGTCTTTCCTTGTACCATTCCAACTTACCATCTACTTCAAATTTCTTCTTCAATATCCACATACATCCAATGGACTTCCTTCTCTTATGGAAAATCACTATATCCTAGGTGTGACATCTATTTAAGGCCATCATCTCCTCATTCATGACCTCCATCTAAGATTCATGTTCTTCTAAAGAAATCTAGCTGAAGTCCTTAATAAATCTAAGTTCAGATCATCACTACAAGATAAAATAAATCCTTCATTCATACTTCAAAGCTAGAACAAGGGTGGATAAAATAATTTTCTTGTTTAGCTAATCTAGGGTCAATAAAGTTATGAGTGCTACTTGGATCAATGAGAATTATGAGAGGATGTTTCTTTATAAATCCTTTGACCTTTATGGGCTAGGGAGTGGAGATTCCAACTAATGAATGCATAGATTTTTCAGGAGGACCATTGATAGTTAAATCCTTAACCAAGGGTTTCTCCTCTTCTTGGAATTCTTTGGCATCTACCCATTCATCTTCCTTAGGTGGAGATTCCACAACACTTATAAAATATAGTTTTTTTTGACACAACAATGACAAGGGATAAATATTTTTATCATAATTGTAACATAACCCTTTGTCCCAATAAGCTCACATTTTTACTTTAGTAAGAAATTTGAGAGGTGTTGAGTGTGTGTTAGGAGAGGGAACATGACAGTTCATCATATTAGGCAATATGTATGTGAAACATGAAAGCATAGACAAGGCATCTAAAACACTTTGAATAACTGATTCAAAGAAATGTGGTATGGTGGTATGCACTGATTGCATGATAGATAGAAAATAAGATTCAACAAAAAGGCTTTAAAAATTCCAAGAAAATGCACTTGGTAGATGCATATTAGATTTGTTTAAGAAGTTTCTAAAATTGTCAAAGAAAGTGTGATGAGAAGTTATAAAACCAATCTCTGCAATCTCTTCCAGCATTCACGCAGCTTGCAAGCAAGAACTTAAATATCATTTACCACTTTTTGTTGTGAATGAGATGTAAAATTGCTATTGATTGTTTGACCATTAAAGTGGGTGATATTTAAGTAGAGTGCATTTTAACTAATGTCAAGATGTTTCAAAAGAGATTGTTATCTCATAGACTGCCACGACCACAGGAAATTCACAAAATGGGTTCGATGAATAGGCTTTAGAAGATTTTAAGTCAATACATTTGGTGGGCGTAAAATCATCCACAATTTCTATCAACATCTCTCATTCCCGTGTCAGGGAAAGAGCTCTTACAATAAGAGTATTGAAATGGATTTGCTAAAAAGGCCGTAGCAACAAATGTTAAATGCAAGCATATGATTATCAGCTATGAATATGAAATGATGAAGTGTGGCCAAAGCATGTAAAACTATTCGCATATTGCCTCAATAAGACATTTTCTTACATAAATAAATGATTACAAGATATGTACGAAATGGATTCATTGTGGAAGGTGTGGATTGAAAAGAAAAGGCATGCAAATTGCTTAACATAATGTAGAATGCTGTGACAATAGTATGTGCACAAAATGAATTTGTTAAATGGGCCATCTTCAAAAGAAAGATCCTTCTAGCATTCTGGATTTAGTTCATCACACTACCAAAGGTCCTTCAGAGGTGGAGTGAGGTGGAAAACGTAAGGAAATTGATGGAAAGCATAAAGGTGAAGTTTCAAAGAAGCTCTTGAACATGAAAAAGTGAAAGACATGGCTCATGGATTCTATAATCCATTATGATGAATGAAGTTACACGTCAAAGACAAGATAGTAAAGGCTTAAAAGGCAATAAAGATCATGACATCATATCATTTTGAAGATAAGCTGATATGGAAAGAAGAGGTAGATTGTTTTAACTTGAAGGGTCGAGAATCATTTCTATTATGGTGAGTATGATAGTATTATCACTTCATACTGGGAAACAAACTTAGAGAAACTTCAAGCGACATCAAAACTGATGAATATATATCCTATGGGGAAGAATAAGGAATTTTCTTCAATTCAAAGGTTCTAGAGAGAACGATAATTGGGTTCCATGGAAGGAATTGATGGTCACAAAATGTAGTTGTTGTTCGTGAATAGATGATACATGGATTGGAAAGAAAACATGGTGCCTACTTCAGTAAAACTGATAACTTAGCTTTTCTTTCAAACATACAAGTTTTCAGTTGCCTTTTTGTAAAAGTGACTTATGTCACATGTTGTAACTAAAAGTTAGAAAATGAGCTTAGTTTCTAGTTATTTCTTAAGTGCCAAAATTGGGTAGTTACTCTAAGTAACTATCTTTCTGAAAAGAAAGTTAGTTATTTCAAGTTGGTGCACTTAAAGAGTTAGTTATTCTAAGTAGTTACTTGAAGTGGTTAGGAAGTAGTTACAGGGTGGTTATCTAAATGAAGCCTATAAATACAAGGCTAATGCGTGTTGTAAAGGGAGACTTTTTAGAAGAGACTTTTTGAGGGGAACTTATGGAGAATATTTTCAGAGACCTCTGGTCTAACATTGTGTACATGAAAGCTTCTGAAATTGTATAATTTCACAAAGGTAATGAAGAGTTCTTTGGTTCGTATGTTCCAATGGTATTTCTAAGTTATTGTCACTAATTTCTCATATGTTAGATTGCTAATACTTTTGTGTCACTGTGTAAATCCAAGGTCATTCATTGAAACATTTTAACTATGCAATCGATGTAAAGAAATGCAATCTTATCTTGGTATCTTGATTAGAATGTTGTTGATGTAACCTATCTCATAGTGTGTGGGATTAGTATATCATTCTTTCATCATTGTTATAATATCATAAACATTGTTGTCCAATCCTTCATATAGACTCAGGAACGTAGTTTCTAACTCTTATGACAAAACCCCTCTTTAACCTATTAATAAGTTTATGAATTCTTGGTTGGTATTCGTATGTCTGCTACTAGGGTTTTTGTTAATCATCTTTATTGTTAGTTTTTCTTTTTCTCCTTTCTGTACTTTCAAGTTAAAATTACACAAAAACCACAAATACCCCCATCATACGAGGGAGATGCCCCTCTCAAATGCAGAGGATAGCTGATAATTCAATAATAGCTTCCCCAACTGTTGGGACAATTTAGTCACCGCTCTAAGGGCAATGAGTCATTTTCAAAGGTTATTTTGCGGTGACAAAACTATTTACTAACAAATTTTTTGTGACTCTATTGGGGAAAAATTAAAGTATTGGTGCCTTTTGTTCCTCAAAAAACTACAAGTATCTCCCCCTAGAAAAGAAGTTGGCGACTCTATCTGAAAGAATCCTAAAACAATGGTTTGGTATCAAAGGACATAGATGCATAACTTGCAGTTTCCTGAATTAGATAGTGACAGTGATGATGAACATTATCCTTTTTTCTACATCCTCTACTCAACAAAATCAAGGTCTTAATGATCCTAAGCAAATAGAGTTTTTGAAGAGTTTCTATGGTGGCTTGCAATTTGCATCTAAGAAGGTTTATTCTTCCTTGCTCCAAACGTTGCAAAAGATTGAACAAAAAGATGGGAAGGCGACTCATTTCTTTGCTTGTGATAGTAAGCCCCTACTAGAGGAGATTTAGGCACTGAAAGATAAAAGAAACTATGTTAAGATACATCATTTGTGTGATGAGGACAACAATAACGAGGCAAAAGTTTTTCCTACAAATGAACCAATATTGAACAAAATGTCTTCAAATCAAGATCCTGAAAGAAACTCATCAGAACATGCATGTCCACTTAAGGAAGATCGACAAGAGGAAGTGATGGAGATGGAAGAAGAAGATTGGATGAAAGCATGCAATAATGAAGATGAAATTTTTCCAGATGATCGCACATTCTCAGTTTCTTTAAAGAATCTCACTCCTCTAGTGACAACTTGCTCTGGTTCCACAACTATATCTTCTAAGGAAGGTTTCTATGACATGGTTAATGTTCAAAGGAATGCAGAAGAAATTTTGGACCAAAGTGCAAACAAAGATCACGAAGATGAGTTACAAAGTGTTCTCTTGACATGCATGGAATCTGAACAATAGAAGAATGTTGATGAAATAGTACCACAAGATCTTTCTAATGAATTTTCCATCACAAATTGGTGTCTCAAGACTCCTGAAGATGATTTTCTCTGTGAAGAAGATTTCATTCTTTCTCCTTTATCATCTATTGACGAAGAATACTCAAATATTGAAATTAAAGATACTATTCAAGATGAAGCATTGAGTACTCCCACTCCAAATATGCAAGAAGATCATAAGGATACCAGTATTCAAAGGATTGATGAAGAGCTGCAAGTTTTAACTTCTTCTTCACTACTTCAAAGGGAGGAAAATATTATTTCTCCTTCATCAATTATAGAAGAAGATTTTTAGGAGCATAAAGTACATAATGTGGATTCATCACTTTCTCTTCCTCGTGTGCAATCCTTCTATAAAGCACATCCTAAGTTAGTAATGGTAAAGAAGGAAGAATTTTCTTTTGTAGAAGATGATTTGATGATAAAGGAGAATATTACTCATAAGAAGAATCAATCACAGAATATCAAGTTTTCTTCGCTTATTGGTTCACATGAAGGATGTTCGGTTCGTGATTCAATTTTCTTTGATTCAAGCTATCAAAAGTATCTTTAGATAGAGAAGGTTGATATGTTTGACATGATACCAGAAGACATGATCAACATTGCACGAGTCAATACCAATATGATTCAAAAGGAATCAAAAATTTATGATGAGAAATGGTTGTTTGGTTTTCTATTCAAGGAATCTTCATTTTTCATACAACTAATTTTTCTTGTCAATTCAGAATGGTTACTGAGTTCACAGGAACCTCATCCGTGCTCATCTCTTTTCTACACAGGTGCATATTTTTCTTTGCATGTTAATGGTTTTGCATGAACCATTTGGGAACAGTTTGAGGTAGGAGTCACCTACCATGTACATAGGTTAATTAGGATTTTTTGTTGTGTCTATCTTGTTTTAGTTCATGTGTGTCTTTTGTCGATTGCCTTGTCTCTCTTTTATCTCTCATGTTTTCATCTCACTTCAGTCTCCTTGTTTCCCCCTGTACATCATGTTATCTCCTGACTCTATAGCGCAATGGATTTAAGTCACTAGTCATTTCTAGAGATTCTAGGTTCATCCTGCGTCCACAGGGTCCTTGTTCCCAGTTAGAGCCAACTATTGGCCTCATTTTTGACTTGGCGAATTTCAAACTTTTGTATCGAAATAATAAGTCTAATCGTGCATCAAGGCCCTTTGTCGAGTCAACTTTTTAGTTGCAATTTGTTAGTTTCACACACTCCCTGCATTTGTCATGGTGATAAATCATTGTTGAGATATCACATTATGCTCTGTTCACACTATTTCCCTACATTAAAGTCTATAAAGTGGAGTCATTCAGAAGAAGGAACAATCAATGCTTCACTCAAATTCCTAGATGCACCTATCCAGTTCACGGTGTTTTATGAAAATAATTAAAACTTAGGATTTGTGATAGCTAGTGCAAAATTATTTTTATGGTTGTGTTCACAAGTCCATTTCGCTCAAATATGGCCTATCTCTAGACCAGAACACCTCATGATTAGGGAGATTTTAAGCTTCTCATTTTTCATCGAAGATTATTGGAAACAATTAAAACAAGACTTCTATGTGTGTTGAAGCAAAAATTGACCAACCAGAGGTTTTGTATCGACATTTTAGATGATATACCAAGGTTTCGTGATCAAATACTATCCCGATCAAAAGTTACACATATTTTACCATTTTCATGCTTGGAGACTGATGAGGAAATTTTTATGAACTTTTCTAAAGTCATATCGGCAATGCAATTGCTCTCAAAAGTTTTAAATTTGCACATGTAAAGTTATCACCAATAAAAATAAACTCTTCTATTTTTGGATGGGAAAGTCAGTTTTAAAGTGTTATTAATCACCGATAAAGTTTTTAAAGGCCTTTAAATCACCGATGGAGGGAAAGTCACTTCTATCATCGGAGAATATAAGCACTTAAAAAAATACCTTTGGCCAGTGGTGAGCTTGATTTCAAAAGTCTTCATCAGTCTTCTCCAAAGTCTTAAAAATTTTCTATGTTTTGATGAAGCCTTTCGAAAGGCTATCTATCGAGTTACGAGTATACAACTTAGCTTTAGAACTTGAATCGGCTCTTTATACAGCTTTTGAAAGTGTTCTAAATCACTAACAAAGGAAACTCACTCTTCTATCATTGGGAAAATTGTTTTCTTTCGAAAGCTTTGTTTAAGTTTTAAAAGTCACCTAAATGCCGATAGGAGACAAGCCATCGATGAAAAAAATAAGTTTTGAAAGAAAGAAGTATTTATTATAACTACTTCAAGGATCAGAGGCTATACACAAAATTGACTCAATTAACGTAGACATATTTGCAAAATGTTGAAATGTTTCCATTATAAAATGAATGTAACTGGCGGTTGTAAAACTAGAATTCAAGACCTTCGCCAGCACCTTCCAATCCAGCGCCTGAATGTGAGCTTCAAATAGAGCATGGAAATCCATTAAATCATAATGAAATGAAGATTTAATTCTAATATTATTAGAAATGCTCTGGCAGACATGTATTTATGCAAAATGGGCAACGCATGAGAACAGTCTAACGGTGCACCTCAGAGAAATGTTATCTCATGGCATGCAAAGATCGTAGGATATGAACAAAATGGATGCGTTGAAAAGGCCTTTGAAAATTTCAAGAAAAAGGAAGCAATAGGTCTAAATCCAAATTCCATGAACCTTGCAGACCTCCTCCCTATCTCTGCCAAATTGAGAGCATTGAAAATGTATGGACATTTAGCAAAGCGTAATCGAAAGTGGGTTTTTGTTAGATGGTGTTAGTTGCAAATGCTCTGGTAGATATGTATGTGAAATGTGAAAGCATAGACAAGGAATCTAAAACACTTTGAATAACTACTTCAAAGAAATGTGGTATGGTGGTATGCAATGATTCCATGATAGACAAAAAATAAGATTCAACAGAAAGGCTTTAGAAATTCCAAGCAAATGCACTTGGCAGACGCATATTGGATTTGTTTAAGAATCTTTTGAAACTATCAAAGAAAATGTGATGAGAAGTTATAAAACCAATCTCCACAATCTCTTCTAGCATTCACACAGCTTGCAAGCAAGACCTTAAATATCATTTACCACTTTTTGTTGTGAATGAGGTGTAAAATTGCTATTGATTGTTTGACCATTGAAGTGGATGATATTTAAGTAGAGTGCATTTTAACTAATGTCAAGATGTTTCAAAAGAGATTGTTATCTCATAGACTACCACAACCACAAGAAATTAACAAAATGGGTTCGATGAACAAGCTTTAGAAGATTTTAAGTAAATACATTTGGGTGGTGTAAAATCATCCACAATTTCTATCAACATCTCTCATTCCCGTGTCAATGAAAGAGCTCTTACAACAAGAGTACCAAAATGGATTTGCTAAAAAGGCCATAGCAACAAATGTTATATGCAAGCATATGATTATCAGCTATGAATATGAAATGATGAAGTGTGGCCAAAGCATGTAAAACTATTGGCATATTGCCTCAATAAGACATTTTCTTACATAAATAAATGATTACAAGATATGTACGAAATGGATTCATTGTGGAAGGCGTGGATTGAAAAGAAAAGGCATGCAAATTGCTTGACATAATGTAGAATGCCGTGACAATAGTATGTGCACAAAATGAATCTGTTTAATGAGCCATCTTCAAAAGAAAGATCCTTCTAGCATTCTAGATTTAGTTCATCACACTACCAAAGGTCCTTCAGAGGTGGAGTGAGGTGGAAAACATAAGGAAATTGATGGAAAGCATAAAGGTGAAGTTTTAAAGAAGCTCTTGAAGATGAGAAAGTGAAAGAGATGGCTCATGGATTCTATAATCCATTATGATGAATTAAGTTACACGTCAAAGACAAGATAGTAAAGGCTTAAAAGGCAATAAAGATCATGAGGTCATATAATTTTTAAGATAAGCTGATATGGAAAGAAGAGGCAGATTGTTTTAACTTGAAGGGCTGAGAATCATTTCTATTGCAGTGAGTATGATAGTATTGTCACTTCATACTGGGAAACAAACTTAGAGAAACTTCAAGCAACATCAAAACTGATGAATATATATCTCCTGTGGGGAAGAACAAGGAATTTTCTTCAATTCAAAGGTTCTAGAGAGAATGATAATTGGGTTCCATGGAAGGAATTGATGGTCACAAAATGTAGTTGTTGTTTGTGAATAGATGATACATGGATTGGAAAGAAAACATGGTGCCTACTTCATTAAAACTAATAACTTAGCTTTTCTTTCAAACTTACAAGTTTTCAGTCACCTTTTTCTAAAAGTGACTTATGTCACATGTTGTAACTGAAAGTTAGAAAATGAGCTTAGTTTCTAGTTATTTCTTAAGTTCCACAATTGGGTAGTTACTCTAAGTAACTATCTTTCTGAAAAGAAAGTTAGTTATTTCAAGTTGGTGCACTTAAAGAGTTAGTTATTCTAAGTAGTTACTTGAAGTGGTTAGGAAGTAGTTACAGGGTGGTTATCTAAATGAAGCCTATAAATACAAGGCTAATGGGTGTTGTAAAGGGAGACTTTTTAGAAGAGACTTTTTGAGGGGAACTTATGGAGAATATTTTTAGAGACCTCTGGTCTAACACTTTGTACATGAAATCTTTTGAAATTGTATAATTTCACAAAGGTAATGAAGAGTACTTTGGTTCGTATGTTCCAATGGTATTTCTGAGTTATTATTACCAATTTCTCATATGTTAGATTGATAATACTTTTGTGTCATTGTGTAAATCCAAGGTCATTCATTGAAATATTTTAACTATGCAGTCGATGTAAAGAAATGCAATCTTATCTTGATATCTTGATTAGAATGTTGTTGATGTAACCTATCTCATAGTGTGTGGGATTAGTATATCATTCTTTCATCATTGTTATAATATCATATACATTGTTGTCCAATCCATCATATAGACTTAGGAACGTAGTTTCTAACTCTTATGAAGAAACCTCTCTTTAACCTATTAATAAGTTTATGAAATCTTGGTTGGTATTCGTATGTCTACTGCTAGGGTTTCTGTTAATCATCTTTATTGTTAGTTTTTCTTTTTCTCCTTTTTGTACTTTCAAATTAAAAGTACACAAAAACCACAAATAGCCCCATCATATGACGGAGATGCCCCTCTCAAATGCAGAGGATAGTAGATAATCCAATAACAGTTTCTCCAATTGTTGGGACAATTTAGTCACCACTCTAAGGGCAACGAGTCATTTTCAAAGGTTATTTCACGGTGACAAATTTGTTTACCAACAGATTTTTCATGACTTTGCTGGGGAAAGATTGAAGTGTTGGTGCCTTTTGTTCCTCAAAAATCTACAAGTATCTCCCCCATAAAAGAAGTTGGTGACTCTATCTGAAAGAATCCTAAAAAAATGGTTTGGTATCAAAGGACCCAGATGCATAACTTGCAGTTTCCTAAATCAGACAGTGATAGTGATGATGAAGATTATCCTTTTTCTGCATGCTTTGCTCAGCAAAATCAAGTTCTTAATGATCTTAAGCAAGTAGAGTTTTTGAAGAGTTTTTATGGTGGCTTGCAATTTGCATCTAACTAGGTTCATTCTTCCTTGTTCCAAATGTTGCAAAAGATTGAACAAAAAGATGGGAAGGAGACTCCTTACTTTGCTTGTGACAGTAAGCCCCTACTAGAGGAGATTCATGCATCGAAAGATAAAAGAAACTATGTTAAGATATATCATTTGCGTGATGAGGACAATGATGAAGAGGCAAAGATTTTTCCTACAAATGAACTAGTATTGAATGAAATGTCTTTAAATCAAGATCCTGAAAGAAACTCATCGGAACATGCATGTCCACTTAAGGAAGATCGACAAGAAGAAGTGATGGATATGGAAGAAGAAGATTGCATGAAAGCATGCAATAATGAAGAATAAATTTTTCCAGATGATCCCACATTCTCAGTTTCTTTGAAGAATCTCACTCCTCTAGTGACAACTTTCTTTGGTTCCACAACTATATCTTTCGTGGAAGGTTTCCATGACATGGTTAATGTTCAAGGGAATGCAGAAGAAATTTTGGACCAAAGTGCGAACAGAGATCATGAAGACGAGTTGCAAAGTGTTCTCTTGACATGCATGCAATCTGAACAAGAGAAGAATGTTGATGAAATAGTACCACAAGATCTTTCTCATGAAGTTTCCATCAAAAATTTGTGTCTCAAGACTCTTGAAGATGATTTTCTCTATGAAGAAGATTTCATTCTTTCTCCTTTATCATCTATTGAAGAAGAATACTCAAATATTGAAGTTAAAGGTACTATTCAAGATGAAGCATTGAGTGCTCCCACTCCAAATATGCAAGAAGATCATAAGGATACCAATATTCAAAGGATTATTGAAGAGCTACAAGTTTTAACTTCTTCTCCACTACTTCCAAGGGAGGAAAATATTATTTCTGCTTCATCGATTATAGAAGAAGATTTTTTGGAGCATAAAGTACATAATGTAGATTCATCACTTTCTCTTCCTCATGTGCAATCCTCTAATGAAGCACACCCTAAGTTAGTAATGGTAAAGAAGGAAGAATTTTCTTTTGCAGAAGATGATTGAATGATAAAGGAGAACATTACTCATAAGAAGAATCAATTGCAGAATATCAAGTTTTCTTCACTTATTGGTTCACATGAAGGATGCTCAGTTCGTGATTCAATTTTCTTTGATTCAAGCTATCAAAAGGATCTTGAGATAGAGAAGGTTGATATGCTCGACATGATGCTAGAAGACATGATCAACATTGCACGAGTCAATACCAATATGATTCAAAAGGAATTAGAAATTTATGATGAGAAACGGTTGTTTGGTTTTCTATTCAAGGAATCTTTATTTTTTCATATAGCTCATTTTTCTTGTCAATTTAGAATGGTTATTGAGTTCACATGAACCTCATCCATGCTCATCTCTTTTCTGCATAGGTGCATATTTTTTCATAGCCTATTAATGGTTTTTATTTGAACCATCTGGGAATAGTTTGAGGTAGGAGTCACCTACCACGTACATAGGTTAATTAGGATTTTTTGTTGTGTCTATCTATTTTTAGTTCCTATGTGTCTTTTGTCATTTTCCTTGTCTCTCTTTTATCTCTCATGTTTTCATCTCACTTGAGTCTCCTTGTTTCCCCTTGTACATCATGTTATATCCTAACTCTATAGCCCAATGGATTTAAGGCACTGGTCATTTCCAGAGATTCTAGGTTCATCCTATGTCCACAGGGTCCTTGTCCCCAGTTAGAGCCAATTGTTGGCCTCATTTTTGACTTGCCAAATTTTAAACTTTTGTATCAAAATAATAAGTCTAATCATGCATCAAGGCCCTGATGGAAACAAGGTGGATAACTGAGAGGGGGGGTGAATCAGTTATCTTAATTAGTTAACTTTCTTTTCTTCTTTAACAATTAGTACAGTATCAAAACATATAAGCATACATGATCATGAGAGAACAAAAGAAATCAACACACATAACACAAGGATTTTTACGTGGAAAACCCAGTTAAGGGAAAAACCATGGGGTGACTAACCCAAGATTGTATTCTTTGTTAAAAGAATAGAAGTACAAAATGGCACTTGCTAATTAGGGCTCACTACCTGAGCACACTGCTCACAAGAGGCACATCGCCTATAAGAGACTCACTTTCTACAATGTTATGGAAGGTAACCAAGTGTTTGAACTGATGAGAGGCATCCACATATGCTGAGGTTTAGTTCCGGTTAGGCTCAATATATTGATCTACTGCACTTCATTCTTCCTCTTCTTTACTATTGTTGTTTTGTCACATACCCGACTTGTATTCCTACTTCCATTCTGCTCTCTGCCTTTCCTCGCACACTATATAAATCCACACACACCTTCATACTAAAATTAGTCTGGTATATATATCTGCATCAAGGATTTCAACATCTTTCTAGTTGGCAACCAGAATATTCAAGATATTTACGAGGTACTGATCTATCAGCTGGATCCATGCTTAATATGTGATGTGTATTAGAGACATAGAGTTAGAAGTTATCAATCAAGTGGGCCAACCATGTATGATCTCTTAATTAGCTTGACCATCATCGATTTCTCATCCAGATTAAAGTCTGATGCTCTGTCAGTCAGTTCTTCCTGAGTCTACTCTGCCTATCAGGAACCCAACACTTAGATGCTCATATCTTTTCACTCTTTCATCATCGAAGGCTCAATCTCTGGAATGTAGTAGTAATGGTACTCCTCTTGACTTCCTCAAGTCTACACTTTGCTGAGATACATCCTCTGAGAGATCCGGACCTAATTGTTAGACCTTGCTACATGCTCTGTTCTTGTTTCACCGGAGCAAAACACTCTTCAATCTAACTTCTGGTAAAGACATACTATGTGCTGCAGATGTGTGGGATGAACTGTGTTGCCATCAATGACAATAATCATGATGTCACACAGTATCTCTTGCCAACAATCTCCCCCTCTGGCATTGATGTTCATTTTATCAGAGCTCCCCCTTTGCTAGATTCCACATTTTTCACTACTTCTTACTCCCCCTTTGACAACAATGGCAAAGGGTGGAATCCGCACACCAAAATTTGCAAAAACGAACCTATATATAGCCACATAAGTATATATACATGTTATAATTACATATATTTAAGTATATCTGCAAAAGTGGTTTTCAACTGGACAAATTCTATTACCCAACTCTGCTTCATCTTGTCCAAAATTGAGATGTGACCACTCAACAAAATTGCAAAGGCTTATGCCCTCTTTAAGTCTATTGGATCACTAGTCTAGGTTGTGGTCTGAGCATTAGTTAGGGCCTCATGCATTGCCTCTAACTTAGGGATAATTATCCTTCTTAGTTCACTCATTCTGCTTATTCTATTCTTCTTCTCCTTCTCAAGACTCTTTATCTCATTTATAGTGGCAATAGCCTAGCACTCTTGATTCATTATGGATGAGGTGAGAGGATCAAAATTCTAAGATAAACTTGATAGTTTACCCTCTTGTTCTTCCACCTTCTTTGCAATGTATGTTGTCATTGTGGACCAAGATAAACAAAATTTGTATAATTCTCTGCCATCTTTAAGAGCATTTTCTAGGCTCTTTATCCCAACATCTAGATTTCTCCTATCATTTGCTATGAGTCCCTACACTTTGGAGAATCTCTTTCCCAAAAAATCTTTCCAGACTTTCTCTTCTACTGATTTCTCCAAAGAATCAAAATGTGTGCTAACAGAATTAACAAGAGATTTCAGATTACCGGATGAAGAGGCCGAAAGATCCTTTTGAAAGGATGGCATTCTTTTCTCTAGCACACCAGATGCAATCTCTATTAGCTCATAGTCTTCCATGTGAGACTTCAAAAGCTTCTCTTTTTCTTTAGCTTGAGCAAAAGATGCTACCTTCATTGTCTTGACCAGACAAAGGGAGTCAAAATTGAGTGGTCCTTGAAATAATTTTGGTTCATCTATCTCTAACATTTCTTTGTTGAAGAAGCTCTTTACTACCTCAGCAGTGTCTCTTGCTAGAGATAGAGTCTTCTTTCCTTTTCCCACCTCAAAACTGTCATCTAGGATCTTCTCTGTTTGATCTTCTTCTTTTCCTTTTACCTCTTCTCCTTGACTAATTTTCTCTTCTTTTCTTTCTTCTCCTTCAATTCTGAAGTCTGTTGGGGGATCCAGAAGAGATATGTTTACTTCTTCATGGACTTCCTCTTCTGAAATAGAGGAATCCAAGTCTTTAGTCCTCTCCTCACCTATCTCCTTTGGCTCTTCTGCATTTTTCTTAGTAGGTTCATCATCTATGTCCTCTATAATAGGAAGATTAAATCTTTTAAATGTATTCTGGAGGATGTCCTCTATTTCTTTGGAAACTTGATCTATCTCTCCAAGCATAAGTTTGTTTATTCTTGCTTTGCTCCAGAACTCATCCTTGCAGTCCTTAAAGATCATGTTCATTTATTTTGGAGTAATGGAAGGATAAAGTTGGATTGCAATCTATGCCCAGATCTCAAGGTCCTTTGCCTTAGCATTTTCTTTTCTCATTTCAAGTACTTGCTCTAGGCTTTTGGGAATTAGTGAGATGATTTCAATGAATGCTTTATTATAGATATTCAAATACTTGACTGTGGCTTCCTCCAAAATTCTTTTGTCAGTGTCATTATACTCATCATAAAATTCTATTATGGGCTATAGATTCCCATCTACAGTGACTCCCTTGATGACATCATCAACAGAAAGAGTAGGCCTTTCAACAAATTCTTCTGCTTCTTCTTCTTTGTTTTCACCGGCAAAGAATTTCCCAGAAGTTTTCCTTTTCTTCTTCATTTTCTTAATCTCCTCATTAGTCTCTGTCTCTTTATCATCCTTTTGGCTTGTGTATGACCTTGTGGCCTTTGTCTTTGTTCTCTTCTCTCCTTTTTCAGATGTCTTTGCTTCTGGTTTTGAGGCTTTTCAGCTCTTAGAAGTGGCAGGTGTAGAGCTCTTTGAGGATCTAGTCCAGGAGGGGGCTTGCACCGGAACACTTTCTTTTTCTGCTTCTTGTCTTACTTTCTCTTCTCTTTCTACCTTCTCTCTGTTGGCATCAACTGCCTCCTTTGATATGCCATATTTCTTGGCAATTTCCTCCACTTCCCTTCTCACTTTCCTTTTTATCTCTGGTTGTCTCAATTCAACATGTATTTTCACACTTAATTCTTGAAACGTTCCAAACCTTTCTGCCTCAGGGTCCTTTGGCTGACTTAGCAGGTGTTGAACATGTAGCTCCAGAATTTTCTCATCTACCTCATAGCCCATTGGCATAATCCAAATTGTTCTGGGTTCCACTACCTCCATTAGGCATTGATCAATGTCTACCATAAATTACATTGTATCCTTGTATTTTTCAACTAGAGATTGGGAGACTCTCTCTCTAGCCTACATCATGCCTTAGAAGTTTTTGAAGTATCCCCAGAGTGATGTACTTTGTGCCTTGGCATCACCAAGCCCATACATATAATCTCTAATTTGTATGGCAACTAGTCTGTCATTTTGCCATACCCAACCACTTGATCCAAGTAGCTCATTCATATAGTAAAAGAATAAACATAGTATTAGCCCACCATACTTGAATGAGTTCTTCTTGTCCTTTTTGATCTTTTGCAATTTTTCTAACAATTGGCTTAGGAGAAGCTCACATAGATCATAGTTTGCATTTTCCCTTAGCATCTAATATGTAGTGTATATTGCAGTTCCAGATACAGAGTTTTCCCTACTAGAATGATATATTTTGTAGCCAATTATCATAGAGGCAAATTTGATATCCAGATTAGTGATATCTTCTATTGTCATTGCTCTCTTGTCAAACTTTGATCCGGTAGCCTCACTCACTGTCTGATTCTTGACAGATTTGATAGTAGGCAACCCACCGAATGAGTGCAATCCGGTTACTACCCTAATGGCATCTTTTGTTAGCTTGAATGGCCTAATCAACCATATGAATTTATCATGTATTCTACTGAGGACATACTAGACCCATTCATCTTCTGCCAAACAAGGAAAGTGGATGCAATGTCCAAAATGCTTATCCCGGATGGCCTTGTATTGAGGTTTGAGTTCAAAGGTTTCATCTATTAATTGTTTATGGTAGATATCCATCATCTTTGATTCTCCAAATTCCTCAATATTTGCATGGATGTATACCCTAACATCTTCTACATGCAGAACCCCATGTGGAATGCTAGAAAATGCACCTAAGGGGTCAACTTCTAGGGATTTGTAAGGATGTTTCTTGAACTTTGGGTGCGGCCTATCAATGATCTTAACAACATTTGGAGTAACCATCTTGCAAAAGATTCAGAGAGAGATATTCAAGAATAGAAATACCTTTTTATGCTTCTAGGGTTCACCATATTGTTGATGGTGATGTTAGTCACACACAAACACAGAATAAAAGTTACACAACAACCCTAGTTTATCTTGAAAGATACAATGAATTCAAAGAATTCATGATCCCAAGTCTCTGTTGATTAGTTCATAATCTATTGACGTTACTCAGTGGTTGATGTGTGTTGTTGTTTTCCATTTTGGGGCCTTATGTTCATCTGTAATTTCTACCTTTACACTATGAACTTACTCAAATAATGTGCCTACAGATTGATATTTGCATGATTTCTACCATTATTTGCAAGTCCTTGCATGATATTTTTAACACTACATGCATTTAGCTCAAATATACTAATTATATTCAGTTATCTACAAGATGTCAGCATATTTCTCTTGTTCTGCTTGTTATTTATCATGATTTGTAGTTATGAAAGTGATTCACTGAAATTAAAATGAGAAAAAGGGTTAGAGAATGAGATTCCCAAAATTACTTGAATGAGATCACTGATCCACATACATGTTCCCATACAGTAATGAAGAGAAGAAAACTAGAATCATACTTCACCAGGACATTCCACAAATCCACATGATCCAGTGCAAATCTTCAAAGGAAAAGTTGACAACAACATGTAATAAAATGAAAGCACTTCTATTGAACACAACATTCACCAATACATATCCAAAAATCAACTTAAAGATTACGTAAAGTTTACAATCAGGATGTAATCTAAAGTTTCATCTCCATTCAGTATGCTTTAGAACAAGTACATTTACAATGATCTGAAGAAAGAACCTTGACATTTCAACAGTTCAGTCCTCATCAGTCTCAGTAATCTGATCTCTTACATGAAATTGTTTCAGGTCAAATTTAGAATGATTGGCCTCTCCCTTTTACAATAAAAGGGGATGAATATATATATGGCTCTGATTTATCCCCAATATAGTCACAAAAAACCCTAGTTAATGAATGGTCCACACCTCCAGCTATAGCATCAAGTGGTGGAGAACAAATCCTGCCAAATATTTGAGTAGCATGCCCATACTGGGCGTAAGGGTGCCCATTGGAAACCCTAACAGCTCAAAATAACTATTGTTCCTTTTAATAATGTTTCCCCATCTGCATTTTGTCCTTGTATTGAAGGCCTTGACCCCTCTCATCTCTTTGTGATTTGATGTGATCTGATTCACCTCCTATGATGTCATCGCCATTAAAGCTCCATCTTTATATCTACCTGCATACCACCACTATGCCAGCAACTCTGCAAGTTTCCAGCTACTTCAAAATAGCTCTAGCATCCTGCAACAAGAAAACAAGAAATAAGCATCATCATTATTTCAATAAAGCAGCAGGGAGGAAAAACATTTCATTGAATCAGGCTCTAAATGTGCAAGCACAAAATATTGGGTTATGAATATTCAGCATCTATGAGCAACTACATATTCGAGTGCATATACAATGCCAAAAATGGCCAAGTCAACCATCGTTGACCAAAAACATGCTATCGGGCTCCAAAATAACTTCAAAATCTTATCATTTTGCCTTCCCGCCCTTTTCCTTGTATATCGCATGCTCAATCCCCTTTGTATATCGGCTTGTATGTATCGCTTGTACCTGGAGAATGGCATTGCAATTTATATAAGTTGATACATACAAAATCCTTTGTATGTCCCCATCAGACTTCAACTCTTCATAGACGGTAGTCTATTTGCTCTTCGATTCCGCAATGTATAAAAATGCAATGCATCTTTTGATAGACAATCGGACGTGATGCATGCTTTATATCGTATTTTAATCTCCTTTGAATTTCAGCCTGTATGCACAAAGCAATGTATGTTATGCAATGAATCTCTCAATATACATTTGGGTATTGATACATTGCATAAATCGGATTTAAAATTCATTTGAATTCTGGCTTGTATGCATCCTGCAATGTATGTACCAAAACATACAAACCTAAAAATGTACCCGACAAACTTAACTGAACCCTCATTATAACTTTGAACCTGCGTCGGGTACACCTATGCACATTAGTTTAACTAATATGACTCTCTTCATAGATTGGGATATGATGATGATGTCATCATTATGGACAGGCCTAGTTGAAATGCGAAAGGATGACATCATGGTCACCCTGAAGGAAAATTGAGAGTTTAAGAAAATTTGACCCTGATATTTAAGAAATATCACCCCCCGAATAAGATGATGCCACATTCATGTTGGGTCCTTTGTTTAAGAGTTGTGTTGTAATGACGTCACCGTCATATTATTGAATAGGGTGATTGTCGGATATATACCTCCTCGAGGTAAAAAGAATGATGATGTCACCAGGAGGGTGATTTCCTTTGTTCATCGAGCTTAGATGATGTCATCATCATATTGGCATTGGGGTGATATTTTGTGATAGGGTGATATTTGTAAGATTAGGTCATATTGAAAATATGGCCCCCACAAAATATATGAAGCTACCTGACTGGCAGATAGAGTTATCACATAGAATTGACATCCAGATTTTGCGAACCAAATGATTATTAGGTGATAAACATATATCAAGGTGATCTTACATAATGGAACTGATGTTTAAAATATGACCCCCCCTCAAAATATCAGGTTTGACTAAAACTTTGACCTATCATAACTTCCGTATTTGGCCGAATTTCATGGTGATACAAAAGGCAAACCTTCCTAGAATTTTATACTTTTTCACATGGCAAGCCTCCTGAGGAAAGATTCAAACTTTGAGATTTGGGTTTAGACTTCAAGATAACAAATACACTTGATATTGGGCATATGCATATTGACTAATGTTGCTTTTACCATGACCACCCAGAGCACAAAAGTAAGGGAACAAGCCAGCAAAGATGGGTCCCTCTTTTGCTAAGGCAAAATGGGGCATGTTGTGAGCATCACAACAACTAGAAACCAAACAAAACAACTAAATTCAAACCATTAAAGAAAACCAAATGAAATAAATTCATAACATCCAGCTATCTTTTTTGCAAATCATCATTCAACTTGAGACTCAATGTATTCAATAAGGTGCATGAATTTTCTTTTTCAGTTTAAGTGGGTGCATGTGATTAATGATCCTCATCTTGAAGATCGGTTGAACAAACTAGTGACTGATATTAGCCTACATAGTTGATTTCATTCCCTCATAGCCAACCGGATAGAGCCTTGCTACCAGCAGGCATCCATAGCCCCGACAAGGTTATCATTACAATTCTCCTAAGTAGAGCCCCACTGCCAGCAAGCGTCTATAGCCCTGGTAGAGTTACTTAGATGGCTTAATCTAGATTTTCAGTATAATCTATTACATATATATATTTGTATTTGATAGAACTTCATAAGATATTGCATTTGTAACTTCATGATGCAAGGAGTGGTCACTTACTGAAATTAAGCTGAGAATTGTAATGTTAGCAAGGGTGACATCTAATTTTTCACCTAATATCTACACTGGTAACTTCAACAAACCCAAGGATTTTAGGTGTGTCATTGTGAGAAACCTCCTTGAATACTCAACCCACAGTTATTGAATACAAAATTTCACAAAGTTAAACAACTTTCTACATTCATGATGGTCACAACATGTTATGCATAAACTTCAAATAATTAACCTAAATGTTCTAAATTCCACATTGTTTTCAATGGTTGTTAGTCTGCTCCTTCCTACTCTAAAGAAAAACAAAGATCCCCTGCTAAGGAAACAACAAAACAAACAAAACAAGTAGACTGTACAAACAACTATACAAATATGTACACTATGATACACATGGCTGTCATGGCACTGCTTCAGACTTGAAAGTAATGTTTGAGAAACTATCCATTAACTGATAATGGAACATCCTCACCAGTTAATGTCCTAAGCCTGTAGGTGTTGTCTCCTAAAATTTTAGAAATTTGAAAGGGACCTATCTAGAGTTTATCAAACTTACCATGATCTCCTTTCCTCTCATGTGCTTTGTCCCACATCAAGACCAAATCTGAGATTCTAAAAGCCTTAATTCTAGCTCTTTTGTCAAACCAGCATTTGACAACAACCTGATGTTTAGAAAATTGTTCAATTGCATTACTCCTTTTTTCTTCTAGGTTCATCAATTGAAGCAACCTGACCTCTTGTTTATTATCTATGCCCAGGTACTCTTGTTCAAATTGCAATGTAGGAATCCTTAAGTTAACAGGGAGGATAAGATCCACCCCATATACTAGATGAAAAGGAGAATTTCCTAATGCAGCCTTATTCCTGGTTCTATCTACCCACAAGACATATTTCAATAAAGTATTCCACTCCCTAGGGTTCTTTTCTATTAATTTCTTTATGATGTTCAATAGGTTCTTGTTTGTGGATTCTGCTAATCCATTCCCTTGGGGATAGTAGTTTGAGGAGAATTTCAAGATGATCCCATAGTCAAAAGCCCAACTTGATAATTTAATTGAAGTCAAAGCAGACCCATTATCACATACCAAAGCATATGGAACTCCATACCTAGTCACTATATTGCTTTCCAAAAAACTGATGACATCCTTAGCATTACATGTTTTACTACTGACAGCTTCAGTCCACCTAGTACAGTAATTAGTAATAGTTAAAACATATATGTGGCCTGAAGATGATGGAGGATTGATAGGTCCTATGAATTCCATTCCTCATTGAGCAAATGGGCGCATCTCCATCACTGGCTACAAAGGTTGAGTAGCATATCTTTCTCTATTTGCAGCAACTTGACATATATGACAATATTTGATGTGTTCAACAATATCTTTAAAAATAGTGGGCTAGTAATAACCTGCCCTGAGGATAGCATGAGTGGTAGCTAAAGGTGATCCATGTGCAATCCCAAACTTATCATGTAACTCTACTAACACCTTGTTTGCTTCTTGTCTTTCCAGGTATCTAAGGTATATCCCTTCGTAGTTTTTCTTGAAAAGGAATCCTCCTTTGATCATGTATTTCTGTGACCTTATCTTCAAGGCTCTCCTTTGTGAGGCCTGCAATCTTGAAGGATAGCTTCCATTAATTAGGATGTGTCTGATGTCTAAGTACCATTCTCCATCTTCTTTTGCATTTACAACATACTGCTGGCTCATGATATTAGGATCAATCTCTGATATCATCTGGCTAAATGCTTGTCCTCTCACTAACTTCATGGGTGTAATGTCCATATCATACTCTTGGAGGATAGTGATCCATTTAGCTTTTTTCTCACCTAGTTCGCTTTGCATTAATAACATTTTTACTGTTGCATCAGGTACTACAACAATCACTCTACTTCTCAGAATGTAATGCCTAAATTTCTTAACTGCTCGAACTAGAGCAAGCACTTGTCTTTCAACGTCCATGTATCTAAGCTCTGCATCTCTGAATGGGTAGCTCATGAAGGCTATAGGCTTTTCTTCCTTTTCTTCATTTCTCTGTGTTAACACTACTGTAGAAGTATGCTCTGAAGAAAATGAGTAAATGTAAAAGTCGCTGGCATAATCTAGACTGATCAGAACTGGAGCATTTGATATGGCCTTTTTAATATCTTCAAAAGCTATTGTAGCTTCAGATGTCCACTCAATTTTAGTGTCCTTCTTGAGCATGGCATTCAAGGATCTAACAATTTTTGCAAAGCCAGTGATAAATTTCCTAACAAAATTAATCTTACCAAAGTAAGATTTGAGTTCCTTTTTACTTCTAGGAAGCTGTATCTTCCTGATGGTCTCCACTCTATCAGGGTCAATGATGACCCCATTTTCTATTATTAGGTGGCCCAATAATTTCCCTATTGTTACCTCGAATATGCATTTCTTAGGTTCAGGGATATCTTGTATTGCTCACTCTTCTTCAGCACCTTTCTCAGGTCCTCTACATGGTTTCCTCTATCTTTAGAGAAAACCATTAAGTCATCCATGTATATGACTATGCATTTACCAATCAAGCCTCTGAAGGCTATGTTCATTGCTCACTAAAATGTTACCCCAGCATTTATTAACCCAAATGGCATGCACCTGTAGGTGAAGATCCCCCACTTTGTGGTGAACGCAGTTTTTAGCCTGTCAATTTTGTCCACCATCACCTAGTTATAACTAGAGAAACCGTCCAAGAATGACATCATCCTAGCACCATTTACAATTTATAGGACTTCATCCAAAGAAGGAAAAGGATAATTATCCTTTTCAGAAGCTCGATTTAAGTTTCTGAAGTCCACGCACAACCTGATGTCACCATTCTTTTTCCTTACTGGGACCAGGTTTGCCACCCATGTGGAATGTCTCACACGAAATATGATCCCAGAATCAAGCAGCCTTTTGACCTCTTCAAAAATGATGGGCTCCAGTAAAGCATTGACAGGTCTTTGTTTCTGCCGAAAAGGCTTTGTGTCTGGCTTCAAATGTATTGTATGAGTGATGACTGATGTGTCATAAGTTTTTAGTTCATCATATGTCAAGGCAATGACATGGATATAATCCTTGAGAGCTCAGGTTATTCCTTCCATCTCCTCCTCTGTATAGACTTTCCCAATCAAAACATTTCTTTTCTCATCATCCTTTCCAATGTTGACCTGAGAGTACTTTCCTCCATCGGCCTTTGGAAGATCTTTCTGTTTTAGCATATTGTCTCGATCAAATGCTCTTTCTAGCTCTATCATTCCCTTAGGAATTTTGTTACTATGCAACTCTAGGATTTCTTCCTCTACCCAGATGTGATCTTCTATATTTGCTTCATCTATGATATGTGCCTCAAAAATATCTCTGTTGGAAATAAAGTCCAATATATGTTGATCATCATCAAATACTTGGAGATTAGTTACATTGTCAGGCACAAAAGGCACTGATACTAATTCAACTGAGAATATTTTTAGACCAGATATGGATAGTGGTTCCAAAGTATTGGTAGCTTGGGCTAAGGCATCTACCCTGTGATTTTGTTCTCTAGGTACATGGGTGATATTGAATGCACCAAAATCTTCTATCAAGTCCCACACCATATGTTTGTAATTGGAAAGCCTTTTGTAATTGTAAGAGTATATACCTCTTACCTATCTCACAACTAATTCTAAGTCTCCATAGACATGCAAAATTTTCACTTTCTTTCTTAATGCAAACAATATCCCATGAATTAGAGATTCGTACTCTGTCACATTGTTTATACATGGGAACTATAATTTGTATGCTGCTAAGTAGGATTTTCTAGATGGATCAATAAGATCTATCCCTACTCCATCCCCTTGTCTTGACATGGATCCTTCAAACCTGAGGGTCCATGGTTTGTCTTCAATTAAAGGTTTGTTTGGTTCTTTATTCCTTTTAGCTCTAGCAGTTACACCACTTGATATCCATTTTAATTTTGGTGTCTCAACTTTCTCAAACTTCACCTTATCTGCCTTAAGTGAAACTGATATTTCTTCCTTTTCAAACTTCACCTTATCTGCCTTATGTGAAACTGATATTTCTTCTTTCTCTTTACCATCAGAAGAATGATCTTCTAGACTAGGCAACGTCTACCTTTTCAAAATATGCAGACACAAAGAACAAGCAGTTTCTAAATGTGGTGTTTCATATAACCTGCACCATCCCTCAATCAAAACATCCTATGGGGATCTTTGCTATTGTGTCATCTTTTGAATTTCTTTTGATAGAAACTCTTCAAACTTGGACAGATTGCTACCCCTATCTTCATCAAATAACTCATAATCTGATTCTACTAAACAATCACTCCCTGGGGTGATTTTCTTCTTGCCTTTAGCATTATCCTTGTTGCATACCAGTATCTCTTCCGTTAACTGAATAGAACTCTCATCCTAATATGTGCATTCTCCTATTCCTACAGAAGACAAATGAAAATTAGTTTTGCTATCACTATCTACAGAACTCACCGCGGATGATGATGAAGATGCTTCACTGTATGCTTGTTCCAACTCCAACATGTCTAAATAGGCACCACAAGTCTTTTCAAAATGTGCCTCATCATGCAACCTGCACCATCCACTAATTAGAATATCATGAACAGACATTTTTAACAACTGACATCATTGCACCTCTTTAAATAAATACATCTCAAAGTCCTTGAAATGGTCTACATCTACTTCAGTTTCATGGTTACAATCAAATTCCAAAGTTATTTTATCATCCTAAGGGCCATCATCATGATTATGAAAGTCAAACATCAGGACCTCCTCTATGCTGATTGTCTGGGGTCTGATGGAGTAAACTTCAGGTTCTATATCCACATACATGATTTCATTGGTTTTGTTATATTCAGTGATCATGTCCTTCATGCGACATTCAACATATATCCTTATTTGATTTGGTATCCCTCTCCAGGGTAACCACATATGACTGAAATTAGTTGACATGTATCCATTAAGGGTTTTTGACCAGTCTCTGCTGAGTAACATCCCATATGTATCAAGTATATCAACTACCTAAATATCAATATAATGTTGATTTCTGGGATCTAATGCTAACTACATGTGAATGTGGGTTAGTTCTCCTACCACACTCACCTCTATTTTGTCCAATTGTGTTACTTTCTTTAATGATTTAGTAGGATGCAATCCTAAAGCATTGCATATGGATAGAGGCATTACATTGGTAGATGCTCCTGAGTCTACTAAGCAGTTATGCAAATTTTTACCAAACATTCTTATGGTAAGGAGGAAAGGAGGTGACTCACTCTTGTCTTTGTATAGGGTCGTGTGGGAAGTCTTTGCAGCTTGAGCAGTAGCTGGCATTTTATGTTTAACACTAACCTCCCTAGCAGCATGATCTTTATTTCCAAACTGACCTAGTGTATGACTATCCTCCTTTTGAGCAAGGTCATCTAATGATTTCATGAAAGCTTTCTTGATAGCAGGGGTTTTAAGAAGCTCTAACAATGACAGGCTGATTTTAGCCTTTTTCATTTCATCTACCAGATATGTAACCAATTTGTCAGATTCAAGAGGTAGATTACTAGCTTTTGGTGTTGTATTCTATGGTGCTAAGTACTGGGCATTGACCTTGGGAAATCCAGGGTTATTACTTGCCTTGGGATCAGGGGGGTGTTGAAATTATTTGGAGGCAAGGATGTGGTCAAAGGATCAACAAATCTATTTGAGTTATTCCTCAAGTTGTAATTATGCCTACCCTAAGGTTGCTGTTGATAAGCATTGACTTCCTCATGCTCAATTGATGGCTCATTCTCATCCTCAAATGGAAAAACATAGTTAGATTGAAAAGCCATGGCTGATTCCTCACATGTTGAGGTGTAATCTTGATGAGATGAAATTGTCTGCTAATAAGGGTGATGCATGAAGCTTTCTAGCACTAAGGTAGAATCATATTCACTGGGGACAATTTCATTTCCCTATGTATAAGGTGGATTTCCTGAAGTATTGGACACTTCAGCTTGGAAAATACTGGTAGCAATCCTGAATTGAGGACAGTCTAGCTCTGCATGAGCATTGGTGTTGTGTATCCTGCACCAGTTTGGAAGTGCTGCCTCTGCAAGGTTTACTCTAGTGGTCTATCTGGGTTCACTAGGAGGCTGATTGTCTAGGGGTGATGGCAAGGAACCATTGTTTGGCCTAGTGTTCGACACTCTAGGCTGTCTAGGAGGATTATTGTTGCCATTGTTATTGTAATTATTGTTGTAACCCTATCAAGATAATTAAGTCTGTCATTGGCATAACCTCTGTTCTAATTAGTTTGAGAAAAGAAGTTTTGACTCCTCAGATGAGCGACCTCAGTGGTAAGTTTTTTTAACTGTGTTGATATCTCCTTCATTTCTTCTTTCTCTTCTTGAACCTTGGCCACTACATTCTTTGTTTAGGGCTTGAAAAAGGAAGATCCATTATTATTGTTGGATTGTTCCACAACCTGAGGTACTTGTGTTTGTCCAGGCTATTGTAACATCTGGCCATTTCCATTTGGTGGTGGCATGATACTGAGTGGAGGTATTTCCAAAGGGGCTGACATCACAGCTGGAGGTATCATGGCTTCATTGGTCTGTTGGTGAACATGATATGTAGAATAACCAGGAAGTGTAGGGAAGGTAATATTTGGTGTGGGAGTAGGAGCCAATTGCTGACTGACTTGGATAGCTTCTTCAAAATCTCCTGCCAAAGTTGTTACACCAGGATGTGCTCTCCTGATAAACATGGAAGTCAAGGGATCTAAAGATGAATAAAAAATGCTCCTAGTAGCTTCATCTGCTATAGCATAAGGTACTACTACCTTTGAGAGTATTTTCTAGAATCTTGCATTGAAGTTAGCAATAGGTTGTCCTTCAAACCTCTTAATGGTGGAAAACAAATGATAATTCATTGAAGGATCTATAGGAGTTCTGAACCTATCCTTAAAGGCTTTTTTTAAGGCATCCTATGAATCGACTGAACCCTGACCAAGACTATTATACTAGTTATATGCCTCTTCCCTTAAGGAAAATGGAAATAACTTGCATACAACATCTTGATGCTATTCTAGCCCTACAACAAGCTTCCTTGAAAGTTCTGATGTGATCATCAGCATCCTGATATGGATGATACTTAGGACAAATTTTATCAGGATTCTTAGGCAAAGCATGATATGCATTAAAAGAATGACATTGGAATTGGTGGAGGTTGAACCTGAGGTATGACGGGTTGAGGCTGGACCTGAGGTATGATGAGTTAAGGCTGGACCTGAGGTGTGATAGGTGGTCCTGTAGGTGTTTGAAACCCAAGAGGAGTTATAGGAGCATGTTTTGGTGAAGCTTCTGATGCACTAGAATCAGGAGAGTGATGAATGTCCACAGTTCTAGGTCTAAATCCCCTGATAGGTAATTCTCCAAAGAGTCCACTAGATCTAGACCTGGTATTTGGATTGGGAGCCAGGCTTTCCTAAATTTAAGTGAGATTGGCTGGTTTACAGTAGAGATCAGTTGAAACTTCGTGGCCAAGGCTATATTTATGCTTGATTTTGGAAACTTCACAAATGATTTAGCATGTATAAACTTAAAAAAACAAATATTTAAATATAACTTGAAATATAGAGATGCTTGAGTGTTACCTTTCTATCTGCATCATCAAATCAGACAAAACTTACTGATGATGAGAGGCCCTCCTTCTAGCACCAATTTCTGTGTTGATGGTGATGTTAGTCACACACAAACACAGAATAAAAGTTACACAACAACCTTAGTTTATCTTGAAAGATACGATGAATTCAAAGAATTCATGATCCCAAGTATTCGTTGATTAGTTCATAATCTACGGACATTACTCAGTAGTTGATGTGTGTTGCTATTTTACATTTTGGGGCCTTACATTCATCTGTAATTTCTACCTTTACACTATGAAGTTACTCAAATAATGTGCCTACATATTGATATTTGCATAATTTCTACCATTATTTGCAAGTCCTTACATGATATTTTCAACACTACATGCATTTAGCTCAAATATGCTAATTATATTTAGTTATCTATGAGATGTTAGCATATTTCTCTTGTTCTAATTGTTATTTATCATGATTTACAGTTATGAAAGTGATTCACTGAAATTAAAATGAGAAAAAGGGTTAGAGAATGAGATTCCCAAAATTACTTAATTGAGATCATTGATCCACATACATGTTCCCATACAGTAATGAAGAGAAGAAAACTAGAATCACACTTCACCAGGACATTCGACAAATCCACATGATCCAGTGCAAATCTTCAAAGGAAAAGTTGACAACAACATGTAATAGAATGAAAGCGCTTCTATTAAACACATCATTCACTAGTACATATCCAGAAATCAACTTGAAGATTACGTAAAGTTTACAATCACAATGTAATTTGAAGTTTCATCTCCATTCAGTATGCTTTAGAACAAGTACATTTACAATGATCTAAAGAAAGAACCTCAACATTTCAATAGTTCAGTCCTCATCAGTCTCAGTAATCCGATCTCTTACATGAAATTGTTTCAGGTCAGATTTAGAATGATTGACCTCTCCCTTTTACAGTAAAACGGGATGAATATATATATATGGCTCTGATTTATCCCCAATACAGTCACAAAAAACCCTAGTTAATCAACGGTCCACACCTCCAGCTACAGCATCAAGCGGTGGAGAAAAAATCCCACTAAAAATCCAAGAAGCATGCCCATACTGGGCATAAGGATGCCCATTGGAAACCCTAACAGCTCAAAATAATTGTTGTTCTTTTTAATAATGTTTCCCCATCTGCATTTTGTCCTCACATTGAAGGCCTTGACCCCTCTCGTCTCTTTGTGATCTGATGTGATCCGATCTGCCTCCCATGATGTCATCACCATTAAAGCTTTGTATTTATATCTACCTACACGCCGCCACTGTGCCAGCAACTCTACAACTTTTTAGCTACTTTGAAATAGCTCCAACATCCTGCAACAAGAAGACAAGAAATAAGCATCATCATTACTTTAAAAAACCAGTAGGGAGAAAAAACATCTCATTGAATCAGGCTCTGAATGTGCAAGCACAAAATATTAGGTTATGAATATTCAGCATCTGTGAGCAACTACATATCTGAGTGCATATACAATGCCAAAAATGGCCAAGTCAACCATCATTGACCAAAAACATACTATCAGGCTCCAAAATAACTTCAAAATCTTATCGTTTTGCCTTCTCACCCTTTTCCTTGTATATCGCATGCTCAATCCCCTTTGTATATGGGCTTGTATGTATCACTTGTACCTGGAGATATGCATTGCAATTTATACAAGTCGATACATACAAAATCCTTTGTATGTCCCCGTCGGACTTCAACTCTTCATAGACCGCAGTCTATTTGCTCTTCTATTCCGCAATGTATAAAAATGTAATGAATCTTTTGATATAGAATGGGACGTGATGCATGCTTTATACCATATTTTAATCTCCTTTGAATTCTAGCCTGTATGCACAAAGCAATGTATGTAATGCAATGTATCTCTCAATATACATTCGGGTTTTGATACATTGCATAAATCGGATTTAAATTTCATTTGAATTTCGGCTTGTATACATCCTGCAATGTATGTTTCGCAATGTATGTACCGAAACATACAAACCTAAAAATGTACCCAGCAGACTTAACTGAACCCTCATTATAACTTTGAACCTGCGTCAGGTCCACCTATGCACATTAGTTTAACTAATATGACTCTCTTCATATATCGAGATATGATGATGATGTCATCATTATGGACAAGCCTCGTTGAAATGCAAAAGGATGATGTCATGGTCACCCTGAAGGAAAATTGGGAGTTTAAGAAAATATGACCTTGATATTTAAGAAATATCACCCCCTGAATAAGATGTCGCCACATTCATCTTGGGTCCTTTGTTTAAGAGTTGTGTTGTAATGACGTCACCGTCATATTATTGATTAGGGTGATTGTCGGATATATACCTCCTCAAGGTAAAAAGAATGATGATGTCACCATCAAGGTGATTTCCTTTGTTCATCGAGCTTAGATGATGTCATCGTCATATTGGCATTGGGGTGATATTTTGCGATAGGGTGATATTTGTAAGATCAGGTGATATTGAAAATATGACCCCCACAAAATATATGAAGCTACCTGATTGGTAGATATAGTTATCACATAAAATTGACGTCTGGATTTTGCGAACCAAATGATTATCAGGTGATAAACCTATATCAGGGTGATCTTGCCCCTTGAAATATCAGGTTTGCTTGAAACTTTGACCTATCATAACTTCCTTATTTGGCCGTATTTTAGGGTGATTCAAAAGGCAAACCTTCCCAGAATTTTACACTCTTTCACATGGCAAGCCTCCTGAGGAAAGATTCAAACTTTGATGTTTAAAATATGCTTCTTTTACCATGACCACCCAGAGCACAAAAGCAAGGGAACAAGCCAGCAAAGATTGGTCCCTGTTTTGTTAAGGCAAAATGGGGAGTGTTGTGAGCATCACAATAGATATGAGCCAGAAAAGATCACTGGTTGAATCAGATTCTACGGTTGATCTTTGAGAGGGTTGAAGCAATCTTGTTTACAGAGCTCTTTCTTTCTTCTTCTCGAATGCAAATTTGCAAATGATGAGTAAAGGAACCCTTTTATCTCTGCGCACACTAATTTCATATTGCAATAAATGCACAACTTAAGTCATTCCAGCTGCCTTGTTCTGAGAGAGATCTTTCCAAATCACTGAGATGCACTTAGAGTTATTCTTAGTGATAATTGACAATGTATCTCCTTTCCTTGAATCATCCCATTTATCCACAGATCAAGATATTTTAATTTAGAATCATACCAGATCTAACTGTAAAAATCCTACTTTTTCTATATGGCTATCAAACCAGATCAATCTTGGATCATTAAACTCTTCAAAGCTTCTTGAGGATCTTTCATATTTTTACCAAGGGCTATTTAGATATATCTCTCAAAACCCTTTAATCCGTAGCATTCCATGTACCAAATTTAGGCACCAATTGACTGGCTGGAGGAATTTATTTTCCTTTGTGACTTCCCTTGAGCTAGAGTTCATCTAATTTAGTTTCTGGAAGGAATATCAGCACCAGATTCTAGTGCATATCCATCCCCAACATTTTCTGTATTTCTCTTCACCCAAATCTTGTTCATCTCCCTTTGAACTTCATCTGCATTCACTTTTTCTTTTCCTTTGTCTTGATTTTGATTATGATGCACCGAACCCTTGTTACCCTGATTCTTACTTCTGTAGAATTTGGCAATATGACCGGATCTATTGCAATTGTAGCAAACAACATTTCTTTGCATATTTGACTAATATCCTCTTGATCTGCATTGATTATCCATATGTCCCATTCTATTGCATGCAAAGCATCTACCATTGAATGAATTGTTTATTTGCATATTTCTACATTCATGAGATTTGTGAGCATACCTTTTGCAATTAAAACACTATCCAGATAAGAATGAATTAGTCTGATTCATTCTTCTTCTGCACTGATTTACTTTATGACTGAAGTTATTGTAATTGTAGTAGTATCCATTGAAGGATGGATATCTTTGAGAATTTGGTTGCCTTACTAGAGGTCTTCTAGGTCTATTCCTTGGATTTCTTGATCTAGAATTCTTCTGACCAAATCCGAAGCTTTCACCTTTCTCATACCCCAAGTCATTCTTGTCATCTACCCTCTTTTGGCTTTCAAGAAGAACTTCAAGTTGAGCAGAGCTTATCTTGAATTTCTCTTTGTATTCATTTATTGTTTGAAGATCCCTTTTTAGAGTGTCTATCTAATTCTCAAGTTGTTCTTCATTATCTCTAGCTTCATCAAGATCAGATTCCAGATGCCTGATTATTCTATCCATTTTGTGGTAGTCTTCTAACTTCTACTTGAGAGATTGTTTTAGATTATCTTTAATTTTTCTTTTCTCTTCAATTTCTTAGGTGAATTTCATAACCCCTAATTCCATTTCATGTCTTACCATAATGACCTCTTTGGATAACTTCTCACATAACTTGTTTTTCTCATTCAAATCTTCATTAGTATCATTGACTTCACTTAGACTTGCTAATTGTTGAAGTAGTTCCTTTCTTTTTTTATAGAGATACTCAATTTTTCTTTGAGTTCATTTCTGAAATCATCAGCTTGTTTGAGTCTTTCCCTCAAGTTATTAACTTTAGAGTGAGATTTCTCAAGATCATCTAGAGTAGACTAAAGTTGTTCCCTCATACCATATATGTCCATTGAGATTCCTAGATCTTCCTCAAGTTGTTAGGCTCTGTTTATAGGAACTTAGCTCTGATACCAATTTTTGGAAATAAGGTGGATAACTAAGAGGGGGGGTGAATGAGTTATCTTAATTACTTAACTTTATTTTCTTCTTTAACAATTAGTGCAGTATCAAAACATATAAGCATACATGATCATGAGAGCAGAAAAGAAATCAACACACATAACACAAGGATTTTTACGTGGAAAACCCGGTTAAGGGAAAAACCATGGGGTGACTAACCCAAGATTGTATTCTCTATTAAAAGAATAGAAGTACAAAATGGCACTTGCTAATTAGGACTCACTACCTGAGCACACTACTCACAAGAGACTCACTTTCTACAATGTTTATGGAAGGTAACCAAGTGTTTGAACTGATGAGAGGCATCCACATATGCTGAGGTTCAGTTCTGGTTAGGCTCAATATACTGATCTACTGCACTTCATTCTTCCTCTACTTTAGTGCTGCTCTTCTGTCACATACCAAACTTGTATTCTTGCTTCCACTCTGCTCTCTACCTTTCCTTGCATACTATATCAATCCACACACACCTTCATACCAAAATCAATCTGGTATATAAATCCGCATCAGGGATTTCAACATCTTTCTAGTCAGCAACCGAAATATTCAAGATATTTACAAGGCACTGATCTGTCGGCTGGATCCATGCTTAATATGTGATGTGTATTCAAGACATAGAGTTAGAAGTCATCAATCAAGTGGGCAACCATGTATGATCTCTTAATTAGCTTGACCATCCACAATTTCACATCCGGATTAAAGTCTGATGCTCTGCCGGTCAGTTCTTCCTCAGTCTACTCTGTCTGTCAGGAACCCAACACTTAGATGCTCATATCTATTCACTCTTTCATCACTAGAGGCTCAATCTCTAGAATGTAGTAGCAATGGTACACCTCTTGACTTCCCCAAGTCTACACTTTGCTGAGATACATCCTCTGAGAGATCCAGACTTGATTGTCAGACCTTGCTGCATGCTCAGTTCTTGTTTCACTGGACCAAAACACTCTTCAATCTAACTTCTGGTAAAGACATACTATGTGCTACGAATGTGTGGCATGAACTTTGTTGCCATCAATGACAACAATCATGAAGCCACATAGTGTCTCTTGCCAATAGGCCCTTTGTCAAGTCACCTTTTTAGTTGCAATTTGTTAGTTTCACACACTCCCTACATCTGTCATGGTGATAAATCATTGTTGAGATATCACATTCTGCTTTGTTCACATTGTTTCCCTACTTTGAAGTCTATAAAGTGGCATCATTTAGAAGAAGGAACAATCAATGCTTCACTCAAATTCCCAGATGCACCTATCCAGTTCATGGTGTTTTGTGAAAATAATTAAAACTCAAGATTTGTGATAGCTGGTGCAAAATTATTTTTATGACTATGTTCACAACTCCATTTCGCTCAAATATAGCCAATCTCTAGACCATAACACCTCACGATTAGGGAGATTTTAAGCTTCTCATTTTTCATTGGAGATTATTGGAAACAATTAAAACAAGAGTTCTATGCATGTTGAAGCAAAAATTAACCAACCAGAGGTTTTGTATCGACATTTCAGATGATATGCCAAGGTTTTGTGATCAAATACTATCCCGATCAAAAGTTATGCATATTTTACCATTTTCATGCTCGAAGACCAATCAGGAAATTTTTATGAACTTTTCTAAAGTCATATCAGCAATGCAATTGGTCTCAAAAGTTTTAAATTTGCACATGTAAAGTTATCACAAAGAAAAATAAACTCTTCTATTTTTGGACAAGAAAGTCAATTTTAAAGTGTTATCAATCACCGATAAAGTTTTTAAAGGCCTTTAAATCACCGATGGAGGGAAAGTCACTTCTATCATTCGAGAATATAAGCACTTTCAAAAGTGCCTTCATCTAGCAATGAGCTTGATTTCAAAAGTCTTCATCAGTCTTCTCCAAAGTCTTAAAAACTTTCTAAGTTTTGATGAAGCCTTTCTAAAGGCTATCTATTGAGTTACGGGTGTGAGGGGGAGAATGAGTGTTAGTCAAATCAATGAAAATCATAAAACCCAAACATCAATAGAATTTGAAGGCAAAGAGGAATCAAACCAAGATGAGTAAGAACATACTTACAACCCTGTTTACCTATCATTTTCCATTGTTGCCTATCTTGCTTTGATCTTGATTTGAGAAGCCCTCAGAAAGCTTTGTTTGCTTGCTTGCTTGTTTGAAGATGACAAAGGAAGAATCACTGTGAATATCTGTTTGTGTTGAATGAGAGCTTCAACACACAATAATGGAGGACACTTTGAGAATGGACTTGAGAAGAGAAGAATGAGAGAATTTTGGGTATAGTGATTGTGCAAAATGAAGTTCCTCTTTAATGGCTTAGAAGAGGGTTCTATTTATAGAATTTTTGAAAATAGAATGGAGGGTGAGGATCAAAAGATGAGATCAATGGCTCTCATTATTTGTGAATCTTTAATTCATAATTAATGAATTAAAAATTCAGAGTGGAGGATAGTGAGTTATGACAATTGAATTAAAAATTCAGAGTGGAGGATAGTGAGTTATGATAATTGAATTAAGAATTCATGGTGGAGAATAATGGGGAACAATTGAATTAAATATTCAATTGGTGAAGGCTAGTGGGGAACATTGAATTAAATATTCCATTTGTGAAGGCTAGTGGGGAACATTGAATTAAATATTCCATTTGTGCAAGCTAGTGGGGAACATTGAATTAAATATTCAATTTGGTGGAGGAAAATTGATTTAAAGATTTATTTTGGAAAATGGAGGATATTAGCTAATTAAATATTAAGAATATTTAATTATATGTGCAACATGGTGAGGTGGAAGAGATGAGGTGGATTGGTGAGGTGGATTGATGAGGTGGATTTGATGAGGTGGATTTTGGACTTTAGACCTTTAGAAGAATTTAGGGAATTCAATTAAATAAAATGACTTTATTTAATTATGGGATAATGAGCCAATTAACTAAATTTATAATATTTATTTAATTGACAGAAGCAAATAGGAATTAAGATAAATATTAAAATATTTACTTAATTCGACTTCAGCCAATTTTAGGTGTATACATTTTGCCCCTCTTTGAAGCAATGTGTTTTATCACGTTGTTTCAAAGAATAAGAATTTTCGACAGTGATACATGCCCCAGTTTGCCCCTGGTACGAGGTTTAATGATAGGATGCCCCCTCAGGAGATTAGACGGGAGGAAGACAGCAGGGCGTGAGACAGACAATCTCATGAAGAGGAAGGCGAAGAAATGGGTTAGGATGGAGAAAACGGGTTATGGTTTGGAGAAACAGCCATGGGAAGTAGTCAGAGAGTCCTATAGTCAGATATGGGTCCCTTGCTATATATAGGAGTTGGGTCCACACTAACTATTCATTTGTACACTTGGCCATAGGTGATTTGTCCTCTGGAGAGCTTAGGAGAGCATGGCAGCCAGAGAAATGGATATTCCGCGTGAGCAACATCGGTTTGAGCAGATTCAATAGTTCGATCGGCCAGCAGAGGCAGGACCCCCGGTATGTAGTTCTTCAAAACTTGTCGAAAGTCAATTTTTGTGCGTATTAATGGCTATGAAAACCAACTAGGATAAATGCACAAAAACCCTAGTTTTGTGCATATGCGCTCCTAAATTGGCGCATTCGTTTATATTGTGCTTTTATATCTGGAATGTGCGCATTTGTGTGTTTTGCGCATTTGCTCTAATAAGTTGCACATTCATTTCAAAGTTGCGCATATACACTGCGATTTTGTGCATATGATTAGTATTGCACATTCGAGTTATGGCATTGCGCATATGTAGTGAAATTGTGCATTTGCTCTAATAGGTTGCGCATGTGCTAGAATGGCGCATATGTGTCAAAGAGTTGCGCATTCATGGTGAAGTTGTGCTTTTGGTATGAAATTGCACATTTGCCACCTGGATGTGCGCATTTAGACTTTAGGCTAATTAGTTGACTTAACAAAATTAACCCAATTGGCATCCTGATCGATGCGTCAATTGATTAGCGATCTCTGAGATTGCTGAGAATCTAGTCAAGAGATGATATGCTGTTTGATTAATTTGATATGTTGAGCCAATGATAAGATAGCTTGATTGCTTGGAGTAGGTTTTCGATATGGATTTGGATTTTTGCTGACAGTATGCATTTCTTGGTTGCAAGAGGATATTCGGGATGTGTTGACATCGTGAGAGTTGTTCCCGTTGCCATTGTTGCAATGGTATATGCTGACTGAGATGGATCGAGAGGCTCTAGCTGCGATGGGTTTATATCATGTGCTCTTCATGCCCGAGGTTCGCATGAACTAGGCGATGGTGATGGTAGTCATGGAGTGATTCCACAGTGAGGATGGGACCTTCCATTTTCTGATGGGGGAGATGGCCATCACTCTGGAGGATGTGTATCAGATTCTGCACCTTCCTATTCATAGAGAGTTGGTTGAGTATGAGTCACAGCGTGCCGCTGGGCTAGAGGAGTGCAGGTAGGTTTTTGATGATCCTGAGTTGGTAGGGGAGGAGATCTCATGGCAGGACATGTATGACTGCTATGACTACTTCCCAAGTATAGTGGCTAGACTGATCGGAGGCGTAGTATGCCCCGATAAGAGAGCACACAGCTTCCCCATTGGCTAGGGACAGGTGCTGGAGAGTATGATCACCGACGAGACCCGGTATGTGTGGGGTGTGTGCATGCTTGCACACCTATACAGAGACCTGCATCAGGCAGTGTACCACCGAGACTCGGGCTTAGCGACAGGCGCGTCGCTCTTACAGTTTTGGTTGTGGGAGCACATTGCCATCACACGTCTGATCTGTGTATTTCAGAGGTAGAGGGGTGAGCCCTACAATTACGGGTATGTAGGTGTGATTTCCTAGCACAGGCTGGGGAGGCTTGAGTACTGGAGGCATGCCTTTGATGGAGTGGATGTAGTTGTCTAGAGGCCGTACCTTGACTGCGAGGTATGGGAGGATAAGGCGGATGAGCTCCCCTATTGTTTCCAGATGAGGTGGCTGATTGGTCAGATTTAGTTTATTTTGGAGCGGTAGATTGTCAGCTAAGTGCAGAGATAGTTCAGTCGTGTGCAGGGTAGACCACAGGGCGAGGCACGCTTTGCCAGGACATACACTGAGCGGTATAAGTGGGGTCCTGTGGCCTCTTATGAGGAGGCATTGGCTGATTTTTGGCAAATTTTGTATGCATCTTGGCCGATGCGGAGAGACATAGTAGATGCTGGCATGACGCTAGACTATGAGGAGTGGTTTGCAGCACACCCATTTCCTCGCTACTCAGGTCCTGGAGAGGTAGCACCTCATATAGATGAGGGTGACTCAGATAGATGGGGTGGAGGTGGTGGGGGGAGGGTTGAACGGTGGAGGAGGAGGAGAGATCAGGGAGATGAGGGGAGACAGAGACAGAGGCAAAGAGTCAGAGAGGGGCTCGGGGGTCAGCAAGCAGTGGGACAGGCACAGGTTCAGGTGCCAGTGCAACCAGTGATAGCCTAGAAGCAGATGCCACCACCTCAGCAGGTGCCAGCATAGCAGGTGGCATAGGCCGCGCAGGTATAGGTACCTGCATAGTGGGTAGCACAGGCCGAGTAGCCTCCACAGCCTGATGTGCAGCAGCAGGTTCTGGTGTTGTTACAGACCCAGATTAGGCAGCTGAGGGCTCATCTGAGAGCCGCAGAGTCACGGCGGGATGCAGATGTGACTCAGATATTTGAGTTGAGCTGAGAGAGAGATGGAGCCTTAGCTAGTATGCAGGCTATGAGAGCAGAGCGGGATGCAGCCTTGATGGCTATGGGTACCGATGGGACCTTTGGCTTCTTGGTGGCATAGGTGTAGCAGTCTCAGGCCCAGGTAGCGCAGTTGCAGAGTGATCTGACTAGAGCTTAGGCACAGACTCAGTATTATCGGGGCTTATATCATGGTGCCGTGCCAGTGAGTCAAAGAGCTTCAAGCTTTTAGAGCTAGTCAGAGGCAGCGCAGAGAGCAGGTGGGTCTCAGTCTGTGGGCTCAATGAGGGCCCCCCGCCGTCAGGGGTGGATAGAGGAGAGGCTAGTGCTAGGAGTAGTGTTTCGCGATAGCAGGGTTAGACAGACCCAGATACTTGTACCAGTTTTTGATCGCATTGTAGCACATTTTTGACAGATGGCTGAGATAGCCAACATATGTATTTATTATTTTCTGAGACATGTATCACCCTTTGTTATTTGTTGTATACACTTATGTCATGGCTCTAAGAGTGGACAGAGATTTTGATATATTGTACCTTTGGACATATGTTTATGTGATGATGTTGTTGTTTCCTTGATCTATATGCATGGGCTATATGTGTGATGCGTTGATGTTTATATGCTATGGATGCATGCTATTTTACGATGTGTTGGTATATGTTATGCAAAGTAGATGGATGTTTTAGAATGCTTTTTTGAGTTATACAAATGTTAATGTGTATGGATATGGTTATGCAGTTCGATATGTATGTGATCTATGTTTTTGATTTTCTCTTGATATGATGTATGAATGCACAATGTATATGGATGATCTAAACTGTATGGAAATTGATCTCATGGCCTCATTATGTATGTCAATGATGTAATCATGTAAATGACTATCTCATGTGATGTGATATGCAACTTATATGCTATGTGTTTGATATGTCCAAATGTACTCAATTGACACGGAGATGATATAGATGAGTGGAATAGGAGACATGGAGAAATACTGACTTTCATTTTGATATACTACAGGGTTTGCATTATTGTGTGGATGATATGGAGTTTTCTGAATATGAGATGGATGCAGATACAGATTTGTTATCTTTGCAAGTCTTTTGCTTTCATCATCAGGCACTTTTTGATATTTTTTCATTTTTTGAAATGTGGTAAGAGAATACAAGCATCTAGGTATAGTTTCGACCTAGATGTCCTGAGTATCCCTTACCTGGATTTTGATATAGCAAGTTGATACAAGCATCTAGCCAAACTTGCATCTAGATGACCTAAGTAATTCTTGCATTTTAACGGACAAGGATTGCCCCTTTTCATGTTTAGACCTCAGAGTCCTCGATGATCTTTCACCGATCACATCGTTAGACATAAGTCATCACATTACTAAAGTTTAATCCACAAGTAGTAGACAAAGAAAAATTATGTCCCCATCATAGCATCTCTAGCTATTGGCATCCTTGAGTAGCATAGGAAGACATAATTGACAAAAATTCAAGACCTTGTAAGTTAACCTATTGACAAAACATTCTTGCATTAGATGTGTCTTTTTGCCATAATTGAGATAGAATTGTTTTGATTGTTTCAATATGGTGCTTTACTTTGTTTTTGTTTTGGACAGGTTGATGTTCTGTGTCGAGAACTTTGTTCTAGGTGTCTTAGTGAAATTATCGCAATCCTTTATTGGTATCTCCTTTCAGAATGATGGCATTCAAGAACCCAAATCCACAACTAGATCAAGGAGTTGCCCCCAGTTTAGACAAGGACTGACTTATTATGGGTGGGATGACAATAGATATGGAGAGACGGACCCTAAGGGACTGACCTAATGCCTCAGGGGCTCATTGCTAAATGGCCTTGCCTACATGATGACACAGAGGCAACATAGTTTGGGGTGAACCCTGATGGACCTAAGACCTAGGTGATTGGTGGCTTTGTAGAAGTGGTATGGACTGAGATAGAAAGACCAGATATGGGACTGACGGGTCATTGGAGCCTCGAGGGTGCATTGATAATGGCCTTGCTTATGTGATAGCTCAGAGGCGACGTAGTTCGGGACTTGGACCATGGGTTGATTAGTTCAGTGTGATGGGGACAAGAGTCAAATGAAGTCGTCATAGATGAAAGGAGTGGTTTGTCGCAGATAGTGCCTGTTTACCAGGTTTTCACCACTTACTTTTATTTGCACATGTAGCCAAGAGTACACATGATGCTTGTTTGCCAGGTTTTCATCATGGTACCAATCCTTTTTTCCATTTTTTGATATTTTTGTTCTGTTTTTTATCACTTTTTTCAATTTTTTTGATTTTTTCAGGACTCCCTTACATCGGGGTTTTCAGGTATAGAACTTGCGAAGATGCATGCTGTTGATAGGATCCTCGAGGAGTTCACCTTCAAATGTGGCCAATTGATATGCCTCTGATCCATAGGCTGCAATGACGACATAAGGCCCTGACCAGTTGGGTTCGAACTTGCCTTTCTTTTCTCTATCTGGTTGATTTCTGGGGTTCTCTCTGAGGACGAGATCACCAACTTGGAAGACTTGGGGCTTTACCTTGTGGTTATAGATTTTGGACATTCTTTGTTGATATGCTTTTAGGTGGTTAAAGGCCTATTGCCTTCGTTCTTCCAACAGTTCTAACTCTTGCAGTCTAACCACTCTATATTCTTCATCGAGGATGAGGCCTCTTAATGACACTCGCAAAGATGAGATCTCGACTTCGATGGGCAAGATGGCTTTAGCTCCATAGACCAGGGAGTATGGTGTTGCACCTGTGGGTGTGCGGATGCTTGTGCGGTAGGCCCATAGTGCAGGATTTAATTGGACATGCCAGTCACGGCCGGCATCATTGACAGTCTTTTTTAGAATTTTTAGTATGGTTTTATTTGATGCCTCTGCCTGACCATTGCCTTGGGGGTAATACGGGGTGGAAAAGCAGTGTTGGATGTGGAATTTGTCACATAGTTCCCTGACATCCTAATTTTTGAAGGGTCGTCCATTATCTGTGATAATGGACGAAGGGAAACCATAGCAACAAATGATATAGTTTAGGATGAATGAGGCAATTTGTTTGCTGGTGATGTTGGCTAAGGGCACGGCTTCAATCCACTTTGTGAAGTACTCAGTGGCAGTGATGATGAACTTGTGTCCGCTAGATGAAGGGGGTGAATCTTGCCTACTAAGTCGTGTCCCGATTGACAGAACAACCAAGGAGTTGTCAATGGCTGCAGCTCCTACGCTGGTGCATGTATTAAGTTCCCGTGGATTTGGCATTTCTTGCACTTTTTGATGAACTAATAAGAATCTTGTTCCATGGTCGGCCAGTAGTACCCCGTGCATATGAGTTTCTTAGCTAGAGTAGAGCCACTAGAGTGGGTTCCACATATACCCTCGTGTATCTCGCTCAAGGCAGTTTGAGATTCCTCACTATCAAGACATCTAAGGAGAGTACCATCGAGACCTCTACGATATAGGGTATTAGCAATAATGGTATAACGGGATGCTTGCCAGATAAAGGTTCTTTTCTGGTTATTGGAGAGATTTGGTGGGAGGATGTTCTCTTTGAGATAGGTGAATATTTTGCCATATAGTGGGGAATCTGCTTCAATAATGTGGCAAATAATGTGGGATTCGGGGGTATCATATGCAGGACAAGAGACTGGCTCTACCAAGAACTCGTAACACGATTGGTTGTCTGGGATATCTAGGAGAGATGTGATAGTTGCCATTGCGTCTGCAGCTTTGTTTTCTATTCATGGTATCTGTAGAAAAGAGATCTGGTCAAAGTATCCTTTGAAGTCATCTACCATCCGTTTGTAAGGAATCAATTTCTCATCCTTTGTCTGGTAGTCATCATTTACTTGATTTATGACCAATTGTGAATCCCCATACACCTATAGCTCTTTGATACTCCATTCTATAGCTAGTTTGATACCAATGACCAGTGCTTCATACTCCACCATGTTGTTAGTACAAGGAAAGAGTAGCCTGTATGACTTTGGGATGGTGTCACCATTAGGAGTGATCAACAAGATACCTACCCCTGACCCATGCTGAGTGTATGAGCTGTCAAAGTACAGTTTCTAGGTTGCTGTATTGATGTGGAATATAGATTCATTTGGAAACTCACAGCTTAGAGGGCTATTATCCATTAGGGGCGCATCTACCAACTGATCTGCAAGTGCTTGTCCTTTGATTGCTTTTCTGTCTACATATTCAATGTCAAACTCACTTAGAAGCATGACCCATTTAGATAATCTACCCGTTAGAGCTGCTTTGTTGAGCAAGTATTTTAGTGGATTGATTTTCGCTATTAATTTGATAGAGTGTGACAGCAAATAATGTCTCCATTTTTGGGAGGCAAAGACCACAGTAAGACATGCTCTTTCGATGGGTGTATATTGTAGCTCATACACCACAAGCGTCTGACTGATATAATATATGGCTTGTTCTTTCCCTTCATTGTTGTGTTGGGCCAGGAGAGCTCCTAGGGCTGTTGGCGTAGCCGAGATGTATAGTAATAAAGGTTTACCTTGAATTGGTGACATCAACATAGGTGGGTTTGCCAGATATTCTTTTAATAGCTGAAACACTTTCTCACATGACTCGCTCCATCTAAAAGTGACATTTTTATGTAGCAGATGGGAAAATGGGTGGCACTTGTCTGCCAACTGAGCAATGAACCTTCGGATGGATTATAGCTTCCCTTGCAAGAACCTTAACTGAGTGAGATTCTTGGGAGGTGGCATTTCCATGATGGCTTTCACCTTAGCTGGATCGACCTCAATCCCATTTGCCGACACGATGTACCCTAGCAACTTGCCTGTGGTAACCCCAAATACACACTTCTTTGGATTGAGGTGCACCTTGAACTATTCTAGTCTTGTGAATATTTTATCCAATACTACCAGATGTCCTCTTATAAGTGATTTCGCTAGAATGTCATCCACATAATCTTCCATTATGGTGTGCATCATATCATGGAAGATTGTGGTCATGGCTCTCTGATATGTTGCCCCCACATTCTTTAGACCAAATGGCATGACACACCAGCAGTAGGTGCCCCAAGGACATGTAAAAGCTATCTTGTGTTGGTCTTCAAGTGTAATTTTTATTTGGTTATAGCCTAAGAAACCATCCATTAGTGACAGCATGTTATGACCTACCGTGAGATCTACAATCATGTCGATGTTGGGCAAGGGGAAGTCATCCTTCAGACAAGCTTTGTTTAGGTCCCTAAAGTCACTACATATTCTGACCCTACCATCTGGTTTAGCCACTGGTATGATATTTGAAACCCATTCCGTATAATCTATGAGTTTGATAAACCTGACATATAACAGTTTCTTCAGTTCTTCTTTGACCATGAGTGCCACATGCAGATGCATCTTTCGGAGCTTTTGTTTAATAGGCTTAGCTCCTGTAGCTAAAGATAAGTGATGCATGATGAGATTTGGATCAATCCCAGGCATGTCAGCGTATGTCCACGCGAAGTTGATTTGCCTTCTCTTGAAGAAATTTGTAAATGCTGATTTTTCAGGTTCTATGAGGGCCTTGGCCATGAAGATCATCCTGGGCTCATCCTCGGTCTTGACATTGGTAGGTTCTACTGGTTCTATTAGTATCGATGATCTCTCTTGATGTGTAAGATTGGGGAGAGGGTCAAGCCTTCCATCTTTCGATGCCTCAGAGAGGTTTTCACCATCGGATGAGTCTTTGTTCTTACTATTTTGGTGGTCTAACGCTGCCGTAGAGCGGTTTTCACCATTGGACCCTTCTTTTATTTTGACATTTTTATGACTGAAAAGCTTGGCA
The DNA here is from genome assembly GCA_027924645.1 of Cunninghamia lanceolata. Classification (NCBI taxonomy): domain Eukaryota; kingdom Viridiplantae; phylum Streptophyta; class Pinopsida; order Cupressales; family Cupressaceae; genus Cunninghamia; species Cunninghamia lanceolata. The sequence continues at coordinate 14,904,010 of BSBN01001121.1, read as the reverse complement.
CTCTCCCCAAAATATGACTGTGTGTTGAGTTCTATAGCATAGCCAGCTCTGTGGTCTCCTGCAGGTATGTGATTTCTTAGTTCCAGATAATCAATGATGGCCTCATCATTTTCAAAGGTGTCCAGTTCAGGGGTGGTACCTTCTAGGTCCCAGTTGATAAGTTCAAGATAGATCAAAGGTAAGGGATTGCTAGTTGGATCTGGTTCACTGGCATTAATGGTTAGGATGGAATTATCACTGGTATATATGAGGTCTGTGGTGGTAGTCTCCATTAGCGGATCCGTCAAGAGTGGACTCATTCCTTCCTCACGATTCTCACTATAGTTATTGTGTGATACAGACTCTAGCAACCCAGCCCTTGGGCTTTGTCCCTCATTTGTGGAGGTTGGGTCATACTCATGGACCACATCAATATCTTTTTCATCACAAGATAGCTCCGAGAGGCTATCCCACTCATACTCATTAGAATCAGTATCACTCCACATCTGCATTCTCTAAATGTGTTCAATCAGATTGCTAGTGGTTGTTTCCGTTTGTTGGGCTTTGTTGATGTTGGCCTTGGTGTCTTTTGATGTTCCTGTGTACCCTAGCCCTGTAGTGTCTCAGGCTGCCAAGGTATGAGGTTGGATGGGTTCAGTGATGCCATCCTTGCTTGAATCTAGTGGACCCCGTCCTTCTTACCCCATACTCTTTAGTATTTGAAAACCTTGCCCATATTGTGCTGTTGGTATGACAGGGTGGTCCTGTAATGTTGAGGGGCTAGCTTCATCCTTGTATAACCACTGCAGGATATCTTTTTCCTTGCTCTCATCCTCTAGGCTTCCCCATTTTATAAATGGTCCTTTAGTGATCTTTTCTGTGTTTGGTGTTCTTAGTATGGATCTCCCATGCAATCTAGGAGATAGAGGTAATTGTGCTAGACAGAGGGATTGGGAGGCCATGTACTCACTGAGGCCATTATCTTTGATTTGGAGTCTCGGTTGAGATGCTCTTGAAGAGGAAGCCAGTGTAGCTGGGTCTACATAAGATGAAGAGACAGCCGAAGCCCGTTTGGTTGTGATCATGACCTCCGACTTTGGCTGAATAGAGTTGCAGTATTGAAAGGGGTTGGGGTCACCTTGGATGGTGATCTCTTGCCCTTCGTGTGGGAACTTAATGCATTGGTGGTAGGTGGAAGGTACTACTTTTAGAGCGTGTATCCATGGTCTCCCGAGAAGAATGTTGTATGCTAGATCCCTGTCTAGGACTTGACAAGCTACCTCTTTTACTAGGGAGCCCACCCTGATTGGTAGAATCATAGTTCCTTTGGTCATTCTCTCTTCCTCATCATAGGCTTTGATAGTGATTCTCTTTTTCGGTCTATAGCCTTCTCTAAAAACCCCAATGTAAGGATTAGCTTTAATATGCAAATATTCAGACCAACCCCTCCATCTATTAGGACTCTTTTGATTTTATGTTTATGTATGAAGGCTTCGATATGGAGGGAGGCGTTATAGGGTTGTGTGATAGACATATCATCCTTCTCAGTGAATGATAAGGAAGGTGGTGAGGTGATGTGACCTACCATGGTTTGGAATTTCTCCTCAGCTAGATTTGTGCGAACTGAGGCTTCTGCTAAGGCTTTATCGAGTATGGTCCTATGGGAAGGAGATAGATGCAGTAGTTCCAATATGGAGATATGTGTCGGTGTTTTGTGGAGTTGATCCACAATATTGTATTGGTGGGTGAGAGGAGCGGAGGCTCCTAAGGGTAACTCTGTTACTATGGGTAGTAACGTTACAATCTAGGTCTTTGTTTATAGTGATCACATTGATATGTGAGCCAATTTCCCAGATATGGTTAACAATGTAGTCATAACCGACATTTGTGTAGTTTGTGTTGTTAGAGCCATTATTTTTCTGTTAGAAGGTCTTGCTTGTTCGTAATTGGGAAGAGGATCCTTGAATGCCTGATGGTTGTTATTGGAGGTATGACCTTTAACAAATATCTTGTTCTGCTCTATTAGGTCTTGGATTGTATGCTTGAGGGTAATACAATCATTTGTCTTGTGCCCCCTATTTTGATGGTATTCGTAGAAATCATTTTCGTTCCACCAGTGGGGTTTGACCTTTGGCTCGTACTCCTGTGTTGAGGGAAGTGTTATGAGATTGTTGGTGAGCACCTTTCATAGAGCCATCTCTAATGATTCATCCAAAGGCATGAACGTTCTTTTAGGTCAAAAGTTGTTGAATCTAGATTGATTATTTGTTGGTTTGTCTTGCATGGGTTTGTTTTGCGGTGTTGACAGGTTAAAAATCGGTTGTTTAGGTGCTGCATTTTTGGCATCTACTACCCCGTCATTCACAATGTTTTTGTTTTTGGTCCAAAACCTAGGTTTATCATTATTGGCATAGGTGTTTGGAGTGTCTTTGTAGTGTTTGATCTGACCTTTTGTGAGTAGGGCTTTCTCTATGATAAGGCCCACCTCAATGACCTTGCTAAATGAAGTAGGACATTGGATTTGAACTTGGTAGCTAAGGTCCGTTTGTAGGTTGTGAACAAACATCTCTAACATTTGTCTTTCCAACATTTGGTGCGGGCACTTGCTTGCCAATTGTCTCCATCTCTGTAAGAAGGTGGCGAAGGATTCTCCCACTTTTTGTTTGGTATTACAGAGGTCCAATATTGAGCTATCGTGCTCAATATTGTAGGAAAAATGGGTGACAAATTTATAGATGAGCTCATTGAAGGTTTTGATGTCGGGCAACAATCTAGAGAACCACTCCATAGCCTGTCCTCCTAAGCTTTGAGGAAAAAGTTGCATAAGATATGTATCATTATGTGCGACTTCTAGGCAAGTGGCATTGAATTCTCTGACATGATCTCTTGGGTCACTTTTCCCTCGATATTTGTCAAACTTGGGTACTTCAAATCTCGTGGGAAAAGGTATCATGACTAATGCCCTATCGAAAGGATATGGTGCGATATCTTCTAGGGTGTACTGGTTTGTTGAGATTCCCCTTTCCATGTCTAAAATTCATTATTGGGGAGTTTCGACTTTCTGGTTCATTAGACTGAGAGCATCTAAAGAGTTAATTGTTGCTTTTCTCTTGTTCGTGGGTACTTCATCCTGTCTACTCCCTTCAGGGTTTCTTTCTTTGTCAGTTTCCCTTAGACTGAGAGCATCTAAAGAGTCAATTGTTGCAATTTTGGATCAACAAGCAACTATGGTGCGAAAAAGGGTGAAAATGGTGATTTTGCAAGGTCTTTAACTGGATTTAAAAACTCGAATAGGTTCGAACTAGTTTTTGACAAGTATTGACAAATTTGATCTTTTAGAAGATGTGATTTTTTTTGCTTTCTGTTTTAAATGCGCAATGACAGGAGGTAAATGCGCACTAAGTCGATATGAGTGCACAACACTAGTTTTTGTATGCGCAACAACAGAGTTCAGATGTGCAATATAATCAGATGCACAAAAAGTCAGTTCAAATGCACAAAAATTTGGTATATATGCACAAATCTAGCTTTTTGTTTTTGTTTTCTCAGAGTTTTGGATTTTTTTTTGGGTCGTTTTCAGGATTTTCTCAGTGTTTTTGGTTTTGAAAAATTTGGTGTTTCTGCTGAGGTTGATATTTCAATTATGGCAAAAGCACAATAAACACATAAAAGTTTTTCATGATTTTTATCTTTTTATATATTTTTTTGCATTTTTTTTGGACTATTTTGACTCAAAGACAAATACAACCTAGGCTGGATGGGGCAATATTTGTTGAATCCTCTAGCTGTGCCACTCAAAGCGTGTAGCTCCAAGATCTGGTAGCACTAGCTCCCCTCCACGGCACTCACTTCTCATGTATACTAGATCTGGGTTTCCTTAGGCTCGTACCCACACTGAACCTTAGGATTGTCCCTGCTACCTCTACTTAGAGTCACTTGAATCGAGGCCACTTCAAGGGCTTCGCCCTTTGCATCAACAAATAGGGGTTTTTGGTTTGCTATACACTTGGTTCTTAGTTAGGGCAACCGTTCGAGTGGTTACACATGCGGCGGCACTACTCTCTGTTATGGAGTCTCCCAGCCTCAAAGGGTTGCGCCTATGAGGGTTTCGGGGGAGGTTGGCCATCGGTGTAACATAGCAGCACTCGTTGCTTGAGATTTTCACCCCAAGCACAATTTATTTTAAGTGGCTCAGTAGGGCTTGGCTTTAGCCTGTTACCACTCAAGGTCATTCCCACTTGGACAAGCGTGCATCCAAGGGCAGGCCCCCCTAAAGACAAAAAAAATGAAAAGTCTGGCACTTTGATCACCTAGTTAAGGGGAGAGCATAAGCCTATTGTCATTCACAAGCACAGAGAACAATGGTAAATCCAACCTAGTTAAAATACAAAAACTAAATGGGCTAAACTAATTTGTGCACTCACATGATAGTTAACTTGAAAAGTGATTAATCATAGCAATGTTCATTTCTCGGTTGTTAACTTTGAAAGTGATTAATCATAGCATTGTTCATTTCCCTTTTGTTAACTTTGAAAGTGATTAATCATAGCATTGTTCATTTCCCTTTTGTAGAAAATAGCAGTGATTAAACTAGAAAATAAATCCACAATACAAGATAGCAATTTGGTCCAATTACTTCCTTCCTAGTTAGGGACTATGTGTAGTTTTTGCCATGAAATGCATTTGATTACTTCACCCCTAGTTAGGTTAGATGAACTAAGAAAATATCTAGATAAACTAATCTAGCCTCTACTCCTGCAAAACTGACATTAGCTCAACATGCAAAAATTAGAAACCATACAACAAAAAAGCAGGAAATAGATGCGCAACACTACAGCCTGAATGCGTAGAAATAGGGAGTGCATGCATCTATTAAATGAATGCATAAAGACAGAGGACGAATGTGCAATTTGACGAGGTATATGCGCAAGACTAATATATGTGCAATGTGATAGAATATATGTGCAACAGTACAAGGTAAATGCGCAAATCTGACGGATGTGCAACAATACGAAGTATATGCGCAAAACTATTTTTAGTTTCTACAGTCAGGATGGATGCTCAACTGCAGAGTGTAAATGCACAACTGTGGAGTTTAAATTTGCAAGATAGTCGTATGCGCAGTTGTGGGGTGTAAATGCGCAACTGTGGAGAACAAATGCGCAATTTCATCAAATGCGCAGCTGCGGAGGACAGATGCGCAACTGCGGAGGACAAATGCACAACTGTGGAGTGTGAATGCGCAAAACTGCTGCCAGAAACTTGTTCTTCTCCTACACAGACCTGCAACTAAACACACTAGCTTGTTGGATTAGTAAAGGGGCAAGGGCCTCACGGTGGGCACCAAAATGTGAGGGGGAGAATGAGTGTTAGTCAAATCAATGAAATACATAAAACCCAAACATCAATAGATTTTGAAGGCAAAGAGGAATCAAACCAAGATGAGTAAGAACATACTTACAACCTTGTTTACCTATCATTTTCCATTGTTGTCTATCTTGATTTGATCTTGATTTGAGAAGCCCTCAGAAATCTTTGTTTGCTTGCTTGCTTGTTTGAAGATGACAAAGGAAGAATGGTTGTGAATACCTGTTTGTGTTGAATGAGAGCTTCAACACACAATAATGGAGGACACTTTGAGAATGGACTTGAGAAGAGAAGAATGAGAGAATTTTGGGTATAGTGATTGTGCAAAATGAAGTTCCTCTTTAATGGCTTAGAAGAGGGTTCTATTTATAGAATTTCTGAAAATAGAATGGAGGGTGAGGATCAAAAGATGAGATCAATGGCTCTCATTATTTGTAAATCTTTAATTCATAATGGATGAATTAAAAATTCAAAGTAGAGGATAGTGAGTTATGACAATTGAATTAAAAATTTAGAGTGGAGGATAGTGAGTTATGACAATTGAATTAAGAATTCATGGTGGAGAATAATGGGGAACAATTGAATTAAATATTCAATTGGTGAAGGCTAGTGGGGAACACTGAATTAAATATTCCATTTGTGAAGGCTAGTGGGGAACATTGAATTAAATATTCCATTTGTGCAGGCTAGTGGGGAACATTGAATTAAATATTCAATTTGGTGGAGGAAAATTGATTTAAAGATTTATTTTGAAAAATGGAGGATATTAGCTAATTAAATATTAATAATATTTAATTATATGTGCAACATGGTGAGGTGGAAGAGATGAGGTGGATTGGTGAGGTGGATTGATGAGGTGGATTTTGGACTTTAGACATTTAGAAGAATTTAGGGAATTTAATTGATGTGATACATAAGAAGAATTTAGGGAATTTAATTAAATAAAATAACTTTATTTAATTATGGGATAATGAACCAATTAACTAAATTTATAATATTTATTTAATTGACAGAAGCAAATAGGAATTAAGATAAATATTAAAATATTTACTTAATTCTACCTGAGCCAATTTTAGGTGTATACAATGGGTATACAACTTGGCTTTAGAACTTGAATCGGCTCTTTATACATCTTTTGAAAGTGTTCTAAATCACTGACAAAGGAAACTCACTCTTCTATCATTGGAAAAATTATTTTCTTTCGAAAGCTTTCTTTAAGTTTTAAAAGTCACCTAAATGCCGATAGGAGACAAGCCATTGGTGAAAACAATAAATTTTGAAAGCAAGAAGCAGTTATTATAACCATAAGTAGTTATTATAACTACTTCAAGGAATGGAGGCTATACATAAAATTGACTCAGTTAATGTAGACATATCTACAAAATGTGGAAAATTTGCCATTATAAAATGAATGTAACTGGCGGTTCTAAAACCATAATTCAAGATCTTCGCCAACACCTTCAAATCTAGCGCCTGAATGTGAGCTTCAAATAGAGCATGGACATCCATTAAATCATAATGAAACAAAGATTTAATTCTAATATTATTAGAAATGCTCTGGCAGACATGTATTTCTACAAAATGGGCAACACATAAGAACAGTTTGACGGTGCACTTCAAAGAAATGTTTTCTCATGGCATGCAAAGATTGCAAGATATGAACAAAATGGATGCATAGAAAAGGCCTTCAAAAACTTCAAGCAAAAGCAAGTGGCAGGTGTAAATCCAAATTCCATGAACCTTGCAGACCTCCTCCTTATCTGCGCCAAATTGAGAGCATTGAAAACGTATGGATGTTTAGCAAAGCATAATCGAAAGTGGGTATCTGTTAGATGGTGTTAGTTGCAAATGCTCTGGTAGATATGTATATAAAACATGAAAGCATAGACAAGGCATCTAAAACACTTTGAATAACTACTTCAAAGAAATGTGGTATGGTGGTATGTAATGATTGCATGATAGACAAAAAATAAGATTCAACGAAAAGGCTTTAGAAATTCCAAGCAAATGCACTTGGCAGATGCATATTGGATTTGTTTAAGAAGTTTTTGAAACTATCAAAGAAAGTGTGATGAGCAGTTATAAAACCAATCTCCACAATCTCTTCCAGCATTCACGTAGCTTGCAAGCAAGACCTTAAATATCATTTACCACTTTTTGTTGTGAATGAGGTGTAAAATTGCTATTGATTGTTTGACCATTGAAGTGGATGATATTCAAGTAGAGTGCATTTTAACTAATGTCAAGATGTTTCAAAAGAGATTGTTATCTCATAGACTGCCATGACCACAGGAAATTCACAAAATGGGTTCGATGAACAGGCTTTAGAAGATTTTAAGTGAATACATTTGGTGGGCGTAAAATCATCCACAATTTCTATCAACATCTCTCATTGTCCTGTCAAAGAAAGATCTCTTACAACAAGAGTATTGAAATGGATTTGCAAAAAAGGTCATAGCAACAAATGTTATATGCAAGCATATGATTATCAGATTTGAATATGAAATGATGAAGTATGGCCAAAGCATGTAAAACTATTGGCATATTACCTCAATAAGACATTTTCTTATATAAAGAAATGATTACAAGATATGTATAAAATGGATTCATTGTGGAAGGCATGGATTGAAAAGAAAAGGCACACAAATTGCTTGACATAATGTAGAATGTCGTGACAATAATATGTGCAAAAAATGAATTTGTTAAATGGGCCATCTGCAAAAGAAAGATCCTTCTAGCGTTCTGGATTTAATTCATCACACTACCAAAGGTCCTTCGGAGGTGGAGTGAGGTGGAAAACATAAGGAAATTGATGGAAAGCATAAATGTGAAGTTTCAAAGAAGCTCTTGAAGATGAGAAAGTGAAAGAGATGGCTCATGGATTCTATAATCCATTATGATGAATGAAGTTACATGTCAAAGAAAAGATAGTAAAGGCTTAAAAGGCAATAAAGATCATGAGGTCATATCATTTTGAAGATAAGCTGATATGGAAAGAAGAGACAGATTGTATTAACTTGGAGGGCTGAGAATCATTTCTATTACAGTGAGTATGATAGTATTGTAACTTCATATTGGGAAACAAACATAGAGAAACTTCAAGCGACATCAAAACTGATGAATATATATCCTATGGGGAAGAACAAGGAATTTTCTTCAATTCAAAGGTTCCAGAGAGAATGATAATTGGGTTCTAGGGAAGGAATTGATGGTCACAAAATGTAGTTGTTGTTCGTGAATAGATGAAACATAGATTGGAAAGAAAACATGGTGCCTACTTCAGTAAAACTAATAACTTAGCTTTCCTTTCAAACTTACAAGTTTTTAGTCGCCTTTTTGTAAAAGTGACTTATGTCACATGTTGTGACTGAAAATTAGAAAATGAGCTTAGCTTCTAGTTATTTCTTAAGTGCTAAAATTGGGTAGTTACTCTAAGTAACTATCATTCTGAAAAGAAAGTTAGTTATTTCAAGTTGGTGCACTTAAAGAGTTAGTTATTCTAACTAGATACTTGAAGTGGTTAGGAAGTAGTTACAGGGTGGTTATCTAAATGAAGCCTATAAATACAAGGCTAATGGGTGTTGTAAAGGGAGACTTTTTAGAAGAGACTTTTTGAGGGGAACTTATGAAGAATATTTTCAAAGACCTCCAGTCTAACACTTTGTACATGAAATCTTTTCAAATTGTATAATTTCACAAAGGTAATGAAGAACGCATTGCTTCGTATGTTATACTGATATTTTTGATTTATTGTTACTAATTTCTCATATGTTAGATTGGTAATACTTTTGTGTCACTGTGTAAATCCAAGGTCATTCATTGAAATATTTTAACTATGCAATCAATGTAAAGAAATGCAATCTTATCTTGGTATCTTGATTAGAATTTTGTTGATGTAACCTATCTCATAGTGTGTGGGATTAGTATATCATTCTTTCATCATTGTTATAATATCATATACATTGTTGTCCAATCCATCATATAGACTTAGGAACGTAGTTTCTAACTCTTATGATGAAACCCCTCTTTAACATGTTAATAATTTTATGAAATCTTGGTTGGTATTCGTATGTCTACTACTAGGGTTTCTGTTAATCATCTTTATTGTTAGTTTTTCTTTTTCTCCTTTTTGTACTTTTAGTTTAAAAGTACACAAAAATCCCAAATACCCCCATCATACGAGGGAGCTGCCCCTCTCAAACACAGAGGATAGCTGATAATTCAATAATAGCTTCTCCAACTGTTGAGAGAATTTAGTCACTGCTCTAAGGGCAACGAGTCATTTTCAAACGTTATTTTGTGGTGTCAAATCTATTTACCAACAGATTTTTGGTGACTCTACTAGGGAACGATTGAAGTGTTGGTGCCTTTTGTTCCTGAGAAATCTACAAGTATCTCCCCCAGAAAATAAGTTGGTGACTCTATCTTAAAGTATCCTAAAAAATGGTTTGGTATCAAAGGACCCAGATGCATAACTTGCAGTTTCCTGAATCAGACAATGATAGTGATGATGAAGATTATCCTTTTTCTACATCCTCTGCTCAGCAAAATCAAGTTCTTAATGATCCTAAGCAGGTAGAGTTTTTGAAGAGTTTCTATGGTGGCTTGCAATTTGCATCTAACCAGGTTCATTCTTCCTTGTTCCAAACGTTGCAAAAGATTGAACAAAAAGATGGGAAGGAGACTGATTTCTTTGCTTGTGATAGTAAACCCCTACCAGAGGAGATTTAGGCACCGGAAGATAAAAGAAACTATGTTGAGATATATCATTTGTGTGATGAGGACAACAATGAAGAGGCAAAGGTTTTTCCTACAAATGAATTAGTATTGAACGAAATGTCTTCAAATCAAGATCCTGAAAGAAACTCATCGGAACATGCATGTCCACTTAAGGAAGATCGACAAGAAGAAGTGATGGAGATGGAAGAAGAAGATTGCATGAAAGCATGCAATAATGAAGAAGAAATTTTTCCAGATGATTGTACATTCTTAGTTTCTTTGAAGAACCTCACTCCTCTAGTGACAACTTGCTCTGGTTCCACAACTATATCTTCCAAGGAAGGTTTCCATGACATGGTTAATGTTCAAGGGAATGTAGAAGAAATTTTGGACCAAAGTGTGAAAAAAGATCACAAAGACTAGTTGAAGAGTGTTCTCTTGACATGCATGCAATCTGAATAAGAGAAGAATGTTGATGAAATAGTACCACAAGATCTTTCTCATGAAGTTTCCATCACAAATTGGTGTCTCAAGACTCCTGAAGATGACTTGCTCTGTGAAGAGGATTTCATTCTTTCTCCTTTATCATCTAGTGAAGAAGAATACTCAAATATTGAAATTAAAGGTACTATTGAAAATGAAGCATTAAGTACTCCCACTCCAAATATGCAAGAAGATCATAAGGATACCAGTATTCAAAGGATTGATGAAGAGCTGCACATTTTAACTTCTTCTTCACTACTTCCAAGGGATGAAACTATTATTTCTCCTTCATCAATTATAGAAGAAGATTTTTAGGAGCATAAAGTACATAATGTAGATTCATCACTTTCTCTTTCTCATGTGTAATAGAGGACATCCTAAGTTAGTAATGGTAAAGAAGGAAGAATTTTCTTTTACAGAAGATGATTCGATGATAAAGGAGAACATTACTCATAAGAAGAATTAATCACAGAATATCAAGTTTTCTTCGCTTATTGGTTCACATGAAGGATGCTCAGTTCATGATTCAATTTTCTTTGATTCAAGCTATCAAAAGGATCTTTAGATAAAGAAGGTTGATATGCTCAACATGATACCAGAAGACATGATCAACATTGTACGAGTCAATACCAATATGATTCAAAAGGAATAAGAAATTTATGATGAGAAATGGTTGTTTGGTTTTCTATTCAAGTAATCTTCATTTTTCATACATCTCATTTTACTTGTCAATTCAGAATGGTTACTGAGTTCACAGGAACCTCATCCATGCTCATCTCTTTTCTGCATAGGTGCATGTTTTTCGTAGCCTATTAATGGTTTTACATGAACCATCTGGGAAGAGTTTGAGGTAGGAGTCACCTACCACATACATAGGTTAATTAGGAGTTTTTGTTGTGTCTGTCTTGTTTCAGTTCTTGTGTGTCTTTTTTTGTTTGCCTTGTCTCTCTGTTGTCTCTCATGTTTTCATCTCGCTTGAGTCTCCTTATTTCCCCTTGTACATCATGTTATCTCCTGACTCTATAGCACAATGGATTTAAGGCACTGTTCATTTCCAAAGATTCTAGGTTCATCTTGTGTCCACAAGGTCCTTGTCCCCAGGTTAGAGCCAGTTGTTGGCCTCCTTTTTGACTTACTAAATTTTAAAATTTTGTATCGAAATAATAAGTCTAATCATGCATCAAGGCCCTTCGTCGAGTCACCTTTTCAGTTGCAATTTTTTAGTTTCACACACTCCCTTCGTCTGTAATGGTGATAGATCATTATTGAGATATCACATTCTACTTTGTTTCACACACTCCTTTCATCTATCATGGTGATAGATCATTGTTGAGATTGGCTATATTTGAGTGAAAGGGAGATTTTAAGCTTCTCATTTTTCATCAGAGATTATTGGAAACTATTAAAACAAGTGTTCTATGCATGTTGAAGAAAAAATCGACTGACCAAAGGTTTTGTATCGACATTTTAGACGATATGCCAAGGTTTCATGATCAAATACTATCCCAATCAAAAGTTACGCATATTTTACCATTTTCATGCTCGGAGACTAATCAGGAAATTTTTATGAAATTTTCTAAAGTCATATTGGCAATGCAATTAGTCTCAAAAGTTTTAACTTTGCACATGTAAAGTTATCACCAAGAAAAATAAACTCTTCTATTTTTGGATGGGAAAGTCAGTTTTAAAGCATTATTAATCACCGATAATGTTTTTAAAGGCCTTTAAATCGCTGATGGAGGGAAAGTCACTTCTATCATCTGATAATATAAGCACTTTCAAAAGTGCCTTTGGCAAGCGATGAGCTTGATTTCAAAAGTCTTCATTAGTCTTCTCCAAAGTCTTAAAAACTTTCTAAGTTTTGATGAAGCCTTTCAAAAGGCTATCTATCAAGTTATGGGTATACAACTTGGCTTTAGAACTTGAATCGACTCTTTATATAGCTTTTGAAAGTGTTCTAAATCACTGACAAAGGAAACTCACTCTTCTATCATCAGGAAAATTGTTTGCTTTCGAAAGCTTTGTTTAAGGTTTAAAAGTCACCTAAATGCCGATAAGAGACAAGCCATCCGTGAAAACAATAAGTTTTGAAAGCAGGAAGTAGTTATTATAACTACTTCGAGGAACGGAGGCTATACAAAAAATTAACTCAATTAACATAGACATATCTGCAAAATGTGGAAACGTTTCCATTATAAAACGAATGTAACTGGCAGTTGTAAAACTAGAATTCAAGACCTTCGCCAGCACCTTCCAATCTAGCGCCTAAATGCGAGCTTCAAATAGAGCATGGACATCCATTAAATCATAATTAAATGAAGATTTAATTCTAATATTATTCAAAATGCTCTTGCAAACATGTATTTCTACAAAATGGGCAACGCATAACAACAGTCTGACGGTGCACCTCAGATAAACATTGTCTCATGGCATGCAAAGATCACAGGATATAAATAAAATGGATGCATTGAAAAGGCCTTCGTAACCTTCAAGCAAAAACAAGTGACAGGCGTAAATCCAAATTCTGTGAACCTTGCAGACCTCCTCCCTATTTGCGCCAAATTAAGAGCATAAAAAACGTATGGACGTTTAGCAAAGCATAATCAAAAGTGGGTTTCTGTCAGATTGTGTTAGTTGCAAATGCTCTGGTAGAAATGTATACAAAACATGAAAGCATAGACAAGGCATCTAAGACACTTTGAATTACTACTTCAAAGAAATGTGGTATAGTGGTATGCAATGATTGCATGATAGACATAAAATAAGATTCAATGAAAAGAATTTAGAAATTTCAAGCAAGTGCACTTGGCAGACGCATATTTGATTTGTTTAAGAAGTTTTTGAAACTGTCAAAGAAAATGTGATGAGCCATTATAAAACCAATCTCCACAATCTCTTCCAGCATTCATGTAGCTTGCAAGCAAGACCTTAAATATCATTTACCACTTTTTGTTGTGAATGAGGTGTAAAATTGCTATTGATTGTTTGACCATTGAAGTGGATGATATTTAAGTAGAGTGCATTTTAACTAATGTCAAGATGTTTCAAAAGAGATTGTTATATCATAGATTGCCATGACCACAGGAAATTCACAAAATGGGTTCGATGAACAAGCTTTAGAAGATTTTAAGTAAATACATTTGGTGGGCATAAAATCATCCATAATTTTTATCAACATCTCTCATTCCCATGTCAAAGAAAGAGCTCTTACAACAAGAGTATCAAAATGGATTTGCTAAAAAGGCCATAGAAACAAATGTTATATGCAAGCATATGATTATCAGCTATGAATATGAAATGATGAAGTGTGGCCAAAGCATGTAAAACTATTGGCATATTGCCTCAATAAGACATTTTCTTACATAAAGAAATGAATACAAGATATGTACAAAATGGATTCATTGTGGAAGGCGCAGATTAAAAAGAAAAGGCATGCAAATTGCTTGACTTAATGTAGAATGCCGTGACAATAGTATGTGCACAAAATGAATCTGTTAAATGGGTCATCTTTAAAAGAAAGATCCTTCTAGCATTCTGGATTTAGTTCATCATACTACCAAAGGTCCTTCAGATGTGGAGTGAGGTGGAAAACATAAGGAAATTGATGGAAAGCATAAAGGTGAAGTTTCAAAGAAGCTCTTGAAGATAAGAAAGTGAAAGAGATGGCTCATAGATTCTATAATCCATTTTGATGAATGAAGTTACACGTCAAAGAAAAGATAGTAAAGGCTTAAAAGGCAATAAATATCATGAGGTCATATCATTTTGAAGATAAGATGATATGGAAAGAAGAGGTAGATTGTTTTAACTTGAAGGGCTGAGAATCATTTCTATTACAGTGAGTATAATAGTATTGTCACTTCATACTAGGAAATTGTTAACACCTAAAAATGTCTTCTACCATCAAACTGACTCCCGACATCCCTAATCATGTCAATTTCCCTCCAAACCAATTAATTAAATTTTTATTTAATTAATTATCCCTTCACTATCCTATTTTCTATCATTTTATCCCCAAAATTGAATTAATTTCATTAATTCAATAGTTCAAACCTTAGCCAATTAATTTAATAAATATGCAATATTTATTAAATCAATTTTCCCTCTCTCACTAAATCTAAATAATTAGTTAAAACCATGTTAACTAATTAATTTAGCCTATTAATTAACCTATCACTACCCTAGACAATTAAATATCTATTATTTAATTACTTACCCTAGCCTACCTCATCCTAGCCCTAGGATTAATTAAATAAAACCTATGTTTAATTAATCCTCACCTCTCATTTGGGTGGTCAAACCTTGTTTAACACCCTTCCCCACATCCTCCAAATAAAAAATTGAAGTAAATCCACATAAGTCAATTTTTATTCAAAAACATCCCACATCACATTTAATTTTCCTTACGAACCCATATTTATTTGCACTTCTCCCCAAATGAATTTTTAATTCATTTACTTTCCCCCATATGAATCTTTAATTCAAAAATAATCCTTCACCCCTGTTAGCGCCTGAATTGACTGGTAGTTTTTTGAGCAATTTTCATTCAGGCACTCTCCCTAAGTATCCAAAAAATGCTCTAAGTATTGGACCTCCTCAGCATTTTTCAGCTGCATCATCATATTTTCTTGAGGAGGAGGTCATCATCATCATGTTTGTTTCGATGAAGGTCAGCATCATCATGTTCTCCGTCGACCGGTTTCTCATCGTCATCATCATATTGAAATATCGGGTGATGTTTGGTTTTTATCCTGATGATGCTAACGAGCTACAGTGCGCCCTGATTTGCTTGCGGAGGTGATTTTTCAAAGTATCCGGTGATCTTCCATTTATCACCTTGCCCAAACATGATGATGATGTTGCCCCGATTTTCTGAAGGGGTTATTCTCTAAGTTGTTCGACCTGACTTGCTTTTTCTTAAGGGTCGTCATCATCATCATCATGTTTCCAATTATCACCGTGTTGCTTGCGAGGGTCATCATATTTTTTGCCTTCATGATATTTCGCCAGGGTGATATTTTTATCATCGGGTGATCTTGGCTACGATCATCCTGATGATGTTGTTGAAGAGTTCTAAGCGTGACCCGATGTTCACTGGGGTCATCATATTTTGAACGTCAGGATGATCTTAGTCAATATCATCCTGATGATGTTGTATCACTTCTTGTTCGTTGTTTTGTCATCCTGATGATGCTGACGTCATCCTTATATCAGGGTGATATCTTTCTTTCTGCCTATCTGCATCATGATATTTCCGAAGGAGGGGGTGATATTTTCATATCACTCAAGTGTGTGTTCATTCCAGCATCATGATGATGCTGATATCAAGGAGATATCCGCCTGCTGGCTTCGTACATTATCTAGTGGGGGTGATCTTTTCAAGCATCATCATATTCATATTTTGCCCTGATCTTATAGCGGAGCTACAGTGCAGCATGATGTTAGTGCATCAGGATGATATTTCCAAATATCCGGTTGTCTTCCGAATATCATCCTGATGTTGATATGATGATGACGTCATCAAGGTCCGGGGGGGTCATATTTCTAACATAGATCATCTTGTGGAGATCCCCTGATATTTGCAAACATGATGATGACGTCATCCGGATATGAGGAGGTGCGCAGTAGGCAGATATGATGATGACGTCAGCAGGATATGATGATGACGTCATCAGGATGTTCATCGGCCAGACTTTTGGTATAGGCTCAGCAGGAGGATGTTTCTCCGATGGATCAGGTTGTGCCGATGAAGGCGATTATCATGCGGTTGTATTGCGATATGATGATGACGTCAGGGTGATATTTCGGGCAACAGGATATCATGCTGCCGGAGGGTGATGATGATGAAGTCTTATACTAGTGTCGTCAGGAGCAAAAGCGCCGACATGATATATGCTCATGACCTAGTATATAAAGTGTTAATGAGGTTGCTGCGGGGTGCATGTGGGATATTGATATCCTGCATATTCGAAATATCATGATGATGAATCTCGGCGGGAAGTGGTTGCGATTAACTGTCTGATGTTCTTCCCAAGGCTGCGGGTTGGTGCGCCATTAATGGCGATTGTTGCAGAGGTATGGGCGATGGCGTGGGCTGATCTAGTACCCGGTTGAAGATCTGGATCCCTAGGCGATGGCGCAGGGCTCGAAAAATCTTCCTGTCTCCTCCCCTACCTGCTGCATTAATGTTTGAGCGCCATTTTTATGATACTGTATATCTGGCGGGCTTTTTGGTCAACCTGGTAGTTAATGCTGAATACACCCTCCTGCTATATAATGCAGATGGTGTTATTCATTCAAGGTTGTTGAAAGTTGAGGATTTTTGGCTCTGTAATCCAAAACTAGATGATCTGGTTGCTCTGTACAGTCTAACTTGTGAGTTTATGTATCTCCTGTTGTACGACTTGGCATGAATCCACTGATTTCATGGTTGATCTTATATGAGTAATGCTATCTTAGCATGTGTTGTGTTAATTCTGTCTCCAGTATTGCATGTATTCTTCTTCTGGATCTGGATATTTGCGTAATGTTTAGATTCTAGAGCATAGAATTCCTATGTTGAATGTCTGATCTTTTAACTTCTGCTCAAGGGGCAGATTAAACTGTTTTCAGGTTGAGCATTGGGAAGGGTATACTGCAGTAGGGATGCCATAAGTAGAGATAACTTGACACTCTTCATTGGGAGATATCTGTAGGGCAGATATCATGTGTATCCCCCTGAAATATAGTTTTAGCTATTCATGCTGATCATTCACAGGTGTATGTCTACCGACTCCAAGCCCTGGATAGGCACCAATCATGCTGTGTTCTTGTGTTATACACCATGTCCAGCTTTGCATCCAAAATTCAAACTAAAACATTTCATACTTCCACCTGTTAGTTGTAGGAGTAGGATTAGGAACCCCCTGCATGCTCTCATACCCAACCAGACATCATGTCCAAGAATGTTGCCAGCCTTGTGATCTAGCATGCAGATCTTGGTCCACACATGAGAGTATTCTGCCTGTTGTTGTCAAGTTAGATCCTTCTATCTTTGAGCTAGTCAAGGTTACATCTTGAGTTATAGGGATACCCCCCTTGGTGCGGCAGAACCAGAAGTGAAGGGGAGGAGCTCACGCAACCTCCTGTATTCAGTTGGCTGAATCTGCCTGTGCATTAGAACTGGCAATCCCTAATGCTGATTCAAAGAATGTCAACAAATTGGCGACTCTGCTGGGGATGGACTAAAAAATGATATACTTGTGGCCCATCCGAGTCACTAACAAAATGATGTTCTGCTGGTGGAATGAACCTGGAAAAGTAGCTTTCAGCTAGTGAAAATTTTGTCCTCTCTGGAGAGGTGGCGACTCTGCAAAAAAGATCCAAATGCACATGAAAGATGGATGTATGTGATGTGACAAAAACGTGTTGTTCATTTTTCTGCATCTGTATGAGAAAAGGTACCTTGTTCCTTCCCCTTTATTTGCTGTTTTACTGCATAGGTTAGATGCCAGGGGAAGCCTTAGGTCTTAGACAGACAAAAGATGTCTAAGAGTAGGGTTTTTATGAATCCAAGTATGAATTATCCCATACTCAGTGGTGAAATGTTGGATAAAGGAATAGAAGAGATAAGAAATAGGTTGATATTCTTAGAGGCTGAGCAGGCCCAGTTAAGAAGCAGTAACCTTGTTGTGTCTGCCAGTCAGAAAGCTAAACCTCCTGTCAGCCCTTTTGATCCTTTGTATGACCAACTGGATTTGTCATGGGTGGATTACAAAGTAGAAACTATGCCTGCTAGGATATACTGTCAGATGCCTAGATTTGGTGGTCACAGTGTATGTGATGGGAATGCACATATCCAAAATTTTCAAAGTTTTATGGGAAAATATTCTTTCAGAAATGAGGATATGTGGATGAGGTTTTTTGTTAGGTCCTTTGATGCAAAAGCAAAAGATTGGTATTTGAGCTTTCCAAAGAAATCCTTTGCCTGTTGGGATGAGCTTGCTGACTGTTTTAAGGAAGAATTTGCAAAAGAACCGGCTGATCTTGTTGCAGAATTGATGAGAATCAGAAAACAAGATGAAGAGCCATGTGTTGATTTCAGTCATAGGTTTGCAGTAGCCCTTTCACATGTCCCTGAAAGTTTCAGACCTGATATTTCAGCCTGTGTTGGCATATTCTTTGAAGCTTTTGAGGAGGGCTCTAGTGCATTACTGAGGGATTTCAAGGTGACAAGTATGCAGATGGCATACAAATTTTTAGAAAATGTAGAAGAAATGAGAAATGTGCACCTGCTGAAACCCCTGTCCCCAGGCCTTGGTGTGAATAATTGTTGTGAAGCTGCAAATGACCAAATGATTATGGCATCATGTGCAGATGAAAATGAAAATAAAAGCATAGAGGTTGAGACTGCTGTATTTGAACATAATGCTAACAATACTGCTCAACTGGATTGTTCACCAGTTGAGGATGCCAG
The DNA here is from genome assembly GCA_027924645.1 of Cunninghamia lanceolata. Classification (NCBI taxonomy): domain Eukaryota; kingdom Viridiplantae; phylum Streptophyta; class Pinopsida; order Cupressales; family Cupressaceae; genus Cunninghamia; species Cunninghamia lanceolata. The sequence continues at coordinate 14,885,007 of BSBN01001121.1, read as the reverse complement.
TGAAAGGACTAATGAGGATTCCCATTGCAATGATGAGGCAGCTGACCATGAAAATAATAACGAGGTTGTGGACAGCAATGAGCAATTTTTAGAATGGACCTGTGGAGACAATTGTGAGTATTGTACTCAAGACAGAGAAGGTATAAGCAAACAGAGAAGCAATCCTATGTGTGACCCATTGCCTACCTTTCAAACACATGGAGATCATGAAGAGCAGTCAGAAATTGAAATAAGTGCTAGTTCAGAGCATGATTGTTTTTCATTTGATGGCTGTTTTGCTTATGACACACAGGCCGATACTCCTCCACAGAGTGAATCCATTGATGATGAAGAGGTGTGCTCTGCTGCCCATGAACAAATGGCATACTATGATGAAACTGATGCACCTGGATCACCCATTTATGACACATATGGTGATGAGGATCTGTTTGAGTATGGTGAGGATCTAGACATTATTTTTGGCTTGGATTCTGTTTCTCATCCTGATGAAAGAGGAAACAACATACATCAGGTAAGTGACTGTGAAAATGTGCCTGACTTAAAAGACATGCCAGAGCCTGATCTTTTCCAGCCTGGTGTACCAGATGGTTGTGTACATGATGTACACAATTGTGATTTTGAAAGCTTTTCTTTTCATGAGCCAACATATAATACAATGAGCCTTGATCTTCCTAGTTTTGTGGTGGACTCCGAGTGTTTCCTATTTGCAGTCCAGCTAGGAGATCATGTTGTAATGCATGATGATGATATAGGTGATGAGTGCTATATGCCATATGAACATGCATTGTTTGATACATTCTGCACCCACATGTCACATGATGCTGAGGGTTATCTGCACAAGGGTGATAATGACAAGCCAAATCAGAGGGTTGAATTTGCAGATGACAAGATTTGTTTGTGGGTGGATCTTTGTAGTATCTCCAAGCTTGACCCAGTGCATGCAGATGAAAACAAGATATTTGACAAAGGGAGATACATGTTTTTCTTTTCTTGGTGGCCTTAGGCCATCAAGTGTGTTGGGTGATGCAGGTCAATGCAGTATTTGACTCTGTGCCCAATGGATAAGGGACTGGTCTGCATCCCAGAGATCTGGGGTTCTCGCTGCAGTCTTGCACCTGCACGTCCCCAGACAGAGCCACTATTAGCGCCTGAATTGACTGGTAGTTTTTTGAGCAATTTTCATTCAGGCACTCTCCCTAAGTATCCAAAAAATGCTCTAAGTATTGGACCTCCTCAGCATTTTTCAGCTGCATCATCATATTTTCTTGAGGAGGAGGTCATCATCATCATGTTTGTTTCGATGAAGGTCAGCATCATCATGTTCTCCGTCGACCGGTTTCTCATCGTCATCATCATATTGAAATATCGAGTGATGTTTGGTTTTTATCCTGATGATGCTAACGAGCTACAGTGCGCCCTGATTTGCTTGCGGAGGTGATTTTTCAAAGTATCCGGTGATCTTCCATTTATCACCTTGCCCAGACATGATGATGATGTTGCCCTGATTTTCTGAAGGGGTTATTCTCTAAGTTGTTCAACCTGACTTGCTTTTTCTTAAGGGTCGTCATCATCATCATCATGTTTCCAGTTATCACCGTGTTGCTTGCGAGGGTCATCATATTTTTTTCCTTCATGATATTTCGCCGGGGTGATATTTTTATCATCGGGTGATCTTGGCTACGATCATCCTGATGATGTTGTTGAAGAGTTCTAAGCGTGACCCGATGTTCACTGGGGTCATCATATTTTGAACGTCAGGATGATCTTAGTCAATATCATCCTGATGATGTTGTATCACTTCTTGTTCGTTGTTTTGTCATCCTGATGATGCTGACATCATCCTTATATCAGGGTGATATCTTTCTTTCTGCCTATCTGCATCATGATATTTCCAAAGGAGGGGGTGATATTTTCATATCACTCGAGTGTGTGTTCGTTCCAGCATCATGATGATGCTGATATCAAGGAGATATCCGCCTGCTGGCTTTGTGCATTATCTAGTGGGGGTGATCTTTTCAAGCATCATCATATTCATATTTCGCCCTGATCTTATAGCGGAGCTACAGTGCAGCATGATGTTAGTGCATCAGGATGATATTTCCAAATATCCGGTTGTCTTCCGAATATCATCCTGATGTTGATATGATGATGACGTCATCAAGGTCCGGGGGGGTCATATTTCTAACATAGATCATCTTGTGGAGATCCCCTGATATTTGCAAACATGATGATGACGTCATCCGGATATGAGGAGGTGCGCAGTAGGCAGATATGATGATGACGTCAGCAGGATATGATGATGACGTCATCAGGATGTTCATCGGCCAGACTTTTGGTATAGGCTCAGCAGGAGGATGTTTCTCCGATGGATCAGGTTGTGCCGATGAAGGCGATTATCATGCGGTTGTATTGCGATATGATGATGACGTCAGGGTGATATTTCGGGCAACAGGATATCATGCTGCCGGAGGGTGATGATGATGAAGTCTTATACTAGTGTCGTCAGGAGCAAAAGCGTCGACATGATATATGCTCATGACCTAGTATATAAAGTGTTAATGAGGTTGCTGCGGGGTGCATGTGGGATATTGATATCCTGCATATTCGAAATATCATGATGATGAATCTCGGCGGGAAGTGGTTGCGATTAACTGTCTTATGTTCTTCCCAAGGCCGCGGGTTGGTGCGCCATTAATGGCGATTGTTGCAGAGGTATGGGCGATGGCGTGGGCTGATCTAGTACCCGGTTGAAGATCTGGATCCCTAGGCGGTGGCGCAGGGCTCGAAAAATCTTCCTGTCTCCTCCCCTACCTGCTGCATTAATGTTTGAGCGCCATTTTTATGATACTGTATATCTGGCGGGCTTTTTGGTCAACCTGGTAGTTAATGCTGAATACACCCTCCTGCTATATAATGCAGATGGTGTTATTCATTCAAGGTTGTTGAAAGTTGAGGATTTTTGGCTCTGTAATCCAAAACCAGATGATCTGGTTGCTCTGTACAGTCTAACTTGTGAGTTTATGTATCTCCTGTTGTACGACTTGGCATGAATCCACTGATTTCATGGTTGATCTTATATGAGTAATGCTATCTTAGCATGTGTTGTGTTAATTCTGTCTCCAGTATTGCATGTATTCTTCTTCTGGATCTGGATATTTGCGTAATGTTTAGATTCTAGAGCATAGAATTCCTATGTTGAATGTCTGATCTTTTAACTTCTGCTCAAGGGGCAGATTAAACTGTTTTCAGGTTGAGCATTGGGAAGGGTATACTGCAGTAGGGATGCCATAAGTAGAGATAACTTGACACTCTTCATTGGGAGATATCTGTAGGGCAGATATCATGTGTATCCCCCTGAAATACAGTTTTAGCTATTCATGCTGATCATTCACAGGTGTATGTCTACCGACTCCAAGCCCTGGATAGGCACCAATCATGCTGTGTTCTTGTGTTATACACCATGTCCAGCTTTGCATCCAAAATTCAAACTAAAACATTTCATACTTCCACCTGTTAGTTGTAGGAGTAGGATTAGGAACCCCCTGCATGCTCTCATACCCAACCAGACATCATGTCCAAGAATGTTGCCAACCTTGTGATCTATCATGCAGATCTTGGTCCACACATGAGAGTATTCTGCCTGTTGTTGTCAAGTTAGATCCTTCTATCTTTGAGCTAGTCAAGGTTACATCTTGAGTTATAGGGATACCCCCCTTGGTGCGGCAGAACCAGAAGTGAAGGGGAGGAGCTCACGCAACCTCCTGTATTCAGTTGGCTGAATCTGCCTGTGCATTAGAACTGGCAATCCCTAATGCTGATTCAAAGAATGTCAACAACCCCCATGCTCATTTAATAACTCCTTTTCCCAAAATGAATAAAAGATTCACTTTTATTCCTAGCCCTCCATTCATTCAAGATTTAATCTAGGCCCTCCACATCACTTTTATCCTCCACCATTGATCTTCCAAATCAATCTCCACCCTTGGATCAAAATCCTTTCCAAAAATCTATAAATAGAACCTCTCTCCATCCATTTTGATATCCAAGTTTCATGCAAAGTTACCATGTCAAAATCTCCATTGAGCTAGAATAGTGAGTTACAAATTAGAGTAGCATTTCACATTCAAATCTATTGTCTAGGGATTATCTTTGTCTTAGGAGTTCTTGGGTGCATGCTCCTACTTCCCTTGATGAGATTGGGTTTTGCATGTGAGGTATAACTTCTTGTGTTTATTTGCATTTAGTTTTGTGTTTCTATCTCATTTTGTTCACCTAATCTACATTGGCATGCCCAATGGGACCCACAAGGTCCGAATCTAATCCCTTTTTGTGAGTTACATGTCTTTGCAAGTGTAGCGCCATCCATACTGCGTAGTGGTACTCTCTCTAGTTGATATTGGTGCTATACTCTGTTTTAGCACCATCCCTGCGGAGCATTTTTCTTATTATTGTTTTAACCTCCACTCACATGTCTCCTTTCTAATGATCTTCCTGCTACTTTTTGTGCCTAAATTGCTCTCTATTTTGCCAAAATATTAGAAAATATAAGGGGAAGTTATGTCAAAATTTGTATAAAATCTAAACATGCATGCTAGTTTATGCTTTGGCTTGTTTTTTGTTTGCTAATGACTAACAAGGATAACAAGACCTCAATTTTGTTGTCTAACCCTTTGTGTTGTTCAGGAAAAACCACTTTTTGTAGGTCAGACACATTCAGTCCCGTATCAATGCTATCCCCCAAATTGGTGCTATCCACAGGTGCAACCAGATTGTCTGATAAGTTGCGCAGTGGCGCATTCATAGACCTTGTTTAGCGCTATTCTCTACTTTAGCGCCTTCTCGATATTGTATTAGTGCTATGTACTATAATAGCACCTTATTTGTAATTTTGTAGTGCGATAATCTATTTTGGCACTTTTGGGGTCTCATATTAGCGCCATTTATTTAATTAGCGCCATCTGTATAAGGGTCGGGTTTTGTCTGTTTCCCGTGTGTAGTAGCACTATTGGACCTTTGTTTTAGCGCTATTTTAAAAACTAACTTTACTGGCTGTGCAGGTACTGACAATTGTTTTTGCAGGTCTTTGCTATCATTTCGCAGATACTAACAAACTTTTGCAAGGTGGTTTTATCTCTAGTTTAGCAAAAACATTTCAATTGGAGCTTAAAAATGAACCCTTTGCATGTTAGTTACACAACATTTTGATTTGGTGCTATAAAATTAAACAAACAACAAACAAATCTTTGTGTGTGTGTGTGCCCCAACATTTAAAATTTGGTGTTCTAAAATTTACAAATTGTGTGCCAACAACTATCAAACACTTCAATTTTGGGCTTTTAAAAGGAACCACAAATTGCATCAATCAAATAGTGGGATTTAAAAAGAACAACAATCTGCATTCTTCATGCATGTAATCAAGAAAATCTATTTAAATTGGTGTGAAGTGTTTTCATGATTTATGTTTGTGGAGTGAAAAGTGTATGCTCTTCCCTCGCACCATTTGGTGACCTTGGGAATCAAAAGCTTCTCACAAAACTTACATTCATCACCCCCAACATAATCCAAAGAACTAAAATGAACCATGTTAAGTGTAATCCAATCATAAAGAATACATATGCTCTACCCTCGTATCTTTGTATGAACTTGGGGATCAAAAGTATTTTTGTGATTGTATTGCTTTTGTTAATCCTTAGAGGGCCTACCACCCCACTTCAAAAGGTGGGAATGACCCAAGCGGCATCAAGCTAATGCCAAGCTCTTCCAAGCTGCTATATAAAATAAGGTGTTTGTGATGAAAGTCATAGACAATAGGTGTTGTTTTGATATACCGACAGCCAACCTCCCCCAAAACCCTCCAAGGCATAACCCTTGGAGGTTGGGAGACTCCATAATAGAGAGTAGCACTGCCACATGTCTAACCACCTGAATGGATGCCCTTACTACGAACCATTGTTTATCAAGCCAATATCCTTCTATTTGTTGACGCATATGAGAAACCTTTGAAGCGGCCCCGATTCATGCGGTTCTTAGCCGAGGTAGTAGGGATAATCTAAAAGTTTGGTGAGGGACAAACCTTATAAGAAACTCAGATCTTGGTATGCATGAGAAGTGTGTGCAATTGTAAGGAGGAGCCGATTCTACCAAGATTCTAGAGCTACCTGCTTTGAATAGGCGTAGCTAGGGGATTCAACAAATATTGTCACATCCTCGCCTTAGGTTGTTCAAAGTACTTGTTAAATAAAATCACACATCTTTTTTTTCAAAACAAAGCAAAATCTTGATTATTGTGCTTGAATTGTTTGCAACAACATTTCCAAGAGACAAACCAAATCATTTCATCACATTCCAAACAAAGAAAATCCAAAATTGCCATAAAAAATTGTCTTTTTAGGACCTCGACAAACACTGTCTTGTTTTAGCACCATCTCTGTCTGACTTTGGTACCATTTCACCTGTGGATTGATGCTATTTTTAGAATGACTTGCCTGAAATTGAGACCTATCTAGTTGTGATCTTCACCATCTACTCTGCCATAATCCATATTCACCTTCCAAAAATCTAACAACAGTCTATCCATTTTCTTCAAAATTTTCCAAAATCACACCTTCTCTTTGACCTTAGAGGAGCAATCACCACCATTGTTGGACCCCTTTGCTACATCATAATCAGCCCAAATCCATATCTATCCATCCCCCTTCAATCTTTTTGCATATCTCCTTGGACCAAAACAAATCATTTCAAAAAATCAAAATCAAAATCAAAACACCCATCAACAAATCATCAACCAAAGCTTGTCATCGTTTTGAGCCAAAGTTAGATCTAGATCTCATCATTAACATCACATTTTCCTTGAAAAGTCATTAGTCTACCTTTCAAGAAAAACAAACCACTCCTATTTGCGTAAGGTCATTAGTCTACCCCAAACAAAGAAAAACATCCATTTGTGCCAACACAAAAATCTAAGATCTAGCCTGAAGCTCAACTTGTTGACCATCAAGTCATTCCAAAAAACATCGTCCTAATCATCCTAATCAGTCAAAATCAACATCAAAATCAAAACCCCTTCCATCAAAATCATCCTCAAAACACACATCATCATCTATCTTTGGTTCAAAATTTGTGCAAAAAAATCAATATCGCCCATCCGCATCACCCTTAGAAAGACATATCAATCTTCCACCACATCCTCTCTTCTACTCCATCTCACTACCATAGCCATCATTGGGTCCAACATAATCAATCAAATTCTCTAAGGTCTCCATCCCCATCTCACTCTACTTCTAGGAATCAAACCCATACGCGTGCATGCCCACCACGAGATCACAACACAAAAAGAATCAAGAAATGGTAGAACATTGGCAATATGGCATGCCTAACACTAATAGTAGTAACATACCCATCTATCAGACATACAACCCACCTGCATACTCTTACATTCCCCCATATGGTCCCAACGAAAATCCTTTTCATTACTTACAACAAATACAACAACAACCACCACCAACACCACCAACACAAAAAGTCCCCACCATTTCCCAAGATGATCTAGATGTCTTGAGCTTTACACAAGACGCTGATAACATGGACCTACTTGATAAAATCCTAAGGTCGGACCCAAGTAGATATCTCGATCATCTTCTCAAAATTGGTGCTCAACTCCCCCCCATCACGACATCATCACAACCAACCACCTCTACAATCGTTCCTACCCCATCAAATACCCAAGCATGTACATCACATACCCAACCCACCACCTCTTAAACATCAACACCTACTATATCTACCACCTCCACAAGCTCAACCGCTACCACATCTACAATCCCCATGAGTATCCCCATCCCTACCACTTCCCAACCCGTCATCACCTCTATTACCACAACTACCATAAACACTTCCGTTCCACAAATCACCTTGGGCATACACGAAACATCCCACATACAAGTACCTCTACGAGTGTGCCTCCACCCAATCCCCAAACCATAGCATACCTATGACAAATATTCTCACAACCACCTCACAATACATCCAACGTCAACCTATCCAACATTAATCTGTCCAATATCACGTATCCACATAACCCCATAACTTCATCAACACAACATCAAACCAATCCCCAAATACCACCACACATTCTCCAACAACTCCATGCATATCAACAACAACAAGCACAAATCAACCAAAACACCATCCCGCAATACCAAAACCTCAACCAAACAAATCCCCAACATCAAATCCCACCCCACCTCCAACATCTCACCAACCAACAGCCCTACACATTCCAACCACAACAACCACAGGATCTCACAACCATTGTACAGTCCTTAATCCAAAAGGTAGACAACATGCAAACTGGGGGCAAGCACAAACACTACTCCTTTGAGGACATTTGCCCCTATCCATTTGATCGCACATTATACATGCCCCCTTTCCCCAAGAACTTTGAAATGCCAAAATTTGACAAATACAAGGGAAAGGGAGACCCTAGGGACCACCTTAGGGGGTTCTACATCACTTTCTTAGAAGTCTCTAATAACGATACATATGAGACTCTTCCCAAGAAGCCTCGGTGGTCAAGTCACTAAACGGTTCTCACGTCTTCCCCCAGGCATTAGGACTTTCCCTGAGCTTGCGAAAAAATTTGTAAACCACTTCTCCTATAACTTCGAGCATGAAATGTCTATGACAGACCTTTGCAACACCAAACAAAAGAATGGGGAAGCCTTTGCTTCCTTCTTGCAAAGGTGGAGAGGGTTAGCAAGCAAACTCCCATGGCCAATTCCTAAAAAATAACTCATCACCATGTTCGTGACCAACCTTAATCAGGAATTAGAATTCCATTTATAAATCCTTTGTGCATCTACCTTTGAAGAAGTCAACAACAAAGGTACCACTATCGAACGAGCCCTCATTGCCAAAGGCTCCATCAAACTGTACGACCACAAATCCAACAACAACAACTACTACTACTACAAATCCAATAACAACACCCTCGATACAAACAACAATGCCAGCATGCAATCAAATGACAAGTCACGTTATTGGGGGAAGAACAAGAACAATTTGAACAACAGTGTCACGGATGTGAAAGCTGTCCAAACACCTGCGCATACATATGCAACAAATGTAAATAACCAGCGGAATCAAACTAAACCACACAAACCTCGTAGATAATTTACACCCTTAGGGGAACCCATCAAAGTGCCCAACCATCACCAAATGCCAACCTTAGAGCTTACAAGGATCCCCTACCTAACCATAATAAAGCCTCCTCATCCAAATAAGCATACAACATCACCCCACCACCCGCATCCTATGACTCTATTATAGGGTGGATAGAACTGTCATCCCACCATGTCAACACAGTCACCATTCGGGCACAAGCACCCGATTGTGCTGTTACAACCCGTCGTGGCCGTGTATCCATCCGCACCACCCCTCCCACTGAACAAATGCCTACATCCACATCCGAGCCCCTACCTCCTTGTCAAACCACATAACCATCACCTACCCATCAGTATAACCTCCTAGAGCATTTAGGAAAGACACCCACACAAATCTCCATCCTCGAGTTGCTTCGCACATCATCCCTTCACAAGGATGTCCTTGATAAAGTGCTCTTGCAAACTCAAGTCCCTGCCAACTTGAATGTAACTCAATTCCAAGCCATGGTAGGACACATTGCCACACCCCACCATCTCACCTTTTCAAAAAAGGACCTACCCATCTCTGAACACATACATAACGACGCCCTACATATCGAAGTCCATATCCACAAACATACCATTAAAAGAGTCTTAATAGATGGTGGCTCTGACCAAAATATATGCACTCTAAAACTACTAAAAAACTTGGGGTACTCCGATGTGGTTGTAGACACCAACGAGTGCATCACAATCAAAGGCTATGATGACACTGAATAGCTCTCTGAAGGCACCATCAAGCTTCCTATTCAAGTGGGATAGAAAATACTAGAAACAAAATGTCGGGTTCTTGATCTCGACCTCCCCTACAACATCCTTCTCAGCAGACCATGGATTCGTGCCATGCAAGCTGTCCCATCCACCTTCCATCAATGCCTCAAATTCCCTCACAATGGCACAGAAGTCACAGTCTATGCCGATCCCCGCTCCTTCCAATACTGTAGTTTTCTGGAAGGCCACAACCAAACCTTCTACCCATATAATAAAGCCACCACTGAAGCCAATCCAATAGCATAAAACTCATATGTCGACCCCGCAAACATTGCCACCACTTCATCCCAAGCACCTCCACCACTTGAGGTTCAAATCAAGCTAAGCGACATGGGATGTGGGGACTACGACTTGTACGGTACCTTTTGTGTGGGCACATTACCCAATCCTAAAACATTTGGCATCCCAAAAATAGAGACAGCAACACAGTCATCATCAAGTGCAAACCCTCACCCATCTTTGAGAAGAAACACCATCTGGATCAAGATGTACTTGAAGATATCTCATCCTAGCTATACAAAGATGAAGAGCTTGAACAAGAAGCCCCCACCATCCCAACATAAATCTATGGCAAAGGCTCTAAAATTGTCAAAAGCATGGGTTATAAAGGACAAGGCGATATTGGCCTTCATGAACAGGAGATCGTAGAACTGCTGCAAGAAACAAAGAACCCCTATACTCAAGGGTTAGGGTACGGTCAACCATAATGCATCCTCACTACCGGTGAATGCATCTTAGCCAAGGTCGCTATGGTCTCCTTAGATGTCAACAATGTTAACGAAACGGGCCTTCAAGACTCCTTTAGTGACTTTGCCAATTTCTTCGACTCATCCATTTGTACCATCTACTCAGTCACCACTCTCACGTCACCCTCTAATGACTTACCACTAGTTTACCTCGACCTCATTGATTGGAACCAATGGGGACCTCGTGTCTTCGACATAGCACCTAATGATGAGGCCATTGCCAAAATGATGGGGGTTAGAGATCACTTCCCCCTAGGAGATCATAAAGTAGGATACATCATGGAACTCAATTCGGATGCCTATTTTGGGGAGACAACCCCTGCTTCTAGTCATAAAAAAATAAAAATAAAAAATGGATCTGATGGTGAAAATTGATCTCCGGTAGTGTCAAATCCTAAAAAAGTAAAAATAAAAGAAGTATCTCCTGGTGAAAACCTCCACAAGGTGCCAAGAGATAGAAGCGTGGGCCTTCCTGAGATAGACAAAGTATATCCAGATAAATCACCCATCTTGGTAGAACCAGCTTAGGAAATGAATCTTGGAACAGAAGAAGAGCCAAAAATCACATACAGAGTAGAATCTCTCAGCATACTAGAGCAAGAGAACTTCTTGTCCTTCTTCACATGCAGACATGCCAAGGCTAGATCCTGCCTTGGTTGTTCATCATCTTGCAGTGCACCCTAATGTGAAACCAGTAAAGCAAAAACTTAGAAAAATGATTCCTCAGGTAGCACTCCTTGTCAAAGCAGAGCTAAAGAAATTACTAGATGTTGGGTTCATTCACCCAATTGATTATCCTAAATGGGTTTCAAACCTAGTACCAGTTGCTAAACTGGATGGCTGAATCCGCTGTTGTACCGATTTCAGAGATCTCAACAAGGCCTGCCGAAAAGATGACTTCCCACTAGAAAACATCGACATGATAGTGGATCTCACGACAGGACATGAAATTTTATCCCTCATGGATGGTTTCTCAGGATATAACCAAATAAAAATTGCCGAAGACAATCAGCACAAAATAGCCTTCATATGCCCATGGGGAACATACTGCTGGGTGGTAATGCCATTTGGCCTGAAGAATGCAGGAGCTACCTATCAAAGAGCTATGACTATTGAATCTTTCATGACCTTTTTCACCACATCATGGAAGACTACGTCAATGACTTACTAGGCAAATCAAAGACAAGAGAAGAACATCTCGATGTATTGGCCAAGATCTTCGATAGGTTAGAGCAATACAATGTCTGTCTGAATCCAAAGAAGTGTGTCTTCGGGGTAACTTCTGGCAAACTCTTGGGATACATAGTCTTCACAAGAGGAATTGAGGTAGATCCCACAAAGGTCAAGGCCATCACTGAAATGCCTCCTCCAAAAACATTGAAACAGTTGAGAAGCTTGTAGGGAAAACTCTAGTCTATTTGTCTGTTCATTGCTCAATTGGCCGATAAATGTCAACCATTCTAGCACCTCCTCAGAAAAGACATAGTTTTTGTCTGGAACACTCCATGTTAGGATGCCTTTGACAAACTAAAAGAGTACCTGGCTAATCCTCCTGTGCTAACTCCACCAAGGCAAGGTGAACCCCTCCTGCTTTACATCTCCGCAACAGAGACAGCTATCGGAGCCTTGCTAGCACAACTCGATGAATAGGGGAAGGAAAGAACCATCTACTACATTAGCGGCACATTGATCTCTTATGAGCTCAACTATACCCAAATTGAACGAGCATGTCTAGCCCTTGTCTTTACGTCACAAAAGTTCAGACACTATATGCTCAATCACAAAACCAAGCTCATCGCTAAGATTGATCCGCTGAAGTATCTGCTTAACAGAGCTGCTCTTACTAGGAGAATGGCTAAATGGGTCATGATTCTCATTGAGTTTGACATAGAATACACTAAGAGAAAGGCCATGAAAGGACAAGTTATAGCAGATCAACTAGCTGAAGCACCTATTCTGGCAGAACATCCTACAATAGCAGAATTCCCTAACGAAGCTATCTTGACAATTACACCAGCCACAAACACATGGAAGATGTATTTTGATGGATCATACACTCACAGAGGCTCAGGGGTAGGCATCCTGTTTGTTACCCCTCAAGGCGACACAATCCCTAAATCCTTCAAGATCACATTTCCATGTACCAACAACATAGCAGAGTATGAGGCCCTTATCATAGGTCTCCGAATGGCCATCCAATGGAAAATTGAAAAGCTAACTATGTATGGTGACTCTCAACTAGTCATCAGGCAGGTAAATAATGAATACAAAACCAAGGATGATAAGCTCCTTCCCTATAAGAAGATGGTCGATGATTTCAAAGACTACTTTGATGACATCCACTTCAAGCAAATCCCAAGGCTTAACAACAAAGCAGTAGATGCCATGGCAACCATCAGATCTCTAGTAGACATGAAGAAAGATAGCAAGAAATGTGAGTTCTTGATCGAAGAATTCCCCATCCCCGCATATGACGTTCCTCAATCAAAGCTAGTGTGTGAAGTCATTGGTCCCCTTTCCCCGTGGTATCAAGAAACCTACTTATACCTTCATGATAATATCCTCCCCCCTAACCTATCCACATCATAGAGAAAATTGTTCATCAGTCGAGCCTCCCGCTTCATCCTTATAGGTGACACCCTGTACAAAAGGAGTCTTGATGGCACGCTTCTACGATGTTTAGACTCTAGGGAAGCTGAAGTAGCCTTGGAAGAGGTACACGTAGGCATCTATGGGTGCATTCAAGTGGACCCACTCTTTCTAAAAAGATCCTCAGGACTAGATATTATTGGCCAACAATGGAACAAGATTCCTATAGGTTTATCAAGAAATGCCTCCCATATCAACAGCGTGGCGATCTCATCCATGCACCAGCACAGGAGCTACAACTGATCACAACGTTGTGGCCTTTCTCACAGTGGGGACTCGACCTCATAGGGAAAATACATCCTCCATCCTCCAATGGCCATAAGTTCATTATCATTGCTACTGAGTACTTCACAAAGTGGGTGGAAGCAATACCACTCACCTTCACCATTGGCACCCAAATCTCCAAATTCATCCTCCACTATATCATTTGCCGATATGGTATCCCTCATTCTATTGTCACTAACAATGGAAAGCCATTCAAGAACCAAGAAGTTCGCACCTTGTGCAAAAAATTTGACATCAAACACCACTTCTCCACACCGTATTACCCTCAAGGAAATGGTCAAGCAGAGGCTTCTAATAAAACCATCCTCCGCATTCTCAAGAAGACAGTCAATGAAGCTGGTCATGATTGGTCCCTCCAACTCAACCTTGCCCTTTGGGCCTACCACACAAGCATCCGCACTCCAACAGGAGCCACCCCCTTTTCTCTAGTTTTCAGATCTGAAGCTATTTTATGTATTGAGGTCGAGCTCCCATCTCTCCGAGTCTCCTTGCAAAACATGATCTCTGATGAGGAATACCATGTCGCAAGGTTGCATCAACTAGAACTATTAGATGAGAAACGCCTGAATGCATTAAACCACCTACAAGCATATCAAAACCATCTTAAAAGAAGCTACAACAAGCAGATCAGAACCCAAAAATTTGAAGTAGGCGACCTTGTCCTAATGGAAAATTAGAAGAACCTGCAAGAGCATCCTAAGCAAGGAAAGTTTGAACCCAATTGGCTAGGACCATATGTTGTCACAACCGACTATAGATCAGGAGCTTATCAACTTGCAACACCTGAGGGGCAACCTCTGGATGAGTCGATGAACATTCTGCATCTGACTAAATTTTATGCATAACCCATCTGGTACCCCAAGTCAAAAAAATAAAAAAAATAGAAAAATCAAAAGCACCAAAATATTAGAAAATCAAGAAAAAAACCCGAGTGTAATAAAAACTTCCAATGGTGAAAATCACTTCGGTGATGCCTTGGATAAGTACCATGGTGAAAACCTATTTCAGGTGCCATGTGTAGTGGCTAGTTCTACCATCTAATAAGTCCTCTTTCTATCACACCACTCCATATCTCACGCATCCCATGGCTTGGAATTCTGAAACATCAAGTCCTATCACCCAACCCATACTGTCCCATCCCAAGGCTGACTTATGGAACAGGGACCCTTGTAAGCTCCCCTTTGTACATACAAAATCAAAAAATCAAAAAACAATACAAAATCAAAAAATCCAAAAAATAGTAGAAAAACAAAGAAAATCCAAAACAATCACCCCATACATCGATCTTGCTACAAATCACAATCATCAAAACATACATCAAATCCCCACCATCACAACCATCCCAACCTTTTCCCACATCATCAAGTTATACCAAAACTACATATTCATTTCACCCGCATCTTGAAAGTACCTTGATCCCGTGGATACAGGGTATGTAGGCAGTCTATAATACGAAGAACATTTCCAGTACTCAGGTACATAAATGCACCCATCCAACCTGTTTGGATGGTCCCCATTCACTGAGCTTTTTGGATCTAAAAATGATACACACGCTACGTATATGCTTAAAACATGGTTCCTAGCACAAAAATCATCAATCAACATACCAACTATAATCCTACATCTGGTTAGACTATTCTTTTGCCCATCTTCCAAAAATTTTCCAATCAACACCAACTGATCTATGTCCTAGGATATATCTTTCCTACAATGGACAAAAATCTATCATTCTATCATCACGTCTCTTGGCAAGAGCACACAATGGTTATTTGTAACTTTTTGTTGGTCTTTTTTATTATTGATTTTTATCTTTTTGTCTCGCTCTAAGTCACCTCCAAAGCTACCTTGATCTCATTATATCATGGTAAGTAGCGAATAGCACCTGGAGTAGACATAGTCATTGTTTCAATATGTTGTGCTTGTGGTTTGGTTTCATTACTCCAGGAATAGTATTCATAACTTGAAGTCTGGGTCAGTTCTAGCATGATGTGTCTCATTTACATATATAGGCATCAAAACCTTATATGTATTATTCGCACTCATCGCTATGAGTCCCCTTCCCAGGCTAGGCAAGATTATACTACTTGGGCACGTGTGAAATCAACCTATTGTTTGTGGGTCTAGTCCATGCAATCGTAGGATATACATCATCACCTAGGTCATTTCATACCTTTGTGAACTATATCCTACATTGCTATAATAAACTAAGAAATGCTCTCAATTAATCTTTTGCAACTACTGTTACTAGCTCAAAATCATCATCCTAATCACTCATTCAACTATCCCATCTTGGCCTAGATTTGATAATCACTTCCCCCCAACCTATGCAATCCCCTCACTAATCCCATTTTCTCACCGTATTTCCACTCAACACATCCTGAACCAAAGTAAATCTCCCCTTAATGACGTGGTGTCTAATGACCTAACAAATCCTCTCGTCTCCCCAACCCCATCCTGTAGATGCTCCCAATCGTATCCATACCCCATTCATACACCCCTATCATTTCTCCACCTGATCCCCTCTCCCACAGCCTCACCACTCAGGGTCAAAACAAAGAACATCATGTGTATCAGGACTTGATCATCTAGCTTGCATCCCACCTATCACCTCACTTCCATCTTGCATATCATTCAGGTCCATTTTAATCCATTTAAATTGCATATCATTTAGGTCCATTTTAATCCATTTAAATTGCATGTCATTTAGGTTCATTTTAATCCATTTAATTTGCATATCATTTAGGTTCATTTTTAGAATCTCTTAAATTGCATATCATTTAGGTCCATTTTTATCCATTTAAATTGCATATCATTTAGGTGGACATTTTTATCCATTGAAATTGCATGTCATTTAGGTTCATTTTAATCCATTTAATTTGCATATCATTTAGGTTCATTTTAATCCATTTAATTTGCATATCATTTAGGTTCATTTAATCATCTAAGTTGCATATCATTAGGTTCATTTTAATCCATTTAATTTGCATATCATTTAGGTTCATTTTAATCATCTAAGTTGCATATCATTGGGCTCATTTTTAGAATCAGTTTAAATTGCATAACATTTCATTTAGGTTCATTTTAAATCCTTTTGCATATCACTTAGGTTCATTTTAGAATCAGTTTAAATTGCATATCATTTCATTAGGTTCACCATTAACAGCTGATAGTTTGCATAATAATTAGGTTCATTTTAGAATCATTTAGTTGCACATTATACATCACATTGCATATCATCTCATAATCATTGAAACTACATTTAAATCATCTAGTGGCATATAAATATTTCCATACATTTCCATTACATCACATTGTTGCATCCATAATAAATGTTTATTAGTCTAAACATTCATTTGCATTATACATCATATAGTCCATAAAATCACAACACCATGCATATATCACAATAAATCCATCATTAATGCATCCATAAAATCAAAAACATAATTGCATAAATATAACACATCCATAGCATATAAATCCATAAAGAATACTGCATCCATCACATAGGTATCATCATAATAGGATATCATAAACCATCAAAAAAGCATCTTATCATATATAAATCACTGCAAAAAATGTACATCGCTCATGTATACATAAAAAAATATAGTGTCCTGATATAATGCCTCTAAGGGCTAACATGATATAATTATCACATGGAGGATCCTCTCTCTGAGGGAGTGGGAGACTCTGACCTTGGTTGAGGCTATGATCCTGTCGGCAGTTGTGGCTGTGATTGTGCCTGCACTTGTGGAACCTGCTAGGGCACGTGTGAGGGAGGAGGCATCATCTGCTAAATGAACTAAATACTTCATCCACCCCTGATAATACTCCATCTGCCCCCTAGTCTCTGTCAACTCTCCCTGTACCTGAGACATCTGAACCTGAGACTGAGATAGTTGTGTCTGCATCAATGTCAAAACTGGGGCTAGCCTAGCCCTTGATGCCTGTAGACTACCCACTATAGTCTCTGCCTGCTGAGCCCTAGTGAGTGCTACATCTCGCTCCCCTGTCAACGTGACTATGTCACCCTACGGTGCTAGTTGTGCCTGTAACGTAGCTACCTGCCCATCTGATCCATCCAACAGAGCTAGTGTGGCCCACAGCTGCTCCAACTCTGCCTTGCGGCTCTCCAGTGCCTCCTGTAGGCTTGCCACCTATGCTCTTAGGGTCTCCATCTCCTCCCCCTCATCCCATGGTCACTGATGAGGTGTGAGCCTCTCAACCTCAGCCTCTCCAACTATCCTTGAGGAACCTGCCTGCTATCCCACTACCTGCTGCCCTCCCCTAATAACCTACTGCTGCCCTACCTGTGATGGGGATAGATCACCCATATCCACCCTCGACTATCCCTCATGCCGCTGCGGTCCTCTAGGTTGTCACCCTGCTCCAACCTACACCTGCTCAACATGAACCTACTACACAGGTACCTGCTGCCCCACCTGGCCCTATCCTACTGCCACCGCTGCCAGCACATCTATCGGCTGGCCATCCCTACCAACCAATCTCTCCTCTCCATCATCTCCAACCTCCATGAGGTAGTCCTCAATAATCTCCTCCCCCTCCTCCATGTGGTCATCCCCATCTGGGTCATCTCTATCACCATCTGAATCATCCCCCCTGAGCCTACTGCCTCCTCCACTGGGTCTGTCAACCGAGTGAGTCGATGCATCTGCCACCATATATCATATGCAGGCATAGTACTTGCATCTCTAACCGTTCTCCCCCAATCCCACCGCACTGGCCATAGAGCTGTAAAATTAGCTAAGGTGACATGTGGCTGTATGGTTGTAGGCCAGAAGGGCACATCTTGAGGAGTCCATGTAAATATGGCTATCTATTGAGGAGTGTCTTGTCTCAAACCAAACTGTCGCATGACCTGCAAGGGTAGATACATCTGTATAGCATGGTCTCCTCGACCCATTAGGTACTGCTGCTGAAACGTAAATGGTAGATGAATATCATCATCTAGCCATGGCTCTACGCCGATATATGGTCGCCAGGTCACACTAATAACATCATCTAACATCCTCCTCTAGTACTGTACCTATCTAGTATACGTGTACTCTGCATCCTGATATGAAAACACAAAGGCCTCAAAAGGCTGCCGATAATACCTGCATGTTGGCCAGGTAACAGTGATGTGCTCCCAAATCCATACATGAAGGAGAGTAACTCCAGCTGACAACACTCTATCATGCAGATAGGTGACTGTATGCATCTCATGGTATAACTGCCCTAGCATCACCGGTCCCCAGGCATAGACAGTCTCATGCCTCACCATCCCCTCTATCATCCCCTAGCCAACTGGAAAGCCCTTGCCTTGCCTGTCAGGCATCACAACACCTCCAATCAAAGCACATAGGAATAAGGCAAAGGGATCTGCACCCACAACCAGTATCCCCTCATAGTCCATCTCTCTCCCATCTGCTGAGAGAACAATGTGGTCTGCTCCAAACACTCTAATCAAGGCACTCCGCCCCATCCTCATGTCATATCTAACACGCCAGCCTCAAATAGGTAGCTTGAGGATGCGATAAACATCCTCAAGTGTAATGGTAATCTCACCAATCGGCAACAAAAAGTTGCAGGTCTCAGAGCGATACCGCTCCACAACCGTTGTCATAAGAGCTCTATGAGCTCGCAGAACTGGCATCGACGCCACCATCAGAAGCCCCAATCTTGCCAGTCGAGCCCATGTAGCATCATCAAAACCATCAAACAATGCCATCACGGATGGAACTCGTTGCTCTCGTGACTGTAATATAAATCACTATGTATCCTGCTTCCACAACTTTTGGATAAGATATCAACCTATCTTTTTCTAAACCAATCCCTTTTTCATCTAATCTCTAAAAAGCCAACAAACAACCCCTTGTGCCATTTTTAAAATTGCGATACAACTTCCTCTTAATAGCGCTATTTCAGAAAATAGCGCCACTACGCAAATATCTTTGCACTAATCCAATCGATAGCACTACTGCGCATCATCCATAGCGCCATTTCAAAAAATGGCCTCAATCGACAATTTGGCGCTCATTCAAACAATAGTGCCCATGCCCACAAAAGTGCTAATTAAATACATAGCACTAATCCCATAAATTGCACTAAAATGAACAATAGCGCTATTTCTAACGATGGCGCTATTCCAGAGTATAGCGCCACTTTAAACCCAATTTAGTGCTAAAAATGCTATATCCCATTCTTCTAAGAATGGCACTAATCTGAACGATAGCGCCAAAATACCTACCAAATGGTGACAAACTGCCCTAACCCTACCATGGAGGATAGTGCCAATCCAGAGGATGGCGCTAATCCACCTTACTATTGGTGCTACGTGCTCCAATCCCAAATCCCAAACCCCAGAAAAATGCATGTCAATCAAAAATTTACAAAGTTAGGGTTAGGCCCTACCTGGGGTCCAGCGTCCAATGCCTGACCAAACTCTCGAAACTGCTCTGAGATGTGTCAAAGTCATGGGAACTGGGGGTTGCGGTCAGCCATCTCTCCTTCACTCCTTCTCTAAAGTCAAAGTGTGCAAATGTGGCACTCTTAGGGCCCACTTTTCCTAATATAGTGGGCCATGTCACTCTTCCACCCCCTCCTTTTCCCTCCAAGGTGCAGATCTCAGTATTTTTCCTCCATTTTTCTCCCATCAGCCTCTTTTCCCATCCCCTATCTGATTTCCACTCCTGTCGCATCCTTTTCGAGAACTCGCCCAGAAAATTTTTATTTTCCCACCGCCCTCTCGAGGGTGCATCCCTTATCCATCTCATACCTTCTCGGCAAATGGGGCATATTTTTCTTCGACCTGATGCCACTTCCCTCCTAGGTCCGGACACCACGTCAAAAAGGGGCAAATATAGACACGTAAAAATGTCTTCCACCATCAAACTGAATCCTGACATCCCTAATCATGTCAATTTCCCTCCAAACCAATTAATTAAATTTTTATTTAATTAATTATCCCTTTATTTTCCTATTTTCCATCATTTTATCCCTAAAATTGAATTATTTTCATTAATTCAATAGTCCAAATCTTAGACAATTGATTTAATAAATATGCAATATTTATTAAATTAATTTCCCCTCTCTCACTAAATCTAATTAATTAGTTAAAACCATCTTAACTAATTAATTCAATCTATTAATTTACCTATCCCTACCCTAGACAATTAAATAGCTATTATTTAATTGCCTACCCTAGCCTACCTCATCCTAGCCCTAGGATTAATTAAATAAAACCTATGTTTAATTAATCCTCACCTCTCATTTGGGTGGTCAAACCTTGTTTAACACCCTTCCCCACATCCTCCAAATAAAAAAATTGAATTAAATCCACATAAGTCAATTTTTTATTCAAAAACATCCCACATCACATTTAATTTTCCTTACAAACCAATACTCATTTATTTCCACTTCTCCCCAAATGAATTTTTAATTCACTTACATTCCCCCATATGAATCTTTAATTCAAAAATAATCCTTCACCCCCATGCTCATTTAATAACTCCTTTTCCCAAAATGAATAAAAGATTCACTTTTCTTCCTAGCCCTCCATTCATTCAAGATTTAATCTAGGCCCTCGACATCACTTTTATCCTCCACCATTGATCTTCCAAATCAATCTCCACCCTTGGATCAAAATCCCTTCCAAAAATCTATAAATAGAATCTCTCTCCATCCATTTTGATATCCAAGTTTTATGCAAAGTTACCATGTCAAAATCTCCATTGAGCTAGAATAGTGAGTTGCAAATTAGAGTAGCATTTCACATTCAAATCTATTGTCTAGGGATTATCTTTGTCTTAGGAGTTATTGGGTGCATGCTCCTACTTCCCTTGATGAGATTGTGTTTTGCATGTGAGGTATAACTTCTTGTGTTTATTTGCATTTAGTTTTGTGTTTCTATCTCATTTTGTTCACCTAATCTACAGAAACAAACTTAGAGAAATTCAAATGACATCAAAACGGATGAATATATATATCCTATGGGGAAGAACAAGGAATTTTCTTCAATTCAAAGGTTCCAGAGAGAATGATAATTGGGTTCCATGGAAGGAATTGATGGTCACAAAATGTAGTTGTTGCTCGTGAATAGATGATACATGGATTGGAAAGAAAGCATGGTGCCTACTTTAGTAAAACTAATAACTTAGCTTTTCTTTCAAACTTACAAGTTTTCAGTCGCCTTTTTATAAAAGTGACTTATGTCACATGTTGTAACTGAAAGTGAGAAAATGAGATTAGCTTCTAGTTATTCTTAAGTGCCAAAATTGGGTAGTTACTCTAAGTAACTATCTTTCTAAAAAGAAAGTTAGTTATTTCAAGTTGGTGCACTTAAAGAGTTAGTTATTCTAAGTAGTTACTTGAAGTGGTTAGGAAGTAGTTATGAGGTGGTTATCTAAATGAAGCCTATAAATACAAGGCTAATGGGTGTTGTAAAGGGAGAATTTTTAGAAGAGACTTTTTGAGGGGAACTTATGGAGAATATTTTTAGAGACCTCCGGTCTAACACTTTGTACATGAAAGCTTTTGAAATTGTATAATTTCACAATGGTAATGAAGAGTGCTTTGGTTCATATGTTCCAATGGTATTTCTGAGTTATTGTTACTAATTTCTCGTATGTTATATTGGTAATACTTTTGTGTCACTATGTAAATCCAAGGTCATTCATTGAAACATTTTAACTATGCAATCGATGTAAAGAAATGCAATCTTATCTTGGTATCTTGATTAGAATGTTGTTGATGTAACCTATCTCATAGTGTGTAGGATTAGTATATCATTCTTTCATCATTTTTATAATATCATATACATTGTTGTTTAATCCATCATATAGACTTAGGAATGTAGTTTCTAACTCTTATGATGAAACCCCTCTTTAACCTGTTAATAAATTTATGAAATCTTTGTTGGTATTCATATGTCTACTACTAGGGTTTCTGTTAATCATCTTTATTGTTAGTTTTTCTTTTTCTCATTTTTGTACTTTTAGGTTAAAAGTACACAAAAACCACAAATACCCCCATCATATGAGGGAGTTGCCCCTCTCAAATGTAGAGGAAAGCTAATAATTCAATAATAGCTTCTCCAATTGTTGGGACAATTTAGTCACCGCTCTAAGGGCAACGAGTTATTTTCAAAGGTTATTTCACAGTGACAAATCTATTTACCAATAGGCCCCTGTCCTGTGCTCACTTTGGGTCGCCCCATCACTGATGGTCCTGAACAAGATAATCTAGAACCTCCTACCCTGCTCCGCATGTTGAAACTAGGAGCACTCTGTGATGATGGGACTGCACTCTCATAAAGTCCCCAGTAATACTCTACATGCTACCCAGACTGAGCCAGCCTATCCGGAACCACCATCATATCAGTCCACATCTATGCCATGCTCCCACCTTCTATAACCCTTTTTGTTGCATCTAGCTATTATTGCAACTATGTTGCGGTAGCCCTCATTGTGTCCCTCACTGTGGTCAGCTACTACACCCGACCATTCACACCACCTACCTACACCTGTACCTATTGTATTTGCCCCTACAATGTTTGCATTTACAAGAGGGTGATGTCCCTCTCTACCATAACTATAGCTACCACACCCTGTAGTCTATGCACCTCTAACTGTAGGCTATCTTGGGAGGCTCGTAGTGTATCATAATCTTCTCTGTCCCCTGGGACAACAGCTTACTCCTATCCTCCTACCCCTCCTGCTACCACATGTGGCCCCTGTAGCCAATGTCCTCCATATTAGACTTAGGGCACACAACTAAGAGGGGAGGTGAATTAGTTGTGTAAAACTTTCTCTAATTTACACACTTAAATCCTCTTAGTGATTAGCAGTATATTAAACATAAAACATAATGCATTCAAATCAAAAGCAAAAACTCATCAACACATAAGACACCAAGATTTTGACGTGGAAAACCCAGTTAAGGGAAAAACCATGGGGTGATTAACCCAAGAATGTATTCTTGGTTAGAAGAATAGAAAGAACAAAATGGCACTTGCCAATTAGGGCTCACTGCCCAAGCACACTGCTCACAAGAGGCTCACTACTTATAAGAGACACACTGTCTACAAAGAAATAAGTATCACCTTCATGAAATGGAGAATAGCATCTTCACCATGCTTGAATCAGTTCCATTTAAGCTCAATACTTCTACTCTGCCTTTCACACTTCTCCTCACTACCACACACTCATCACCACAAGACACACTTTGGAAAGACTTCACAATCCCTTATTTATACAAGGCATCGACTTAGGAATAATCATCTAGGTCGGCAAACATCTACAAGATCATCCGCAAGACATGTAATACATCCGGTCAGCCAGTCTCAGGAAGAACACCATCATCTAGTGGTTATTCCTCAAATGAGCACTCTAACTTCAATGCGGACCACCAACATGAACTAGACACGATCCAAGAATCACCACAACCTTTCCTGAATCACCTGAGAACATCCCACTTCATCTGCTTGCTGGAATTCTCCTCTCCTTCATCTAGAACTTTAAGAACACAGTCTTTCATTACTATCACAAAGGAATAGGTTCTTCCAGACCTTCAAACCACCAACCAATCAAGTTGACACTTCATATGGACATCCTCAACACTCCCTCAAATCCGCAGAATGGGATAGTGCATTACCGGATCTCACCAGACCTATCTGTGTCACTCTGTCACCTCTGAACACATTGCAGAGCTGGTTCTACTTAAGTGGCCATAACTTCTTCATATATTTATGCAGACTTCTAAAATCTCTACTGGATCACCTATAGACATATATCTATAAACCCTTTAATATGCATCCTCTGATCATCATCCTATCTTGGACTTTTGTCTTACAGTCATCACTGTTCTTCACTATTCCTGATTGAGACTGATTTTCTCAATATGCTTAGCCCACGGCTCGTCCAAACCTTATCATTAATGCAATAGGAGTATGTTGTATGTTGACATTAATGACAACACCAGTTAGGCCCATACTTGCAACAATCTCCCCCTTTATCATTAATGGCAACATATAATGTGAAAAACCATCAAGACAAGAGCTTCTCCTTACTGTCACAACTCCCCCTAACAACAGCAACCATTTACATGTCTTCTCTCCATTTACTGCTCCCCCTTTGATCAGCAACCACTTATTTTTCACATGTCTTCTCTCCCCCTTTGACATCAATGGCAAAGGGCACATACTTGCAATTTTACCACTTTTGAATCATACCTATTGTTCTCCTTGAGTAGCAGCTCCCATCAATTCAGATCACAAGATATGACTGTGATATCCACCAGACTGATGCACCACAGTGCACCTTATTTCATCATCGGAGGGGCAATAACCCCTAACTTCTCCCTGAGATACTCAAAAGAGTCCTTAGGTAGAGGTTTAGTAAAGATATCTGCAATCTGATCCTTGGAGGGCACAAACTCCAATCTGACTTCATTCTTGTTCACTTGCTCTCTTAAAAAGTGAAACTTGATAGATATATGCTTAGTCTTAGAATGCAACACTAGATTCTTAGATATATTTATTGCACTTGAATTATCACAGAAGATTGTGATAGGCTCCTCATACTCTACTTTAATAGCTCTTAGCATCTACTTCATCCACAAAACTTGAGTGTAACTACTTGCTACTGCTATGTATTCTACTTCAGTTGTAGAAAGGGAAATTACCTCTTGTTTCTTGCTTAGACAAGAAACCAATCTCTTTCCCAAAAAGAAAGCTCCACCACTGGTACTCTTCCGGTCATCCACATCTCCTGCCCAATCAGCATCTGTATATGCATGAAGAGAGAAATCATGATCTCTAGGATACCACAGACCATACTCAACCATCCCTTTTAGATATCTAAAGATCCTCTTAATTCGCATGACATGTGATTCTCTAGGATTAGGTTGGAATCTAGCAACAAGACCAATAGCTTGCATAATATCTAGTCTAGTTTGAGTGAGATACAAGAATCCTCCAATCATTGATCTGTACTTTGTCTTGTCTACCTTAGGAGAGTCATCATCTTTGCTCAACTTACATCTGAATGCCATGGGAGTATTCATTATCTTTGAATCTTCCATCCCAAATTTCTTCAACAGTTCTTTCACATATTAGTCTGAGAAATGAAGATTCCTTTCTTTGTTTGAGTAATTTGCAGACCCAAAAAGAAATTCATTTCAACAAGCATAGACATCTCAAACTCACTTTTCATTTGATTTGCAAAAGTTTTACACATACTATCTCTTCCTCCAAAGATGATATATCAACAAATACTTCAACAATCAAGATGTTTTCATGATCAATTTTGAAATATAAGTTATTGCCAGTAGTACCTTTGTTGAAACCAATCTTCAAAAGATGCTTGTCCAATCTTTCATACCAGGCTCTTGGGGCTTGCTTTAATCCATACAGTGCCTTCTTCAACTTGCAGACCATATCACCATGATCAAACAACTAAAATCCATCTGGTTGCTCTATATACACTTCTTCTTCCAAGTCACCATTTAGAAAGGAAGACTTGACATCCATCTTATATACCTTGAAATCCTTGAAGGTAGCAAAGGCAAGGAATAATCTAACTGCTTCAATTCTTACCACCAGAGCAAACGTTTCTTCAAAATCAATTCCTTCTATTTGAGAGTAGC
Organism: Cunninghamia lanceolata; assembly: GCA_027924645.1. NCBI lineage: Eukaryota > Viridiplantae > Streptophyta > Pinopsida > Cupressales > Cupressaceae > Cunninghamia > Cunninghamia lanceolata. The sequence continues at coordinate 14,858,708 of BSBN01001121.1, read as the reverse complement.
CCTTGCAGACCAATCTGGCTTTATTTCTAATTACTTCACCAACTTCATTTAGTTTGTTCTGGAAGACCCATTTGGTTCCAATCACATTCTTGTTTCTAGGTCTGGGAACAAGATCCCAAGTGTGATTTTTCTCAATTTGCATCAACTCTTCCTCCATTGCTTTGGTCTAGTTTTCATCATTCCAGGCTTCATTTATTGTCTTAGGTTCAATATTTGAAATTAGACAATATTCATCTAAATTTTGAGCAATTTTCCTTCTAGTTTGCACACCTTTGCTTTTGTCACCTATGATCTGATCTTCAAAGTGGTTCAGTCTTACATACCTTAGAACTTTGGGAGTTTCTTGCACTTCTGCTTCTTGATTAGGCTCATTCAGACCTATCCCTTCTTCCTAATTTACTGGATCAGTTTGAATCTGACTTTTAGAAGAGGATTGAACTCCTTGAACCAGAACACCATTCTGATCATCTTCATCATATTCATAAAACCTTGAGGGTTTCTCTATTCCTTCATCAACCTTCACATTTGTACTTTCTATCATCTTTCTTAGTCTCTTGTTATAACACTGGTATGCTTTGCTTTGAGTAGAGTAACCGAAGAATATTCCTTCATCACTTCAAGCATCAAACTTGCCTAGATCTTCATCTCTTTTGATGTAACATTTGCTACCAAAGACTCTGAAATATCTTACAGTAGGAGTAATGCCAAACCAAATTTCATAAGGGGTCTTCCCGGTATTGCTTCTGATTTGAACTCGATTGAGAGGATAGACTAGAGTGCTGACAGCTTCTCTCTAATAGATCTGAGGAACATTTGCTTCCATCATCATGGTCCTAGATGCTTCCTGGATTGTCCGGTTCTTTCTCTCTACTACTCCATTCTGCTGTGGAGTCCTAGGAGCAGACAACTATCTCTTAATTCCATGTTTCTTATAGAACTCTATGAACTCACCAAATTGGAATTCCCCACCTCTATCAGACCTCAAACATTTCAACTTTAATCCTGTTTCATTCTCTACCATAGCCTTGAATATTTTGAATTTCTCAAGAGCTTATGATTTCTCCTTTAGAAAGGTTACCCACATCATCTAGGAATAGTCATCAATTAGCAGCATGAAGTATATATCACCTTGAATACTCCTGGTTCTTGCCAAACCACAAAGATCAGTGTGAACTAAGTCCAAGAATCCAGTAGAGGATAGTTCCTTGCTTTTGAATGTGACTCTACTCAGCTTACCCAACTGACATTCCTTGCACAAGCTGTTCGTAGGTTTCACCAATTTTGGAAGATCTCTTACAGCCTAAGTATTGCTTATCTTGATGATATTATACAAATTTACATGACACATCCTTCTATGTCATAACCAACTCTGATCGGCTTGAACAAATAAGCAGTTTTTACCAGTACCAACGAAGTGGAAGATATTACCTTTAGTTTGAGTACCGGATGCAATCTCTATTTTGGAACTTTCAAAGATTTTACATTTTCCATCCTTGAATCAAAGATCATAGCCTTTGTCCACCAATTGTCCAACACTGAGAAGATTGTGCTTCAAACCTTCAACATACAGTACATTACCAGTTTTGTTTCTTCCATCAAAAGAAATAGTTCCTCTTCCTCTGATTCTACCAACAGAATTGTCACCAAACTTTACCACTCCTCCTTCATACCTTTCCAAATCTACAAACTTATTTTTGTCACTTGTCATATAGTGAGAGCATCCACTGTCAATGACCCAATCATCCTTCTCTTCAATTTGGGCAGCCAGAGCTCTTTCCACAGTCTTAAGATTGATAGATATAGAGGACATTGGATCTTCTTCCTTGATGGTAATGAACACCCATTCATTTCCAGATTTGTTTCCTATCTCTGATTCATCATTTGTTACTCCTTCATTATCATCATCATCTTCATGTACATAGTAACAGTTCTTTTGGAACCTTGGCTTGTTAGGATTTTTCCTTGAAAATCTTTCTGGACACCTTGAGGCAAAATGACCAATCTTATTGCAGTTAAAACACTTAAAAGGTAAATTTCCTTCATACTTACCGGATGCTCTTGGTAGCCTCTTTGCAATAAGGGCTTCAAGTTGAGCAGTTTCTACTTCTTCTTCTTCCATATCTTTTCTTGCTTTTTCATACCATAACAATTTCCTTGAAGAATTCTCTCCTGGATCAAACCTTTGTTTACCTTTAACAAAGGCACTGCCTTTGAATGTAGATTCAGTCTTGGCAGGGTTGTCTCCAAACTTTGTCATTTCAAATGCAGCCAATTTCCTAGCCAATTGATCTCTTGTGACAGTTGTATGGGCTCTGAATTCTTCAATGGCAGCAGCCATAATTTTGTAAGAAACAGGAAGGGATCTGAGAATTTTACCAACAATCTCATTTTCATCCAAGACTCCACCAACATTTCTAATTCCACAAACCAGCTAATTCACTCTTGGCATAAAAGTGGTAATATTTTCATCATCTCTCATCTTTAGTTTTTCAAATTTCCCTTTTAGACTCTGTAACCTTGCACATTTAACATATCGGTCTCCTTCATGAAAAAGTTTTAGTTTATTCCAAATCTCAAAGGCAGTTGGTAGGTCAATAACATTTGAGAGCTCTGAGTCAGATAATGCGCTTAGAAGAGCCTCTTTGGTCCGCAGATTGTTTTTAGCATTCGTGATTTCATTTAGGGTTGTCGGACCACCCTATGGAGGTACATACGCTTTTGTAACCATGGACAAGTACGCCATTCCCATACACTAGAAGTGACATTTCATGTGACCTTTCCAAAGAGTAAAGTTGGTTCCATCAAACTTCAGACTATCCTTCTTGTAAGACGACATGCTGGATCTCCTCAAGCGGTTAAGCTCCTTTTAGAGGAACTTGGCTCTGATACCAATTGTTAGACTTAGGACACACAACTGAGAGGGGGGGTGAATCAGTTGTGCAAAACTTTCTCCAATTTACACACTTAAATCCTCTTAGTGATTAGCAGTATATTAAACATAAAACATAATGCATTCAAATCAAAAGTAGAAACTCATCAACACATAAGACACCAAGATTTTGATGTGGAAAACCCGGTTAAGGAAAAAACCATGGGGTGATTAACCCAAGAATGTATTCTCTGTTAGAAGAATAGAAAGAAAAAAATGGCACTTGCCAATTAGGGCTCACTCCCTGAGCACACTGCTCACAAGAGGCTCACTACCTACAAGAGACACACTGTCTACAAAGAAATAAGTATCACCTTCATGAACTGGAGAATAGCATCTTCACCATGCTTGAATCAATTCCATTTAAGCCCAATACTTTTGCTCTACCTTTTGTACTTCTCCTCGCTACCACACACTCATCACCACAAGACACACTTTGGAAAGACTTCACAATCCCTTATTTATACAAGGCATCGACTTAGGAATAACCATCTAGGTCGGCAAACATCTACAAGGTCATCTGCAAGACGTGTAATACATCTGATCAGCCAGTCTCAGGAAGAACACCATCATCCAGTGGTTATTCTTCAAATGCGCACTCTAACTTCAATGCAGACCACCAACATGAACTGGACATGATCCAAGGATCACCACAACCTTTCCTGAATCACTTGAGAACATCCACACTTCATCTGCTTGCTAGAATTCTCCTCTCCTTCATCCAGAGCTTTAAGAATACAGTCTATCATTACTGTCACAAAGGAATAGGTTCTTTTGGACCTTCAAACCATGAACCAATCAAGTTGACACTTCATACGAACGTCCTCAACACTCCCTCAAATACGTAGAATGGGATAGTGCATTACCAGATCTCACCGGACCTATCTATGTCACTCTGTCACCTCTGAACACATGCTGGAGCCGATTCTACTTGAGCAGCCATAAATTCTTCATATCTTCATGTAGACCTTTGAAATCTCTACTGGATCACCTATAGACACATATCTATAAACCCTTTAATCTGCATCCTCTGATCATCATCCTATCTTGGACTTTTGTCTTACAGTCATCACTATTCTTCACTGTTCCTGATTGAGAATAATTTTCTCAATATGCTCAGCCCACGGCTCATCCAAACCTTATCATTAATGTAATAGGAGTATGTTGTATGTTGACATAAATGGAAACACTGGTTAGGCCCATACTTGCAACACTCCATCCCCTCTTCTCCTTAAATCTAGTGGGATAGCTACGTGTCCCCACGCTACCCTCTGTCTCACTCAGCATTGTTCGACAAGAGGATCTGTAACCTGCTCTTCCTGTCACTATCTGATAGGAGGGTTTGCTATCTATCCCGCTTATGTCCCTAGCGGTGTCAACCTAATGGGTATGTGTGTCACCCACCATGCATCGTAGTCAGGGCTAGTCCCTGCATACTCTATCGTTGCTATAGGTGGTGCCCATGGCATCGATTATATAGCTCTAATCTCCACCTCCACTCCCTATTTTTCTACCGGTGCTCCCCATGCACCTACATCTCACACAACCCTGTGGAATATGGCCTCGTGAATGGGTGTCATTTTCCTCTCCCTAAACTATCTCATCACCCTATCAGGCATATATCACTAGATCGTGATTGTCATCCTCCCCATAAGATATCATGTCTATTAAACATAGGGTAGCTCTATGAAGTCATCCCACCACACCTCACATGACGTCCATGGTCTCCAGATCACCTCATCTAGCTCATCAAGTATGTGCTTCCAATATGTCATGTCACATATCCTCCTATAGTGGACTCCTGCATATCACTAAAAATATAGGTGCCCTGCTACACTCACCCCGTCATCAACTGGTCACAATACCGGAATATGCTCCCATGCCCAGATATGTAACAATGCTATGTCACACCCTATATACTGGCTCCGATTGTAAACATGGCTATGCAAATCTCTGTATAAGCGGGCTAGCAAGCATGGCCCCCAAGCAAACACCTCTCCATCCATCATCTTCTCTAACACGTCTCCCCAACCAATGGAAAACTGACAAGACCATCTCCCAGGTACTAGAACATAACTGATCAAGCCTACAATGAATAGTGGTAGTGGGACATCATCAATCACTTGTGTCAAGTCTAGCTGAGTACCCTCTATAGGAAGGTCATCGTCTACAAATACTCTCTCCAATGCCTCCGTCCCTATATGTAAATCATATCATACTAAGGATCCAGGAATCAGAATTTGTAGTATCCTCCAAACATCCTCTAATGTAACTATCATCTCCCCCGTTGGGAGAAGGAAGGCACTCCTCTCACTGTGGCACTACTCTATCAATGCGGTCATCATCGTTGTATGTGCTCGTATCTCTAGGAATCAAGCAATGTGTAGCATTTTGACTCCATCTAGGAACTCTCTATCTATGTCTGTGAAGCTTGTGTCCAACCTCATCGTCTATGGATGCCACACATGCTATCAAAGCGGTGGCAGCCCCTCCTGTCCATCATCACAAGTTCAGTCAGTCAGCAAAAATCTAGTAACAAATTCTCATTTTCTTCCTTGAATTTATCTAGTTATGTCTTAAGTCATCTCTTGGGTCCCTGTATGATCTAATGCTTCAAAGTTTCTAAGTCTTGTCAGCCACCTTTTGTCTTCTGACACAGCTGCACCTTTTCTATACTCCAATGCGCTTCCTGGTGCAGGCATGTCATTTTCTCACATAGGCGCACTATTTTTCCACATAGGCATGCTTTTATGCTAACATGCACTAATTTTCCTCCTAGGCACACCCTTTTTTGCACATGCATACATTCTTCTACCCCCTTAACCCATTGCAAAGGTGTGTAGTTTCTCTATGCAAGTGCATTGTCCACACATGCGAGCATGCCTATGCCACACAGGCGCATGTTTAATGCAAGCGCGCTATTTTCTCATTAGGTACTTCATTTTTTGACATAGGTGTACTTTTACAAAAGTGTGCCCACATCTTTTTAGCCATTAATAGCCCTATTTATTACCCCTAGGCTACCCCAAGGCCTAAGTTAGGTCACTCACTGGCTATCCTACACTGTCTAACCTCTGGTAGACTCTCACACACTCACCTCGGTAGGTATGTTGTTGAATCGCAATCCTATTATCCATATCTATAGCTCTCTTCCTCTCTTTGATAGATTTTCTATACTTAGGTGTCAAAATGACTAGGAATGGGCCCCTCTACCACTATTTATAGGCCCCCCAACCTTGTTTTTCCCCATCATGCATACGTCACCCTCCCTTTTCCCCTATTTGTCACATTTTTCTCTATTTTTCTTCTTTTTGTTTCCACTTTTCTGCTATCCTCGTCTCATTCACATCTATCGAATATTTTTTTTGAATTTACTTTTATTTTTTCCAAAAAATTTCTCGAGGGAGCACCCAGCATACCTTCTTGCCTCCATCATTCTTATCCCTTCCGGCCAAAAACCAGGGCATCTTTTTTTTAGTTTGTTTGACCCGACGCCACCTAACAGGATGTTGCATCAAAGATGGGAAAAATGTAGATGCTTGAATTTCACCATCGCACAATTCATGTCATCGCACTGCATTTAAATCATCATATTCCTCTAATTTAATTAAATAATCCAAATTATTTAATTAAATCTTTATTCCTCCAATTTAAATAAAAAAAATCAAAAATATTTATTTAAATAATCAAATTTCCCTCCACTTTAAATAAATTCAAAAATATTTATTTAAATAATCCATTTTCTCCAAAATGAATTAAATTTAATATTTAATTCAATTATCCCATGTGCACATGAAATTAAATAATTATTTATTTAATTTCCCATTTATCCTCACCCACCATAAATTCCTCCAATCAAAATTAGTTAATAGATCATCAATCAAAAGAGCTGACTAATCAATCAATTCAGTCATCTAATCAATCAATTCAGTCTTCTGATCAATCAATTTAGTCTTTTGATCAATCAACCTAGTCATCTAATCAATATATTTAGTCAACTCTCCAATCAAGTCTGTTAACTCCCTTGATTCATGAGGGAGCCAGGACACTTGTCCTTCTTTGATTCGTGCACATTCCCTCAACCATCCACAACCATTAATTTTTCTAGTCTTCCTCAACTATTGATCTGATATCTCACTAGTCTATAAGTTGAGCTTCATTCTCCATTATTCAACATCTCTCGTTTTAGTAAACTTATGTTGTCATTATCATTCCTCAGGAGATCACGTTACGCTTGGTGAATAGAGCAATCCACATAGCAAAGAGCAAGGAGCAATCAACACGAGAATTGGGTGCTATCTCGATACACTTGATCAAGTGTGGTTTGTTTTGTGTGTGTTTTAAGGTATATTACTTTGTTATTTTGTATTGCTTTCTTCTATTTTGCACATTCAAATTATTACCATCAAAAAAAGAATAATTATCTATAACATTATTAATATGCACGTGGTTAAATAATGTGATGGACTTGTATGCATAAAATATAGATCAAATAAAAGATTTTAAAAACTATGTAAAAACCTCAAATCTATATCAAATATGACCTCCGATTAAGCTAAAATTGAAACACAAAATGCATAAACACAATAAAGTTACCCATGTTTCTACTTCGTTACACTATGAACGAGTGGTTTTGCTTCAAAATGACAAAATGCAGATGATTAGACCGATATCATAAGACTGCTCATAGAATGGATGGGGAAAATTGTAAGGCCACCAACCCTTATCTTGTACCCACATACAAGTATGCAATAAATTTATAGGTGAATGGTCAATGGTGAGATTAATGTTGTGTCTAACTTATAATTCTATATTTCCTCATCCATTATTGCATTCTTGAAATACAGATTGTTTACCTTGAGTGTTTAGAATAATATAATGAATTATTAGGTATGTAATACACAATTGTATTAGTAGTGAATGTTGGATTCTTGTATTAGTAGCGAAGGTTGGACTCTTTTAGTGAATTCTCTCATGATGAAATTTTGTGAGTTTACAGACTCTCGCTTGATTTTGCATATATGTAAATTTTAAGGGAGTTAGCCAATACATTTAATATGTCTAAGTTGCTATCAAGCAAAAAGGGACTTTAGTAATTATGTGAACCTAATAAATGTAGTCAATTTCATTTCAGATAGAGGTACATTTAAAATTTGGATAAAATAAATTGTTATTTGAATAACCTTTACCTAAGTGAAAATGTTAGAAATAATTATATGAATTCCACTTAAATATTATTATCTAGCTTTAAAAAGAAAAATAAATATAATTATTTTTTAGTAAAAATATAGAAAATTATTTTTTAGTAAAAATATAGAAAATTATATATATAATCTTTGCCTTATGATTTAATTAGAAAGTAAATATGCATATATTATGCTTTTATTTAAAAGAAAAAGAAAAGAAAGAAAAAAAAAAAAGATTAAATAAAGTAATTGTAAATAGAAGTTTCTATCAATTTCATTTATTTAGTTTTTTTTACTTAAATAAATAAAAGCTTCTTTTCTATTCTATATGCCCTTATACTTTAAAACTTTAAAAGCAAATCAAACCTTTTTTTTTATTCATATTTTTTTTATGCTTTAAGATTTTAAAAAAAGAAAGCAAATCAAACATGAAAAAGAAAGGGAGGAAAGAATGAGTGGAGAAGGAGTCTTTATTTGGAAGAAGAAATTTTATGGTGTATGGGATATTTGCAGCAAAAACAAAAAAAATGATATAATAAAGGGTATTGCAGTTATATAGAAGAGAGATATACGAAGTACACGGGAGGAACCATAAGAGAAAAAGGTTTTTATGTTTCGTTTGTCGAGGACTTTTCAGTCGTAAAGAAAATCAGAAAAGGAAAGAAGAAAATGGAGGGTTTGAGAAAAACAGTCCTGGTCAAGAAACAGATTGAAGGAAAAATAGTAGGATCAATATCCAGGTATGTTTATTTGCAAAAGTTTAGAGTTGATTATTTGGAATGTCTATTTTTGTGAAGCACATGACCCCTGCATCCATGATGAACCCTAAATGCACTTTTGATCCATTTGAATTCTCTTGCAACCTCACTCCATTCCTCTTTACTTCCATTTACAAAATCTTGTTTAATGATATGAGCCTTCTCGTGCTCTTTCTTCCTCGTCTAACCTTTCTAGAGTGATAAGTACCTGTGAATATGATTTCAGATCTATTTTTCAAAGGATTCGAAGTGAGGGTTTCATCTTGAGCCATGTATGATCTAGATATCTAAGTTATGCATCCATAAATGAAGGAACTTCTCCAAATTTTGTTTAAGCAATAACTTAAGACAAATTTCATGTTGTCTCTGTCCTGCAAATTCTTGCTATAATAACCCTATATTGGGTTAGACATCCATGTATATATCTGCCATATATGGTGTCAGATATTCATTTATTTCTATATATAATCCTACCATATATGGTGTTTGATATTTTTTATTCCTGCCATATATTAACGTTTAATATCCATGTATATATCTGCCAAAAAAATAAGTGGTGATAGCTATTAATTTAATGCTAGATATATATATATATCTGTCATTTAGTGTTTGAACTTCATTAACTTTCATGAGTTCAACTGGCTTGAAATAGCCTTTATGATTTATTTAATTTAATGTATAAAACTATCTTCTTTTGGCATTGAGTATCTGTGTAAATCGTGGTATTCTCTACATTAAAAATGTTGAGAATTGTATAAAAAATGTTCTTCTTTAAACCTGCATGGTTTTCCTCCAAGTTTGACCTCGAATAAATTATAATACTTGTTATATCTTAGATCTTTAAGTGTGTGAGGATTAGCCTTCATCTTTTTTTTTTCTAAACTTTTTAATTAGTAATTGAAAACTTAAAGATTTGTTTAGAGTCTCTTTGTTTTTTAGTCCTTGGCTAAAGCAGGGACTAATGTTTTCATCACGCTAAAAGCTATTAGTCTTGCTTTTGGGATCTGTACTGATACAGGGGAAAGCTCCTTTTCTTTAAGGTCTTCAATGGATAGATTTATAAAATGGATTTTTGGTTGTTTTTTAGTTTTCTTTATTGGCCTGCATTTTTTTTCCTAGGGTTTCAAGGATTTTCCCATTTGTATAAATGGAGAAAAATCTATTGATGTATAAAAAATGAGGAGGGGAAAATACATCTATTGATGAATAAAAAATGAGAAAGGGAAAAATTTTCATGGGTTTGTAATGTTTTGGATTTTTTTTTTGGGGAATTCTACTAGAGAAAAAATTAAATGCTTCTGGCTTTGTTTATTTGAGGGTTGCAGGCACTTTGCAATGATTGGACAGATAATTTTCTTGGGGATTTTTATTGTAGAGGAGAGAGAAATGGAGGGCCAAAATGTTTTTTGGATTTGTTTAGGGGATGTGTGGAGTTGCAGATGGTTGGGTGGCATTGCACAGAGTAATTCACATACCTTGTCTATGCTTCCACACTTTGCATACATGCATATTAGGGCCAACTCACCAAACAATGCCCATACAAGTATGGTTTCCTCTCTCTCTTTTGTGTTTTTAGCAGAAGCAGAGGCAGCGTTTCAACCCTTTTTTCAAACCCTGACAATTTTTGAATTTCTCCATCTATAGGTATTTGTTCTGTTGGATTTATTTTTAGTGATAAGAATATATTGTAGGAATATATTATGAGAAAATCTCCTCCATTTCTTGTTTATGAGACTCTGAATGGGTGTTTCAACAATCTTCTTCAATCTATAACTTTTGTGACTTTGAATAGGGTCAGGTACCCCTCCACTGGTGGTCACTCTCACAAGAAAAAAGTAGAATAATCTTCTACCATGGCTGTTGTAAATGATTTCTCTAGTAAGGTCTCGGGTCATTAATTTTAAGTAAGTTTGTTGTTCATATATTTTTGAAGTTTTTAACATATCTCAAATGTTATAGTTGTCCATGTGTTTATTTTGCCTTACAAACTGGTGGTGAACTTCCACACCCATCCCTTCACTGGAAAAACATGGTAGAGGGAAAACTCAAACTCAGACGAAATAAAAAGAGCATATGAGAGAGGTGTGTCAAGAATAGTTTTTTTTGTGCTCTAGCATGTTATACTATGGCCCTGAGTGCTCGGTACCTCTTATTTTGTTCAATCCTTCATAGCTACACTCTTATCTATTTTGACTCCTCTTCATCTTTCACCTTACTTTTGTTGTTATTTCTAGCTTTATGTGAAGCCTTTTGATTCTCCTTAACTATTATGCCCTATTGTAGAGAGCTTTCTCCCTTGTTGTCTTCTTCATAGGAAGTTGAAATGTCTCTAAGCTTATTTTCTCATTTTTTTCCTCTTTAAAATTTTTTTGATGGTCACTTTCAGCATATCCCCCACCTCCTCCTCTTGTAAAACCTTTCTTATTGCCTAGTGGTACCTATATGGGTTTAGGGTTTTAAGTCCATGAAATCATAAGTCTTCACCTTTATAATCTTTTAAACCTAAGTCCCCAAGCCTTGTGTGCTTTATCTTTTAAATCCTTGTTCACTACCTGCAGTAAGTCTCCGGTCACTTAAGTTATGACTTGAAGCCTTTATGTTCATTAAGTGACCAGCCCCATGTCCTAGTCTTACCCTTTATAGCCCATAAAAAATTAAATTTATGTCTTAAGTCTTTGCATAGGCTATAAAGTGTTATGTATTAATATTTCACAGCCTCACAGCGCATCAAACATGACATCATCATTCCTATGCGGAGCTGCGACAAGGTGACACCTGTCAGGGAATATGGGCTTATAGCCCCTTAATCAAAGAACCTTACCTCGAGCAATGGTGTGTTTCCAAGTGTCAATCTAAGAAGTGATCTGTAGGAAGGCCTAAATCTAATGGTTGCACAAGCTCGCAAGGGAATCTTGCTAGGAAGGAATATTCGCCACGCGATCACGAGATAGTGATACGTGGCCTCATCTAGGTGATAAAGTGAAAAGCAAATGAAAAGGAGATGAATGGAAGCTTTATCACACCCAATAGGGTAGGTAAGTGGTGGGCCATTTCCAGCTACGATGTCATGAAATGGCACGTGTCTAGGTCAAACAGAAGGTGATGTGGTTAGCAAGGGAGGAATGTCTGACTTGGCTCATTCTTATTGGTTGAAGACTTTTCAATGATGATGACCCAGATTTTCAAATCTGGCATGTAAATGATGGTCGTAGATTTCATAAGGACAAAGTCAGATCAATGGTGCAGGTTTAAATTTTTATGAAGAATGTTGAAGGTATTCTATGACACAAATGTGAGATTAAGCCTGAGGCTACTTCCATTAATGCCTCAGAACCTATGCTACGAAGCTTCAAAAGAAGGAAAGTTAGGGATTTTCACATCATTTCTTCAAGCATGAACAAAGTTTAGATGCATAGTGAGTTTTCAGGTGAGCGAGAAAGGAATTTCAAGCTTCTGTAGGCATAAAAAACTAGTAGGTTCACTCTGTTCAACTATGTTTGGTCCATTTTAAGTTGATTTCTTGATTGAAAGGGTAAAGAATTGTTGAAGTTAAGAAGCCCTAGTTTAATACATAGTATGAGAAAATGAGTCAAGCCAGTCAAGCCTCCACCTCAAAACATAGTTTGGATGAGGATCTTATGGTCCAACTCCCGGGCTCTGCTAGAGGTGCCTTAAATTTGTATGGTCTCTGTGAGCTAGATTATAAATTCCTAGACTTTTACTACAAATGTAGGGATGCCTGATTGCCTATACCGGGTTGGGTTTTATTCAAACAATGGCATCATAGAATGGACTACAAAGCCCCGGTCTGCAATGCTTGGCATTTTGATTTAGCCAAGCTAATCTACCCTAATGTATTTCCAAACCCTGATTTAGTAAGGGCAGTTGCACAGAGGTATGATCCTCAAACTAGATCTATCTTAGCTGGAAATGGTATAGTAATAGTCAAATTCATAAAGGCCTACATATCTAGTGTGTTCAGTTTAAACCCTACGGCCAATAAGTTGATTTGCCTAGGAGCATTGAAGAAAATTTATCAGACTGTCAAGCCTGCATACAGGGATTTCAACTTGGCCTAACATAGACCAAGAGGGTAGATGGAAAGTTGGTAAAAATATTAGACAAGGAGGAAGAGCCCTTTCAGTGCTCCTTATTCATGCATTATTTTGTGAAAACCTACCACAGTCTATTCCGGATGCTAGGTAGGGATGCCTCAGACAGGATGTCCATCTCTCTAATGATGATGGTAGTAAATATTCAGGATTCAAAGACTAGGGAGCCATATGATTATGCTTCATGTGGCAGATAGATGCACAAACAGATGACGGCACTCAAGAGCAAATTATTTACTATGGATGCCCATGTTGAATTCTCATGGTATTTTTTATTGTGTCATATGATTCTATTTTCTTTATTAGGAATGTGGCATCAGAATTTACATGTCAGGATGATAGCTACATAGGGAAATATGTTGCCAATACATATGTGGACAAGCATGGTGGATATGCATTGTGTAGATGTTGATTATATAATATTTGAGGAATATTTCATGAGAAGAGTTCTTGGTTTCTTGGAGCCAGAACGAGAAAGGCTGCATCCAGATGTGTTAGATTTTTTGAGGCATTTGGATAGAGCCCCTGACTTAGAGATTGATCATAATTGGGGTGACTAGTTCTACCATGAGCACACCACCTATATTAGAATCTATGGGTGTGAGGCCCCACCCCATATTTTGCCTAAATATGTACAAAAGAGAATTGCATTTTTAGTAATTATTAGACAGTTGAATGAGTCAGATAAAGAGCATCTAAGAAAGCATAAGAAAGGCTCATTTTTCCCCACCTCTCTTAGATTCAATTATTTCCTAATGGCTGATAAAGGAGGATTAGATCAGATTAATTCAGTGCTGCAGTGTTATGGGATGTATTTGGAATAGCCCAGGATGTTTGACCCTAAGGGCTTCATTGATAGAGTCAAGGTTAATAAACAAAGATTAAGGTACATTCACCAGGTCTACTTTGATGAGGACACTGTTAGGAATTGCTTGACCATGAATGATGTCCATACCTTAAGGATCAAATGGGATACCATTATGGTAGGAGAAAGGATGAGAAAAAAATTGAATGCTACATACCCAGGTGCCTTTGCAGAAGTGCAGGACCCAATAAAAAGAATTCAAATGATGTTTGATCATGCATAGCAGCTAATTTCTAGTGCTCCTGCAGGTGAAGAAAGACCTACTTACCAGCCTAGCAGCTCAAGAGGGGGATATGCTATAAAAAGGGAATCACATGACACTTCTCCTACCAAAAGGGAAAAAATAATTGATTTAGAGGCCGAGGAAGAGATTGAAGTAGTGGACCTAGAAGGAGAAGTAGAAGAACAGGTGTAGGAACTTGCCTATCAGGTGAATTCACCTGACAAGATAAGGCCCTACTCTTCCCCTGAAAATAGGTCAATGAGGACCATGACAAGCTAGACTGTGGACATAGACGACATTAGGGTGATGGATTGTAATAAGTTTAGGGAAGATGATGAATTCATCAATACTTCTAAATTCAGGAGTTATGTCTTGAAAGTGAGAAGTGAGAAATTTTAGAAAAGGATTGAAGATGCCAAGAGTGGGGCTGACCCATTTGAATATGAGGCCATCACCCAAAGGGTGCTGAAAGAGGTTAATTAGGCTATTAGTGGCATGACTCCAGAGGAAGGGAGGGCATTGGTTGCCAAAAGTAATATCCTACTCCTACCTCATTGGACTTTGTTAGATGCAATTGCATTTAACACATTACCAGAGAAGATTTAGATGGATAGATGAGCAGGTTGAGAAGGCTCTCTCTGGTGCAACCTTCAATCCTAGGTTTGAGACTTTGGCAATATGGGATTTGGCACCAAGAAACAATAAGCCTAGGATTGGATTGGGGGAACTAACAAGAGATGTGATAATCAAGAGGGTATCTAACACCCCTGCTCCCCAAGGTACAAGTTTAAATGTGCAAAGTGCACAATTTACTGAAGCAGTGAGCAATAAACTGCATAAAGATCATGACGAGTTGTTGCTACAATATGCACAAGCTATTATAGAGCTAAATAAGTGTAAGGAGAAGCTATTTCTAGGGGTTGGTACTTCAAATCCTCCACCTATGATACCAACTATAGAATCATTTCCAGCTGACACAGAGCCCCTACTAGCAGAAATCAGAGAATTGAAGGAGGAGGTGAAGAGATTGAAAGAAGAAAAGAAAAATTCATTTAGGGAGATGGTCACTAATTTGATAAATCATAGAGTGACCAAATTTTTGGAAAGGGTGGATGAGACATGGAGGTCTTATTCAAATTTAAGAGCAACCCTTGACAAACATGAACAAGACAAGGAAAGCCTCAAGACAATGAAGGGAGTGTGGCTGCAGAGGAATAGTGAATTGAGAGACCTGTATAGGTGCTCTAGATTTGATGCACAAGTGCCACCTAAGATGAAGCTAACTTTAACATGCTTCTAATTCTTGAAGAGGTTGTAGCTTTTTAGTTAAAGCTAGACAAGGTATTAGGTGAGAAGAGGCAATTTCTTGAAAAGATAGATAAGAAAATAATGTTGGAATTAGGGCAGACAACTGAGAGGGGGGGTGAATTAGTTGTCTCAAAACTTTGTCTTTTTCTATATCTAATCTTCTTTATAACTTATTAGCAGATTAATGATATAACCATGAAAGCATGAATCAACAACATATGAATAGAAACATAATCAACACACATAACACTAGGATTTTTACGTGGAAACCTAGTTAAGGGAAAAACCATGGTGGGGGTTAACCCACAAGATTTTATACTTTGTTAAAAGTAGTACAAATGGGGAAGGCGCATGCCTTCGAGCACGCTGGCCAGAGCTCACTACTCAAGGAGGCTCACTACCTATAAAATCAATTACAAAAGTTCACTAAAATGTTTGAACTAAGGAATAGCATCTAACAATGCAAGATTATAGTTCTGATTGATCTCAGTACACTGACTTTACACACTTCATCTCTCTCTGCCCTGCTTCACTATTCTGCCATGATCCAGAGCTTAGATCTCTTCACTTCACACTTGATTATGCTATACTTCGCACTTTATTCCTTTATATTCACTTATCCACACATCGAAATGCTTGAATCCATTGATCATATATATCCACTACATGAAATTGCATTAACTACAGTCGGCCTTAAGAGAAACTTAGACTTTTTAAGAATACAATTCTATCGGCTAAATCCATGCACAAACACCAATATAGACCAAAACTTATGTATCCAAGTCATCTTACATGTCATCCAATACCATTGGATCTCACAAATTACTCAACCAATAACGTTTTCTTTTCTGCATAATGATCAAACACCAAGTCAGCTTGTTCTTCACTAGACTGAACTGTTTAACCAAAACCTGATACTCAAATGCTTGTAACTTTCAATCCGTTCTTCATCGGGGGCTAAAATCTTGGATTTAGGTATCCTTGATGTCCCTTGACATTCCCTCAAATCTGCAGCTCAATATGATACCTGTGGAGAATTGCAGACCAAGATGCTCAACCCTATCATATGCTCTATTCCTATCTATCCAGACTTAGACAAATCTATAGTTTGACTTTAGGTATGATCCACTGATACAATTTGGATGTGTAAGATAGATTTAGTTGCCATCAATTACAACACTTGAAATGCCTAGCAATGTCTCTTGCCAACAATCTCCCCCTTTGGCATTGATGGCAACACTTAGTGAAAAATGACTAAGTGTTAGAACAACTCCCCCTTACTATATACACTTGTGATTTCCAATTCTCCCCCTTAGATTAATTCTTAATTTTTCACTTCTTTTGCTCTCCCCCTTTGACATCAATGGCAAAGGCTAGGATCTGCATATCAAAATTCATGCAAAAATTTTATGTTCATGGGTCAAAACTCTAAGTATATACTTCTACATATGAACTCATAGTCCTTAAGCCTTGTTCATCAACAAAAAGATATCACCAAAAATGTTTTTCAATTGTGAAAATTCACTATCCCAATTCTTCTTTATGCTACCCAAAATGGATATATGCCCACTAAATAAAAATGCCTGTGATTCTGTCTTTTGAAGATCAGTAGGATCACTAGTAGCAGCAACAACTTGGGATTCTGCCAATAGATCATACATGGTTTCTGACTTTGGGGAAATCAGTCCTCGGAGCTCATCTAATCTGCCCAACACTTTGACCTTTTCCTTCTCTAGATTACTCAATTCATTTCACAAACTCACTACTTGGCATTCTTTGGTTGCTATAGACTCAGTTAAAGGACTATAGGACTGAGAAATGTTAGACAGTTTGAGCTCTAAGTCCTTAATCTTCTTCTTAATATCTTTAACAACTTTAGACTAATTTAGACAAAACATATAAATCTCTACACCTTCAGAGAGAGCATTTTGAATACTCTTTACACTGGTATCAAGCACTAATCTATCATAGCTAATTATTTTCCTTATTTCAGCAAAACTCTTCTTATTATATTCATTTTTTACTTTAACTTCTACTGATTTCTCAAAAGTTTTAAAATGAGTACTTACAGAGTTTATCAGACTCTTCAACTGATTGGAAGGAGAGTCAGATGAATCCTTTTGAAAGGTTGGCATAATCTTTTCCAGAATTCCAGAGGCAAGACCAAGCAACTTACAGTCCTCAATGTGAGTTTTCAGAATCTCTTCTCTTGCTTTTTCTTGTGCCACAGATGCTAATTTCATCTTTTGTAGAGGCTAAAGAGTGTCAAAATTGATAGGTCCTTGAATCAGCTCTAGTTCATCAAACTCAAGCTTGTCTTTCTCAAGTAATTTCTTCATTGCATCTGCAGTGTCTCTTGCAAAAAATACAACTCCATCTTGGAGATCCTTGCTGGTACTGTCATCTTGCTTTTGCTCTTCAATATTCTCTGTTGTTTCTCCTTCTTGTTCATCCTTGTCCTTAACCTCTTTTGCTTCTTGCTCTTTATTCTTCACAGAGTCATCTTCACTAGGAGCATCTACTTCTATATTCATCTCTATATATTCTCCAGCAGATTGGTTCGAAGGAATTTAAGTGTCCTCTATACCATCAAAATTAACTTCCTTGACCATCTTTTCATCTCCTTTATTTAGCATTTCATCTTCTGGAGCAAAGATGTCACCTTGTTGTTCACTTTCTTTCAACTCCTCAATATTTGGAATGGATGCATCATCAGTGTCAATCAGTTCTTCTATGACAATATTGAATTTATTTTTGTCTAGAGCTTTCTTCAAAATTTTCTCTATTTCTTTGACTACCTCATCCAGTTCTCCGATCATCAGCTTATTCATCCATATTTTTCATTTGAATTCCTCTTTGACTTCTTTGAAAATTTTATCTACTTCTTTTCTAGATATTACTAGACATGGTGTGGACAACACATATTCTCTTAGCTCTAAATCTTTAGTTTTAGCAGCTTCTTTCCTCATTTCCAAAATGTTACTCAGACTCCTAGGGATTTTAGACAAAATTTCCACAAGAGCTCTATTGTATGTATTCAAGTATTTTACAGTGGCATCCTCCAAAATTTTCTTGTTTGCATCATCAAAAGTGTCATAGTATTTTATTATAGGTTTCAGATTCCCATGAGTCATCATAGCATTCACAATTTCTTCTACATACAAAGTGGATTTTCTAGCATGGGTTTTAGTCTTTTGCCTTTTACTTACCTTTTTGCTTCCAGAGGGCTTCTCCTTAGACACTTTAGTGGCCTTAGTGCCTAAGGCCTTCAACTCTTTAACCTCATGATCTAAATCATTCTTTTCGTCATCCTCCTTCTCCACACTGACATATGACCTTTTGGCCATTACTTTTGTTCCTTTTTCTTCCTTACTAGTAGGTTTTTCTTTGAATTTCTCTGCAATAGGAGAAGGTGATGCACCAAAGGTTATACCTGTACTCCAAGTAGTTCTTGGTTTAGAAGACGATTCCATCAGAACACTTCCCTGTTCTCTTTCTTACTTCTCCTTCTCATCTTTCTCTATCCTTTCTTTGTTTTCTCTCACAACTTCTCCTGTTATGTCAATGCTTTCTACATACATTTCAACTTGCCTTTGAATCTTTTTCTTAGATTCAGTTTTCTAGAGCTCAACATGCAGTTTCACACTGAGTTCACCATATGTCCCAAATCTTTCAATTGTGGTGTCCTTTGGTTTACTCAGAAGGTGTTGAGCATACATATCCAATACTTTCTCATCAACTTCATACCCCATGGGCATGATCCACACAATTCTTGGTTCAACTGCTTCCATTAAACACTGATTTGTATCCACCATAAAACATACTATATCCTTGTATTTTTCAACCATAGATGTAGGGATTCTTTCCCTTGATTGCATCATGTTCTAAAAATTCTTGAAATATCCCCAAAGAGCAATCCTTTAGGCATTGGAGTCACCAATATTGTTCAAGTGCTCTCTTATTTGTATGGCAATAGGCTTATCACTGGTCCAACACATGCTTTTCTTGCTGGGTAACTCATTCATGAAATAGAAGAACAAACATAGGACCAGTGTACCATATTTGAAAGTGTTCTTCTTATCCTTCTTAACCTTATTCAAATTTTCCATCAGCTAGTTCTGCAGCAACTCACACAAGTCATAATCAACATTCTCTCTCAACATTTGATAACCTGCATAGATAGCTATACTGAATATAGAATTCTCCATGCTGGAATGATATATCTTGTATCCAATCACCATTGATGAAAATTTTGCATCTAGATCAGTGATCTCATTTATTATCATTACCTTTTTATCAAACCTTGAGCCGGTAGCATCAGTTACAGTTTGATCCTTTACTGACTTCAACATTGGCAGTCCACCAAATGAGTTCAACCCTGTCACGGCCTTGATGGCATCCTTGGTGATCTAGAAGGGTTTCATTAACCACATAAACTCATCATGCATCTGACTCAGCACATACCAAACCCACTCATCTTCATCGAAGGATGGAAACCCTATAATCTAAACGAAATGTTTATCTTGTAGTGCCTTATACTCAGGTTTAAGACTGTGAATTTCATCCCTTAGATGATTCTTAAACAAATCTACTAACTTTGAATCCCCAAACTCATCTATGCTAGCATGAATATAGGCCTTAATATCTTCAACGAGCAACACACCATGCGGAATATTTGAAAAGGCACCTAACAGATTGAGCTCTAGTGATTTCTGTGGATGCTTTTTAAATTTAGGTCGGGGCCTTTTGGTGATGTCAACAACCAATGGAGTAGCCATATCTAGAGATTGCAAATTCAAAGAGTTTCATAGAGAATACCTTGTTTCACCAGATAGGGTTAGCTGTTGAATTCACTTTTTGCACTCCAAATCCTTGAAGTCTTAGCTCAGACACTCTTCTCCTTGTTCTCTTCAAATGCAAAGTGATTCAAGTGTTTGAATGAATGACCTTTTATCCTCTGTAAAATCTAATTCTTCATTGTAATAAATGCTTTGCCCTAATACATCTGGTTACACTATTTCTGCATATAGTCAATCTTTAATTTCCCTGCAATCAATCACATTAGCTTCTTTCCTTCTAGAATTTGCTCTAATAGATCTACAATAGGCTACTCTTTCTTCATTCATCATGCCAAATTCAGGCACCCATTTACTGGCAGGGGGAATTAGTTTTTCAATGTAGCTCCCCTTGAGCTAGAGCTCCTGATTCAATTCTTGGAGGGATTATCAACACCAGATTCCGATGCGCACCTATCTCTCTCATTCATTTCACTTTTCTTCACCCATTGTTTATTCATTTTATTTTGGATCTCATTCACATCTACGTTTCCCTTGCCTTTGTCTAACTTCTACTCTATTTTTCCTTTACCCACCTGTGAGTTCTCCTTTTTGCTTTTGCAAAATTTAGCAACATGTCTAGATTTGTTGCAGTTGAAACACACAATCTAATATTTCTGACAATTACATGTTGGAGCAATTTTAGATCTGCATTGCAATATGCCCAAACCTATTGCAAGTAAAACATCTTCCATTAAACACTTGTCTATTCTTAGGAGGATTCCTTGATCCACTTCTACATTCCTCAACCTTATGACCTATTCTTTTGCAATTAAAGCATTGATCAAAGATAGATGACGTATTTTGATTCACTTGACTTCTACATTGATTGGCTCTATGACCATACTTATTGCATTTGAAACAATTGCCATTGAAAGATGGATACCTTTGAGCTTTAGGTTGTCTTACTAGAGGTCTTCTAGGATTCCTTCTTTGATTTCTTGCTTTAGGATTTCTTTGACCGGATCCAGAGGTTTCACCTTTCTAAAATCCCAAAACCATGCTTATCATCTACCTTCTTCCGACTATCAAGCAATGCCTCAAGTTTAGCTGAGTTTATCTTAAATTTCTCTTTATATTTATTTGCAACTTCTAGGTCATGTTTAAGAATGATAGTTTGTCTTTCAAGTTCTTCCTCATTGTCCCTGGTTTCTTGTAGATCAGAATCTAGATGGCTAATTATTCTGTCCAATCTGCAGCACTCTTCTATTCTTTCTTTCAGAGACTGATTTAGGTTTTCCTCAATCTTCTTCCTCTCCTCAATTTCCTTGGTTAGCTTCATCACCCCTGATTCCATTTCATGTTTTAGAACAACAACTTCTTTTGCTAGCTTCTCACATTCCTTTGTCTTCTCCTTCAGGGTCTCATCCATGTCATTATCTTCATTCTAATTTGTTAGTTGATGAAGTAGCTCCCTCCTCTTTTTATTAGATTTACTCAGTTGTCCTTTTAAGGTCTCAATGAAATCTTCAACGTCTTTAAGGTTCTCTTGCAGATCTCTAATTTCTGCTCTGGACATGCAAGATCATCTAAGGCTACTTGAATTTGTTGATTGATACCATTAGAGTGCTTGAATGAACCCATTGAAAACACCCTCCCAGATCTTCCTCAAGCTGTTAAACTTCTTCTAAAGAACTAGGCTCTGATACCAATTGTTGGAATTATGGTAGAAAACTAAGAAGGGGGTTGAATTAGTTGTCTCAAAACTTTATCTTTTTCTATATCTAATCTTCTTTATAACTTATTAGCAAATTACTGATATAACCATGAAAGCATGAATCAACAACACATGAGCAAAAAAATAATCAACACACATAACACCAGGATTTTTACATGGAAACTCAGTTAAGGGAAAAACCATGGTGGGGGTTAACCCACAAGATTTTATACTCTATTAAAAGTATTACAAATAGGGAAGGCACATGCCTTCAGGCACACTACCCAGAGCTCACTACTCAAGGAGGCTCACTGCCTACAAAATCAATTACAAAAGTTCACTGAAATGTTTGAACTGAGGAATAGCATCTAACAATGCAAGATTACAATTCTGGTTGAACTCAGTACACTGACCTTACACACTTCATCTCTCTGCCCTACTTCACTACTTTTCCATGATTTGGAGCTTAGATCTCTTCACTTTACACTTGATTTTGCTATATTTCACACTTTATTCCTTCATATTCACTTATCCACACACCAAAATGCTTGAATCCATCAATCATATATATCCGCTACATGAAATTGCATCAACTGTGGTTGACCTTAAGAAAAACTTAGACTTTTTAAGAACACTGTTATGTTAGCTGAATCCATGCACAAACACCAATGCAGACCAAAACTTATGTATCCAAGTCATCTTACATGTCGGTAAATGCCATTGGATCTCACAAATTACTCAACCAATTGTTGCAAGTATGGGCCTAACATGTGTTGTCATTGATGTCAAGATACTCCTGTTACATTAATGATAAGGATTGGATGAGCTGTGTGCTGAGGATATTGAGAAAATTAGTCTCAATCAGGAACAGTGAAGATCAGTAATGACAATAAGGCAAAAGTGTAAGATAGGAAAAGGATCAGAGGATGTGGATTAAAGGGTTTGTAGATATGTGTCTTGAGGTGATCCAATAGAGATTTCAGAGGTCCGCATGAAGATATGAAGAAGTTGTGGCTGCTCAAGTAAAACCAGTTCCGGTAGGTGTTCAGAGGTAACAGAGTGACACAGACAGGTCCGGTGAGATCTAGAAGTATAGTTTCCTACTCTACGGATTTGAGATAGTGTTGAGGAAGTCCTTGTGATGTGTCAACACGATTGGTTCATGAATTGAAGGTCCGGAAGTATCCATTCATTGGTGACAGTGGTGACAAACTGTGTTCTTGAGGCTCCGGATGAAAGAGAGAAGGATGTCAGTATGCAGATGAAGTGTGGATGTTCTTGGTGATTCAGGCAACCTTGTGAAGGACTTTGGATTGTGTCCAGCATGTGTTAGTGGTCTGCATTGGTGTTGGAACTCGCTATTAAAGAATAACCTCTAGATGATGGTGTTCTTCCTGAGACTGGCTGACTGGATAAGTTACACATCTTGTGGATGTTCTAGTAGATGTTTGCTGACTTAGATGATTATTTCTAAGTTGATGTCTTGTATAAATAAGGGATTACAAATTCATTTCAAGGGTGTGTTGTGTAGAGATGAGTGTGTGGTAGTAAGGAGGAGAGCGAAAGGCAAAGCAAAAGTATTGGGCTTAAATGGAACTGATTCAAGCATTATGAAGATGCTATTTTCTAGTTCAAGTAGGTGATACTTATTTCTTTGTAGATAGTGTGTCTCTTGTAGATAGTGAGCCTCTTGTGAGCAGTGTGCTTGGGCAGTGAGCCCTAATTGGCATGTGTCATTTTGTTCTTTCTATTCTTCTAACAGAGAATACAATCTTGGGTTAATCACCCCATAGTTTTTTCCCTTAACCGAGTTTTCCATGTCAAAATCTTGGTGTCTCATGTGTTGATATGTTTCTATTCTTAATTTGTTGCATTGTGTTTCCATGATTGATTTATTATTAGACTGCTAATTGCTAAGTGAAATTAAGTGTTTAATTGAAGAGAAAATTTTGCACAACTGGTTCACCCCCCTCTCAGTTGTGTGCCCTAAGTCTAACAATTGGTATCAGAGCTAAGTTCCTCTAAAAAAAGCTTAACCGCTTGAGGAGATCCAGGATTTCATCTTACAAGAAGGATAGTCTGAAATTTGATGCAACCAATTTTAATCTCTGGAAAGGTCACATGAAATGTCACTTGAGATGTATGGGAGTGGTGTACTAGACCATGGTTACAACACAGTATGTACCTCCACAGGGTGGTCTGAAAACCCAAAATGAAATCACAGACGTTAAAAATAATCTACGAACTATAGAGGCTCTTCTAAGTGCATTATCTAATTTAGAGCTCTCAAATGTTATTGACCTACCAACTGCTTTTGAGATTTGTCAAAAACTGGAACTTCTGTATGAAGAAGACAAGTATGTCAAAAGTGCAAGGTTACAAAGTCTGAAAGGAAAATTCAAAAATCTGAAGATGAGAGAAGATGAAAACATCACTACTTTTATGCCAAGAGTAAATGAGCTTGTTTGTGGAATTAGAAATGCTGGTGGAGTCTTAGATGAAGACGAGATTGTTGGAAAAATTCTCAGATCCCTTCCTGCTTCTCACAAAATCAAGGATACTGCCATTGAAGAATTCAGAGCCCATACAACTGTCACAAGAGATCGATTGGTTGGAAAATTGGCTACATTTGAAATGACAGAGTTTCAAGATGACCCCCCCAAGACTGAATATGTATTCAAAGCCAGTGCCTATGTTAAAGGTAAACAAAGGTTTGATCTAGGAGAGAATTCGTCAAGGAAACTATCATGGTATGAAAAAGCAAGAAAAGATCTGGAGGAAGAAGAAGTAGAAACTACTCAACTTGAAGCCCTTATTGCAAAGAGGCTGCCAAGAGGATACAGTAAGTATGAAGGAAAATTACCTTTTAAGTGTTTTAACTGCAATAAGATTGGTCATTTTTCCTCAAGGTGTCCGGAAAGGTTTTCAAGGCAAAATCCTAACAAGCCAAGGTTCCAAAAGAACTGTTATTATGTACATGAAGATGATGATAATGAAGGAGTAACAGATGATGAATCAGAGATAGGAAACAAATCTAGAAATGAATGGGTGTTCATTGCCATCAAGGAAGAAGATCCAGTGTCCTCTGTATCTGTCAATCATAAGACTGTGGAAAGAGCTCTGGTTGCCCAAGTTGAAGAGAAGGATGATTGGGTCATTGACAGTGGATGCTCTCACCATATGACAAGTGACAAAAATAAGTTCATAGATTTGGAGAGGTATGAAGGAGGAGTGGTAAAGTTTGGTGATAATTGGTAGAATCAGAGGTAGAGGAACTATTTCTCTTGATGGAAGGAACAAAACTAGTAATGTACTGTATGTTGAAGGTTTGAAGCACAATCTTCTCAGTGTTGGACAGTTGGTGGACAAAGGCTATGATCTCCGATTCAAGAATGGAAAATGCAAGATCCTTGAAAGTTTCAGAATAGAGATTGCATCTGGTACTCAAACTAAAGGTAATATCTTTCACTTGGTTGGTATTGGAAAAAGTTGCTTGTTTGTTCAAATTGACCAAAGTTGGTTGTGGCATAGGAGGATGTATCATGTGAATTTTGATAATATCATCAAGATAAGCAATACTCGGGTTGTAAGAGATCTTCCAAAATTGGTAAAACCTTCTAACAGCTTGTGCAAAGAATGTCAGTTGGGTAAGCTGAGCAAAGTCACATTCAAAAGTAAGGAACTGTCTTCTACTAGATTATTGGACTTAGTTCATACTGATCTTTATGGTCTGACAAGAATCAGGACTATTCAAGGTGATAGATACTTCATGCTACTAATTAATGACTATTCCCGAATGATGTGGGTAACCTTTCTAAAAGAGAAATCAGAAGCTCTTGAAAAATTCAAAATATTCAAGGCTATGGTAGAGAATGAAACCGGATTAAAATTGAAGTGTTTGAGGTCTGATAGAGGTGGAGAATTCACATCTGGTGAGTTCATAGAGTTCTGTGAGAAACATGGAAAAAAGATACAATTGTTTGCTCCTAGGAATCCACACCAGAATGGAGTAGTGGAAAGAAAGAACCGGACCATCCAGGAAGCATCTAGGACCATGATCATGGAAGCAAATGTTCCTCAGATCTATTGGAGAGAAGTTGTTAGCACTGCAGTATATAATCTCAATCGCGTTCAAATCAGAAGCACTACTGGTAAGACTCCTTATGAACTTTGGTTTGGTATCACTCCTACTATAAGGTATTTCAGAGTTTTTGGTAGAAAATGTTGCATTAAAAGAGATGAAGATCTAGGAAAGTTTGATGCTAGAAGTGATGAAGGAATATTCTTGGGTTACTCTACTCAAAGCAAAGCATACCGGTGTTATAACAAGAGACTGAGAAAGATGATAGAAAGTACAAATGTGAAGGTTGATGAAGGAATTGAAAAACCCTCAAGATTCTATGAATATGATGAAGATGATCAGAATGGTGTTCTGACTCAAGGAGCCCAAGCCTCTTTTGAGATTTAGATCCAGATTGATCTGGTAAATTAGGAAGAAGAGATAAGTTTTGATGAGCCTGATCAAGAAGTAGAAATACAAGTAACTCCCAAAGTGCCTAGGTATGTAAGACTGAATCACTTTGAAGATCAGATCATAGGTGATAAAAACAAAGGTGTATAAACAAGAAGGAAAATTGCTCAAAACTCAGATTAGTATTGTCTAATTTCAAAAATTGAACCTAAGACAGTGAATGAAGCTTGCAATGATGAAAACTGGACTAAAGCAATGGAGGAAGAGTTGATGCAGATTGAGAAAAATCACACTTGGGATCTTGTTCCCAGACCTAGAAGCAAAAATGTGATTGGAACCAAATGGGTCTTCTGAAACAAACTAAATGAAGTTGGTGAAGTAATCAAAAATAAAGCCAAATTGGTCTGCAAGAGTTACTCTCAAATAGAAGGAGTTGATTTTAAAGAAACTTTTGCTCCAGTGGCAAGAATTGAAGCAGTCAGATTATTTCTTGCTTTTGCTACTTTCAAGGATTTCAAGGTATATTAGATGGATGTCAAGTCTGCCTTCCTAAATGGTGACTTGGAAGAAGAAGTATACATTGAGAAACTAGATGGATTTCAATTATCTAATCATGATGATATGATCTGCAAGTTGAAGAAAGCATTGTATGGACTAAAACAAGCCCCAAGAGCCTGGTATGAAAGATTGGATAAGCACCTTTTGAAGATTGGTTTCAACAAAGGTACTGCTGACAATAATTTGTATTTCAAAATTGATCATGAAAACATCCTGATTGTTGAAGTGTTTGTTGATGATATCATTTTTGGAGGAAGAGATAGTATGTGTAAAACTTTTGTAAATCAAATGAAAAGTGAATTTGAGATGTCCATGCTTGGTGAAATGAATTTCTTCTTGAGTCTGCAAATCACTCAAACAAAGAAAGGAATCTTCATTTCTCAAACCAAATATGTGAAAGAATTATTGAAGAAATTTGGGATGGAAGACTCAAAACCAATGAATACTCCCATGGCAACCAAATGTAAATTGAGAAAAGATGATGATTCTCCTAAGGCTGATTAGACAAAGTACAGGTTAATGATTGGAGGACTGTTGTATCTTACTCAAACTAGAACAGACATTATGTAGGTTGTTAGTCTTGTTGCTAGATTTCAGGCTGATCCTAGAGAATCTCATGTCATGGCAATCAAGAGGATTTTTAGATATCTAAAAGGGATAGTTGAGTATGGTCTGTGGTATTCTAGAGATCATGATTTCTCTCTTCATGCATATATTGATGCGGATTGGGCAGGATATGTGGATGACTGGAAGAGGACCAGTGGTGGAGCATTCTTTTTGGGGAAGAGATTGGTTTCTTGTCTAAGCAAGAAGCAAGAGGCAATATCTCTATCTACAACTGAAGCAGAATATATTACAACAACAGGTAGTTGCACTCAAGTTTTATGGATGAAGCAGATGCTAAGAGATATCAAAGTGGAGTATGAAGAACTAATCACAATCTTCTGTGATAATTCAAGTACTATAAATATATCTAAGAATCCGGTCTTGCATTCAAAGACTAAACACATATCCATCAAGTTTCACTTTTTGAGAGAGCGAGTGAACAAGAATGAGGTCAGATTGGAGTTTGTGCCTTCCAAGGATCAGATTGCAGACATCTTTACTAAACCTCTACCTAAGGACTCTTTTGACTATCTCAGGGAGAAGTTAGGGGTTATTGCCCCTCCGATGATAAACTAAGGTGCACTTGTAGGAGTTAAGGACAACACTGAGAGGGGGGGTGAATCAGTGTTGTGTAAATTCTTTAATCTTTTTCAAACTTTAACTTTTTGAGCACAAGGAATAAATGATACCTTTGATTTGTCAAATACATATGCACATGACTATGAATGCAGAAAGAGAATAAAACTTCATAAGTAAATTGAACACACACAAGGAAGATTAATAAGAATCATAACACAAGATATGCACGAGTGGAAAACCCATCAGGGTAGAAAAACCACTCCAGAATTGCCTCACTGGCTTAGCTGAAAAACATGCCTCACTGGCAATACAAATTGTCTCACTGACAAATATTAAGGTCACACTGACCTATAAGCCTCACTGGCTAATACAATGCCTCACTGGCAAACCAAATCACCAATAGAAGTTATAAACCAAATCAGAGGGATACTCTGTTTCCATTCAATACAAATATATGTCTGTCAAATATCCATTCTATTCAATCTGACATCTCAACAATCCTTTATTCTGATCCAATCAACACTGCATTCTAACAACACTGTATATCAAATGTGTATTCTAATCCAACACTTCACAACACTGTATATCAAATCAGCTGATTATCTCTGCATTACAAACTCATTATCATCTTATCTTTATTCTTTTCTCTTCAAAAGAATTTATTAGGAAATGTCTTCATTTCTATATCTGATCCCACACACACCGTCAACATTATATACAAATTTTGAAAATCTTTTCATATTTCTTTCCTCTGCAAATTATCCTCTTCAAAATTTTCATTGACCTTTCATATTCATTTCAATCTAAACATTTTGTCTTCAATAAAAATTGCCTTGTAGGAGAAAACAAAATCTCTGATATTTTCTTCAATGTCTAGAAATGAATTTTTTTTATATTCTCTTCTATGCAAATATTATCGTCAAAAATAAAAACTTCATCCAATGCCCTGCAAATAAAAATATCTCACCAACTTCATCTTCCATCTATAAAACCATTCATATTCCCTTTCATCTCCTGTGCAAAAATGATCCTTCAACATCTCTTTCATCTTTTCAAGCCCTTCATTTTCTTTTCAACAAGACTCTTCATATCCTGCAAAATAAAAAACTCTACCAAAATCTCCTCAACAAAATATATTCTTCACACTTCAAAATAAAATTTGTCTTCATCAAATCTTTCATCTCCTTCTCAAAAATTTGTTCAGCTTCTCTGCAAAAATGATCCTTTAAAATTTTCATATTTTTCATCTCAAACCAATCATCAAAAAAAATAAATCTCCTTCCAAACTTTTACAAACAAAGCTTTTGAGCTTTTTCTTCTTCACAATCAAATCAAAAAATATCTCCAACAATATTATCATTTCCATTTTATTTGATGGAAGAAAAGAAACTTTCTAATTGTAAAACATTGCATCCAATGGATGTTTTTTTTCTTAAAAGGAAACTTTTTAAAATCACTAAATTCCTTCTAATGTAGAGCTCCCTTAAAAAGCAATTTAATGTATTAAATAAGGTGAAGATTTTTCTTTTTAATCGGGCAAAAAAAAAAAATTCCCTAAACTGCCTTTAATCAAAATGCTAAGTATAGACTTTCAAATACTATTATATAGCATTGACACTAAAATGAACGTCAATGTTTATACACACAGGTCGGAGGCAATTTGAATAGAAACCATAGATAATGCATTTCGCGCCCTTCAAGTTTTAAATAGGATCGTTGATCAAAACTTGGCGCCCCGCGGTCATAAGGAAATACCGATGATATCGGTAAAGAGCTGTGAAGGGGCCGGTTTCAGGATGGAATTTGATCCCTTTAGCAGGTAAGTTTAAGTGTTATTACCTGCAACACCAAGTCACTGTAATAACATAACAAGAGTGACTATAGTAATGTGACGGGCAGAGAAAGATGAGACTATAGAACTTTTAGTCTTTGAGGAAATCAATAAACCTTAAGCCCTTACAAATGATGATCTCACAATGATCATGAACTGAAACATCATTACTGAAGAAACACTTATATAGCAGAGCAATCACACCAAATAACAACTTTTGACTCAAAGAGGGAAATATGGACAACCAATCTAAACTTTCTCCTTTTTACTCTCAACTTACTGATACTGTAAACAAAGTGACAACAAGGTATCCCTGTGATCAAGACATCTCAAATGACAACATTCTTCAACACTCTGAATCATGTGATCATATAAAGAACCTGTGAAGTTCAACACAATACTGATCTTATTACTGCCATATTAATGAAGTCTGAGAAACCATAATACTGTAACTCCTGAAGTGAAGTAATGATCAACCATAACAAACCAAATATGAAGCATTGCATCAATAGATTATCATGAACATCATTTTGATCAAGGTACACTGTGATGGCCTTTTAACTCTTCTCAACAATGAACTTATAAAGACAACATCAAATAGATAGTCCTGATGATGAAAACATAAATGAAGCTCTCTTGACATCTTTGATACTCCTGAGTATCTCTAATCTGATCCTCTTATTCCAAAGCACCAATGTGAGTATCATGAAGATATCTTCAACATCATGAAACAACTTCAACAAATGGAAGCATCATGAAACAACTTCAACAACATTACCTGACAAACTCCACATCTTTGTGAACTGACAAAGCAATGAACAACTATCTCCTCCTGATGTCCTGCAACAACTATCTTCTCCTGATGTCCTGCAACAACTTACATCATCATACTGATCACACTTTCGACATCAATGACAACCTATCACCATCAGCACTGAGATGCATCAGTCTGGTAGATATCACAGTCATATCTTGTGATCCGGATTCATGGGGAGCTGCTACTCAAGGGGAGCAGTAGGTATGATTCTGAAGTGTTGGAATTGCAAGTATGTGCCCTTTGCCATTGATGTCAAAGGGGGAGAGAAGACATGTGAAAAACAAGTGGTTGCTGATCAAAGGAGGAGTAGTAAAGGGAGAGAAGACATGTGAATGGTTGTTGTTGATAAGGGGAGTTGAGATAGTGAGGAGAAGTTCTTGTCTTGATGGTCAAAATAGTTTTTCACATCATATGTTGCCATCAATGACAAGGGGGAGATTGTTGTAAGTATGGGCCTAACATGTGTTTTTATTGATGTCAACATACTACTATTACATTAATGATAAGGATTGGATGAGTTGTGTGCTGAGGATATTGAGAAAATTAGTCTCAATTAGGAACAATGAAGATCAGTAATGAAAATAAGGCAAAAGTCTAAGATAGGAAAAGGATTAGAGGATGCAGATTAAAGGGTTTGTAGATATTTGTCTTGAGGTGATCCAGTAGAGATTTTAGAGGTCCGCATGAAGATATGAAGAAGTTGTGAGCGCTCAAGTAAAACCAGTTCTGGTAGGTGTTCATAGGTAACATAGTGACACAAACAGGTCCGGTGAGATCCGGAAGTACAATTTCCTACTCTGCGGATTTGAGATAGTGTTGAGGAAGTTCTTGTGATGTGTCAACTTGATTGGTTCATGAATTGAAGGTCCAAAAGTATCCATTCATTGGTGATAGTGGTGACAGACTATGTTCTTGAGGCTCAGGACGAAAGAGAGAAGGATGTCAGTATGTAGATGAAGTGCGGATGTTCTTGGTGACTTAGGCAACCTTGTGAAGGACTTTAGATTATGTCCAGCGTGTGTTAGTTGTTTGCATTGGAGTTGGAACTTTCTATTGAAGAATAACCTTTGGATGATGGTGTTCTTCCTGAGACTGGCCAACTAGATAAGTTACACATCTTTTGGATGTTCTGGTAGATGTTTGCCGACTTAG
The DNA here is from genome assembly GCA_027924645.1 of Cunninghamia lanceolata. Classification (NCBI taxonomy): domain Eukaryota; kingdom Viridiplantae; phylum Streptophyta; class Pinopsida; order Cupressales; family Cupressaceae; genus Cunninghamia; species Cunninghamia lanceolata. The sequence goes on along the minus strand of BSBN01001121.1, from coordinate 14,826,821 downwards.
ATGATTATTCCTAAGTTGATGTCTTGTATAAATAAGGGATTGCGAAGTCATTTCAAAGATGTGTTGTTTAGAGATGAGTGTGTGGTAGCAAGGAGGAGAGCGAAAGGAAGAGCAGAAGTATTGGGTTTAAATGGAACTAATTCAAGCATGGTGAAGATGCTATTTTCTAGTTCAAGTAGGTGATACTTATTTCTTTGTAGATAGTGTGTCTCTTGTAGGTAATGAGCCTCTTGTGAGTAGTGTTCTCGAGAAGTGAGCCCTAATTGGCATGTGCCATTTTGTTCTTTCTATTCTTCTAATAGAGAATACAATCTTGGGTTAATCACCTCATGGTTTTTCCCTTAACTAGGTTTTCCATGTCAAAATCTTGGTGTCTCATGTGTTGATATGTTTCTGCTCTTAATTTGTTGCATTATGTTTCCATGATTGATTTATTATTAGACTGCTAATTGCTAAGTGGAATTAAGTGTTCAATTGAAGAGAAAGTTTTGCACAACTGATTCACCCCCCCTCTTAGTTGTGTGCCCTAAGTCTAACACCAATAACTTTTTCTAATCCACATAATGATCAAACACCAAGTCAGCCTATTCTTCACTGGACTGAACTATTTAACCAGAACCTGATACTCAAATGCTCGTAACTTTCAATCCCTTCTTCACTGGAGGCTAAAATCTTGGACTTAGGTAGCCCTGATATCCCTTGACATTCCCTCAGATCTACAGCTCAATATGATACATGTGGAGAATTACGGACCAAGATGTTGAACCCTATCATATGCTCTGTTCCTGTCTATCCAGACTTAGACAAATCTACAGTTTGACTTCTGATATGATCCACTGATACAATGTAGATGTGTAAGATAGATTTAGTTGCTATTAATGACAAGACCTGACATGCCTAGTAGTGTCTCTTGCCAACAAATAATGCCTAGTATATTGGAGGCCGATGGGCAGGTCAAAAATCTTCACAAGTGGAGCGCTGACTTCAGTGACAATGTTGGCCAGAGCATATCTACCTGTTGCACCAATGGAGACCCCAGATTGAAGATTTCAAGTTCAACTTTGGACAAGCTGCATGTGTTAGAAATAAATTTTGAATTATTCTATAAGGAAGCAAAGATATTGATGGATGCACTGTACACAAGACATAATGATAAGATATCAAAGTTGATCTCATTCCAATGGCTATCAGAAAAATCATATGTTGAATGGGTAGAGAAGTATGGGTGAATCTGCCTGAAGTGAATGAGCAGCTACCTTCTCGCTTGCATTTATGTGGTCAGGCTCCTGTATTCAATTGTACTCCTCATGACATATTATTTTCTATCTTTTCTCTATGCTCTATGTAATTAATGCTCTTACGCCCTTGAGGCAGTGCTTTGTAATGAGACATTCATCTAACCAACAAAAATGTAATGAATTTTGGCACCAAGTTTTGTGTCAATAAAGAATGAGTTGCCTCACTTTGTAGTTGTTGTTGGAGGATTGGGAATCTGAGGAGTGAAAATAATACAAAATTTTGACTAGTTGCTCTTTCCATGGTGTTGTGAGTTTCATTTTAATGTATGTATGTTTTTCATAAATTATTCATCAATTTCAGATTGAATTAGATGAGAAATACTTTGTGCATATGTTTATATTAATTGTCTCCATTTGTTGTTTACATCTTTCTTTAGAACAAAGCAACTAAGGGTTCTCCAAGTTCTGGGGTGTACATCTACTACACTACATGTTTGATTTCTTTCTTTTGTCTAAGGGATAGAATACTACACTACATGTTTGATTTCTTGCTTTTGTCTAAGGGATAGAATAAAATGCTTTAAGTCAGATGTGGAGAAATATGTGTGATAACAGGGATATTTGTAAGTAGAGTTAATAGGAATACTTAATCTTGGGAGTCCTCTGCAAGGTAAGAACTAAAAAACCCTCTGAAACTTGTATGTTTGCTTGGTTTATGGGAAGTTGTTTACATGCTTTAAGTTGGACTCCATACCCTTGGATAGGCACCGATCAAAGGCTTGCATTAAGTTTATGAATCAAACCCTAATCTGGTAACCACACATAAAAATCAAATCAACTCAAAGTTTTAAATCTTAGGATTATAGGAGTAGGATTTAGGTTTCAAATCCTCTAGTCCACACCTAAAATAAGGTCCAAAGCTAGCCCCTTTGTATTTATCTCACAGTTTTGGTCTGTATAATAGATGATTTATCTGCTAAAATGTCAATACCTAGTTACATTTAGGATTTACCATATGGGTATTGAGTAAGGGACATCCCCTGTTGCAAATATTTTCCTATGATGTGTTGTCATTGATGTCAACATATCTCTTTGTCAGAAATAGTGAAGATAGTGCAGTTTAGTAAAGTAGATCACTCTACATTCCCAGTGAGATGAAGATCAGAGTCTGCGGATTAAAGGGTTTTGTAGAGGATTGTCTGAAGTTGCTGCAGTTAAGACTTGAGAGGTCCGCATGGAGGATTGGTGAAGTTATGGCCTTCTGAGTAGAACTAGGTTTTGTAGTTGTTTAAAGGTAATAGAGTGACAGGAATTTAGTCTGGATTGCTCTGCATTGAAATATTATGGTCTACGATTCTAGAGGTATGTTTGGGATGTTGGTGTGTATCCTCAACTCAAGTGGTTCATGGTTTCAAGGTCCTCAAGCAATCTTTCTAGTATGACAGTCATGACAGTTATTGTTCTTAAGTTCCCATATGAAGATGCAAGTGATTCTAGTGATTTGAGGTGGTGCGGTTGTTCTTGTTGATTTCATTGTGCTTGTGGAGGACTTTGGATCATGTGCCTATTGTGTTGGTGGTCCGCATTGAGGATTGAGCTCATAGTTGAAGATTTCTCTTTGGGTGTTGTTGTTCTTTCCAGTCTTGGTCGATAGGATGCTTTGTGCATGTTGCAGATGATCAAAGAGAAGTTCTATGGAGCATGGCATGTTGTTCGAGGAAGATTTGAGTCCTAGCTATGTTTGGCCAACAGTGTAGTGGTCAGCATGTAGAATTTTGTATTAAGTCAAGTCTTGTGATTGTAATTGCTTGTAATGCCTATCTTGGAGAATGTTCCAGATAGATGATTGTAAGGCTAACTTTGATGTCCATTCCAAAGTCAAATTCATGTATAAATAAGTTTAATGAAGTCGTGTAAATGTGTTGATTGTGTTTCTGTTCATGTGTTGTTGTTTCTTACTTTCATGGTTATATCATTAATCTGTTAATAAGTCGTAAAGAAGATTAAATGCAGCAATAGCTAAAGTTTTGTGACAACTAATTCACCCCCCCTCTTAGTTGTCTACCCTAATTTTAACAACTGCTAGGTCTTGCAGAGCCTGAAGTGCAGAAGAGACAAAGAGTCAGTCTCCTGTTCGTTGGCCACTGACCTGAGGTCCCTATGGATAAAATATGGCTACTTTTTAGAGGAACATAGACAATCAGTTGGGAACACTAATAGATTGGTGACTCCACTGGGGAGTTGAAAAGGAACTTGGAACTTAATTTTAAATCCCATTAGTGGGTGGCGACTCTGAGAAAAATCTCCTAGCTGGTAAAAATAGTTGTATGCAAGGGAGAAGATCCCTAGAAAACCCTTTGTTCCAAGAATTACCAAGGAAAATGTATAGAAGGAAAGGAACTACTCAACCCAGTCATGAAGGTTCACCAAGTCCAAGGAATAATGATGATTCTTATAATAATGTTAGGTCTCTTGGACAACAACAACAACAACAACAACATTTTCAGCTGCAGATGCTAATATTCATGAGATTTATGAAAAATAGCAAGGGGATGGGTTGAGGTTTGGATCTGATGTGTTTCAAGAATGTTCTTTTCTAGATCCCCTTGATAGATTTCAGGATACAGAATCTCTAAGAGACACTGATAACCTAATGAGACCATCTTCTTCCATGCCAAGAGAAGATGAATTAGCTGAAGAAATTAGAAATCTCAAGGCAGAACTTGACTATTTACAGGCCCTAAAAATAAGAGATGATATGAAACAAAAGGTGGAAGCTTTGAGAATTGCTCATCAAAATTTAGTTCCCACTCTAAATAATACAATTGTGTTAGGAAACTGACATACAAATGAGGTTCAAAATCAACAAAAAGATCAAAACATCCTTGGAAATAATCAAGGGCTTAATTAGCGTGTGAAACAAAATCCACAAAACAACCAAAGATAGAATGAAAATATCAATAGGGTACCACAGAATAATGTGAGAAATCAAAATATTAATGTTAATGCAAAAAGGAATGCTAATGCCAATCAATTTGGTAGAAGACCCATGCAACTAGACAGATTCAGACAATTAGACTTCACTGGCATTCCTGGATACCCTAATCCTATTGATAATGATATCAGAGATGAATTGCCAAATTTTTTAGGAAACAATGATGTATCAGGAGAAGATTACTTGATAGCTTTCCTAAATGTCATGGATAATTTTGAGGTAGAGCATGAGGATGTTTTCATGAAATTATTTATGCAATATTTGATTGATGAAGCTAGAGAATGGTATAGAGGTTTGCTTGATCAAAGTGTTACATCATGGGATGATCTTAAAAGGATTTTTAGAGAATAGTATGGAGATAAGACTTGCCCTAGTTTTATTATCAACGAGTTCACAAGTATTGCTAAGGGGTCAAATGAATCAGTGTCTGATTTCAATGCTAGGTTTACAAGAGTTTTAAATAAATTTCCACCTCATATGAGACCAAATGAACCAATGTGTATGGTCTTGTACACAAATTCCTTTGATGCTAAGACAACATATGAACTGAGAGACAAAATTCTAGCTAGCCTCAGAGATGCTTTCAGAATTGCAACTAATATAAAATTTAATAGGAAGGCATCATGTAAAGGAAATAAAAGGGATGATGTGAGAATCTTACAGAACCCAAACAACAGAACTCAAAATGTTCATAATAACAGCTCCACATCTGAAGACAAGTTGGATAAATTGACAACTACTTTCAAAGATTTAAGTTATAAACTTGCTAAGAATGAAAAAGGACTCGGTCCAGAAAAGCATATTTATCAGAGGCAAGAAAAAAGACCTCAATTGCATGATATACCATATAACACAAATTGGCACAATGGTAAGCCCATTCCCATTAACAAAACCAATCAAAGATCTTAGAATGTTAAGGAAACTTCTGATCCCTTGAAGAAGACTATTAATGTTGTGGAAGACACTCCATGGTGTATAATATGTCAAATGCCTCATTCACAGTCACAATGTATGATTGCCTAGTCCTTTTATAATGATGCTAATGCTTGTGATGAGTGTAATGGACCTCATTATATTGAAGATGACAATGTTAACATGCTTTCTACAAGTGGAGACTACTCTTCCTCTAATGAGGCAGATGTAGAAACTGATGTGAATGAAAGGTGCTATAAGGATGTAATCTGTCAGCAAATCTTTTCAGTTGAAGAAAATGAGGATCATCAAGTGTATGCCCAAGACTGACATGCTCCTTTGGTTAACTTAAAAAGGCCTTCTGATGAAGAGATCAGAGATCTTACATTTGTTGTTGTAGCCCAGGTTAAGAGTAATTATAACCTTAGAAATAAAGCTCAAGCGAGTGACTCAGGCCAGCCAGGAAGCATTTTTGTAAAGTAGCCTCAACACAAACAAAGAGACCCTGAATCACAGAAAAACCAAGGTAATAATGATAAGAGAGATCCAAAAGAAAAATTGAATTAGAACACTAAAACTTCAGAGGGTAAGGTTTCTCAGAATGATGAAAAGACTAAGGGTTCACATGTCATAGATGACAGTCAGAAGACCACAAAAGCCAAGGTTGGACAGACTCATGAGAAGAGTAAGAATGTGGGTCAAGCTACAACTGTTATACAAAATTATGCCTCATTTGATATAACTCAAGTTTTGTTGTGGATTAAGGTCTCAGTTCCACTGATGGAAATGATGAAAATTAAGGAATACAAAAATAAGGCATTGGCCTAAATTTAAGGGATATCTTGTCAGACAGATCACACTGCTAAAGATCAGAACAATATCCAGGAAGTGGGTGTTGATGAAGAGGAAATTCCTAAAGTCTATTTGGGAACAACAGTGACAAAATGCCCTTCTCAGGTAGAACCATTTTACGTGTCCCTTATTGTTAATGGGAAGATGATTAGGAACTGCATGCTTGATTTAGGTGCTTCAACAAACATCATTCCTTTAGCTATTATGCCACAAGTCGGATAGAATATAGACAAAGCATGTGGAAAATGTTATGCTATGGATGCTAGGGAAGTGCTAGTTATAGAGATTATGAAAAATGTGGACTTCATGCTTGCAACCTATCCAGAAAAAACCTATACAATGAATGTGAAAGTAGTTGATATCAAGCCACAGTATGGTATGTTACTATCTAGGAGGTGGGTGAAAGGAAGCTAAGTGTGCAGAAATCACTTCCTACACTAATCTAAAGAGGAGAAAAGAGTGCAAATTTGTTTTAATCTTTACAATTACAAAATGTTAACAATAACAATAGAGATATTGCAGCAATACACATACACATAGAAATGAGATAGAAGAGAGAGACACAAGGTATACGTGGGGAAAACCCTTATCAGGTGAAAAATCCCACACTCCAAAACCTGCACAATGTATTATCAAAACTAAAATGATTTTCAATACACTTACAATGCAAGCTCTTAGGAGTCTTTGACACTCATATCTGGAGACAAACTGGCAGCATAACAGTACCTGTCAATCACATAATACATCTCCTCTCCAAAGCACCTATTTATATAGAAAATACAAGGCAAAAATGGCTCTGTCTTGAGATGGGCATCCAACATGGCCTCATGGCCCAAAACCCACACCTATGGGCACTTGTCCAACACTGTAGGATGTTCCTAACACTTGTCAAGTCACCCCATCCCAAAGAGGTCACCTATTCCCAAGTTGGGAAATGACAGATACTCTTACGACACTTACAACTGTCATAAAATCCATCATAGCTGTCATAGCTTACAGCTATAAGAGAATCTATCATACACATGCTATAAATAGCATATTCTCTTACAACTTGTCATAACCCTCCTTGGGACACCCAAAGATGCCTTCTTCCAAGATGCCTTGTGATAGATGTCTTCACCTATCATAGAACCTTCTATTTCTGACTCTTACATGTCATAGATTCTGTCATAGGAATCTATCATAACTGTTTCAGTCAAGATTCACTTAGACACTAGTCAAGATGTCAACACATGGAAAAAAACCTCTACCACACAAAAGGGATGCCTATCTCCACATGGAGTGTGTTGACCATCCTAGTCACCTTACAAGTGGAGTGACAACTCATAATGCCACATCACACTAAATGAAAAAACAAGATGTGCAACAAAATTACAACATAGGCTAAATAAATAAATTACATTACAATAATAAATGCAAGGACTTGCCAAGGTTGAGACACCTTAATTTCCAACATTCTCCCACTTGTCGAAAACCTTGTAAGAGGTAATAGAAATAATAGGATTTAACTGCTATAGCCCGAGAGGCCCATAGACTCTTAACACCATCTGAACTTCTTGTGCCCACTGGTTTCGTCAATACATCTACAACATTCTTCAAAGTGTCTACCTTCTCTAAATTCACCTTCTCATCCTCTACCATGTCTCGTACGAAGTGAAACTTTACATCAATATGCTTTGTTCTAGCATGGAAAGTTGGATTCTTTGCTAGGAAAATCACACTCTGACTGTCACAACAAATCATAATCTATCCTGCATCAACACCAATATTTGAAGACAATCTCTTAAGCAAAATAGCTTCCTTACAAGCATGAGTTGCTTCCATATACTTAGCTTCTATCATGGACAAAACAACCATAGTTCATCACTTACTCATCCAACTAATTACACCACTGAACATACTGAACACATAGGCACTGGTGGATCTCCTGCTATCAAGGTCACCTGCACAATCAGAATCCACAAATCCACAAATACAAACTAAATGCAAAGGTCCTGTAGCATTACCATGATAGCATATAGAATACTTGGAAGTACCCCTCAAATATCTAAACACTCACTTAACTGCATCCCAATGTACACATCCAGGATTAGCCATAAATCGACTAAGGACTCCCACCGCTTGGGAAATGTCTAGTTTTGTGCAGACCATGGCATACATCAAACTACCAACAACACTAGCATAAGGTACTCTACTTATGTCCTCCACCACACTAGAAGATTTTGGACAATCGCTAACAGACAACTTTGTCCCCAATGAAACAAGAACACACAATGGTCTACAATCTGCCATGTTGAACCTATCGAACACAGTCTTCACATACTTGCTCTAGCTTAACCAAAGTTTTATGTTAGCTCTATTTCTTTTGATTTCCATTCCTAGAATGTACCTGGCTGCCCCTAGATTTTTCATCTCAAACTATGCTAAGAACTGAGACTTCAAATCAAAAATCATATTCTTACCATTCCCAATAAACAACATATTGTCAACATACAATGCAATAATGAGAGTGTGATCACTGTCAAACTTGTAATAAACACAATGATCTGATTTTGATCTTAGAAATCCAATCAACAATGCAAAGGCATCAAATTTCATATACCACATCCTAGGAGACTACTTCAAACCATACAAAGATTTCTTCATTTTGCAAACCAAATTTTCTATACCTTTCTCTATGTAATGTTCTGGCCGTGACATGTAAATCTCTTCCTCCAAATCACCATGAAGGAAAGTTGTCTTCACATCCATCTGCTCTACCTCTAAGTCATAAGTAGCTACAAGAGATAACAAAAACTAAATGGATGTCAGCTTTGCAATGGTAGAGAAAATTTCACCATAATCAATTCTCTCCACTTGTGAGTACCTCTTCGCAACCATTCTAGCCTTGTACTTTTCAACACTGCCATCTGCACCAAATTTCTTCTTGAACACCCATTTACATCCAACAAGTTTTTGTCCTTCAGGCAAAGGCACCAAGTCCCATGTTTTATTCTTCTCCAAAGAAGCCATCTCATCTTCCATGGCTTCCTTCTAGGAACCTGTATCTTTCATGCCCATAGCCTCTATCATAGTTCTAGGCTCATCAGTGTTAGTAAGAAAAGAAAAAGTACAACTAGAATCAATTAATGAATAACCAAACCTATCAGGTTGCTTCCTTGTTCATGTAGACTTCCTTAATTGCTAAGGTTGAGGTTCTATTTCTTCTTCTAAGATTTCAGAACTTCTAGAGCTCTCCTCATCATCAGGTCTCATAGGATCTATTAGTTCAGTCTTCTTAGGGGTAGAGGGAAACTAAACCACATCTTCTTTCTTTTCTACCTGTTCTGGTTGTAGAACAATGGAAGAAGGTGTTATCTCTCTAAAGATAACACTTATACTATACAAAAAATTTTCAGCCACAAGATCCCAAAGCTTGTATCCTTTCACACCAACACCATAGCCAATGAAAATACACTTAACATCCTTGTTCTCCAATTTAAACCATTTCTCCCTAGGCACATGTGCATATGCCTCACAACCAAAAACACAAAGATGTCTAACTGAAGGCTTCTTACCAGACCACACTTCCATAGGTGTCTTACCAACAAGAGTTGATGTAGGAGACCTATTTACCAAGTAGCAAGCAGTGGCTATAGCTTCAGCCCAAAACTTTTGTTTGAGGCTTGCTTCACTAAGCATACTCCTAGCCTTCTCTATTAGTGTCCTGTTCATCCTCTATGCAACTCTATTTTTCTGCAGGGTGTATGGAGTTGTCTTATCTCTTTCAATCCATTTCTCTTTACAGAACTTATTGAACTTTGCCGAACAAAACTCATCACCATTATCAATTCTCAAACACTTAATCTTTTTGCTAGTCTAATTTTCTGCAAAAGCTTTAAACTCTTTAAAATGACTAAAGACTTTAGTCTTGCTTCTGATCAAATAAACCTATGTCCTTCTACTGTAATCATCTATGAAAGATACAAAATATATAGTTTTGGAAATCAAAGGAACATTAATAGGACCAAACACATCAGAATGAATAAGATCCAGTACACCAGAAGACTTGTGAGAACTAGAGTAAAACTAAACACAGTTTTGTTTTCCATATACACAATGTTTACAAAAGTCAAACTTGAGATTACAATCATTTAACCCCTCAACGAGGTTTTTATTTTTTAGGGTTCTAAGACCCTTCTCACCATGTGGCCATATCACAAATGCCATAACATAGTCTTTTTAGCAGGAAGTTTAACTTCCAAAGCATGTGCATTACCATCAGAATGTGTTACAATAGATTTCTTCACTGCCCATTCAAATGGTGGGGATGAAGTGAGTGTAGCTATTTTCTTCGAGTTAGAAGAACTATTGCACTATGAAGTGCATGCCCCCAGTTGAAACAAAGTACCTCTCTGAGTACCCTTCGTAAGCACCATAGATCCTCTAGTCATCTTGCATCCATCCTTCGAAAAGACAACCTACACACCTACATCATTCAACTTACTTATAGAAAGCAGGTTCCGTACCAAGCCTGGGATGTGCATAATCCCAGTGATCCCCTTCACTTGTCCATCAGGGAATCAGATTGAGACTCTTCCATGAACAACAATCTTCCACCATCGAACTCTTCATACTTTGTGAACCAGCTTTGATGCGAGGTCATGTGGAATGATGTACCAGAATCTATCAACCACACATCATCAGATACACGGGTGGCTAGGGCTACGATGAAGGCATCACCATCATCTTGTGACTTGTCAGAATCTGAATCTGGGGCATTCTTCTTTTTCTTTTTCTTTTCCTCTTTACATTCCTTTCAAGAATGCTTAGTTTTTCCATAGTTCCAACAGAGAGCCTTGGAATTTCTAGAAGATTTGGATCTCCCATGGGATTTGGATCTACCCTTTTCACCTTTCTTATCCTTCTTCTTTTCTTTCTCCTTGGGTCTTCCACGAACCACAAGAGCTCCTTTGGTTGACTCAGATGTCTTTCTCTACATTTATTTAGATAACAACTTGAAGGTGGTAGTAGTGCTTCCGAAGGCCATGACAAGATGATCCCACGAATCTAGCAAAGAACAAAGCAGGGTCATACACCAATCCCCCTCCTCCATTTTCACACCCATGGATGTCAACTGTACAGCAATCATGTTGAAAGCATTCATATGGTCTACAATAGATCCTCCATCTTCCATCTTTAGAGCAAACAACTTCTTTTTCAAAAAAATCTTGTTCACCAAGGACTTGGCTTGATAAACATCTCCCAGCTTCTTCCAGAGATCTTTGGTAGTCTTCTCCTCATGGACATTCAATAGGATAGAGTCAGCTAGACATAGTCTTATGAGACCCTTAGCCTTCCAATCTTTAAGGTCCCAATCAGCTTGTGACATTGTCATAGGTTTTGTTCCATTAATGGTTTCCCATAGGTCATGATCAACAAGTAGATCTTCCATCTGGAGTTTCGACAACTTAAAATCTTTGCCATTGAACTTCTCCACCTCTACTCTTCTAGATGTGATTGCCATCTCCTTCCTACAACAAGCTATAGAATACTCTGAACACACTCCCACTCAACCTAAGATTAGCTCAAAAAACCCCTACCGAGCAGCTAGAACCAAAACTGGCCAGGCTCTGATACTAACTAAAAGGAAGCTAGGTGTGCGGAAATCACTTCCTACACTAATCAAGGAGAGAAGAGTGCAAATTCATTTTAATCCTTACAATTACAGAATGTTAACAACAACAATAGAGATATTGCAGCAATACACATACACACAAAAATGAGATAGAAGAGAGAGACACAAGATATGTTGCAAGTATGGGCCTAACCGGTGTTGTCATTGATGTCAACATACTCATACTGCATTAATGAGAAGGATTGGATGAGCAGAGAGTAGCAATGGAGACAGTGAAGTGGAGATCCCAGCTAAGATGTAGATTAGAGGTTACAGTTTAAAGGGTTTGTAGATATGAGTCTTAAGATGATCCAGTCAAGTTTTCAGAGGTCTACATGAAGATCTGAAGAAGTTATGGCCACTCAAGTAGAACCAACTTTGGCAGGTGTTCAGAGGTGACAGAGTGAGACAGATAGGTCCGGTGAGATCTAGAAATGTATTATCCCATTTTGTAGATTTGAGGAAGTGTTGAGGATGTCTTTGTGAAGTGTCAAGTCAATTGGTTCATGGTTTGAAGGTTTGGAAGAACCTATTCCTTTGTGACAGTGATGACAGACTATGTTCTTGAGGTTCCAGATGGAGGAGAGAAGGATTCCAGTAAGCAGATGAAGTGCGGATGTTCTTGGTGATTCAGAAGAACTTGTGGTGATCCTTGGATCGTGTCCAGTTCATGTTGGTGGTCCGCATTGAATTTAGAATGCACATTTGAAGAATAACCACTGGATGATGGTGTTCTTCCTAAGACTAGCTGACCAGATGTATTACACATCTTGCAGATGTTCTTGTAGATGTTCATCGACTTAGATGATTATTCCTAAGTTGATGCCTTATATAAATAAGGAATTGTGAAGTCTTTCCAAAGTGTGTATTATGGTGATGAGTGTGTGGTAGTGAGGAGGAGAATGAAAGGCAGAGCAGAAGTATTAGGCGTAAATGGAATTGATTCAAGCATGGTGAAGATGCTATTCTCCAGCTCATGTAGGTGATACTTATTTCCTTGTAGACAGTGTGTCTCTTGTAGGCAGTGAGCCTCTTGTGAGTAGTGTGCTCAGGTAGTGAGCCCTAATTGGCATGTGCCATTTTGTTCTTTCTATTCTTATAACAAATAATACAATCTTGGGTTGATCACCCCGTGGTTTTTCCCTTAACTGGGTTTTCCACGTCAAAATCTTGGTGTCTTAAGTGTTGATGTGTTTCTGCTTTTGATTTGAATGCATTATGGTTCATGATTAATATTCTACTAATCACTAAAGAAGATTTAAGTGTTTAATTGGAGAAAATTTTGCACAACTAATTCACCCCCTCTCTCAGTTGTGTGCCCTAATTCTAACAATTGGTATCAGAGCTAAGTTCCTCTAAAAGAAGCTTAACCTCTTGATGAGATACAGAATGTCGTCTTACAAGAAGGATAGTCTGAAGTTTGATGGAACCAACTTTGCTCTTTGGAAAGGTCACATGAAATGTCACTTGTAGTGTATGGGAATGGTGTACTGGTCCATGGTTACAAAATAGTATGTACCTCCACAAGGTGGTCCGACAACCCTAAATGAAATCATAGATGCTGAAAACAATCTACAGACCAAAGAGGCTCTTCTAAGCGCATTATCTGACTCAGAGCTCTTAAATGTTATTGACCTACCAACTACCTTTGAGATTTTGAATAAACTAGAACTTTTGCATGAAGGAGACCAGTATGTTAAATGTGCAAGGTTACAGAGTCTAAAAGGGAAATTTGAAAAATTGAAGATGAGAGATTATGAAAATACTACTACTTTTATGCCAAGAGTGAATGAGCTGGTTTGTGGAATTAGAAATGCTGGTGGAGTCTTGGATGAAAATGAGATTGTTGGTAAAATTCTCAGATCCCTTCCTGCTTCTTACAAGATCAAGGCTACTACCATTGAAGAATTCAGAGCCTATACAACTGTCACAAGAGATCAATTGGCTAAGAAATTGGCTACTTTTGAAATGACAGAGTTTGGAGATGACCCCCCCAAGACTGAATCTGCATTCAAAGCCAGTGCCTCTGTTAAAGGTAAACAAAGGTTTGATCCAGGGGAGAATTCTTCAAGGAAATTGTCATGGTATGAAAAAGCAAGAAAAGATCTGGAAGAAGTAGAAACTACTCAATTTGAAGCCCTTATTGCAAAGAGGCTGCCAAGAGGATCCGGTAAGTATGAAGGAAAATTAACTTTTAAGTGTTTTAACTGCAATAAGATTGGTCATTTTGCCTCAAGGTGTCCAGAAATATTTTCAAGGCAAAATCCTAACAAGCCAAGGTTCCAAAAGAATTGTTACTATGTACATGAAGATGATTATAATGAAGGAGTAATAGATGATGAATCAGAGATAGGAAACAAATCCAGAAATGAATGGGTGTTCATTGCCATCAAGGAAGAAGATCCAATGTCCTCTGTATCTATCAATCTTAAGACTGTGGAAAGAGATCTGGCTGCCCAAATTGAAGAGAAGGATGATTGGGTCATTAACAGTGGATGCTCTCACCATATGACAAGTGACAAAAATAAGTTTGTAGATTTGGAAAGGTATGAAGGACGAGTGGTAAAGTTTGGTGACAATTCTACTGGTAGAATCAGAGGAAGAGGAACTATTTCTTTTGATGGAAGAAACAAAATTGGTAATGTACTATATGTTGAAGGTTTGAAGCACAATCTTCTCAATGTTGGACAGTTGGTGGACAAAGGCTATGATCTCTGATTTAAGGATGGAAAATGCAAAATCTTTGAAAGTTCTAGAACAGAGATTGCATCCGGTACTCAAACTACTGGTAATATCTTCCACTTGGTTGGTACTGGTAAAAGATGCTTATTTGTTCAAGTTGATCAGAGTTGGTTATGGCTTAGAAGGATGTGTCATGTGAATTTTGATAATATCATCAAGATAAGAAATACTCAGGCTGTAAGAGATCTTCCAAAATTGGTGAAACCTACTAACAGCTTGTGCAAGGAATGTCAGTCAAGTAAGCTGAGCAGAGTTAGATTCAAAAGCAAGGAACTGTCTTCTACCGGATTATTGGACTTAGTTCACACTGATCTTTGTGGTCTAGCAAGAACCAGGAGTATTCAAGGTGATAGATACTTCATGTTGCTAATTGATGACTATTCCTGGATGATGTGGGTAACCTTTCTAAAGGAGAAATCAGAAGCTCTTGAGAAATTCAAAATATTCAAGGCTATGGTAGAGAATGAAACATGATTAAAGTTGAAATGTCTAAGGTCTGATAGAGGTGGAGAATTCACATCCAGTGAGTTCATAGAGTTCTATGAGAAACATGGAATTAAGAGACAGTTGTTTGCTCTTAGGACTCCACAGTAGAATGGAGTAGTGGAGAGAAAGAACCAGACCATCCAGGAAGCATCTAGGACCATGATGATGGAAGCAAATGTTCCTCAGATCTATTGGAGAGAAGTTGTCAGCACTGCAGTCTATACTCTCAATCAAGTTCAAATTAGAAACAATACTAGTAAGACCCCCTATGAACTTTGGTTTGGCATTACTCCTACTGTAAGATATTTTAGAGTCTTTGGTAGCAAATGTTACATCAAAAGAGATGAAGATCTAGGCAAGTCTGATGCTAGAAGTGATGAAGGAATTTTCTTGGGTTACTCTACTCAAAGCAAAGCATACTGGTGTTATAACAAGAGACTAAGAAAGATGATAGAAAGTACAAATGTGAAGGTCGATGAGGGAATAGAGAAACCTTCAAGGTTTTATGAATATGATGAAGATGATCAGAATCGAGTTCTAGTTCAAGGAGTTCAATCCTCTTCTGAAAGTCAGATTCAAACTGATCCGATAAATTAGGAAGAAGAGATAGGTCTAAATGAGCCTGATCAAGAAGTAGAAGTGCAAGAAACTCCCAAAGTTCCAAGGTATGTAAGACTAAACCACTCTGAATATCAGATCATAGGTGATAAAAGCAAAGGTGTGCAAACTAGAAGGAAAATTGCTTAAAATTCAGATGAATATTGTCTGATTTCAAAGATTGAACCTAAGACAATAAATGAAGCCTGCAATGATGAAAAATGGACCAAAGCAATGGAGGAAGAGTTGATGCAAATTGAGAAAAATCACACTTGGGATCTTGTTCCCAGGCCTAGAAAAAAGAATGTGATTGGAACCGAGTGGATCTTCCAAAACAAACTAAATGAAGTTGGTGAAATAATCAGAAATAAAGCCAGACTGGTCTACAAGGGCTATTCTCAAATAGAAGGAGTTGATTTTGAAGAAAAGTTTGCTCTAGTAGCAAGAATTGAAGCAGTCAGATTATTTCTTACATTTGTTGCCTTTAAAGATTTCAAGGTGTATCAGATGGATGTCAAGTCTGCTTTCTTGAATGGTGACTTAGAAGAAAAAGTGTACATTGAACAATCGAATGGATTTCAATTGTCTGAGCATGGTAATATGGTCTGTAAGTTGAAGAAGGCACTGTATGGACTAAAGCAAGCCCCAAGAGGCTAGTATGAAAGATTGGAAAAATAGCTTTTAAAGATTGGTTTCAACAAAGGTACTACTGACAGTAACTTATATTTCAAAATTGATCATGAAAACATCTTGATTGCTGAAGTATTTGTTGATGATATCATCTTTGGAGGAAGAGATAGTATGTGTAAAACTTTTGCAAATCAAATGAAAAGTGAGTTTGAGATGTTTATGCTTGGTGAAATGAATTTCTTCTTGGGTCTGCAAATTACTCAAACAAAGAAAGGAATCTTTATTTCTCAGATGAAATATGTGAAAGAATTGTTGAGGAAATTTGGAATGGAAGATTCAAAGCCAATGAATACTCCCATGGCAACCGGATGTAAGTTGAGCAAAGATGATGACTCTCCTAAGGTAGACCAGACAAAGTACAGATCAATGATTACAGGATTGTTGTATCTCACTCAACCTAGACCAGATATAATGTAGGTCGTTGGTCTTGTTGCAAGATTCCAGGCTGATCCTAGAGAATCTCATGTCATGGGAATCAAAAGGATTTTTAGATATCTAAAAGGAATAGTTGAGTATGGTTTGTGGTATTCTAGAGATCATGATTTCTGTCTTCATGCATATGCAGATGCAGATTGGGCAAGAGATGTGGATGATCGGAAGAGTACCAGTGTTGGAGCATTCTTTTTGGGAAAGAGATTGGTTTCTTGGCTAAGCAAGAAACAAGAGGCAATATCCCTATCTACAACTGAAGCATAATACATTGCAGCAGCAGGTAGTTGCACTCAAGTTTTGTAAATGAAACAGATGCTAAGAGATATTAAAGTAGAGTATGAGGAGTGTTGGCATCTCAATTCGCACCTCTGGTATGCGATTTGGAAACAGACAGCTATGCACAGATAAACTGCTCTCCTATTGGAAGGGGGAGTTCCCTTTCTTGCTGATGTTCACTGAAAAGATAACTTGAATGAAACTTCGCCTATCTTCTTTTTGATTCTCAGCTATAGAGCACAAGGTTATAAAACTCTAAACACTGCAGAAGAGGTTTTTCCTTTTTAATAAAACTTCTACTACAACTAGCATAAACTAATGACGCTTTCAACCTCCTGAGTAAATTCAGAGTAAAGGAAGTTGAAAGTGAACGGGGAATGATTGTTAACACAAAAACTCAAGTAGTTTTCCTCCAGTTTTCCACCACAAGACTAAGAGTACTTTAATGATGAAAGCTAAAAATGAAAGCCACAGAAGCTACACATCTGACAATGAAAACTTGATGAATCGATATAGAATATCAGAGCAAAGTAGGCATGAGATTTCTATTCAATATCAAAAAGTTTAATACAACTCTAGGACAGCAAGACTGCAGCAAAAGGTAGGCATACAGTAAGTGATCAAACACCGGAGAACACTGAACACAAAGTGAACAAACACCTAAAATAACAATATTTGCATGCTAGAATAGGCCCAGCAAATTTGTTATCACAAAAGTCATTCCTTACAATGAACACAGATTGAATAGACACTGGGAATAACAATGTTTGTAGGCTAGAATAGGCATAGCAAATTTGCTATCACCACTACCATTACCAACAATGGGCAAGGATGCCCTTATTTATACTAAAATCAAAGGAGTAGGGAACCCTAAATCCTCCTTAATTAACCCTAACTTGCCAACTCGCAAGCTTTATTACTATTCTAAGACAAAGATACAATAAACAAATGCTTTAAAGCAATCTGCTTTAAAGTAAAAATATTCCAACTATCACAAGGTGATTTCTTTCTAAATATAGAATGGATGAACTTAGGATGAAAGCACATGCTTTAAAACAAAAAGCATATGTTTTAAAGCTGCTTTACTTTGGAATGCATCCTCATCAACATTCTAGCTTTTTGGTGATGTCATCCGTCGATATTCTGGGAAACAATATCTTCTAAAAAGTGAGTGACCGCATCTCTGCTAGGAACACTGATACTCTCTAGAACAATATTCTAATTTTCTAACATTTCTTCACCATTGGCAACCATCTGAAGAAATTCATCAACTTCACCCGCAGCCTTGTCAAATTTCACTGACATTGTGGCAAGACGACTCATCTTGCCGGCATTGATATCATCATTCAAGTTGTTGCGAATGTGAGTCTAGAACTCTGCATGCACTTCCCCGAGGTCATACAGGGTACCATCAGGATCTGAGAGACAAAGGATCTGATGAACTTGAGGATGCCGATTACCTTTTCTTTCCATTCTGTCAACTCTGAAATCATACTATCATAAGTCTTTACTGTGAAAAGATATTGTGCTTTCTAAGTAGAAACTGTCTTCTTATCTTTAGCTGAATCAACAGTATCAAGTGCAATCTTCAAGTCGGAGATAATGATCTCAAACACCGGTCTATTTTCTGCCATGATCTGATGTGACCCCTGTATGCCTTAGCGTAAATCATGAGCATTGTACTTCAACTCATAAAGCTCTGCAAGTACAACTCTCCCTTTGGTCACAAATTCTTCTACCCAACTATCCATGTGCCTCCCATAGAGGACCAACTTACTGAAATGCCGCTGATCGGCTGGTGATCCAAGACTTGGCGGAAGAAGCAAATCAACCTGTGAAGTGCCATGGAAAAGGTTGGAAATATATTGCCGCAACTGTCGAACCTCAGCTTTGAGAGCTGCCTTGTCTTCTCCATCTCTCAACACCCTTTCCTTCAAGCTATCCATTGCAACCTCAAAGAGATTGACATCTGTATGGCGAGTACTTATGCCAAGGTTAGCTTTGACAACTGTGAAGTCATCAACCTCAACATCATTAGCACTTCTATTTTCTGGAGGTGTTGCAGTCTCAAGAATGATTTCTCCATCCGCATTCTTCTCAATGCGAATCTGCTTCTTCAATTGCTTGTCTGGTGTGTCTTGATAGACACTTTTTAGCTCTGTTAAGTCCAGCTGATATGAGGGCTTTCTTCTCTTCCTTCCCAGAATGTTTTCAAGCCAGGATGAGCCATCCTCTCTTGGAAACTCAGTTCTCACCTCATCAGCTCCTGATGAATCAATGCTTGCATCAAAGTTGCAAACTAGTGAATCCGGCTCTGAATCTATGTGAATAGGAGAAGGGATCGGTGAAGAAGGTGGAGATACATGATCTGAAGGTAACACTTCAACATGCAGCGTTGTTTCAATAGGAGCTTCTGGTTCAACTGGTGGATGTTCCTGTTGGACATGAGCTGGAGACTCATCTTTCTTCCTCTTTAGCTTTGCCATTTTTGTTTCCTCTGGGAAAACACTCATAGCCTTTACTCTTTGTTTTGGCTTGGAAGTGGAAGGTTCTGATGGTTGCACAACTAGCGGCTCTGCTACTGGAATATCATCCTTCCGCTTAGTCTTCAAGAATATCAAACTATTTTTAACCACTCGACTTGTTCTCTCCTCAATGGAAGTACTCTCTTTTACTGACCAATTAACTGGTAGCAACGGTTGTTGCTCAATTTGGTCCCTGAAATACATGGGAAGTAGAACTTCACCACTCTCTGTCAAACCCTCTATGTCTTCTGATAAGATATTAGACATTTGTTGAAGAGTGAACCTGCTGTAACTGCGTCTCTGCACTTCATACTCATCAGCACAATTGGCCCAGAACTCTTCAACTGCAAACTTGTGTGTACAATTCTAACCAAGATGCGATGCATAAACACCATGGGGATCATATGAAGATCTCCTGTCGAAAAACTTAAGACCATATCTAGATGATTCATTACCGATTGCCTTGGCATCTGCTCCAGATCTACATCTGTAAATACTCATCCCAAGTGGAAAGTTGAAGGCAGTCTTGCGTCTGCTACGCAAAAATGTATGCGCTTGATAAGCTTGCCTCAAAAATTCCATAAATGCTATTTCATCTGTAGGATATCACGGCAACATGGCTAGCTCTCCTAAGAAGCCATATACTCTGATGTAGGAAAAAGTAGGAAATTGGATAAACCAATCAGCCCATTCTGCCATTGCTATTCTAGCCTCTACAGAAAACCATATATGCAACTCCTTGTCCATGTCTCGCACTGCATGCATCAAGAATGCATCATTCACCCACCTGTAATGTCGTTCAGCTTGAGAGATCTCTAACTGCAGGAAATGATGATACACATGCTGAGTACCCAAAGTTCCAACAACATTCAAACCTCTGAATTGACCTTGAAAAGCCACCAAATACACAAGGTATGATATCATATGGAATTCATGAGCCCTTTGAAAATCAATTATTTGTTGGTGGAGACAATCACTGATTAGTGCCGACCAATCATAGAATTTGGTTCCGTCAACAATCTGGGACATGATGTAAAACATCTAAGGCTGAAATTTGTTTGCATCTGCTTGACCCGTGATACAACTTAGCAGAGTAATCATTATTGCATGCTCCTCCTTGAATTCTCCACGTCCAACGTTCTTTGGCATAATATTCTTCTTTTCTTTCAACCACCTCTGACCAATCTTTTTTCTGTATTTTTCCTTATCATTATTCTAAACCCTCTTGCATTCTTCAAGTGAAATAGTTCAGTTCTCTCTCCAAATAGGTATTGTAAAGCACTTTTCAATGTCGTTTGGCCTCAAGCTGCAGAGCACACGTCCATCACCCAACTGAATTTCTCTTGTGACCAAGTTGTAATGTGTCACACAAGCAATCACAAACTTGATACTTTGCACGGTGATAGGAAAGGATGCCGCTGCAAGCAAACTGGAGTGTCCAAGATTCCTGATGGCATTATTTCCTACATCCTCCAAGGAGTGTAAATTAATTACTAGAAGTACTTTATGCAAGTCTGTTTCACAAGTTTTCAGGTAATCATGAACCAATGTTGTTTTGTGCCTGAATTGTGTTGGAGAGTACTACATATTGGAAGATTTGAAAATCAACTGTGAACACGCCTATGTTGGAAAAAGTATTGAATAGATGGCTAAAAAATGTTTGCTGATTTTTAGAAAAAGCAGAGTGTGAGCTAAAAAAGCTGGCACATGGGTTTTGTAGATAATTCCGTTTCTAAGCAACCCAGATTGTCAGATTTTGAAAAAGTGGAAATTTTCTCGAAAAAATAGGAAAAAAATAGTTTCCTGAAAAAAAGCACAACTCCTAATCTTCAAGAGAATGATAATCTAGATGGACCCATCTCGACGAAAACTGAAAAAGCTCTGGTCGGATTTCTAAACAATGATCTCCTTGAAACAAGGACCCTGAAAAAACAAGCCTCTCTTCTTCCTCAACCTGAATCTATGAAGAAAACTGAAAAAGCACCTGGTTTGGGTCTTCGAATCTTCGTTGAAAGAAAAATAAAATCTTTCCTCTGGATGCAACCTGCAAAAGATAATGAAATAAAGAAGCCCAAAGCTTGTCTTTATAAATCTTTGGTCGAAAAAGTAGCTTTACTTGTGTGAGAAGAAAACTTCATCCTCATCCAAGAAAAAAGCATCTTTTAAATCATAAATCCAAGTGGATGTCTTTGAATAGGAAGAATCCCTATTTTGTAGGAGCCTATGGCTTCATGTGCAAGATGACAAAAAATATCTTCTTTGATGATGTCATCGAATGCGCGAGTTGGAAGAAGTGTTAACAAAATTTCTTCATTTTCAACACTTCAACACTCGTTTTTACTCAAATATGGCCTGTCTCCGACTTTGACAAAGTGGAAAAATGTCATCATGAACTGAAAAAGCTAACTGATCCTGACATTTTGGAGATTGATCAGTTGAGATTCCATCCCTTGTCTCCGTTCGACGAACTGACATCGTTTGACCAAGTTTGACCTCTCGGAAACGGCCAACGGGCGAAGATTGGTAACAAGGCATGTCAGAAAACACTGAAAACACAAAAATATTCTAACACTACTCAAGATGGGCGCCCCAAGCTTCCTGGGGTGCCCAGTTTCCCAACACTTAGCCATTTTTTTAGTTTTTTCAACTTTTTCAATTTCTTGGTTTGCATGCGCGTTCCGAAGGCACAGGACCCCTATTTGGTTGTCAATTTCTAACAACTGGGATGAAAATGAGTCTGATGATCTGGCAAATATGCAAGCCTGATGAAAATTGAGCCGATTGTACCTTTCGTTTGCCTCAAAAAATGTGCCAAACTGATCAACACTGAACCAGAGCGGGTGACAGAAGGAGATTTGTGTTTTTTGAGAAAAACATGAAAAATAAACTAACACTGGTGAGGATGGGTGCCCCAAGCCTCCTAGGGCACCCAGTTTGTCTACACTTAGCCATTTTTTCAAAAATTGTCAATTTTGTACCTTTTCTCGATTTCCGTGCCGATTGCTCATGTTCGATCTTCGATTTCGATCGTTCTGACAACTGTCGAGGTGGGACAGAGGGTGATCTGAGTAGTCTAAACATATCTGTGATGAAATCCTGGCTTTGACTGACTTTTGACCAAGTTTGACCAAGTTTGACCAACCGGAAAGGAGCTGACGGAAGCATTTTCGACGTTTCTCAAAAAATGTGAAAAAAACTAACACAGGAGAGGATGGGTGCCCCAAGCCTCCTGGGGTGCCCAGTTTCACCAGACTTAGCCATTTTTATGATTTTCCAACTTTTTCATTCACCTTGGATCCATCTTGCATCGTTTTGCGTGCATCGTCGAGTCGACGGCCATTTGTCAGTTTTGCGTCGTTGAAACAGCGTTGGAAACTCGTCGAAGAGATTTGGCAGGTGAACTTTTCTATGTTGATGAATTTCGAGCTCATGCTTCACCTTGTGAAAAAGCAAAAATGACCCAGTAGAGAAAACTTGGTCGTTTGAAGATTCTGTCTGAACCGTGCCGATCGTGAAGGAAAATCGACCAATGAGAATCGAGCGCGACACTTGATTTGGAGATTCTATTTTTAGAAACTTTCTATTTTTGGAAAGTTTTGCCAACATCCATATCTCAAGAAACCTAGAAAACCTAACTCGACGTCTATTTTTAGAAATTTCTAAAAATAGAAATTTCTATTTTTAGAAATTTTGCTTTTTTGACTTTTTGATGAAAAATTTTCTAGACTTGTTTCAAAATGCCTTGATGAAGCAAAAAATTTGGTTGGGTACAA
Organism: Cunninghamia lanceolata; assembly: GCA_027924645.1. Classification (NCBI taxonomy): domain Eukaryota; kingdom Viridiplantae; phylum Streptophyta; class Pinopsida; order Cupressales; family Cupressaceae; genus Cunninghamia; species Cunninghamia lanceolata. The sequence continues at coordinate 14,803,647 of BSBN01001121.1, read as the reverse complement.
CAATTGGCTCTGTCTAGGGACCATGGCAGATACTTACGGCATAAGAGAACCAAGAATCTCTGGACTTTTGCAAGTTGGACTAGTGACTTATCCGTTGGGTAATAGAGTCAGGTTACATTCCTAATCACCTAGAACAAGACATTTCTCCTACATCACCTAAAACTGGACTTCCTAAAATCACCTAAGAAGTTGGAACTTCCCAGAACACACAAGAAACACAACTGTCACATTACGGAAAGGGGAAAAACATTACGACATAACAGTCATGTCATAGAAAGGGGAAACACATTACGAGGACAAAAAGTGTTTGGAATTACTCCATCCCCGAAGGGATGAAGAGTTTTAAATAGAATCCATTGTAAGGTAGCGGAAGGAGTCTACCATCCAAGTGTGTGAGAATATAAGTATTCTCCCCTACAAACTCGTGGATCTTGTATGGCCCTAGCCATAAGGAATCAAACTTTCCATGCATTCCTTTGGGCTCATGTCTTTTGTCCCATAGTAGGACTTGATCACCGATCTCGAAGTCTCGCTGGCAAGCTTTCTTATCAAATATTTTCTTCACTCGTTCCTGGTGATGAGTGATTCTGTCTATGACCTCCACCCTTTCTTCTTCTAGCTTCATTAAATACATGATGCGCTTCTCAATAGGATATTTGAACACATCATGTTTAATTGCAGTCGCTAGCTTCAAAGCAGATAACTCTAGTGTGATAGGTAGCATTGCTTCTGTACCGTATAGAATGATGAAAGGTGAAGTACCAATAGCTCTCTTGGGGGTGATTCTATCAGCCCAAAGAGCATCATAAAGCTTCTTATGCCAAGCCTTTTGATTAGAATCAACTAGCTTGCGTATGATAGTGACTATGTTTTTGTTTGACGATTCGGCTTGTCCATTACCCTGAGGGTAATAATCTGATGAATGTGATAACATGGTGCCATGATCATAACAAAACTCTAGTACTTCTTCGGATGAGAAACATGTTGCATTATCAGTCACTATCTTGCGTGGTACCCCGAATCTTAAAATAATGTTCTCTTTTAGAAAGTCTCAAACAACTTCTGAGGTAGCCCGCTTGGTTGGAATAGCTTCCACCCACTTAGTGAAGTAATCAGTACCTGTAAGGACATAAATATGCCCCTTATTGGAATGTGGGTGGATAGGGCCAACAAAATCCAATCCCCATTGCTGAAATGGACCATCAATAATTACTGGTTTGAGGGGAATGGCTGCTAGCTTGAGTTTGCCAACAAACTGTTGACAGATCTAACATTTTGACACCCATTCATATGCATCGCAGAACATAGTTGGCCAATAAAACTATGCTTGCAGGATCTTGAACATAGTAACTCTTGATGAAAAGTGACCCCCGCATGCTTGACTATGAAATGCATCCAGCAAACGTTGTTGTTGATCTTTGTTGACGCATAACAAAAGTGTTCCATCAAGCCCTTGCTTGTATACAACATCATTGCAAAGCACAAACTTTTGTGCTTTCAATTTTAATGTTCTCTTCTGTTGTTTGTCCATGTGAATTGGACAATCTCCATAAGTTAAATAGTATACAATTTCTGCATACCATTCATCAGCAAAATCAACAAATAGGACCATAGGAAGATCCTCTTTAGTTTCAGTTTCAGATTCACCATCAGTCTGGTGTTTTAGATCACCGTCTTCAGCCATCAATTGACATAGACCTCTGCCACAGACAAGTTTTGTTGGCTTAATCTCCAAATCATATTCTTGGACCCTTGCGACCCAGTTACCTCTCCTAGTGCCCATCTCCTGCTGAGTTAGCACACTCGTAACTACTAGATCAGTAACATATATCATTGTGTGAGCAGACAAAATATAGAATCTGAAATTCTTTACTGCTCTCACGACTGCATATGCGTTCTTTTCTATTTGAGAATACTGCATCTCACTATCTTTGAAACTGCTACTCATGAAAGCAATTGGAGACTCAGCATCTTCATTCAACCTTTGTGTCAATATGGCAGACATGGTATGTTCAGATGCATAACAGTAAAGAATGAAGTCTTTAGTGAAATCAGGATGGACTAACACTAGCGTTTGGCTAATGGCTTCCTTGATTGCGACAAACACCTTCTTACCTTCATCTGTCCATTTGAAAGTAGATGTTTTCTTCATCATAGCTGATATATCCTTTGTAAGCTCTGAGAAATCTGGTATAAACCTTTGTATGAAATTTATTTTACTGAAGAAGGAGTGTACACCAGTTTTGCTTGTTGGTAGAGACAAATTTCTGATAGAATCAACCCGACTAGGATCAGTCCGTGTTCCCTCCTTGGAAACAATATGGCCCAGCAGTTTACCTTCCGTTACTGCAAAGATGGATTTCTTAGGATTCAAAGAAATCCCATGATATCTGCATCTTTCGAACACTTTCACCAAGTGGTCAAAATGGTCTCCTCGTGTTTTTGAGAAAACAGTGAGATCATCGAGGTAAACAACGATCAACTTGTTCTTCAAATCTCCAAATGCCAAATCCATAGCTCTCTGGAATGTGGCACCAGCATTGATGAGGCTGAAAGGCATCCTTTCATAAGCAAACGTACCCCATGGGGTGGTGAAAGCTATCTTGAACTGATCTTCCTAGGCCACAACGATTTGGTTATATCCAGAAAAACCATCAAGTAATGATAACATCTCTGAACCAGTGACTGTTTGCAGTGTGTGCTCCATGATTGGCAGAGGATAATTATCCTTGAGAGATGATTGGTTCAAGTTCCTGAAATCCACGTAGATTCTTATTTTGCCATTTTTCTTGTGCACAGGAACTATGTTTGACACCCAAGTTGAATGCTGAATTGGAAATATTATCTTTGCATCCACCATCTTTTGGATCTCTGCATAAATCGTATCTTGAATCCGTGGATTATAATATCTTTGTTTCTTCTTGAAAGGCTTTGTATCAAGTTTTAATGGAATGGTGTGAGACAATTCAACGGGTGTGAAGACCTTCAAGTCTTCGTATGACCAGGCAAAAACATCTCAGTACTGTCTAAAAAGAGAGATAAACTTCTCGCTTTCTTCCTTTGTACAACACTTGCCTATATTAACAAGCCTAGGTTTGTCGTCTAAACCAATGTTCACCTAATGATGCTCTACAGAGGTCTTATCATCAATTCTTCTTTGATTTTGGATATACCTATCATGTTTGTCAAATATATCCTCCAAGGATACAAGACCCTTAGGGATTTTATTTCCTTTCAACTGGATAATACCTGAATTTGCCTCTTCCACTGCTTTGGCATCCCTTGGAGTTTCCACCTAAGTTTCTTCAAACCAACCTTCAAAAGACGAGAGGAATGAATTAGATTCATCTTTGTTGTCTTCGGTATTTTTGATCTCAGTTGTTGATTCTCTAAAAGGAGCCAAACTTCCCTCAAAGAAAAGCCCCTTAAAATTATCTTCCATAACGAGAAATTCTTTGATGTGGTCATCATCATCGAAGATTTGCCAGTTGTCACAATTATCGGGGATGGCTGGCCTGTATATTAGCTCAATAGTAAATGCATTCTGATGAAAATCAGAATGAGGCATGAAAAGTGAAGCAGATACTGCTAGGGCATCTGCTTTGCTATTCTCCAAGTGTGGAATATATCAGATGTCAAAGGCCTCAAACCAATCGATTGCATTCCATACTCTATATCTATAATGTCAAAGGCGATCCTTTTTCAATTAAAATTGTCCCCTGACCTGCTTCACAATCAGTTCTGCATCACCTTCAACTCTAAGTAGTTTAATACCCATATCCTTTGCATTCTTGAGACCTAACAAAAGCACCTCGTACTCCGCCGTATTATTTGTGCACTCAAATTGTAAGCGGTATGCAAAAGGATACAAACGACCATTGGGAGAAATTATCACAACCCCTGCCCCCGAGCTGGAGGTTGAACAACTTCCGGCAAATTGCAAAGTCCATACATTTGGATCTTCTTTTGATTTGTCAATTGCACAAACAACTTCCTAATTTTCTTCAGTTATTTCAGACAGCATAACATATGTACCAGGACCCGTTTCTTGATATAGCACTTGTGCTTGAGGATCCTGAGATTTCACCACCGTGAACCGTGACTTGGTTTCTGGTTCCAATTTGAAATTACCTTTCTTTAAAGGAATGGTTGCAGATGACCAATCCAATTGTATTTCCCCTCCAAGATCTTTGCAGAAACTTCTACTTAGCAGCATCCCGTAGCTGGCTGGAATGTTAGCTACCAAGATAGTCATCATTATTTTCTTCTCTGGGCAAGCCGCTAATCGAACTTGAGCATCCTTCAATTGTCCAACCAATGGCATTGATTTAGACTCAAGTGAATAACACTTGTCATGTGTTTTGGTGCATGCGAGTCCCAAAGCGTTCATTACCTGCAAAGGCATGACGTTGTCTAAGGCTCCTGAATCAATGATACAATTGCTGAATTTATAACCTCCTATATACAGAGAAATATAGAAGGGCTTTGGCTTCTCTCCTGCCGGAACAGAAGATTCTAGCAATGTGGGCTGCATGACAGTATCTTTCTTGACATACTTGACAATTCTATCCAGCTGATCTAGATGGTCTTGAAGATACTCTAGTTGAGAAATCTGCACCTTTGTCTTCATCATGGAATCTACTATATCAAAATTTGTTGAAGACGAATTTTGAGTAGTTTGAACACTTTCACATGATGGCTGAGCATTGGAAGTGGAAGCCACTTCCTTTTCCTTTTCTTTTGTTCTTTGTCTATCCTCTCCTTCCTTCTGTGCCTTAAAATGTTGAGTACATGTAAACACAGGAGTTGAAAGATTTTCATGATTCACTGCAAGAGAATATTGATGAAAATCGTCTTGTTCTTCCTTCATTATAATGGGTTCATTCTGGAAGTATCCCGTGGTAGAGTTGCCATCGAAGTTGTCCGTCTGTGGTAAGACAACATTCACACTTGGGGAAGGAACAATGTTTGAAATAGGTGCAGCATCAGCATATCCCATGATTTGATTCATCCTTAAATTTTCAGGACACGTGGCTCCAGTATGTGCATCAGTCTCATGAAAGGAACAAAACACTGCATTTTGAGCAGCATCAACTGCTTGCCTTGGTGGAGGTGTTGGCAACCTAGGCCTATAGTTATTGAAAGGCTGAAAATTGTTCCTCTTAGGCTGATATGGTTGCTGAGGCTGATACTGTTGCTGTGGTTGGTATTGTTGTTGCGTGGGTTGCCCCTGAGTAGGCAACTATCTCTTCATGATAGTCACTTTATTTGCTACCTTATGCAGCAGTGGATCTGCAGAGCTCTGAACTAGAGGCCTGATTGAATCCATTTTCATCTTACCAGAGGTAATCATGTCGTCCTCTAACTTGATGGCCTTTTCTTGTGCATTAGATAATTCTGTTTCATTAGCCGATCTCAAAAAGAAGGCTATCTCAGAAGGAAAAGCGTTAATGAAACTGCTCAACATAATTTGCGGAGATGGATTAAGAGTATGAGAAAGATGTGTAACTAGGAGATTAAACCTTGCCACAAACTCCCTCATTGGTTCATTGTTTTCCATCTTTGAATTTGAGAGTTGGGCGAACAATCTGTGACCATCTTCAGTAGGCTTGAACATTGCAAAGAATTTCTCACTCATAGTTGCCCAACTTGTAATGATTCCTGGTTCCAGATGATTGAACCAATCAGCAGCATTTCCTGCAAGAGTCTCAATGAAGAGACGCACGGTAACATCTTCATGTGATACATGCAAAACAGCGCAAGCTGTTGTGAATGCAGAGATGTGTTCATCAGGATGTTGAGTTCCATCGCCATGGAACTGAGGAAAGTGCTTCCTTGACCCCTTTGGTAAATCATGATGTGCTTGTAGGGCCAAAGGTCCAATGTTATTACCCCAAGGCAATGGTGGCGGTCGCCTTTGATTTGGATCATTGTGATTGTTGTTATTTGCATCACCCATTGCTCTAGGCTGGATTATTGGTTCTTCTTGTAATTCTTCCTACTTGACTTCAGGAACTATCTAAATTTCTTGAGCTATGTTGGATGCTTCTCCAACTTTTGCAGAATTAAGATCTTGAAAGAAAGGATCCGTAGCACCGCCTTTTCCTTTTCTTGAATAAACCCTGTGAGCCAGGATTATCTATTGCCATGCGGGAGGTGGTAGTATTGGTCTTCCTGCTGCAAGATCTGCTTTGTGTTCTTCTTCGTCAAGGATAGCAGCTGCATTTCTCCACTGATCAAGACTTTCCTTTTGCGTAAATATGAAACTTCTAATGCTGCTAATGATGTCCATTTGCTCTCCTTCTACTCGTACAAGATTTAGTTGAATAACAGGTGGTGTAAGATTTGGTTGTTGAACTAGAGCAGAAGGACGCCAGAGAGTCATTACCGTATCATAAGCCTAAGCTTGCTTGAAGTTTTATGCCTCGTGCCCCATGGTGGGCGCTAGAAAACTATTGGCGTTTCAATTCACAACTTTGGTATGCGATTTGGAAACGGACAGCTATGCACAGATAAACTGCTCTCCTATTGGAAGGGGGAGTTCCCTTTCTTGCTGATGTTCACTGAAAAGATAACTTGAATGAAACTTCGCCTATCTTCTTTTTGATTCTCAGCTGTAGAGCACAAGGTTATAAAACTCTAAACGCTACAGAAGAGGTTTTTCCTTTTTAATAAAACTTCTACTACAACTAGAATAGACTAATGACGCTTTCAACCTCCTGAGTAAATTCAGAGCAAAGGAAGTTGAAAGTGAACGGGGAATGATTGTTAACACAAAAACTCAAGTAGTTTTCCTCCAAATTTACACCACAAGACTAAGAGTACTTTAATGATGAAAGTTGAAAATGAAAGCCACAGAAGCTACACATCTGATGACGAAAACTTGATGAATTGATATAGAATATCAGAGCAAAGTAGGCATGAGATTTCTATTCAATATCAAAAAGTTTAATACAACTCCAGGATAGCAAGACTGCAGCAAAAGGTAGGCATACAGTAAGCGATCAAACACCAGAGAACACTGAACACAAAGTGAACAAACACCTGAAATAACAATGTTTGCAGGCTAGAATAGGCCTAGCAAATTTGTTATCACAAAAGTCATTCCTTACAATGAACACAGATTGAACAGACACTGGGAATAACAATGTTTGCAGGCTAGAATAGGCACAGCAAATTTGCTATCACCACTACCATTACCAACAATGGGCAAGGATGCCCTTATTTATACTAAAATCAAAGGAGCAGGGAACCCTAAAATCTCCTTGATTAACCCTAACTTGCCAACTCGCAAGCTTTACTACTATTCTAAGACAAAGATACAATAAACAAATGCTTTAAAGCAATCTGCTTTAAAGCAAAAAGATTCCAACTATCACAAGGTGCTTTCTTTCTAAATATAGAATGGATGAGCTTAGGATGAAAGCACATACTTTAAAACAAAAAGCATATGTTTTAAAGCTACTTTATTTTGGAATGCATCCTCATCAACATTCTAACTTTTTGGTGATGTCATCCATCGATATTCTGGGAAACAATATCTTCTAAAAAGCGAGTGACCGCATCTCTACCAGGAACACTGATACTCTCTAGAGCAATATTCTAATTCTCTAACATTTCTTCACCATTGGCAACCATCTAAAGAAATTTGTGAACTTCACCCGCAGCCTTGTCAAATTTCACTAACATTGCGGCAAGACGACTCATCTTGCCGGCATTGATATCATCATTAAAGTTGTTGCGAACGAGAGTCTGGAACTCTGCTTGCACTTCCCCGAGGTCATACAGGGTACCATCTTCTTTCTCATATGAACACGGGATTTGAGAGACAAAGGATCTGACGAGCTTGAGGATGCCGATTACCTTTTCTTTCCATTCTGTCAACTCTAAAATCATACCATCATAAGTTTTTACTGTGAAAAGATATTGTGCTTTCCAAGTAGAAACTGTCTTCTTATCTTCAGCTGAATCAACAGTATCAAGTGCAATCTTCAAGTTGGAGATAATGATCTCAAACACCGGTCTATTTTCTGCCATGATCTGCTGCGACCCCTGTATGCCTTGGCGTAAATCATGAGCATTGTACTTCAACTGATAAAGCTCTGCAAGTACAACTCTCCCTTTGGTCACAAATTCTTCTACCCAACTGTCCATGTGCCTCCCATAGAGGACCAACTTACTGAAATGCTGCTGATCGGCTGGTGATCCAAGACTCGGTGGAAGAAGCAAATCAACTTGTGAAGTGCCATGGAAAAGGTTGGAAATATATTGCCGCAACTATCGAACCTCAGCTTTGAGAGCTGCCTTGTCTTCTCCATCTCTCAACACCCTTTCTTTCAAGCTATCTGCTACAACCTCAAAGAGATTGACATCTGTATGGTGAGTACTTCTACCAAGGTTAGCTTTGACAACTGTGAAGTCACCAACCTCAACATCATTAGCACTTCTATTTTCTGGAGGTGTTGCAGTCTCAAGAATGATTTCTCCATCTGCATTCTTCTCAATGCGAATCTGCTTCTTTAGTTGCTTGTCTGGTGTGTCTAGATAGATACTTTTTAGCTCTGTTAAGTCCAGCTGATATGAGGGCTTTCTTCTCTTCCTTCCCAGAATGTTTTCAAGCCAGGATGAGCCATCCTCTCTTGGAAACTCAGTTCTCGCCTCATCAGCTCCTGATGAATCATTGCTTGCATCAAAGTTGTGAACCGGTGAATCTGGCTCTAAATCTATGTGAATAGGAGAAGGGATCGGTGAAGAAGGTGGAGATACATGATCTGAAGGTAACACTTCAACATGCAGCATTGTTTCAACAGGAGCTTCTGGTTCAACTGGTGGATGTTCCTGTTGGACATGAGCTGGAGACTCGTCTTTCTTCCTTTTTAACTTTGCCATTTTTGTTCCCTCTGGGAGAACACTCATAGCCTTTACTCTTTGTTTTGGCTTGGAAGTGGAAGGTTCTGATGGTTGCGCAACTGGCGGCTCTGCTACTGGAATATCATCCTTCCGCTTAGTCTTCAAGAATATCAAATTGTTTTTAACCACTCGACTTGTTCTCTCCTCAATGGAAATACTCTCTTTTACTAACCAATTAACTGGCGGCAACGGTTGTTGCTCAATTTGGTCCCTGAAATACGTGGGAAGTAGAACTTCACCACTCTCTGTCAAACCCTCTATGTCTTCTGATAAGATATCAGACATTTGCTAAAGAGTGAACCTGCTATAACTGCGTCTTTGCACTTCATACTCATCAGCACAATTGGCCCAGAAGTCTTCAACTGCAAACTTGTGTGTACAATTCTGACCAAGATGTGATGCATAAACACCACGGGGATCATATGAAGATCTCCTGTCGAAAAACTTAAGACCATATCTAGATGATTCATTACCAATTGCCTTGGCATCTACTCCAGATCTACATCTGTAAATACTCATCCCAAGTGGAAAATTGAAGGCAGTCTTGCGTCTGCTACGCAAAAATGTATGCACTTGATAAGCTTGCCTCAAAAATTCCATAAATGCTATTTCATCTCTAGGATATCGTGGCAACATGGCTGGCTCTCCTGGGAAGCCATATACTCTGATGTAGGAAAAAGTAGGAAATTGGATAAACCAATCAGCCCATTCTGCCATTGCTATTCTAGCCTCTACAAAAAACCATTTATGCAACTCCTTGTCCATGTCTCGCACTGCATGCATCAAGAATGCATCATTCACCTGCTTGTAATGTCGTTCAGCTTGAGAGATCTCTAACTGCAGGAAATGATGATACACATGCTGAGTACCCAGAGTTCCAACAACATTCAAACCTCTAAATTGACCTTGAAAAGCCATCAAATACACAAGGTATGATATCATATGGAATTCATGAACCCTTTGAAAATCAATTATTTGTTGGTGGAGACAATCACTAATTAGTGTCGACCAATCATAGAATTCGGTTCCGTCAACAATCTGGGACATGATGTAAAACATCTAAGGCTGAAATTTGTTTGCATCTGCTTGACGCGTGATACGACTTAACAGAGTAATCATTATTGCATGCTCTTCTTTGAATTCTCCACGTCCAACGTTCTTTGGCATAATATTCTGCTTTTCTTTCAACCACCTCTAACCAATCTTTTTTCTATATTTTTCCTTATCATTATTCAAAACCCTCTTGCATTCTTCAAGTGAAACAGTTAAGTTCTCTCTCCAAATAGGTATTGTAAAGCACTTTTCAATATCGTTTGGCCTCAAGCTGCAGAGCACACGTCCATCACCCGACTAAATTTCTCTTGTGACCGAGTTGTAATGCGTCACACAAGCAATCACAAACTCGATACTTTGCACAGTGATAGGAAAGGATGCCGCTGCAAGCAAACTGGAGTGTCCAAGATTCCTGATGGCATTATTTCCTGCATCCTCCAAGGAGTGTAAATTAATTACTAGAAGTACTTTATGCAAGTCTGTTTCACAAGTTTTCAGGTAATCATGAACTAATGTTGTTTTGTGCCTGAATTGTGTTGGAGAGTACTGCATATTGGAAGATTTGAAAATCAATTGTGAACACGCCTATGTTGAAAAAAGTATTGAATAGATGGCTGAAAATTGTTTGCTGATTTTTAGAAAAAGCAGAGTGTAAGCTAAAAAAGCTGGCACATGGGTTTTGTAGATAATTCCGTTTCTAAGCAACCCAGATTGTCAGATTTTGAAAAAGCAGAGATTTTCTTGAAAAAATAGGAAAAAAATAGTTTCCCGAAAAAAAGCACAACTCCTAATCTTCAAGAGAATGATAATCTGGATGGACCCATCTCGACGAAAACTGAAAAAGCTCTAGTCAGATTTCTGAAAAATGATCTCCTTGAAACAAGGACCCTGAAAAAGCAAGCCTCTCTTCTTCCTCAACCCGAATCTATGAAGGAAACTGAAAAAGCACCTGGTTTGGGTCTTCGAATCTTCGTTGAAAGAAAAATAAAATCTTTCCTCTGGATGCAACTTGCAAAAGATAATGAAATAAAGAAGCCCAAAGCTTGTCTTTATAAATCTTTGGTCGAAAAAGCAGCTTTACTTGTGTGAGAAGAAAACTTCATCCTCATCCAAGAAGAAAGCATCCTTTAAAACATAAATCCAAGTGGATGTCTTCGAATAGGAAGAATCCCTATTTTGTAGGAGCCTATGGCTTCATGTGCAAGATGACAAAAAATATCTTCTTTGATGATGTCATTGAATGCGCGAGTTGGAAGAAGTGTTAGCAAAATTTCTTCATTTTCGACACTTCAACACTTGTTTTTACTCAAATATGGCCTATCTCTGACTTTGACAAGGTGGAAAAATGTCATCATGAACTGAAAAAGCTAACTGATCCTGACATTTTGGAGATTGATCAGCTGAGATTCCATCCCTTGTCTCCGTTCGACGATCTGACATCGTTTGACCAAGTTTGACCTCCCGGAAACGGCCAACGGGCGAAGATTGGTAACAAGGCATGTCGAAAAACACTGAAAACACAAAAATATTCTAACACTACTCAAGATGGGCGCCCCAAGCCTCCTGGGGCGCCCAGTTTCCCAACACTTAGCCATTTTTTCAATTTTTTCAACTTTTTCAATTTCTTGGTTTGCGTGCGCATTCCGGAGGCACAGGACCCCTGTTTGGTTGTCAATTTCTAACAACTGGGATGAAAATGAGTCTGATGATCTGGTGAATATGTAAGCCTGATAAAAATTGAGCTGATTGTACCTTTCATTTGTCTCGAAAAACGTGCCAAACTGATCAACACTGAACCAGAGCGGGCTGACGGAAGGAGATTTGTGTTTTTTGAGAAAAACATGAAAAATAAACTAACACTGGTGAGGATGGGTGTCCCAAGCCTCCTGGGGCACCCAGTTTGTCAACACAGCCATTTTTTCAAAAATTGTCAATTTTGTACCTTTTCTTGATTTCCATGCCAATTGCTCATGTTCGATCTTCGATTTCGGTCATTCCTGACAATTGTCGTGGTGGGACAGAGGGTGATTTGAGTAGTCTAAACATATCTGTGATGAAATCCTAGCTTTGACTGACTTTTGACCAAGTTTGACCAAGTTTGACCAACCGGAAAGGAGCTGACGGAAGCATTTTTTACGTTTCTTGAAAAACATGAAAAAAACTAACACAGGAGAGGATAGGTGCCCCAAGCCTCTTGGGGTGCCCAGTTTCACTAGACTTAGCCATTTTTGTGATTTTCCAACTTTTCCATTCACCTTGGATCCATCTTGCATCGTTTTGTGTGCATCGTCGAGTCAACGGCCGTTTGTCAGTTTTGCGTCGTTGAAACAGCGTTGGAAACTCGTCGAAGAGATTTGGCAGGTGAACTTTTCTGTGTTGATGACTTTTGAGCTCATGCTTCACCTTATGAAAAAGCAAAAATGACCCAGTAGAGAAAACTTGGTCATTTGAAGATTCCGTCTGAACCGTGTCGATCGTGAAGGAAAATCGACCAATGAGAATCAAGCGCGACACCTGATTTGGAGATTCTATTTTTAGAAACTTTCTATTTTTAGAAAGTTTTACCAACATCCATATCTCAAGAAACCCAGAAAACCTAACTCGACGTCTATTTTTAGAAATTTCTAAAAATAGAAATTTCTATTTTTAGAAATTTTGCTTTTTTAACTTTTTGACGAAAAATTTTCTAGACTTGTTTCAAAATGCCTTGATGAAGCAAAAAATTTGGTTGGGTACAACAAGGAGCCTATCACAATCTTCTGTGATAATTCAAGTGCTATAAATATATCTAAGAATCCAGTGCTGCATTTTAAGACTAAGCATATATCTATCAAGTTTCACTTTTTGAGAGAGCAAGTGAACAAGAATGAAGTCAGATTAGAGTTTGTGCCCTCCAAGGATCAGATTACAGATATCTTTACTAAACCTCTACCTAAGGACTCTTTTGAGTATCTCAGGGAGAAGTTAGGGGTTATTTCCCCTCCGGTGATGAACTAAGGTGCACTGAGGTGCATCAGTCCGGTGGATATCACAGTCATATCTTGTGATCCAGATTGATGGGAGCTACTACTTAGGGGGAGCAGCAGGTATGGTTCTATAGTGTTGGAATTGCAAGTATGAGCCTTTTGCCAATGATGTCAAAGGGGGAGAGAAGACATGTGAAAAACAAGTGGTTGATGATCAAAGGGAGAGCAGTAAAGGAAGAGAAGACATGTCAATGGTTGTTGCTGATAGGGGGAGTAGTGACAGTAAGGAGAAGTTCTTGTCTTGATGGTTTTTCACATCATATGTTGCCATCAATGACAAAGGGGGAGATTGTTGCAAGTATGGGCCTAACCGGTGTTGTCATTGATGTCAACATACTCATGTTGCATTAATGAGAAGGATTGGATGAGCAAAGAGGAGTAATGGAGACAGTGAAGTGGAGATCCCAGCTAAGATACAGATCAGAGGTTGCGGTTCAAAGGGTTTGTAGATATGAGTCTTGAGATGATGCATTCAAGTTTTCAGAGGTCCGCATGAAGATCTAAAGAAGTTATGGCCGCTTAAGTAGAACTGGCTCCGGCAAGTGTTCAGAGGTGACAGAGTGACACAGATAGGTCCGTTGAGATCTGGAAATGCATTATCCCATTTTGCAGATTTGAGGAAGTGTTGAGGACGTCTTTGTGAAGTGTTAAGTCGATTGGTTCATGGTTTGAAGGTCCGGAAGAAAATATTCCTTTGTGACAGTGATAACAAACTGTGTTCTTGAGGTTCCAGATGGAGGAGAGAAGGATTCCAGTAAGCAGATGAAGTGCAGATGTTCTTGGTGATTCAGAAGAACTTGTGGTGATCCTTGGATCATGTCTAGTTCATGTTGGTGGTCCGCATTAAAGTTAGAATGCACATTTGAAGAATAACCACTGGATGATGGTGTTCTTCCTAAGACTGGCCGATCGGATGTATTACACATCTTGCGGATGTTCTTGTAGATGTTTTCTGACTTAGATGATTATTCCTAAGTCGATGCCTTATATAAATAAGGGATTGTGAAGTCTTTCCAAAGTGTGTATTGTGGTGATGAGTGTGTGGTAGCGAGGAGGAGAGCAAAATGCAGAGCAGAAGTATTGGGCGTAAATGGAACTGATTCAAGCATGGTGAAGATGCTATTCTCCAGTTCATGTAGGTGATACTTATTTCTTTGTAGATAGTGTGTCTCTTGTAGGCAGTGAGCCTCTTGTGAGCAGTGTGCTCAGGCAGTGAGCCCTAATTGGCATGTGCCATTTTATTCTTTCTATTCTTCTAACAGAGAATACAATCTTGGGTTAATCACCCCATGGTTTTTCCCTTAACCGGGTTTTCTACGTCAAAATCTTGGTGTCTTATGTGTTGATGTGTTTCTGCTTTTGATTTGAATGCATTACGGTTCATGATTACTATTCTTTTAATCACTAAAGAAGATTTAAGTGTTTAATTGGAGAAAGTTTTGCACAATTGATTCACCCCCCCTCTCGGTTGTGTGCCCTAATTCTAACAAGATATACATCGGGAAAACCCTTATCAGGTGAAAAACCCCACACTCCAAAACTTGCACAATGTATTATCAATACTAAAATGGTTTACAATACACTTGCAATGCTCAAACACTAAACTCTTCTGAACAAAACTCACCACCGTTATCAATCCTCAAACACTTAATCTATTTACTAGGCTAATTCTCAACAAAGATTTAAACTCTTTGAACTGACTAAAGACTTCGGACTTGCTTCTAAGAAAATAAAGCCATGTCCTTCTACTGTAATCATCTATGAAAGATACAAGATATATAGATTTAGAAATTGAAGGAACACTAACAAGACCAAACACATCAGAATGAATAAGGTCCAACACACCAGAAAACTTGTGAGAACTAGAGTAAAACTGAACACGGTTTTGCCTTCCATATATATAATGTTTGCAAAAGTTGAACTCAAGATTACAATCATTTAAACCCTCAACGAGGTTTTTATTTTTCATGGTTCTAAGACCCTTCTCACCAATCTGGCCAAATCTCTTATGCCATAACATTGTCTTTTCAGTAGGAAGCTTAACTTCCAAAGCATGAGCACCCTTGGGTACCCAAGATGTACTACCATAAGAATTAGTTACAACAAATTTCTTCACTACTGGTTCAGATGGTGAGGATGAAGTGATTGCAGCTCTTCTCTTCGAATCAAAAGAACTATTGCACTTTGAAGTGCATGCCTCCAACTGAAACAAAGTACCTCTCCGAGTACCCCTCACAAGTGTTAGGGATTGCATGCATAAAATATCAAATAAATGCAAATAAAGATTAAACAGAGGAATGAGAATACATAGAAATAATAACAGTGAGAGACAAGTTTTAACGTGGTTCACCCAAACTCAGGCTACATCCACCAACAGAGAGTCCAATATTATTATCCAATAAAAAACTAATTATAGCTAGCAATCCTTGCAACTCAATACCACTGCAAATGCTACAATACAATATCAAAATTCCACCTGCAACATACATCCCAGCCACTTATAACAAGCCTTTTGAAATATTCTAGAATTAGGGTTTTTACAATGTCATTTTTCTTTTGTCGGTTAACAAAAAATTAACAACCGATTTTGAATAGGCAAAAAAGAGGGAAAAATTTTATCAGTCACCACATACCAACAATCTCCCACTTGGAGACTGATCAATCTCCACACCAAACATTCTCCCTCTTGGAGACTGATCTTGGATGACACCGATGCACATGTAGCTCCCACTGGAAATAAGCACCCTAGACCCTGTTGTTCTAATTTTTATTTTCAATCTTAAATACCAACTAAAGCTAAAGAGAAGCTCAGTTTCTCCCTTGTCACTGCCTTTGTAAACATATTCTCTAGATTTTCATCTGTATGGATCTTTTCCATCCGTAACTATCCATCATCCAACACCGATTGAATGAATTGATACCTCAACTGTATGTGTTTGGTCTTTGAATGCAAGGCATAATTCTTTGCAAGATGTATGGCACTCTGGCTATCTATAAGCAAATAACTGTTAGCATGTTGTTTGCCCAATTCTTCCATGAAAGATTGTAGCCATATCACCTCCTTGCTTGCCTCTGTTGTAGCTACGTACTTTGCCTTTGTGGTGGATAAAGAAACCACCTTTTACAACCTGGAGATCTAACTCACCGATGTCCCACCTACAATAAAGACATAACCTGTAGAACTCCACCTGGTATCAATATCTCGTGTCAAATCTAAGTCCACATAGCCTACTAAATCAGTATTAGAGCCCCCAAAACTACATAATCAGTGTTTATTAGATGTACCTCTCAAATATCTAAGAATCCATTTTACTGTATTCTAATGCTCTAATCTAGGATTACTCATATACCTACTTACGACTCCTACAACATGTGCAATATCCGGTCTCATGCATGCCATGGCATACATTAAACTTCCTACAACTGAAGCATATGGTACCTTGGACATTTTGTCTTCTTCCTCTTGTGTCTTTGGACACATCTCCTTAGTCAATTTCAAATGACTAGGCAAAGGTGTGCTAACAACTTTTGCATTCTCCATATGGAATCTCTACAACACCTTTTCAACATAATCAGCCTGAGATAGAGTCAATTTTTTGTTCTTCCTATCTCTACAAATTTTCATACCAAGGATTTGTTTTGCTGCCCCCAAATCCTTCATAGCAAATGATTGTGTTAACTATTGTTTTAACTCTTTTATGTGATCCATGTTAGACCCTACTACAAGCATGTCATCAACATATAAACATAAAATAATGTAGCTGTCATTATCTGACCTCTTAAAATAAACACAATGGTCAGAATTACATCGGTTGTAGCCTTGCTCAACTATAAAACTATCAAATTTCAAATACCATTGCCGAGGTGCTTGTTTCAGGCCATACAAACTCTTCTTCAATCTGCACACCTATTTGTCCTTACCTTTGACCTCAAATCCTTAGGGTTGTTCCATATATAACTCCTCCTCCAAATCACCATGGAGAAAGGCAGTTTTCACATCTAGTTTTTCCAAATGCAAATCTTCAATAACCACAATACTTAAAATAGTACAAATAGAAGTTATCTTAACAATCAGAGAAAAAATCTCATCAAAATCAATGCCCTTTTTCTATGCAAATCCTTTTACAACTAACCGGGCTTTAAATATTTTCTTACCTCCATCTTCATCTTTTAGCCTATAAACCCATTTGTTTGGTAAAGCCTTTTTACCTGCAGGCAACTTACATAATTTCCAAGCTTGATTTTTTAGAAAGGAATCCATTTCTTTTTCATTACAAGCTCCCACTAAACCTGTGTATCCACCTGCATAGCTTCATCATACCCTTCTAATTCACCAACATCTGTTAACAAAATAGAATACAAAGAGGGAGAAAACCTGTCAGGAGGTCTACTCAGCCTTGTTGACCATCTAACATTCACTAGATTTTGTGGTATTTCTTGTTGTTGTTGCAGAGCATGAGGAACCACTAGAACATCACTATCTAGAGTATCATCTAGCACCACATAATCCTTTTCTTTCTTCTCATGCTACTACAATTGATCTTTGTACAACACCTTCTCATTGAATACAACATCCTTGCTTCTCACAATTTTTTTATTTTCAAAATCCCAAAGCCTATAACTAAATTCATCAATGCCATATCCAACGAAGATAGACCTTTTTGTTTTTGCATCCAACTTGGTTCTATTTTCAAAATCTACATGTGTAAATGCTTCACATCCAAAGGTTTTGAGAAAAGAATAACTCACCTTCTTACCTATCCATGCTTCCTGGAATACCACAACCCAAAGGAACTGAAGGACCTCTATTTATTAACTATACAATGATGTTGATAGCCTCTACCCACATGTTTAAAGACAGCCCAACATGCGATCTCATGGTCCTTGCATGCTCCATTATTGTCCTATTCATGCATTCAGCCACCTCGTTCTCCTGTGGAGTCCCTGGAACTATTTCCTGCCTATGAATTCCATTAAAGGAACAATAATCCTCAAATTCTTTGCTGCAATACTCACCACCATTATGAGATCTGAGACATTCTAATCTTTTACCTGTCTCATTCTCAACCAAGCTTCTCCATTTATTAAATGTTTCAAATACATTAGATTTTTGCCTAAGGAAATAAATCCAAACCTTCCTAGTTGCATCATCTATGAATGTAACATAATACCGAAAGCCACTAAGAGAAGATACTTGAGCTGATCCCCATACATTTGTTTGCACAAGCTCCAACTTTTCATCTTTCTTTTGCTTCCCATCTTTGAGAAAACTAACTCTCTTTTGCTTTCCATACACACAACTTTCACAGAAATCTATATTAATACATTTCAGACCTGGTAAAACTTTCTTAGAATGAAGTACCTTCATACCTTTTTCACTCATATGCCCAATTTTGTTATGCCACAGTGTTGTCTTAGAACCTACAACAACTATTTTAGTCTCTTCTTGCGAACCTGCATCAACTGTTCCTAAACCTATTTGTTTTTTCTCTGCAACAGCTAAAGTAGGAGTAGTATGACCTATACAAAGATATAAGGTACCTACTTTCACACCTTTTTCTACTATTAAGGCACCTCTTGAAACCTTCTAATTTTTATTAGTAAATATAACAATCCAACCTTCATCAGCTAGCTGCCTTGCTAAAATTAAATTCCTATTTAGCCTTGGAACATGCCTTACCTCTTGTAGTAGCCAATGATTCCCATTCTACAACTTAATCTTGATTCTTTCATTTCCAACAATCTGACAGAGTTCGTTATCTCCCAAATAAACCAGCCCAAAATCCCCTTGGATATAATCAAGAAAATAGCTTCTATGGGGCGTAGCATGAAATGAGGCCCCTGAATCTAAACCCATGAATCATCAACATTATCTAGGGAAAGAATCAAAGTATCATCTTCAGATTTATTACTTACCACATTTGCCTCCTTATTGCCTTCTTGTTTGTCTCCTTTATTCTTCTGAGACCAGCAATCTTTCTTTAGATGACCTGGTTTCCCATAGTACTAGCAATCCTTCTATCCTCTAGATTGGGACCTCTTGTCCTTTGATTTTCCTCATACTTCCAACGACCTCTAGAACCTTTTCCTCTCTCCTTTAATCTGCCCCTACTTTCTGCATTCAAAACACTACCTGAAGTGGACCCTCTTGAGCTTTTCTGTCGCATTTCCTCACTAAGGATAACACCAACAACATTATCAAATTTTAGAGTGTTTGAACCAGAGACAAAGTTACTTACAGTCATTACCAAGCTATTCTAGCTTTCTGGAAAAGAACATAAAACCAAGAGAGCCCTCACCTCTTCATCAAATTTCACTTTTACAGAAGTTAATTGACTGCTAATCATATTAAACTCATTTAAATGATCTATCACAAATCCACCTTCAATCATTTTCAGATTAAACAAATGCTTCATGAGAAATACCTTATTTGAGGCTGAGGGTTTTTCATACAATTTAGCCAAAGCTTTCATTAGCTCAGTTGTTGTTGCCACTTCTATTATATCGAACACCATAGATGGTGCTAGGCACAACTAAATGGTTCCCAATGCCTTTCTGTCTAGAAAATTCCAATCCTCATCAGTCATTGCTGCTAGTTTGTTGGCTATTCCTTCCAACAGCCTCCATAAATCCTTTTGATAGAGATAATCCTCCATTTGCATCTTCTGTAATTGATAGTTCTGCCCATTGAATTTATCTACCTTCAATTTACCCTCGTCTGCCATTGCTCCCACTCAACCGTGAGACCTTCCTGTAGACAATAATAGAACACAACCCGCTCTTATACCACTTGTTAGGGATTATATGCAGAAGATATCAATTAAATGCAAATAAAGATTAAATAGAGGAATGAGAATACACAGAAATAATAATAGCAAGAAACAAGTTTTAATGTGGTTCACCCAAACTCGGGCTACATCCACCAACAGAGTCCAATATTATTATCCAGTAAATCAAACCGATTACAACCAACAATCCTTGCAACTCAATACCACTACAAATGCTACAATACAATATCAAAATCCCACCAGTAACATAAATCCCAGCCATTTATAACAAGCCTTTTGGAAGCTTCTAGAATTAGGGTTTTATAATGTCATTTTTCTTTTGTCAGTTAACAAAAAATTAACAACTGACTCTGAATAGGAAAAAAAGAGGGAAAAAAATTTGTGGGTTGCACCCCTGAACCCCAGTGAGAATACATGATGAGTGTACAATACTTGCATGATCAGTCGCCACATACCAACAGTAAGCACCATAGATCCTCTAGTCATCTTGCATTCATCCTTTGAAAAGACAATCTGCACACCTGCATCATTCCACATACTTACAGAAAGAAGGTTCCGTGCCAAGCCTGGGATGTGCATGACCCCAGTGATCCCCTCCACTCTTCCATTAGGGAATAAGATTGAGACTCTTCCATGACCAATAATCTTTAGACGTGAATCGTCACCCAGGTACACGCTTCCACCATAGAACTATTCATACTTCGTAAACCAGTTTCAATGTGAGGTCATGTGGAATGATGCACCAGAAACAATCAATGACACATCATCAGATGCATGCGTAGCCAGGGCTGCTATGAAGGCATTGATGAAGACAAGTTGTCATTGATGTCAAAAAGGGATCCTCAGGTTGTTTGATGTCATCAGGACTTGATTGATCAAGTTTGGCCTTCAATGTGTCTTTTTATGTCCTTTGGTAAGTGAAGTCACAAGTTGATTTGTTTGGGCTTGTCAAGTGTTGACAAGTGTTCATCATCCATGATTATGCAATGTGAAACGATGATCTTCATAAGTTCATGTTGTTGGATTTTACTCATAGGAGGTTGATCTCAAGAAATTTAGAATATGTTTGGACAGAATATGCTTAGAAGTCATCTCAGGATGTGCTCATCTATATTGTTAGGAGTTGCATAACAAAGGGTCTCAACACATAGTTGATACTTTGTGAGAATGTGTTTGATAAATACATTACATGTTGCTAATGGTCACCATTTCTTTTGATGGAATCATTGTTCATTCATATGGCACTATTAGTTTGTGTTGAGGAAGATGTTTTGGCATTACTTGGATTTGTTCCTCTGGAGAATGTCACATTTGGTAGTTGTTATAACTCTTCATTGAAGGGTGTGATGTCAGAAAATTAGGGTGCTAATGTGCTGAGGAGTTTGTCTCAGAAAGATCTTAACTCTGCCAATAATTTCATTTGATTATTTTGTCTCATACTCCAAAGTTTTGTATGTCTTAATACTCTTAAGAAACCCTAGAACATGTTTGAGACTGTCACATAAAGAAGTGACCTTTTGTTCTAATCAGTTAGTAACTTGTTAGTGCAAGTCATACAACTAAAAATGACCTGCAGAAGGGTTAAAATGACATTGGGCCACCGGCCCCTCCTCTCCTTACCACCGTTGAAACAGGTGTGAGCAAGTTTTTTAAATGTTTTGAAAACATTTCAAATGTGTTAATAGCCCGATGCCTTTGTGAGTTCAACTTAAGTTATTTTTAAGGCATCAAATCACCAAATGGGGAGCATGTTTATAGACATGGGCATCGAATATATTTTTAGTGAGAGCCATCAATTGGTTTAAGTGAAATTTATTATACATCCTAGTGAAAGGGGAGCAAAATGTATTTAAATGAAAAATGATAAAAGGTTTGTGAAGAGTTTGTTTTGTTAGAAACTTTTGAAGCCCGATTTTTATTAAAGAAAAAGCATGTTTTTTTTAACACATCGTATGGGGAGTATGACTTAAGAAAAAAAGGCATTTTTTTTTTAAGCTTTATTTATATAAAGCATATGTGGTGGTGGATATTTATGCCTTGTTTTTTTAAAAGTATTTTTTTTAAGGAAATTTGTTTAAATTTCTATTTTATTTAAAAGGCATGAATTCATTATAGAATATATATTGAGTTTTTCAAGGGATCTTTATAGGAGGTGGTTGATTTTTTAAAAAGCAATATTTTTGGGAAACTATTTCTAAAATGCCATTGAAGAATTTAGTGAAGGTGAAAGGTTTTCTGAGGAAGATTGACAGGATTGAATGATGTGAGAAAATCAAAGATTTTATTTTTTGTGAAAAATTGCAAAGAGAATATGAATTGTTTGCAGATTGAAGAGTCCTGTTGAAAAGAAAATAAGGAATATGAAGGTTCATACATGAAGGTAGATTTATTGAAGACATTTTTAGAAAAGAATTTGAAGAAGATTTTATTTGAAATTTGCAGAAGTGATGAGATTGAAATATGAGAGAAAATGAAAAGTTATTTAGAGAAAATATGAAATTGATTTTATTTTATAGAAATGTAATTTGTTGGTTCAGGATTTCTTGCAGGTGGATATGAAGAGGATACAAATAAAAGAGTTTTTATTTTCTCCTACAGGACACTGATTGATTTTGCAGAGAAGAGGAACATCAAGAGTCTTGGTATTAATGCAACTTCATAATTTAACAGAGATGGAATATACAAAAGATGAAAGGTGAAAAGACATCCAACTTGTATAAAATTGTTTTTCAGGTGCATTGATGGATGACTGGTAAGATAGAGAAGAAACATACAGAGTATGTAGTACACAGGATTGATTTTAAATATCTGAGTTTGTATATGATTCGGGTTGATAAAAAGAATGGCCATTTGATAGACACATGAGAGAAGAAATGTTTTGTATTGAAATAGAGAAACCCTCTGAATTCTTGTTTTCAGTTTGTTCTATATTAGGGGTTGGTGCTCCTTGAAGCTGGTGCTTCTAAACAGTATGCCAGTGAGGCTTACAGGTCAGTGAGACCTTAACATTTGTCAGTGAGACACGTATTGTAGCCAGTGAGGCATGTTTTATCAGTTAAGCCAGTGAAGCAGTTCTTGAGTGGTTTTTCTACCCCTGGAGGGTTTTCCACTTGTGCAATTCTTGTGTCTTGATTCATATTGATTATCTCTCTATGATTGTATGTTTTACTCATGAGTTTTGTTTATGTGTTTGACAAAGTTATGTGCATATGTGTTTGACAATTCAATGATAACTTTCTCACCTTTATGCTCTGCAAGTTAAAGTTTGAAAAAGATTTGAAAATTCACACAACACTGATTCACCCCCCCTCTCAGTGTTCCCCTTGACTCCTACAATTGGTATCAGAGCCAGGTTCCCTTTTTAAAGTCTAATAGGCTTGGGTAGATCCTGTGTTTGGAGTACCATGGGAAAGAAGAATAGAAATAAGGTCTTGAATAGAGAAAAGATTGATGATGATCAAAAACAAGCCTCAGTTAAGACTAGCAAAAAGAATGATCCTGCAATTGAGAATTGTGATAAAAAGGAAGACTTCAATATGAATGTAAAAAGACAAGAGCTTCATGAAAATTTTGTTGTTGAGATTGATAATGAAGATGATTATGAGATTGATATGGAAGGTGAGCTCATTTGTGCCCTTGATGAGATAAAAAAACTTAGAATGGAAAACAAAAGGTTAATCTTGCAACTTCAAGAGGAAAAGGAATCCAAGACAAAAATTCTTTCAAATCTTCAAGATGCAGAAAAACAAATAAAAGATTTGAAGGCTCAAATTGCAGAAGTTGAGAAAATAAAAGAAGATGTTAATAATCAGCTAAAGGTGAAAGAAGTTGATTGTGAAAAGTATGAATCTGAAATAGTCTCTTTAAGAAAGGAGTTAGAAAAGGCTTCTTCTAAGTTGCACAAAAATCTGTTGTTTGAAAAGAGTACTAAAGAAGGAGAGTGTTCCAAAGTTAGAAATCCTCCTGCTACTCCTAAGGAAGACAAGAAGATAGAAAAAGATAAAGCCCCTGATGGTGCAAGAGAAAGAACAAACAAACCTCCACCTATTAGGCAATACCATACAATAAGGTATAATTATTCTCAGTTTCATGGATATTGTTATTCTTGTCATATCTATGGTCATAGAGCTAGAGATTGTAAGACTTATGCCAGAAATAATGTTGAGTGGCATAAGAACAAGAGTCTTTCTAGAATGACAAATAAGAGTTCTAATATAATATGTTACAATTGTAACCAAGTTGGTCACATAGAAAGAGACTGTTGGATGCATGGAAGATATGATTATGGAAGTACTTTTGGCATGTCAAAGAGATATGATTCCTTTACTTCTCTAATTGGTTATAATGTCACATGCTTTAAGTGTCATAATCTTGGGCATAAGGCACAGTTTTGCAGGAATAGATTGAAGACATCTAGAGCAGACACCTTGAGCAAAGAAAAGAAAAGGTTTATATAGGTTTGGAAAAGAAAAGAAAGTCAGGACAAGAAGGATCCTAAACTTGTGCATCTTGCACAAGTTACATCATTAGTTGGATAACTGAGAGCATGAAGTAAGGGGGAGTTGTTCTTGTTCTATCATCTATCCCCAAGAAGTTTCAAGAGAAGATGGTGATCTTGTCATGTTGATTCTTGAAATAAAATTTATGATAGTATTGCTAACTATGTTGATCTTCAGTGCTTTTAGTGATACAAGTGATCTTTGACTCTGTATGCAAACAAGATGTTGAAAGGTGTTTCAAGAGTTTAAATGCACATTTTGTTAGACAAATGATCCTAATTATTTTGATAAAGTTAAGAGGCAAGAGTTCTTGTTGATTGCAGTATGTTTTAGATATGATTATTTATATATCAGATTTGACAGTGTGTTGTAAAAAGATGTGCAGGAACAGCAAGATGGTCTTCATTCTTTTCATGTCAAAAGGGATGTGCAAGAATTCTTGGTTGAAGAGATTGATGATGTTGAATGTCTTGTGTTGTTGCTCACAAAGGATCTTGGATAGATGTTTTCTTATGTTGCCTGAAGAGATTGAAAAATGGAAGAAATTAAATTCTTGTCTTTGCATTTGGTTTTGCAAAGTGTTGTTGAAGGAAGAACTTGGTGTGCAGTCTTGATGGGCTAATTCGAATTTCAAGGTTAAAAAGGGATCAGTTCTTATGTTGTGAAAACTATCTTGCGCAGAACAGGAGGATAATAGTTCATGTTGGAAACCATTGGCAAGCACATCTCTTGTATCATGGATTGTGCTTCAGATGTAAGTTTCATGGTATCTTTTTGTTCTCATGTTTGAAATATTGATGTTCAAGATAAGTTTAGCAAAATTGCATTCAGTGCCTTCAATACTTTGAAAGACAAGTGGTATCAAAGTTTTTGGTAAGTGGTCCTAATTTTTGATTGAAGATAACAAGATAATAGGGTTTATGTCTTCAAAGTCCTCATAATGCAATAAATGCTATGATCAAGCTTTAACATATTTCAGTGGAGTTATTTTCTCAGGGGGAGATAATAGTCTTTGTCATCCGATGTCAAAAAGGGGGAGAAAGAAAAATTGCATCAGGTGGTTTTGCCATCAATGACAAAGGGGGAGATTGATGAAGACAAGTTGTCATTGATGTCAAAAAGGTGTCATCAGGCTGTTTGATGTCATCAGGACTTGATTGATTAGGTTTGGCCTTCAATGTGTCTTTTTATGTCCTTTGCTAAGTGAAGTCACAAGTTGATTTGTTTGGGGTTGTCAAGTGTTGACAAGTGTTCATCATCCATGATTATGCAGTGTGAAATGATGATCTTCATAAGTTCATGTTGTTGGAGTTTTACTCACAGGAGGTTGATCTCAAGAAATTTAGAATATGTTTGGACAGAATGTGCTTAGAAGTCATCTCAGGATGTGCTCATCTATATTGTTAGGAGTTGCATAACAAAGGCTCTCAACACATAGTTGATACTTTGTGAGAATGTGTTTGATAAAGACATTACATGTTGCTAATTGTCACCATTTCTTTTGATGGAATCATTGTTCATTCATATGGCACTATTAGTTTGTGTTGAGGAAGATGTTTTGGCATTACTTGGCTTTGTTCCTCTGGAGAATGTCACATTTGGTAGTTGTTATAACTCTTCATTGAAGGGTGTGATGTCAGAAAATTAGGGTGCTAATGTGCTGAGGAGTTTGTCTCAGAAAGATCTTAACTCTGCCAATAATTTCATTTGATTATGTTCTCTCATACTCCAAAGTTTTGTATGTCTTAATACTCTTAAGAAACCCTAGAACATGTTTGACACTGTCACATAAAGAAGTGACCTTTTGTTCTAATCAGTTAGTGACTTGTTAGTGCAAGTCATACAACTAAAAATGACCTGCAGAAGGGTTAAAATGACATTGGGCCACCGGCCCCTCCTCTCCTTACCACCGTTGAAACAGGTGTGAGCAGGTTTTTTAAATGTTTTGAAAACATTTCAAATGTGTTAATAGCCCGATGCCTTTGTGAGTTCAACTTAAGTTTTTTTAAGGCATCAAATCACCGAATGGGGAGCATGTTTATAGACATGGGCATCGAATATATTTTTAGTGAGAGCCATCGGTTGGTTTAAGTGAAATTTATTATACATCCTAGTGAAAGGGGAGCAAAATGTATTTAAATGAAAAATGATAAAAGGTTTGTGAAGAGTTTGTTTTGTTAGAAACTTTTGAAGCCTGATTTTTCATAAAGAAAAAGCATGTTTTTTTTAACACATTGTATGGGGAGTATGACTTAAGAAAAAAAGGCATTTTTTTTTAATGCTTTATTTATATAAAGCATATGTGGTGGTGGATATTTATGCCTTGTTTTTTTAAAAGTATTTTTTTAAGGAAATTTGTTTAAATTTTTATTTTATTTAAAAGGCATGAATTCATTATAGGATATATATTGAGTTTTTCAAGGGATCTTTATAGGAGGTGGTTGATTTTTTAAAAAGCAATATTTTTGGGAAACTGTTTCTAAAATGCCATTGAAGAATTCAGTGAAGGTGAAAGGTTTTCTGAGCAAGATTGACAGGATTGAATGATGTGAGAAAATCAAAGATTTTATTTTTTGTGAAAAATTGCAAAGAGAATATGAATTGTTTGTAGATTGAAGAGTCCTGTTGAAAAGAAAATAAGGAATATGAAGGTTCATACATGAAGGTAGATTTATTGAAGACATTTTTAGAAAAGAATTTGAAGAAGATTTTATTTGAAATTTGTAGAAGTGATGAGATTGAAATATGAGAGAAAATGAAAAGTTATTCAGAGAAAATATGAAATTGATTTTATTTTATAGAAATGTAATTTGTTGGTTCAGGATTTCTTGCAGGTGGATATGAAGAGGATACAAATAAAAGAGTTTTTATTTTCTCCTACAGGACACTAATTGATTTTGCAGAGAAGAGGAACATCAAGAGTCTTGGTATTAATGCAACTTCATAATTTAACAAAGATGAAATATACAGAAGATGAAAGGTGAAAAGACATCCAACTTGTATAGAATTATTTTTCAGGTGCATTGATGGATGACTGGTAAGACAGAGAAGAAACATATAGAGTATGTAGTACACAGGATTGATTTTGAATATCTGAGTTTGTATATGATTTGGGTTGATAAAAAGAATGGCCATTTGACAGACACATGAGAGAAGAAATGTTTTGTATTGAAACAGAGAAACCCTCTGAATTCTTGTTTTCAGTTTGTTCTGTATTAGGGGTTGGTGCTCCTTGAAGCTGGTGCTTCTAAACAGTATGCCAGTGAGGCTTACAGGTCAGTGAGACCTTAACATTTGTCAGTGAGACACGTATTGTAGCCAGTGAGGCATGTTTTATCAGTTAAGCCAGTGAGGCAGTTCTGGAGTGGTTTTTCTACCCCTGGAGGGTTTTCCACTCGTGCAATTCTTGTGTCTTGATTCATATTGATCATTTCTGTATGATTGTATGTTTTACTCATGAGTTTTGTTTATGTGTTTGACAAAGTTATGTGCATGTGTTTGACAATTCAATGATAACTTTCTCACCTTTATGCTCTACAAGTTAAAGTTTGAAAAAGATTTGAAAATTCACACAACACTGATTCACCTTGCCCCTCTCAGTGTTGTCCTTGACTCCTACAGGCATCACCATCATCTCATGACTTGTCAGAATCTAAATCTGGTACATTCTTCTTCTTCTTTTTCTTTTCCTCTTTGCATTCCTTTCAAAAATGCCCAGTTTTCCACAGTTCCAACAGAGAGACTTGGACTTTCCAGGAGTTTTGGATCTCCCATGGGATTTGGATCTACCCTTCTCATCTTTCTTGTCCTTCTTTTTCCCTTTCTCCTTGGGTCTTCCACGAACCACAAGAGCCTCTTTGGCTGCTACAGAAGACTTTCTCTACATCTCTTCGGATAAGAATGAAGATACCAATTCATCCATTTTGAAAGTAGATGTGGTGCTCCCAATAGCCATTACAAGATGATCCCACGAGTCTGGCAAAGAATAAAGCAAGGTCATACAATGATCCTCCTCCATCTTCACACTAACGGATGTCAATTGTGCAACTAACATGTTGAAAGCATTCAGATGACCTGCAACAGATCCTCCATCCTCAGAGAATACAACTTCTTTCTTAGAAAAAGTTTGTTCACCAAAAATTTGGCCTGATAAACATCTCCCAGCTTCTTCCAAAGGTCTTTCGTGGTCTTCTCCTCATGGACATTTAACAAGATAGAATCAACTAGAATGAGTCTTATGAGACCCTTAGCCTTTCGCTCTTTGAGATCCCAATTAGCTTGTGCCATTGCAGTTGGTTTTACACTAGAAACAGTTTCCCATAGGTCATGATCAACAAGCATGTGTTCCATCTTAAGTTTTCATAACTCAAAATTTGTGCCATTGAATTTCTCCACCTCTAATCTTTCGGATGTGCCTGCCATCTCTTTCCTACAAAAAGATTATAGAATACTCTACACAAAGCTCCCACTCAACTAAGATTAGCTCAAAAAACTCCTACCCAACAACTAGGACCAAAGGTGATCAAGCTCTGATACCAACTAAAAGGAAGCTAGGTGTGCGAAAATCACTTCCTACACTAATCTAAAGAGGAGAGATGAGTGCAAATTCTTTTTAATCCTTATAGTTACATAATGTTAGATACAACAATGAAGATATTGCAGCAATACACAACACAAGAATGTAAGATAGAAGAAGAGAGAGACAAGATATAACATGGGGAAAACCCTTACAAGTGAAAAACCCCACACTCCAAAACCTGCACAATGTATTATCTAAACAACAAGGTTTACAACACACTTGCAATGCAAGTCTTTATAGGAGTCTTCAACACTCATATCTAGAGACAAACTTGTAGCATAAT
This sequence comes from Cunninghamia lanceolata, assembly GCA_027924645.1. NCBI lineage: Eukaryota > Viridiplantae > Streptophyta > Pinopsida > Cupressales > Cupressaceae > Cunninghamia > Cunninghamia lanceolata. The sequence goes on along the minus strand of BSBN01001121.1, from coordinate 14,774,509 downwards.
AGTACCTGTGAATCACATACTACATCTCCTCTCAAAGCACCTACTTAAATAGAAGTTTTCAAGGTAAAAAAGAACTTTCCTTGAGATGGGCATCCAACTTGGCCTCATGGCCCAAAACCCACACCTAGGGACACTTGTCCAACACTGTAGCATGGTCATGATGTTGGAATTAGACTGGACAACTAAGAGGGGGGTGAATCCATTGTCACACAAAATAAACTTTTTCTACTTTTAACCTTCTTTATTAACTTACTATTAGACTAATGATGTAAACATTAAAGCATAAATCAACAACATATGAGCAAAAACATAAGCAACACACTTGACACCAAGATTTTGATGTGGAAACCTAATTAAGGGAAAAACCATAGTGGGGGTTAACCCAAAAAGATTTGTACCCTGTTAAAAGTACTTTAGAAAAGTAGAAGGCACATGCCTTCGGGCGCACTACCCAGAGCTCACTGCTCAAAAGAGAGGGTCACTGCCTACAGAATGTATTTAGGATAGAAAGAATTAACTGAGAAATACCATCTACTTCATGCCTAGTTCAGTTTCAATGAATGCTCACAAAACTTCTACTTTGCCCCAAATTCTTCTTCACTGACTTTTCACTCTATACTGCTCTCACTCCTTTTCTTCTCTACTCTTCTTCTAATCCTTTATTCAGATTTAATCCATTTTTTCTCAAGGATAATTTTTAACTCTTCAAAAAGTATTTATACACTTCATCAACCTTGGAATGATCAACAAGGTTGGCTAAACTTAACGTAGATCTTTACACTGTTGGCCAAACATAGCTGAGACTTGAATCTTCCTCACTAACATGCCACACTTCATAAAATGATCTTTAGATCATCCACAACACACTAGGAACATCCGGTTGGCCAAGATTGGGAAGAACATTAACTTCAAAGAGGAAATCTTCAATAACAAGCTCAAACTCCAATGTAGACCTCTAACACAGTAGCCACACGATCCAGAGACCTCCACAAGCACATTAAATTCACCAATAATATCCACTCTAAACTAAATTACCAGAATCATTTGTATCTTCCTCCGGAACCTCAAGAACATTGTCTGCCATGACTGTCAAACTAACAGGATGGCTTGTGGACTTGCAAACCACGAACTGCTGGAGTTGATGATACACACCAACTTCCCAAACATGCTTTCAAATCTACAGACCATAATATTTCACTATGGAGCAATCCAGACTAACTTACTATCACTCTGTCTCTTCTGAATACTGCAAAATCTAGTTCTACTCAGATGGCCACAACTTATTCAAATCTTCATGTGGATTTCTCAATTCTTAACTGGAACAACCTCTGACAATCCTCTACACAGCCATATGGTCTGCGAACATTGAGTCTTTATTAATTTTCTCAATATCCTCAACATTCTAGTCTCTTGAAAAGGCAACAAAATAAGGCACAGTTGACACCAATGACAGCACTACTTAGGCACATATTTGCAACAATCTCTGCCTTTGTCATTGATGGCAACATATGATGTGAAAAATTGATTCAACCATCATGACAAGAACTTCTCCCCCTGACTTCTACAACCACTTCCTTCATTGCTCCCCTTGTCATCAGCAATTAGTTTTTCACATGTCTTCTCTCCCTCTTTGACATCAAAGGCAAAGGGAACATATTTGCAATCTTTACTCCCTCTTTTTATATCAGACTAATCTCCAACATTTGCATACTAACTACTCCTTAGAGTAGTATTTTCTCAACAGCAATCTGAATCTCAAGATATGACTAAGAATTCCATCAGACTAATGTACCTCAGTGCATCTTAGTTCTAATCCAGAGGTGTAATAACCCCTAACTTCTCTCTGAGATACTCAAAGGTATCCTTGGGAAGAGGCTTAGTGAAGATATCTACAATCCGATCTTTAGAAGACACAAACTCCAACTTGACTTCATTCTCATTTACCTTCTCTCTCAAGAAATGAAACTTGATAGATATATGCTTTGTCTTTGAATGCAACACCGGATTCTTTGAGATGCTTATTGCACTAGAATTATCACAAAAGATTGTGACTAGCTCCTCAAACACAATTCTAATGTCCTTCATCCATAGAACCTAAGTACAATTATTTTCTGATGACATATATTCTACTTTTGCAGTAGATAGAGATATTGCCTCTTTCTTTTTGCTCATCTAAGAGACCAATCTTCTTCCCAAGAAAAATGCACCACCACTAGTACTTTTTCTACCATCCACATCTCCTACCTAATCAACATCTATATATGCATGAAGATTGAAATCATTGTCCGTTGGATACCACAATCCATAATCAATTGTCCCCTTGAGATATCTAAAAATTCTTTTGACTACCACAACATGGGATTCTTTTGGATCAGCTTGAAATCTAGCAACAAGTCTAATGACATTCATGATGTCAGGTCTGGTCTGAGTCAGATAGAGTAATCCTCTAATCATTGATCCATACCTTTTCTAATTTGCCTTGGCGGAGTCATCATCTTTACTTAACCTGCATCCAGTTACCATAGGTGTACCTACTGGCTTTGAATCTTCCTTTCCAAACTTCTTCAGCAATTCTTTCACATACTTGGACTGAGATATAAAGATACCTTTATCTAACTGAACAATTTGCAGACCTAGGAAGAAATTCATTTCTCCAAACATTGACATCTCAAATTCACTTTTCATCTGATCAGCAAATACTTTGCACATACATTCATTTCCACCAAAAATGCTATCATCAACAAAGATCTCAACAATCAGGATGTCCTCATGATTAATCTTGAAGTAAAGATTACTATCAGTAGTACCTTTGCTAAAACCTATCTTAAGCAAATATTTATCCAATCTTGCATACCAAGCTCTTGGATATTGCTTGAGTCCATACAAGGATTTTCTCAGTCTACAAACCATAGCTCCCTAATCAGACAACTAAAATCCTTCCGGTTGATCAATGTAGACTTCTTCCTTCAAATCTCCATTCAGGAATGTTGATTTGACATCCATCTGATACACTTTAAAATCTCTGAAAGAAGAAAATGCAAGAAATAATCTAACTGCCTCTATTCTTGCCACCAGAGCAAAAGTTTCTTCAAAATTAATTCCTTCCACTTGAGAATAGCCTTTGCATATCAACCTTGCTTTGTTTCTTACAACTTCACCATCTTCATTTAGGTTATTTCGGAAGACCCATTTGGTTCCAATCACATTTTTGTCCTCAGGTCTAGGAATAAGATCCCAAGTGTGGTTGTTTTTAATTTGCATCAATTCTTCTTCCATTGCTTTTACCCAATTTTCATCATTGCAGGCTTCACTTGCTGATTTAGTTCAATCTTTGAAATCAAACAAATCTCTTCTTTATCTTCAACAACTCTTCTCCTAGTTCAAACACCTTTATTTCTATCTCCTATGATTTGATCTTAAGGATGATTCATTCTTACATACCTAGGGGTTTTGGGAATTGCTTGAACTTCTATTTCTTGATCTTGTTCCTCAACATCTGTATTATTTTCTTGAGTTCTTGGAGTTTCTGGATATGAAGAAGGGGGTAAATCATAAAAACATGCAACAATAGAAATTATACATAGAAAATAGAACTTTCTTTTATTGATTTGGACAACTTATTACATTACAGAAGCTCAAATACAATTAGAAGAATCAACCCTCCACAGGCTGCAACACATTACAGCTTTCTATCACAAGACTCTAGAATCTTTAGCCTTCTGTAATTCCCAAATCAACAAGGGTTTCTAATTTCACTGCCTTTCTTGACTCTACACCTTCCCCGTTGACTCTATTACTGCCCAGGGTTCCCAAAAATGGTTATTAATAGCCTTTTTGGTGGCCAACAACCTAATTTTGAAATTTGCATCTCCCTCCAAAAATAGGTCAACTGCCGGGAGCCATAACTTTTGATCCGAGTGTCTGATTAACGAGCTGTTTTATGTGACAAAAAGATCACAGAGTGATCTACGCGATAAGAACCAACTTTGCTTGTTCTGACCATTTTTAGGCCTGTACGGGGCCGTTTAGTGCCTCAAACCTGAATTTGAATAATTTTCAAGCATTTTTTGGGAAAGAAAAACTTTTAATATCGTTCAGCTCGCAAATGATCTATGCATGATTCTTTCACCAAAGGTCTTATTTTTTAGTTATGAAGCTTCCTATAAATTTTTACTTCAATCCATGCCCAAATGTAAACTTTCTAAAAATAACAGGTTGCTATTTTTAGTAGTTTGGAAAAACTAAAAGTTCTACATCATTATTCAAGCGATTATGGAACCAAAACCACAAATTTTGAAAAGAAATGGAAAGAAATCAACAATTTTGAAACACATCTATTTTTTTGGGTGATACAAGATTGCCCTTACACCACTGGATGCTCCTACATCAGACACCTAGGGTAATTTGAGAAGTGACCCTGTCACGTCTCAGGTGTTTGTGTGAGGAAAACCCAAATGGTCAACCTCTACCTTAGACAACCAAGAAGAATCTTCAACAGGCCTTCCTTTCCATTTCACCAAGTATTCTTCATATTGCCTATTCTGAGTACTTCTTCCCACACAGCCATCCAAGATCTCTTCTATCTCCTCAATTGAAGTAGATGCTGGAATACTCCATTGTTCTTTTGTTGGTCCATCCTCTGTTCCACCTTCATGATATTCTGATAAATCAACAATATTGAAAATAGGGGAAATGTTGATCTCACTTGGCAGCTCCACCTCATATGCATTTCCTGAATCATGTTTCTTCAAAATTCTACATGGTCCAAATTTCTTCATTTTCAGCTTATTGTATGTTCCAATTGGGAACCTTTCTTTTCTCAAGTGAACCATGACTTCATCTCCTACCTGGAATTCCCTATATCTCCTCTTCTGATTTGCCTTAGCCTTGTACCAAATATTCATCTTATTAATGTGCTTTTTCACCTCTTCATGCAAATTCTTCATGTGTTCTACAAAGTCTTTAGCCTCGACACTTGTCTTTTCTCCTTTGTCTAGATTCCTTAATTTTGACGCATTTTTTGGACTATGCCCATATACAATCTGGAATGGTGATTTACTAGTACTCCTATTGACAGAATTGTTGTAAGCAAATTTTGCCTATGGTAAATCTAAATCCCATACCTTGGGCTTATCTCCTACTAAGCATCATAGCAGGTTACCCAAACTCCTATTCACCACTTCAGTCTATCCATCAGTCTGTAGATGGTGTGCAGAACTGAACTTAAAATTTGTCTTCAACTTCTTCCACAATGTCCTCTAGAAATAACCAACAAACTTGGTATCTCAATCTGAAACTATGCTCTTAGGTAGACCGTGTACTCTCACCACCTCCCTAAAAAATAACTCTGCAATATGAATAGCATCATTAGTCTTCTTGCAAGGAATAAAATGGGCCATCTTTGAGAATCTATCCACCACCACAAAAACGGAATCATGTCCTCTCTGTGTCCTTGGTAAACCAAGAACAAAATCCATACTAATATCATCCCATGGCTTCTCTGGTATAGGCAATGGTTGATATAGCCTTGTATACTGACTTGTTCCTTTTGTCATCTGACACATTCTACAACTCTCCACAAATGTCCTCACATCCTTCTACAACTGTGGCCAATAATAATTTTCACCAACAATAGCAATGGTCTTATCTTGACCAAAGTGTCCAGCCAATCCCCCACTATGCTTTTCCTTAATCAGGTTCTCTCTCATAGAACTCCTTGGAATGCACAACTGACTTCCTCTAAACAACATCCCATATTGGATTGTGAAATCCAACCATTTTGTCTTGTCCAAAGTAATAGGTTCCAAACAAGCTTTCCAGGCCTCTACAAAATCTAGATCTTTAGGATACAAACTTTTGAGCTCATCGAACCTAGCAACCTCTATCTTCATTTCTATCAAAAAATTTTGCCTTTTGCTCATAGCATCCACAACTCTATTGGACTTCCCACTCTTGTGCTTCAAAATAAAAGTATAGCTCTACAAAAACTCCACCCATTTTAAGTGCCTTTGATTTAACTTTCCTTGACTATTAAGTTATTGCAAAGCCTAATGATCAGTATATAAAACAAACTCCTTTGGAAACAAATAATTTCTCCATTTCTTCAAAGCTTGAACTATTGTATAAAACTCTTGATCATAAATAGAATACTTTTTCTTGCCATCATTAAGCTTCTCACTAAAATAGGCAATGGGCTTACCTTCTTGGCTCAAAACAACTCCTATACCACTACCACTAGCATCACAATCTACCTGAAATACCTTATTGAAATTTGGAAGTGTCAAAATAGGTTGTTTTAGGACTTTTTGCTTCAATGTGTCAAAAATCTTGTCTTCTCCTTTAGTCTATCTAAACTCTTTTCTATCCCTTCTCATTGTCTCAGTTAGGGGTACACAAATGCTACTAAAATTCCTAATAAACTTTCTGTAAAAAATTGCCAAACCATGAAAAGATCTTACCTTGAAAGCACTCCTCAGCATAGGCCATTCAATGATAGCCCTCACCTTCTTTGGGTCCATCTTAAGACCTTCCTTTGAGACAACAAATCTCAGGTATACCAAATCCTTCTTTGCAAAACTACATTTCTTTAGATTAATCAGCAACTTCTCCTCCCTCAGCTTCTCTAAAACTCTTTTGATATGCATCAAATGCTCATCCCAAGTCTTACTGAAAATAAAAATATCATCTAAATAAACCATAACAAAACTTCCCAAAAATTCTTTTAGTACCTCATTCATGAGCCACATGAATGTGCTCGATGCATTGGTTAGCCCAAATGGCATGACTAACCACTCATACAAACCTTCCTTTGTTTTGAAGGTTGTCTTCCACTCATCTCCTTCTTTGATATAGATTTGGTGATATCCACTCTTCAGGTCAATCTTTGTGAAGTACTTGGCTCCACTCAAATAGTCCATTATGTCATCTATTCTTGGCAATGGGAATCTGTACTTGATCGTGATCTTATTGATGGATCAAGAATCTGTACACATTCTCCATTCTCCATCTTTCTTTGGTGCTAGTATTGCAGGTACCGCACATGGACTTAGGATCTCCCTTATCAATCCCTTCCTTAACAGCTCTTGAACTTGTCTGTTTAGCTCTTCACCTCTGCAAGAGTCATTCTATGGGCTGCCTTATTTGGCAAACTAGCTCTGGGTATCAAATCCATTTGGTGACTTATCTTCCTTACTGGTGGTAAACCTTCTGGTACATTATCAAAGATAATGTCCTAAAATTCTTCCAACATATCTGAAACTTCTGCTAGTACATCTTCACATTTCTCTTAACTAATCTTAAGAATTAATGCAAAGTAATGGTGCTCATGCTTCATACCCTCTAAAAATTTTCTACCATCTACCAAGAAAATTCTGGCAGTACTACATACCTTTTCTTCCACCTCCTTCAAGGGCTTCAACTTATGACAAACTCCATCCTTTGTTATGGAGTATGTGTTTGCACGACCATCATGGACAGTGCTCCTATCATACTATCGTGGCCTCCCCAATAACATATGACATACATCCATTGGTATGATGTCACACAACACCTCATCATGGTAGTCACCAATCTTGAACTTCACTAAACACTGCTCATTGACCAAATCTCTATGGTCCTTCTGCAACCATGCAATTCAATATGGATGCGGATGCTTTCTTCTTGTCAACCATCTCCTCTGAAACAAGATTATCAGTGCTTCCACTGTCAATAGTAATATCACAACACTTACCTTCACATTTGCATCTTGTGTAGAATAAACTCTTCCTCTGATTGGGTTCTTTCTCCTCATTCAACAAAGTTTTTCTAACAACTAGGGTTTATCCCCTTTTAGCATCTTCAGAGCGCTCAGATTGCACATCTCCATCGACATGTGCAACTCGTGCATTACCTTTAGTTTTTCTATTTGTCCTTCCTTGATGTTGTGGACACTCATATGCTCGATGTCCTTCTTCTCCACATTGGAAATAGGTTGGACTCTAAAACCTCCTCTTCCAAGTCCTTGCCCGGGTCTACCTCTTTCTCTTCCTCTTTTCTCACCATTATTCTGGTCATGAGGGCGGTAGGTATTATCTCCTCTCTGATTTCAACTGGTGCTAGTTTCTTCACTTTTCTTTGAAACTTCATTTCGGCCCCCATAGGCTCTTCCACCAGTCTTTCTACCTTGATCTCTTCCCCTTTACTTGCTGTCAAATCTTTTATTCAGCTTCTCTTCCACCTTCAGGGAAAATTGGTAAGCATCTTCTATGGTGGTCATTCTGACCAGGCTCAACTCCTCTTGAATACTTGGCCTCAACCCATTAATGTAATAGGCTACCTTCTCCTTGTTGGCCTCTGCATCACTGGTTCTAATAGTAATCTTATAAAACTCTTCTGTATACTCCTTAATAGACTTGTTGCCTTGCTTCAATCCTTGCATCTTCTTCAACAATTCCATCTCATGTCCACAGGAATGAACTATTTCTTCAATTTCTCCACCATCTGATCCCATCTGGTGATCTCTCCTTTTCCTCTTCTACTCCTTTCTAATTGGACCTCCTTCCACCAAATATTTGCACGGCCCTTCAATTTTGTTTTTGCAAACTTGACCTGATCTGGGTCATCCACGTCTTCATACTCAAAATACTCCTCCATGTCATTGATCCAATCAATAAGCTGTTTTGGATTCAAATCTCCAGAATATGTAGAAACTTCAATCCTGGGCCTCTTTCTAATCTTTGAAATCACCCTCAACAACCTAACTTTTGTAGGATCTCCTGCAGCTTCTTGTTCTTTCTCAGATATCTCTTCTTTAGCTTCATCTTCACTTTCTTCTCTTGTTCTCAGCTCAAACCCTCTTTGCAGCTCCTCTTGCAATGCATTGATTTGCCCTTACAGGGCTCTAAAACCCTCCTCTATCAAAGCATTCCTCCCAATACGATTTCTTCATGGAGGCATCTTGATCTCCACAGCAAACCCACAACCTCAGGTCCTTGTGCAAACTGCCTCATGGTCGGCAATCTATCTACACACTTAGGAAACCTTTGCTCTGATACCACTTGAAGAAGGGGGTAAATCATAAAAACACGCAACAAAAGAAATTACACACAGAAAATAGAACTTTCTTTTATTGATTTGGACAACTTATTACATTACAGAAGCTCAAATACAATTAGAGGAATCAACCCTCCATAGGCTGCAACACATTACAGCTTCCTATCACAAGGATTTAGAATCTTCAGCCTTCTGTAATTCCCAAATCAACTAGGGATTCTAATTTCCCTACCTTTCTTGACTCTACACCTTCCCCCTTGACTCTACTAATGCCCAGGGTTCCCAAAAATGGTTATTAATAGCCTTTTTGGTGGCCAACAACCTAATTTTAAAATTTGCATCTCCCTCCAAAAATAGGTCAACTTCTGGGAGCCATAAGTTTCGATCCAGGTGTCTGATTAATGAACTGTTTTATGTGTTAGAAAGATCGCAGAGTGCTCTATGCGATAAGAAATAGCTCTACTGATTCTAGCCATTTTTGGGCACGTACAGGGCCATTTAGTGCCTCAAACTTGAGTTTGAATAATTTTCAGGCATTTTTCAGGAAACATAAACTTTAATATCTTTCAGCTCGCAAATGATCTTTGTGTGATTCCATCTCCGAAGGTCTTATTTTTTAGTTATGAAGCTTCCTATAAATTTTTACTTCAATCTGTGGCCAAATACAAACTTTCTAAAAATAGCAGGTTGCTATTTTTAGCAGTTTGGAAAAACTAAAAGTTCTACATCATTATTCAAGCAATTATGGAACCAGAACCAAAATTTTTGAAAAGAAATGGAAAGAACATCAACAATTTTGAAACACATCTTTTTTTAGGGTGATGCAAGATTTCCCTTACACCACTGGATGCTCTTGCGTCAGGATCAATCTGAATCTGAATCAGAGTTTGAACTAATCTTCCTTGACTTTGACTTTCATCTTAATCATCTAAATCATATCTGCAGAACCTGGAATGTCCTTCCTTGCTCTTATAAACTCTAACATTAGAACTTTCAACAATCATTTTCAACCTCTTGTTAAAGCACTGGTAAGCCTTACTTTGAGTAGAGTACCCCAAAAATATTCCCTCATCACTTCTTCCTTCAAACTTGCCTAAATCCTCATCTCTTTTGATATAGCATTTACTACCAAAAACTCTGAAATATCTCACAGTAGGAGGATGACCAAACCATAGTTCATAAGGGGTCTTACCAGAATTACCTTTGATCTGCACCCGGTTAAGAGTGTAGATAGTAGTACTCACAACTTTTCTCCAATAAACTTGAGGAGCATTTGTTTCCATCATCATGGTCCTGGTAGCTTCTTAAATGGTCCAGTTCTTTCTTTCCACAACTCCATTTTATTGGGGAGTCCTAGGAGTGGATAACTATCTTTTTATGTCATGCTTTTCATAGAAAGCATCAAACTCACCAGAAGTAAATTCTCCACCTCTGTCAGATCTTAGACATTTCAATTTTTCACCAATATCATTTTCCACCATCACTTTGAACACCTTAAATTTGTCAAGAGCTTCTAATTTTTATTTTAGGAAAGTTACCCACATCATCCTGGAGTAATCATCAATCAGCAACATGAAATATCTATCTCCCTAATTCTAGTAGGACCACAAATATCAGTATGTACCAGTTCCAATCATCCACTTGAAGCTTGTTCCTTACTTTTGAATGAAGTTTTGTTATGTTTCCCCAATTGACATTCTCTACACATGCTATTAGGTCTCACAAGTTTTGGAAGATCTCTTACAACCTGAGTGGTACTTATTTTGACAATGTTATCAAAATTCACATGACACATTCTCCTATGCCATAACCAACTTTGATCTATCTGAGTAATCAAACAACTTTTTTCAGAACTACTTAAATAAAAAATGTTACCTCTAGTTTGAGTACCAGATGCAATTTTAGTTCCGGGACTCCAAGATTTAGCATTTTCTATCCTTGAATCGAAGATCATAACCTTTGTCAACCAACTGTCCAACACTAAGAAGATTATGTTTCAATCCTTCCACATACAGAACATCATTGGTGCTATTGTTACCATCAAAAGAGATGGATCCTCTACCACAGATTCTACCAGTTGAGTTGTCTCCAAATTTCACAAGCCCTCCATAATTTTCAAGATTCACAAAATTACTCTTGTCTCCAGTCATATGATGAGAACATCCACTATCAATCACCCATTCATCTTTCCCAATAACTTGAGCAGTCAAGGCACTTTCCATATTTGCATAGCTAGCAGATTTAGTAGACATCGGATCTTCTTCTTTGATAGCAATGAGCACCCAATCATTTTTAGAGGAACCTCCATGATCAGATTCATCATCTGTGACTCCTTCCCCAACGTCTTGGACATAGTAACATTTGTTATGATTTTTGTATCTATTAGGGTTTGGTTTTGAAAACCTCTCCTGACATCTTAAAGAAAAATGACTAATCTTATTACAAGCAAAACATTTGAGTGGCAATTTTCCTTCATATTTACTGGATCCTCTTGGCAATCTTTTGACAAGACGATCTTCAAGATCTGTAGTTTCAATTTCAACATCTTCAAGATCCTTCATTGTCTTCAAGAATCTGTTTGACCTTGCAAAAGAGATTTCACCTGGATCATATCTTTGTTTTCTATATACACTGGCCTTAAATGCAGATTTAGACTTGGGAAGAGAATCACCAAACTCACTTAATTCAAAAGCTAAAATTTTTCCAACCAGTTGATCTCTTGTAACTTTTGAGACAATCCTGATATCCTCTATAGCAACAACCTTATGTTTGTATGACTTAGGTAAAGATCTAAGCACTTTTTATACAATCTCTGTGTAATAAGTGAAATTAGAATGAAGATAATGACTAATCTAATGCATAAACATGATTATACCTCCATTATGACCTCACGAATCCATGCGGGAAGGAGTGCGCCTACATAGCTCCTCAAAATTTCTCCTGGGATTAGAGTGTAGATGTGGATTGCTCAAGTGTTGACAACACAATGTGGATGAGAGGCAAGTGTGGAAATGACTGATTTGAGAGACTAGATGGGAATGAGAGATGATTTTGCTAGAGGTTTGATAAGATTAGGAGATTGAGATAGGATTTGGGCAGAGTTCTGATGCATGAAGTGGCCTCTAAAATGGCTTAGAGAGGGGTCCTATTTATAGGATTTTGGAGATGAGGATGGAGGGTCAGGATTCATCTGATCAGATCAAGGGCTAGGAATAAAAGTGAATCTTTTATTCCTAGGAGATGAATTAAAAATTCCCATTTTGGGAAGAGTGGAGGTGAGTGGGGGACAACTAAATTTTATATTCAGTGATTGGGAATGAGGGAGACATCTAAATTTTATATTCAGTGATTGGGAATGATTGGGAGACATCTAAATTTTATATTCAATGATTGGGAGTGAGTGGGAGACATCTGAATTTTATATTCAGTGATTGGGAGTGAGTGGGAGACATCTGAATTTTATATTCAGTTTAGTGGATGAGTGGGGGACAAGGTTAATTAAGTGTTTTCTTAATTAACTTAAGCCTAGGTTAATCAGATAATCAGGATTTATCTAATTAACGAGGATTAGGAAAATGAATAAATCAACTAAATGAATATTAGGAATATTCATTCAATTGATAGGGATTAGGGTTGTAAGGTTAAATGAATCAATTAGGTGAATTAATTGATCACCAGGGATATGCAGATTAGGGGGAATGGATTAGTGTGAGATACGGAAAATTGGTTTGCAGAAGCAGTCTAATTTTAGGTGTCTACATTTGCCCCTCTTTAAGATGGTGTTGCGGCTAAGCAACACCATTTCAAAGAAGTTAAAACATAGAGATGGATTGGATAGAAAAAAGATTTTGGTTTGGTAGAATAAGGTAAGGTTTGGGGATAATTGGTAAGGGTGATGCCCCCTCGAGAGGATAGGTGGGTTGCAAGAACATGGTTGTGCTCTCAAAATGGATGGGACAGATTGGTAGATGTGGGCAGAGGATAAGTGGTGGGATGAAAGGATGATGATGTTGGGAGATGATTGGTGGATGATCATTGTGCTGAAACTGAATTTGAGCAATCCTAGGTTTGATATAGCAAAGTGGATATATTCACCAAGGTATGGAGGAACGGGGTGATGATGTTTATCCAACATTTGCATGGACTAGACACGCAGACAAAGGGATGATCTCATGCATGCCCAAGATAGTACAACCTTGTCAAGACAAGGGAAGGGGACTCATAGCATAAGCCCTTAGTACAAAAAAGGTATGATAATCCTTAGATGCATAAGGAGATCAATATGCTAGAACTGACCCTATGATCCATCAAGGTATGAATACTAGCTTGGAGTAATGAAACCAAACCACAAGCACAGCATACAAAAGCAAGACTATGCCCCATTCTAGATGTTTTCGCCACATACCATGATATAGTAAGATCAAGGTAGCTTTGATGTGATCTTCGAATAGGACAAAAGATAAAAATCAAAAACCAAAAGACCAATGAACCAAACAAGTAACCATTGTATCTTTTGCCAAAATGGATGATGATGGGATAGATTCTGCCTATTGTGGGAAAGGTATATCCTAAGGCAGGAATCAATTGATAGATGATTTGATGATGTTGTAAAAGTGGCTCAAGATATGATGGTGACAAGTTGTGATTGATGCTAATTTGATAGTTGATGATTTTGATTAAGGGACAATGCTTTGATAGGTGATGCGATGCTTGGATCTAGTGTAAGCTTATTGAGGATAGATGTGATGACGATGAGAGTGTGATGGAACAAGTTTTATTTGTGTGATGGATGGATTATTTTTGGAATTTTGTGTTTTTTCTATTGTTTTGGGATTTTTTTGATATTTGTGATGTTTTTTTTTATTTTTGATTTTTGATTTTGTGATGTTTTTGAAGTTTTTGATTTTTTGTGATGTTTTTGGATTTTTTGATTTTGGAATGGTTTATTATGGGATGGTTACATTGGATTTCATGTGGATAGCCTTTGTGCTAAATACCAATGATAAGGGAACACCAAGTCTAGAGGTGAAGGTGATGGGGCTGGATAGGGGGATTGGATAGCTGATTCATGATAGACAAATGGATAAGTGATAGGGATGTATGTGAGATAGATGGAAGATAGGGATGAGGATTTTCTCCAAGGGCTAGGTTGCAAGGAATCATATGCCCCAATGCTCGTGATGGGTTCATGCTTGAATGGATGGACTTTGCAGTAGATGGATGGAGGATAGACTTTAAAGGGGAGTATGCCAAGAGGTTTCCAAAGCATGTTGTTGATATTTTGCCCCTTGTCTTTATCAAGATCTAAGGTTGGAGATATAGTGGATAGAATGGATGGGGAATGATAGGATGAATAGGGGATGGTATATAGGAATATGATAAGATTAGGATAAGATAGTGGATAAGATGTGCAAAGGATATGATGGATGTGGATGAAGGATACAGTTTTGCCCCCAAGTGTAGGGATACAAAATGGATGGAGAAGGGATTACGCATGATGCCCACAAGGGGTTTTCATCAAGGTACTTGCCCAAAGCGCCACAAGGAGTGGTTTTCACCATTGGACAGATTTTTTCTCGTTACTATTTTCTTTATTTTTTTATTTTTTTGATGGAAGGGGGACTCTAGCGTCTGTTTCCATAGCAAGGAGAAGATGGTCCCATGTTGGATAGCATGATGGATTATGATCACATGGATTGTTGGTAGATAGGAGAAGATGAAATGGATGGTGGATAATGGATTATGTGGAATATGATGTGGACTATGCAAAAGCATGGACTAGAGGAATGTGATGGGGAAGATATGTAGGATAGTGAACGAAAGATGGAGAGATGGAGGTATGTGGGAATTGCAAGTGGTGGAGGGGAACCAAGACCAATGGTGGCACACACTGTGATGTATTTGGAAGCTTATATTTTGGATGTGGAGTTGGGAGTAATGGGGATCGGGATGGCAGATTTTTGGATGGTCGATTTGGGGTTTTAGGGACCCAAATAGACTTAGACTTTGGGGGATTTTTGGATGGGGAGCGAGATGTTTGGGATTTTGGGGTGGATTGGGATGTGGATGCCTCATTAGAGTTTTGTGCTTTTCGTTTAGGGACCCATACCATTTTTGTTTTTGCTTTGTCTTTTGATGGTGTGGGCTTTGATAGCCTTTTTGATTTTTGATCTTGATTGGAAGGGATAATATCCTTAGGCTTTTGTGCTTTATGAGTTGAGGCATTCAAATATTTGAATCCCATAGATTTGGTGGAAGCTTCATATTTGAAAGTTGTGTGCTTTTGTTGGTCTTGATTCGGGATTTTAGTGGATTTATGGGTGGATGGATGAGAAGATTTGAGGATGGGGATATTAAGAGTTGGGAGGATGGGAGGATAAGGGGATTTATGGATAGGGATGTTGGGAGTTGGTAGGATAGGAGGTAGAGTGGATTTGATAGGGATCTTTGGAGTTGGAAGTAGTAGAGGTAAAGTTGATGGAGGGAGATGGATGGTCACATGCTTTTGCAAATGATAGGATGATGGAGGAGGGATGGCGACATATGTTTTGGGAGTGCGATGAGATGCACCATGTTTGGGATTGGATGAATGGATGTTAGAAGGTGGATGGATGGTATCAACTTGTGTAGAGTGTTTGCCTTGGGATGTATAGCCAAGGCCATGCGAAGATGATGGAATGTGGTGTGGATGGGCTCCAAGATGCCTTATTCATGAAGGCCTAAGCCTTTGCCTTGATAGTTCATAAGTTGGAGCATGCGGCATGCAATGGGATGTTTGTTGCTGTGGAAACAAGACTCGAATCTATTATTTGTTAGAGATAGATAGGGGGTGGATGGAAGTTGTTCACCTCCTACAAGGGGTTTACCACGAATGAAGGTGCTTGTGCCAAGTGGATAAGGGGATGGATTTGGGATGGGATTGGTAGATGGAGGTAAATGATTCATGGGGGATGGTAGAAGAAGGTGTGGGATCAATAAGTTGACCAATAGATGGGAGGGGATCGGGGATGGGATTAGATGGGATGGTTAAATCTCGATTAGGAGAAGGGGTTGATGTTTCAACATGCTTTGGATTTGTTTCTTGACATAGCTCGTGTGCTTGCATGGAATTGGAAGTGACTTGGATAGATGTGATGGATTCTTGGATGGATGTAATAGGTGCTTGGAGGGATGTGATAGGTGTTTGGATGGATTCTTGAACATATTTGCATGATGGTTCTTGAGTGATTATAGGGGGTT
Source organism: Cunninghamia lanceolata (assembly GCA_027924645.1). Taxonomy (NCBI): domain Eukaryota; kingdom Viridiplantae; phylum Streptophyta; class Pinopsida; order Cupressales; family Cupressaceae; genus Cunninghamia; species Cunninghamia lanceolata. Next base: position 14,758,240 of record BSBN01001121.1, on the reverse strand, counting down.
GTTCAAGGGATTTGGTGGGTGTTGGATTGCATGAGGGTGTTTGATTCCTTTCTATTAGCCACTTGATGGTATCCTTCATGAGTGTATGGGTGGAAGAACAATATAATGGATGGATAATGATGGTGGTTGGTGTGGGATTAGGATTGAAATTGGATATGTAGGTGATGGGATTAGGTTGTGATGGTTCTTGGGTGGGTTCAAGGGTTGGAATTGGACTAGATGATGGTGTTGGAGGGGTGGTGATAGTGTTGGGACTTGGATGATTTGATGGTGGATTAGATGGTGAATGGGTGACAGGGGTTGGTGGAGTGGGAGATAGATAAAGTGATGGATTAAGGTTGATAAGGTTGGAGGGATATTGTGATGGGGGGATTAGAGGATGGGGATTAGGAGATGGGGGATTTGCATGGGGAGATGGTTGTTGATAAAAGGTTTGGATTTTGGGGATAACGTGTGATAGATTGGTGTTCCCTTGACCAAGGTTAGGATGACAAAGGTTGGGGGATGGATAGGTTGGAGGTGTAATTAAGGTAAAATTGTAAATCAGGGCAAATGAATAAACAGCAATGATAAAAACCCTAGCAATGCACAATGAAGCACAAGACAACATGAAAATCAAAATAACAAATGTAAATGTAAACCGATCTCCACGCTATGCTCGATTTATCTCCATTGCTCTTCTCCACCTCGCATGAGCATGCAAGATTTTGAAGGATTATTGTTGGAAGAATGTTGGGTGCTCACTTCTATAGCATAACATTAAGATGATGATGTTAGAATGAATGATAGATGAAGGATGTAAAGGCTCTAATGATATTTCAACAGCATGTGGATACTTGAGGATCAATGCATCTTAGAAAATTTGGCAGAATAAGGGTACTTGAGGCTCAATGCATTGCTAATGGCTTGTGAGGGGTTTGATTTATAGGCTTGGCTTAGTTCAAATGGATGGCTAGGATCAATTAGGGCTTTAGATGAAATGGATGGATAGGATTAAGTTAGGTTTCCTTGCACATCAAGAAATTGTAGTCATGTGACATGTGGCAAGGGAAGATAAGGCTTAGGTGTGCTTGTGTAGATAAATACTAAAATTAGGTCCCATTAGTTGTGCATGTGAAAGATAAAAGTTGTACTACAACACATGATTAAGGGGAAATAGACAAATGTCAAGGTGAGATGAAAGGTCATGTGATTTAATTCAAATAAAATATTTGAATTAGTTGGGATATGAGTTGGAAAATTAATTAAATAAATAAAATTTATTTAATTAATTAGATAGATGAATAGGATGGGATAAGATATGATGTGGAAATTAATTAAATAAATAAAATTTATTTAATTAATTGGGATGAGGATGGGATTGAATGGGATTTTAATTAAATAAATAAAATTTATTTAATTAATTGGCTTATGATGTTTAGGATAATGGTTTAACAAGGTGTTGCTAGTCATGAACAAGTTTGGGACAAATTTGGGTGTCTACATTTTGCCCCTCTTTGAGATGATGTTTGAGATGATGAGATTTATGTCGAGTAACATCATTTCAAAGAAGTTAAGGTATGGATAATTGATAGGAATGCTGGTGCTGATGATGATGATGATGATGATGATGATAGAAAGGATAGGTTGGTGATGCCCCCTCGAGAGGATAGGTGGGTTGGACAAACACGGGTATGCTCTCGAAAAGAAATGGCTTGGCTACAAAAGAAAGATAAGGGAATGGATAGAAGAAATGAAGATGCGTTATGCTGCAATGAAGGTGAGCAACCATGATGTTTGATATAGCACTAGACGTTATGCACCAAGGTATAAGGACCGGGGTGACGATGTGTCTCGTGCCCCAGCATAATACAACCTTGTCAAACGTATGAGGAAGTAAACTTAGAGCATTGAGTCCTAATGCACAAAAGGTATGATATGACCTTAGATGCAAAGGATAGTGCAAAAAGCTATTCCAACATACACAAGATATGAATATTAGCTGGAATGATACGGATGTGATACAAATGCAAGATAAAATGATAACACACACAAGCAAGCAAGCAAACATGCACAAATGATTCAAAAACAAACAAGGTATTGCCCCTGTCAAGCTGTAAACCAATGATTGATTATTTGATTGATGATAGTTGAGAGTGTTGTCATTGCGGGGAAAGCTATATCCCTAGATCAACACAAGGTTGTTTGCTGAGTTGGTTGGCTAGTTGATTGATTGCTTTGGCTTACAACAAGGCTAGGATCAAGACCATTGATTGCGTTTGGATAACTTGGCTTGATTGATTAACTTGATTGGTATGGATTAAGGATGGGCTTGCATTTGGATCTTTGTTTGGAATGATTTGGAAGATGATGAAATGTTGATTAGATTGATTTGATGAAGGATGGATGATTTGTGGTGGATTGAGCTGCTTTTGATTTGCTGAAGTGATTGGATTTGTTTCGATTGGAGTTGATGTGCTTTGGTTGTGATGTTTGTTGTTGATGCTGAGGATTGATAGGATTTGTTTTGAATGATGATAGTGATGCTGTGATGATTAGAGTGTCCACTCAATCTAAGCATAAGCAAGTGTTCTCAGTGTCCTCAAAGGATGTAAAACAAATAAGGTATTGCCCTTGTCAAGTCATAAACCAATAATTGATTGTTTGGTTGATAATGATATATAGTGTTGTCATTGTGGGGAAAGCTATATCCCTAGATCAACACAAGGATGTGGGAATGCTATATCCCATTGATGATGATTGATGATGATTAATTGGGTTCATGACAAGATTAGGATCAAAACTTGTTGATTTGATTGGATAATGTTCCTTGATTGATTGGCTTGCTTGATATAGATTAATGTGGCTTGGATTTAAGATCATTGCTTTGATTGATTTGATTGATATGATTGGAAGAAGTGATAGATTGAAATAGATGAATGAATGTTATTGATAGGAAGAATTGATGATGATGATTTGATTTTGATTGAATGTTGATGGAGTGGATTGTTTTGGATTGATGATGATTGGTTTTATTGCTTGGATTTTTCGTTGGATATTGATTTTTTTGTGTTTTTGGAATATTTTAATTTTTTGGAGTTTTTGAGGAATATTTGATTTTTTTGTGAAGTTTTTGAAATGTTTTGGAAAACACCAACGGATTTACAATTTGGGTAGCCTTTGTGCTAGATACCAATGACAAGGGAAAAACCAAGTCTAGGTGTGAGGATGGATAAAAGGATGGCCTCATATTAAATGGGATAGAAAACTCATGATAAATAGGTGGATAGATGGGATAGGCCATATAAGGGATGGATGCTTGCTTCATGATAAATGGATAGGTAGGCTATAGTGGAAAGCTCATGATAAATAGATGGTGATAAGCTAAGACAGAAAGCTCATGATAAGGGTATGCCATAGTGGATGGATCATAAGGGAGCTAGGATGTGATCTCCAAAGGCTATGTTGCATAGGAAGAACTTGCCCCATTCTAGGTGGTAATGCTTAGGATTTTTTGCATGACACATGATGGATTTTATATTGCAAGGCTCATGACAAAGGGATGACATGATGGATTGGTTTGAATGGGATGGATAAATGGTCAATGGATAGGCCTTGGTTTGGAAAGAAGGTATGTCAAGAAATATCCAAACATGTTTCAACATTTTGCCCCTATGTCTTCATCAAGATCAAAAGGAGGATGAATAAATGGGTTCAATAGGATAGGCATATTTATGTAATGGATAAGGATGGTAGGATGACAAGATAGGATAAGATAGGTTGGTATGATATAATGGGATAGATAGTTGGGAAATGGATAGGTTGGATGAGACAATGTGCCCCCAAGTGTAAGTGACATAGAAGATCAACCTACACATGACGCCTGTTTGCCAGGTTTTCATCATGGTACTTATCCAAGGCGCTTGTTTACTAGGTTTTCACTGTTGGACGAAGGGATTTCTCTTTACTTTTTTTTTTCTTTCTTTTTTGCTTTTGCTTCTTTTTTTTTTTTGGATGGGATGACAATTACACATGGTGCCTGTTTGCCAGGTTTTCACCATGGTAATGGATAGGAGGGACTCAAGTGTTTAGTGCTATGAGAGATGATATTGTCCCTTTAGAGATGGATGTCGTCTTTGCATGGACCATGTTGTTATGCTCATAGATGTTGGTAAGGGAGATATGGATGGGAGATGGATTACGTAGATAGTGGATTATGAAGGGAATGATGGTAGGGTAGGCTAGTCGCTTATGATGTGGATTTATATAGGCTTATGGAATGAAGATGGATGAAAAGTTTATGCCAAAGCATGGACCATAAGGATTGCATGGGGGAGATATGTAGGATAATGGAGGGAAGATGGGGAGATGTAGTTATGTGGAGGTACTGCGGAGTGGAAAGGAACCGTGACCAACGGTTGCACACACCATGATAAACATTGAAGCTTTTGGTGAGATGGTGGTGTAGGAAGCAATGGAGATGTTTGCTTAGGAGATGCTTCAAAAAATGATTTAGGAACCCACATAGATTTAGTATTTTTAGTGCTTTTGCTTTGCTTGTGGGATTTTTGAAGGGAATGGAAGTTTTGGGTGGAAATAGGCTCTTGGATGGAGATAGGTGATTGGGATACTTGAGATGTGGATGAGGATGCCTCATTTGACTTGCTAGCTTTTTGCTTAGGAACCCAAACCATTTTGCTTTTGGGCTTTGCATTTGAAGGTATGGGCTTGGATAGCTTTGTGAATGTACTTTGCTTAGAAGATGGATGATTTAGAGACTTTTCACATTGATTCCCTAAGGCATGAGCGTCCTTAGGAGTTTTAGTTGGATTTTTGGCTTTATAGATAAAGGCATCCAAATGTTTATTTTGGAATCCCATGGGTTTGGTGGAAGCGGGGTTGGTGGAATGATTGGAAGTTTTATGTTTAAACGATGTGTGCTTTTGTTGGCCATGATTAGGGATGTAAGGATATTGATGAATGATAGGTATGTTAGGTGTTGGGAGCAACAGTGGCAAGGTGGATGGAGGGATATTTGGAGTTGGTAAAAGTGGAGGCAAAGTGGATGGTGGAAGGTGTATAGTTGAATGCTTTTGACATTTATAAGATGATGGAGATGGAATGGCTACATAAGTTTTGGGTGGATGATGGGGGGTGCGATGGAAAGTGGTAGGTTTAGGATGCATAAAGGGATTACCAACATCTTTAACTTGTTTACCTTGGGGTGTGTATCCAAGGCCATATGAGCATGGAGGAACTTTGACATGGTTTAGCTCCAAAATACCTTGTTCATAAAGGCCTAGACCTTTACCTTGGTAGTTCATGTTTTGGAGGATGCGATTGACTATGGGACTAGATGTGTTTTGGGAACTAGACTTGAGTTCTTTATTAGATGGAGAAGATGAAATGGAGGACAATGGTTGTTGTTGTCCTAAGGAAGAACATTCATGGAGGAAAGTCGTAAGACCACTAGGACATGATGGTGGACTTGAAATGGGATCGATGGTAGATATGGAGGGAGGATCATTAGCATTGTGTTCACTAAGATCTAAGTTATTTGTTTGATCTTCTATGCTTATGTGTTCTTGAGAGGCACATGTCTCATTATGACAAGTGGATGTTTGCTCATTATGGATAGGGCTAGATGGAGGATGACTAGGAGCAATTTGGATATCTCGCTCATGGATGGTTATGGGATTATGGATAGGATCAAGGTACTTTTTAATAGGTTCTTCATCATAGATATCATCTTGATCATGAGATAGATAAAGTTTTGCCAAATGGATCATCATGGCTTTCATGATCTTAGCTAGAACCTTGATCATAACTATGAGCAAAAATAGGATTAAGTGGGCTATAAAAGGGATAAATTTGCTCATGAATGAGGTCATGGTGATGGCTAACAGCTTGAGGGCAACCCATAAGTAGGTCATGGATAGGTTGAATGTAGAGGTGCTTTGATCTTGATTAAGATTAAGGTTCAATATTTCCACATGCTTAAGATTATGCTCTTGACATACCTCTTGACTTTGGATGGAAGTGGAAGGTTCTTGAGTGGACTTGATAGGCTCTTGATAGTTATCAACATGAAGGCATGATGGCTCGTGACTTAGGCTTGTGGTTGGAGACTCTTGAATAGACTTGTTGGCTTGTAGGTCACATGATGGGCTTAAAGGGCTAGGTATGTTAATGGAAGGCTCTTGAAGAGGCTCAAGGATATGTGAACCACATGATGAGATTATAGGATTGGACATAACCTTTGGAAGTTCATTGGTAGGCTCATGAATTGGTGTTTGACATGGGGGTAGTTTATTCCTATCTAGTAGCCAATGGATCACATCCTTTGCAAGTGTATGGGTGGATGGGAAATATAATGGATGGATGATAATGGTAGATGGTGTTGGATTAGGATTAGGATGAGGATTAGGTTGAGAGCTAATTGGATTGGATGGATTAGGATTTGAACTAGATGGGGATGATGTGGCACGATTTCCCATTATAGGTGGGTACACCTTGTAAACAATTGAGAGAAATATTGGGCATTGATTTGTAGTATGGCCTTTGGTCCTATGGTATGCACAATAATCATGTTCATCATATAGACTTTCCTCACATGGTTTGACTTTAGGAAGTTCAATGAGTTTTGCTTCAAGCATCCTTTGTAAAACTCTCTCAATCACATCCTTTGGTGAATGATTAGAATGACATGGTGATGAAGGTAATGGAGGGCTTGGTGGTTTGGAAGGTGGATGGACCAATGGACTAGGGGTAGGATCACATGGTGGTGTTGGGATAGGACTTGTTGGCTCATGTGTTGGCATGTGATTGGATGATGGAGGGTATTCATAAGATGAACTAGCTAGGTTGGTATCTCCCTTGTCAAAGGTAATTGAGTCTTGTTGCATTAAGTTCGCATGGTTTATGTACAAAGGGCCACTTGGACTTACATGTGCTTGCAAAGGTGGACTTAGGCTCACTTGTGCTTGTTGGGGAGGCCATTGATAGTCTTGGTAGCTAGGTGTAATGGTAGGATATGTAGACAAAATATCTTGAGTTTGGTATGAAGTTGAGGGCATTTGATCTTGTTGCCAAGGTGGATTTGGGCTTACATGTTCTTGTTGTGATGACACTTGGTTGCCTTGTGGATGGGATTGGTGGTATGTTGGAATGTTAGAATGAGAAATTGGATAATGTTGGGGTGAAGGTTGATTTGTTGATGTGGCATTGACATGACAGGTGGATGAATTAGGTTGGTATGAAGTTGAAGATGATGACATGTAAGGTTGATGTGGAATTTGTTGAGGTTGGGATGGTGTTTGGAATTCTTGTTGTGATATGATTTGTTGTTGATGTTGGTAAATGTGTTGAATTGGTTGATGTTGTTGTAGTTGAATGTGTTGATGTGATGATGATGGAGAGGTTGCATAGGATAATGGTTGTTGTGATATGGGTTGATATGAATAAGGATTGTGATAGGTTGATGAAGGATTGATATGACATGTGGATGAATTTGGTTGATATGAAGTGGATGGGGATTTTAGACTTGTCGCATCCTCATCAATAAAGATATATCCTCCTCGAAGTATAAACTTGGTCTTAAGAGGAGAGGCTCCTTTAATTGTGATCTTAGGCTTTGGTTCACTTTCATGATTTGGATTAGGAGGATAGCCACCTTTAATTGTGACCTTGGGTCTTGGTTTATCCTCATGATTTGGATTAGGAAGATAACCACCTTTAATTGTGATTGGCTTCTTCTCATGATTTGGATTAGGAAGATAACCACCTTTAATTGTGATTGGTTTCTTCTCATGATTTGGGTTAGGAAGAGGGGCTCCTCTAATTGTGACCTTAGGCTTTGGTTTTATTTCATTATTTGAATTAGAGGGGTAGCCTCCTTGAATTGTGATTATAGGCTTAGGTCTTGTCTCGTTATTATAAGGATAACCCCCTTGAATTGTCACCTTAGGCTTGGGATTTGTCTCATGATTAGAGGGATAGCCCCCTTGAATTGTCATCTTAGGCTTGGGATTTGTCTCATGATTAGAGGGATAGCCCCCTTGAATGATTATGACCATCTTGACAAGTGTTGACTAGGACTAGGTTGCTGATGATGTGGAGATGATTTGGAATGAGTATGGATGTGACTAGGATATGTTCAAAATTAAATTGATTTGGGTATGATTAGGATATGTTTGGGATGAAAGTGATTGAGTTTGAATGTGTAGGATGACTTGTCTTTATGTGTTTGGATGTTTAAAGCTTGATTTGGCAATGTTCAAACAAATGATTATGCATATACGCACATGAATCACTCACGCAAGACACAAGCAATTTTTTGATTTTGAAAATGAAATATGATGATTATGCAAGCACACATGGAAGACACATCAATAAGCCTAATGTCTAGTCAAATGGTATGGCCAATTAGGTCTTAGGCTAGATTGTACAAGGTTGACTAAGGAATTGAAAGAGAAATCCTGCCACACAGCTGGGAGAAAAGGGTAACCCACCCTTCACCTTCACTTCCCAAAGGTATAAAGTTCTTTGAGGCTTAGCCAAGAGTGACAAGATTTACAACTCCCAATGAGGGTGTCTTTCGATTCAGCCTCGATTGAATTCGTCCCTTGGAGTGATGTGTCTCCAAGCAGGCCTCCTAGATAGGGTTTACAAAAGCAAACCAAGTGAGTTGTCACTTGATTCACACTCACAGTTGTTAATTGACCCTTAGAAAATGAAATGTTTGGAAGACAATTCAAGCACTTGTTCTTTTTAGATCCTAAGTCCAAAATGTGATGGAAAACACTTTTTCATTTTAGCCCAACTTCAATATGTGATAGCAAACAAATGTTCATTTCAAAGCCCAAATCCAAGTGTGATGACAAATAAGTTGTTTGTTTTATGTCCAAAATTTAAATGTGTGATCAAATAATGATTAGAGATGAGAGATTAGAATGAGTGCACCTCATAAAAATTGCTTTCCAATTTGCTATTATGATTGATCCAAATGTTTCTCCAGCTCCTTTGATTCACCTACAAGTCATTGCAAAAAAAAATGTGATTTGGTTCGCTAGATTGGAAGATATGATTTTTTTCTAAAAGTCGCGTCAAAAATTTCTGAAAAATTAGAATCGCAGGGTCAACTTCAAATCGCCATAACTCTTTGAATACTGAGCCAAATCTTTAATGTAACCACTTTTCGGAAAGCTCTCAAAGTCTTCTTTCCAACGAATCTAAGATCTTTTTTTTTCCAGGACCTATGTAAAACAAAAAACCCTCTGCAACAAATTTGGTCATAAATAAAAAAAATCAGTAAAAAGTCGCGCATCAAAAATTTCTGAAAAATTAGAATCGCAGGGTCAACTTTAAATCGCCATAACTCTTTGAATACTGAGCCAAATCTTTAATGTAACCATTTTTCGGAAAGCTCTCGAAGTCCTCTTTCCAACGAATCTAAGATCTTTTTTTTCCAGGACCTATGTAAAACAAAAAACCCTCTGCAACAGATCTGGTCATAAATAAAAAAAATTAGCAAAAAGTCGCACGTCAAAAATTTCTGAAAAATTAGAATCGCAGGGTCAACTTCAAATCATTATAACTCTTTGAATACTGAGCCAAATCTTTAATGTAACCACTTTTCGGAAAGCTCTCGAAGTCCTCTTTCCAATGAATCTAAGATCTCTTTTTTCCAGGACCTGTGTAAAACAAAAAACCCTCTGCAACATATCTGGTCATAAATAAAAAAAAAATCAGCAAAAAGTTGCACGTCAAAAATTTCTGAAAAATTAGAATCGTAGGGTCAACTTCAAATCGTCATAACTCTTTGAATACTGAGCCAAATCTTTAATGTAACCACTTTTCGGAAAGCTCTCGAAGTCCGCTTTCCAACGAATTTAAGATCTCCTTTTTATAAGACCTGTGTAAAACAAAAAACCCTCTGCGACAGATCTGGTCCTACATAAAAAAAATCAGCAATATAAAATATCTTCAACCTACAAATCAAAGTGCATAAACCTGCAAAAAGAGGGTGAGTCCCACCGGGCGTGCCAGAATGTAGTTAGGGTAAAATTGCAAATCAGGGCAAATGAATAAACAGCAATGATAAAAACCCTAGCAATGCACAATGAAGGACAAGACAACATGAAAATCAAAATAACAAATGTAAATGCAAACCGATCTTCACGCTATGCTCGATTTATCTCCATTGCTCTTCTCCACCTCGCATGAGCATGCAAGATTTTGAAGGATTATTGTTGGAAGAATGTTGGGTGCTCACTTCTGCAGCATAACATTAAGATGAAGATGTTAGAATGAATGATAGATGAAGGATGTAAAGGCTCTAATGATATTTCAACAGCATGTGGATACTTGAGGATCAATGCATCTTAGAAAATTTGGCAGAATAAGGGTACTTGAGGCTCAATGCATTGCTAATGGCTTGTGAGGGGTTTGATTTATAGGCTTGGCTTAGTTCAAATGGATGGCTAGGATCAATTAGGGCTTTAGATGAAATGGATGGATAGGATTAAGTTAGGTTTCCTTGCACATCAAGAAATTGTAGTCATGTGACATGTGGCAAGGGAAGATAAGGCTTAGGTGTGCTTGTGTAGATAAATATTAAAATTAGGTCCCATTAGTTGTGCATGTGAAAGATAAAAGTTGTACTACAACACATGATTAAGGAGAAATGGACAAATGTCAAGGTGAGATGAAAGGTCATGTGATTTAATTCAAATAAAATATTTGAATTAGTTGGGATATGAGTTGGAAAATTAATTAAATAAATAAAATTTATTTAATTAATTAGATAGATGAATAGGATGGGATAAGATATGATGTGGAAATTAATTAAATAAATAAAATTTATTTAATTAATTGGGATGAGGATAGGATAAATGGGATTATGCATGTGAAATTAATTAAATAAATAACATTTATTTAATTAATTGGCTAAGTAGGATGAGGATGGGATTGAATGAGATTTTAATTAAATAAATAAAATTTATTTAATTAATTGGCTTATGATGTTTAGGATAATGGTTTAACAAGGTGTTGCTAGTCATGAACAAGTTTGAGACAAATTTGGGTGTCTACAGGAGGTATTGGTTGATTGGATAAGTATGATGGCATGGATGTGTAAGGGGATGGGGATTGATATGAGGGTAAATGTTGATATGACGAGGGTTGATATGATGGAAGTTGGTATGAGGTTGATGGTGTGGATATGTAGGATGTTGAAGGTTGATATGAAGTGGGATAAGATGATGCAGGATTGGTTTGATGTGTAGATGGATATGATGGGATAGGTGCTAGGTATGATGGTTGTTGGACTTTGCAAGTGGCCAAGAGGTGTTGGATTTGATTCGAGAGGTATTGTATGTGTAAGGATTGGCTTGTTTAACCTATTTGAATCAATCCTTGAATGCTTTGGAAGGTTCGCTCCTCTAGAGGGATTGGTTTGCCTGCATGTGGTGAAGCATATGAAGGAGCTTTTGGAGGTCCTCTAAATTTAACATGATGTCACACAAGTGGTTAAATCTTAAGTCCTTTTTGGCAAGTGCTTGGTTATGATGATGATTGGATTTGAAATATGGTTTGGAAGATGATGGATTGATGTTGGTTGGATTTTGGATTTGATTTGGATGAGATGGGATTAGAATGATGTTGATGAATTGGATTAAGGGTGATGATAGTGATTAGGATAAGATTAGATTGAATGATTTGGATGATGATGTGGATAAGGTAGGTGATTAGGATGATTAGGATAGATGAGTGATTGGGTTTGAATGTGTTGGAAGGACTTGTTTGATGTGTTTGATGTTTAGTTTGATTTGGCAAGTTTAGCAAATGATCACATATAAAAACAAGAATCACTCACACAAGACACAAGCAATTCTGAATTTTGAATTTGAAGAATATGATAATGATTAAAAAGCACACTTGCAAAACAAATCAACAGGCCCTATTGTCTAGTTTGATGTAAGGTATGGCTAGTTAGGTTTGGTCAATGTTTAAACGAGGTTGACTAAGGATTTGAGATTGAAATCTCGTCACACAGCTAGGAGAAGGGGGTAACCCACCCTTCACCTTCACTTCCCAAAGGTAGAAAGTTCTTTGGGGCTTAGCCAAGGGTGACAGGATTCTAGTTTCAAAGAGGGTGTCTTTCGATTCAGCCTCAAATGAGGTCATCCCTAGGGGTGATGAAATCCCCTAGCAGGCCTCCTAGGAAAGGGGTTTGACAAAAGCGAGTCAAATGAGGTGTTTTTAATCTCCAAGGTCACCTTACGGTGTGAGGAGAGAGCATACACACACCCACTTGACTCACACTCCTTGTAAATAATCCCTTAGAAAATGAAATGTGATGAAGACAAATCAAGCAATGGTTCTTTTTAAATCCCAATTTCAAGATGTGATTGAAGACACTGATTTGTTTTAAGCCTGATTTCAATGTGTGATGGTCAAACAATTTTTGTTTTAAAGGCCCAAATTGAGATGTGTGATGAAAATAAGATTATGAGATAAGGGATGAAATGAATGCACCTAATTAAATTTCTATCCAAATTGATGTGTTTTCTGCTCCTGATGTTGCTCCAGTCCTGAATGATCACCTGCAAGTCACAAAACCAAAAACGGAGCAAGTAGACTAGCCAAAACGATTGTGATGCAAAAATTGATAATGTGATAAAATTTGATGAAAAAAGAACTGATACAGGAAAATATATTGCATAAACAGATTCTTCACGAGATTCTATGTGATTTCAAAAAAAAAATTGCAAAAATTCGATCAAAAACGCAAAAGATATGACGATTTGAAGTTTAGATACAAGTTTGACTTAGATTGATAAAAAAAGATGGGAAAATGGTACCATCACCTAATAAAAACCTCACAACTATGAAGTGCTCAGAGTCCTCTTTCCAACGAGTCCTTGTTTGCACGATTTCACCTCCGTTTGCTCCAGTTATGATCAAGAGAAAAATTCAGCCTCCTTCGGTGTGTAGAAGGCACAAGAGGTCACTTGACTGTTTGCGAAAAAGTTAACTGTTTAAAAACATTCGCAGTCACATGTGAGTGTCTCCATCTCTGATGGTTATCTATTTATTCTGGTGGTTAGTTTGGATTAGGGCCCTACCCCTGGTCATCCATGTGACCAGGGGTCCAACAAGGGTAAAAGTAAAACAAACCCTAACTTGAATTTTTAAAGTTTGAAACCTAACACTTTACGGGGGGGTTTGTTTTGTGCAGGGGGAAAGGAGGTCTGTAGAGGGTACTGAGGGCAGCGAGTAGGGACAGGAGGGATGTCATGGGGTGGAGGAGGCTCGGTCGGTGGGAGGATGGGAGGTGGGTATTGGAGGAAGGCCGCGGGCTTGGTGTTCGGGCGGGCGTTTGGAGTGGGGAGGTGCTGTGGAGAGTAGGTGGCAGGGAAGAAGCAACAGGCGGGTGTTGTGGGAGATGGTGGCCGTGGGGGCGGGAGGAGCGGCAAGGAGATGGGAGCGTATAAGGGTTTTGGGGGTCTGGAGGAAGGGGAAGCAGGGGAAGCGGGCGGCAAGGACCGCGGCGGAGGGTGGTGGCGACCTGTGGTCGCGGGAGTAGGGAGTGGTTGTTGGCGATCGGCGGGAGTGTCGACCAGGTGGGTGGAGGGGTGTCAATCAAAGGCTACAGAGAAATGGCGGTGGTGACAGATGGTGGATGGTGGGTGCTGTGGGAGAGCTGGAGGCGACGGGGGGTTCTGCAGGTGGTTGAAGCAGTGGTTAGGGTTTTAACAGGCGGTGGATGAGCGGCTAGTGGCGTCAAACCCTTCAAAACACAATGTTAACCCCTACACAATTTTTTTTTTTCTGTAACACAACAAAAAACTAGCAATCAGTGCACAGGGGCCGCGGGTTCTGTACGTACGGATCCATACGGTACGGCCTGTGGCCCTAAAATTTTTTTAAAAAAATTTCAAAAAATATATCAAAGTTTATAGTCAAAATTCATGGAATCAATGTCCTGAGCACGATGGTGAGGTCGATTTTCACCCTAGATGCAACCTGCAATAGCTCACCCACAAAACTTGCAAAACTTGCCATAAAGAGGGTTAGAAAATAAAAATTCTGACAATAAAACCTTCACAAAATGACGAGTAAATTCGAGACCGGGCATGCCAATGTAATAAGTGAAATCAAAATGTAGATAATGACTAATCTAATGCATAAAAATGATTATACCTCCATTATGACCTCACGAATCCATGCGGGAAGGAGTGCACCTACGTAGCTCCTCAAGATTTCTCCCAGGATTAGAGTGTAGATGTAGATTGCTCAAATGTTCACAACACAATGTGGATGAGAGGCAAGTGTGGAAATGACTGATTTGAGAGACTAGATGGTAATGAGAGATGATTTTGGCTGAGGTTTGATAAGATTAGGAGATTGAGACAGGATTTGGGCAGAGTTCTGATGCATGAAGTGGCCTCTAAAATGGCTTAGAGAGGGGTCCTATTTATAAGATTTTGGAGATGAGGATGGAGGGTCAGGTTTCATCTGATCAGATCAAGGGCTAGGAATAAAAGTGAATCTTTTATTCCTAGGAGATGAATTAAAAATTCCCATTTTGGGAAGAGTGGAGGTGAGTGGGGGACAACTGAATTTTATATTCGATGATTGGGAATGAGTGGGAGACATCTGAATCTTATATTCAATGATTGGGAATGAGTGCGAGACATCTGAATTTTATATTCAGTGATTGGGAGTGAGTGGGAGACATCTGAATTTTATATTCAGTTTAGTGGATGAGTGGGGGACAAGGTTAATTAAGTGTTTTCTTAATTAACTTAAGCCTAGGTTAATCAGATAATCAGGATTTATCTAATTAACAGGGATTAGGAAAATGAATAAATCAACTAAATAAATATTAGGAATATTCATTCAATTGATAGGGATTAGGGTTGTAAGGTTAAATGAATCAATTATGTGAATTAATTGATCTCTAGGGATATGCAGATTGGGGGGAATGGATTAGTCCGAGATATGGAAAATTGGTTTGCAGAAGCAGTCCAATTTTAGGTGTCTACACTCTGATTCTTCCAAAGTTCCACCAGCACACTTGATACCACACACAAGTTCATTTATCTTTTGCATGTAGATTGTGATGTTTTCATCTTCACTCATCCTCAGATTTTCAAATTTTCCTCTTAGATTTTGCAACTTGGCACATTTAACAAATTCATCGCCTTCATATAGATTCTCCAGAGGTTTATACTCAACACTGTTTATCACCCAATAGGTATTACCATGCATTGCAAATGGCACTCCATGCAATTCTTCCAAACAAGATAATTCGTTCCATCAAATATCAGACTATCCTTCTTGTAGGTCAACATCTTGGATCTCCTCAAGCGGTCAAGCTTTTATAAGAGGATCGGGCTCTGATACCAATTGTTGAAATTAGACTAGACAACTAAGAGGGGGGTGAATTAGTTGTCATACAAAATAAACTTTTTCTACTTTTAACCTTCTTTATTAACCTACTATGAGATTAATGATGTAAGCATTAAAGCATAGATCAACAACATATGAGCAGAAACATAAGCAACACACTTGACACCAAGATTTTGACATGGAAACCTAGTTAAGGGAAAAACCACGATGGGAGTTAACCCACAAAGATTTGTACCCTATTAAAATCACTTTAGAAAAGTAGAAGGCACATGCCTTCGGGCACACTGCCCAGAGCTCACTGCTCAAAAGAGAGGTTCACTACCTACAAAATGTATTTAGAATAGAAAGAATTAACTGAGAAATAGCATCTACTTCATGCCTAGTTCAGTTTTAATGAATGCTCACAAAACTTTTGTTTTGCCTCAAATTTTTCTTCACTAACTTTTCACTCTATACTGCTCTCGCTCCTTTTCTTCTCTTCTTTGCAACTGATCCTTTATTCAGATTTAATCCATTTTTCTCAAGGATAATTTTTAATAACTCTTCAACAAGTATTTATACACTTCATCAACCTTGGAATGATCAACAAGGTTAGCTAAAATTAAGGCAGATCTTTACACTATTAGCCAAACATAACTAAGACTTGACTCTTCCTCTACTAACAAGCCACACTTCATAAAATGATCTTTAGATCATCTGCAACATGCTAGGAACATATGGTCGGCTAAAACTAGGAAGAACATCGACTTCAAAGAGGAAATCTTCAATAACAAGCTCAAACTCTAATGCGGACCTCCAAGACAGTAGCCACACAATCTAGAGAGCTCCACAAGCACATTAAATTCACCAATAATATCCACTCTAAACCAAATTACCAGAATCATTTGTATCTTCCTCTGGATCCTCAAGAACACTATCTGCCATGACTGTCAAACTAGAAGGATGGCTTGTGGACCTCCAAACCATGAACCACTAGAGTTGATGATACACACTGACTTCCCAAACATGCCTTTAGATTCGCAAACCATAATATTTCACTGTGGAGCAACCTGGACCAACTTACTATCACTCTGTCTCTTTTGAATACTGCAAAATCTGGTTCTACTTAGATGGCCATAACTTCTTCAAATCTTCATGTGGACTTCTCAATTCTTAACTGGAATAACCTATAACAATCTTCTACACAACCATATGGTCTACAAACATTGAGTCTTCATTAATTTTCTCAATATCCTCAACATTCCAGTCTCCTGAACATGCAACAAAATAAGGCAGAGTTGACACCAATGACAACAAGAATATGTTGACATCAATGACAAGACTGCTTAGGCACATATTTACAACACATGACACTTGTCATATCACCCCATCCCAACATGGTTGGCTATTCCCAAGTTGGGCAATGACAGATGCTCTTACGACTCTTACGACTATCATAGAATCTGTCATAATTGTCATATCTTACAGTTGTAAGAGAATCTATCATACACTGACTAAAAATAGTATATTCTCTTACAACATGTCATAACCCTCCTTGGGGCACCCAAAGATGCCTTCTTCCAAGATGCCTTGTGACACATGTCTTCACCTGTCATAGTATCTTCTATTTCTAACTCTTACACATCATAGAGTCTATCATAACTGTTTCCGTCAAAATTGCCTTACACATTATTCAAGATGCCGACACATGGCAAAATTGTTCCACCACTAAGTGGGATGCCTATCTCCTCATGTGAGGACAAAATTACATGTGGTTACCTTCCACGTAAGATGACACATCACTGTGCCAACTCCCACAAGATGAAATAACAAGATTTGCATCCTAATTACATAATAGGCAATAAATAAATATATTACAATAAATAAATGCAATGAATTACCAAGGTTGAGACACCTTAATTCCCAACAATTTCAAGCTTTTGCAGGCATAAAAACTAGTAAGTTCACTTTGTTCAATTGTGTTCGATGCATTTTAAGTTGATTTCTTGATTGAAAGGGTAGATAATTGTTGCAGATAATAAGCCCTTAGGAAATCACCGAATCTGATATGTTAAAGCTTATAGTACTATGTTTGATTACCAAGTTAGCATTGATCTCATCTTAAGAATGAAGAAATAGGTATTTGCTTTCATTGAAAAGAAGATCTGATGTTATCTTTTATCTTACATGAATAGTTAAGCATAGTGTTAGAGGAAATGTGAACAATAGTATTTAACAACCAATATATAATAACTCAATGAAATTAATGCAAATACAATAAACAAAGATATTACCTTCGTAGACCGATTTACCTCATAGCTTCTATTGTTTCCTATCTCGTATCAATCTTGTGTATGATTTGAGCTCTCAAAAGTGTGTACTTCCTTGTTGTTGAAGATGACAATAGAAGAATGGCTATGATTGGAATGTGTAATAAAGATTAAACTACAAATGCAATTCTAATGGAGATGGATGATTGATAACGGAGACATGGTTGGATGAGGGTGATGATGATGGGGTTATGCAAATGCAATGAGGATACTTTGCCAAAGGCATGCTGGTAGAATTCCTGTAAAGTAAGATTGCTAAAGCTTGAGATATTGTGAAATGGGTGTGAGGACCTTGTTTATATAGGTTGAGGAGAGGCCAAATCCAAGTGTCAATAGATCCATGACTAGAGGAATTACCTATGAGGTGTATGGTTGAGGAAGCTTGAGAGAATGTGCATGAATCAGAAGAGGACAAGTATCCAAGCTCCTTTCATGATTTATGGGAGTTAACTGAATAGATTGAGGAGTTAACTGAATAGACTGACTAGTTAAGTGAATTGATTGATTAGATAACTGATTTGACTAATGAATTAAATGATTTTGACTGGAGGATAAATAGGACATGTGGGTGAGGGAATATTATCTAATTAAATATTAAAATATTTAATTATGTGTGTAACATGGAGAGGTGGAAAGGTGATTAACCAGTGAACTCAATTGACTAATTACTTAATAAATTTGATTGATGAGTTAACTAATTTGATTGGAGGAGAAATAGGACATGTGGGTGAGGGGATATTAGCTAATTAAATATTAAAATATTTAATTATGTGTGCAACATGGTGAGGTGGAAAGGTGATGTGGATTTATGAAATTAGGACTTTGGGATAGAGGAATTTAGGACTAATTAAATAATTTAGGATTATTTAATTATATGAGACATTAGAAGAATTAGGGTATTTAATAAAAAAAATGATTTTTATTTAATTTTGGGATAATGAACCAATCAAATAAATTATAATATTTATTTAATTGATAGAAGAATAAGAATTAAAATAAATATTAAAATATTTACTTAATTCTACATGAGCCATTTTTAGGTGTATACACATAGTAGTAATTTGTATACTAGTTTTAAAAAAAGATCATTCATGTTTTGTGAAATTTTATGAGAATGTTGTGAGATAGGTAAACCTTAATCTTCTACTATCCTCAAGTATGGATTGAAATGCGAATGTGTATCTAAGATTGAGAAGTTGTTGATATCATGTGAATAATATCTTAGAAGCTTTGAATTGTATGATACCATCTTGTGGTTGCAAGTTCAAGTCCCCAAACTACAAAGTCTTTGTGTTGTGTGTACATAGGCAAGGTCATCATGGATGATCCCCTGAGACATTAGGTCGGCCCCTTAGGGCCTTTAGTCTCTTAATTTTGTACATTGATATCTAACATGTTTGTATTTGGTTGTGCAGATTTAGAACTGTTACCTGTGCAAGGTATTGGAGCTGAGAAAGTGTTTTCCTACCATGTGATTGGATGATCAAAAGGAACTTATTGTAGTTGCGTATAATTATATAAGAAAATTTTAAATCTTGATTTCATTTAGGATGAATGATACTAACTTATGCTTAATGTATAATTTTATTAAAAGATAATGGTACATATTGTATATCTATTTCAGAAATTTTGAACCCTTTTTTTTACTAATTCTAAAATAGAGTTACAATATTATCAATGAAGTTATGTAATAATCAAAGTTTTATCTTAATCAATGTGTTTTACTTAGATGTGAATTATGGGCATGACATTTGGTATCAGAGATCGAGGTTTACCAAACTCTGGAGCCCTTTTCGGTCAGACTATGGTAAGAAGAGGTGATTCCTGATTGATTATTGTTGGAAGAAATGTCTAGTAAATTATTTTCAACATGTAAATGTGCAATGATGAATCCTTGTGGTATTAAGTTCTTTGATGTTAATAGATTATTATGTCAAACATGTATAAATTTCTATCTTATTCTATGGTGATACTAGTGAGATTGTGTAAGTGGTGTCCCTAGTTGTGATACGGTGTCTCCAACTCGAGGGAAGGGTATTGTGGACATTAGTAATGAATCACGCATGTATACCTAATTGTAAAAATTATATGTAATATTCAACAATGTGTGTTGTGTAATTATAGTTGTGACTTCTTGTTGAGTAGTGTTATGGGAAGGGAATTGTGATGTTTGAGAGTTGTTCTCGCTTGAGGGCTGAGAGCCTCTCACATAATGGGGTTTGAGAGAGGTGTGGAGCTTCTCTTGGGGTATTATTTTACCCTGAGAGGGATGATTATCCCCTCTTTCCCCCTTCTTTATGGATCATACTAGTGAATCATTTCTATTGTTATTGTTTTGTTGGGAGCGAATCTACCCCATTGGGGTTAGAGCCTCCCATGTGTGGGGTTGAACGAGGTGTGGATCTCCTTTGGGACATAACCCATTATGGGGTGAGGTGGGGACACAACCCCCTCATAGTCACATTGGAATAGAATCCCCTATGCTCCCCCTCAATTATGGATCCATTAGTAGTTCATGTGTGTTGTTGAGGATTTATGGGTTGAGGATGGATCGAGGTATGCCTATTGTTCAGGTGATTGATTATTTATGATGATTCAGTTATGGTACCTCAGTGGAAATAAATATTACTTGCAAGTTCTTACAGATGGACATATAATGATAACTCAGATATTACTTATGGAAAATACAGATATTTGATATAGTTGTCCCAGGTTGTGTGGGACATGTGTATTATGATATATGGTAATTTTGAGATCTATATGGTTTGAGACACCATTCCCCTCCTCCCCCTAGGTGGCTTGTTTAATGTCACATGGTGATTGTAATGTAACATTTTATGAAGATTATTGAAACTTTAATTTGAATCTTATGACATTATTTTTGTTTGTGGACCAGAAGTTTTGGAATCATTCCAAGATTTTGGTTGATTGCTTTTGCGAAATTGTCCTCATTGCCTCAAGGACTATTTTTAATTATTATTTTGGCTTCTTCTTTTTGATTTATATTTATATGAAATTTTCCAAGTTGATTTGTTAAAATTTTAATTATTGAAAACTTTCTTGTTTTTAGGCTTTATCAATGTTTGTTGTTGCTAGCTAGTGTGGTGTAATGTGGAATGTGTAAACTGCTATATCCAGGAGGGATCCCTGGCAGGTTATTTGGGGGAGTAGATGGCCTGGGGAATGTCTAATGTGAGGATGGGGCTGTAAATGGGACTAGTATAAGATAGTCGTAATCCATTCCCCCTAGCTATATGCATGTGATATATTTTGTGCCTATCCTCTTGGAGGCTAACCTCCTTACACAAACAAGAGAAAGGTATCAGGAAATGTATGGAGGAGTCCTTTGGGATGGCCCTGAGACCATCTTTCCCTGGCAGCACTATGGTTCTACTTGGCACCGATCCTCCCCATCCCATTGGGTGTATACATGATGTATTATGTACGGAGTGGAGACTTGTGATGTTTAATTGTTAAGAACTATTATGAAAGAATGTGTTGCAATGAAATGTGATAATGGATAATGCTCTTGGTTACTAGTAGAAATGATATAAACGTGTTCTATGATAAGTGATAATGTAGTAGAAATGATAGAATTCTAAGGTACAGTATGGCTAAATTGTGGAAATGATGAAATTGTTTAAGGTTGCTTCCTTCACAATAGGTAATGACATCTTATCACTTTTGATAGTTATTAAATAAATTATTTTTGTCATTTGAAATATGATAAAATAAATTTTGGGTTTCTGTTGCACATTGTATTGTGATTGAATTTAAAATAAAGTAGTGGCATCTCATTTACTTTGTTTTGATATTGTATAGATGTAATCTTTAGATGAAATCTAATCTTTATTGGATGTGTTGAAATTAGGAAGTATCCTCTTCTCTTGAGGACTTCTAGGAGGAAGTTCATTCGTAGGAGGGGAGAGTGTAAGGCCACCAACCCTTATCATGTACCCACATACAAGTACGCAATAAATTTATAGGTGAATGGTCAATGGTGAGATTAATGTTGTGTCTAACTTATAATTCTATATTTCCTCATTGGTTACCTTGAGTGTTTAGAATAATATAATGAATTATTAGGTATGTAATACACAATTGTATTAGTAGTGAATGTTGAACTCTTGTATTAGTAGTGAAGGTTGAACTCTTTTAGTGAATTCTCTCATGATAAAATTTTGTGAGTTTACAGGCTCTCACTTGATTTTGCATCTATGTAAATTTTAAGAGAGCTAGCCAATACATTTAATATGTCTAAGTTTCTATTAAGCAAAAAGTGGCTTTAGTAATTATGTGAACCTAATAAATGTAGTCATTTCAAATAGATGTACATTTAAAATTTGGATAAAATAAATTGTTATTTGAATAATCTTTACCTAAATGAAAATGTTAGAAATAATTATATGCATTCCACTTAAATATTATTATCTAATTTTAAAAAGAAAAATAAATATAATTATTATTTTTAGTTATATATATATATATATTTAGAAAAATAAATATAATTATTATTTTTAGATATATATATATATATATATATATATATAATCTTTGTCTTATGATTTAATTAGAAAGTAAATATACATACATTATGCTTTTATTTAAAAGAAAAAAAGAAAGAAAGAAAAAAGAGAAAAGATTAAATAATATAATTCTCAATAGAAGTTTCTATCAATTTCATTTATTTAGTTTTTTTTTACTTAAATAAATAAAAGTTTTTTTAGTCTTTATGCCTTTATACTTTAAAGCTTTAAAATCAAATCAAACATTTTTTTTATTCATATTTTTTAGTGCTTTAAGACTTAAAAAAAAGAAGGCAAATCAAATGTAGAAAAGAAAGGGAGGAAAGAATGAGTGGAGGAGGAGTCTTTATTCAAGGAAGACGGAATTTTACGGTGTATGGATGTTTGCAGCAAAAATGAAAAAAGTAATGATATAATAAAGGGTATTGCAGCTATATAGAGGAGAGATATATGAAGTGCACGGGAGGAACCATAAGACAAAATGGTTTTTATGTTTTGTTTGTTGAGGACTTTTTAGTTGTAAAGAAAATCAGAAAATGAAAGTAGAAAATGGAGGGTTTGAGAAAAAATAGTCTTGGTCAAGAAATAAATTGAAGGAAAAATAGTAGGATCAATATTCAGGGATGTTTATTTACAAATGTTTTGAGTTGATTATTTGGAATGTCTAATTTTGTGAAGCACATGACCTCTACATCCATGATGAACCCTAAATGTACTTTTGATCCATTTGAATTCTCCTGCAAATTTGACTCCATTCCTCTTTACTTCCATTTGCAAAATCTTGTTTAATGATGTGAGCCTTGTCGTGCTCTTGCTTCCTCGTCCAACCTTTCTGGAGTGATAAGTACCTATGAATATGATTTGAGATCTATTTTTCAAAGGATTTGATGTGAGGGTTTCATCTTGAGTCGTGTATGATTTGGCTATCTAAGTTGTGCATCCATAAATGAAGAATATTCTCCAAATTTTGTTAAAGCAATAACTTAAACAAATTTCATTTTGTGTTTGTCCTACAAATTCTTGCTATAATAACCCTATATTGGGTTAGACATCCATGTATATATCTTCCATATATGGCATTAGATATTCATTTATTTCTATATATAATCTTGCCATATATGGTGTTTGATATTCTTTATTCCTGCCATATATTAGTGTTTAATATCCAGGTATATATCTACCAAAAAAATAAGTGGTGATAGCAATTCATTTAACGTTAGATATATATTTGTCATTTAGTGTTTGAACTTCATTAACTTTCATGAGTTCAACTACCTTGTAATAGCCTTTATGATTTATTTAATTTAATGTATAAAACTATCTTCTTTTGGCATGGATTATCTGTGCAAATCGTGGTATTCTCTACATTGAAAATGTTGAGAATTGTATCAATAATGTTGTTCTTTAAATCTGCATGATTTTCCTCCAAGTCTGACCTCGAATAAATTATAATACTTGTTATATCTTAGATCTTTAAGTGTGTGAGGTTTAGCATTTATCCTTTTTTTAAAGTCTGACCTCGAATAAATTATAATACTTGTTATATCTAGGTATGTGCAGGATCATGATGGACCAAACAGTGGCAATGGAGAAAAAATCACGTGAAAGCGTTAGCCAAATTCGTGAAACACTTTTTTAGGCTTGGATTTAGGCTTGGAAAGTTTTCTCAAAATGGATATCCATTTTGCAAAAATGTTTAAAAAATGCATTTATCCAAAATGGATATCCGTTTCTCCAGAATGGATATCCATTTTTCCAAAACAGATATTTGTTTTCATAACAGATATCTATTTTGGAAATGGATATCTGTTTCTTAAAAATGGATATCTATTTCTTTTATTTTGATTTAAAAAGTTTTCCCCCAAAAATTTAGGCTTGGGAATCCAAACCTAGCTTTTCAACGTGAGTGAAGAATTCATATATTTTTATAGATTTTCCTCGACTTCACCCTTGATGCTGACGGACTTTTTTTAATCCAAATTTGATAAAATCAAAAGGGTATATTCGAGACATTGTTAGGATTCTAAAAATATAATATATGTCTAATTATAATTTTAATAGGTAATTATTAATAATTTTCTACCTACACTATGTCTGAATTCCTAAGAGACACACTGATTGAAAAACATCCATAACTTTCAAACCGTTTGACATTTTTCAAATCCAAAAGTTGCATCACACTCTACATTTCATTAGCTATAGGTCTTAAAAAAATTGAATTTCATATTTTTTTGACCAGGTTAGGCTGGCTAGAAAATTACTTTTTAATACTTTTAAAAAGTTGTAGTAAAAAAATCATAACTAATTTTTTACTTATAAAAAAATTCATAAAAATATGTGTCACATTCGCGCATGTGTCCTCTACTTGTATCTAAAGATTAAAAAAAAGAAATTCTCATACTTAGGTTGGCCGGAATGACACCTACTTTTTATTTTTTTTCAAAAATTTAAGTAGTGCCTCATTGAAATATCCAATTTTCATCAAATAAATTTATTTTTTTCCAAAAAAAAAGTAGTCTATAAACTACATTCAATTTCCTACAAATTTTATTATTACATATTTTTCAAATTATGTAGGTAACCCATTCAATTTTTCTCGTGAAGTTACTTAAGTCTATTTTTTTAGCATTTTCATTGCCACTTAGGGGTATTATTTGGCCCATCATGACCTTGCACATACCCATCTTAGATCTTTTAGTGTGTGAGGTTTTTTTTCTTTCTAAACTTTTTAATTAGTAATTGAAAACTTAAAGATTTGTTTAAAATCTCTATGTTTTTTTTTCCATTAAAACTAAATCTCTTAAACTTTTTACCGTATCTTTCTTTTTAGCATTTTATTTAATATAAATTTTATCTTGTTATTTATAGGAGAATATTAATTTGTTTTTTTTAATAAAGAAAGATTTTTTTTTTCTGATTGGTTTTATTTATAGAAAGAAAAATTAAATTATAAATAAATATGAATCTATTTTGATTATTGAATAGGAATTTATTTGTCTTTATTATATAGAAAGAATGTGAATTATGAGGGGCATAAGAATAATATCTCCTTAGACTTATAGAAGGAATATAACCTTTTATTTGAAAATGGATGCTTAGGAGTGATGCTTATGATTGTTTGTTTTGAGTAGCAATAAATTGAGTTTATTTTGGAAATATATATATATATATATATTTGGGTTAGAGATGGTGTTAAATATTTTTGATAAGGGAAACAAATCTTTAACTTCTTTTTGGTTTATTTATTTAGATTAATGTTATAGATAGAAACTCAAATCTATTAGATATGATTAGGAATTGATAAATTTAGTAATGTGTTTCATTTGTTTCATTGATAAATTAATTACATGGTAATAACACTAGGCAAGAAGTAGTTTCCTTTCTAGTATCAAACTATCAATGAAACTATTTAGTCATGGTTGTATTATTAGAAATAACAATGTACTAAATAGGGCAACTAGATTGAATTACTCAAGATTGTAGAGATAATTGTAAAGAATGAAATATCTTCTAATCTTTTCTTATTTGTATGTTAAAGCTTATACTATGTTTGATTACCAAATTAGCATTGATCTCATCTTAAGAATGAAGAAATAGGTATTTGTTTTCATTGAAAAGAATATCTAATGTTATCTTTTAGCTTGCATGATTAGTTAAGCATAGTAGTAATTTGTATACTAGTTTAAAAAAAAGATCATTTATGTTTTGTGAAATTTTATGAGAATGTTGTGAGACAGGTAAACCTTAATCTTCTACTATCCTCAAGTATGGATTGAAATATGAATGTGTATCTAAGATTGAGAATTTTTTGATATCATGTGAATAATATCTTAGAAGTTTTGAATTGTATGATACCATCTTGTGGTTGCAAGTTCAAGTCCCTAAACTACGAAGTCTGTACACTACACATACATAGGCAATGCCATCATGGATGAGCCCCCGAGACATTAGGTCAGCCCCTTAGGGCCTATAGTCTCTTCATTTTGTACATTGATATCTAACATGTTTATTTATCAATTTTACGGGACTAATGTTTGTATTTAGTTGTGCAGATTTAGAACTGTTACCTGTGTAGGGTACTAGAGCTAAGAAAGTCTTTTCCTACCTTGCGATTAGATGATCAAAAGGCACTTATTATAGTTGTGTATAATTATATAAGAAAAGTTTAAATATTGATTTTCATTTAGGATGAATGATACTAACTTATGTTTAATGTATAATTTTATTAAAAGATAATGGTACAGATTGTATATCTATTTCAGAAATTTTGAACCCTTGTTTTTACTAATTCCAAAATAGAGTTACAATATTATTGAAATGAAGTTATGTAATAACCAAAATTTTATGTTAATCAATGTGTTTTACATAGATGTGAATTGTGTGCATGACATTTGGTATCAAAGCGAGGTTTACCAAACTCTGGAGCCCTTTTGGGTCACACTATGGTAAGAAGAGGTAATTCCTGATTGATTACTATTGAAAGAAATGTCTAGTAAATTATTTTCAACATGTAAATGTACATTGACGAATCCTTGTGGTATTAGGTTCTTTGATAACATAATAGATTATTATGTCAAACATATATAAATTTCTATCTTATTTTGTGATGGTCTACTAGTGAGCTTGTGTAAGTGGTGTCCCTAGTTGTGATACAGTGTATCCAACTCGACAGATGGTTATTGTGGATGTTAGTAATGATTCATGCATGTATACTTAATTGTGAAAATTATATGGCATATTGAACAATGTATGTGTGGCTACTTGTTGAGTAGTGTGTTGGGAAGGGAATTGTGATGTTTGAGAGTTGCTCTTGCTTGAGGGCTGAGAGTCTCTCATGTAATGGGGTTTGAGAGAGGTGTGGAGCTTCTCTTGGGGTATTATTTTACCTTGAGAGGGATGATTATCCCCTCGTTCCCACTTCTTTATGGATCATACTAGTGATTCATTTGTGTTGTTATTGTTTTGTTGGGAGTGGATCTACCCCATTGGGGTTAGAGCCTCCCATGTGTGGGGTTGAACAAACTGTGGATCTCCTTTGGGACGTAACCCATTATGGGGTGAGGTGGGGACACAACCCCCTCATAGTCACATTGGAATAGAATCCCATCTGATCCCCCTCGATTATGGATCCATTAGCGTTTCATGTGTGCTTTTGAGCATTTGTGGGTTGAGGATGGATTGGGGTATGCCTATGGTTCAGGAGATTGGTTATTTATGATGATTCAGTTATGGTACCTTAGTGGAAATAAATATCAGTTGTAGGTTCTTATAGATGAACATATAATGATAACTCAGATATTACTTATGGAATCCATAGATATTTGATATAGTTGTCCTGGGTTGTGTGGGACATGTGTATTATGATATGGTAATTTTGAGATCTATATGGTTTGAGACACCATTCCCCTTCTCCCCTTAGGTGGCTTGTTTAAATTCACATGGTGATTGTAATGTAACATTTTATAAAGATTGTTGAAACTTTAATTTGAATTTTGTGACATTATTTTTGTTTGTGGACCAGGAATTTTGGAATCCTTCCAAGATTTTGGTTGATTGCTTTTGCAAAATTGTCCTCATTGCCTCATGGACTATTTTTAATTAAGATTTCTAATTATTGTTTTGTCTTCCGCTATTTGATTTATATTTATATGAAAATTTCCTAGTTGATTTGTTGAAATTTTAATTATTGAAAACTTTCTTGTTTTGAGGCTTTATCAATGCTTGTTGCTGCTAGCTAATGTGGTGTAATGTGGAATGTGTAAACTACTATATCCAGGAGGGATACCTAGTAGGTTATTTGGGGGAGTAGATGGCCTAGGGAATGTCTAATGTGAGGATGGGGCTGCAAATGGGACCAGTATGGGATGGTCATAATCAATTCCCCCTAGCTATATGCATGTGATATATTTTGTGCCTATCCTCTTGGAGGCTAACCCCCTTACACAAACAAGAGAAAGGTATCAGGAAATGTATGGAGGAGCCCTCTAGGAGGGCCCTAAGACCATCTTTCCCTGGTAACACTATGGTTCTACTTGGCACCGATCCTCCTCATCCCATTGGGTGTTTACATGACATATTAAGTACAGAGTGGAGGCCTGTGGTGTTTAATTGTTAAGAACTGTTACGAAACAATGCATTGCAATGAAATGTGATAAAGGATAATTCTCTTGGTTACTAGTAGAAATGATATAAACATGTTCTATGATAACTAATAATGTAGTAGAAATGATAGAATTCTGAGGTGCAGTATGGCTAAAGTGTGGTAATGATGAAATTGTTTAAGGTTGTTTCCTTCACAATAGGTAATGACATCTTATCACTTTTGATAGTTATTAAATAAATATTTTTGTCATTTGAAAGATGATAAAATGAATTTTGGGTTTCTATTGCACATTGTATTGTGATTGATTTCAAATAAAGCAATGGCATCTTGGTTACTTTATTTTGATATTTTAGAGATGTAATCTTTAGATCAAATCTAATCTCTATTGGATGTGTTGAAATTGGTAAGTATCCTCTTCTCTTGAGGACTTCTGGGAGGAATTCCATTCATAGGAGGGGAGAGTGTAAGGCCACCAACCCTTATCCTATACCAACATACAGGTATGCAATAAATTTATAGGTGAATGGTCAATGGTGAGATTAATGTTGTGTCTAACTTATAATTCTATATTTCCTCATTGGTTACCTTTAGTGTTTAGAATAATATAATGAATTATTAGGTATGTAATATGTAATTGTATTAGTAGTGAATGTTGGACTCTTGTATTAGTAGCAAAGGTTGGACTCTTTTAGTGAATTCTCTCGTGATGAAATTTTGTGAGTTTATGGACTCTCACTTGATTTTGCACCTATGTAAATTTTAAGAGAGTTAGCCAATACATTTAATATGTCTAAGTTGCTATCAAGCAAAAAGGGGCTTTAGTAATTATGTGAACCTAATAAATGTAGCCAATTTCATTTCACATAGAGGTACATTTAAAATTTGGATAAAATAAATTGTTATTTGAATAACCTTTACCTAAGTGAAAATGTTAGAAATAATTATATGCATTCCACTTAAATATTATTATCTAGTTTTAAAAAGAAAAATAAATATAATTATTATTTTTATTAAAATATAGAAAAATATATAATCTTTGCCTTACAATTTAATTAGAAAGTAAATATGCATATGTGATGCTTTTATTTAAAAGAGAAAAGAAAGAAAAAAAAAAGAGAAAGATTAAATAAAGTAATTCTAAATAGAAGTTTCTATCAATTTCATTTATTTGGTTTTTTTTTTTACTTAAATAAATAAAAGCTTCTTTTTTATTCTTTATGCCTTTATACTTTAAAACTTTAAAAGAAAATAATAAAATGTAGAAAAGAAAGGGAGGAAAGAATGAGTGGAGGAGGAGTCTTTACTTGGAAGAAGGGGTGTATGGGATGTTTGCAACAAAAACAAAAAAAAATAATGATATAATAAAGGGTATTGCAACTATATAGAGGAGAGATATACAAAGTTCATGGGAGGAATCATAAGAGAAAATGCTTTTTATGTTCCATTTGTTGAGGACTTTTTAGTGGTAAAGAAAATCAGAAAAGGAAAGAAGAAAATGGAGAGTTTGAGAAAAAATAGTCTTGGTCAACAGATTGAAGGAAAAATAGTAGGATCAAAATCTAGGTATGGTTATTTGCAAAAGTTTTGAGTTGATTATTTGGAATGTCTATTTTTGTGAAGCACATGATACCTACATCCAAGATGAACCCTAAATGCACTTTTGATCCATTGGAATTCTCCTGCAAATCTGACTCCATTCTTCTTTACTTCCATTTGCAAAATCTTGTTTAATGATGTGAGCCTTGTCCTACTCTTGCTTCCTCATCCAACCTTTTTGGAGTGATAAGTACCTATGAATATGATTTGAGATCTATTTTTCAAAGGATTCAATCTGAGGGTTTCATCTTGAGCCACATATGATCTAGCTATCTAAGTTGTGCATCCATAAATGAAGGAAATTCTCGAAATTTTGTTAAAGCAATAACTTAAGACAAATTTCATTTTGTGTCTGTCCTACAAATTCTTGCTATAATAACCCTATATTGGGTTAAACATCCATGTATATATATGCCATATATGGCATCAGACATTCATGTATTTCTATTTATAATCCTGTCATATATGGTGTTTGATATTCTTTATTCATGCCATATATTAGTGTTTAATATTTGTGTGCCAAAAAAAAGTGGTGATAGCTATTCATTTAACGTCAGATATATATATGTCATTTAGTGTTTGAACTTCATTAACTTTCATGAGTTCAACTACCTTGCAATAGCCTTTATAATTATTTAATTTAATGTATAAAACTGTCTTCTTTTGGCATCAAGCATCTGTGCAAATCGTGGTATTCTCTACATTGAAAATGTTGAGAATTGTATCGAAAATGTTCTTTAAACCTCTCACCTCCAATAAATTATAATACTTGTTATATCTTAGATCTTTGTGTGTGTGTGAGGTTTAGCCTTCATCTTTTTTTTTTCTTCCTAAACTTTTTAATTAGTAATTGAAAACTTAAAGATTTGCGTAGAATCTCTTTGTTTTTTCTTTAGAAACTAAATCTCTTAACCTTTTTACCGTATCTTTCTTTTTATAAATAAATAAAACCATTCAGAA
Organism: Cunninghamia lanceolata; assembly: GCA_027924645.1. Classification (NCBI taxonomy): domain Eukaryota; kingdom Viridiplantae; phylum Streptophyta; class Pinopsida; order Cupressales; family Cupressaceae; genus Cunninghamia; species Cunninghamia lanceolata. Next base: position 14,727,350 of record BSBN01001121.1, on the reverse strand, counting down.
AATAAAATAATATCTTTCCTTATTAAAAAAAATAAATTAATATTCTCCTATAAATAAAAAGATAAAATTTATATTTTGGCCGATAGGCCATTCTATATGTGCACACATCTTATAATTGCTAAAAAAATTTGGTTGTCCCACAATTTTTTGGTAGTCCAACAAAAACTATAGAACCTAAAAAGAAATTGGAAAAAATAAAAAATAAAGAATAAAAACTAAAAAAGAAATTGGAAATAAAAAATAATAACTGTTAAGGGAAAATTGGATCTAACATGAATAATCAATATGTCAATATCAAAATACCCAAAACTCAACGAAATACAGAAACAAAGAGATCAATCAAACAAAAGAACTTCAAAAACCTTTTGCAAACCTTAAAGCTTCATATCTTCCATTGGTTGCCTATCTCAATCGATCTTGCATGTATGAATAAGGCCCTCAGAGAGTGCACTTCCTTGCTATGATTCCAAGATTGTCAATGGAGAACGGCTATGATAGTTTCACCATGAAGATGGGTTTCACAACAATGATAGTAGTATGGTAACGAGTGTGATCACAAGCAATGAAGGAATTGGTGCCAAAGGCACATTGTAATTCCTGCAAAGTAACAATACTTAAAGCTTGGATGAATGAAATGAAGGAATAGGGTTCAATTTATAGACTTGAGAGAAAGAAGATCAACATTATAGAAAGAATGAGAAGATCAATAGTATAGAAACCTTGAGGAACGTGCGTGAACAAGAAGAAGACAAGTGTCACCCAAAAGTTGTTTTATTTGAGTTAACTACTTTCTTTTCTAAAGATAAGACATGTTTCTCATAAATTAAAAAGTTTTTTTTCTAATTTAAGAGATATTGATAAAAACAAGGTTGATTAATCAGTTAACTCAACTTGTAATTTGATTTTGCATGGTTTGAGAGATATTAAATAATAAATTATTTAATTTTGCATGCATGAAGAAGAAGACTTATTTTTAGAAGATTTTGAAGATATTTGAAGAATTAGAAAAGCAAATTAAATAAATAGATTTATTTAATTGTTGTGCATGATTTGGAAGAATAAATAAAATATTTTATTGTATTTTATTTTTGGAGATTGAGAGGATTTAAATAAATTTGATTTGATTTATTCAAATTTGGAAGAATGATTTGATTTAATTAAATAATTAAGAATTATTTAATTGTTTGGAAGAATTTAATTAAATAAAGGATTTTATTTTATCTTGACTTTAGAAGAGATAATTAAATATTTCGATATTTAATTAACTTAGAGGAATATGAATAAAATAAATAAATTTATTTTATTTATTTATTGATGGAGGAATTAGATGGAATAAATATTAAGAATATTTATTTAGACTGAATCGTGTCATTTTTAGGCATATGCATTTTGCCCCTCTTTGATGTAATGCAGTTTATGACATTGTTTCAAAGAATAAATAGTCTAATAATGATACATGCCCCAGTTTGCTCGTAGTATAGGTTATGACAATAGGATGCCCCCTCGAGAGATTAGACGGGAAGAAGGCAGAAGGTGTGAGACAGACAATCTCACGAAGACGGAGGGAAAATTTGTTTAGGATGAAGAAAACATGATGCATTTCTAAGAAACGGGAAGAAAACGGGAAGAAACGAGTGTGGGAAGTAGTCATAGTCACCACATAGCCAGTTTTAGTGTTTGCATGCTATATATAGGGGCTAGGTCCACAAGACAAATCATTTGCACACTTGGCTTTGTTTGATTTTCTTTTGAGAGATTAGGAGAGCATAGAGCATAGAGCAGTCAGCACCAGGATGGATATTCCACATGAGGAGCACCACTTTGACCGAGTCCAATGATTCGACTGGCCAGCAGAGGCAAGACCCCCAGTATGTATCTCAAAAAATTTCCCCTAGGGTCGATTTTGAATGCAATAAATGCTAGGCAAATTTAGGCCAAACAAATGTGCTAGATTGTAGTTTGGTGCATTTGGCATGCGAAACTGCACATCTGTCAAATTTTGGCACATTTAGGATATAGAATAGTGCATGCATAGAATTGGCGCATGCAGTACAAAGGTTAGTGCATGCATAATTTGGCGGCACATTTACGATATGAGTCGGCGCATACAACTAGATGGCACATTTACGGTATGGGACGGTGCATGCATGAGATGTTGCAGCACATGTGTCAGAAGTGGCACATTTGATAAGAAATGATGCATGTACCTTCTGTTATGGCACATATAATATAGATAGTTTACTTAACAAAATTGACTTGATTGGCACCCTGTTTGATGCCTCAATCGAAAAGATGTCTCCGAGATTGCAGGAATCTAGTCAAGAGATGTAGTGTGTTGTTTTGATCAATTTGATATACATTAAATTATTCGATATGTTTCTATAGATATGTTGAGCATGATACTTGTAGCTTTAGGTTGACGCCTTGCTTTGTGTGCTTGTAGGAGGACATACGAGATACATTGATGTTGAGGGAGCAGTTTCCCATGCCGATGTTGCAGTGACATATGTTGACAGAGATGGATCAAGAGGTGCTTGGGGCAATGGGATTGGACTACGTGTGCTTTATGCTTGAGGTTTGAGAGAACTATGGCTTACTAACTATAGCAGTAGAGAGGTTTCATAGCGAGGATGGGACCTTTCACTTCCTGACTGGTGAGATAACGGTGACCTTGGAGGATGTATATAGGATACTCCACTTGCCAATTCAGGGAGAGCTCATGGAGTATGATCCACAGCGGGATGTAGGACTTGCAGAGTGTAGGTGGGTTTTTGATGACCCTGAGCTGGTAGGACAGGTTATCTCCTGGCAAGACATTCATGATTACTATGACTACTTCCCTGGGATAGTGGTAGGATTGATTGGAGGCATTGTATGCCCGATAGGAGATCGTATGGGTTCCCAATTGGATGGGCAAGGATCATGGAGAGGATGGTCACAGAGGGCACCTATTATGCTTGGGGTGTCTGCATTTTGGCACACCTATACCACAACATGCATCAGGTGGTATACCACAGGGGTGCTAGTTTATCAGCAGGTGTCTCACTATTGCAGTTTTGGCTATGGGAGCACATTGCCATCACTAGGCTGACATGTGTTTTTTAGAGACAGACAGGAGAGCCTTACAGTTATGGCTACATAGGAGTTATTTCCCAGCATAGGCTAGGGAAGCTCGATTACTTGAGCCATGCACTAGATGGGGTAGATGTGGTCGTCTGGCAACCATATCTAGACTATGATCCCTAGGAGGACGAGGCGAACGAGCTGCCATACTGTTATCAGACTCGGTGACTGATAGGCCAAACACGGTGTATTCTGGAGAGATAGATTATCAACTAGGTTTGGAGGTAGTTTGGGAGGAGACAACACATGCCACAGGGGCAGGCTCTATTTGCACAAACTCATGCGGAGAGATTCAGATGGGGCCCAGTGGTGTCCTATGAGGAGGCAGTGGCAGAGTTTCAACAAATTCTTTACACTACCTAGCTAATGAGGAGAGAGATCACAGATGTAGGGATGACTCAGGACTATGAGGATGGGTTTGCAGAGCATCCATTTCTGAGATACTCAGGGCCTGGAGAGCTGGTTCCTCGCATAGATGAGGTAGATTCAGAGGATGAGGTCCAGGTTGGCAAGAGGAGGAGGAGGAGAGGAGGATAGGGAGATGGAGGAGATGATGGAGGAGGGGGAGGTGGTGGAGATGATGGAGGAGGGGGAGGCGGTGGAGATGGAGATAGACCTAGGCAAAGGAGGAGAGCTGGGGAGGGACCTTCCCACATTCAGCAAGTAGTGCAGCCGTAGGTTACAGAGCAGACACAGATGCTGCTACCTCAGTACGTGGCGTAGTAGCAGGTACCTCAACCATAGGGACAGGGACAGGCATAGGCCTTTCAGGATCTAGCACAGTCAGATGTCCAAGAGAGAGATATTGTTATGCTGAGAGGATAGGTTAGGTAGCTATGGGCACAACTTAGGATGGTCGAGGCTCGGTGGGAGACAAATGCAGAGGTTATCTTAGGGATTACTAGAGAGTGAGAATGGCAGAGGTGAGGATACGAGTTATCTGAGTAGAGAGGGATACAACAGTGGAAGCCCTTGGGATAGATGCTAGTAGCAGCTTTTTGGTTGGACAGGTGCACCAGGCCCAGGCACAGCTAACAAAGGCACAGGCACAACTAGCACAGGCACAGGCACAATTGGCATAGGTGTAGGGGTAGTTAGCGTAGGTGCAGGGTGAGCTTACTAGAGCACAGGATCAGACACAGTACTATCAGGGCCTATACCATGGTGTTGTTCTAGTTAGTCAGAGGGCTCTGAGTTACAGGAGTCAGTCTATAGCCCCCGACAAAGAAGGTGGATCAAGGTCAGGAGCCTCCATGATGGGCCCACAATGGTCTGGGGCCAGCAGAGGAGGAGACTCAGGAGACACTGCTGGGAGCAGTGGTTCATAGCAGCAAGTTTAGTAGACACTTAAGCAGACTTTGGCTCCTACATACATTTTTTGATGGCTCAGATAGCCGGATACACACATGTACCATTTTTGTATTTTTGAGACATGTATCACTATCCCTGAGATGTATATATTGTATATGACACTAACTCAAAGATGGACCTTTTGATATTTGTACATGTTTATGATATTTATATGATGATGCAGCTATTTGATGCTCTCTATATGTAGTTTGCTCATTATATGTTATGGATGCATTTCTATTTGTATGATGGTACTCATGTGATGTATATTTTGACTATGTCTATATGATGCTATGTGATGTTTATGTGACTTAATGTAGACTTAGATGTTTTACTTGTATGCCTCAAATGTATGAATACAAATGGTATCTATATGATTATGTAGTTTATGTGATGCACTTATCTATGTTTTTGATTTTTTCTATTGACACTATGTGATGATTACAAAATGTATATGGATGACCTGATGCACTTATTTTGTATGTAACTGATTTAATCATGTAAATGACTATCTCATGTGATATGATATGCACCTGTATGCTATGTTTTTGTGATGTCCAAATGTGCCCTATTGACACAGAGATGATATAGATAGAAGATTGATTGAAAGAATGACTTGATAGATAGACTCACAAGCTTCAATTTGTATTGTTACTCTGCATTGTTTGGATCTTTTATTGCATGGGATATGGATGTATGGATGTATGATGGATGTATGATGGATGCTTTTATTTTGACATCTTGATGGTGCAAGTATTTCGAAGTGCTTATTTCATCATTGGGTGATTTTTTTTTGGTACTTTCTCCGAATGTTGTAAGTTAATACAAGCGTCTAGGTATAATTGAACTGAGATCACCTGAGTATTGCTTACATGGGATTTTCTTTAGAAAGGTAATACAAGCATATAGGTATAATTGAACTAAGATGACCTAAGTGTTTCTTGTGTATCAACAAACAAGGATGCCCCCTTTCATGTTAGACCTTTGATGTCCTCGATGATCTTTTGCCGATCATGTCGTTAGACAAGGTGTCACATTACTAAAGTTTAATCCACAAACAGAAAATAAAGAAAAGAATCATGCCCCTATCATAGCATCTCTATCTTTTGGCATCCTCGAGTAGCATAGAAAGGCATGATAGCAGAAATCAAGACTCTATTAACTTAACCATGATTCCAATCCATAAAACATTTTTGCATTTAGATGTGTTTGTTTCTTGCCATAATTTAGGTAAAATCATTTAGAATGCCTTCGATACTTGTTTGTTTGATTTTATTTGGATAGGTTAAGGTCCTACGTCAAGATTTATGCTTGAAAAGAGCGGGTTTTGCTTGCGCTTGCTTGCCTGGTGAGAGATTCCACAATCCTTATTGGTGAGATGGACCTTAAGGGACTGACCTAGTGCCTCGAGGACTCATTGCTAAATGGCCTTGCCTACGTGACGACGCAGAGGCAACGTAGTTTGGGGTAAACCCTAATGGACCTAATACCTAGGTGATAGAAAGTGGTGCAGACTCAGATAGATAGAAGGACTAGACACATGACGAATGGGACAGTGGAGCCTCGAGGGTGCATTGAATAATGGCCTTACCTACGTGACAACGCAGAGACAACGTAGTTCATGGAATTGGACCATGGAAGGACTAGAGGATAGATGACAAGATATGGGATAGATAGGGAAGCCTCAGGTGCCCATTGAAAATGGCCTTGCCTATGTGAAAATGTAGAGGCAACGTAGTTCATGGACTTGGACCATGTGGATACTGACGACAAATGCTAAGCTAGGCTGACACTGTGGATAGGACATGGGATAAAACCTTGGTTGACAAGGCAACAAAAGAGATAGAGTATCAAGCCATGATAGGTTATCGTTAGGATTTTATTATGGAACAGATATGGATCGAATGGAACACAAGTGAAGGAAGAATGGACACAAGGTGATTGGTTTCCCAAAGATGGAGGAAGTTGTTTATCACAAGTAATGCCTATTTACTAGGTTTTCACTTGTTTTTATTTGCACGAAAGCTAGAAAGTATGCATGCCACCTATTTGCTAGGTTTTCATCATGGTACCTATCCAAGGTGCCTGTTTGCCAGGTTTTCACCAAAGGACAATTTTTTTATATTTTTCTTTTTTTTTTTTTTTTGTATTTTTTTTTTTTTTGATTTTTTATATTTTTGTGCCCCCCTTACATTGGGGTTCTCTTAGGTATCTAGAACTGGTGAAGGTGCATGTTGTTGATTGGGTCATCGAATAGCTCACCCTTTGATGTTGCTAACTGATATGCCCCCGATCCATAAGTGGCTATGATCACATAAGGCCCAAGCCAGTTGGGTTCAAACTTGCCTTTCTTTTCCTGATCCTATTGATTGCAGGGGTTCTCCTTAGGTACTAGATCTCCAACTTTAAAGACTCTTGGGTGAACTCTGTGGTTGTAGCTTCGTGACATCATTTTCTAGTATTCTTTGAGATGATCAAAGGCTTTATGTCAAATCTAGTTCTTGCCATCTGGAAACCCTGTACTCTTCATCTGTTATGAGACCTTTTAATGACACCCTGAGAGATGGTAACTCAACCTCGATGGGGAGGATAGCTTGTAAGCCATAGACAAGGGCATAAGGGGTAGCACCTGTGGGAGTTCGTATACTAGTTTTGTAGACCCACAGTGCGAGATTGAGTTGGATGTGCCAATCACGACCAGCATCATTGACTGTCTTCTTGAGGAGTTTCAAGATGGTCTTGTTGGATGCTTCTACTTGGTTGTTACCTTGGGGGTAATAGGGTGTGGAGAAATAGTGTTAGATTTTGAATCAGTCACAGAGTTCTTGAACATCTTGGTTTTTGAAGGGTCTTCCATTATCTCTGATAATGGATGAGGAAATTATGTATCAACAGATGAGGTAGTTAAGGATGAATGAGGGGATTTGCTTACCTATGATGGTGGTGAGGGGAACGGCTTCAATCCACTTGGTAAAGTACTCAGTGGCGGTTATTATGAATTTGTAGTCATTGGATGAGGGTGGATGGATTTTTCCCATAAGGTCGAGTCCCCACTAACAAAAAGGCCAAGGTGTCGTTAAAGGTCTCAACTCTTGAGCTGGTGTGTGTATCAAGTTCCCATGTATCTGGCACTGATATGAATCAGTTTCCATGTTTAGCCAATAATAACCCAAACGCATGAGTTTCTTAGCTAAGGAAGGACCACTAGAGTGTGTTCCATAGATCCCTTCGTGTATGTCTTGTAAGGCAATTTGGGATTCTTCTTGTTCTAAACAACAGAGTAAAGTACCATCTAGACCATGTTGGTATAGGGTGTCGGCAATAATGGTATAATGAGAGGTTTGGCATATAAAGGTTCATCGTTGGTTTGAAGATAAGTCAAGTGGGAGGGTGTTGTCCTTGAGGTAAGTGTAAATCTTACCGTACCAAGGTGAATTAGATCTAACTAATAGGCATATAGAATGGGTTTCAGGAAGATCATAAGCTGGTTGTTGAATTGATTCCACTAAGAACTCATACCATGACTCATTCTCTGGGATTTTGAGAAGAGAGGCAATGGTCGCCATGGCATCTGCTACTTTGTTTTCAATGCAAGGTATCTTCTCAAAAGAGATGATCACAAAGTAGTCCTTGAAGACCTCGACCATCCACTTGTATGGGACAACCTTCTCATCTTTGGTTTGGTAATTGTCATTGATCTAATTGATCACTAGTTGAGAATCACCAGACATGTAGCTCTTTGATTTTCCATTCTGTTGCCATTTTGAGACCAATGACTAAGGCTTCATATTCTGCTATGTTGTTTGTGCATGGAAATAATAGATGGTAAGACTTCGGTATGGTGTCGCCATGAGGAGTTACAAATAAGATTCCTACCCCCGATCCATGGTTTGTGTAGGACCCATCAAAGTAGAGTTTCTAGGAATGTGTTGATATATTGAATAAGGATTCATCTGGAAATTCAAATTGCATTGGTGTGGTGTCCTATAGTGGTACATTTGCTAACTAGTCAGCAATGACTTGTCCCTTGATAGCCTTTATGTCTACATACTCAATGTCGTATTTGCTTAGGAGCTTTACCCATTTGGCTAAGCGACCTGTTAGAGCTGCTTTGCTTAGTAAGTACTTCAGTGGATCTATTTTTGCAATAAGTTTGACTGGATGTGCTAGCATATAATGTCAGAGTTTTGGGGAAGTAAAAACTACCACAAGACATGATCTTTCTATCTGAGAGTATTGCAACTCATAGCCCACCAATGTGCGACTGATGTAGTAGACGACTCTTTCTTTAGTTTCATAATCTTGTTGTGCTAGAGGGGCCCCAAGAGCTATTGGTGTAGTAGATATGTATAGTAACAATGGCTTCCCTTGGATAGGAGGCATGAGAATAGGTAGATTCATAAGATACTCTTTTAGTTTGCCAAATGCCTCTTCGCATTTCTCATCCCATCTGAATGTAATGTTCTTATGTAGGAGATGACTAAAGGGTTGACACTTGTCTTCCAGTTGTGATATGAACCTACGGATTGCTTGTAGCTTGCCTTGCAAAGATCTTAGTTGAGGAAGATTCTTGGGTGGTGGCATGTCCATAATATCCTTGACGTTAGCAAGGTCCACCTCTATTCCATTTGCTGACACAATAAAACCTAAGAGCTTGCCCGAGGTGACTCCAAACACACATTTCTTTAGGTTCAACCTTACTTTGAATTGTTCTAGTCTCTAAAAAACTTTCTCTAACACATCGAGGTGTGATTCTCTTGTGAGTGACTTTGCAAGGATATCATCTACATAATCTTCCATGGTGATGTGCATCATATCATGGAATATAGTGGTCATAGCATGTTGATATGTGGCTCCTACATTCTTTAGCCTAAATGGCATGACATTCCAGTAGAAAGTGCCCCATGGACAAGTAAAAGTTGTCTTATTCTGGTCTTCTGGTGCTATCCTAATCTGATTGTATCCCGAGAAGCCATCCATGAAAGATAACATGGTATGTCCTACTGTTAAGTCGACTATGATATCTATATTTGGCAATGAAAGTCATCCTTATGGCAAGCTTTGTTTAGATCTCTAAAATCATTGCATAGTCTGTTGGCCATTAGGTTTGGACACTGGTACTAAGTTGGAGACCCATTCCAGATAGTCTATAGCTCTGATAAACCCCACATCTAGTAGTTTCTTGAGTTCTTCTTTTACAAGTAGTGCAATGTGTGGATGCATCTTTCTAATCTTTTGTTTTACTGGTTTCACTCCTGGATCTAGTGGAAGATGATGTAGAATCAAATCTGGATCTAACCCCAACATATTTGCATACGGCCAAGCAAAATTGATTTGCCTTATCTTGAAGAATGGTACAAACTTAGTCTTTTCTGATGGGGTTAGAGACTTGGCAAAGTGAATGATCTTAGGTTGTTCCTCTGTTCCAATGTTAACAGGCTCTATAGGTACAACAACAATTTGAGACATCTCCTAGTGCATGTCATCGAGGAGAGTGTCAAGTCTTCCATCGTCAGGTGCCACAATTAGGTTTTCACCATTGGATGTGTCCTTTCTTTTTACTATTTTGGGATCTGACATTGCCACGGAGTAGTTTTCACCATCAGATCTAGTTTTTATTTTGATATTCTTACAACTGGAAGGCTTGGCACCCTCTCTGAAATAAGCCATGATATTAAGTTCAATGGAAAAACTAGCTTTATGATCTCCTTTAGGTAGGTGGTCCCTAAGTTCCATGTAGTCAATATAGGCATCATCATTTTGGAACATATCTAGTTACGGGGTTCCTTGTAGATCTGAGTCAATAAGCTCAAGATGCACAAGGGGGAGGGAGTCGGAGGATAGATCTGATTTGTTGATAGTTTGAATGGATATGCTAGGAGTATTGGTAGGGACAGTGTTCAAGATGGTACTTTCCTCCAAATTGTTTATTGCGATAGAACTCGAACCTTCCTTGAAAGTTGTACTGTCAAGGATAGGCAAATCACACTCTAACGGTCTATGCAGTAGAATTTGTCCCTCATAGTAGGGGCTATAAGTTTGAATGGTATCAACCTCTTTGTCATCATAGGAATGCTCTATCAAATCATCCCACTCATACTCATTGGAATCTATGTCACTATCCTCTTGAAGGGTATGGATCATTTCCACTAGACAAGTGGTTTGCTTTAGCTTTGCAATTATCTTTATATCCTAGACCTTTTGTAGTTCTAGCCAATGAGGATGAAGAAGGTTGAATGGGTTCTATAATTCTCTCTTTTCTTAGGCCAATGGGGCCTTGTCCCTCATAACCCATTCTGTCTAGGATAGATTCACCTTGCCCATAGATTTTCGTTGGGAGCTTAGGTGGTTCTTGTTGTATGTTCTCTTCTTCTTTGGTGTAGAGCCATTGTAAGATATCTCTTTCCTCTATTTCATCTCATAGAGTACTCCATTTTACAAAGGGAGTTGTGGGAGGTGTAGGAGGAGCAGATGGCTTTGGTAAATGCTTGGGTCGCCCAAAGGATCTAGGAGATAGAGACAATTTGGCTAGATTGAGGTTGTGCTCAATGGAATATTCCCCTGCTCCTATTTCTTTGATAGTAATTTTCTGCTCTTTGAGCTTGGATGAGGAAGCTTTAGAGGTAGAATCATGTTCTGGGGTAGGGGATGTAGATGCTTGATTGTTTGGTATGATGCAATCAGGTTTTGAAAGGATAGAGTTGCAATACTGAAAGGGGTCAAGGTCACCTTGGATGGTGACTTGCTTGTCGTTATGAGGGAATTTTATGCATTGGTGATAGGTAGAAGGCACAGCTTTCATGGTGTGAATCCATGGTCTACCTAGAAGAATATTATAGGCTAGTTCCCTATTTAGGACTTGGCACACAACGTATTCTATCACTGGTCCTACTTGTATGGGTAATACCACTGTTCCTTTGGTAGTTCTCTTTGTTGGATTCTGGACAGACAACTGAGAGGGGGGGTGAATCAGTTGTCCAAAATTTGCTTCTAATTTAAACACTTAAATCCTCTTCATTATGTAACAGCATATCAATTAATCATTCATGAAAGCATAAAGCATAAACACCAGAGTAGATACACATCAACACATGAGACACCAAGATTTTGACATGGAAAACCCGGTCAAGGGAAAAACCATGGGGTGATTAACCCAAGGATTATTCTCTATTAGAAGAATAAGAAAGATAGATGGCACATGCCAATTAGGACTCACTGCCCGAGCACACTGCTCACAAGAGGCACACTACCTACAAGAGACACACTATCTACAAAGTAACAAGTATTACAAAATTAAACTAGAGATTGACATCTTTACCATGCCTGGATCAGTTCCATTTAAGCCCAAAAACTCCTGCTCTACCTTTCGCACTTCTCTTCGCTACACCACACTTATCCGCTCCAAAACACACTTTGAAATGAATTCACAAACCTTTATTTATACAAGGCATCAACTTATGAACAATCATCTAAGTCGGCAATCATCCACAAGAACATTCACAGGATGAATAACTCATCTGGTTGGCTAGTCTGAACAAGAACATCTTCATCCGAAAGTATATCTCCAATTCCGGGCTCTACCACTAATGTAGACAGACAACACAACCTCAACATGATCCAAGAACCTTCACAGGCTTGCCTAAATGACCAGGTACATCCGCACTTCCTCTACTTACTAGAATCTCTTCTCTCCTGCCTCCGGTGCCTCAAGAACATAGTTTGTCATGACTATCACAAAGTAGTAGATTCTTCTAGACCTTCAAACTATGTACAAATCAAGATGACACATCACAAGGACATCCCAAACACCCCTTCCAATCCGTAGAATAGGACAATGCACTTCCAGATCTCACCGGACCTTTTTGTAACACTCTGTCACTCCAGAGCATCTCCTGGAGCTGGTTCTACTTGATCGATCACAACTCCTTCATATCTTCATGCAAACCTCTGAAATCTTAGCTGGATCATCTCAAGACTCATATCTACAAACCCTTTAAATAGCATTCTCTGATCTTTATCTTGGACTTTTACCTTAATGTCATCACTGTTCTGCACTGTTCCTGATTGAGACTAATCTTCTCAATATCCTCAGCACACAGCTCATCCAATCCTTCTCATTAAGCAATATGAGTATGTTGACATCAACAACAACACTGGTTATCCTCATACTTGCAACAATCTCCCCCTTTGTCATTAATGGCAACATATGATGTGAAAAACCATCAAGACAAGAAATTCTCCTTTCTGTCATAGCTCCCCCTATTAGCAACAACTCTTCACATGTCTTCTCTTTCTTTTACTGCTCCCCTTTTGATCAACAACTTATTTTTCACATGTCTTCTCTCCCCCTTTGACATCAATGGCAAAGGGCTCATACTTGCAACTTTAACACATCAGAATCATACCAGTTGCTCCCCCTGAGTAGCAGCACCCCATCACCAATCTGGATCACAAGATATGACTGTGATATCCACCAGACTGATGCACATCAGTGCATCCTAGTTCATCACTGGAGGGGCAATGACCCCTAACTTCTCCCTGAGATGCTCAAAAGAGTCCTTGGGAAGAGGTTTAGTAAAAATATCTGCAATATGATCCTTGGAGGGTACATACTCCAATCTGACTTCATCCTTGTTCACTTGTTCTCTCAGAAAGTGAAACTTGATAGATATGTGCTTGGTCTTAGAATGCAATACCGAATTCTTAGAAATATTTATTGCACTTGAATTATCACAGAAAATTGTGATAGGCTCCTTATATTCTACTTTAATGTCTCTTAGCATCTACTTCATCCATAAGATTTGAGTGCAACTACCTGCTACTGCAATGTATCCTGCTTCAGTTGTAGACAGAGATATTACCTCTCGTTTCTTGCTTAGCCAAGAAACCAATCTTTTTCCCAAAAAGAAAGCTCCACCACTGGTGCTCTTCTGGTCATCCACATCTCCTGCCCAATCTGCATCTATATATGCATGAAGAGAGAAATCATGATCTCTAGGGTACCATAGACCATACTCAACTGTCCCCTTTAGATATCTAAAAATCCTCTTGATTGCCATAACATGAGATTCTCTAGGATCAGCTTGGAATCTAGCAACAAGACCAACAGCCTGCATAATATCTGGTCTAGTTTGAGTGAGATACAATAGTCCTCCAATCATTGACCTATATTTTGTCTAATCCACCTTGGGAGAGTCATCATCTTTGCTCAACTTGCATCCGGTTGCCATGGGAGTATTCATTGGCTTTGAATCTTCCATCCCAAATTTCCTCAACAATTCTTTCACATATTTGGTCTGAGAAATGAAGATCCCTTTCTTTGTTTGAGTAATTTACAGACCCAAGAAGAAATTCATTTCACCAAGCATGGACATCTCAAACTCACTTTTCATTTGATTTTAAAAGGTTTTACACATGGTATCTTTTCCTCCAAAGATGATATCATCATCAAATACTTCAATAATCAAAATGTTTTCATGATCAATTTTGAAATATAAGTTACTATCAGCAGTACCTTTGTTGAAACCAATCTGCATGAGATGCTTATCCAACCTTTCATACCAAGCTCTTGGGGTTTGCTTCAATCCATACAGTGCTTTCTTCAACTTACAGACCATATCACTATGATCAGACAACTGAAATCCATCCGGTTGCTCAATGTATACTTCTTCTTCCAAATCACCATTTAGGAAGGTAGACTTGACATCCATCTGATATACCTTGAAGTCTTTGAAGGCAGCAAATGTAAGAAATAATCTGATTGCTTCAATTCTTGCCACCGGAGCAAAGATTTCTTCAAACTCAATTCCTTCTATTTGAGAGTAGCCTTTGTAGACCAATCTGGCATTATTTCTAATTACTTCACCAACTTCATTTAGTTTGTTTCGAAAGACCCATTTCGTTCTAGTCACATTCTTGTTTCTAGGTCTGGGAACAAGATCACAAGTGTGATTGTTCTCAATTTGCATCAACTCTTCCTCCATTGCTTTGGTCCAGTTTTCATCATTGCAAGCTTCATTTATTGTCTTAGGTTCAATCTTTGAAATCAGACAGTATTCATCTGAATTTTGAGCAATTTTCCTCCTTGTTTGTACCCCTTTGCTTTTGTCACCTATGATCTGATCTTCAGAGTGGTTTAGAGTTACATACCTTGAAACTTTGGGAGTTTCTTGCACTACTGTTTCTTGATCAAGCTCATTCAGACAAACCTCTTCTTCCTGATTTACCGGATCAGTCTGAATCTGACTTTCAGAGGAGGATTGAGCTCCTTGAACCAGAGAACCATTCTGATCATCTTCATCATATTCATAAAACATTGAGGGCTTCTCAATTCCTTCATCAACCTTCACATTTGTACTTTCTATCATCTTTCTCAGTCTCTTATTGTAACATTGGTATGCTTTGCTTTGAGTGGAGTAACTCAAGAAAATTCCTTCATCACTTCTAGCATCAAACTTTCCTAGATATTCATCTCTTTTGATGTAACATTTGCTACCAAATACTCTAAAATATCTCACAGTAGGAGTTATACCAAACCAAAGTTCATAAGGAGTCTTACCAGTATTGCTTCTGATTTGAACTCGATTGAGAGTATAGACTACAGTGCTGAAAGCTTCTCTCCAAAACATCTGGGGAAAATTTGCTTCCATAATCATTGTCCTGGATGCTTCCTGGATGGTCCAGTTCTTTCTCTCTACTACTCCATTCTGCTGTGGAGTCCTAGGAGCAGATAATTGTCTCTTTATACCATGCTTCTCACAAAAATCTATGAATTCACCGGATGTGAATTCACCACCTCTATCAAACCTCAGACATTTCAGTTTCAGTCCGGTTTGATTTTCTACCATAGCCTTGAAGATTTTGAACTTCTCAAAAGCTTCTGATTTCTCTTTCAGAAATGTAACCCACATCATCTTGGAATGGTCATCAATTAGTAACATGAAATATCTATCACCTTGTATACTCTTGATTCTTGTTGGACCACATAGATAAGTATGAATTAATTCCAATAATCCGGTAGAGGACTGATCCTTGCTTTTGAATGAGACTCTGCTCTATTTACCTAGCTAACATTCTTTGCACAAGCTATATGTAGGTTTCACCAATTTTGGAAGATCTCTTACAACCTGAGTATTGCTTATCTTGATGATGTTATCAAAATTTACATGACACATCCTTCTACGCCATAACCAACTCTGATAAACTTGAACAAACAAACAACTTTTATTAGAACCAACTAGATGGAAGATATTACCTTTTGTTTGAGTACCGGATGCAATCTTAGTTCCGGAGCTTTCAAAGATCCTTCATCTTCCATTTTTGTACCAAAGATCATAACCTTTGTCTACCAACTATCCAACACTGAGAAGATTGTGCTTCAATCCTTCAACATACAGTACATTACCAGTTTTGCTCTTTCCATCAAAAGAAATAGCTCCCCTACCTCTGATTCTACCAGCAGAATTATCACCAAACTTTACCATTCCTCCTTCATACCTTTCCAAGTCTAGGAACTTGTTTTTGTCACCTGTCATATGGTGAGAGCATCCACTGTCAATAACCCAATCATCCTTTTCTTCAACTTGGGCAACCAAAGCTCTTTCTACAACCTTATGATTGACAGATTCAGAGGATATTGGATCTTCTTCCTTGATGGCAATAAACACCCATTCATTTATGGATTTATTTCCTATTTTTGATTCATCTGTTACTCCTTCATTATCATCTTCTTCATGAACATAATAACAGTTCTTTTGGAACCTTTGTCTGTTAGAATTTGACCTTGCAGATCTTTCCAGACATCTTGATGCAAAATGACCAATCTTATTACAGTTGAAGCACTTAAAGGGTAATTTTCCTTCATACTTATCAGATCCTCTTGGTAGTCTCTTTGCAATGAGGGCTTCAAGTTAAGTTGTTTCTGCCTCTTCCTCTTCCATGTCTCTTCTTGCTTGATCATACCATGACAGCTTCATTGAAGATTTTTCTTCTGGATCAAATCTTTGTTTGCCTTTCACAGAGGCACTGGCTTTGAATGCAGATTCAGTCTTGGGGGGATCATCTCCAAACTCGGTCATTTCAAATGTAGCTAGTTTTCCAACCAATTGGTCTCTTGTGATAGTTGTATGGGCTCTGAATTCATCAATGGCAACAACCTTGATTTTGTAGATAGCAGGAAGGGATCTGAGAATTTTGCCAACAATCTCATTTTCATCCAAAATTCCACCAACATTCCTAATTCCACATACCAGCTCATTTACTCTTGGCATAAAGGTAGTAATATTTTCATCATCTCTCATCTTCAGTCTTTCAAATTTCCCTTTGAGATTCTACAGCCTTACACTCTTAACATACTCATCTCCTTCATGCAGAAATTCTAGTTTAACCTAGATCTCATAGGCAGTTGGTAGGTTAATAACATTTGAGAGTTCTGAGTTAGTCAATGTGCTTAGAAGAGCCTCTTTGGTCCACAGATTATTTTCAGCATCTGTGATTTCATTTAGAGTTGTCGGACCTCCCTGTGGAGGTACATATGCTTTTGTGACCATGGATAAGTATGCCTTTCCCATACACTCCAAGTGACATTTCATGTGACCTTTCTAAAGAGAGAAGTTGGTTCCATCAAACTTTAGGCTATCCTTCTTGTATGATGACATCCTGGATCTCCTCAAGCGGTTAAGCTCCTTTTAGAGGAACTTGGCTCTGATATCAATTGTTGGATTCTGGACAGACAACTGAGAGGGGGGGTGAATTAGTTGTCCAAAACTTGCTTCTAATTTAAACACTTAAATCCTCTTCGTTATGTAATAACATATCAATTAATCATTCATGAAAGCATAAAGCATAAACACCAGAGTAGATACACATCAACACATGAGACACCAAGATTTTGACGTGGAAAACCCAGTCAAGGGAAAAACCTTGAGGTGATTAACCCAAGGATTATTCTCTATTAGAAGAATAAGAAAAATAGATGGCACATGCCAATTAGGGCTCACTGCCTGAGCACACTGCTCACAAGAGGCACACTACCTACAAGAGACACATTGTCTACAAAGTAACAAGTATTACAAACTTGAACTAGAGATTGACATCTTTACCATGCCTGGATCAGTTCCATTTAAGCCCAGAAACTCCTGCTCTGCCTTTCACACTTCTCTTCGCTACACCACACTTATCTGCTCTAAGAAAAACTTTGAAATGAATTCACAAACCTTTATTTATATAAGGCATCGACTTATGAGCAATCATCTAAGTCGGCAATCATCCACAAGAACATTCGCAAGATGAATAACTCATCCGGTTGGCTAGTTTGAACAAGAACATCTTCATCCAGAAGTATATCTCCAATTCCAGGCTCTAACACTAATGTGGACCGACAACACAACCTCAATATGATCCAAGAACCTTCACAGGCTTGCTTGAATGACCAGGTACATCCGTACTTCCTCTACTTACTAGAATCTCTTCTCTCCTACCTCCAGTGCCTCAAGAACATAGTTTGTCATGACTGTCACAAAGGAGTAGATTCTTCCAGACCTTCAAACTATGTACAAATGGAGATGACACATCACAAGGACATCCCAAACACCCCTTCCAATCTGTAGAATAGGACAATGCACTTCTAGATCTCACTGGACCTTTTTGTAACAATCTGTCACTCTAGAGCATCTCTCAAAGCTGGTTCTACTTGATTGATCACAACTTCTTCATATCTTCATGCGGACCTCTGAAATCTTAACTGGATCATCTCAAGGCTCATATCTACAAACCCTTTAAACTGCATCCTCTGATCTTTATCTTAGACTTTTACCTTAATGTCATCACTGTTCTGCATTGTTCCTGATTGAGACTAATTTTCTTAATATCCTCAGCACACAGCTCATCCAATCCTTCTCATTGAGCAATATGAGTATGTTGACATCAATGACAACACTGGTTATCCTCATACTTGCAACACTCTCCTCTTCATCATAGGATTTGATAGTAATCTTCTTCCTTGGATCAACTGCATTTTTAGAGAACCCCAATATAAGGACTAGCTTCAGTGTGCAAATATTTAAACCAACTCTCCCATCAATGAGAACCCTCTTGATGTGGTGCTTGTGGATGAAGGCAACAATATGTAAAGGGGTGTTATGAGGTTGAGACACTGAGAGGTCATCCTATTCGGTAAATGATATGGTACTAGAGGAGGTTAGATTACCTACCATGGCTTGAAATTTCTCTTGGGCCAAGTTAGTGGGGACAGTGGTTTCCACTAAGGCTTTATCGAGAATCTCCTTGTGGGAAGGAGATAGATGCAACAACTCTAAGATAGAAATGTGGGCCAAAGTTTTTCGTAGTTGGTCTATGACACTATACTGATGGAAGTTGGACTAAGAAGGTGACAACCTTGGAGGAATGGTATTCAACGTGACGTTACCACTACGGGTGATGATACTACAATCAGTTCTATTGGGCTCTGATTGTTGGTTGGGCGTGACCACATTGATTTGTAGTATGTGCTCTGTTATGCAATTGATGGTATAATTGAATGGCACACTTGCGTAATTAGAATTATTATTCCTAATATTCTAATTTTGCCTATTGCGGTTGTTGTTGTTTTTGCCATTATTGTTGTTTCTGTTGTTGTTGTTGTTGTTGTTGTTGTACGGCCTGTCATGATTGAGAAGTGGATCTTTGTAAGCCACATGTGTCTCATTAGAAGTATGTTGTTGAGTTCCTCCTTGATTTTGATCAAGCACATCTTGAATAACATGTTTGAGATGGATACAATTGTTGGTCGTATGTCCTCTTCCTCTATGATACTCACAATAGTCGATGTCTTTCCAATAGTGAGGTTTTATTTGAGGTTCGTAATCACTTGTTGGTGGTAGAGAGATTTCATTGTTGGCCAATAGTTTCCTTAATGCGGATTCTTGGGAATCACCCAGCGGTGTGAACTTTCACCTTGGATTTGAGTTGAACCATGGTTTTGGCTCCCAAGAGAATGTTTTGTTGGGTGTAACATTGCTTGCCTCTCCTTTGAGAGTGAATATTGGTTGTTGTTTGGGAGTCGCCGCCTTGGCATCAACTACTCCATCATTGATAACATTTTTGTTCTTAGTCCAAAACTTTGATTTGTTAGTTATGTAGTTGGAGGTAGGTGTGTCCTTGTATAACTTGATTTGCCCTTTGGCAATCATAGATTTCTCAATGAATAATCCCATTTCAATGACCTTTGAAAATGAAGTAGGGCAGTGAATTTGTATTTGGTAGCTAAGATCAGAGTTGAAGTTATGGACAAACATCTCCATTAATTGCTTCTCTAGTACATCATATGAGCATTTGCTTGCTAGTTGTCTCCACCTTTGTAAGAAGGAGGTGAATGATTCACCACTCTTTTGCTTGGTATTGCATAGATTAAGCATGGAGACTTCATGTTCAATATTATATGAGAAGTGCATGATGAATTTGTTGACTAACTCATCAAAAGTTTTGATTCCCGATGTGAGTCTTGAGAACCACTCCATGGCTTGACTACCTAGAGATCTAGGGAATAGTCTCATTAAGAAAGTCTCATTGTGAGCTACTTCCAAGAATGCAACATTGAATTCCCTAATGTGATCTCTAGGGTCCCCTTTCCCTTTGTACTTGTCAAACTTAGGAACTTCAAATCGAAAGGGGAATGGTACCATGTTCAAACTCTTATCAAAGGGGTATGGTGCAATATCTTCCAAAGAGTATGTTTCAGTGTTTGTACCCATCTTGAGATATGTCATTTGTTGCATTAGACCCTCGATTTGTTTCCTCATTTCTTCCATAGGTGTGTTTGGGTCTATGACTTTCTTTCCTTTGTCTTCACCATTGTGGTGTTCATAATTATCCTCTATGGTCTCTTTGAGTTTTCTTAGATCAAAATCAATGAGGAGCTTAATCCCAAGACTCACAAGATGCTAAAAATACTTGTGAGGGTCCTGATGGAGCACTTTCTCTAGCAAGCATTGGAATTTCTGATCTTGGAGGTGTCCTTGATAAACTTTGTGAGAGATTTCCTCATCACTATCATGAGGGGTGACAATACAGTCAGATGATGTGGCCATTTCAAGTTGCTTTTGGTATTGAGATCTAGTAAGAACCATGCAAGGTGACGTGGGATGCGGTGGGATGAAACTAGAGATTTTGGCAAGGTGCCAGTGGAGACTGCTGAGAATAGGATACTTATGACAAGATTTAGACAAGGGACTTTCCTGATCAATGATTCTAAGTAAGATGATCGATACAAGATGATAGCCACTAGTAAGGGTACTTGATACTTGTCTTACTATGTAGAGACTAGTCATGCACCAAGACCAGTAAAGAAGTTCTATGACTTACTAGGGTTACTTGAATCCAAAATGATCTGAAAAAGGGCCTATGCTGATCTAATATGGGATACTTTGACTTTGGACTAGGGAGACCTCATAGAAGGTGAATGCGATGACCAACGAAAGAGAGACTTTGACATGAAATAGATGGAAAAATGACTGCAAGGTAAGATCTGATTTCAGAACTTAGAACTAGGCTGAAATGGGTATCTAGAAATGATAAAAATTTTCTCTCAAAGACTGTGGAAGTGCTCACTGTCACGCATGTGCCAGAACAGATGCACCACATAAATTGGTAAATGCGCAACAAGTTGGTATATAAGTGCAGCACTGGTAAATTTCAAATGCACTATAAAAGGTTGCAGAAGCATTGTAAGTCAGTACAGATGTGCTGTAAGTCAGCGCAAATGTGCAACAAAAGAGGACGAATGCGCCGCTTTGGTTTTTCAGTGATTTTTGCAAGTTTTTGACAATTTTCTAATGTTTTTGGTATCTTTGGTTGCAAGAAGGTCTTTTTGATCTAATTTTCTAAAATTATGGCAAGAAGACACAACAAACACAAGGAATGTTTTTATGGTTTTTTATTTTTTTATGATTTTTTGACTCTTTTTGGACTAAAAGAAAGCAAGTACAATCCTAGGTTTCAAAGGACAATATAAAAATGAATTCTCACTATCTCTAGTGAAGTATGTTTGGGAGGTGATAATCACCCTTCCCTGCACTGGATTATAGGGGTTTTTGGCCACTAAGAAAAAAGAATGAGTAATAAAGGCAACTGTTCGAGTGGTTATACATGCGGCAGCACTACTCTCTATTATGGAGTCTCCCAACCTGCAAGGGTTGTGCCTTGGAGGGTTTTGGGGAAGGTTGGCTGTTGGTATAACACAACTACACTCATTGTTTGAATCTTTCACTCCAAACACAATTTATTTATAGTGGCTTGGTAGGGCTTGGCGTCTAGCTTGTTACCACTTAGGGTTGTTCCTACTTAAATGAACGGTATCCAAGAGCAGGCCCCTCTAAAGGAAAAACACATGCGAAAATGATATGTCTGGCATTTTGGTCACCCAAGATAGGGGAGAGCATAGGCCTGGTATCATTCCCAAAATACAGAATACAGTGATTCTTTTTCCCTAGTTAAAATGAGAAAAACTAGATGAGCTATCTACTTGGGCAAGCACAAAAATTTGTTAACTTTGAAGTGATAACAAGATAGAAATGGTTCAATTTTACCCAGATAGCAATGATGTGTTCAATTTTACCCAGATAGCATGTAATTGTTAACTTTGAACTGATAATCGAGATAGCAATGGTTCAGTTTTACCCAGATAGTAATGATGTGTTCAATTTTTACCCAAATAGCACGGATTTGTTAACTTTGAAGTGATAATGAGATAACAATGGTTTAGTTTTACCCAGTTAGCAATGTGCCTAACTACGAAAGATAGCAATAGAAATGATTCAATTACCACTTTCCTAGTTAAGACTGTGAGATTTGTATGAGCATCCATTTTCTTTCCTGTTAGAAATCGAAGTGTGAGTTAACAAGTGCAACTATATGATTCTAAACCAGTACCTAGCCTGCAAAAATAGATCAAGAGTATTCCTGTAACAAGATGTTAGCGTTAGCGAAAACTTCAAGGAAACCCTAAAAATCATTGCCTAGATCAGATGTGTAAAAATAGAGCTCAGAAGTGCCGCAGTACATATGCGCTAACACAGAGGTCAAAAGCGCAGGAAAATAGTATATATGCATTGAACTGATAGATGCGCCGTAACAGAGTCTGTATGCACTGAAAGAATGTATTCTCTAGAATAGATAGCAGATGCCTGTTAGGATGTGTCAAATGTGCAATTTCCTCTTGTGTACGACTTTCTAAAACACAAAAACTCATTTTTTGGGTTAAATTGGGGCTAGGCCCCATGGTGGGTGCTAAAAATGTTAAGGGAAAATTAGATCTAACATGAATAATCAATATATCAATATCAAAATACCCAAAACTTAATGAAATACAAAAACAAAGAGATCAATCAAACAAAAGAACTTCAAAAACCTTTTGCAAACCTTAAAGCTTCATAGCTTCCGTTGGTTGCCTATCTCAATCGATCTTGCATATATGAATAAGGCCCTCAGAGAGTGCACTTCCTTGCTATGATTCCAAGATTGTCAATGGAGAACAGCTATGATAGTTTCGCCATGAAGATGAGTTTCACAACAATGATAGTAGTATGGTAACAAGTGTGATCACAAGAAATGAAGGAATTGGTGCCAAAGGCGCACTATAATTCCTGCAGAGTAACAATACTTAAATCTTGGATGAATGAAATGGAGGAAGAGGGTTCAATTTATAGACTTGAGAGAAAGAAGATCAACGTTATAGAAAGAATGAGAAGATCAATAGTATAGAAACCTTGAGGAAAATGCGCGAACAAGAAGAAGACAAGTGTCACCCAAAAGCTATTTGAGTTAACTACTTTCTTTTCTAAAGATAAGACATGTTTTTCATAAATTAGAAATTTTTTTTCTAATTTAAGAGATATTAATAAAAACAAGGTTGATTGAGTCAGTTAACTCAACTTGTGATTTGCTTTTGCATGATTTGAGAGAAATCAAATAATAAATTATTTAATTTTGTGTGCATGAAGAAGAAGACTTATTTTTAGAAGATTTGGAAGATATTTGAAGAATTAGAAAAGTAAATTAAATAAATAGATTTATTTAATTGTTGTGCATGATTTGGAAGAATAAATAAAATATTTTATTGTATTTTATTTTTGGAGATTGAGAGGATTTAAATAAATTTGATTTGATTTATTCAAATTTAGAAGAATGATTTGATTTAATTAAATAATTAAGAATTATTTAATTGTTTGAAAGAATTTAATTAAATAAAAGATTTTATTTAATCATGACTTTAGAAGAGATAATTAAATATTTCAATATTTAATTAACTTAGAGAAATATGAATCAAATAAATAAATTTATTTTATTTATTTATTGATAAAGGAATTAGATGGAATAAATATTAAGAATATTTATTTAGATTGAATCGGGTCATTTTTAGATGTATACAATAATCAAAAAAGACATTGGAAAAAATAAAAATAAAAACTAAAAAGGAAATTGGAAAAAATAAATAATAAAAACTAAAAAGGAAATTGAAATAAGAAAATCACAAAAACTATGGAACCAAAAAAGAAATTGGACAAAATAAATAAAAAAGTAAAAACCAAAAAAGAAATTGGAAAAAATTAAAAAATAAAAACTAAAAAAGAAATTGGAAAAAATAAAAAATAAAAACCAAAAAAAATTGAAGGAAAAAAAATGGAAAAATCATAAAATCCTTTAAAAGTTGCATTTTCTTTTAAAGTTGCATGAGTGTAGTCCAAAAGAGAAATTTGAAAAAAATTTATAAAATAAAATAAAAAGGAAATTGAAAATAAGAAAACAAAAAATATGGAACCAAAAGAGAAATTGGAAAAAAATAAAAATAAAAACCAAACATAAAAAGTGGAAAAAATAAAAAAAATAGAAACTAAAAAAGAAATTGGAAAAACTAAAAACTAAAAACCAAGAAAAAAAATTGGACAAAATAAAAAAATAAAAGATAAAAACCAAAAATATTTGGTGATTAAGTTAATGTTTTTTAGTTCTTTAAAAAAATAGTTTAGTTAAGATATAAATTTAATCTTATTTAGTTTGAAATTGGTTTAATTAATTTATTTAATTTATATTTGATCTTTCCAATTTCCTAAATTCAGCTTTTTCCTCATCATCTATCTTATCATTATCTTTTCCATTATTCTTCTAAAATTAAATAGATTTTCTAAATTTATTTAATTTGATCTTTTTCTTTATTCTTCTAAAATTAAATACATTTTCTAAATATATTTAACTTAGTCTTTTCCATTATTCTTCTAAAATTAAATAAATTTTCTAAATTTATTTAATTTGGTCTTTTCCATTATTCTTCTAAAATTAAATAAATATTTATTATTTATTTAATTATTCATATATGCCACAAATTAATTAAAATTCTATTTTAATTAATCAAACAAACTTTCCCTATTAATATCTCACTCTTCTCTTTCTCCTTTTAGCATCTCTATCTTTTTATTTCTTGATTTTGGAAACTTTCTCCATTCTTCATTTAGTTAACTTCAAAGTTATCTTCCATTGCATAAATGGCAACTTTCCCACTTTCCTTCCACCAAAGGTCTATATATACCCCCTCTCATTTTCATTTTCATTTTCATTATCTCATTAAATAGCGTCTAAACTATCATCTCTTGCATATCACATCCATTTGAGTACTTTAAACATCCATTGAGGACTTTGAGCATATTATCTATCATCATCATGACAGCTTTGGCAACTATGGTTGTTCATTATTAAGAAGCAATCCACATTCAACCAAGGAATCAATAAATCTAGGTGACTTTTATTTTGATTTGCTTTCATTTATGTCATTTAGATGGATTCTTTAAAGGTGGTAGATTAGGTTTGATTTGTATTGCTTGATCTTCCTAATATTCTTTTCATTGCCTGAAATTTATCTTCAAATCTAAAATAGTATGTAACAGGAAGGACATGGTAATGGTTTGGAATATGAAACGTGTCAAGTGTCTCTCCTATGCATGCACATTTAAGACATGATTGTTTAATTTTTAAATAATAATGTATATTAGTTTGTGTAAAGGGTTAGATTAAGATTTTTTAATAAACGCTCATAAAAGCTAATATGAGAAAGTCCTTTAAAAGGCAAGTATAGATCATACTACATATAAAAATTCCTCAATATAAACTAATCTTATAGTTATAATATTTATTTTAAAGGGAAAGTAGAGATAATTACTTGGTATTAATGAGACAAGATTACTCGGTATTAGTTGGTATTAATCTTATCATGACTTAATAAAAATTCAAAGATATAAAAATATGAGTAGAGAATTACAAAACAAGTCCTAAAAAAGGTAAAACTAGAGGTAGCAGTTTTCCACAAAATGAATGCCTAAATTAACTTTCCCACACACACAATTTACATAAACAAAAAGTGAATATGCCAATGTTCAAACATAATTCATTCACATAAATTTAGTACAAGCATGCATTAACACTTAAGTTCAAACATTCCAAACTCCAAACACACTCATAAACTGGGTGCCAAATTTATAAAACACAGTAAAGTACAAATACACACACTAGACAAAGTGAATGCCCAAATTAAATTTCACACACACAATTCATATGAAATGAATGTCAAAGTTAAAACACACACTTCACACATAGAAAGTGAACATGTGCCAAATTTTAAACATGCTTCATGCACAAAGTTAGTTCAATCACACACAAGTAAACACTTGAGTTCAAATATGCCAAAGAGCAAAGACACATAAAGTGAATAGCAAAGTTAAAGCACACTCTTCACACAAAGTTAGATCAATCACTTCACAGATAGTTGATTCAAACACACACTTCATAGATATATGTTTTTTAAAAGTTATTTTGTACAATGCTTGGTCGATAGGAAATTAGTAACATGGATTTTTATTATCCTACATTATTTAGGTACTTCACGGTTCACCTAATCTCTTGATTGATTAGAATTTATTTAGTTCATTCACAATTTACTTCATGTGCTTATTCATTTAATACCACTCCATTATTTTTATTTGCAAAAATATAATTGAATTTCTTATAGTATTTATAGCCTTGTCTACCAACAACTACATGTAATGAGTTTCCATAAAAATAAAAATATAAACTATTTAGTGATAGGCCTATAAATATTTGTGCCTATTGGCCATTTGATAGCACCTTTGGTGCTTTTACTAGTTTAATATAAATTTTATGTTGTTATTTATAGGAGAATATTAATTTGTTTTTTTTAATAAAGAAAGAAATTATTTTCTTTTCTGAATAGTTTTATTTATAGAAAGAAAAATTAAACTATAAATAAAGAATGAATCTATTTTTATTATTGAATAGGAATTTATTTATCTTTATTATATAGAAAGAATGTGAATTATGAGGAGTATAAGAATAATATCTTCTTATACTTATACAAAGAATATAGCCTTTACTTAAAAATGAATGCTTAGGAGTGATGCTTATGATTGTTTGTTTGGAGTAGCAATAAATTGAGTTTATTTTGGAAATATATATATTTGGGTTAGAGATGTTGTTAAATGTTTTTGATAAGGGAAAAAAATCTTTAAGTTCTTTTTGGTTTGTTTATTTCGATTAATGTTATATATAGAAAATCAAATCTACTAGATATGATTACGAATTGATAAATTTAGTAATGTGTTTCATTTATTTTATTGATAAATTCATTATGGTAATAACGCTAGGCAAGAAGTAGTTTCCTTTTTAGTCTCAAACTATCAATGAGACTATTTAGTCATGCTTCTATTATTAGAAATAACAATGTACTAAATAGGGCAACTAGATTGAATTAATCAGGATTGTAGAGATAATTGTAAAGAAGGAAATATCTTTCTAATCTTTTCTTACTTGTATGTTAAAGCTTATACTATGTTTGATTACCAAATTAGCATTGATTTCATCTTAAGAATGAAGAAATAGGTCTTTATTTCATTGAAAAGAATATCTAATGTTATCTTTTAGCTTGCATGATTAGTTAAGCATAGTAGTAATTTGTATACTAGTTTTAAAAAAAGATCATTTATATTTTATGAAATTTAATTAGAATGTTGTGAGATAGGTAAACCTTAATCTTTTAATGTCCTCAAGTATGGATTGAAATGCAAATGTGTATCTAAGATTGAGAAGTTGTTGATATCATGTGAATAATATCTTAGAAGTTTTAAATTATATGATACCATCTTGTGGTTGCAAGTTCAAGTCCTTGAACTACAAAGTCTCTGCACTGCATGTACATAGGCAAGGCCATCATGGATGAGCCCCCGAGACATTAAGTCGGCCCCTTAGGGCCTTTAGTCTCTTCATTTTATACATTGATAACTAACATGTTTATTTATTGATTTTACGAGACTAATGTTTGTATTTAATTGTGTAGATTCAGAACTATTACCTATGCAAGGTACTGGAGCTAAGAAAGTGTTTTTCTACCTTGCAAAATTGGATGATCAAAGGGTGCTTATTGTAGTTGTGTATAATTGTATAAGAAAAGTTTAAATCTTGATTTTCATTTAGGATGAATGATACTAACTTAAATGTTTAATGTATAATTTTATTAAAAGATAATGGTACATATTGTATATCTATTTCAGAAATTTTGAACCCTTGTTTTTACTAATTCCAAAATAGAGTTAAAATATTATCAATGAAGTTATGTAATAATCAAAGTTTTATGTTAATCAATGTATTTTACTTAGATGTGAATTGTGGGAATGAAAAAATTTCTTCTTATTGCATGAATTTATAGATTTCGACAAAGCAAATCAACAGTTTAGATAAAATGGCACATCGACGATTAGGATCGAGTTGGTTGGGAGTTACAATATCAATGATGGAGGATTAAAGGATTGTTTATCGATTTTTAATAATTGTGGGAGATGGTTATGAATTAATTAGGATAGAAAATAAAAGAATTTTAATTTCTTTTATTCATTTTATGAGAGAGAAAAGTGGGTTTTAATTAATAAAAATTAATTAAATATGTGGTGAGGGAACATGAGTTATTTAGGCTAGGAAATAAGTTAGAATTTAGGGGAAAATGATTAGGTTTAGGGATAAATGGGGATAATTAGGGAGATTCAGATAATTAGCATAATGATGGAAAATTAGGTCCTGAAATTGGGCTAATTAGGATAAATGCAATACAATTAGGATGATGAGAAAGATAATTGACTATGATTGGGGCATTTAGGATGATCTAGAGATAAATTGGTTGATGTAGGGGATTAGGACTGATTTTGGGAGGGAATTAGATTTTTGGATAAAGTGGTCAATTTTAAGTGTTAACATTTTTCCCCTCTTTGAGATGATGTTGTTGTTGATAACTGAGAGGGGGGGGGGGTGAATCAGTTATCCTAATTATTTCTTCTTTTGAACTTTCTTATTAATCAAAGCAGCATTGAATCAAACAAACAAACATTACCATGAAATGAGAAACACATGACACAGTATTTTTGGCGTGGAAACCCGGTTAAGGGAGAAAACCACGGGGTGATTAACCCAAAGATTATTCTCTGTTAGAAGAATAAGGAATTACAAAATGGCACTTGCCAATTAGGGCTCACTGCCCGAGCACACTGCTCACAAAGAGGCACACTGCCTACAAGGAGACACACTGTCTACAAAAGAATGTTATACAATACTTGAACTGATTGGAAGCATCTTCATATGCTGGAGTTCAGTTCCGGTTAGGCTCAGTATACTAATCTGCTGCACTTCATCTTTCCTCTGTTCTTTATTCTGCTATCTTTTCACATACTGGATCTTTCTTACTGCTTCTGCTCTGCTCTGTATTTATTCGCATACACCTTCACACCATTACAATTTTCACAACTAAATCCATCCTCTATATATATCCGCACTAGTGATTTCATTATCTTTATAGTCAGCACCCGGAATAATCTATCTTCTCACAAACTCTATTCTGTCGGCTGAATCCTTGCATATCAAGTAATGCGGATCAAGCATATACTTGTAGATATCATTAATCATGTCGGCCAAACATGATTCATGCCTTCACAACCTTTACCATCAACAGTAACACATCTGGAAAATAGTCTGATACTCTGTCAGTCAGTTCTTCCTCTGTTCTCACTGTCTCTCAGGAATCCGGTACTCAACTATTCATATATTTTTCTTTGTTCATCACCGGAGGCTAAATCCTTGGAATATACTACTCAAGGTAGTCCTCTTGACTTCCCCAAATCTGCACTGCACCAAGACACTTCCTCTGAGAGATCCGGACCAATCTGTCGGACCTTGCCACATGCTCTGTTCTTGTTCACCGGACCACAACAATCTTCATTCTGACTTCCGGTAGAGACACACCATGACTTGCGGATATGTGGGATGACCTTTGTTGCCATCAATGACAACAACCATGAATCCATATAGTGTCTCTTGCCAACAATCTCCCCCTTTGGCATTGATGGCAACACTTAGTGAAAAATGACTAAGTGTTTACACTATGCTCCCCCTTGGCTGATGCTCTATCTTTATATACAATTTCTGGAACTCCCCCTTAGTTGGATTCCTCATTTTTCACTACTCCTCACTCCCCCTTTGACATCAATGGCAAAGGGTAGGGTCCACACACCAAAATTTTCAAAAATTTTCTATACATAGCCACATATTTACATACTCACATATACTGAAGAATGTCTACAAAAGATGTCTTCAGTTGGATCAGTTCTGTAGCCCAACTTTGCTTCATTCTATCCAAAATTGAAATGTGACCACTCAACAAAAATGCAAATGCATCTGCCCTTTTTAGATCTTTCGGATCACTTGTCTGGGCTGTGATTTGAGCTTCTGCTATGGCCTCATGCATGGCCTCTAGCTTAGGGACAATTAACCCCCTGAGCTCACTCAACCTGCTTATTCTATTTTTCCTTTCCTTCTCCAATTTCTTGATTTCACTCAAGATTGCAATAGTCTGACATTCTTGATTTGTTATAGAGGAAGAAAGAGGATCAAAACTTTGAGACAAGCTGAGTAGTGTGTCCCCTTGCTCTTTTATTTTCTTCTCAATGTCCACTGTTACCTTGGACCAGGAGATACAAAATTTGTATATTTCACCGCCATCCTTAAGAGCATTTTCTAAGCTCTTTATCCCAATGTTCATGTTTCTCCTATCATTAATGATCAAACCCTGAACCTCGGAGAACCTTTTATCCAAAAACTCCTTCCGGACCTTTTCTTCAGCTGATTTTTCTAGAGATTCAAAATGTGTACTAACACTGCTAACTAAGGTTTTGAGATTACCGGAAGAGGAGGCTGTGGGATCCTTCTGAAAAGATGGCATGATCTTTTCCAGCACTCCAGATGCTACCTCCATAAGCTCACAGTCTTCCATGTGAGATTTCAGTAGTTTCTCTTTGACTTTCTCATTTGCAAATGAGGCTATTTTCATTGTTTGTACCGGTGACAAAGAGTCAAAATCTAATGGTCCTTTTAGCAGGTCCGGTTCATCAATTTCTATAGTGGCTTTTGTCAAGAATTCTTGAACAGTTTGTGCAGTGTCTCTTACCGGAGACAGATGTTTCTTCTCTTCTGCAGTTTTGTCCTTTGGAATCTTTTCTCCTTCCTTACTCTTACCACTTTCAGTTGTGGTTTTCTCTATTGGGGTCTTCTCTTTCTCTGCATCCTTGGTGCTGTCAACCTCTTTTTCTTTAATTGCTACTTCTTTCTCCTGTAGTTTCTCTTCTTCTTGGGATCCAGAGACTGTAGGGGAAACCAGAGGAGAGATGTTAGTCTGTTCAAGGGCCACTTCTTCTGGAGCAGATGA
Organism: Cunninghamia lanceolata; assembly: GCA_027924645.1. Classification (NCBI taxonomy): domain Eukaryota; kingdom Viridiplantae; phylum Streptophyta; class Pinopsida; order Cupressales; family Cupressaceae; genus Cunninghamia; species Cunninghamia lanceolata. The sequence goes on along the minus strand of BSBN01001121.1, from coordinate 14,696,077 downwards.
TTCCAAGTCCACAGCTGTTTCTGCACCTAAGTCCTCTACAACAGGAAGATTAAACCTTTTGAAGGTTTTCCGGAGAATCTCTTCAGTGTCCTTGGCTACCTTGTCGGTCTCACCAAGCATAAGCTGATTCATCCTTGCTTTGCTCCTGAATTCATCCTTGCAGTCTTTGAATACCATGTTCATTGTTTTGTGATCAATTGAAGGATATAGCTGAATCGCTATCTGTTCCCTAATCTCAAGGTCTTTTGCCATGGCATTGTTCTTTCTTATCTCTAATTCCATCTCTAGGCTCTTTGGGATTTCAGAGATAATCTCAATAAAAGCTTTATTGTAGATGTTCAAGTACCTTATTATAGCTTCTTACAGGATCTTTTGATCTGCCTCATTGTAGTCATCATAGAATTCAGCCACCGGTTGAAGGTTCCCATCCACAGTGACTGATTTGACTACACTGTCTAGAGACAGGGTGGGCTTTTAAGAAAATTCTTCTGTCATTTCTTCCTTGTCTCGACCAGTAGAGGGTTTACCGGATCCTTTCCTTTTCTGTTTCTTTATTTCTTTCACTCCCTCATCTGACTCAGTTTCTTCTTCATCCTTTTGGCTTTGATAAGCCCTTGTGGCTTTTGTCTTAGATCTTTTACCGGATGCCTAGACTTCCGGTTTTGAACTTTTGGTTGTGGGAGGTGCAGACCTTTTTGATGATCTGGTCCGGGTGGAAGTTTCAACCGGAGCACTTTTCTTACTTTTCTTTTCTGCCTCTTTCTTTTCTTCCTCAGCCTTTCTCCTCTTTTCCCAGTTGGCATCAAGTGCCTCCTTTGGAATGCCTAGGCCTTGAGCAATATGCTCTACTTCTTTTCTCACCTTCCTCTTTATCTCAGGTTCTCTGAGTTCCACATGAATTTTCACACTCAGTTCCTCAAATGTTCTGAACCTTTCTGCCTTTGGATCTTTAGGCTGACTTAGCATGTGTTGAACATGCAGCTCCACTATCTGTTCATCTACTTCATACCCCATGGGCATGATCCACACAGTTCTTGGTTCTACTGCCTCCATTAGACACTGATCTATTTCTACCATGAAGCATACTGTGTCTTTGTACTTTTCAACAAGGGATTGGGGTATTCTTTCTCTTGCATGCATCATGCTTTGGAAGTTCTTGAAATATCCCCATAGAGCTGTATTTCTTGCTTTAGCATCCCCAAGTCCATGCAAATAGTCTCTGATTTGGATGGCAACCGGTCTGTCATTCTGCCATATCCATCCACTGGATCCGGGAAGCTCATTCATGTAGTAAAAGAAGAGACAAAGGATCAGATTGCCATACTTGAAGGAGTTTTTCTTGTCCTTCTTAATCTTCTGCAGATTTTCAAAAAGTTGGTTTACAAGAAGCTCACACAAGTCATAGTCTGCATTCTCCTTTAACATTTGATAAGCTGTGTAGATTGCAGTTCCCAGTACTGAATTTTCCCTACTGGAGTGATAGATTTTGTAACCAATTATCATAGATGCAAATTTGACATCCGGTTCAGTGATGTCATCAACTGTCATAGCTCTCTTGTCAAACTTGGATCCGGTTGCATCACTAACTGTCTGATTTTTGACAGACTTGAGAACAGGTAATCCACCGGATGAGTGCAGACCGGTTACAGCCCTAATTGCATCTTTGGTAATCTTGAAGGGCTTGTTCAACCATAGGAAGTTGTCATGTACTCTACTTAGTACATACCGGACCCATTCATCTTCTTCAAAACAGGGGAAATGAATGCATTGTGCAAAGTGTTTGTCCCGGATGGCTTTGTACTGAGGTTTGATCTCGAAGGAGTCATCTATCAATTATTTGTGATAGATATCCATCAGTTTTGATTCTCCAAAGTCTTCAAAATTTGCATGGATGTAAACCCTAATGTCTTCCGTATGCAATACACCATGTGGAACACTAGAGAAGGCTCCTAGTGGATCCACCACCAAGGATTTGTAAGGATGTTTCTTGAATGTGGGACGAGGTCTATCAGAGATCTTAACTATATTCGAAGTAGCCATTTTTCAAAGATTTGCAGGGAGATATTGAAAATGAAAAATACCTTATGCGCCTTCGGTTATTTGGATTGATTTCTGTATGTAGTAACTTCTGTAAGTGATCTTCAGTGAACTTGATGAATTTTGTCGCAGAGCTCCGCTTTTTGCTTCTTCTTGGGTGTGGAATGATCAAATGATTATTGAGAAATCCCTTATATCGTTTCGCAAACCCTAATATCTGTTTGCAATAAATGCTCCACCTATATTGTTCTGGTTTGCCTTATCCGGATAGCTTGGAGTATCCCGGATCAGTTCTGATCTATGAACATCATGCGGATCTTTCAATCATGAATAAATCGAGATGACACATTACAAGAACATCCCAAACATTCTGTCCAGTCCGCAGAGCAAAATAATGTACTTCCGGATCTCTCCGGACCCTTTTGTAGTCCTCTGTCATTCCGGAGCATCTCCCGGAATAGGTCTTACTTGATCGATCACAACTTCTTTGCATCTTCATGCGGACCTCTGAAATCTTGTCTGGATCATCTCAGGACTTATATTTTCAAACCCTTTACTCCGCATCTTGTATCACATCCAGCACCACTTGATTGGCTGGGGGAACAGGATTTTCTTTGAGTCTCCCCCTGAGCCAGAGCTCACTTTTTAATTTCCAGAAGAAATATCAGCACCAGAGTCTGGTACGGATCCAACCTCTACATTCTCTGAACTTTTCTTCACCCAAATCTTGTTCATCTAATTCCTAACTTTATCCGCATTCATCTTTTGTTTACCCTTGTCCTGATTCTGATTATACACTGGACCTCTTTTGTCCTGATTCTTGCTTCTGCAGACTTTAGCATTATGACCGGACCTATTACAGATTTGGCAAATAACATTTCTTTGCATATTTGACTGATAACCTCTTGATCTGCATTGATTAGCCATATGACCTACTCTATTGCATGTAAAACATCTACCATTGAATGATTTGTTTACTTGCATATTTCTGCATTCATGAGACTTGTGTCCATACCTTTTGCAGTTAAAGCACTGTCCGGAGAAAGACGGATTAGTTTGATTCATCCTTTTTCTGCACTGATTAGCTTTGTGACCAAAGTGATTGCAGCTGTGGCAGTATCCATTGAAAGATGGATATCTTTGAGCATTGGGCTGTCTTACCGGAGGTCTTCTAGGCCTATTCCTTGGATTTTCTGATCCAAAATTCTTTTGACCGGATCCGGAGCTTTCTCCTTTCTCATATCCCAAACCATACTTGTCATCTGTCCTCTTTTGACTTCCAAGAAGTACTTCAAGTTGGGTAGAACTTATCTTGAATTTTTCTTTATATTCATTTGTTGTTTAAAGATCTCTTTTGAGAGAGACAATTTGATCCTCAAGTTTTTCTTCATTATCTTTGGCATCTTCAAGATCAGATTCAAGATGTCTGATAATCCTATCCATCTGGTGGCATTCTTCTGATTTCTCTTTAAGAGATTGTCTTAGATTGTCTTCAGCTTTTCTTTTTTCTTCAATCTCTTGAGTAAACTTTATAGTTCCTGATTCCATTTCATGTCTTAACATAATGACTTCTTTTGATAATTTTTCACATAACTTGGTTTTCTCAGTCAATTCTTCATATGTATTGCTTTCTTCACTTTGTCTTGCCAATTGTTGGAGCAGCTCCTTTCTCTTTTTCATAGAGAGACTTAATTTGTCCTTTAATTCTCTCATGAATTCATCAGCCTGTTTGAGTCTTTCCTTTAATTCATTGACTTCAGAATTTGACTGTTCAAGATCCTCAAGGGCAGTCTTGAGTTGCTCCCTTAAACCATATGCATCCATTTGAACTCCCAGATCTTCCTCAAGCTGTTAGGCTCTATTAGGAGGAACCTTGCTCTGATACCAATTGTTGATAACTGAGAGGGGGGGTGAATCAGTTATCCTAATTATTTCTTTTTTTGAACTTTCTTATTAATCAAAGCATCATTGAATCAAACAAACAAACATTACCATGAAATGAGAAACACATGACACAGTATTTTTGACGTGGAAACCCGGTTAAGGGAGAAAACCACGGGGTGATTAACCCAAAGATTATTCTCTGTTAGAAGAATAAGGAATTACAAAATGGCACTTGCCAATTAGGGCTCACTGCCTGAGCACACTGCTCACAAAGAGGCACACTGCCTACAAGGAGACACACTGTCTACAAAAGAATGTTATACAATACTTGAACTGATTGGAAGCATCTTCATATGCTAGAGTTCAGTTCCGGTTAGGCTCAGTATACTAATCTGCTGCACTTCATCTTTCCTCTGTTCTTTATTCTGCTATCTTTTCACATACCAGATCTTTCTTACTGCTTCTGCTCTGCTCTGTATTTATTCACATACACCTTCACACCATTACAATTTTCACAACTAAATCCATCCTCTATATATATCCGCACTAGTGATTTCATTATCTTTCTAGTCGGCACCCGGAATAATCTATCTTCTCACAAACTCTGTTCTGTCGGCTGAATCCTTGCATATCAAGTAATGCAGATCAAGCATATACTTGTAGATATCATTAATCATGTCGGCCAAACATGATTCATGCCTTCACAACCTTTACCATCAACAGTAACACATCTGGAAAATAGTCTGATACTCTGTCAGTCAGTTCTTCCTCTGTTCTCACTGTCTCTCAGGAATCCGGTACTCAACTATTCATATATTTTTCTTTGTTCATCACCGGAGGCTAAATCCTTGGAATATACTACTCAAGGTAGTCCTCTTGACTTCCCCAAATCCGCACTGCACCAAGACACTTCCTCTGAGAGATCCGGACCAATCTGTCGGACCTTGCCACATGCTCTGTTCTTGTTCACCGGACCACAACAATCTTCATTCTGACTTCCGGTAGAGACACACCATGACTTGCGGATATGTGGGATGACCTTTGTTGCCATCAATGACAACAACCATGAATCCATATAGTGTCTCTTGCCAACAGTTGCAAAAAGGCAAGGTCATTTAAGAGAAGAATAAAATATAGATAGTAGAAAAATGATGGGGGTTATACAAAATGATGGGGGTTATACAAAATGAGGAGGATACATGGGTAGGCTCTCAAAATGAATGGAAAGAAAAGATGAGATGAAGTATTAGGATAGTTATGCTAAACTGGTCTAAGCAACCTAATGATTGATATAGAACCTGTTGGAGTTCCCAGCTAATTATTTGAGTTTCCCTAAAAAGTAGCCATCTTTTATCCATAGGATTCTTAGGATAGTGGCCAACAAACAAGAGACTGACTCTCCGTCTCCTCTGCAATTCAGGATCTACAAGACCCAGGGGGTATTCCCTTATTTAATACCCATATAATGAATCTTGACTTCAACTAGGTATTGACACAAAAGCAGATAATTCCTCTTTTATGCGGACCAAAACTGTGAGATAAATGCAAAGGGGCTAGCTTTGGATCCTATTTCAGTTGTGAACTAGAGGATTTGGAACCTAAATCCTACTCCTATAATCCTAAAGTTTAAGATTTTGAATTGTTTTTATATATTTGGCTGCTAGACTAGGGTTTGATTCATAAACTTAATCCAAGCCTTTGATTGGTGCCTATTCTAGGGTGTAGAGTTAAACTTTAAGCATGCAAATAATTTTCCATAAGCCAAGCAAACATACAGATTTCAGAGGGTGATTTTGTATCTGCCTTATAGATAACTCCCAAGATTGAGTATTTCCATTAACTCTACTTATAAATATCCCTGTTATCATTCATACATCCCCATATTTGATCTAAATAAGTTTAACTTGTTCCTAAAATAGAGGCAAGAAATCAAATATGCAATGCAACAAGTCTACACCCCAAAACTCAGAAAACCCTTAGCCATTTTGTTCAAAGGAAACATGCAGATAACAATGGAGATAGTTAATAAAAAGACATACCTACAACATTACTCATATATTTCAACTACAAACTGATAAATGGCTTATGAAAAACACATTCAACACATTAAACAGAAAATTACAACACCATAGATAGGGCAACCAAGGAAAACTTGTATTTCATTCACTTCTCAAAAATCCCAATCTTTCAACAACTCAGAATGAGGACCGAATGTTCTTTTATAGACTAAGAATGAAGTCCCAGAAAATTTAATACAATGTGGCGGTTAGGTGAGTATGTCATTACAATCCACCGCCAAAAACATTGGGAACATTAAAAAATACATTGGAAGAGAAGGAGAAAAATTTAAAATCACCTCCCAGGCATGACTAAAATCACTTCCCAATCAATAAGAATGGCCAAGAGATGAGTTTAAAGCATGAATCATCAATTTTGAGCTCAATTGGACCCCCAAAAATGTGTTGGAAAGCAAAAAATGTGATCAACAACTCCATCAAGCAAAACTCTATTTGAATCTAGCCCAAAAGACCTCAGAAAACCATCCATGAAGATCAAAAGGCATCAATCTTCATTACAAAAGAGATAGAAAATTAGAATCTGCCCTGAGAAGCCCATTTCGCACCATCGCACAGCTTCAAGGGAGCAGTCAACAAGCCTGTGAGATGCTGTGAAATGCTTATGACTTTTCCTTATTTCCTTTTGCTTTGCCTTTTGTAATGTATAAACATTACAATAATGTTTATATTAAAACATTTATCATTATGCTTGCCAAATAAAACATGTAAATATTTTTCCTTTAAATAATGCATTTGGCAACTTTAGGAGAAATGATAATTGGTTAATTTCCCCTCCCAAGCAAATGATGCCTGTTCACTGTGGGCACATGGGATATTGAAGGGATGTAAAAATTTGCACAGGGTCATTATTAATTATTTAGAGAAAACCTATTTCCTCAAAATTTGCATCACACAAAGAATTTTAGGATCCCCTTTGTAAACTGGCCTATTGGATGCCTTCACCATAACTAAAATGCATTAAAATAATGCATCGTATGGCCTCTAATTTTGATGAAACCAAAACTAGAGAAGTTTTGGACCAAAAAGAGAAATAGGTCCCCTTCAGAATTGTGAAATGTGAAACTTTCTGGAACACCAAATCTAGCCTGGTCGCAGTCAGAAAAACATTAAATAGCCCATCAAAACTCATCCTGGAAGCACGAAATTGAATATACATGTTACCATATGTGCCAAAAAACTTCTTACCAAATGGATTTGCAAGATGATCTCTAAGTTGCAAGATTTTAATTGGTGAAGGTGGGCTCCGGGGTAGTTTGAGCAACATGTCAACCTAGCCTCTGTCGACACATCAAGAAGAGATAGGCACTTCCAATTTGAAAATTTTGAGGGTGCCAATAGTGGCTCATGCTTGGGGATGCATGCCTTTCGTAGGCATGGTAAGATTCTAGTTATCTCTGGGATGTAGACCAGGTGCCTTATTCAATGGGTTGTCATGTAACTGCTCCATCCTACATTAAAATCACATCTTCAAACTTGATTGGGTGGCCCCAGGTCCCCAAAAATGAAAAACAAGTATTTCCTTCTGCCAAATACCCTATTTTCATCAAACTTCTTCATTTCAAATTTGGAAGCACCATGATAACTGCAACTATCATGGAAGCATGTCATTTCATTGTTAACTGTGCTGCTACTAATTTCATCTTTTACTTCCTTAGCAAAACTATAGTAATCTTGATATATTTCTGATGTCCATAATTGTAGATTATCCTCACCATATGTCATCTTTAGATCAGAAGAAGTAAAAGGCTCATATAAAACAGATGAATCCATATATCAATTTTTCTTTCCCTCAAGCAATGAGACACCTTTTTTACTGAACATGTGATACTCAGGCTCAAGTAATATTTCCACTTGCTTTGTCGAATATTGTTCCTTCAACCTTGAAAAGATCTACAAAGCATGCTCTGACAAGTGATTATAAACAACTAATACCTGATCATACTTACAGTTATCATGACCAGTTGACTGAAGGAGCTCACTCTTAGTAATATCCTCATCATTTTGCTTGACATTTACATCATTGCATTCCTCCTGGGATGCTTCAGAAAAAGGCTTGAAAGGTTCAGAGTAAAGCTCATCATTAGAATCTTCAACCTTATGGATATCAATATTGTCATCTATTGTATCAATATAAATATCTAAAAATTGTTTATCCTCAATAGAGTACATACTTATATCAAAAGTAAACATTCCTATTTTCACCTTGTGGTTATGATCAACATAAAGGGAATAGTCAACAAATTTATCATTTATACACACTTGTCCATCTTCAGATAAGTGAGTATCCTGTTTGTGTAAGACCAAAACTTCCATTTCTACTTCATGTGTGGATACAACACTAAGTGTATGCTTAGCTATTTCATCTTCATCTATAGCTTTAGAAGGCTCTTCCTTTGCTCTCTCAACCTCCATGCATTTTTTGTTTGGAAGAAATAAAGATCTAAGGTATAGATCCCTTTGTTACCTCTCATGATCCAACTGGTTGACACATTCCTTGATCTATTGTAAATGTTGTCCTCCATGTACAGCCAACAATTTTGCCTCCTTTGCTCTCTGCAACCATCCGCTACACATATCTTGTGTTCTCTCAACATCTTCCACCTTATTCTCCTTACATGTAGTAACTACCATCTCATTGTCCATATGAATATCTTGCTCATGAAAATAAAAACCTCCACTTCTTCATCATATACATCATCCTAAACAGCTGGGACATCCTCATTTATGAATGCATCATACATGGTATCTGTGTATTCTTTTGGTTTTTCAACCACAACATTGCTGCAAGATACAACTTCATATATATCTTTTATCCCATGGTGTGTGCAGTCTACATCTACATATCCTTCTTCTATGGGCTAATTACCATCTTAATCTTCATCATGGTAGGATGTGTTTTAATTTTGTGTAACAATTTCTTCATCTTCATGCATTGTGCCATGACTGCCTTCTGCATAATCACCTCTAAATCCTTCCATAATCCCAATCCAATTGAATATCTGCTCAAGATTTCCAGGCTTCAAATCTTCTAGCAAAGTGCTTAGACCTGATTCATACACCTCACAGAACAAATCAATACACAAAGAATCCTCAGGTCTGCAATATTTTAGGATTTCTAACAAAGTATTCATGAATCATGTAAATAGAGCATAGGGTGATTCTCCTTTTTGTCTCTTCAAGTCAAACAATGATTTAACAAAGAACATAGGACCAACAGCACTTGCAGCTTGTTTGCTAATGACTTGAAACTCCTCATGTTCTATTGGAGCAGCAGAAATAGATTCATCTTGGAAATTATTTGGAAGACTTATAGTCATGTATCCTATTAACATTCCATACTTCTGATTATTCTCAATATCCATTGGAATTTTATAAGCTTGATGAAGTGTAGCAGGTTCCTTATCTCTCAACAAATAACTCATTTCTTCATCAAATGAAGCCAGATAGACTACTAGGCACAATGCATCATTTGGTCTCATATTTTTAGGAATATGCTTGAGCAACTTTGTAAATCTTGAATTGAAGGTTGGAACCAACTCATCATTTTCCTTTTGAATGTTCATGAATTATGTAATCAATGAGACTACATCAGTCTTCTCACCAAACTGTTCTAGGAATGCACTCTCTAGATCTACACATGAAGAAACTGGACACACAGGCAAATCTAAAAACTAGACCATAGCATCATCCTTTAATGACTGAACAAAGAGTTTCATTACAACATCTTCAACATCAATCTCATAGTCTTCCATTGAATTATTAAATTCTTGCAGATGTTTTCTTGTAGACTCAGAGTTCTTTCCACTATATTTTGGCAAGCACTTTCTAACTTCACTAGACACACTATTTGGATACCATGAATCCCATCAAAATCTAGAGCTTTATATCTTTCAACAAAGAATACCCTTTTTTGAGGACATGACTAGTACTATTGTTCTAATCTAGTCATTTTGAATGAAAAAGATGAAGTACATGGAAACGTAATGTAGCTTCAAGTAGGTTCAACAACAAAGTCACCACCTCCTAGTAGAGGACTGATGTTCAAGCAACACAAAGCTCTTATAGCCTTTTTTTCATTTTGGGTTCTCCTCAACAGTAAAGTGATGAAGGGGGTAAATCACAAAACACACAACAATAGAAATTGAACACAGAAAATAGAACTTTCTTTTATTGATCTGGGCAACTCATTACATTACAGAAACTTAATTGCAATCAAATGATGAATCCTCTGCTGGCTGCAACACATTACAGCTTTCCCAACTTCAAGACTCTAGAATCTTCAGCCTTCTATAACCCCAAATCAGCTAGGGTTTTTGTTTTCCCACCTATTCTTGACTCTACACTTGCCCCCTTAACTCTACTACTGCCCAGGGTTCCCAAAATAGTCATAAATAGCGCTTTTTGGTGGCCTCTAGCTAAATTTCAAAATTTGCAACTCCCTCCAAAAGTAGGTCAACTTCTAGGAAGCATAACTTTTGATCCGGGTGTCTGATTGACGATCTATTTTAAGCACCAGAAAGCTCACGATGTGAACTATCATGTTGAAAATCTATAAATAGATTTCCATCAATTTTTTGGGATGTTATGGGATGTTTTAGTGCCTCATATCTCGTTCCAGAAAATTTTTAGGGACTTTTCAGAAAACAAAAACTTTAATATCTTTCAGCTCACAAATGATCTTTGCCTGATTCCTTCGCCAAAGGTCTTATATTTCCGTTATGTAACTTTCTGTAAGTTTTCTCTTCAATCTGTGCCCAAATACAAACTTTCCTAAAATAGCAGGTACACTTTCAAAAATAGGCAGGTTGCTATTTTTAGCAGTTTTGAAAAAAATTGAAAGTCCTACATCATTATTCTAGATATTATGGAACCAAAAACACTAATTATGGAAAGAAATGAAAACAACTACAATGATTTTGAATTATCTTCTTTTTGGGTGATGCAAGATTGCCCTTACACCACTGGATGCTCCTGCATCACACACCTAGGGTAATTTGAGAAGTGGCCCTGTCACATCTCAGATGTTTGTGTGAGGAAAACCCAAATGGTCAACCTCTGCCTTAGACAACCAAGAAGAATCTTCAACAGGCCTTCCTTTCCATTTTACCAGATATTCTTCATATTGCTTGTTCTGAGTACTTCTTCCCACATGGCTATCCAAGATCTCTTATATCTCCTCCATTGAAGTAGATACCAGAATACTCCACTGCACTTCTGTTGGTCCATCCTTTGTTCCACCTTCATGATATTCTAATAAATTAGCAATGTTGAAAACATGGGAAATATTGATCCCACTGGGTAGTTCTACCTCATATGCATTTCCTGAATCATTCTTCTTCAGGATTCTGCATGGTCCAAATTTCTTCATTTTCAACTTATTGTATGTTCCAATTGGGAACCTTTCTTTTTTCAAGTGAACCATGACTTCATCTCCTACCTAGAACTCCTTATACCTCCTCTTCTAATCTGCCTTAGCCTTGTACTGAATATTCATCTTATTAATGTGCTTTCTCACTTCTTCCTACAAATTCTTTATGTGTTCTGCAAAGTCTTTAGCTTCAGCACTTGTCTTTTCTCCTTTGTCTAGCTTCCTTAACTCAGAAGCATTTCTTGGGCTATTGCCATATACAATCTAGAATGGTGATTTACCAATACTCCTATTGACAGAATTGTTGTAAGCAAATTTTGCCTGTGGTAAAAGCAAATCCCATCCCTTGGGCTTATCTCCTACTAAGCATCATAGTAGGTTACCCAAACTCCTATTCACAACTTCCGTCTATCCATCAGTCTGTGGATGGTGTGCAGAACTGATCTTCAAATCTATCTTCAACTTCTTCCATAATTTCCTCCAGAAATAACCAACAAACTTGGTATCTCGATCTAAAACTATGTTCTTTGGTAAACCATGTAATCTCACCACCTCCCTAAAAAATAACTCTACAATATGAATAGCATCATTAGTCTTCTTACAAGGAATGAAATGTGCCATCTTCGAGAATCTATCCACCACCACAAAAATGGAATCATGTCCTCTCTGTGTCCTTGGTAAACCAAGAATAAAATCCATACTAATATCATCCCATGGCTTCTCTAGTATAGGTAATGGCTGATATAGCCCTGTATTCTGACTGGTTCCTTTTGCCATTTGACACACTCTACAACTCTACACAAATTTCTTCACATCCTGTTGCAACTGTGGCCAATAATAATTTTCACCAACAATAGCAATGGTCTTATCTCAACCAAAGTGTCCAGCCAATCCCCCACTATGCTTCTCCTTAATTAGGTTCTCTCTCATGGAACTCCTTGGAATTCACAACTGGCTTCCTCTAAACAACATGCCATCTTGGATAATGAAATCCAACCATTTTGTCTTGTCTAAAGTAATAGGTTCCAAACAAGCTTTCCAAGCCTCTACAAAATCTGGATCTTGAGGATACAAACTTTTGAGCTCATAGAACCCAACAACCTCTATCTTCATTTCTATCAATAAATTTTGTCTTTTACTCAAGGCATCTGCAACTCTATTGGACTTCCCACTCCTATGCTTCAAAACAAAAGTATAGCTCTACAAAAACTCAACTCATTTTAAATGCCTTTGGTTCAGCTTGCCTTGACTATTAAGATACTGCAAAGCCTGATGATCAGTATATAAAACAAACTCTTTTGGCAACAAATAATGTCTCCATTTCTTCAAAGCCTAAACTATTGCATAAAATTCTTGATCATAAACAAAATACTTTTTCTTGGCATCATTAAGCTTCTCACTAAAATTGGCAATGGGCTTACCTTCTTGGCTCAAAACAGCTCCTATACCACTACCACTAGCCTCACAATCTACCTGAAATACCTTATTGAAATCTGGAAGTGCTAAAACAGGTTGTTCTACAACTTTCTACTTCAATGTGTCAAAACTCTTGTCTTCTCCTTTAGTCCATCTAAACTCTTTTCTATCCCCTCTCATTGCCTCAGTTAGGGGTGCACAAATTCTACTGAAATTCCTGATAAACTTTCTGTAAAAACTTGCCAAACCGTGAAAAGATCTTACCTCTGTTGCACTCCTTGGTGTAGGTCATTCAATGATAGCCCTTACTTTTTCTGGGTCCATCTTAAGACCTTCCTCTGAGACAACAAATCCCAGGTGTACCAATTCCTTCTTTGCAAAACTACATTTCTTTAGATTAATCAGCAACTTCTCCTCCCTTAGCTTCTCTAGAACTCTTCTGATATCCATTAGATGTGCATCCCAAGTCTTACTGAAAATTAAAATATCATCCAAATAAACAATAACAAAACTTCCCAAAAATTCTTTCAATACCTTGTTCATGAGCCGCATAAATGTGCTCAGTGCATTGGTTAGCCCAAATGGCATGACTAACCACTCATACAAACCTTCCTTTGTCTTGAAGGTTGTCTTCCATTCATCTCCTTCTTTGATACGAATCTAGTGATACCCACTCTTCAGGTCAATCTTCATGAAGTACTTGGCTCCACTCAAACAATCCATGATGTCATCCATTCTTGGCAATGGAAATCTATACTTGATCGTTATCTTATTGATGGCTCGAGAGTCTGTACACATCCTCCATTCTCCATCCTTCGTTGGTGCTAGTACTACAGGTGCTGCACATGGACTTAGGCTCTCCCTTATCAATTCCTTCCTCAACAACTCCTAAACTTGTCTATTTTGCTCTTCATTATCTATAGGGGTCATTCTGTGGGCTGCCTTATTCGGCAAACTGGTTCCTTGTATCAAATCCATTTGATGACTTACCTTCCTTACTGGTGGTAAACCTTTTGGTACATTATCAGAGACAATATCTTGAAATTCTTCCAACATCTCTGATACTTCAGCTGGTACATCTTCACATTTCTCTTGACTGATCTTAGGAATCAATGCATAGCAATGACGCTCATGCTTCATACCCTCCAAAAATTTTCTACCATCTACCAAGCAAATTCTGGTAGTACTACATACCTTTTCTTCCACCTCCTTCAAGGGCTTCAACTTGTGATGAACTCCATCCTTTGTTAGGGAATATGTGTTTGTACGGCCATCATAAATAGTGCTCCTATCATACTGCCACGGCCTCCCCAACAACATATGACATGCATCCATCGATATGATATCACACAACACCTCATCATGGTAGTCCCCAATCTTGAACTTCACTAAACACTTCTCATTGACCAAAGTTCAGTGGTCCTTCTGCAATGATGCAATCTAATATGGATGTGGATGCTTTCTTCTTGTCAACTTCAACTTGTCAACCATCTCCTCTAAAAGAAGATTATCAATGCTTCCACTATCAATAATAATATCAAAACACTTACCTTCACATTTGCACCTTGTGTGGAATAAACTCTTCCTCTAATTGGGTTCTTTCTTCTCATTCAACAAGGTTCTTCTGACAACTAGGGTTTCTCCCCTTTCAGCATCTTCAGAATGCTCAGAATGTGCATCTTCATCTACATGTGCAACTCGTGCATTGCCTTCATGTCTTCTATTTGTCCTTCCTTGATGTTACGAACACTCGTATGCTCGATGCCTTTCTTCTCCACATTGGAAACAGGTTCCTCTAAAACCTCCTCTTCCAGGTCCTTGCCCAGGTCTGCCTCTTCCTCTTCCTCTTTTCTCACCATTGTTCTGGTCATGAGGGCAGTAGGTATTATCTCCTCTCTGATTTCAACTGGTGTCAGCTTCTTCACTTTTCTTTGAATCTTCATTTCAGCCCCCATAGAGTTTTCCACTAGCCCTTCCACCTTGACCTCTTCCCCTTTGCTTGTTGTCAAATCTTTTGTTCAGCTTCTCTTCCACCTTCAGGGAAAATTGGTATGCATCTTCTATGGTGGTCATTCTGACTAAGCTCAACTCCTCTTGAATACTTGGCCTCAACCCATTAATGTAACGGGCTACCTTCTCCTTGTTGGGCTCTGCATGGCCTGTCCTGATAGTAATTTTATAAAACTCTTCTGTATACTCCTTAATAGACGTGTTACCTTGCTTCAGTCCTTGTAGCTTCTTCAACAACTCCATCTCATAGTCCATAGGAATGAACTTCTTCTTCAGTTTATCCACCATCCAATTACATCTGGTGATCTTTCCTTTTCCTCTTCTATTCCTCTCTAATTGGACCTCCTTCCACCAAATATTGGCGTGGCCCTTTAACTTTGTTTTTGTAAACTTGACCCAATTTGGGTCCTCCACATCTTCATACTCAAAATACTCCTCCATGTCATTGATCCAATCAATAAGTTTTTCTGGATTCAAATCTCTAGAATATGTAGAAACTTCAATCCTAGGCCTCTTTTTGATCTTCGAAATGGCCCTCAACAACCTAACTTCTGCAGGATCTATAGCAACTTCTTATTCTTCCTCAGATAGCTCTTCTTCAGCTTCATCTTCACTTTATTCTCTTGTCCTCGGCTCAAACCCTCTTCGTAGCTCCTCTTGTAATGCATCGATTTGCCTTTGTAGGGATCTAAAACTCTCTTCCATCAAAGCATTTCTCCCAACACAATTTCTTCGTGGAGGCATATTGGTCTCCGCAGCAAACCCACAACCTCAGGTCCTAGTGCAAACTACCTCACAGTCGGTGATCTGTCGACACACTCAGGAACCCTTGCTCTAATACCACTTGATAAAGGGGGTAAATCACAAAACACACAACAACAAAAATTGAACATAGAAAATAGAACTTTCTTTTATTGATTTGGGCAACTCATTACATTACAGAAACTTAATTACAATCAGAGGATGAATCCTCTACTGGCTGCAACACATTACAACTCTCCCAACCTCAAGACACTAGAATCTTCAGCCTTATGTAACCCCAAATCAGCTAGGGTTTCTATTTTCCCACTTATTCTTGACTCTACACTTGCCCCCTTAACTCTACTACCACCTGACGGCCTCCAACTAAATTTCAAAATTTGCAACTCCCTCCAAAAGTAGGTCAACTTCTAGGAAGCATAACTTTTGATCCGGGTGTCCGATTGACAAACTATTTTAAGCGCTGGAAAGCTTACGATGTGAACTATCATGTTAGAAATTCATAAACAGATTTCTATCAACTTTTTGGGACATTATGGGATGTTTTAGTGCCTCATATCTCGTTCCAGAAATTTTCAAGGACTTTTCAGAAAACAAAAACTTTAATATCTTTCAGCTCACAAATGATCTTTGTTTGATTCCTTTGCTAAAGGTCTTATATTTCTATTATGTAACTTTTTGTAAGTTTTTCCTTCAATCCGTGCCCAAATGCAAACTTTCCTAAAATAGCAGGTACACTTTCTAAAACAGGCAGGTTGCTATTTTTAGCAGTTTTGAAAAAAACTGAAAGTCCTACATCATTATTTTGGATATTATGGAACCAAAAACACTAATTATGGAAAGAAAGGAAAACAACTACATTGATTTTGAATTATCTTCTTGTTGGGTGATGAAAGATTGCCCTTACACCACTGGATGCTCCTGCATCACAAAGTCACCTGTAACTTCTTCAAATATGCTACAAAAAAACTTTTCCAGGTTTGAAACCTTCAATATATGAAACAAATATTCATGTTCTACAATTTTCTAACTCTTTCCACAAAAATAATGCACTAATCCTTAGTAGAGTCATCAATCTATTGGAGTTCCCAACTGCTAATCTGAGTTTCCCTTAAAAGTAGCCATCTTTTATCCATAGGATTCTCAGGTCAGTGGCCAATGAACAAGAGACTGACTCTCTGTCTCCTCTGCACTTCAGACTCTATAGAACCTAGGGGGTATTCCCTTATTCAATACCCATATAATGAATCTTCACTTCAACTAGGTATTGACATAGAAGCAGATAAATCCTCTTTTATGCAAACCAAAATTGTGAGATAAATGCAAAGGGCCTAGCTTTGGATCCTACTTTAGTTGTGAACCAGAGGATTTGGAACCTAAATCCTACTCCTATAATCCTAAAGTTTAAGATTTTGAATTGATTTTATTTTTATATATTTGGTTACTAGACTAGGGTTTGATTCATAAACTTAATCCAAGTCTTTGATCAGTGCCTATTCTAGGGAACAGAGTCAAACTTTAAACATGCAAATAATTTTCCATAAGCCAAGCAAATATACAAATTTTAGAGGATGATTTTGTATCTGCCTTACAGATAACTCCCAAGATTGAGTATTTCCATTAACTCTACTTATAAATATCCCTATTATCAGACATACATCCCCATATTTGATCTAAAGCAGTTTAACATGTTCCTTAAACAGAGGCAAGAAATCAAATATGCAATGTAGCAAGTGTGCACCCCAGAACTCAAAAAACCCTTAGCCACTTTGTTCAAAGGAAACATGCAGGTAACAATGAAGACAGTTAATAAAAACACATGCCTACAACATTACTCATATATTTCAACCTAAAACTGATAAATGGCCTATGAAAAACACATTCAACACATTAAACAGAAACTTACAACACCATAGATAGGGCAACCGGGCAAAACTTGTATTTCATTCACTCCTCAAAAATCCCAATCTTTCAACAACTCAAAATGAGGACCAAATGTTCTTTTATAGACTAAGAATGAGGTCCCAAAAAATTTAATACAATGCGGCAGTTAGGTGAGTATATCATTAAAATCCACTGCCAAAAAACATTGGGAACATTAAAAATTATATTGGAAGAGAAGAAGGCAAAAATTAAAATTAAATAAAACTTGGAACGGTTTGCCTCCAAACCATCGTATATTGTACAATCACAGCCACAAATTTGAAGGCCCATCATCCTACTATGATGTAGCGATATGAGGCCATGTGGCCCCTTCCAAGGCACTTTGACTACACCTAGCCACGAAGAAACATTGCAGTAGCTTCCAATTCAAACTTTTCACTATTACTGGGTCATTTTTATGGATGTAAGGGCATTTTTATGGCTACAGGCACCCGAAATTCATCCTGGACATGAATAAAATAACCTCGTAGGCAATAAGAATGGCCAAATCATCAATTTTGAGCTTAATTGGACCCCCAAAAATGTGCTAGAAAGCAAAAAATGTGATCAGCAACTCCATCAGGCAAAACTCTATTTGAATCTATTGTAGAAGACCTCAGAAGACCATCCATGAAGATCAAAAGGCATCAACCTTCATTGTAAAAGAGACAGCAAATCAAAATCTACCTTGAGAAGCCCATTTCTCACCATCGCATAGCTTCAAGGGAGCAGTCAACAAGCTCGTGCGATGCTCTGAAATGCTTATGACTTTTCCTTATTTCCTTTTGCCTTTTGTAATGTATAAACATCACAATAATGTTTATATTAAAACATTTATCATTATGCTTGCCAAATAAGACATGTAAATATTTTTTCTTTAAATAATGCATTTAGCAACTTTAGGAAAAATGATAATTGGTCAATTTCCCCTCCTAGGCAAATGACGCTTGTTCACTATGGACACATGGGATATCAAAGGGCCGTGAAAATTTGTCTAGGGCCATTATTAATTATTTAGAGTAAACCCATTTCCTCAAAATTTGCATCAGTGAAAGAATTTTGGGACCCCCTTTGTAAACTAGCCTATTAGATGGCTTCACCGTAACTGAAATGCATTAAAATAATGCATCATATGGCCTATGATTTTGATGAAACTAGAACTGGAGAAGTTTTGGACCAAAAAAAGAAATGAGTTGTCTAGAATTGTGAAATTTGAAACTTTCCGTAACACCAAATCCAACCTAGTCACAGTCAGAAAAGCATTAAATGGCCCATCAAAACTCATTCTGGAAGCACAAAACTGAACAGGCATGTTACCATATGTGCCAAAAAATGTCCTACCAAATGGATTTGCAAGATGATCTCTAAGTTGCAATATTTTAATTGGCAAAGGTGGGCTCTAGGGTAGATTGAGCAGCATGTTGACCTAGCCTCTGTCGACACATCGAGAAGAGATAGGTACTTCAAATTTGCAAAATTTGAGGGTGCCAATAGAACCTGATAGTATGCACCAAGGTATAAAGACCAGGGTGATGATGTGTCAAATGCAAAAAGGATTGACTAGCAAGCATAACAAAAAAGAGAGTGTACCAACATAGCACAAGGTGGGTGAAGTCCTTGGATGTATACTATGTGGGACACCAAACAAACACAACACAAGAAAAGATAAAACCATGCCCCATTCAATACCAATCAAAACACACCAAGATATTGCTGGTTCTCAAATCTGTACACATCAAATTCTAAAGATTTGCCAATTTTTATGATCAAATTAAATGGGAGACTTGGCCAATGAATCAGAGATTGTTTACACCTATCTCCCCTACACTTTAGGCTCTGCCAAACCTAGGGGGTATCCCTCATTACAATATCAACAGATTTATCTTTAACTATAACAGGCAGATATGTTCTCATAAATTTGCACTAAGATTTGTAAGATTAACCTCAAACTTGGTAAAGTTATTGGAGATTTTCACATTGTTGGTTTTGAGAACATGCACTAAAACCTACCTAAACTAATACTAAAACAAAATAGAATAGAATGGTTCAAACAATTTTATCTTTAAATTCAGTTTTCTTTCTTGACCTCTAGGCAAATAATTCCTCAGATTAGTGATTTATCAAGGGTAACAGAGTCAAATGCTACATTGTAGATGTTTCCTTTTTGACATCAAAACTTTAAATTCAGAGGGTATACTTGTATCACTGACTTACAATGACACACCCAAGAAAGAGTATTTCCTACAACTCTTCTTCAACAATCCCTAATGCAATACATCACTCCCTATATCTTACTCAAAGCATGTTTAATCTGTTACTTGAACAAAAGCAATAAGTAAGACATTCAATACATCAAGTGTGCACAGATGAACTCCAAAATCCTTGATTCCTTCATTCACAAAAGAAAATGCATACATTCAAGAAGACAATTACAAGAAACACACACATATAGTGTTATTCATATGATTGAATCTGAATTGAAAGTGTCATGCAAGAGTTTTATTCACCTACAGGCAACATCTTTCTCTGCAAGCCTGAAAAATTAACCTACTCTGCAACATATTAACTATTCCCCAAATGTGTGGATAGCTTGTATCCAAAGCCCAGAAAAATCCCCCTTTTACAATGCTACCAGTTCCCTTATAAAGGAAAAAATAGAGTAATGTCAAACTATGATCATAATTAATAGTCAGTTACAAATTTGCTTTTACATTTGATTTTTTGCAAGCATGGGAATTTGTATCTCTAATCTAATTGGATCATATTGGTGACACATTTTATCAAATCAATCTAGGCTGTTGAATAGTGATACTACTTTTCTAATTTATTCTCTTCATTAAAAATAGTGAAATTCTATTTCATTTTATTGGTTCAATTTCTTCCTTGGGACTCCAAAATCAAGTTGTAAAGCTCCAGCTGCTTGTTATTTCATTATTCCATCTTTCCTGTGCAACTTCTTGTATTTCTGTGCATCTACTTGAACTATTTTAAACTCCATAGAACATCATTTTTTGTAATAGAAAAATAGCTTCAAAACCTTTCCTATCAGTGGTAGAGACACGGGGAATCACAAAGGGGTATTTTCAGCTATGCTGGGTCCTTTTTCATGTTACCAGCAATAATAAATCTTCCAAAAGACTAGTATTAAAACTACTCTCCAGGCATTCGAATGATCCTAGACAAGTTTTAAAAAGTTAAATGACCATGAATAGCTTCACAAATAGCTCCAAATCCCTACCCAAAGCCTCTAGACATGAGCAACATTTCAATGGAGGTTCTATCACACCATCGCATGCTTGGGAGAGGAGAGTGGAGTGGGGTGTGCACTGGTGCACTCAACCCACAAAATGTTTGTTCTAAAATATTTATTATTTTTGAACATTATTTCATATTTGCCCAATTCATTTCTTCTCGTGTTGTTGGGTTGTTTTTTGACGGTGCTGGTCATTTTTCAGAATTCCAGCATTCAAAATTCATCCCAGAAATAATTAAAATCACTGCCTAGGCAGTAGAAATGATCAGTGGATGATTTCAGACCATGGAGCTCAACAATTTTGAACCAATGTAAGCCTAAAGCTTTGCCTCAAAACTAAAAATGTGATGGATATCCATTTTGCAATAATCTCTATTCGAATCTAACCAAGAAGGCTCTTGAAATACCTCCATGGAGAAGAAGGCATATCAAATTTACCTTCCATGAAGTAAGTCTAACCAAAAATTAGCCAATAGAAGGCCCAGCACAGTAGTGCATGCCTAGGGAAAGAGGATGGAGTGGGCTATGTGTTGGTGCACTCAACCCACAAAATGCTTTTTTTTGCTTTTAAAACATAAACATTAAAACCATAATGCTTATTTTAAAATGTTTATCATTTAGAATATTATTTTTTCTAATTAGTTAAAACATATAAATGTTTTAATCAACTACATTTGGCAATTAACTAATTCCTCCTTCCTCACAAATGGCACAATGGATTGTGGGCACATGGAATGACCAAAGGCCATAAAAACTTGCATAGGGCCATAACAAATTATTTAAACATACCCATATCCCCAAAATTCACACCGCCAAAAGATTTTTGGGACCTCCTTTGTAAACTAAGCTCCCAGGGGCCCAATTTTGAAAAAAAAATGTTTTCACACAAGGACACCTTGGATTGCCACAAAAATGGAGCTAGGAACATATGAAGATAGGTCAACAACTAGGTTGTTATCAGAACTGGGAAATTTGAACTTTTTTTCGGGACCCTCTAGACCCAGCTTGAAGTGGTGACAAATTAAAAAACTATTAAAACACATCCTAGAAGAATGCAATTGGCACACACACTCCTGATCACCCATAAAAAAATTTGCACCAAAGTATTTCTCTTGACGAATCATAGATTGGGAAATTTTAATGTTTGAAGTTTCAGGCTAGCTGGATGCCATGGGGCTTAAAACTTAAACCTTATTGCCAATTCAGGGTTTGTCATGCACTGAAAACTTACCAAATTTGCAAGTGTCAATAGATATAAAGAATCAGGGTGAGCTTGAAGAGGTATGAAGAAGAATGACATCAACAAAAACAACAATAAAAAAGCAATCGACTGACAAAACACACTGAACCTCTTGCCAAGATATGTGAAAAAGATGTGGAAAATGAGAATGAAGCCTAAGAAGGGTGTTGGCCATATGTGTTTTCATTGATGTCAACATAGCATACATTGATTTCAACATAGAATACATTGATGTCAACATAGCATACACTATTGACACTATCAAGAAAGTAAGATACTACTCTTGGTTGCATATTCCTAAGAAAGAGAAAGCTCATGATTGGAGGTCATAAAATCTATATTTCTAATCAAAGTAGAGTTGAGTTTGAGGCCTTATTAATTTGGGAATTAGAAGCACTAAAAGAATCATATGTTAAGGAAGAATGCCTGATGGCTTGAAGCATGTTGTATGTTCTATCCTACTAATCTTGGCAAGATTGGTCATTAAGCATTAAGACGTCCAAAGGGAAATTTGAAAAGTAAGAAAAAGGAAAATAAAAGAAGAATGCCTAAGAAAAATCTACTATGATGTTGAAGACAATGAAGATATAACCACTTGCTCACTAACTCAAAGGATAACAGTTTTGGTGCTAACCCTGAAGGATGTATAACAGAAAATGATCTAGAGGTAAGTCTTGATAGTGAAGATACTTTTCAAGAAAAGAATTATTGGGTTATTGATAGTAGTTGTTCAAATTATATGACTGGTGATAGAAGCAAGTTTATCAATTTTGAGAAATGTGATGGAGGATCAGTTATATTTGGAGATAATTGTACTGCTAAGATATGTGGAAGAGGCTCAATCTCAATAGAAAACATCATACAGATGATGTTATTTATGTTAAAAGTTTAAGGCAAAATCTCTTGAGTGTTGGACAGTTGTGTAGCAAAGGATACAATCTTCTAATTAAGGATGATGGTTTTGAGATCAGAGAGAAGTCCAGAATTGTGATAACTGCTAGAAAAAAGGTCAGAAGGAAACCTTTACCATCTCAAAAAAGGTGATAGTTATTGCTCTATGACTTGGATCAATGAGAGTTGGCTCTGGCATAGGAGATTGTGTCACATCAATATTGATAATCTAGAAAGGATAAGTTCTGCTCAAGCTGTGAAAGATTTACCAGAGATTACTAAACCTAACAGTATCATCTGCAAGGAGTGTCAAGGTGAAATGCAAGAAAGAGGAAGTCTACAAGATGAAGAAAAATCTTCTACCAGATTGCTGGAGTTGGATCATACAAACCTCTGTGGTCCTAAAAGAGTAAGGAGTTTCCATGATGATAGGTACTTTATGTTATTCATTGATGATTATTCTAGAATGACTTGGGTCATTTTTCTTAGAGAAAAATCAGAAGTCCTAGACAAGTTTAAGGCATTTAAAGCAATGATTAAAAATGAAATGGATATCAAGATCAAATGTTTGAATTCTGAGAGAGGAGAAGAGTTTACTTCTAATGAGTTTAATGTGTTCTCTAAGAATCATGGGATAAACAGGTTGTTATCTGCTCCTAGAACTCCATGGCATAATGGAGTGATTGAAATGAAAAATAGGATTGTTCAAGAAGATGCAAGGATAATGATAAAGGAAGCAAATCTACCAGAAGTATTTTGGTGAGAAGCAATTCATACTATTGTCTACATATAGAACATAGTATAGGTGAAAGCAAATGACACAAGGACTCCCACTGCTAAATATTTCAAAAAATTTGGAAGCAAATGTTTTATCAGAAGAAAGGAAGAAATAGGAAAGGATGATGCAAAGTATGATGAAGGTATTTTTCTTGGGTATTCAACTAAGAGCAAAGCTTACCAATGCTATAACAAAAGGCTAGGGAATATTGTGGAAAGTACTAATGTCAAAGTTGATGAAGACATATAGAAGTATTCAGAAGTCAATGAATATATATCAGGCTTAGATGGGTTCTTTTGTAGAGAAAAGGAAAATGCTACAAAAAGGGAAGTACAAACTAAAGAAGAAGAAGAAACTAAAGAAAAATAAATGCAGGTTGAAGAACAAGAAGCTCTAGAAAGAATCTCTAAAATGCCCAAGTACATACAAAGGCATCACACTGAAAACTAGATCATTAGTGGTAAAAGCAAAGGTGCATTGACAGGATGCAGAGCTACTGAAGAATAAATAAATCTATGTTTGATTTCTAAAGTTGAACCTAAATTAGTGATTGAGGCTTGCAATGATATCAAATCTTCAGAAGAAGAATGCATGTCTGTTGACATTGAAGAACTCAAAATTGCTCTTGAAGACCTAGAAAGATCCAAAGAAGAAAACATGTACTTGAAGGAGAATATCAAAGAAGCAAATGAATTCATCAGAAATTTAAGAGAGCAAGTCAAGAAGCTTAAACAAAGACATAAAGAGGATAGTGAAAAATAGAGGCTAGCAAATGAATCCATGATTGATCTAAAAGTTAAAGTTGAAGAAAAGGCGAGAATTGAGGAATGCCTGAAAGATAAAATGAAAGACTATACAAAGCTTGAACAAGAAGTTGTGAACTTGAAATTAGACTTGAAGGAAGCAAAGAACTATGAAGAAAAGTTCAAGAGAAGTCCTACAAAACTTGATGAGATAATTACTAAAAGCCCTGATGACAAAGAAGAATTAGAATTTGATAAAGGTAAAATTCCCAAATCAAGTCAAGCATTGAAAGCTAAGGATAGGAAGGACAAAGGCAAGCAAAATCAAAGGAATGAACCTAGAAGATCACTGGTCATGCAAGCAAATGCTCAAAGGTACCCATTTTTCAATGGTTATTGTCATTCAAAGTTTTGTCATAAAGCTACTCAATGTAGGAGCAAAATGAATCAAAATGTTGTATCTTTCTCTGGTCAGTGGTTTACTTGCAAGAGAGTTGGTTATAGAGCTAGGGAATGTGGAAGTCAGATAAGAAAAGGCTATAGCAATAGAAGGAATGCTCAATCTTTCAATGGCTGTTGCTTTACATGTAATAGAGTTGGACACAAGGCTAACCAATTCAGGTTTAGAATGAATGGAAGGAACACCGGTCAAAAGAATATTGTGTGATATGATTGCACTAGGCCTGGACATATTGCAAAGTTCTATAGAAGTAAGAACATGAAGAAGGATAATCCAGTAGAAAAGAAGAAACCAATGCAGAAGGATGATCTGGCAGAAACCAAGAAGGAGATGAACAAGATATGGATCAAGGAGGATGTTAATGAAGTCAAGGATGAACCTATGCTAGCCTCTAGTGCAGATGTTTCCTCCAAGAACTGAGGTGGAAGCTACCTCTCAGGGGGACTAGGTAGTTGTATTGAAGAATGTTACTATCAGGGGGAGGTATTCAAAGCAACTAAGAACAGTGCAAATATGTGCAACATCATATTTAGGGGGAGAAAGATTGAAGAAGGTGTGTCATCCTTTTCCATTGATGTCAAAGGGGGAGAGAGTTCATGTGAAAAACAAAGAGAGAGTAAGATGTATACAAGAAAGGGGGAGAGTGAGATTAGTGCAGAATTATATCATAATGGTTTTTCACATCAAATGTTGCCATCAATGACAAAGGGGGAGATTGTTGTAAGTATGTGCTAATTGGCGTTGTCATTGATGTCAACATGTTTGTGTTGTCATTGGTGTCAACTGTATCTTTTGATATGTTGATTGTTTCTTGATTGAGTTGTCATGTTAAAGTGATTTGATTGCCTTATAGAATTGCTGATGATGTTGGTATATTGCTCTTATTGCTGAGTTTCCAAGCACTTTTGAGAAAATTTGCTCTCTAGAGGAAACAATGTGTTGCAGAGTATTCTAGCTTGTAGGATACTATCTGAGTTTTTTGCTCCACATTTCTTCTATATTAAAGTCTAGAGTGTGAGATTTGGATATGTTTTAGAGAAGTGTTTGAAGATGTTAAATCCATAATTTAATGGTCTGGATCATTGTGCAGTAGAAGTTATGTTCACCAGTTTGAACACTATAATTGACAGAGTTTTTGGGTTGTGCAGAGGTGTTTGGGAGAAAGTATTTTTCTCTGCATTTCTCCACAGAGTGGTTTTAGGTGTTTTAGTTATGGACATATGTTTATAATTTCCATAGCTAGCTTCATTCCAAAGGGATTGTGATTTGGTGCTCCAGAGTTTAGTTTTCATGAGTAGCAAAGCTTGACAGTGTTGGTTGTGAGAAGTTTGTAATTTATCTTCAAGTGAGATTTGTTGTAGCTAGATTTGTTGGCTCTAAGGTGATTTCATGTTGTTCATGGATGTCTCTAGATCATGTTGAATGATTTTTCTTGGTCCAACAGTTATGGTTGTGTTCTTGGAAGCGTGCGCCTAAAGATACTAGTGTTAAAACTAGTTTTGTCGACCTAGTTGTTTACACTCTTTGCAGATGTGCTTCATGGATTATTGAAGCATGTTGAAGCATGTGAAGATGTATTTAGGTCTAAACTAAGATATGAAATGTTCTTCTTTCATCTCTTTTCTTCGTAAGACTGTTTAGGTCTAGAACTAATTTGAATTGTGTATGTTTTCAGACCTTGGAGACTATTCCAAAGGTTGTAGAATGTGTTGCCGACCTTGATGTATGTTCCAAGGTTTATGATTGATATAAATAAGTGTAAAGGATTCATTTGTAGATATGAGAAGATAAGAATATGAAGATGTTTGTGTTGTGAGCCAACAAAGGTGATATGTATTGTGCTTGAATGGAACTGAACTCATGCATGTGGTAGATGCTATCATATCAGTTCATGGTAGTGAGCACTTTTGGTAGTAAGCCCTTTTAGCAGTGAGCCCTTTTAGTAGTGATCCCTTATGTCATTGATCCCTTATGGTAGTGAGCCCTTTTTGTAGTGAGCATTTCTTTGGATAGTGAGTCCTTGGGTGGTGAGCCCTTTGGCAGTGAGCCTCTTTGTAATTTGGTATTGATACTACTATATATTGTGAGCTAATCCTCACCATGGTTTTTCCCTTTTAGGGTTTTCCACGTAAAAATTTGGTGTTCTCTTTGTTAGAAATGAAAGCAACACTACTTCAATGGAAATTTGATTCGAGATAAATTTTAGCAATCTTTAACTGTGTGCTATTAACAATGGAGATTGTAACAAAACATAAACCCACAATACAGAAATATACCAGAAGCATAATGAAGCACACAACACAAGTGTTTAACGTGGAGAAAACCCTTTCAGGTAAAAAACTCCACCAAGAAAAGAGGACAAGTTGTATTATCTTCACAAAAGGAGATTACAAATACATTCACTTCTTCTGTCCTCCAACCTTCACTCCGGCAGAACCTAGGTACCTGTAAACTGTTATATACCTCTCATCTACTATGCTATTGTTTATATATAATTTACACAACCTCAAGACATTAAATGACTTCTTACAAGCCCATAACACTTGTCAAGAGTCAACAATACAACCTTGGGCGTCCATGGCCAAGAATAGGCTCTTACGGGGTCATAAATGATGTCATACATGCATCCTACACTTGGGAAAATGTGCCCATGCAAGCTTGAATTCCTTGGGGCCAAAAATAGCCACTTACAACATCTTATGACATGTCATATGCTATTATAAGTGTCATATATTCTTATGACAACTTATAGTTGTCATATAATCTCGTACACCTTCTTACAACATCTATGACGTGCATCATAACACTAAAAATAGATTATTCCTCCACATGTGCACCCCACTTTGACCAATTACCATTTACCATAGTAAATGACATCCCATAACTACCACTGGTAACTTTAGGACTTACTGTATAGTAACTCCATAATTACCATGGATAGTAAATAATTTTTACTTCTACCGGTGAAACTTGTACATCCCTTATGGGTAATTACAAATAATAAATGGAATAATACAATAATGGGATTTACAATTTTAATGGCACTTAATCCTAACATTCTCCTACTTGACATATACATTGTAAATCAACCCATAGGAAATCAAATGAAAAATAATCAGGCACTAGAAACAAGGCCCATGGCCTCTCTGCACCACACGAACTTCTCTATACTCACAGGTGTTGATGATTGTTTTTTACACACTCATAACAAAAAGTTATAATTCATAAAATGAACCTAACTATCTTGAAAGATATGAAGAAATCAATTAAGATTTCCTAATCCCAAGTTTCCTTATTGGTCAGGTCTTGACCTGTTGGACTGTTCAGTAGGTTATTATGAAGCTGTAATATGAAAAGGGGCCTTACGTGATTTAAAGTGGGTTTGTGACTTACTAGACTTCTATTATGCAAAGTAATACAAATATCAACTTTCTAATCATTCATTTGCATAAAATATTTACTGTACCTCAAAGCGTTATATGATTCATATTCAAACATGCTTTGCTTTTCAACTATTTATGAAGATTATCAAATATCAACTTATTGCTCTTAAACTCTTCAAATGTTAGATAATCTCCTTTAGATTTCAATGATTAAGCTAAGTATTTCAAAGTTTCTGGGAAAAGTTAGAGAAATTTAAATTCACCATCATTCACTATAGGATCTAAACGTTCTGTTATGCACACAGTAAGAAATACAGTAGATTCAATTAAACCAGTAGACTAAATCGTTAAATGCAAATATCCTAAGTATTTTCATGAATATTGCATTCAAGATTGCGAGCTTTAAGAGAAATTATTTTAAATGCAAGGAAGAGCTAGAAGACACTCAGAAAATAGACGCAGACTTCTAGATTCACTTATATTCAAAACACAGTCATACAAGATTTATAATGTAGGAATGACTATTAGCTTTATTAATCAAATATACTAAAAACTTACAGTACTTTATAGATACATTAAGAAAGCTAGACATTCCATGCGTTCCTTAATACAGACAACAGGTGACCTCCTCTAAACTAAAATATTCTACTCCAAAATTCTCAGAAAGAATGTACAATTTCTGGCTAAATGCTAAAAATCCCTTTGTAAAAAATATGTACAAGTAGCACGCCCCTTATATAGAATTTGAATTCCCTCCCGTGCTATGGTTACAACCTCCACTCAATGGTTACAACCTCCAATCAATGGTTATAACCACAATTCTATAGTTAAGGTCCTTTTATTGCTAACCAATGGTGCATCTTCATTTCATAACCGTGTGCCAATCCGTTACTTGGCATCTTCTCCTCTCAAAGGATGCTATTGGAATCTTTCATAAATAAGATTCCCTCTTTCAAGTGACATTTTCCTTTCAAGGCTCTTCATTTGATTTCCTCTCAAGATTCTTTGCTCCTGCCTTCTTTCTTTCCCAAGTATTTCTTGAAATTGTCAATTACGCCCTCCATGAAGGTGCGGTCCCCTCCTGGACTTTTTGCAAAAATATATTCTTGCATCATCACCTTTTCTTTCAACTCTTTTTCTTTGTCCTCTAAGCCCTCTGATCTTTTCTTGTACTTCTCCATTTTTTCTCTTTCTTCCATCAGTGTATCCATCATCTTCTTGCTAAGGATTGCATCAAGATTTTTTGTACAGGGTGTGAATATGGCCCTAAACTCTGTCAATGCTCTCTCTAAGTCATAGGCTAGAATCTCTACACACTCATGCTGTAGGAGTCTTTCTATGATTTTCTTATGCATCTTGATCATCCCCTCTTCTTTTTTCTCCAGCTCTTGCATGACTACTATATTTCTTTTGAGGTTATCGTCCTCAAATCTAAGCTCCAAAATCATCTGTGGCATTTGATTTGCCAATGTGACATTGAGTGCTCCCTCATTTATCAATTCTTCAGCTCTTGTCTCAATCTTTGTCAACTGTTCAATCTCAGATGTGCATTCTTCTTTTCTTATGACAGCTATGTGTAAGTGTCATACACTTATTCTTTTCTACTGTCGTCACCTTCCAACTCTTCACAGCCTGTCCGATTATTTGTTCACCCTTTTGTAAAAAATCATTGAACCATTTGTCAAAAATGTTGGTCTTGAACCTTTTATTTTCCATGTCTTGTACTTCCTCTTTAGATACTATCACTATGTTAGTAGGTAAGTTAGGCACTGTGGCACTAGGGTCAAATATCCCCTTGATGAATGCTGGAGCTGGACAATGTGTCCTTTCAATACTTCCTGTTTATTTTTGTCTTTCCTTAGCATTTCTGTTGTCACCTGGTGCATATCTTCCCACTCAGCAATGTGTTGTTCCCTTGTGGAATGCCTGAGGTCTAGATTTAGTATCTTGTATTCCTCCAAGGTAATTTCACCTTTCTCCTTTTCTTTCTGTGGTATGGCTAGGTTTAGGGTTCTGGATCCATCAGGATCCCTCTGTATTGCAGACATCGTCCTAGCTTTTCTATTTTCTCTTCTTGGAGTAGTTTTCTCCCCTAACGAGCTTTTGATGTCAATAGGAGCTAGATGTATTTCTTTCTTCTCCTTCCTTATCTCTCCTTCCAGCTAGGTAGGCACCTCCTTTGTGCCTTCTACAGCCCTCTCCTCATTAATTACTTCTTCATGAGGCTTTTCAGTTTCCACTCCTCTTTGTTGCTGCTCCTGCTATTCAAGTACCTGTTGTTGTTCCTCCTCTGGAACTTGTTGCTGCTGTGGAGGCTCATGTTCTTTAGGGGCTTTTCTTTTCTCTTTGGATTCAGCTTCATTTTCCTCTTCTTCCATTTCAGTGTCCCCTCCATCCTCAGCATCCTCTTTGTGACTTTCTTCCACGGATGACTCTTCTTCCTTTTCATCCTCTACATATACTTGCCCTGAAGTTTCAGGTTCTGTGTTCTCAGGCTCTGTGTGCATAGGGGAACTCTCCTTTGTTTCATTTTTTCTTGATTCCTTCCCCTGATCTTGTACATTCTCAGTGTTCCTTTCCTCTTCGCTAGGCTCTCCATACATATTCAACATATCTAAGGCATCCACACTTGGGGTGTCCCCTCTTGTTTCCTCATCAGATGCCACTTTTTCAACCTCTTCAATTTTTGTGTGCTTCCTCCTGCACGTCTTTGATGATCTCTAGTGGAACTAAGGTACCAAATGGATCTAATGATCCTACCTCTTCCTATACTTGCTCTTCTTCAGGCTCCGTGTTATGCCCTATTTCCATTTCACCTTGAGCACTTGGCCCCTCCTCTTCACTTTGGGAATCACTGAAGGCTTCCCCTATGTCAATTTCTTTCCCTCTGAACATCACTCCTTCCTCACTATCACTGCTTACAATGTTCACAGTGTGCACAATATGCTTGTCTTTTTGCACTTCTGATTCCTGTCGTTTCTCCTCAGCCAGCTCTGTTTTCACCTTTATGAATGTTTGTCCTAGTTCCATTGGAGTAGAAGTACTAGATATACTTCTCATTTTCTCCCCTACTTCTTGGGGTCCAATTGTATCTTTTGGTTTTGAAGACTTGCCCTTAGACAAACCTATTGGGATTGCCCGCATTAGCTGTTGTCCTGCCACCCTGCTGGTAGCCTGTGCTTCCTCTGGACTTATTTCATGGCTCATGGATTTTGGATTCACAAATATTTATGATGCAACTGCTACTGATATTCCTAGTACATAGGGATCCATTAGTGTAGCATTTTTATCCTTTTCTTCTATCCTTGCTTCAACAATTTTTCTTTTCTTCTCATAGAAGCACTGTAAGTCCTTAGTGGGCTCTATCTTTCTTTTCATGCCCTTTTGTGGGTATGTAACCATTATACCCTCAGCTTTAAGTTCCTCAATTTTATCCTTCAGCCATGTTTTTGAAAACAAAATTATTGGTTTAGACAATACATCAAGAGATGTATTCCATGGCTTTGACCAATCAGGCTCTGTAATGAGAGCCCGTCTTGCCTGTGCATAACTATGGTGTAACAATCTATCATCATCTTGTACTTCAGGGGGCACATATATGTTACCAATAGACTTCATCTGCTCAATAGTCAATCTTTTGTGGGTTCTTTTCCTCACCTCTCTATCATTTTTGCAGTCTATCTAGAAATCCTCAATGTGTACTTGATGTTTATAGTTTTTATTTACAAAATTTTGGATTCTGTGGAAGGGATCAAATTTCCTTGCTAAATTAAATTCTTTGAAACCATAATATCTCAGCTCCTGCTCTGAATAACTAGCAACTTCTTCACTGTAACAGGAGTTCCTCCCAATAGCCCATGGTAACTTTACATTTCCCCTGTTATTGAATTTCTTCTTGTACATCCTGAAAATATTCACGTTTGCCTTGAAAACTCTAGCACTATTAGTTTATCAGAAGGATACCTGGGAAGCATAAATGGCTTCCCCTCAAAACCCTTAGTCCTTATGTAAGTGAATTGTTCAAATTGTATGAACCAAGAGCTGTGCAATCCAATTCCATTTTCTGAATCCTTAGATAGTCTTTTACCTAGTTCCTCTCTCAATATCCTTACCATGTAGGTATAAAAAATATCATTAACTAGAGCAAAGATTTTCAATGCATTTTCCCCCTATAAGATAGGGTAATGCTCATATACTAACTTTTGATCTGGCCATTTCCCAGGGTACCTACCCTTTCTATTCCATGAATATGAAGCCTAACCTCTGCAGCACATGCATATAACACATAAGAAGATAGATAAAAGGGCAGGCCCTTCTGCTGCCTCCTCATGGCCTGCCTCCAAATAGCAGTACTAATGGCCTTGGCCCAATGGACTCGCCCTTGGTCTTCTTGTCCTGAACTTATAAATTCAATGACTATGAACATCCATGGTTCACACCTAGTTCCATCCCTTAATCCAACTAGCCTGCTCAGCATGGTGACCATCAAGTAAATCTCCTCCTTGAAGCATATCCTCATTAAATTCTTGGGTATCCTAGCCACCGCCTTTGGTTTGTTCTCTGTGTTATACCACCCATGGAATATCTTCCCTTTGCATTCCTTCTCATTTATGTAGAAGCCCTCATTGTATTTGTCAATATCAATGTCCGTCATCTTATCAATGATCCCCAACCCAAAAGTGTTAGCAATTCCATCTGGAGTCAAATCAGCAATTACTTTATTGTATAGCATAACCATCCTGGTACTTGGTTTGTACATAATTACACAGTCTAAGCACAAATCCCTGGCTTCCATTGCCAATGGGAAACCTACATCTCGGTATAACCCACTCTCCCAAATACACTTCATATTTGGAGTTGCATCCACAGCGGTGATCTTCTTCAGGACATCCTTAGCATCGTAGGTCCCTATGTTTGTATCTGTGCCTACTCTAGCTTCACTAATCAGGGATGGATAACCTCTATGCAGAGGCAATTCTTCCTTTTCCACTTCCTTCCGTGGTTTTCTCTCTTTCTTTTCTTTGCCCCCTGCGTCCTTCTTTTGTTTTGGGGCCATCCTGTGGAAATGTACATTTCTTAATCTTCGCTTCATATTCATGTTTAGGGTTTTTACTGTGTATCTCAATTTCTACCATTTTATCTTAACCTCTTTTATCTTTTATGTTTTTCCCTACCCTTTAACTCCTAAGCTCCTTTTAGCTGATTCACAATTAAAACAATAACTTTTGACAAATGCATGCATTTTAAGCCCAAAATTACTAAAATTGACTTCACTTTTTACCATTAGAAATGGAAACGGTGTTTTGGATAAATACCTATTTTTATGACTGTTTACCATTGTTGTTGACTTACTTTACCGTTTTCACCCTGTAGCTCTGTCACTCTAGTAAATTCTACTCAATTACTGCAACAGTCTTCTTTTCTACAATTTTTAGACTTAATAGTAAAACTTGAAAGCAAAATAACATTAAAGTTGCCCTAACCCTCATTAAATCATTCTTTTCTTGACCATTAGGTCTGAATTAATTACATCTATTAATGTGCTACAGTTTTAGCTTTCAATTCGGTGTTTATGTTTTTTGAACCCTTTATTACCGTTAGTCAAATTCTGCATACATTCCTTTCTATGTATATTTCATTGTATGTTCTCTTTGTATCTCTTTGTTGTATCTTTAAAAAACATACAAACATTTTGTGCAAAGAACCAACTAACGCTTTTGCCTTTCCCACTTTCCATACCTCTTTGTATATTTTGGTTTGTATATCTCGCTTGTATATTCTGTCATATAAGTGCACATACAAACACCCTATACATTTATTTCCTTGCCTTTTCCCTTTTGGGCTGTGTATGATCCTTTGTATATCGGAAATACATTGTAAACATACAAAATTAATATACAACTGGTGGGGTCCACATACCTTTCAAACTTATGCATCCCCGCGATGCATATAACTTTTACATCACTTTCAGACCCCAACCCTTTCATAACTCTAACTCAATTTACCTCTCAAGTCCATGATGTATACAACTCAATGTATCTCTTGATATACAATTCAGACGCAATGCATTGTATTCATCCGAATTTCAACTTCCTTGAGTTCCGGCTTGTATGTATAAACCAATGAATCTTTTGGAAAATTTACAAGCACGGAAGTATACAATGACTTAACTCCAATTGATAACTCTTCAGTTTCGCAATGTATACAAAAGAATGTATATTTTACCTTGTATATCCTGAAACATACAGAAGGCAAAAAACATACAACAGTTTAACTTTATTCCATAATTGCTTCGATTCTGGCTTGTATAAAGTGCTTGTATATTTCATTGTATATTTCATTTCGTCCAAATCTACAAACCCCGATATACAAGCGACGGACTTAACTATTTATTCACTTGAACTTTGAACCTTTCTTAATTCCACCTTGTATAAAACACAATGTATACCTGATATTCATTGAGTCCCGATACATTGTATTTACCAAAATTTGCTTTACACTCAAACCTGCATTGTATAAAGCGGAATGCATGCCTCCCGATACCTTACATACAAAACCCAACGTATACAATCATTATGCATTATTTGATAATATTCAATTCCGCAATGTATCTAACTCATTGTATCCCTTGATTGTATATTTCACATCTGTCAAATATACAATTGCTAAACATACATCGATTATACCAACCTTAATACCTCTTTCATTCCGCGCTATGTATAATCCCTTGTATATTTACTTGTATGTCTTCCATTTGCTAAATATACAAACTGAAATATACATAGCGGATTTCAACGTGTATTCATCCCAACCTAACTCCTCTCGGGTCCACCCTGTATGTATGTATAAAACATTTCTTAAGTGCATACAATGAAAAAGCAACAAAATAAGAAAACCCGACGACCTCCCTTTTGCGACCAACACAAAAGCACGATATACAAACGCATTTGTATATGAGATGACTTTGCATATACAAAGTGTATACACCTAAAATTGGTTCAGGTTGAATTAAGTAAATATTTTAATATTTATCTTAATTCCTATTTTCTTCTGTCAATTAAATAAATATTATAAATTTAGTTAATTGGCTCATTATCCCATAATTAAATAAAGTCATTTTATTTAATTAAATTCCCTAAATTCTTCTAAAGCTCTAAAGTCCAAAATCCACCTCACAAAATCCACCTCATCAATCCACCTCACCAATCCACCTCATCTCTTCCATCTCACCATGTTGCACATATAATTAAATATTCTTAATATTTAATTAGCTAATATCCTCCATTTTCCAAAATAAATCTTTAAATCAATTATCCTCCACCAAATTAAAATTTTAATTCAATTGTCATAACCCATTGTCCCCCACTCTGAATTTTTAATTCATCCATTATGAATTAAAGATTCACAAATAATGAGGGCCATTGATCTCATCATTTGATCCTCACCCTCCATTCTATTTTCAGAAATTCTATAAATAGAACGCTCTTCTAAGCCATTGGAGGAGGGACTTCATTTGCACAATCACTATACCCAAAATTCTCTCATCTTCTCTTCTCAAATCCATTTTCAAAGTGTCCTCCATTATTGAGTGTTGAAGCTCTCATTCAACACAAAATAGGTATTCACAGCCATTCTAACTTTGTCATCTTCAAACAAGTAAGCAAGCAAACAAAGTTTTCTGAGGGCTTCTCAAATCAAGATCAAAGCAGGATAGGCAACAATGGAAAATGACAGGTAAAAAGGTTTGTGAGTATGCTCTTACTCTTCTCGGTTTAATTCCTCTTTGCCTTCACATTCCATTAATGTTTGGGTTTTTATGTTTTTCATGTATTTGACTAACTCTCATTCTCCCCCTCACATTTTGGTGCCCACCGTGGGGCAAACTGGGGCATGTGTCACTGTCAAAAATTCTTATTCTTTGAAACAACGTGATAAAACACATTGATTCAAAGAGGGGCAAAATGTATACACCTAAAATTGGCTCAGGTCGAATTAAGTAAATATTTTAATATTTATCTTAATTCCTATTTTCTTCTGTCAATTAAATAAATATTATAAATTTAGTTAATTGGCTCATTATCCCATAATTAAATAAAGTCATTTTATTTAATTAAATTCCCTAAATTCTTCTTATGTCTCACATCAATTAAATTCCCTAAATTCTTCTAAAGCTCTAAAGTCCAAAATCCACCTCACAAAATCCACCTCATCAATCCATCTCACCAATCCACCTCATCTCTTCCACCTCACCATGTTGCACATTTAATTAAATATTCTTAATATTTAATTAGCTAATATCCTCCATTTTCTAAAACAAATCTTTAAATCAATTATCCTCCACCAAATTGAATTTTTAATTCAATTGTCATAACCCATTGTCGCCCACTCTGAATTTTTAATTCAATTGTCATAACCCATTGTCCCCCACTCTAAATTTTTAATTCATCCATTATGAATTAAAGATTCACAAATAATGAGGGCCATTGATCTCATCATTAGATCCTCGCCCTCCATTCTATTTTCAGAAATTCTATAAATAGAACCCTCTTCTAAGCCATTGGAGGAGGGACTTCATTTGCACAATCACTATACCCAAAATTCTCTCATCTTCTCTTCTCAAATCCATTCTCAAAGTGTACTCCATTATTGAGTGTTGAAGCTCTCATTCAACACAAAACATGTATTCATAGCCATTCTTAGTTTGTCATCTTCAAACAAGCAAGCAAGCAAACAAAGCTTTCTGAGGGCTTCTCAAATCAAGATCAAAGCAAGATAGGCAACAATGGAAAACGACAGGTAAAAAGTTTTGTGAGTATGCTCTTACTCTTCTTGGTTTAATTTCTCTTTGCCTTCACATTCCATTGATGTTTGGGTTTTTATGTTTTTCATGTATTTGACTAACTCTCATTCTCCCCCTCACATTTTGGCGCCCACCGTGGGGCCCTTGCCCCTTTACTAATCCAAAAAGCTAGCTATTTTAAGTTGCAGGTCCGTGCAGGTGAAGAAATAGGTGAAGAACAGGTTTCTGGCAGCAGTTTTGCGCATTCACACTCCACAGTTGCGCATTTGTCCTTTGCAGCTGCGCATTTGACGAAACTACGCATTTGTTCTCCACAGTTGCGCTTTTACACCCCGCAGCAGCGCATACAACCTTCTTGCACATTTAACCTCTGCAGTTGCGCATTCACCACAGTTGCACATTCACGCTCCATAGTTGTGCATTCATACTCCGCAGTTGCGCATTCAATCCTGACTGCAGAAACTAAAAACCAATTTTGCGCATATATGCTGTATTGTTGCGCATCCATCGGATTTGTGCTTTTACCTTGTATTATTGCGCATATATTCTGTCACATTGCACATATACTAGTCTTGCACATATACCTCTTCAAATTGTGCATTAGTCCTCTGCCTTTGCACATTCATTTAACAGATGCATACACTCTTTATTTCTGCGCATTCAGGCTGCAGTGTTGCACATCTGTTTCCTATTTTTCTGTTGTATGGTTTCTAATTTTTGCATGTTGAGCTAACGTCAGTTTTGCAGGAGTAGTGGCTGGATTAGGTCATCTAGTTATGTTGCTTAGTTCATCTAGCCTAACTAGGGGGATGTAATCAAATGCATTTCATAACAAAACTACACAGTCCCTAACTAGGAAGGAAGTAATTGGACCAAATTGCTATCTTGCATTGTGGATTTATTTTCTAGTTTTATCACTGCTATCTTCTACAAATGGGAAATGAACAATGCAATGATTAATCACTTTCAAAGTTAACAAATGGGAAATGAACAATGCAATGATTAATCACTTTCAAAGTTATCAACTGGGAAATGAACATTGCTATGATTAATCACTTTTCAAGTTAACTATCGTGTGAGTGCACAAATTAGCTTAGACCATTTAGTTTTTGTATTTTAACTAGGTTGGATTTACCATTGTTCTCTACGCTTGTGAATAACAATAGGCTTATGCTCCCCCTTAACTGGGTGATCAAAGTGCTAGACTTGTCATTCTTTTTGTCAAACCTTTAGGGGGGCCTGCCCTTGGATGCACGCTTGTCCAAGTGGGAACGACCCTGAATGGTAACAGGCTAAAGCCAAGCCCTACCAAGCCACTTAAAATAAATTGTGCTTGGGGTGAAAACCTCAAGCAATGAGTGTTGTTGTGTTACACTGATGGCCAACCTCCCCCAAAACCCTCATAGGCGCAGCCCTGTGAGGCTAGGAGACTCCATAACGGAGAGTAGTGCGGCTGCATGTGTAACCACTCGAATGGTTGCCTTGATTAAGAACCAATTTGTTTAGCAAACCAAAAACCCCTATTGGTTGATGCAAAGGGCGGAGCCCTTGAAGCGGCCTCAATTCAAGTGACTCTAAGTAGAGGTAGCAGGGACAATCCTAAGGTTCGGTGTGGGTACGAGCCTAAGGAAACCCAGATCTGGTATGCGTGAGAAGTGAGTGCTGTGGAGGGGAGCCGGTGCTACCAGATCTTGGAGCTACACGCTTTGAGTGGCACAGCTAGAGGATTCAACAAATATTGTCACATCTAGCCTATGTTGTATTTGTCTTTGAGTCAAAATAGTCCAAAAATACAAAAAAATATATAAAAAGATAAAAATCATGAAAAACATTTATGTGTGTGCGGTGCTTTTTTGCCATAATTGAATATCAACCTTAGCAGAAACACCAAATTTTTTAAAACCAAAAACAATGAGAAAATCTTGAAAACGATCCAAAAAATCTAAAATTCTGAGAAACACACAAATAAAAAAAACCAGATTTGCGCATATATACCGACGTTTTACGTATTTGAACTGACTTGTTGCGCATTTGTCAGTATTGTGCATCTGTACTCTGTTGTTGCGCATATAGAAACTAGTGTTGCACATTCATATCAACTTATTGCGCATTTGTCTCCTGTCATTGCGCATTTAAAACAGAGAGCAAAAAAAAATCACATCTTCCAAAAAGCCAAAATTGTCAATACTTTTCAAAACCAGTTCAAACCTGTTCTAGTTATTAAATCTCATAAAAGACCTTGCAAAATCAACCATTTCTCCATTTTCTACACCATAGTTGTTTGTTCATCCAAAATTTCACCACTTTCTCCCAAGTTTCCAACAAGGGTATAGTCAAATTATTCTGGATCAAAATCAAATTTTAAACAAGACCTAGTGAGCCTCCAAGTATCAAGGATTACTTATCCTTCTCTATCGGAACTCTACTAGTGGATTGACGAAGGCTAGTCAACATCAAGTAACGGATTCCTAACATCCTAGCTTTTGACTATCGATTTCAAATATCCACCTTGTTTGACACCACCTAGATCTAAGAGGAACCTTGCTAAAACCTTGTTCCATCCTAGCACCTTGTTCAAAATCTTCCACTCTCACCTCATCCCATCTTGTTACCATCTTGCATGGTCTTGACAAGATTACAAAAACAAAAACAGTTAGAAATGGCCGAGAAAAGTATTTTTGACAATCACGACAGCGACAAAGAACCTTCCATGGAAGAGATCATTAAAATGCAACATGACACAAAATTTAACCACCTACTAGATGGAGTACTTGCACAGGACCCTAAAAAATTCTTCTTACACCTAGCAAGCCTAGGGGTAAAACTTCCCAAAGATTATGATGTAGAGGCTCTAAGGGAAACTGACAAAGAAAGAAACCCCAAAGGGAGTAGACAGGATGAGGTACCCATGAATAAGAGAAAAGCAACAATTGATTCTTTAGATGCTCTCAATCTGATGAACCAAAAAGTTGAAACTCTCCAACAACGAATTTTAGACATGGAGAGGGGAACTTCGACAAAACAGTACACCCTAGAGGATATTGCACCGTATCCTTTTGATAGGGCATTAGTCATGATACCTTTTCCCACGAGATTTGAAGTTCCTAAGTTCGACAAATATCGAGGGAAAAGTGATCCAAGAGATCATGTTAGAGAATTCACTGCCACATGCCTAGAAGTCGCACATAATGACACATATCTTATGCGACTTTTTCCTAGAAGCTTGGGAGGTCAGGCTATGGAGTGGTTCTCTAGGCTGCTGCCCAGTATCAAAACCTTCAATGATCTCATCGATAAATTTGTCACCCATTTTTCCTACAATATTGAGCACGATACCTCAATATTGGACCTCTGTAATACCAAACAGAAAGAAGGAGAATCTTTCACCGCCTTCTTACAGAGATGGAGACAACTGGCAAGCAAGTGCCCTCACCAAATGCCGAAAAGACAAATGTTAGAGATGTTTGTTCACAACCTACAAATGGACCTTAGCTACTAAGTTCAAATCTAATGTCCTACTTCGTTTAGCAAGGTCATTGAGGTGGGCCTCATCATAGAGAAAGCCCTACTCACAAAAGGTTAGATCAAATGCTACAAAGACATGCCAAACACCTATGCCAACAATGATAAACCTAGGTTTTGGACCAAAAACAAAAACATTGTGAATGATGGGGTAGTAGATGCCAAGAATGTGGCACCTAAACAATTGATTTTTAACCTATCAACACCCCAAAACAACCTCACGCAAGATAAACCAACAAATAATCAATCTAGATTCACCAACTTCTGACCTAAAAGAACGTTCACACCTTTGGATGAATCACTAGAGATAGCTCTACGAAAGGTGCTTGCCAGCAATCTCATAACACTTCCCTCAACACGGGAGTATGAGCCAAAGGTAAAACCCCGCTGGTGGAACGAAAATGATTTTTGTGAATACCATCGAAATAGGGGGCACAAGACAAATGATTGTATTACCCTCAAGCATACAATCCAGGACCTAATAGAGCAGAATAAGATATTTGTTAAAGGTCATACCTCCAATAATGACCATCAAGCATTCAAGGATCCTCTTCCCAATTACGAACAAACAGGACCTTCTAACAGAAAAAATAATGGCTCTAACAACGTGAACTACACAAACATCGGTTACGACTACGTTGTTAACCATATCTAGGAAAGTGGCTCACATATCAAT
Organism: Cunninghamia lanceolata; assembly: GCA_027924645.1. Taxonomy (NCBI): domain Eukaryota; kingdom Viridiplantae; phylum Streptophyta; class Pinopsida; order Cupressales; family Cupressaceae; genus Cunninghamia; species Cunninghamia lanceolata. The sequence goes on along the minus strand of BSBN01001121.1, from coordinate 14,654,856 downwards.
GTGATCACTATAAACAAAGACCTAGAATGTAACATTACTACCCGTAGTAACAAAGTTACCCTTAGGGGAGCCTCCACTCCTCTAACCCATCAATACAATATTGTGGATCAACTCCACAAAACACCGGCACATACCTCCATATTGGAACTATTGCGTATGTCCCCTTCCCATAGGACCATACTCAATAAAGCTTTAGCAGAAGCCTCAGTTCCCACGAATCTAGCAGAAAAAAAAATTCCAAACCATGGTAGGTCACATCACCTCACCACCTTCCTTATCATTCACTGAGAAGGATGATATGTCTATCACACAACCCCATAATGCCTCTATCCATATTGAAGCCTTCGTGCACAAACACAAAATCAAAAGAGTCCTAATAGATGGAGGGGCTAGTCTGAATATTTGCACATTAAAGCTAATCCTTACATTGGGGTTTTCAGAAAAGGCCATAGATCCAAAGAAGAGAATCACTATCAAAGCCTATGATGAGGAAGAAAGAACGACCAAGGGAACTGTGATTCTACCAATCTGAGTGGGCCCCCTAGTAAAAGATGTAGCTTGTCAAGTCCTAGACAGGGATTTGGCATACAACATTCTTCTTAGGAGACCATGGATACACGCTTTAAAAGCTATACCTTCCACCTACCACCAATGCATTAAGTTCCCACACGAAGGGCAAGAGATCACCATCCAAGGCGACCCTAACCCCTTTCAATACTGCAACTCTATTCAGCCAAAGCCAGAGGTCGTGATCCCAACCAACCGGGCTTCTACTGTCTCTTCATCTTATGTAGACCCAGCTACACTAGCTTCCTCGTCAAAAGCGTCTCAACCAGGACTCAAGATCAAAGATAATGGCCTAGGTGAATACATGGCCTCTCAATCCCTCTATCTAGCACAATTACCTCTATCCCCTAGATCGCATGGGAGATCCATACTAAGAACACCAAATGCAGAAAAGATCACCAAAGGACCATTTATAAAATGGGGAAACCTAGAGGACAAGAGTGATGAAAAAGATATCATGCAATGGTTATACAAGGATGAAGCTAGCCCCTCAACATGTCAGGACCACCCTGTCATACCAACAGCACAATAGGGTCAAGGTTTTCACATACTAAAGAGTATGGGGTATGAAGGAAGGGGTCCATTGGATTCAAGCAAGGATGGCATCACTTAACCCATCCAACCTCATACCTTGGCAGCCCGAGACACTACAGGGCTAGGGTACACAGGAACATCAAAAGACACCAAGGCCAACATCAACAGAGCCCAACAAACAGAGACAACTACTAGCAATTTGATTGAACACATTCAGTGAATGCAGATGTGGAGTGATACAGATTCTAATGAGTATGAGTGGGATAGCCTCTCTAAGCTATCTTGTGATGAAAAAGATATTGATGTGGTCCATGAGTATAACTCGACCTTCGCAAATGAGGGACAAAGCCCAAGGGCAGGGACACTAGAGTTAGTACCACACAATAACCATAGTGAGAATCGTGAGGAAGGAATGAGTCCACTCTTGATGGACCCACTAATAGAGAGTACCATCGCCGATTTTGTCTGCTCCTTCAATAACTCTATCAACACCATTGAACCAGACCAACCTAATGGTCTCTTACCATTAGTGCACCCTGAACTTATCGACTGGGACCTCAAAGGTACCACCCCTGAACTAGACACCTTCAAAAATGATGATGTGATCATCGATTACCTTGAGCTTAGAAATCACATACCTATAGGAGACCATAGAGCTGGCTATGCTATAGAACTCAACGAGAAGGCCTATTTTGGAGAGAGCGCCAAGCCTTTTAGTCATAAAAATATCAAAATAAAAGAACGATCTAATGGTGAAAACTGCTCTGCGACAGTGTTAGATCATCAAAATAGTAAAAACAAAGACATATCCAATGGTGAAAACCTCTCTGAGGCACCGAAAGATGGAAGGCTTGACCCTCTGCCCAATCTTACACATCAGGAGAGATTGTTGATCTTGATAGAACCAGTGGAAGCAATCAATATCAACATAGATGATAACCCCAGAATGGTCCACATGGCAAAGGCTCTAACAGAACATGAAAAACCAGCATTTAAAGATTTCTTCAAAAGAAAATAGATCAACTTTGCATGGACATACGCTGACATGCTAAGGCTTGATCCAAATCTCATCATGCATCACTTATCTTTATCTCCAGGAGCTAAGCCTGTTAAACAAAAGCTCAGAAAGATGCATCCACAGGTGGCTCTCATGGTGAAGGAAGAACTGAAGAAACTACTAGATGTCAGGTTTATCAAGCCCATAGACTATCCCAAATGGGTTTCAAATATCATACCAGAGGCTAAACCAGATGGCAGGGTCAGGATATGTAGTGACTTTAGGGACCTAAACAAAGCTTGTCCGAAGGACGACTTCCCCGTGCCCAACATCGACATGATTGTAGATCTCACAGTAGGTCATACCATGCTGTCACTCATGGACGGTTTTTCAGGATATAACCAGATAAAGATTGCACCAGAAGACTAGCATAAAACTACATTTACATGTCCTTGGGGCACCTACTGCTGGTGCGTCATGCCATTCGGTCTGAAAAATGCTGGGGCCACGTACCAAAGAGCCATGACAATGATCTTCCATGATATGATGCACACTATAATGGAAGACTATGTCGATGACATTCTAGCAAAGTCTCTCACAAGAGAAGGGTATCTAGCAGTACTAGACAAGATCTTTAACAGACTGGAACAGTTCAATGTGCAACTTAATCCAAAAAAGTGTGTGTTTGGGGTTACATCAGGAAAACTACTGGGCTACATAGTATCTGCAAATGGTATTGAAGTTGATCCCGCTAAGGTGAAGGCCATAATGGAGATGCCACCTCCTAAAAATTTGACTCAATTGTGATCCCTACAGGGCAAACTATAGTCTATTAGACGGTTCATTTCTCAACTAGCAGATAAGTGCCACCCATTCTCTCATCTGCTACACAAAAATGTATCCTTCAAATGGAACGAGTCATGCGAGCAGGGTTTTCAACAGCTAAAGGAATACCTAATGAAGCCACCAGTATTAATGCCACTAATTCAGGGCAGGCCTCTATTACTATATATCTCAGCTACACCAACGGATCTGGGAGCTCTCCTGGCTCAACAGAACTATGAAGGAAAAGAATAGACTATCTACTACATTAGTCGAACACTCGTCGGATATGAGTTGCAATACACACCAATAGAAAGAGCATGCCTAGTTGTTGTATTTGCCTCGCAAAAATGGAGACATTACATGCTGTCACACTCTATTAAACTAGTGGCAAAGATTGACCCACTGAAATACTTGCTCAACAAGGTGGCCTTAACAGGTAGATTATCAAAATGGGTCATGCTTCTCAGTGAGTTTGACATAGAATATGTGGATAGAAAAGCGATAAAAGGGCAAGTTCTTGCGGATCAACTAGCAGAGGTACCTTTAATGGATGACAACCCCCTAAGCTCTGAATTTCTAGATGAGTCTATCTTCCACGTCAACACAGCAAACTGGAAAATGTACTTTGATGGCTCCTACACTTAGCATGGATTAGGGGTAGGTATCTTGTTGATCACACCTAATGGCGACACTATTCCAAAGTCATAAAAATTAATGTTCCCTTGCACTAACAATGTAGCAGAATACGAGGCCCTGGTCATCGGCATCAAGCTAGCAGTCGAGTGGAACATCAGGGAACTTCAAGTCTATGGTGACTCACAATTGGTCATCAACCAAGTAAATGACAACTACCAGATGAAGGATGAGAAACTGATTCCTTATAAATACATGGTAGATGACTTCAAGGAGTATTTCACCAAGATATCATTTGAACAGATACCAAGGATCGAGAATAAAGCTGCAGATGCAATGGCTACAGTCACATCTCTTCTCGACATTCCAAGCAATCAAACATGATATGAGTTCTTAGTAGAGCTAGTCTCCTGTCCTGCTTATGACACTCCAAAGTCCCATATCATATGCCACATCATAGGAACCGATTCCCCTCTCTATGGTAAAATATTTGCCTATCTAAAAGAGAATACACTCCCACCTAACCTCTCTCAGAACCAGAAAAGAACCTTCATCTGGCAGGCATCCAGATATGCCATCATCGCTAACACCCTATATCGCCGAGGCCTCGATGGTACTCTCCTTAGTTGTCTAGATAGAGAGGAATATCAAACTGCGCTAAGAGAGATACACGATGGTATATGTGGGACCCATTCTAGTGGCTCTACCCTAGCTAAGAAACTCATGCACACGGGGTACTACTGACTGACCATGGAACAAGATTCTTATCAGTTCGTCAAGAAGTGCAAGAAATGCCAGATCCATGGGAACTTAATACATGCACTAGCGCAGGAGCTACAACCATTGACCACTCCTTGGCTATTCTGTCAGTGGGGACTCGACTTAGTGGGCAAGATTCACCCCCTTCATCCAGCGGACACAAGTTCATAATCACTGCCACTGAGTACTTCACGAAGTGCATTGAAGCTATGCCTTTAGCCAACATCACTGGCAAACAAATTGCCTCTTTCATCCTAAACTATATCATTTGTCGCTATGGTATCCCTTCGTCCATTGTCATAGATAATGGATGATCCTTCAAAAATCAAGATGTCAAGGAACTATGTGACAAATTCCACATCCAACACCGCTTTTCTACCCCGTATTACCCCCAAGGCAATGGTCAGGCGGAGGCATCAAATAAAACCATACTCAAAATCCTGAAAAAGACTGTTAATGATGCTAGTCGTGATTAGCATGTCCAACTAAATCCTGTGCTGTGGACCTACTACACAAGCATCCGCACACCCACAGGTACAACACCATACTCCCTGGTCTATGGAGCTGAAGCCATCTTGCCCATCGAAGTTGAGATCCCATCTTTGCAAGTGTCATTAAGAGGCCTCATCCCTGATGAAGAATACAGAGTGGCTAGACTGCAAGAGTTAGAACTGCTAGAAGAACAAAGGCAATAGGCCTTTAACCACATGAAAGCATATCAACAAAGAATGTCCAAAAGCTATAATCACAAGGTAAAGCCCTGAGTCTTCCAAGTTGGTGATCTCGTCCTCAGAGAGAACCCCCGAAATCATCCAGATAGAGAAAAGAAAGGAAAGTTCAAACCCAACTGGTTAGGGCCTTATGTCATCATTGTAGCCTATGGATCAGGGGCATATCAATTGGCCACATCTGAAGGTGAACTCTTCGAGGATCCTGTCAACAACATGCATCTGTGCAAGTTCTATACCTGAGAACCCTAATGTAAGGGAGTCTTGAAAAAATAAAAATAAAAAAATTTGAAAAAGTGATAAAAAAATAGAACAAAAATATAAAAAAAAATAGAAAAAAAAGATTGGTACCATGATGAAGACCTAGAAAACAGGCTCATGTGTACTCTTGGCTACATGTGTAAATAAAAGTAAGTCATGAAAACCTGGTAAACAGGCGCTATCTGTGACAAACCACTCCCTCCATCTATGTCGACTTCATTTGACTCTTGTCCCCATCACACCAAACTAGATCCATCCATGGTCCAAGTCCTGAACTACGTCACCTTTGAGCTATCACGTAGCCAAGGCCATTATCAATGCGCCCCCGAGGCTCCGCTATCCTGTCAGTCCCATATCTGGTCTTTCTATCTATCTAAGTCCATACCACTTCTACAGATCCACCATCACCTAGGTCTTAGGTCCATCAGGGTTCACCCCGAACTACGTTGCCTTTGTGTCGTCATGTAGGCAAGGCCATTTAGTAATGAGCCCCCGAGGCACTAGGTCAATCCCCTAGGGTCTGTTTCTCCACATCTGTCGTCATCTCACCCATAATAAGTCAATCTTGGTCCAAACTGGGGGCAACTCCTTGACCTGGTTGCGGATTTGGGTTCTTGAATGCCATTGTTCTGAAAGGAGATACCAATAAAGGATTGCGATACTTTCCCTAGACACAAAGAACAAAGTTCTCAACACATAACATCAACCTATCCAAAACAAAAACAAAGCAATGCACCATATCGAAACAATCAAAACAATTCTATCTCAATTATGGTAAAAAGACACATCTAATGCAAGAATGTTTTGTCAACAGGTTAACTTACAAAGTCTTGAATTTTCGTCAATTATGTCTTCCTATGCTACTCAAGGATGCCGACAGCTACAGATGCTATGATGGGGACATAATTTTTCTTTGTCTGCTGCTTGTGGATTAAACTTTAGTATTGTGACGACTTATGTCTAACGATGTGATCGGTAAAAGATCATTGAGGACTCTGAGGTCTAAACATGAAACGGGGCAATCCTTGTCTATTAAAACATGCAAGAAGTACCCAAGTCATCTAGATTCAAGTTTGGCTAGATGATTGTATCAACTTGCTATATCAAAATCTAGGTAAGGGATACTCAGGACATCTAGGTCTAACTATACCTAGATGCTTGTATTCTCTTACCACATTTCAAAAAAATGAAAAAATACCAAAAAGTGCCTGATGATGAAAGCAAAAGACTTGCAAAGATGACAAAATCCATATCCGCATCCATCTCATATCTAGCACCTCCATATCATCCACACAATAATGCAAACCATGCAGTATATCAAAACGAAAGTCAGTATTTCTCCATGTCTTCTTCTATTCCACTTGTCTATATCATCTCTATGTTGATTGAGTACATTTGGACATATCAAACACATAGCATATAAGTTGCACATCACATCACATGAGATAGTCATTCACATGATTACATCATTTGCATACATAATAAGGCCAGGAGATCAATTTCCATACACTTTAGATCATCCATATACATTGTGCATCCATACAACATATCAAGAGAAAATCAAAAACATAGGTCACATTCATATCGCATTGCATAACCATATCCATAACACATTAGCATTTGAATAACTCAAAAGAGAATTCTAAACATCCATCTAGTATGCATAACATATACAAACACATCATAAAACATAGCGTGCATCCATCGCATATAAACATCAACACATCACACATATAGCCCATGCATATAGATCAAGGAAACAATAACATCATCACATAAACACATGTCCAAATGTACAATATATCAAAGATCTCTGTCCACTCTCATAGCCATGTCATAAATGTATACAACATATAACAAAGGGTGATACATGTCTTAGAAAATAATAAGTACATATGTTGGCTATCTCAGCCATCTGTCAAAAATGTGCTACAATGCGCTCAAAAACTGGTACAAGTATCTGGGGTCTGTCTAACCCTACTGTCGTGAAACACTGCTCCCGGCACTAGCCTCTCCTCTATCCACACCTGACAATGGTGGGCCCCTCACTAAGCCCACAGATCGAGACCTACCTACTCTCTGTGCTACCTCTGATTGGCTCCAAAAGCTTGAGGCTCTCTGACCCGCTGGCACGACACCATGATATAAACCCTAGTAATACTAAGTCTGTGCCTGAGCTCTAGTCAGATCACTCTGTAACTGTGCTACCTGGGCTTGAGTCTGCTGCACCTGTGCCACCAAAAAGTCAGAGGTCCCATTGGTACCCATAGCCATCAAGGCTGCATCCCACTCTGCTCTCATAGCCCGCATCTTAGCTAGGGCTCCATCTCTCTCCCGACTCAACTTGGATATCCAAGTCACATCTGCATCTCGCCGTGACTCAGCAACTCTCAGATGAGCCCTCAGCTGCCTAATCTAGGTCTGTAATGATGCCAGAACCTGCTGCTGCACATCAGGCTATGGAGCCTACTCGGCCTGTGCCACCTACTGTGCTGGCACCTGTACCTGCGCGGCCTGTACCACCTATTGTGTTGGCACCTGTGAGGTGGTGGCATCTGTCTCGACACTACCATTGACACCTATGCCTATCCTGTAGCTACCTGCTGCCCTATCTGGCCCTCTCCTAACCTCTGTCGTTGTCTCGACCGGCCTCCTCCTCCTCCATCCCCACCTCCTCCTCCTCTGTCACCACCTCTTCCTCCATCTCCTCCCCACCTCCTCCTCTATCCTCCCCTCCCCCTGCTACCTCCATCCCTGCCATCTGAATCACCCTCATCTATATGAGGCACTACCTCTCCAGGACCTGAGTAGCGAGGAAATGGATGTGCTACAAACCACTCCTCATAGTCTGGCATCATGCTAGCATCCACTATGTCTCTCCACATTGGCCAGGCTACATACAGAATCTGCTAAAAATCGGCCAAAGCCTCCTCATAAGAAGCCACAGGACCCCACCTATACCACTATGTGTATGTCCTGGCAAAGCATGCCTAGCCCTGCGGTCTCCCTTGCACACGGCCAAACTGTTGCTGAACTCGGCTGACTATCTGACACTCCAAAATGAACCGAGTCCTGCCAATCAGCCACCTCATCTGGAAACAATATGGGAGCTCATCTACCTCATCCTCCCATACCTCACAGTCAAGGTACGGCCTCTAGACAACTACATCCATGCCATCAATGGCATGCCTCCAGTACTAAAGCCTCCCCAGCCTGTGCTAGGAAATCACACCTGCATACCCATAACTGTAGGGCTCACCCCTCTACCTCTAAAATACATAGATCAGATGTGTGATGGCAATGTGCTCCCACAACCAAAACTATAAGAGTGATGCACCTGTCGCCAAGCCAGAGCCTCGGTGGTATACTGCCTGATGTAGGTCTCTGTATAAGTGTGCAAGCACTCACACACCCCACGCATACCGAGTCCCGTCGGTGATCATACTCTCCAGCACCCATCCCCAGCCAATGGGGAAGCCATGTGCTCTCCTATCAAGGCAAACTATGCCCCCGATCAGTCCAGCCACTATACCTGGGAAGTAGTCATAGCAGTCATACATGTCCTGCCATGAGATCTCCTCCCCTACCAACTCGGGAACATCAAAAACCCACCTGCACTCCTCCATCCCAGCACCACACTGTGACTCGTACTCAACCAACTCTCCCTGAATAGGGAGGTGTAGAATCTGATACACATCCTCCAGAGTGATGGCCATCTCCCCCATCAAAAAATGGAAGGTCCCATCCTCACTGTGGAATCGCTCCATGACTGCCATCACCATCGCCTGATTCATGCGAACCTTAGGCATGAAGAGTACATGATATAAACCCATCGCACCTAGCACCTCTCAATCCATATCGGTCAACATGTACCGTTGCAACAACGGCCATGGGAACAACTCTCGTGATGTCAACACATCCCAAATATCCTCCTGTAACCAAGAAACGCATACTGTCAGCAAAAATCCAAATCCATATCGACAACCTACTCCAAGCAATCAAGCTATCCTATCATTGGCTCAACATATCAAATTAATCAAATAGCATATCATCTCTCGACTAGATTCTCAGCAATCTTGGAGATCGCTAATCAATTGACACATCGATCAGGATGCCAATTGGGTTAATTTCGTTAAGTCAACTAATTTGCCTAAAGTGCAAATGCGTAAATCTAGGTGGCAAATGCATAATTTCATAACAAAAGCACAATTTCACCATGAATGCACAACTCCCTGTCACGTATGCGCCATTCTGGCACATGCACAACCTATTAGTGCAAATGCACAATTTCCCTACATATGCACAATGTCATAACTCAAATGCGCAATGCTAATCATATGCGCAAACTCACAATGCATATGCACAACTTAGGAACGAATGCGCAACATATTAGCGCAAATGTGCAATACAAACAAATGCACACATTCCGGATACAAAAGCACAATATACAAGAATGCGCAATTTCGCAACGCGAATGTGCAATCTCGCAACATATGCACAATTTAGGAGCGCATATGCGCAACACTAGGGTTTTTGCTCATTCATTCTAGTTGGTTTTTGTAGCCATTAATATGCACAAAAATTGACTTTTGACAAGTTTTGAAGAATTACATACTGGGGGTCCTACCTCTGTTGGCCGATCGAACCGTCGAATCTGCTCAAACCGATGCTGCTCGCGCGAAATATCCATCTCTCTGGCTACCATGCTCTCTTAAGCTCTCTAGAGGACAAATCACCTATGGCCAAATGTACAAATGAATAGTTTGTGTGGACCCAACTCCTATATATAGCAAGGGACCCATATCTGACTATAGGACTCTCTGACTACTTCCCATGGTTGTTTCTCTGAACCATAACCTGTTTTCTCTATCCTAACCCATTCCTCTGCCTTCCTCTACATGAGATTGTCCATCTCACACCCTACTATCTTCCTCCCATCCAATCTCCCGAGGGGGCATCCTGTCAGTAAAACTTGTACCAGGGGCAAACTGGGGCATGTATCACTATCAAAAATTCTTATTCTTTGAAACAACGTGATAAAACACATTGCTTCAAAGAGGGGCAAAATGTATACACCTAAAATTGGATCAGGTCGAATTAAGTAAATATTTTAATATTTATCTTAATTCCCATTTTCTTCTGTCAATTAAATAAATATTATAAATTTAGTTAATTGGCTCATTATCCCATAATTAAATAAAGTCATTTTATTTAATTAAATTCCCTAAATTCTTCTAAAGCTCTAAAGTCCAAAATCCACCTCACAAAATCCACCTCATCAATCCACCTCACCAATCCACCTCATCTCTTCCACCTCACCATGTTGCACATATAATTAAATATTCTTAATATTTAATTAGCTAATATCCTCCATTTTCCAAAATAAATCTTTAAATCAATTATCCTCCACCAAATTGAATTTTTAATTCAATTGTCATAACCCATTGTCCCCCACTCTGAATTTTTAATTCAATTGTCATAACCCATTGTCCCCCACTCTAAATTTTTAATTCATCCATTATGAATTAAAGATTCACAAATAATGAGGGCCATTGATCTCATCATTTGATCCTCGCCCTCCATTCTATTTTCAGAAATTCTATAAATAGAACCCTCTTCTAAGCCATTGGAGGAGGGACTTCATTTGAACAATCACTATACCCAAAATTCTCTCATCTTCTCTTCTCAAATCCATTCTCAAAGTGTCCTCCATTATTGAGTGTTGAAGCTCTCATTCAACACAAAACAGGTATTCACAACCATTCTTACTTTGTCATCTTCAAACAAGCAAGCAAGCAAACAAATCTTTCTGAGGGCTTCTCAAATCAAGATCAAAGCAAGATAGGCAACAATGGAAAACAACAGGTAAAAAGGTTTGTGAGTATGCTCTTACTCTTCTTGGTTTAATTCCTCTTTGCCTTCACATTCCATTGATGTTTGGGTTTTTATGTTTTTCATGTATTTGACTAACTCTCATTCTCCCCCTCACACAAAGAACTTTGCATATACAAGGCACAAACCCTCTAATTGTACATTTACCCAAGACATCAATAACTTGCAAAATACAGCGAATTTCAGAATAATTCAAAAAACAACCCCTGTTTATTTTCAACAAGGAATTCACCTATACTTTGACCTGGTACCAAAATGCAAATTTTCCTTTATTTCTGACAAGGTTTGTATTTTCAGCTCCTCTTCCCTTTTACCACCAAGCAAACCACCCCAACAAGCAAAGCAAACCAGCACCAACAGGGGTCCTCATTTTGCTACGGAGTAAAATGGAGCGTGTTGTGAGCATCACAACAACTAGCAACCAAATAAAACAATTAAATTAAAACCATTTAAGGAAACAAAATGAAATAAATCCATAATTTTTTACTATCATTCCTTGCAAACCATTATTTAACTTAAGACTTAATGTATTCAATAAGGTGCATGAATTTTCCTTTTCAGTTTAAGTGGATGCACGTGATTAATTATCCTCATCTTGAAAATTAGTTGAACAGACCAGTGACTGACATTAGACTACCTAGTTGATGTCATTCCCTCATAGCCAACCAAATAGAGCTTTGCTGCCAGCAGGCGTCCATAGCCTCAGCAAGGTTATCGTTACAATTCTCCTAAGTAGAGCCCCACTGCCAGCGAGTGTCTATAGCCCCGGTAGAGTTACTTAGATGGCTTAACCTAGATTTTAGTAAAATTTAGTTTATTTATTTATTTATTTTATATTTTAATAAAGATTGAGATTTCATAAGATATACAGTTGTAACTTTATGATGCAAGGAATGATCACTTGCTAAAATTAAGCTGAGAATTGTAATGGTAGCAAGGGTAACCTCTGATTTTTCACCTAATATCTACACTGATATGTTCAACAAACCTAAGAATTTTAGGTGTGTCATTGTGAGAAACTTCCCTTGAATACTCAACCCATTCTCATTGAATACAAAATTTCACAAATCAACTAACTTTCTACATTCATGACAGTCACAACAAGTTATGCATAAATTTCAAATGATTAACTTGAATATTCTGAATTTTATATTGTTTTCAATGGTTGCTAATTTGCTCCTGTATACTCTATAAAAAGAGAAACATCCCTGCTGAAGCAACATAAAAGAAACAAACAAACACACAATAGAAAGCAATAAAAAACAACAAAACAAAACAAAGAAAAACCCAACCAAAAAATAAATAAATAAAAACAAACCTGTACAATTATTCACATCATGATACAATAGACCAACAACCTTTACCTCAAGCTTGGAAGTAGTGTTTCAAATGTTGGCCATTAATTGGTAATGGTACATCTTCTCCAGTCAAGGTTTTGAGCCTAAAAGTGTTATCTCCTATTATTCTAACACTTGTAATGGACCCAACCATAACTTGTCAAATTTTCCATGGGTACCTTTCTTCTCATGTGCTTTATCCTAGCACAACACTAAGTCTGAAAACCTAAATGTTTTGACTCTTGCTCGTTTATCAAACCATCTTTTAACCACTGCTTGGTGTTTGGCAAATTTTTCAATAGCTTGGTCTCTTTTCTCATCTAATTGCATCATTTGAACAACTCTGGCTTCCCTATGATCATTGAAGCCTAAGTATTCATTCACAAACTTCCAGATTGGTATTCTTAGATTTACTGAAAGTATGGGATCAGTCCCATAAACTAAATGGTAAGGTGTATTACCCAGAGCTGCCTTAACTTTGGTCCTATCTACCCACAGTGCATACTTTAGCAATGTGTTCCACTCTCTTGGGTTCTTTTCAATTAGCTTTTTAATTATGTCTAGCAAGATTTTATTTGTTGATTCAGCTAACCCATTCCCCTGAGGATAATAATTTGAAGAGAACTTTAAAAGAATTCCATGTTCAAACGCCCATTTAGAAAATTTTAAAGAAGAAAATGCAGGGCCATTGTCACATACCAGTGAATAAGGAATTCCAAACCTGGTTATGATGTTCTCTTTAAGGAACTTGATGACTACCTTAGTAGTGGAGAATTTACAACACGTGGCTTCAGTCCACCTTGTACAGTAATCAGTCACTATCAATATGAATTTGTGTCCGACAGATGATGGAGGATTGATGACTCCAATGAAATCCAAACCCAACTATGCAAATGGCCTAGACTCAATAACAGGTTGTAGCGGATTAGCTTGATTTCTTCCCTTATCTACTGTAACTTGACAAATGTGACAACTTCTGGTGTGATGCTATGTGTCTTTAAACATAGCAGGCCAATAATAACCTGCTCTCAATATTTTATGTGTTGTGGCCAAATGGGAACCATGAGCAGTCCCATATTTATCATGCAGGTCTAACAACACTTTATCCGCTTCATCTCTATTCAAACATCTTAAATATATCCCCTCGTGGTTTTTCCTAAATAGAAGACCTCCCTGTACCATATACTTTTGTGCTTTGATCTTCAGAGCTCTCCTCTATGAGGATTTCATCTTGCTTAGGTACTTCCCTAATATTAGAAAAGTGTTGAGATCATCGTACCACCCTGATGCATCACTTGTATTTAGCACATACTGCTATTTTACCAGATTTGGGTCTGTATTGGCTATGGTTTGTACTAAAGCTTGTCCCCTAACTAGCTTCATCGGTATGATTTCCATGTCAAATTTCTGCAGAGTGGTGATCCACTTAGCTCTTTTCTCTCCAGGCTCATTTTACATCAGCAGCATCTTTACTACTGCATCAAGTACCAAAGTTTTAACCTGACTGCATAGAATGTAGTGCCTAAACTTTTTTAATGCCCTCACCAGTGCAAATACCTATCTTTCTATATCTAGGTACTTCAACTATGCATCCTTTAGAGGTGTACTCATAAAAGCGATAGGCTTTTCTTCATTATCTTTTCTTTTCTAGGTCAGTGCAGCTGCAACCGAATGTGAGGATGCAAATGAATAAATGTAGAATGGCTTGGTATAGTCTGGACTGGTCAACATAGGAGCATCAAAAATGGCCTCCTTGATATCTTCAAATGCAGCCTTGGCTACTGGTGTCCACTCTATCACTGCATCTTTTTTCAACATGGCATTCAGCGGTTGTACAATCTCTGCAAATCCTGTAATGAACTTCCTGATGAAGTTAATTTTACTAAAAAATGATTTTAATTCTTTTCTAGTGTTTGGTAACTATAATTTCTTTATCCCTTCTATTCTATCAAGATCAATGGATATACCATTCTTAGAAATGACATGCCTTAGTAATTTACCCTCTGTTATGCCAAATACACATTTTTTAGGGTTGAGAGAAATTCCATACCTCTCACATCTCTTGAGTACTCTTCTTAAATCCTCAGCATGAGTGGACGCATCCTTAGAATACACAGTTAGATCATCCATGTAAATCACAATAGACTTACCTATCAGTCCACAGAACGCAATGTCCATGGCCCGTTGAAATGTGGCACCTGCATTGGTTAGACCAAATGGCATTCTTCTATATGCAAAATTACCCTATTTACTAGTAAAAGTGGTCTTTAGGCTATCTTCCTCATCGATTAGGACCTGGTTATAACCTGAGAATCCGTCTAAAAGAGACATCATCTTGGCTCCATTTACCACTTGTAATACTTCATCCATGGGAGTCAGAGGATAATTGTCTTTCTCAGACACCTTATTTAGATTCCTAAAATCCTTGCATAACCAAATGTCCCCACTTTTCTTCCTAACAGGCACTAAGTTAGATACCCAAGTCGAATCTCTAATAGGGAAAATTATCCTGGCAGACAGTAGTCTTTTTACTTCCTCAAATATCAATGGCTCTAAAATTGCATTTACAGGCCTTTGCTTTTGCCTAAATGGTTTGACATCTGGTTTTAATGGTATCACATGTGTTATAATGGACATGTCATATGTCTTTAAATCTTCATATGTCCATGCTATAATGTGTTTGTACTCCTTCAGTACATCCATGACCTCTTCCCTCAATTTCCCAAAGCAAACTTTTCCAATCTGTACATTCTGAGGGTTCTGTTCTGTTCCTAAGTTATATGGCTCACACTTACCTCCCTCAATCTTGGGTAAGTCCCTCTATCTCACTACTCCATCAAAGTCAAAGATTTGTTCTAACTCTATCACCCCCTTAAGCAAGAAATTACTCTTTAAGTTGATGATGTCTTCCTCATCCCAAGACACATCAGGCCTCTCTTGTTCATCAATAATTTGGGCTTCAAATACTTCGTTGCAAGTTAGAAAATCTATAATTTGGTGGCCCCCCTCAAATACCTGAAAATGAGTTACATTGTCTAGCACATTGGGCACATTTACTAGTTCTATAGTAAATCTCTTTAAACCTGACAGTGTTAAAGGCTCTAAAGTGCTAGCAATGACAACTAGTGCATCAGGCCTATGGTTCTATTCTCTGGGGATATGCCCTAAGTTGAAAGCATCAAATGACTCTATTAAATCCCACATTCTATGTCTATAGCAAACCATTTTCTTATAATTACAATTGTACAGCTTCCTGACCTGTCTGACTACTAACTCAGAGTCTAAAAATACTCTGATCATTCTTACCCCTTTCTTTATAGCTAAAACTAGTCCATAAATTAAAGCTTCATATTCAGCAACATTGTTAGTGCAAGCAAATTGTAACCTATATGCTACTAGATATGATTTACCATGAGGATCTATGAGCTCTACACCTGCACTTGCACCCTATTTAGACTTAGACCCATCACAATTTAATGTCCACATGTCGTCTTTATTCTTTTGACCTTTTCCTTTGACATGTTTTCTTTTGTCTACCACATGTGCGGTGTTATCTTGTTTATCCATATGCATTTCATTCTAACTTGCTTGTTCATTTACCTTCTCAGTGTGCAAATCTGAATTACAAACATCTTTGCCTAAACTTTCTCCTAACTCTAGAGCTTCTACATCTATGGGGCTCTGAAAGTACCTCTCCGGTTGACTAGAACTCACCTTTTCCTTATGAAATTCCCACTCCTTTGTGCATTTTAAGTACTGATACTCAATAATGTCTCTGCACATTCCACACTTCTCTTCAGAATGTGGCTTGTCGTGAACTCTACACATATCTTTGTATAACTTGCATTGGACTGACATATTTAGTTCCATGCACTTTTCTATTTCTTGTCTGATGACCTGACTAAAATTATTCAGTGTATTACTTTCTTCATCAGAAGAATTTCCATCAGACTCAATGAATAATTTTGTCTCCCTGCTAGCAGGTCTTTCTCTAAAATTTAGCATTAAGATTTCTTCAATCTGTACCCCTTTGTTAGTGACCCTGTAAACATTGGGTTCAATAGAAGCATACAATATTTCATTTATCCTATTGTACTCTGTGATCATATGCTTCATCCTAGGTTCAACCTCTATTCTGATTTGATTAGGCACACCCCTCCAAGGTAACCACATATGTGAAAAGTCAATGGCCATGTATCCGTTCAGTGTTTTTGACCAATCTTTGCTTAATAACATCCCATAATTTGCAGGTATATCAACTACTTGGATGTCAATAAACTGACTTACCGTGGGGTCTAAAGCTAATTGCATCTGAATATGCATTAGTTCTCCTACCACATTAACTTCAGTCTTATCTAACTATGTGACAACTTTGACAGACTTGGTGAGAGTCAGACCTAAGGTTTTACATATACCCAGAGGCATCACATTAGTTGAGGCACCAGAATCCACCATACAATTGTCTATGTTCTTTCCACACAATCTAATAGTTAACAAGAAAGGAGGAGTATCCCTCTTATCAGCATACATTACTACATTTGTGTTAGAAGGCTGCTCAACTTTCTTACCCTTTTC
Organism: Cunninghamia lanceolata; assembly: GCA_027924645.1. NCBI lineage: Eukaryota > Viridiplantae > Streptophyta > Pinopsida > Cupressales > Cupressaceae > Cunninghamia > Cunninghamia lanceolata. The sequence continues at coordinate 14,637,748 of BSBN01001121.1, read as the reverse complement.
TTTTGGTTGTCTCTCTATCAAGCACAAGTACCTTAGTAGAAGTCTCTCCTGTTACAGATGTGTCCAAAGATTTTATAAAGGCTTTTCTAACCTCTAGACTTTTTAACAATTCACACAAAGGTACACTGACCTTGATTTTCTTTATTTCTTCTGATAGATAACTCATCAGTCCCAATGTTTTTGTTGTCTCAATTTTATTTGTCTGGACCTTCTGTGCTACTGTTCCATTATTTGCATGGTGATTGGCTTTCAGTATAGCAAGGTTATTGCTAGCATTCTGGTCTGAGGGTGTGTTGAAATTGTTGGGAGGAATAGAAGAGGTGAAAGGTCCTCCCGGCCTAGTGTTGTTTCTGAGATTATAGGTATGATTTTTATTTGACTATTGGAAGGCTGGCACCTCCTCTATCTCATGCAACACCTCATTTTTAGTTTCAAATGGAAACTAAAAAGTATTTAATACTAAGGCCATTTCGGGATATAGGCTTTCGCAATAATAAGGCTCATCATCTAACAATTGGTCTTCTTCCTCCTCTATGGTTGCAAAGGTAAAGGTTTCTAAAACTAAAGAAGTGTCATACCCTGAGGGTACTATTTCATTACCTTTGGGGACTAAGAACTCGGAAGTAGGGGCCTACACATCTACATTAAAAATGCTCACTGCCAGATGAAACTGTGGACAATCTAACTTAGCATGGGCACTAGTATTGTTAATTCTACACCAGTTCTTTAGTGCTACATTGGTCATTTGAATCCCTGTTGTTTGTTTTGTGTCCCAGTTGTCTAAATTCTTGAATGGAGAAGCTAGGGTACCATTATTAGGCCCTGTGTTCCACATTTTGGGTTGCCTAGGTTGATTCTAGTTTATGTTATTGTTACCCCAGGCCTTGTTATCAACAGAAGGTCCTCTATTTTGCATTATCTGTTGTCCTTGGCTATGGTTCTGATTTTGACTGTGATTTTGACCTTGATTAGAAATCTGATCTTGGTTATAACCCTGACTCTGATTATGACTCTGATTCTGATTTTGGTTATAATTGGGGCTGCACTTCTGGTTCTAACCCTAGTTATAATTTTTGATTGTTCCCCTGGTTGTTTCTACTGTAGAAATTCTCATTTCTTAATTGTGTCACCTTAGTGGTCAATCTTCTCAAATGTGCAGTAATTTCTCCGATGTCTTCCCTTTCCTCTTGTGCTTTTGCTATAAATGTATCCTGAGGTGGTTGGAAGAAAGCTTGGCCATGATTCTGATTATTACTGACAGCGCTACCAGTATAAGGTACTATAGCTTGGATTGGGGCTGGATTGTATACAAGAGCATATGTAGGAATTGGGTTTAGCAATCGAGTGTTCTGTGAAGGAACTCCATTCCAAGGCTATGTTTGATTTTGCACTCCATGGTTCCCTTTATTGAGGAATGGATTATAAGTCGTCTGCCTCATCTCCTGATTTACAGAGGTTGCCTCTTTATAGGCTTTATATACTGTATCTATATTAGGTTTCCTCTTAACAAACATGGCAGTCAATGGATCTAAGGCCGCATAATACATGGCCAACAAAGTATCCATATTTACTGTGTATGGGGTCACCAACCTAGAATAAGCCTTTGGAAACCAGTCATTGAAATTGTCTATCAACTCCCCTTCTCCTCTCTTAATGGTAGCCAGCTTGTGATATAGGATGGAATGGTCTATAGATCCCCTAAATCTAGATAGAAATGCTTCCTCCATAAGTGCCCAGGAGAAAACGTAGCCATTAGGTAGATTTACATACCAATTAGATGCTTGCTCATTGAAAGTATAAGGAAATAACCTACAGACTACATCTTCATGTTCTAACTGGGCTCTAAAGCAAGCTTCCTTAAATATCCTTATATGATCCTCTGGATCCTGGTGTAAATGGTATTTAGGGCATATTTTCTCAGGGTTCTTCGGCATCTCATGATAATCAGCAAAATATATGGGCAAGTTGACATTAAAATACACCATTGCAGGTATTTGTGCCTGACCTGGACCTGTGGGAGTACCTAAATTCCTAGGTGTACTTGGGCTTCTGGGAGGACTAGGACCTCTAGGAGAACCTGAACCAAGACTTAAGGACCCGGATGAAGAACTGTTAGGACTGCCAATACTATGGGTGTTAAAAGGTGATCCAGGAGGCATTCCAAATGAAATTCCTATATTTGATGTTTTACGACTCCAAATTAAAGGATTCCTACCCTGTCTTCTATCAGGTAGCTACAAAAATATGTCATCAAGATTAACCCTAGACCTAGTCACCCTATTACTGTTATGAGCTAGTTTTACTCAAACTCAACCCTAACTCTTATCAGGCCCTCCTTCTAGTGCCAAAAACTATTGATTGTTTTTTACACAATCATAACAAAAGTTATAATTCATAAAATGAACCTAACTATCTTGAAAGATATGAAGAAATCAATTAAGATTTCCTAATCCCAAGTTTCCTTATTGGTCAAGTCTTGACTTGTTGGACTGTTTAGTAGGTTATTATGAAGCTGTAATATGCAAAGGGGCCTTACGTGATTTAAAGTGCGTTTGTGACTTACTGGACTCTTATTATGCAAAGTAATACAAATATCAACTTTCTAATCATTCATTTGCATAAAACATTTACTGTACCTCAAAGCTTTATATGATTCATATTCAAACATGCTTTGCTTTTCAACTATTTATGAAGATTATCAAATATCAACTTATTGCTCTTAAACTCTTCAAATGTTAGATAATCTCCTTTAGATTTCAACATTTAAGCTAAGTATTTCAAAGTTGCTGGGAAAAGTTAGAGAGATTTAAATTCACCATCATTCACTACAGGATCTAAACATTCTGTTATGCACACAGTAAGAAATACAGTAGATTCAATTAAACCAGCAGACTAAATCATTAAATGCAAATATCTTGAGTATTTTCATGAATATTGCATTCAAGATTGCGAGCTTTAAGAGAAATTATTTTAAATGCAAGGAAGAGCTAGAAGACACTCAGAAAATAGACAAAACACAGTCATACAAGATTTATAATGTAGGAATAACTCTTAGCTTTATTAATCAAATATACCAAAAACTTACAGTGCTTTATAGATACATTAAGAAAGCTAGACATTCCATGTGTTCCTTAATGCAGACAATAGGCGACCTCCTCTAAACTAAAATATTCTAGTCCAAAATTCTCAGAAAGAATTTAGAATTTCTAGCTAAATGCTAAAAATCCCTGTGTAAAAGAAAAATACAAGTAGCATGCCCCTTATATAGAATTTGAATTCCCTCTCGTGCTACGGTTACAACCTCCACTCAATGGTTACAACCACAATTCTACGGTTAATGTCCTTTTATTACTGACCAATGGTGCACCTTCATTTCATAACCGTGTGCCAATCCATTACTTGCCATCTTCTCCTCTCAAAGGATGCTCTTGGAATCTTTCATAAATAAGATTCCCTCTTTCAAGTGATCTTTTCCTTTCAAGGCTCTTCATTTGATTTCCTCTCAAGATTCTTTGCTCTTGCCTTCTTTCTATCCCAAATATTTCTTGAAATTGTCAATTACGCTCTCCACGAAGGTGCGGTCCCCTCCTGGACTTTTTGCAAAAATATATTCTTGCATCATCACCTTTTCTTTCAACTCTTTTTCTTTGTCCTCTGAGCCCTCTGTTCTTTTCTTGTACTTCTCCATTTTTGCTCTTTCTTCCATCAGTGTATCCATCATCTGCTTGCTAAGGATTGCATCAGGATTTTATGTATAGGGTGTGAATATGGCCCTGAACTCTGTCAATGCTCTCTCTAAGTCATACGCTGGCATCTCTGTACACTCATGCTATAGGAGTCTTTCTATGATTTTCTTATGCATCTTGATCATCGCCTCTGCTTTTTTCTCTAGCTCTTGCATGACTACTATATTTCTTTTGAGGTTATCCTCCTCAAATCTAAGCTCCAAAATCATCTACGACACTTGATTTGCCAATGTGACATTGAGTACTCCCTCATTTATCAATTCTTCAGCTCTTGTCTCAATCTCTGTCAACTGTTCAATCTCAGCTGTGCATTCTTCTTTTCTTACTTGACAGCTATGTGTAAGTGTCATACACTTATTCTTTTCTCTTGCCATCACCTTCCAACTCTTCATAGCCTGTCCGATTATTGGTTCACCCTTTTATTTTCCATGTCTTGTACTTCCTGTTTAGATACTATCGCTATGTTAGCAGGTAAGTCAGGCACTGTGGCACTGGGGTCAAATATCCTCTTGATGAATGCTGGAGCTGGACAATGTGTCCTTTCAATACTTCCTGTTTATTTTTGTCTTTCCTCACCTTTCTGCTGTCACCAGGTGCATATCTTCCTAGTTAGCAATGTGTTGTTCCCTTGTGGAATGCCCAAGGTCTAGATTTAGTATCTTTCTGTGGTATGGCTAGGTTTAGGGTTCTAGATCCATCAGGATCCCTCTGTATTGTAGACATCATCCTAGCTTTTCTCTTTTCTCTTCTTGGAGTAGTTTTCTCCCCTAATAAGGTTTTGGTGTTAATAGGAGCTAGATGTATTTCTTTCTTCTCCTTCCTTATCTCTCCTTCCAACCAGGTAGGCACCTCCTTTGTGCCTTCTACAGCCCTCTCCTCATTAATTACTTCTTCATGAGGCTTTTTAGTTTCCACTCCTCTTTGCTGCTACTCCTGCTATTCAGGTACCCGTTGTTGTTCCTCCTCTGGAACTTGTTGTTGCTATGGAGGCTCCTATTCTTTAGAGTCTTTTCTTTGCTCTTTGGATTCAATTTCATTTTCCTCTTCTTCCATTTCAGTGTCCCCTCCATCCTCAGCATCCTCTTTGTGACTTTCTTTCGCGGATGACTCTTCTCCCTTTTCATCCTCTATATGCACTTGCCCTAAAGTTTCAAGTTCTATGTTCTTAGGCTCTGTGTCCACAAGGGAACTCTCCTTTGTTTCATCTTTTCTTGATTCCTTCCCCTGATCCTGTACGTTCTCAGTGTTCCTTTCCTCTTCGCTAGGCTCTCCATACATATTCAACATATCTAAGGCATCCACACCTGGGGTGTCCCCTCTTGTTTCCTCATCAGATGCAACATTTTTGACCTCTTCAATTTTGTGTGCTTCCTCCTACATGTCTTTGATGATCTCTGGTGGAACTAAGGTACCAAATGGATCTAATGATCCTACCTCTTCTTGTACTTGCTCTTCTTCAGGCTCCGAGTTATGCCCTGTTTCCATTTCACCTTGAGCACTTGGCCCCTCCTCTTCACTTTGGGAATCACTGAAGGCTTCCCCTATGTCAATTTCTTTCCCTCTGAACATCACTCCTTCCTCACTATCACTGCTTACAATGTTCACAGTGTGCACAATATGCTTGTCTTTTTGCACTTCTGATTCCTGTCGTTTCTCCTCAGCCAGCTCTGTTTTCACCTTTCTGAATGTTTGTCCTAGTTCCATTAGAGCAGAAGTACTAGATATACTTCTCATTTTCTCCCCTACTTCTTGGGGTCCAATTGTATCTTTTGGTTCCGAAGACTCGCCCTTAGACAAACCTATTGGGATTGCCCGCATTGGTTGTTTTCCTGCCACCCTGCTGGCAGCCTGTGCTTCCTCTGGACTTATTTCATGGCTCATGGATTTTGGATCCACAAACATTTTTGATGCAACCACTACTGATATTCCTGGTGCATAGGGATCCATTAGTGTAGCATTTTTATCCTTTTCTACTATCCTTGCTTCAACAATTTTTCTTTTCTTCTCATAGAAGCACTGTAAGTCCTCAGTGGGCTCTATCTTTCTTTTCATGCCCTTTTGTGGGTATGTAACTGTTATACCCTCAGCTTTAAGTTCCTCAATTTTATCCTTCAGCCATGTTTTTGAAAACAAAATTATTGGTTTAGACAATACATCAAGAGATGTATTCCATGGCTTTGACGAATCAGGCTCTGTAATGGGAACCCATCTTGCATGTGCATAACTATGGTGTAACAATCTATCATCATCTTGTACTTCAAGGGACACATATATGTTGCCAATAGACTTCATCTACTCAATAGTCAATATTTTGTGGGCTCTTTTCCTCACCTCTCTGTCATTTTTACAGTCTACCCAGAAATCCTCAATGTGTACTTGATGTTTATAGTTTTTATTTACAAAATTTTGGATTCTATGGAAGGGATCAAATTTCCTTGCTAAATTAAATTCTTTGAAACCATAATATCTCAGCTCCTACTCTGAATAACTAGCAACTTCTTCACTGTAATAGGAGTTCCTCCCAATAGCCCATGGTAACTTTACATTTCCCCTGTTATTGAATTTCTTCTTTTACATCCTGAAAATATTCAAGTTTTGCCTTGAAAACTCTAGCACTATTAGTTTATCAGAAGGATACCTGGGAAGCATAAATGGTTTCCCCTCAAAACCCTCAGTCCTTATGTAAGTGAACTATTCAAATTGTATGAACCAAGAATTGTGCAATCTAATTGCATTTTCTAAATCCTTAGACAGTCTTTTGCCTGGTTCCTCTCTCAATATCCTTACCATGGAGGTATAAAAAACATCATTAACCAAAGCAAATATTTTTTAACGCATTTCCCCCCTGCAAGACAGGGTAATGCTCATATACTAACTTTTGATCTGGACCATTTCCTAGGGTACCTACCCTTTCTATTCCATGAATATGAGGCGTAACCTCTGCAGCACATGTATATAACACATAAGAAGATAGATAGAAGGGCAGGCCCTTCTATTGCCTCCTCATGGCCTGCCTCCAAATAGCAGTACTAATGGCCTTGGCCCAGTGGACTCGCCCTTGGTCTTCTTGTCCTGACTTTATAAATTCAATGACTATGAACATCCATGGCTCACACCTGGTTCCATCCCTTAATCCAACTAGCTTGCTCAACATGGTGACCATCAAGTAAATCTCCTCCTTGAAGCATATCCTCATTAAATTCTTGGGTATCCTCGCCACCGCCTTTGGTTTGTTCTCTATGTTATACCACCCATGGAATATCTTCCCTTTGCATTCCTTCTCATTTATGTAGAAGCCCTCATTGTATTTTTCAATATCAATGTCCATCGTCTTATCATTGATCTCCAACCCCAAAGTGTTAGCAATTCCCTCTGGAGTCAAATCAGCAATTACTTTATCGTATAGCATAACCATCCTGGTACTTGGGTTATACATAATTACACAGTCTAAGTACAAATCCCTACCTTCCATTGCCAATGGGAAACCTGTAGCTCGGTATAACCCACTCTCCTAGATACACTTCATATCTGGAGTTGCATCCACAATGGTGATCTTCTTCAGGACATCATCAACATTGTAGGACCCTATGTTTGTGTCTATGCCTACTCTAGCTTCGCTAATCAGGGATGGATAACCTCTGTGCAGAGGCAATTCTTCCTTTTCCACTTCCTTCCGTGGTTTTCTCTCTTTCTTTTCTTCACCCCCTGCGTCCTTCTTTTGTTTTGGGGCCATCCTGTGGAAACGTACATTTCTCAATCTTCGTTTCATATTCATGTTTAGGGTTTTTACTGTGTATTTCTACCATTTTATCTTAATCTCATTTATCTTTTATGTTTTTCCTACCCTTTAACTCCTAAGCTCTTTTTAGCTAATTCACAGTTAAAACAATAACTTTTGACAAATGCATGCATTTTAAGCCCAAAATTACTGAAATTGACTTCACTTTTTACCATTAGAAATGGAAACGGCATTTTGGATAAATACCTATTTTTCGCGACCGTTTACCATTGCTGTTGACTTACTTTACCGTTTTCACCCTTTTTAGTTACTGTAGCTCTGCCGCTCTAGTAAATTCTACTCAATTACTACAACAGTCTTCTTTTCTGCAATTTTCAGTCTTAACAGTAAAACTTGAAAGCAAAATAACATTAAAATTGCCCTAACCCTCATTAAATCCTTCTTTTCTTGAGTGTTAGGTCTGCATTAATTACAACTATTAATGCGCTACGGTTTCAACTTTCAATTTAGTGTTTATGTTTTTTGAACCCTTTATTACCGTTAGTCAAATTCTGCATACATTCCTTTCTATGTATATTTCATTGTATGTTCTCTTTGTATCTCTTCGTTGTATCTTTAAAAAACATACAAACATTTTGTGCAAAGAACCAACTAACACTTTTGCCTTTCCCACTTTCCGTACCTCTTTGTATCTTTTGGTTTGTATATCTCGCTTGTATATTCCGTTGTAAAAGTGCACATACAAACACCCTATACATTTATTTCCTTACCTTTTCCCTTCAGGGTTGTGTATGATCCTTTGTATATTGGTTATACATTGTAAACATACAAAATTAATATACAACTGGTGGGGTCCACTTTACCTTTCAAACTTATGCATCACCGAGATGCATATAACTTTCGCATCACTTTCAGACCCCAACCCTCTCATAACTCTAACTCAATTTACCTCTCAAGTCCGTGATGTATACAACTCAATGTATCTCTTGATATACAATTCAGACGCAACACATTGTATTCGTCCGAATTTCAACTTCCTTGAGTTCCGGCTTGTATGTATAAACCAATGTATCTTCGGAACATATACAAGCACAGAAGTATACAACATCTTAACTCCAATTGATAACTCTTCGGTTCCGCAATGTATACAAAAGAATGTATATTTTACCTTGTATATCCTAAAACATATAAAAGGCAAAAAACATACAACAGTTTAACTTTATTCCATAATTGCTTCGATTCCGGCTTGTATAAAGTGCTTGTATATTTCATTGTATATTTCATTTCGTCCAAATATGCAAACCCCGATATACAAGCGACGGACTTAACTATTTATTCACTTGAACTTTGAACCTTTCTTAATTCCACCTTGTATAAAACACAATGTATACCTAATATTCATTGAGTCCCGATACATTGTATTTACCAAAATTTGCTTTACCCTCAAACCTACGTTGTATAAAGCGGAATGCATGCCTCCTGATACCTTACATACAAAACCCAATGTATACAATCATTATGCATTATTTGATAATATTCAATTCCGTGATGTATCTAACTCATTGTATCCCTTGATTGTATATTTCGCATCCGTCAAATATACAAGTGCTAAACATACATCAATTATACCAACCTTAATACCTGTTTCGTTCTACGCTATGTATAATCCCTTGTATATTTACTTGTATGTCTTCCATTTGCCAAATATACATAGCGGATTTCAACATGTATTCATCCCAACCTAACTCCTCTCAGGTCCACCCTGTATGTATGTATAAAACATTTCTTAAGTGCATACAAGGAAAAAGCAACAAAATAAGAAAACCCGATGACCTCCCTTTTGCAACCAACACAAAAGCATGATATACACATGCATTTGTATATGAGATGACTTTGCATATACAAGGCACAAACCCTCTAATTGTACATTTACCCAAGACATCAATAACTTGCAAAATACAACGAATTTTAGAATAATTCAAAAAACAACCGCTATTTATTTTCAACAAGGAATTCACCTGTACTTTGACCTGGTACCAAAATACAAATTTTCCTCTATTTCTGACAAGGTTTGTATTTTCAGCTCCTCTTCCCTCTTACCACCAAGCAAACCACACCAACAAGCAAAGCAAACCAGCACTAGCAGGGGTCCTCATTTTGCTAAGGAGTAAAATAGGGCATGTTGTGAGCATCACAACAATAGGCTTGGTCAATGAATCTGCAACATTCTCATTATTGTCTATCTTCTTTAGCTCAATCTCTCCATTTGTAACCAACTCTCGAACAAAGTGATACTAAACATCAACATGCTTAGTCTAAGCATGATACATGGGATTTTTGGCCAAACAGATAGCACTCTAGCTATCACAACCAATCTGAATGATCCTACAATCAAAACCAATACTTGTACATAGTCTCCTCAACCAAACTGCCTCCTTAGAGACATGAGTGGTAGCCATATAATCTACTTATGTGGTGGACAAACCAATTGTGGGCTACCTCTTATTCATCCAACTCACTGCTCCTCTAAACAGAGTAAACACATAGCCACTAGTGGACCTTCGACTATCTAAGTCACTTGCCCAATCTGCAGCAACAAAACCCTATATGTCCAAAGATTTATCAACACTATAAGTACTAGAATAAACCAAACAATGATCAGGAGTACCTGCAAGATATTTAAATACCCTCTTCGCATAGTTCCAATGCTATCTACCAGGGTTAGACATAAATCTGCTCAAAACTCTCACTGCTTGGGCAATATCTAGTCTAGTACAAACCATTGCATACATCAAACTCCCTACAACACTAGAATATGGCACATTAGACATATCCTCAAGATCATCCTTAGTCTTTGGACACATATCTAATAAAAGCTTAGTACCAATGGGTAAAGGAACTCTAACTGGGTTACAGTCCTGCAAACTAAACCTCTGCAAAATAGTATTCACATACTTACTTTGTGACAACCAAAGCTTTCTATTAACTATGTTCCTCTTGATCTCCATTCCCAAAATATACCTTGTAGCACCAAGATCCTTCATCTCAAATGCACCTGAAAGTTGGGCTTTAAGCTCACTGATCATACCCTTAGTATTGCTGAAAAATAACATGTCATCAACATACAAAGCAATAACCAGTACAGAATCATTGACACAATAAATGTAAACACAGTGATTCTCCTCACTTCTAACAAAACCCAATTGCAAAACAAATGAGTCAAACTTTTGATACCACATTCTAGGGGACTGTTTCAGACCATAAAGGGACCTCTTTAACCTATAAACCCAATGTTCTTTTCCTTTTACCTCAAAACATGTAGGTTGTTGCATATAAATTTCTTCTTCAAGATCTCGATGCAAGAATGCAGTCTTAACATCCATTTGGTCAATCTCCCAATTATAAGCTACAGCAATGGATAAGATAAATCTAATAGAAGTCAATTTAGTAATAGGAGAGAATATCTCACCAAAATCAACTCCCTCTCTCTGGGAGTAGCCCTTGGCTACTAGTCTAGCCTTGTACTTCTCTAATGACCCATCTTCTCCAAACTTCTTCTTGAAGACCCACTTACATCCTATGGCCTTTCTTCCTTTGGGCGAATGAACAAGATCCCAGGTGTTACAAGAGTCTAAATCCATCATCTCCTCCTACATGGCTAACTTCCAAGACTCAGTATCATCTATAGAAATAGATTCCCTGTAGTATCTAGGCTCATCATTAGTACTCAATAAAGCATATACACAACAAACATCTGGTGGCCTATACCTGTCAATTGGATTTCGTTGTCTTGTGGATCTCCTCAAGGGTGGAGTAAGAGACTCTACTCATTCTTTTGCATGATCATCTGCACCAACTTCTTTTGTAACAACAGATTCATCTTCATCAGAACTACTTGAATCTTCTTCTTCTTCTCCACCCCCCAATCCATCATTCTAGTCTTCCTGAGGTGCATCATGCTACTCTAAATCAAAGTGCACCTTCTTTACCTTTTCATCTTTTTCTTTTAGCTGCTTAGGTTCAAAAATAGCTCTAAGTTCCCTAAAAATAACATCTCTAGAAAAGATAATATTGCGGGTTAGTGGACTCCAAAGCTTATAACCTTTCACATTATCACCATATCCAATGAATGTACACTTTTTAGCCTTTGGATCCAACTTAGATCACTTTTCCTTAGGCACATGAACAAAAGCCTCATAGCCATAAACCCTTAAATGTGAAACAAAAGGTTTCTTCTCTATCCACACTTCATAAGGTATCGAATCAAGAGCCTTACGAGGAGATCTATTTATGAAGTAGCAAGCAATACACACAGCCTCTACCCAAAAGCATTTATCCAATTGTGAATCACTAAGCATACTTCTGGCCCTTTTCGTAATTATTCTGTTCATCCTTTCTGCAACACCATTTTACTGTGGTGTATATGGAGTTGTCTTTTGTTTGATAATACCTACATGCTTGCAAAACTCATCAAATTCCTTAGAGCAATATTCCCCTCCATTGTCAGATCTTAATATTTTTATCTTTAAACCTAATTAATTCTCTACTAAGACTTTGAATTCCTTAAACTTAGTGAAAACTTCATATTTATGCTTCATAAAATAAATCCATGTAAATCTAGATACATCATCAATGAAGGTTACGAAATAACAAGATTTTCTGATAGATTTATTATCCACAGGTCCAAACACATCTGTATGAATAATTTCTAACTTCTCTTTTGCTCTATTGCTTCCTAAAGGAAATGATTTTTTGTTTTGTTTACCAAACGCACAATGCTCTCAGAAATCAAAGTGCTCATCAGAATAGGAGAAACCATCCAACCAATTTTTATTCTTAATAGTATTTAATACATTATTGCTTGTGTGGCCCAATCTATGGTGCCACAACATACAAGTGTTTTTAGAAGCCTCAAAAACATAAGAGACATTACAAACTGTAGTGGCTTCAAGCTTGAATAGGTTTCCCAATCTCTTCCCCTTTACTACCACCAAGTTCCCTCTCACCAATCTGTAGCCATGTTTGTCAAATGTCACATGCATTCCCAAATCATTCAACTTTGAAACTAAAATTAGATTTCTAGCTAATCCAAGAACATGCAAAACACCAAGGAGGGTTTTAATCCTACTATCACTAAAACGCAACAATACCTTTCCTTTCCCGACAATCAGATATGTAGAGTTGTCACCAAGGTAGATATTACCTCCATCATATTCTTCATATGAAGAGAACCATTCCTTATATGGGGTCATATGAAATGAGCATCTTGAGTCAACCAACCAGTGATCATTAGAAACAAGATTACATGCAAAAAGTAAAACTTCTTCACCTTCATTCAAGGACTTATCTGAAACACTCTCCCACTATTTCTTGGGGTTTTTGCACTCCTTCACATGTCCCCTTGTACTGCAGTTCCAACACTTAACTCTGTTCTTTTTACCAAGAGTCTTAGACTAGCCCTTGGACTTGTCCTTAGCCCCTTTTTGATCTCCTTTAGGTCCTCTTTCCTTAGACCTTCCCCTAACATTGAGAGCATCCCCTAAACTATCTAAACTCTTCTTCCTTAATTCCTGTGATAGTAGCACTGAAACAAGAGCATCCAACTTTAGATCTGCAAGGTTAGCAGTGATAGCAAGGATAACATTCTCCCAAGACTTGGATAAAGAACAAAGAAGTAAGATACATTTATCTTCCTCACTAACCTCAACATCTACTGAATCAAGCTAACTCACTAACAAATTAAAAGAATTTAAATGCTCTGCAACTGATTCACCTTCTTGCATTTTCATGGAAAACAAATTTCTTTTTATTGAAGTTTATTTACCATACTCTTGGCTTGATAGATCTCACCCAACCATTTCCACAACTTGTATGCAATCTCTTCCTTTACGACATTCAATAGGACAAAGTCTGAAAGACACAACTGGATGGTTCCCCATGCCTTCTTATCCAGTCTATCCCACTCATCTTGAGAGACATCATCAAGTTTCTTCTATTTTTGAATAGCCAACCATTAGTTTCTTTCTTCCAACAAATCTTCCATTTTCAGCTTCCACAACTCATACCCCATTCCGTTGAACTTCTCAATATCTAATCAAGACGTTGATGCAATGATAGATGCAGCCATAATAACAACATAAGATCTGTAAAACAAACACAACCAAATCTCCCACTATAGTTACAACTTCCACACTACCACCCAAGAGTCAAAGCTGGCTAGGCTCTGATACCAAATGTTAGAAATGAAAGCAACACTACTTCAATGGAAATCTGATTTGAGATAAATTTCAGCAATCTTTAACTGTGTGCTATTAACAATGGAGATTGTAACAAAACGTAAACCCACAATACAGAAATATACCAGAAGCAGAATGAAGTACATAACACAAGTGTTTAATGTGGAGAAAACTTTTTTGGCTAAAAATCTCCACCAAGAAAAAAGGTCAAGTTGTATTATCTTCACAAAAGGAGATTACAAATACATTCACTTCCTCTATCCTCCAACCTTCACTCCAGCAGAACCTGGGTACCTATAAACTGTTATATACCTCTCATCTACTATGCTATGGTTTATATAGAATTTACACAACCTCAAGACATTAAATGACTTCTTACAAGCCCATAACACTTGTCAAGAGTCAACAATACAACCTTGGGCATCCATGGCTAAGAATAGGCTCTTACGGGATCATAAATGTTGTCATGCATGCATCCTACACTTGGGAAAATGTGCCCATGCAAGATGGAATGCCTTGGGGCCAAAAATAGCTAGTTATGTAGCATCTTATGACATGTCATATGATATTATAAGTGTCATAGATTCTTATGACAACTTATAGTTGTCATAGAATCTCTTACACCTTCTTACAACATCTATGACATGCATCATAACACTAAAAATAGATTATTCCTCCACATGTGCACCCCACTTTGACCAATTACCATTTACCATAGTAAATGACATCCCGTAACTAATGCTAATAACTTTGAGACTTACCATGCAGTAACTCCGTAATTACCATGGACAATAAATAATTTTTACTTATGTCAGTGAAACTTGTACATCCCTTATGGGTAATTACAAATAATAAATGGAATAATACAATAATGGGATTTACAAGGTTAATGGTACTTAATCCCAACACTCTTGTGCATGGTGTTAATGTGATTAAGTTTCTATTATTATTTTTTTCATGTTTAATCTTCATAATAGAATTAGGATTTAAGTGAATTGATGTGAATATGATTATGTTTGTGAAGGCTTAAATTTTTTGATACAACTAATTCACCCCCCCCTCTCAATTGTCTTGTGCATTTAACAATTGGTATCAGAGTGAGGTGCCTTTGAAGAAAGCCTAACAGCTTAAGGTAGATTTGGGATGATGCACAAGAAGGATGTGTCTGTGCTTGTTTTCTAAAAATGAGGATACTAAGCTATCTGATCTTTCTTCGATATGTTGTTTGAAACTCAGTTGTAACTACACTGAAGACTGGTAAACCTAAGAAGATTGTGGAAATAGATCAGAAGATTGCTGATAATATGGAAATTGACTTTGGGAGAAGAATAAAATTAGACACTGATATGCACACGGATAAGCTATCTCTCAAGCATTTCAAATGTGGCAAGATTGGTCATTATGCATCAAGATGTCCAAAGGGAACTTTGATAAGTAAGAAAAAGGAAAATAAAAGTAGAATGCCTAATAAAATCTACTATGATGTTGAAGACAATGAAGATAATAACCACTTGCTCACTAACTCAAAGGATAAGGGTTTTGGTGCTGACCCTGAAGGATGTATGAAAGAAAATGATCTAGAGGAAAGTCCTGATAGTGAAGATACTTTTCAAGAAGAGAATTATTGGGTTATTGATAGTAGTTTCTCAAATCATATGACTAGTGATAGGAGCAAGTTTATCAGTTTTGAGAAATGTTCTAGAAGATTAGCTATATTTGGAGATAATTGTACTGCTAAGATATGTGGAAGAGGCTTAACCAGTCTCGGTGGAAAAAATCATACTGATGATGTTATCTATGTTAAACGTTTAAGGCAAAATCTCTTGAGTGTTGGACAGTTGTGTAGCAAAGGATACAGTCTTATATTTCAGGATGATGGTTTTGAGATCAGAGAGAAGTCTAGAATTGTGATAGCTATTGGAGAAAGGATAGAAGGAAACCTTTACCATTTTAGAGCAGGTGAAAGTTATTGTTCTATGACTTAAATCAATGAGATTTGACTCTGGCATAGGAGATTGTGTCACATCAATCTTGATAATCTAGTAAGGATAAGTTTTGCTCAAGCTGTGAAAGATCTACAAGAGATTGCTATACCTAACAGTATCATTTGCAAGGAGTGTCAAGGTGCAATGCAAGCAAAAGGAAGTCTACAAGATGAAGAAAAATCTTCTACCAAATTGCTGGAGTTGGTTCATACAAACCTTTGTGGTCCTGCAAGAATAAGGAGTTTCCATGATCACAGATACTTTATGTTATTCATTGATGATTATTCTAGAATGACTTGGGTCACTTTTCTTAGAGAAAAATCAAAAGTCCTAGACAAGTTCAAGGCATTTAAAGCAATGATTGTAAATGAAATGGATATGACGATCAAATATTTGAAGTCTAATAGAGGAGGAGAGTTTACTTCCAATGAGTTTAATGTGTTCTATAAGAATTATGGGATAAACATGTTGTTATTTGCTCCTAGAACTCTACACCAGAATAGAGTGATTGAAATGAAAAATAGGACTATTCAAGAAGCTACAAGGACAATGATAAAGGAAGCAAATCTACAGAAGTATTTTGGGGAGAAGAAATTCATACTGTTGTCTACATATAGAAAAGAGTATAGGTGAAAGCAAATGATACAAGGACTCCCTATGACCTATGGCATGGAAGGACTCCCACTGCTAAATATTTCAAATTTTTTGGAAGCAAATGTTTTATCAGAAGAAAGGAAGAAATAGGAAAGGATGATGCAAAGTATGTTGAAGGTATTTTTCTTGGGTATTCAACTAAGATCAAAGCTTACCAATGCTATAACAAAAGGCTAGGGAAGATTGTGGAAAGTACTAATGTCAAAGTTGATGAAGACATATAGACATATTTAGAAGTCAATGAATATATATCAGACTCAGATGGGTTCTTTTGTAGAGAAAAGGAAAATGCTACAAAAAGGGAAGTATAGACTAAAGTAGAAGAAGAAACTGAAGAAAAAGAAATGCAAGTTGAAGAACAAGAAGCTTTTGAAAGAATCTTTGAAACACCCAAGTACATGCAAAGGCATCACACTGAAAACCAGATCATTAGTGGTAAAAGTAAAGGTGCATTGATAGGATGTAAAGCTACTGAAGAATAAATAAATATGTGTTTGATTTCTAAAGTTGAACCTAAATCAGTGATAGAGGCTTGCAATGATATCAAATATTCAAAAGAAGAATTCATGTCTTCTGACATTGAAGAACTCAAAATTGCTCTTGAAGACCGAGAAAGATCTGAAGAAGAAAGCATGGACTTGAAGGCAAATATGATAGAAGCAGATGAATGCATCAGAAATTTAAGAGAGCAAGTCATGAAGCTTAAACAAAGACATAAAGAGGATAGTGAAAATTTGAGGCTAGCAAATGAATCCATGATTGATCTAAAAGTTAAAGTTGAAGAAAAGGCAAGAATTGAGGAATGCCTGAAAGATAAAATGGAAGACTAGACAAAGCTTAACCAAGAAGTTGTGAACTTGAAATTAGACTTCGAGAAAGAAATGAGCTATGAAGAAAAGTTCAAGATAAGTCCTACAAAACTTGATGAGATGATTGCTAAAAGCCCTGATGACAAAGAAGGATTGGGATTTGAGAAAGGTGAAAGTACCAAATCAATTCAAGCAGTGAAAACTAAGGATAGGAAGGACAAAGGAAAGTGAAATCAAAGGAGTGGACCTAGAAGATCACCAGTGAGACAACCAAATGGTCAAAGGTACCCATTTTTCAATGGTTATTGGCATTCATGCATTAATTTTGGTCATAAGGCTACTCAATGTAGGAGCAGAATGAATCAAAATGTTCTTTCTCTAGTCAATGCTTTACTAGCAAGAGATTTGGTCATAGAGCCAGTGAATGTAGAAGTTAAATAAGGAAAGGCTATAGCAATGGAAGGAATGCTCAATCTTTCAATGGTAGTTGCTTTACATGCAATAGAGTTGGACACAAGGCTAACCAATGCAGGTTCAGAATGAATGGAAGGAACAATGGTCAAAAGAATGTTGTGTGCTATGATTGCAATAGGCCTAGACATATTGCAAAGTTATGTAGAAGTAAGAACATGAAGAAGGATAATCCAATAGAAAAGAAGAAACCAGTACAAAAGGATGATTTGGCAGAAACCAAGAAGGAGATGAACAAGATATGGATCAAGAAGGATGTCAATGAAGTCGAGGATGAGCCTGTGCCAACCTCTGGTATAGATGTTTCTTCCAGGAACTGAGGTGGAAGCTACCTCTTAGGGGGAACAAGTAGTGGCATTAAAGAATGTTGCAATTAGGGGGAGCTATTTAGAGTCGTTAATAATAGTGCAATTATGTGTAGCATCATATTCAGGGGGAGAAAGATTGAACAAGGTGTGTCACCCTTTTCCATTGATGTTAAAGGAGGAGAGAGTTCATGTGAAAAACAAAGAGAGAGTAAGATGTATAAAAGAAAGTGGGAGAGTCAGATTAGTGTAGAATTATGTCATGATGGTTTTTCACATCAAATGTTTCCATCAATGACAAAGGGGGAGATTGTTGCAAGTATGTGCTAATCGGTGTTGTCATTGGTGTCAACTATATCTTTTGATATTGTTGATTGTTTCTTGATTGAGTTGTCATGTTAAAGTGATTCGAATGCCTTACAAAAGTCTTGATGATGTTGGTATATTTTTCTTGTTGTTGTGTTTCCAAGTGCTTTTGAGAAAATTCTCTCTAGAGGAAACAGTGTGTTGTAGAGTATTTTGGCTTGCAAGATACTATCTAAGTTTTTTACTCCACATTTATTTTGTATTAAAGACTAGAGTGTGAGATTTAGATATGTTTTAGAGAAGTGTTTGAAGATGCTAAATCTATAATTTGATGGTCCAAATCATTGTGTAGTAGAAGTTATGTTCACCAGTTTGAAGACTGTAATTGACAGAGTTTTTGGGTTGTGCAGATGTGTTTGGGATAAAGTATTTTGCTCCAGATTTCTCTGAAGAGTGGTTTTAGGTGTTATGGTTCTAGACATATGTTTATAAGGTCCTTAGTTATCTTCATTCCAAAGGATTTGTGATTTGGTGCTCCAGAGTTTAGTTTTCATGAGTAGCATAGCTTGGCAGTGTTGGTTGTGAGCAATCTGTGACTTGTCTTCAAGTGAGATTTGTTGTAGCTAGATCTGTTGGCTCTTAGCTGATTCCATATTGTTTGTGGATATCTCTAGATCATGTTGAATTCTTGTTCTTGGTCCATAAGTTATGGTTGTGTTCTTGGAAGCATGTGCCTAAAGATACTAGTGTTAACACCAGTTTTGTCGACCTAGTTGTTTACACTCTTTGCAGATGTGCTTTGTGGATTGTTGAAGCATGTTGAAGAATGTGAAGATGTATTTAGGTCTAAACTAAGCTATGAAATGTTATTCTTTCATCTCTTTTCTTCGCAAGACTATTTAGGTCTAGGCCTATTTTGAATTGTGTATGTTTTCTAACCTTGGAGACTATTCCAAAGGTTGTAGAATGTGTTTCCAACCTTGATGTATGTTCCAAGGTTGATTATTGATATAAATAAGTGTAAAGGTTTCATGTGTAGATATATGAAGATGTGAAGATAAAGATGTTTGTGTTGTGAGGTAGTAAAGCTGATATGTATTATGCTTGAATGGAACTGAACTCAAGCATGTGGTAGATGCTATCATATCAATTCATGGCAGTGAGCCCTTTTGGCAGTGAGCCCTTTTCGTAGTGAGCCCTTATGGAAATGAGCTCTTATGGAAGTGAGCCCTTTTTCCAATGAGCATTTCTTTGGATAGTGAGTCCTTGGGCAATGAGCCTCTTTGTAATTTGCTATTGATACTACTATATATTGTGGTCTAATCCTCACCTTGGTTTTCCCTTTTAGGGTTTTCCACATAAAAATTTGGTGTTCTCTTGTGCATGGTGTTGATGTGATTAAGTTTCTATTATCTATTTTTCATGTTTAATCATCATAACAGAATTAGGGTTTAAGTGAATTGATGTGGATGTGATTATGTTTATGAAGGCTTAATGTTTTTGATACAACTGATTCACCCTCCCCCCTCTTAGTTGTCTTGTGCATTCAACAAGTTCATTTCATGGACCCTCCAACTATGACTGCACTAAAACCACTGTTGGTAGATGCCCATATCAATCATAAAAAGGTTACGAATGTAATGATAGACTTGGCGGAAGACATAAACATGATTATTAAAAAGCTTTGGGAAAAACTAGGGAAACCTAGATTATATCAGACACCACACAATATTATTTTGCTAGATAGTTCTAGCATGTCAGCCATTGGAACATGGAGACAAGTAGAAGTGAACCTAATGGGAAATAAATAGATAGCAGAATTTATGGTTGTTTCTATGAAAGAGCAAGGAGATTCCTTTAATGCACTACTTGGACTAAGATGGTTTGTTGAATAGTAGACTCCCACAAGGAAGAATATCTTTTTGCGGATAGTAATAGGAGTAATTCACACCACTAGGAATACCAATGGATGAGGCATATATTGAAGAATCTACCAATTCAGAAGAAAATGAGGATTACCATAAGAACATCTACACAATCTCAAGTTTGGAAACATATGAAATAAAGGGAGAACCAAACTTGGTAGGAGAAATAGAGGTGGACAATGAAAATACCAGCACTGATAGTGAAGAAGTTCTAAAAGAATGAATTAAAAATGAATTAGAGCTTAAAACCTAGAGAATGATAGGGATTAGGAAGATATCTCAAACTAGTAAAGGAAACATACCACAATCCTCTACATCAAAGGAAAATCCACCGCACAAGGTATACGCCAGTAGAACAGACCAAAATGAAGCTAAATCTAGAAAATCTTATCATACTATGAAAGGAATCTCTCATATTAAGTTAGAAAAGTTCTTAGAGGTTAAAGACATACAACAATACTTGAAGGAGATGGAGACAATATTTGCAAAAGAATAGTGGAGATTGCAAGAAATACAACATACATTAATATGTAATGCAGCTAACTGGTGGGCAACACATAAAGAGTCACTTCAAGATTGGTATACTTTTACACTTCTTATCAAGGTGAGATACTTACCAGAACAAAGGGAATATAAAGAAATATCTAATTATGAAGGTCAAACTCTACCAGAAGATCACTTAGCCACTTACATAATAGCATGGGAAGAAAGGAAAGAACATAGCAAGGAGTTATACACCCATTTGTTCTTGATGCAAGAGCATCCCAAGTTGCAGAGTAATCTTGCATCAACCAAAAAAAACATTTGCATTCTTTTTGTTTTCTTTCATTTTCTAGCCCAGTTTAGTTTAGTCAACAGCAATTTTAGCATTTTGTACTGCATTTTACTGCATTTTCATTTGAGAGCTCATGGAGTAGGACTTAGCATCTAGACATCATTAGCTACATCATATCCAAAATTTAGATCAATTGGACTTGTCTGTTTAAATTTACTGTTATCAGAAGATCACTTGTTTTCACATAGTAGGGCATTCAGACAGTCAGTTGAAGAAGAAGGTTTCTAGAGTACTTTTGTGTCTTGCGAAGCTAAATGGGACATATCACACATCACATAAGGATTAGATAGACCTTCCTTGAGGTCTGCACCTTGTTTCATTCATTTGCGGAGGAGTACCAGTTGTTTAAGGTCAACCTATGTGTTTCTACATGTTACACTCTTCATTGGAGTTGTAACCTTCCTTGGCCGATGCAGAGGATTTCTTGAGCTTGGAGATGATGTATATAGATCTATAGGATGTATTAGGGAGTCAATGATTTATAAGTTAGCATAATTCATAAGATAGATAGTTAGATTATTTTTAGATAGGTGCTTCAATATCATATCTTGCATATATGTTGTAACTGGAAATCAAGCCTGTGAGCCCTAGTTTGTAAGCCTGCATATTCCTAGCATGTTAGCATTCTGAATATATGCTATATTGAGCATTTGAATCATTCATAGAATTCTATACTTGTGTTGTTTCTGTTGTTTTTACTCTTGCTACATGGCCTAGACAATACACTCTGTGGATCCTCTGACTGTGATTGCACCAAGTGGTATCAGAGTGATGTTTTGAATCCTTTGGGAGTGAAGTTGAGAAGACATTTCATAAGGTCTTATGGTGAAGTAGATCGCTGAACTGAGGCATCCTACTTGTTTTTGTCAACCGATTGCCTATTGTAAGGCAGTTTTCACCTTGTAGCCAAATCGCTGAATTTGACGCAGTTGCACCTAGATCCTAGGAAGAGATGTTGCCAAGGAGAATACCTATTGTAGGCACTATGGCTGGAAAAATGGACAAAATAATGGAGATGATGAAAACAATGAAGGTTTGATTAGATGTTGTTGAAGAAGATCGAAGAAGAGGACTAACACCTCAACCTAATGTTTAAAGTGATGATGAAGAATTTCAATCTACTGATCAAAATGAATAAACCCTAGAAGAAGAAGAAGAATCAGATCAACTAAAGATGTTGAGAGCTATTTCAAAGATTGGAAAAAGACCTAGAGTGGAAGTACTAAACTATAGTGGAAATTTGAATCCAAAGGAATTAATTGATTGGATAAATGATTTGGAGGAATACTTTGAATATGAAGAAATTGAAGATTTGGAGAAGGTGAGATTTGCAAAGACTAAGTTGAAAGGACATGCTACTATTTGGTGGAAAGAAGTTTAGTTGGATAGAAATAGAAGAGGAAAAGAGAAGATCATAAAATTGTATAGAATGATGACAAAGTTGAAGAATCAGTTTATACCTGCTAACTATGAGTTGGAACTGTTAAAGAGATTGTAGAACCTAAGACAAAAGGAAAAATCTATGAAAGAATATACTGAAGAATTTTATAAGATGATCATAAGGATATGACATAGTGAAGCAAGAAAGGAGAAAGTGGAAAGATACATCAATGGACTAAGGTTGAACATTCAAGAAGAACTGAGTTTGGTAAGGATGACAACAATAGAAGAAGCATATCAGTTTTCCTTAAAAGTTGAAGAAAAGTTGAACAAGAAGCATGAGCAGAGACATAGAGGAAGAGGATGTAAATTTCAAAGAGGTAGAACATATTCTAGAGGAGAAAGATCACATGTGGAGTAGAACAAACAAGATAGTACATTCAAGAAGGAAGATAGAGATAGCAATGTATACCGGAGATATGATAGAACTTTCTACCACAGAGGGAATGATAATTCTTACTGGAGTGAAGGATACAAGAGAGATGAAAGAGGATTGGATAAGAGAACAATCAGAGGAACTTGTTTTAAGTGTGGAGGTGAAAGACATAGAGCTTTCAAATGTCATCAAGGAAGTACAAGCAAGGACACAGAGAACAGTGCAAGAGCAACTTATGTAGAAGAAGAACCTGTTGGATCACCTAATTCAATTGGAAAACTAGAGAAAGGAGAATCACTAGTCATGAGGAGAGCACTATTTTAGGTAGAGACAAATGAGGAACCACCGCAGAGGAAAATTTTGTTCTAGACCAAATGTATATCAGGAGGTAAATGTTGTAAGGTAATCATTGATAGTGGTAGTACTAATAATTTGGTTTCAGATTAGATGGAAACTAAGTTGAACCTAGAGAGATTGAAACACCCTAAGCCCTATCAGATAGTATGGATTGAGGATGAACACAAGGTGCTGATGAGTGAACAATGTTTGGAAAATTTTCATATTGGTTCTTATCATGATGAAGTATTGTGTGATATTATTCCTATCAATGTATGTCATATATTGTTGGGTAGACCATGGCAGTATGATATAAAATCTATACATGATGGGAGAAAGAATACTTACACTATAGTATCTAATGGAAAGAAAATCACCTTGATACCTTTGGAAGATGAACCTAAGAGTGAAGTATGTGGGAATGCTAGAATCTATTTGGTTGATGGAAGGAAATTTCTAGATGGTTTGAGACATGAGAATATCTATTTTGCTTTGATCCCTAAGAAGCATGGAACCCTAAGTATAGAAACTAAAGAATCACAGCCAAAGGAGATAACTGAATTATTGATAGAGTATGAAGACATCATATCAGATAATGTACCTGAAGGATTGCCACCAATCAGGAGTATCAATCATCACATGGATCTTATACCTGGAGCTAGTTTGCCTAACAAAGCAACACACCAAATGACATAAACAAAGAATGCAAAATTGAATAGACAAATACAAGAGTTGTTGAGGAAAGGTTTGATCAGAGAAATTTTGAGCCCTTGTGCAGTACCTGCCGTGTTAGCACTAAAGAAAGATGGAGAATGGAGAATGTGTACAGACTCTAAAGCAATCAATAAGATCACATTTAAGTATATTCCATTTCCTAGGATGGATGACATTATGGATAGTTTGAGTACAGGTAAATATTTCACAAAGATAAACTTGAAGAGTGGATACCATCATATCAGAATCAGTGAAGGAGATGAATGGATGATGGCTTTTAAGATGAATGAAGGATTGTATGAGTGATTAGTGATGCCTTTTGGATTGAAAAATGCACCAAGTACTGTCATCAAGTTGATGATTGAAGTTTTGAAGAAATTCTTGGGTAAGTTTGTTATTGTATACTTGGATTATATTTTGATTTTCAATAAGACAAAGGAAGAACATTTGTGGCACCTAAGACAAGTATTACAGAGGATGGGAAAAGAGAAATTTTTGATAAACATCAAGAAATGTAGTTTCATGAAGGAAGAATTGGTATACTTGGGATTTATGATTTCTATGGAAGGATTGAACATGGACCCTGAGAAAGTTAGAGCAATTGTTGAGTGGCCAACACCTAAGAGCATTGGAGAAGTCAGGTCATTTCATGGATTAGCTAGTTTCTATCAGAAGTTCATTAGAAATTTTAGTTCAGTATGCACACCAATGAGAGGTGACAAAAAGGACTTTAAGTGGACATCAGGAGAAAATAAATTTTTTGAATTGTTGAAGCAGAAAGTGATAGAGCAACCAGTGTTAGCATTACCAGATTTCAACAAGGTTTTTCAAGTGGATTGTGATGTAAGTGGAAATGCAATAGGAGAAGTGTTAAGTGAAGAAGGTAGACCAGTAGCATATTTTAGTGAGAAGTTGAATGATGCAAGGAGAAGATATTCAGTTTATGATTAGGAATTCTATGTCATAATTCAAGCTTTAAAGAAGTGAAGACATTATTTGTTGCCTAAGGAATTTGTGTTTTATACAGATCATCAAGCTTTACAATATTTGAACTATCAAGGAAAATTGAATCAGAGACATGAAATGGGTAGAGTTCATGTAGAGTTACACATTTGTACTAAAACATAGGAGTGGGAAGTCAAACAATGTTGTAGATGCATTGAGTAGAAGAAGGAATTTGCTGACAAAGATGAGAGTTGAAGTATTAGGTTTTGAGGAATTGAAGCATATGTATGAGGATGATCTTGATTTTGCAGAACCATGGAAAGCATGTAAGGAACCTATTGTGACAGATAGAAGTAAGTGGTTAGACTATTTCATTCAAGAAGATATGTTGTTCAAAGGAAATTAGTTATGTATACCTAGGAGTTCAATGAGGGATAATTTGATAAAGGAGAAGCATAGTGGTGGATTAGTAGGATATTTTGGAATTGACAAGAGAGTGGCTTTGGTAAGTGAACATTACTTTTAGCCTCAGCTATATAAGGATGTAAAGAAGTTTGTGCAGAGTTGTAGAGTATGTCAAGTTGCAAAAGGGAGTAGTCAGAATACTGGTTTGTACAAATCTTTAACAGTATCGAAAAGACCTTGGGAAGACAAGCTTGGATTTCATATTAGGATTGTCAAAGATACAGAGAGGACATGATTCTATATTTGTAGTGGTGGAAAAATTTTCAAAGATGACACATTTCATACCTTGTAAGAAGACAAATGACGTAGTGCATGTTGTTGACCTATTTTTCAAGGAGATTGTGAGATTACATGGATTACCTAAGAGTATAATTTTAGACAAGGATACAAGATTCATTCGATACTTTTGGAGGACACTTTGGAAGAAGATGAAGATAGACCTATAGTTTAGTTCAACATTTCATCCACAGACAGATGGACAAACAGTAGTGGTAAATAGGAGTTTGGGAAATTTGTTGAGATGCTTGGTAGGAGAGAAGGCAAGAATTTGGGATCTAGTTCTACCACAAGCAGAGTTGCATACAATAATTCAATGAATAGGAGTACCGAAAGGACATCATTTCAGATTGTAACCTGAGTAAACCCTAGAGGATTTGTAGAGTTGAAAGACATCAGTATGGAGAACAAGAGAAGTGTAGACCCAGAAGAATTTGTTGGATATATGGAGATAGTACATAATCAAGTCAGAAAGCATTTGGAGGAGATGAATAGTAATTATAAGAAGCAAGAAGATGAGAAGAGAAGACAAATAATTTTTAGTTGGAGATGAAGTAATGGTATATCTGAGAAAAAAGAGATTTCTAGTAGGGACATATAACAAGTTGAAGATGAAGAAGTTTGGACCATGTAAAATACTCAAGAAATTTGATTCAGAAAATGCATATGAAGTGGAGCTACCAGAGACATTGGGTATATCACCTATATTCTACATTGTAGACTTATATTAGTATCATGGAGGAGAATCAAGTGATAGCATTGAAGATGATTTGAAGAAGCAGTTTCCACAACAACTAGAGCAAATAGAAGACATTTTGGATAGCAGAGTGGGGCATAGTACCAGAGGCAAGCAATACAAAGAATATTTGGTAAAGTGGGAAGGCAAACCAAGAGAAGATTCATCTTAGGTTTCTTAGGTACTGGTAGACTACCAACAACCCTAGGTGTTTGATGCAGGAGCATCCTAGGTTGCAGAGCAATCTTGCATCAATCAAAAAAACATTTGCATTCTTTTTGTTTTCTTTCATTTTCTAGTTCAGCTTAGTCAGTAGTAGTTTCAACATTTTGTACCGCATTTTGTTGCATTTTAATTTTAGAGCTCATTGAGTAGTACTTAGTATCTAGACATCATCAGCTACATCATATCCAAAATTCAAGTCATTTGGACTTGTCTGCAAAAAGTTACTTCTATCAAAAGATCACTTGTTTTCATAGAGCAGAGCATTCAGACAATCAATTGAAGGAGAAGGTTTTCGAAGCACTTCCATGGCTTGCAAAGCTAAATAGGGCATATCACATGGCACATAAGGATTAGATAGACCTTCCTTGAGGTATGTACCTTGTTTCATTCATTTGCAGAGGAGTACCAACTGTTTAAGGCCGACCTATTTGTTTCTACATGCTACACTCTTCATTGGAGTTGTAACCTTCCTTGGCCATAGCGGAGGATTTCTTGAGCTTGGAGATGATATATATAGATCTCTAGGATGTATTAGGGAGTCAGTGGTGTTGGTTTCCAAATCAGCAGACATCAAACTCTAAAGATTTGCCACTTCTTATGCTCAAGTTTAATGGAAGATATGTCCAACAAAGATGGGAGATTGTTTGCATTTGTCTCCCCTTCACTTCAGGTTCTGTCACACCTAGGGGGATCCTTGAATCACTCAGGAAGAATGCTCTCAAATATGCACCAAGATTTATATGATAAACCCTAGCCTGGAAACATTCTTGGATTATCCCACTGGTTGAATCTGAGACATGCAACTAAAACCCTATTCCTAAAAAAATCCTAAAGTTTACTAATGATGTTCTAATTTTGTTTTTTATGCTTGGCTGTAAGACGTGGGTTTTGAATCACAAACTCAATACCAGATCTAACTGGTGCTTATCTCAGGGCATGTAGTCACATTGACATCTTTGTGTAAAAGATTTGCATAAACTAATACTGACAATCAAGTTTCAAGAGGTTCAGTTAGTGTGTGCCTTGCAGACACCACCCAGAACAAAGTATCCTACTAAATCTACTTACATATATCCCTGCTGCAATACATTCTTCCCCATACTTAAACCAAAACATTTAATATATCCCTTGAATAGAAGTAAAAGATTAAGCATGCAATATAGAAAACCTATATTCTAGAATCTTAAATAACCCTTAGTTATTAGATTCAAAAGAAGAACTCATACAACCATGGAGACAGCTAACAAAACACATGCATATAGCATTTCTCATATATGATCAACATGAAACTGATAAAACTAATGCAAAGATACATTCAACACATAACTCATTGACTTACAAGAGAAGAAATGAAGCAATCCAGTAGAACTTATATTTTATTCACTCTCCAAAAGTCCCAAAATCTTCAACCACTAAAATGAGACCCCAACAATTCACTTATAGGCTTAAACATGTCGCCCTAAAATTAACTCATTCTGGAGGTAGGTGAGATATTTTCACATTACAATTTTCCCTCCAAAATGCATTGGGAAAAATATATTATTTTACAATTAAAAGAAGAGAAAAATAAATAATAAACAAATATATTTTAATCTCCCCTTTTAATTTTTGACATTTTTCAACCATCCTCAAAATTGCACGGCAGCTGCTAGAGACTCTTCATTCCTTTGCGTGCAGCTACAATATGAACTTTGAGACCTCTTTTTTATCTCCATCATAGCAATCTACCTCAGAAACATTATCATAGCAACATTCAATTAAACTTTTTGCCCAAATCAAACTTTCTGCGTTGTTTTTGGTGAAACTGGGGCGTTTTCCACTCTTCTGCAGCCAAACTTTGAAACAAACTAGCAAAAAACCTCCATCAATACCATAAGAATGATTGTAGGGCATTTTTGTAGAATGAGACAACAAATTTGGGTCAAAAAATGCCTCAAAAAATGCCCTGAGACCAAAAAACATTATTGCAATTTTGAATCAGCAACATTTCTGCCTGGAGTAGCTCCAAATCTGTCAAAACCACCTCAAAATTGAAGGAAATGCATTGTTTTGCACCATCACAGGGGTCTGAAGGTGCATACGAAACTCCCATGCGATGGTGTGATATGCACCAAAAATCATCTCCTTTCACTTATAAACTTTAATCCAAAGTTTATAATATTCCTTCCTTTTAATGTTTGACTTTTCATTATCACATTCAGACCCCTTTTTTAAAAATGCCCATTTAATATTCAATTTTAATATTTGCATTTTTTAAAACTTTGATACTTAGGCAATTTAATTTCCTCCAATGGACACATGGCATTTTTTCACTACAAGCAAACTGGATGTCAGATGGTCATGAAAATTTGCACAGGAATATTATTAATTATTTCAAGCAAACCCATATCCTCATAATCCACTTCACCAACCAAATATAGGCACCTGTTTTGTAAACTGACCCGTTGGGTAAGTTCGCCACAATCAAATTTCATTAAAATGCCACATCAAATTGTCTTTGATTTTGATAAAATTGGAACTGGGGACATTTGAGACCAAATTGAGAAATGGGTTGCCCTCAGATTTGTAAGATTTGAAATTTTTTAGAACACCAAATCTAGCCTAGTCGTAGTTAAAAAATAATTAAATACCCCACCAAAACTCATCCTGGGAGCACAAAACTGAACAAGCATGTTACCAAATGCACTAAGAAACTTCTTGCCAAACAAATTTGCAAGATGATGCCTAAGATGAAAAAATTTAATCGCCGAAGGTGGCCTCCAGGGTAGATTGAACAGCCTGTCAACCAAGCCTTTATCGACATCTCAGAAGAACATTAGCACATCAAATTTGCAAAATTTGAGTGTGCCACTAGTGGCTCTTGCTTTGGGATGCATGCCTCTTGTAGGCATGGTGAGATTCCAATTATCTTCGGGATGTAGACCTTGTGCCTACCCCATTGGGTTGTTGAGTCAATGCTCCATTTTGCATTAAAAATCATATCTTTAATTTTATTTGGTGGCCCCGGGCCCCCCAAAATGAAAAACTAGAACCCTCCACTATCAAATACCCTATTTTCATCTGACTGACCCAAACACAATCTAAAAACTTGACTAAAGCCTACTTGATCACATGCATAGTCACTGACATCTCTAACCATTTCTCTGAGCCTATCACTGTCAATGCAACCTTTGTCACTCTGCATTTTAAAATCAGGCATTTAACCACACACATTATCAAATCCTTCTACATCAGGTAATATATGTATGTCATATTCATCAAACAATGCATTCTCATATGGCTTATAGCACTTATCACCGTCCATGTCACTATTGTGCATTATAAAATGATCTCCTAGCTAACGTGAAAACTGAAACCACTCATAGTCCACCATATATCTAGGATCATTGGGTCTTATTTCATCATGATTTTGCATATCAAAGAGGAAACTATCATATTCGTTTTTATGCACCTCACTCAAACACTCAGCTATGTGAAATAGAAAGTTTTAATACACAAATTTCACTAGCTGCATACACCTGATCTTATGAGGGCACATATCTGAATCACCAACACCCATATCCTACATGAAAACTTTAGAATCTAGTTCACACAAATCTGGAGACATCCCCCAATGTATATTTTCATGAAGACTTCTCTCATCTCAATCAATACTATCCTTCATTGTATGAACATGAACATCTGCAACTTCTACACTGTGGAAATGATTATCATCCTCAAAAAACCATTTATATTCAACATTCATATATATTTCATCATCTAAAAGGCTCACACATAGGTCTGAATGTTAACAAACATTAGCATATTCCTTGCCATTCTTTGAGTCAGTATCCTCCTCATTCAGAGTGAAAAATTCCATATCAGCCTCATAGAAATAATCATTTACAGCTGGAACATCATTATCATTATTTGAATCATAAACGGAGGTATCTAACCTTACACTCGTGCACTCTTGTAGCTCTTTAATGACAACATTACTGCAAGAAGAAACCTCATGTATATCTCTATAATCTGTATTCACACATTCCTCTTTTATGGGCTAATCACAAATGTTGTTTTCTTCATTACAAACCTGATCCTCATAATGTGTCATGAGCTCTTCATCCTTATGCATTATTCCATGACTACCCTTTGTATAACCACCTCTCAATGAAGAAACTGGAACAACTGAAACATATTCATTTTGAAAACAATTTTCATCCTCTAATTTTGTCGCATACATGTCTAAGATTTCTGCCATGTCAATAGTTTTTGACATTGCACAACATGAGGATTCTTCAACCCTTTTGATATCTTCAATCAGCAACAATGATGCCCCACCATTCATGCATTCATTATTCCTCATTGTTACATCCCTTTTTTGGATTCAATATTACTATTTACTTTTTCTTAAATAGTACAGTTATGTGGATATGTTTTAACATCATAGAATATGATGATATGAATAGAAAAGGTTAATTTTATGAAATTATCAATTTTTACTTGATTATGATCAATTTGATGATTATGAATTAAAATGTCTTTCGATATGAAAATGAAATGATTTGATATAAATGTGTTTTGATCAGAACATTAGTACTCTAACCACAAATTGTATGTGAGATTGCCAATGACAGGAATAGATGGAACATGTTCGCCAGGAAGAAAGAAGATGAGAAAGTATCTTTGAGAAAGAGAGAATAGACTCTGGAATAACCCATGGGTGCTTGCCACTAAAAATGAATGTCAGGTAGATAAACTTAGTAGCCTTGAGTTAAGCTTTGATTTCAGGCTAAGTCAATTTTAGATGAGATGTCAAAGTTTGCAAGAATAGGTCTTTCTTCTTTCGTAAGTTGTCATTTTGAGTGTGAGAAATCGACATCGGTGTCGTAATACTCTGAATCATGTCATCAAATACGGACAACCGATATATTGTTTATATGTATATATATATGTATATACTTGAGGTCGAGTTGTAAGTCGTGTCTTGTTAGTGGTTCGACGCAAAAGTTAAAAGTTGTGTGTAAGTCAACCCCAAACCTTATTTTGCATTTACGCTCAATTCGTCGTTATCGTTGTAAAGCTCTACGAGTGTATGATGTAAATGTCTACCTGCGAAATTTGACAGATTTTGAATTATTTCTATATTGGGCTATTACCATCTAATAAAAGGGTTAAATAATGTTTTAAATCTTGAGACCATGGTGTGTAATACCTTTGGTCGTATTGTAAAGGAATATACTAAATTATATTAGTTATATTTAAATTGTCGTTTTGAGGTAATTCCTTTATTCTTTTGTGATGTTGGTAATCGGGAAGTAAGTCTTTACTTATGATGTCTTTTATTTCAAAATAATCTATTTACCTTGAGCTTTAAACTTTATGATGTTTGTCGGCCTAGCCATTATTCTTAGTTTTTGCATTTTATTTATACTCATAATCAGATAGAGTAGTGTGACACTTTGTTTAAACTGTCAACCGCCACCTCGCAAAGTATGGAGCTCCACTCTATAGAGTAAACGTGGATGGAGTGGGAAATATCAAACCATTTTCTGGTGGTGGTTGCAAAAAGAGGAGAAGGTTAAGCATGTAGGGTAGTTACCCAAATTATTAGGCATGGTCTTGTGAGTGGAGAGTCAGTTTCTCCTTCACAGGGAGAGCAGATTATAGAGGAGGTTAGAGTCAGTTTTAGGGGAGAACAGAGAGAGAAAGCAGAGAGGAGACCAAGCATTAAGTAAATGTGAATGGCTAAGAGAAGAACGAGCTTCTTGGACTAGTCTTCAAGTAGACACTAGAGATTATCTTTAGGTTCTTTTCATCTCATCTCTGCGCAGTCATAGTTATTAGATATGTTTTAATAAGTATTGACTCTACTTAAAAATGTGATGGAACTTGGTATTTGTTTGAAGATACAATGTGTGAATTATTTACCAACTGTAGTTCTGTGTGTTATCACCACCTTCAAAACAAAAACAATGCTTTTGTCCCCTGCACTAAACCGCAGTCGTAAAACTCACAGTATATTTCATTGTTCTTTGAAGCATCTTTGATGGTTGAGTTTATTGTGTAGTTGTTGGTTTAAATTTAGGAGGTTTTGAGATATGTGAAGAGTGCAATATAGACTAAGCGTTTGGCTGAAAACTAGCTCATAGTTATCACAAGCTGCAGTGGCAAAATCCAGGTCGATGTTGGATGTATTCTCTATTAGCCAGCCGACTACAATAGGTTGGTCCTGTCATACTTAAAAGATGACTAGTTTTTAAAAGATTTGAAAAACATGCTATCTGTCGGTAGAGAAGTAGTAATAGTGTGAAAGGTATGTCAAAACATGCAAGACTTCACAGTCCTCCACATTTTCTAAGTTTAAAATGGTTGGTCGACCATAGAGAATTTACTTACCTTGCTGCGAATGGTAACCAGTTTTAGTCCATTTGTTTTTGTAAACAACTCTTTGCTATAAAAATATTTCAAACTGTTGTGTCTTCAAAAGAGGGTATAGAGTTACTATTTGGACTATACAGTCATACAAGTTAAATAATGAAGTTTTAGAACAAATATAATGAGTCTTTGATCAAGTGTTTAGTCTAGACTTGCATGCATTCTTATTGCAAATAGAAACAACATGATAGGATTTCTAAATGCTTAGTTCGACAAAAGATTAAGCTATGTCGAAGATTCAATAGGTCAAAGAAGATTCTTAAGAGTGTTTAATTTTTAACTTAGGGTCTTTGAATATTTGTATTCTATAAATTGGTTTATAGTAAAACCCTTCTGAAACAACAAGTTTAAGTTAAGTGTCCATTCTTGAATGGATAATTTAAAACAGTGGGCTAACTTAGAGATCAATTGATTAAATTATAGCATTAACCGATTAATCAGTAAGCTAGGAATTCCATTCTTTTATCATATGGATGGAAATGTCTCCATGAGCTAAGAAGAGAGAGTAAACCTCATTGCCATGCGTTAATGCATGATGAGTTTCGAACACCTAGAGGTTATCAAGGTTGTTATATTGAACTTATTCATAGGTAACTTTAGGATTGTGATTAATTCAAGTCAAGTTGGGGTGGGTGAACTTATACTTGCGTTGATACAATGCTAATTATATTCAAATCCTTTGGCCAAGGTAATGCATGTGCCTCAAGTGCATTGTTAGTTCACTGTGACTAGATGGCATAGCTTGTGGAGTGGTCATGCTTGACTAGAGGGTATCTAAGGCATTGCATGATAACAAGTTACGTAGGTCACAACACTAGTACTCAGATGGCAAACACCATTGGTTATCCTAATTCTATCCTCTTTGAGTAGGGTACGGCCACTTCTAGATAGGAAGGAGTATGAGAGACCGACGGTCTGTGGTTGGAGGTTAAACTCCTTGAAGATACTTTCTCTTCTATATTCCTGAGGATTGCCGAGATTGGAATTTGGATGGTCGACAATCGAGATGCAGTGACTTTGGTAAGTCTCTATTTTGAAAATATTCTAAGTGACTTTAATCAACATATTGTTTAATGTTGTAGATGGATATATCCTTTTGTATAATTTATAATTTCCTAATTAGTGTTTGTCAATGAATGAACTACTTGGTTTTAAAATTAGAAACAAATTACTTTTCTATTTTAAACTTTCAAACAAAAAAAAATTATTACCTTTGGTTAAACTTAGTTTTTAGGGTGAAATCAAAACTGGGTTTTACACTCATCACCTGATCTTCTGAGAGTGAGACTATGTTATCCACACCATTAATTCCAATGTAATCAATAGAGTAACAATCACTGGATATACCATCTGAATCACTCTCACCACAAGGCTGCCATTGGAACTTTATTATCCCTTTGTCAGGAGAGCATCAATCAATTGCAAAATTTAATGGAATGTCCTCACTACTTGAAAATGGTCCTACCATATCATTGACCGAGCCATAACTAGGCAAAGTTTGATGCATATCCATTACTTGACCATGTGATGCATTTAGAGCACCATTTTTATATATGTGCATTGTGTCTATTAACTGATTTTGAACAATAGGATAACTACTATCTGAATTCTGAGATGCCACACTTCTTATGTAATCACATTGGGCTGATGCATAAATTAGGATAGTAGGGATGTAAGTGCTCTGGCAGTCATTTTTAATACTTGGATTACATGCTTCATCAACACTAACCCTTGTGCATTCCATATTTCCAGTTGTTCTCAATGTCCATGGCTATCCCATCTACTTGATGAAGTGTGGCAGGCCCCTTATCTCTCAATCTGTAGCTCATTTTCTTATCAAATGCACCCAAATAAATAAGCAAAGCCAAATCATCATTAGGTCTGACTTTTTCTAGAATTCTTTTCAATGCCTTTATGAATCTAAGGTTAAAGGTTGGAACTAACTCATCTTCTTCAATGTGGATATGCATGAAATCACTAATAAGTGAAAACTCAGACATTCTTTCACCAAACTGTTCTATGAATACTGCCATAAATTCACTCCAAGAGCTGACAGAGCATGTTGGTAAACAAGAGAACCGGTCTCTTACATCTCCTTGTAGAGACTGAACAAATAGCCTCATGACAACATCCTCACGATCAACTTCATAATCATCCATCAAATAACTAAATTGTTGCAAATGTTTTTCTATTGATTCACTCTTCATACCACTGAATTTAGGTAAATATTTTTTGATTTCACTAGGGACAGCATTTGGATAACCATTAATGCCAATAAAATTTATGGCTCTAAATCTGTCAATGCTGAAATTTCTTTTATTACATGGTTGGGAAAGCACACTATGTATTGTTACATTTGGGTCCATACAAGGATGCAGGGGTTGATGATACATTTTTCACACCTTTACAATCCTTTTGATATTAATTTACAATTACATGGGGCAACTAAAACTTCTTTACAACAATGATCTTAAGCCCTTTACAATACAAATTTCTATTTCATCTTGCTTAAGATCCTCTAAATGAGTTTCATAAAAAAATTTGCATACTTCTTTTGAAAATACATACTAGAATTTCAACAAGTGCAAAATTATGCAAGCCTATCACTACTATTTCCCTTCCTTAGTGCTTAGTTTCACTCAATAGGGAACCTAGATTTTCTAGACTTCCAAATATGGTTTTCAAACACAAGCTTATCCTTCTTGAAAACCAAAATATGAAGCAATACCTGGATATGTTGCAGCTGCCACAAACTCTTTTTTCTGACTGGAATTCTTTATTGATTAAAATGTTTCTCACATCCTTATCAAGTTCACTTGACAGAGTCACCACCTCTCTTCATAGAGGACTGATATGCAAGTAGCAAGGAGCTCCTTACAACCATTCTTTCATTCTGGGTTCTCTTCCAACAGTAGAGCCACACATAAATCCTCTTAAAATTGCTGCAACAAAACTTTTCAAGGTTTGAAACCTCAATATCTAAACTAGATGCTCAGACTGATCAAATTCTTTGACTCTTTCCTCATAGATCTATCACTGTCCCCAATGGAGTCACCAATTTTTTTGGTTTCCAAATCACCAGACATCAAACCCTAAAGATTTGCCACTTCTTATGCTCAAGTTTACTGGAAAACTTGGCCAGCAAAGATGGGAGATTGTTTGCACTTGTCTCCCCTTCACTTTAGGTTCTGCTACACTTGGGGGTATCCCTCATTCACAACAAAGATTTATCCTTGACTCACTCAGGTATAATGCTCTCAAATATGCACCAAGACTTATATGATAAACCCTAGACTGACAACATTCTTGGATTATCCCACTGGTTGAATATGAGAACATCCAACTAAAACCCTATTGCTA
Organism: Cunninghamia lanceolata; assembly: GCA_027924645.1. NCBI lineage: Eukaryota > Viridiplantae > Streptophyta > Pinopsida > Cupressales > Cupressaceae > Cunninghamia > Cunninghamia lanceolata. The sequence goes on along the minus strand of BSBN01001121.1, from coordinate 14,601,447 downwards.
AAAATATCCTAAAGTTTACTAATGATGTTCTAATTTTGTTTTTTATGCTTGGCTATAAGATGTGGGTTTTCAATAACAAACTCAATACCAGATCTGATCGATGCTTATCTCAGGGCATGGAGTCACATTGACATATATGTGTGAAAGATTTGCATAAACTAATACTGACAATCATGTTTCAAGGGGTTCAATTAGTGTATGCCTTGCAGACACCACCCAGAACAAAGTATGATGCTAACTCTACTTACATATATCCCTACTGCAATACATTCTTCCCCATAATTAACCCAAAGCATTTAATCTATCCCTTGAATAGAAGTAAAATATTAAGCATGCAATATAGAAAACCTATATTCTAGAATCTTAAATAACCCTTAGTTATTAGATTCAGAAGGAGAACTCATACAACCATGGAGATAGTTAACAAAACACATGCATATAGCATTTCTCATATATGATCAACATGAATCTGATAAAACTATTGCAAAGAAACATTCAACAGCATAACTCATTGACTTACAAGACAAGAAGTGCAGCAATCCAGCAAAACTTGTATTTTATTCACTCTCCAAAAGTCTCAAAATCTTCAACCACTAAAATAAGAGTCCGACAGTTCACTTATAGGCTCAAACATGCTACCCTAAAATTAACTCATTCTAGAGGTAGGTGAGATATTTTCACATTACAATTTTCCCTCCAAAATGTATTGGGAAAAATATATTATTTTACAATTAAAAGAAGAGAAAAATAAATAATAAAAAAATATATGTTAATCTTCCCTTTTAATTTTTGACATTTTTCAACCATCCCCAAAATTGCACGGCAACTACTAGAGACTCTTCATTCCTCTACATGCAACTACAATATGAACTTTGAGACATCTTTTTTATCTCCTTAATAGCAATCTTCCTCAGAAACATCATCATAGCAGCATTCAACTGAAATTTTTGCCCAAATCAAACTTTCTAGGTCATTTTTGGTGAAACAGGGGCATTTTCCACTCTTCTGGCAGCCAAAATTTGAAACAAATGAGAAAAAAACCTCCACCAATGCCATAAGAATGATCGTAGGGCATTTTTGCAACATGAGAGCAAATTTGGGTCAAAAAAGCCTCCAAAATATGCCCTGAGACCAAAAAATGTTATTGCAATTTTGAATCAACAACATTTCCACATGGACCAACACTAAATCCGTCAAAACTGCCTCAAGATCAAAGGAAATGTAATGTTATTAACCTGCAGAGGAAGATGGAGGGCAAAAGTGCCCTACGATGGGCATATCACACCATCGCAGGGGTCTAAAAGTGTGTTAGACTTAGAGCACACAACTGAGAGGGGGGGTGAATCAGTTGTGCAAAACTTTCTCTCAATTTAAACACTTAATTCCACTTTGCAATTAGCAGTCTTATAATAAATTAATCATGAAAACACAATGCAACAAATTAAGAGCAGAAACATATCAACACATGAGACACCAAGATTTTGACATTGAAAACCTGGTTAAGGGAAAAACCATGGGGTAATTAACCCAAGATTGTATTCTCTATTAGAAGAATAGAAAGAACAAAAGGGCACATGCCAATTAGGGCTTACTGCCCGAGCACACTGCTCACAAGAGGCTCACTGCCTACAAGAGACACATTGTCTACAAAAAAATAAGTATCACCTACTTGAACTGGAAAATAGCATCTTCACCATGCTTGAATCAGTTCCATTTAAGCCCAATACTTCTGCTCTACCTTTCGCTCTTCTCCTTGCTACCACACACTCATCACTACAAGCCCACCTTTGAAATTACTTTGCAACCCCTTATTTATACAAGACATCAACTTAGGAATAATCATCTAAGTCGACAAACATCTACCAGAACATCCACAAGATGTGAAACTTATCCGGTTGGCTAGTCTCAAGAAGAACATCATCATCTGGAGGTTATTCTTCAATATCGAGCTCCAACTCTAATGCGGACCACTAACACACATTGGACACAATACAAAGTCCTTCACAAGGTTTCTTGAATCACCAAGAACATCCACACTTCATCTGCATACTGACATCCTTCTCTCTTTCATCTGGAGCCTCAAGAACATAGTCTGTCACCACTGTCACCAAAGAATGGATACTTCCGGACCTTCAATTCATGAACCAATCAAGTTGATACATCACCAGGACTTAGTCAACACTGCCTCAAATCTGTAGAGCAGGAAACTGTACTTTTGGATCTCACCAGACCTGTCTGTGACACTCTGTTACCTCTAAACACCTATCGGAACCAGTTTTACTTGAGCAGCCACAACTTCTTCATATCTTCAAGCGGACCTCTGAAATATCTACTGGATCACCTCAAGACACATATCTACAAACCCTTTAATCTGTATCCTCTGATCCTCTTCCTATATTGGACTTTTGTCTTATTGTCATTATTGATCTTCACTGTAACTAATTGAGACTAATTTTCTCAATATCCTCAGCACATAGCTCATCCAATCCTTATCATTAATGTAACAGAAGTATATTGACATCAGTGACAACACATGTTAGGCCCATACTTGCAAAAATCTCCCCCTTTGTCATTAATGGTAACATATGATGTGAAAAACTATTTCGACCATCAAGACAAGAACTTCTCCTCACTGTCACATGTCTTCTCTCCTTTTATTGCTCCCCCTTTGATCAGCAACCACTTGTTTTTCACATGTTTTCTCTCCCCCTTTGACATCAATGGCAAAGGGCACATACTTGCAATTCCAACACTTCAGAATCATACCTGCTACTCCCCCTGACTAGCAGCTCCCCATCAATCCGGATCACAAGATATGACTGTGATATCTATCAGACTGATGCACCTCAGTGCACCTTAGTTCATCACTGGAGGGGCAATAACCCCTAACTTCTCCCTGAGATACTCAAAAGAGTCTTTAGGTAGAGGTTTAGTAAAGATGTCTATAATCTAATCCTTGGAAGGCACAAAATCCAACCTAACTTCATTCTTGTTCACTTGCTCTCTCAAAAAGTGAAACTTAATGGATACATGTTTAGTCTTTGAATGCAACACTAGATTCTTAGATATATTTATAGCACTTGAGTTATCATAGAAGATTGTGATAGGTTCTTCATACTCCACTTTGATATCTCTTAGCATATGCTTCATCCATAAAACTCGAGTGCAACTACCTGTTGCTGCCATATATTCTGCTTCAGTTGTAGATAGAGATATTGCCTCTTGTTTCTTGCTTACCCAAGAAACCAATCTCTTCCCCAAAAAGAATGCTCCACCACTGGTACTCTTCTGGTCATCCACATCTCCTACCCAATTTGCATCAGTATATGCATGAAGAGAGAAATCATGATCTCTAGGATACCACAGACCATACTCAAATGTCCCTTTTAAATATCTAAAAATCCTCTTGATTGCCATGATATGAGATTCTCTAGGATCAGCTTGAAATCTAGCAACAAGACCAATAGCCTGCATAATGTCTGGTCTAGTTTGAGTAAGATACAATAGTCCTCCAATCATTGACCTATACTTTGTCTGATTAGCCTTAAGAGAATCGTCATCTTTGCTCAATTTACATCTGGTTGCCATGGGAGTATTCATTGGTTTTGAGTCTTCCATCCCAAATTTCTTCAACAATTCTTTCACATATTTGGTTTCAAAAATGAAGATTCCTTTCTTGGTTTGAGTGATTTGTAGACCCAAGAAGAAATTCATTTCACCAAGCATGGACATCTCAAATTCACTTTTCATTTGATTTGCAAAAGTTTTACACATACCATCTCTTCCTCCAAGAATGATATCATCAACAAACACTTCAACAATCAGGATGTTTTCATGATCAATTTTGAAATACAAATTACTGTCAGCAGTACCTTTGTTGAAACCAATCTTCAAAAGGTGCTTATCCAATCTTTCATACTAGGCTCTTGGGGCTTGCTTCAGTCTAGACAGTTCTTTCTTCAAGTTGCAGACCATATCATCATGATCATATAATTAAAATCCATCTGGTTGCTCAATGTATACTTCTTCTTCCAAGTCACCATTTAGGAAGGCAGACTTGACATCCATCTGATATACCTTGAAATCCTTGAAAGCAACAAAAGCAAGAAATAATCTGACTACTTCAATTCTTGCCACCGGAGCAAAATTTTCTTCAAAATCAACTCCTTCTATTTAAGAGTAACCCTTGCAGACCAATCTGGCTTTATTTCTGATTACTTCACCAACTTCATTTAGTTTGTTCCGGAAGACCCATTTGGTTCCAATCACATTTTTGTTTCTAGGTCTGGGAACAAGATCCCAAGTGTGATTTTTCTCAATTTGCATCAACTCTTCCTCCATTGCTTTAGTCCATTTTTCATCATTGCAAGCTTCATTCACTGTCTTAGGTTCAACTTTTGAAATTAGACAATACTCATCTGAGTTTTGAGCAATTTTCCTTCTTGTTGTACACCTTTGCCTTTATCACCTATGATCTGATCTTGAGAGTGATTCAGTCTTACATACCTAGGCACTTTGGGAGTTACTTACATTTTTGCTTCTTGATTAGGCTCATTCAAACTTATCTCTTCTTCCTGATTTACCAGATCAATCTGGATCTGAATCTCAGAAGAGGATTGGGCTCCTTGAGTCAGAACACCATTCTGATCATCTTCATCATATTCATAGAATCTTGAGGGCTTTTCAATTCCTTCATCAACATTCACATTTGTACTTTCTATCATCTTTCTTAGTCTCTTGTTATAACACCAGTATGCTTTGCTTTGAGTAGAGTAACCCAAGAATATTCCTTCATCACTTCTAGCATCAAACTTTCCTAGATCTTCATCTCTTTTAATGTAACATTTGCTACCAAAAACTCTGAAATACCTTACAGTAGGAGTGATACCACACCAAAGTTCATAAGGAGTCTTACCGATATTGCTTCTTATTTGAAGTCGATTGAGAGTATAGACTGTAGTGCTGACAGCCTCTCTCCAATAAATCTGAGGAATATTTGCTTCCATCATCATGGTCCTAGATGCTTCCTAGAGGGTCTAGTTTTTTCTCTCCACCACTCCATTCTGCTGTGGAGTCCTAGGAGCAGACAATTGTCTCTTTATTCCATGTTTCTCACAAAACTCTATGAACTCACCGAATGTGAATTCTCCACCTCTATCAGACCTCAGACACTTCAATTTTAATCCAGTTTCATTCTCGACCATAGCATTGAATATTTTGAATTTTTCAAGAGCTTCTAATTTCTCTTTTAGAAAGGTTACCCACATCATTCGGGAATAGTCATCAATTAGTAGCATGAAGTATCTATCACCTTGAATACTCTTGATTCTTTCTAGACCACAAAGATCAATATGAACTAAGTCCAATAATCTGGTAGAAGATAGTTCCTTACTTTTGAATGTGACTCTGCTTAGCTTACCCAACTGACATTCTTTGCACAAGCTGTTAGTAGGTTTCACCAATTTTGGAAGATCTATTATAGCCTGAGTATTGCTTATCTTGATGATATTATCAAAATTCACATGACACATCCTCCTATGCCACAACCAACTTTGATCAATTTGAACAAACAAGCAACTTTTTCCAGTACCAACCAAGTGAAAGATATTACCTTTAGTTTGAGTACCGGATGCAATCTCTATTTTGGAATTTTCAAAGATCTTGTATTTTCTATTCTTGAAGCAGAGATCATAGCCTTTGTCCACCAACTGTCCAACACTGAGAAGATTGTGCTTCAAACCTTCAACATATAGTACATTACCAGTTTTGTTCCTTCCATCAAGAGAAATAGTTCCTCTACCTCTGATTCTACCAGTAGAATTATCACCAAATTTGACCACTCCTCCTTCATACCTTTCCAAATCTATGAACTTATTTTTGTCACCTGTCATATGGTGAGAGCAACCACTGTCAATGACCCAATCATCTTTTTCTTCAACTTGGGCAACCAAAGCTCTTTCCACAGATACAGAGGACATTGGATCTTCTTCCTTGATGGCAATGAATACCCATTCATTTTTGGATTTGTTTCCTATCTCTGATTCATCATATGTTACTCCTTCATTATCATCATCTTCATGTACCTAATAACAGTTCTTTTAGAACCTTGGCTTGTTAGGATTTTGCCTTGAAAACCTTTCCGGACACCTTGAGGAAAAATGACCAATCTTATTGCAGTTAAAACACTTAAAAGGTATTTTCCTTCATACTTACTGGATCCTCTTGGCAGCCTCTTTGCAATAAGGGCTTCAAGTTGAGCAGTTTGTACTTCTTCTTCCTCTAGATCTTTTCTTGCTTTTTCAAACCATGATAGCTTCCTTGATGAATTCTCTCCCGGATCAAACCTTTGTTTACCTTTAATAGAGGCACTAGCTTTGAATGTAAATTCAGTCTTGGGGGGGTCATCTCTAAACTCTCTCATTACAAATGCAGCCAATTTTCCAGCCAATTGATCTCTTGTGACAGTTGTATGGGCTCTGAATTCTTCAATGGAAGCAGCCTTGATTTTGTAAGAAGCCAAAAGGGATCTGAGAATTTTTCCAACAATCTCATCTTCATCCAAGACTCCACCAGTATTTCTAATTCCACAAACAAGTTCATTTACTCTTGGCATAAAAGTAGTGATGTTTTCATCTTCTCTCATCTTCAGGGTTTCAAATTTTCCTTTCAAACTTTGTAACCTTGCACTTTTGACATACTTGTCTCCTTCATGCAGAAGTTTTAATTTTTGCTAAATCTCAAAAGCAGTTGGTAGGTCAATAACATTTGAGAGCTCTGAATCAGATAATGCACTTAGAAGAGCCTCTATAGTTCGCAGATTGTTTTCAATGTCTATGATTTCATTTTGGTTTTTCGGACCACCCTGTGGAGGTACATACTAGGTTGTAACCATGGTCCAGTACGCCACTCCCATACATCTCAAGTGACATTTCATGCGACCTTTCTAGAGATTAAAGTTGGTTCCATCAAACTTTGAACTATCCTTCTTGTAAGATGACATCCTAGATCTCCTCAAGCGGTTAAGCTCTTTTAGAGGAACTTAGCTCTAATACCAATTGTTAGACTTATGACACACAACTGAGAGGGCGGGTGAATCAATTGTGCAAAACTTTCTTTCAATTTAAACACTTAATTCCACTTTGCAATTAGCAGTCTTATAATAAATTAATCATGAAAACACAATGCAACAAATTAAGAGCAGAAACATATCAACAAATGAGACACCAAGATTTTGACATGGAAAACTTGGTTAAGGGAAAAACAACGGGGTGATTAACCCAAGATTATATTCCCTGTTAGAATAATAGAAAGAACAAAATGGCATATGCCAATTAGGGCTCACTACCTGAGCACACTGCTCACAAGAGGCTCACTACCTACAAGAGACACATTGTCTACAAAGAAATAAGTATCACCTACTTGAACTGGAAAATAGCATCTTCACCATGCTTGAATCAGTTCCATTTAAGCCCAATACTTCTGCTCTGCCTTTCGCTCTCCTCCTTGCTACCACACACTTATCACTACAAGTCCACCTTTGAAATGACTTTGCAACCCCTTATTTATACAAGACATCAACTTAGGAATAATCATCTAAGTCAGCAAACATCTACCAGAACATCCACAAGATGTGAAACTTATCCAGTCGGCCAGTCTCAGGAAAACATCATCATCCAGAGGTTATTCTTCAATACAAGCTCCAACTCCAATGCAGACCACTAACACATGCTGGACACAATACAAAGTCCTTCACAAGGTTTCCTAAATCACCAAGAACATTCGCACTTCATCTGCATACTGAAATCCTTCTCTCTTTCATCTAGAGCCTCAAGAACACAGTTTGTCACCACTGTCACCAAAGAATGGATACTTCTGGACCTTCAATTCATGAACCAATCTAGTTGACACATCACCAAGACTTCCTCAACACTACCCCAAATCTGTAGAGTAGGAAACTGTACTTCTGGATCTCACCAGACCTATCTGTGACACTCTGTTACCTCTGAACACCTATCGAAACCGATTTTACTTGAGCGGCCACAACTTCTTCATATCTTCATGCAGACCTCTAAAATATCTATCAAATCACCTCAAGACACATATCTACAAACTCTTTAATCCACATCCTCTGATCCTCTTCCTATCTTGGACTTTTGTCTTATTGTCATTACTGATCTTCACTGTTCCTGATTGAGACTAATTTTCTCAATATCCTCAGCACACAGCTCATCAATCCTTATCATTAATGTAACAGGAGTATGTTGACATCAATGACAACACATGTTAAGCCCATACTTGTAACAAAGTGCAGGAAACTCTCGTATGATAGTACGATATGCACCAAAAATCATCTCCTTTCACTCATAAACTTTAATCCAAGGTTTATAATATTCCTTCCTTTTAATGTTTGACTTTTCATTATCACGTTCAGACCCCTTTTTTTTAAAATGCCCATTTAATATTCAATTCTAATATTTGCATTTTTTAAACTTTGATACTTAAGAAATTTTAATTTCCTCCAACGGGCACATGGCATTTTTTCACTGCGGGCAACCCAGATGTTGGATGGTCACGAAAATTTGTGCAGGAGCATTATTAATTATTTCAAGTAAACCCATCTCCTCAAAATCTGCTTCGCTGACCAAATTTAGGCATCTACTTTGTAAACTGACCCAACGAGTGAGTTCACCGTAATCAAATTTCATTAAAATGCCACATCAAATGGTCTCTGATTTTGATGAAATTGGAACTAGAGATGTTTAAAACCAAATTGAGAAATGGGGCACCCTCAAATTTTTAAGATTTGAAACTTTTCAGAACGCCAAATCTAGTCTGGTCGTAATCAGAAAATAATTAAATACCCCATCAAAACTCATCCCGGGAGCATGACGCTGAACAGGCATGTTACCAAATGCACCAAGAAACTTCCTACCAAACATATTTGCAAGATGATGCCTAAGCTAAAAAAAATTAATTGCCGGAGCTGGCCTCCGGGGTAGACTGAACAACTTGTCAACCAAGCCTTTGTTGACATCTCAAAAGAATATTGGTGTGAGGCTGATTATTTTTCCTTCATTATTTTGATCGTTTTATATTTCAATTGATGACATTATCATACTTTTAGATACTACTGTTCTATTATGCAGATTTGATTATATCTCCTGATTTTGATTTGACATTGATTAGACATATGGTGATTCGATTTGATCATATTTTGATGCTATGTTGAGACTAGACATGCGAGATATATTAGATGATGTTTATTGAGGTGATTTCTAGTTCTTTATGTGATGATGATTATGTGACATTAGATAGAAAATGTAGTTTAATCTTGAATTATGTTGTAGGTGATTAATGTTGTATTCGATGACATGAATTTAATTCCAGTTGCTTCAGCTATGATTATTCATGATATGATTGACACTTGATCTAGATGTGCAGGATTATATTCCCAGGCCACGGGAAATTGGAGGTAGTATTCACACATATATTATTGCATGTGAAACTAATCCATTCCCAAGAGGGATGAGGATCACGTTTGATTCGAATGTTGTTTAAGTGCTTGTTTATTTTATCATTTTGGCCTAGTACCCCTTTGTTTAATTCATTGATATCATGTGTTGTATGAATTTATTATTTTATACCACTTGGTATTTTTTTATTTTTGAGGCCATTTAAAGTGGATTTATGACTCCCTAGGTGAACCTTAGTGTCCCAAAACTTACCCTAGGTGGTTACCTATGGGTCTAGGGTCAATTTTGACTAACTAAACCTTGGGAGAACTCACTTTTGGTCACTCTAAACTGAGGTTTAGTCAAAGTGACGAATTTTGAAATGGATAAGGGTGGGAGATGAGTCATGCTTTGGGAAAGACTCATCTCCCTTCCCAAAGTTGGGGATCCCTTCACTAAGAAGACTTGGGAGGTCTCCAAGACTCCCAAGTGTGTGGGATCTTCCTCCAAGACACACACGCGTGAGAGCATCTTGGAGAGAGATGGCTCTCTTGGAGAATAAGAGGATGCCATATGGCATCCCTTATCCTCATGGAGGCTTGAAGGGGATTTCCACCTCACCACTTGTTCTCTCACACATGTGAGAGAGCACAAGTGGATAAGGTGAGGATTGGGATGGAATTGGAGGGTGACAGTTGTCACCCTCACACTTCCTCTCCCTTGCAAGTGGCATGGGAAGAGGAAGGAGAAGGTGACAAGTGTCACCTTCTCATTCCTCAAGGCCAATTTAGAAGGCTTATATTACCTCCTCTTGTTGAGGAGTGTGGGGTTCTTGCATTTTGGGATTTTCTTTCTATTCTTAAAGTTTCTTTTGAGATTTGGAGATAATTTTGGAGATTGGAAGATTTGGAGAAGCTTGGAGCTCTTCACCAAACGTGTTTCCATTTTAAGTGCTTTTGAAGATAAACTCCAAGACCTTGTTCTTTGATCCTTGCATTTTCATTTATGTTGTGTTTGTGGAATTTTGTTGTTGTTGTTTTCTTTTTTATGTGGGTTGGGAGTTTGGTGAGAGCACCTCCACGTGGAGGTAAGGCTCAACTTCTTTGGGGTAGGGGAGAGTGAACCTCCTCGAGGTCACCCCCATATTTGTGCTACGTATAGTTTTGAGGAATTTTTCTTGGTGTTGAGATCATTTTGATGGAAAGAGTGCCATGACAGTTATTAGAGATATTTGGAGATAAGTGTTTTTGGAGGTTTTTGGCTTGAGGCCATGAGACTTAGTGTTTTGATATTTTTGGTGTGGCCTTTTGAGAAGAGAGGTCCATTCCCTACCCCCATCAAACTCATTTTCATGAGTTTTGTCATGTGTTAATCCCTGGGTTATTGCTGAGTTATTTTTGTGTTTCTTGTTGTAGTGTGTGTGTGCAACCATGTGTTTCCTACCTCCCTAGCTCGGGGGTGACCCACTTGTGGGTCTACGGTAGGGGGGAGGGCATTTTGTTATGGCTTGGTTCCCCTTTTTGGTTGTGTTTTTATTGAAAGTGTTTATTGGATAAATTGAGCTTTGGAGAAGTCTAGTTTGGTGTTGTTGTAGTATTATGTTGTTGGTTGTTTGAGCCATGGCCTTTGTGGCCCTATTGTAATTTTTGACAGGTTTATTCTACCCATTATGTTGGTTGTTATGTGAGAATGTAATGAGAGCACTATTATGGTTTATAAAAAAAAGAAGTTACTTACTATTCTATGTTGTTGAGTTTATGAGTAAAGAAAAAATGCAAGAGAGAATACACTTGTTGTCATTTGTTCTTTACATATATATATATATATATATATATATATATATATATATATATATATATATATATATATATATATATATATATATATATATATATATATATATGTTGCTAAATATACTTTAGTGTATGCTAGAAAATATGAAGGAAAATAGATGTATAATTTTCTGTTATGATTGTATAGAAATTTTATGTTCACTAATATGTTGTTTGTAAAAATAAGTTGTTGAAATTTAAATGAAATTAGATTTCCTGCCCTACAAGATTTTTGTCAAAAAGAGTATTTTTGTTTGTTTATTTTTTTTAAAAAAAAGCTACTGGATTATTTTTATGATACAGAATTGAAAATTAGTAAATCTGTTTATTTAACTTTTACATATCCAAATGGTTGTTATAAGTCACTATTGTGTGTTTTGTGTGTGTGTGTGTGTGTGTGTGTGTGTATAAGTATTATATGAGTATATACATATTTCTGATTAAAAAAAAAGAGAAAGAGAATATATTATATATTTTAGTGTTACTATTTTTTTTTTAAAGAAGAAAGACTTATGCATGTAACTATGAAAATTTAAATATATCTATACATATATATTTTATATATATACACATATATATTTAAGGATATATATATATGCTGCTACTATTTTAAAAAAAAAAGAAATATGCTTGTCACTATATATATATAAAAGATACTATTTAAACTGAGATTAAGTATTAAAAAAAATATCATAGAGAATGAATTTTATTAATGGCGGACTGTGTGTTAACTGTAGATATATATAAAAAAAGGGTTGGGGGGACTGTGGGCGGCAGCGCCCATAGCCCCCATTGTTATTAACATAAGAAAGGGATGTGGGGAGGAGGTGGTGGGTGTGGGTGGAGCACCGCCTCCTCCCCACACCCCAAACCCTTGCTACCGCAGTCTCCCGTGTGGACCTCCCACACTCCTCTCCCCTCCACGGCGCCGTCCATGCATACCTCCATCCCTCCACTCTGTGGCCATACACCCCCAAACTCCCCCTCTTCACAGCGACCTTCACTCTGGCCCTCAGACCCACGGTGGCGGCAGCAACCTCCCCAGATCTGTCGCCCCACTCTTGCCTACACTCCATTCTTTGGATCTGTGAATATATATATATACATATATACATATACATATAAATGTATATGTATATATATACATGTATGTATATGTATACATATAAATGTATATATATACATATACATGTATATGTATACATATACATGTATATGTATACATGTATATATGTATATATATACATATACATGTATATGTATATATATACATATACATGTATATATATATATATGTATATGTATATATATGTGTATATATATGTATATATATACACCTATATATATACATATATATATCACTGTATTTTAAACCTATTTACATCTCTAGTTTTTTTACTTAGTGCATATATTTATTTATATATATATATATATATATATATACACATAGATGTATATATATTTATATAAATAAATAAATATATGAGCAAAAAATATATATATTATTAAAATAAAAAGGAACCCTAACGAGGATACATATTGTGTATACCTCTGTGCAAGTAAGCTTGGCAGCCATGGGAGTGGAACTTCCAACCTGCAACAAGAATGAAGAAAAAAAGAAAACAAAACAAAATGAGAGAGAGGCAACAAAAGAAGAAATAGGGTTTTCATAAAGAAAGTAATAAAATAATGATTAGGGCTTTTCCTTGTGGAGAGGATTATTTTAATGAATTAGGGTGAGATGTAAATGTGAGGAATTTGTTTTTTTATTTAAATTAAATTCTTTATTTTGTTTTTCCCTTGTGCACGGCAAAATTAATTTCCCTCTATTTTGGCCCTTGGGCCTTTTTGAATTCCCTTGTGCTTCATTTAAATTGTTTTAAATTTAATTTTGGGTTTTGAATTTTTGTGCTTTGAAGAAACGTATTTTGAGGGGAATGGGTTAGAATGTTTTTAATAGGAAGTGTGTTCCCTTTTGTTTTCTAATTTATTAACCGGGATATTTATTTTTATTTTTCCTTAGTGTGTTTTAGGCCCTAGCAATGGGAAGTCTTTTAATTGATTTTTTTATTTTAATCGGTTTAATTATTATTTTGCGAGGAAAGGTATTTTAATCTTTCCCCTTTGTCTATTATTTTTGAGTTAGTTAATAAATATAATGTCAAAATTATATTTATTAATGGACTTAATTTTGAAGTTATTTTTGTGTCATTTATTTTATTTTTGAATTTTAATATTTAACTGCAAGATCAATTTAATTGGCCTTGGCAAGGTATTCAATTTTTAATTTTTAATTTTTCTTTACGTTTAATTATTATTTTAAAATTTTGCTTGAATTCTTGTTGGATTTTTTATTTTACAGTTTTTTTAATTCAATTTTTGAAAACGCGTTATGCTGTCAAATTTTTCCTAGATTTTAGGGTTTTATTTTTACGTCATTTTATTAACTTTCATATTATCACTCCATCTTATCATGCATCTAATTATGTCATTTAATTCATATTTACTTATTCAATTTTTTTTAATATTAGAATTAGGAGTTGGTTTCGAATTTGACGAAATCGCCTTCTCACCTAGGAAACTTAGGGTTCGGATTAAACCATCCTAACCCTAAAAGCGGCACGCTACGTGTCGCATACCCCCTAGACGACTTTCATCGGGCAGGGGATGGTGTAGGATAATGCAAGTTCCCAAATTATGTTTGACATGTTTACACCTCATGCATAATGCCACCGAGCACGCAGACATGTGTGAGGGGGTTCCTAGGGATAGGTAGAAAAGTTTTTCAGAATTCATGTCATGACCACATGTCAAATGTGGACATGACACATGTGTTATGTGTCGTGACCACATGAGAAATGTGGGCATGAAAATTGGCACATCAAATTTACAAAATTTGAGAGTGCCACCAAGTGGTTCATAAGTTAGCATAATTCGTAAGATAGATAGTTAGATTATTTCTAGATATGCGCTTCAATGCCATATCTTGCATATTTGTTGTAACTAGAAATCAAGCCTGTGAGCCCAAGTTTGTAAGCCCGCATGTTGCCGGCATGTTAGCATTCTGAATATATGATATATTGATCATTTGAATCATTCATAGCATTCTATACTTGTGTTGTTTCCGTTGTGTTTTCTCTTGTTGCACGGTCTGGACAGTTCACTCTGTGGACCCTCTGACTGTGACTACACTAGTTCTATTAGACATTAACACCTATTGGTCCAAACTTGGTATATCAACCAAGAGAGAAGGAAAGAGACAAGGGATTGGGAAGAACTACAAGTTGGCTTCACACATACATTTTCTTTTTGGAATCCAAAAAAATCAATACATAATTCCCTTGAGAAAAAAGAAATAATCTGTCAACAATAAATAGAGGAAGAGAAAAATGAATCAGAGTCTAACACACCACTGCCAAGGTTAGAAGGGATATGGAGACTGGTGAAGTGGATAGATCAATAGTCAAAGAACATGGGTCAAAAATATTACAAAACTAAAAAGATAGATGATGAGGAGAATGAGGAGATAATGAAGTGTAGGAAGGAGAAAGAGAGCTAGAAATGTTGACTGAACAAAAAGACCAATATTATAAGGAACCACTAAAACTTAGAGAGGAAAATATTTCAAAGGAAGGTGATCCTAAACTGGATAAGATTGGAGATAATTGGAATGAAAAAGAAGTGGCACAGGTGATTCAGATCCTCTCTGAATTTGAATATATATTCCCAAGTACTTTCATTGAGATGAAAGGTATTAAAGAAGAAGCATGCATCATGAAGATACAACTAAAAGGAGTGAAACTAGTGAAGAAAAGGCCTTATAGACTCAATCCCAACATGAAGAAATGAGTCGAGGTAGAAATTGACAAGATGTTGGCAGAAGGAATCATAAAACCTGTTGAAGAAGGTTACTAGATCAACCCCATGGTGGTACAAAACAAAAAATCACATGAAATAAGGATATGCAGAGACTACAGGGAGTTAAATAAAGATTTCATCCATGACCCATTCCCCACACCCTTCATAGAAGAAATATTGGAATCAGTTGCCAGAAGGGAAATATACTCATTCACTAATGGATTTTCTAGCTATCACCAAGTCAAAATAAGAGAAGAGGATCCACCTAAGACAACATTTGCATCAGAATTGAGATCCTATATGTACACAACCATGCCTTTTGGACTCAAGAATGCACCAACATTCTTTAGTAGAATAATGGTCAATGCTTTTAAAGAATTCATTCATGATTTCTTAGAAATTAACCTAGATGACTGGACTATCTATGGCTCAGTGAAAGACCACACACAAACATTAAGAATGATGCTCAACAAATGTAGAAGTCTGTAAATCTCACTAAATCTCAAGAAATACAAATTTGTGGTACCCTTTAAAACTCTCCTAGGTCAAATCATTTGCAAGGAAAGGATAATGGTAGACCCCTTGAAAGTAACCTTAATCCTTACATTACTACCACCTAAAACATTAGAAGTCAAAATTTTCTTAGGTTACATTGGATATCACTGGAAGTTTATAAAGGGTTATGCACCAATTACAACACCCTTAGAAGAATTACTAAGAAAGAAAAGTAGAAGAAACATTGAATGGAATGAGCAGTGTGTTGGTTTTTATCCTAGACTGGATGCTTGCTCCCAGTTATCCCTACAAGGTAGCCATCAATGATCAACAGGATCTCTAGGCCAGGGGCCAATAGTACAGGAGATAGACTCTATAGATATCTCCTCTTCTTCTTCAGGCTCTATAAAACCTAGGGGGGTATTCCCTATTCAACATCCATAAGGTATGCTTGTGAACTGGGGAATGTTGACACAAAGTAGATAAATCCTCCTTTATGTAGACCAAAACTATGGGATAAGTGCAAAGGGGCTAGCTTTGGGCCTATGTCCAATTGTGAGACAAAGGATTTTGATCCTAAAATTACTTCTAAGGTCCTAATGGTTTGGTTTTGAAGTTTTAAGTTTGATTTTGTATTTAGATGCAAGACTAGGACCTTGGGTTATGACCTCAACATAAAACCGGATTGGTGCCTATCCAGGGCTTGGAGTCAATAGACATATATATGTGAATGTTTATCATAGGCTTGACACAATACTCAGATTTCAAGGGGGTTTTGTAGTTTCTGCCTTACAAAGCCTTCCCAAGATCAAGTATTCAGTTATCTCTACTTACAAGATCCTCACTACAATGTATTCTTCCCAACACTTAATCCAAAACATTCAATCTACTCCTTGAGAAAAAGTAAAGAACCAAGCATTCAGTATGGCAAGCCTATACTCTAGAATCTTAAACACCCCTTAGCTGTTTAAATTCATAAGAAGAACACATTCAATTTGGAAACAGATAATAGAACACATGTAATGAAGCATTACTCATCTATATCAACATGAAACTGATACATGCTATGCATAAAACATTTAGTCATACAACTCATAAACTCACAAGACACTAGAACAAAGCCACCAGCAGGATTGTATCTTCACACAACACCCCAAGTTTTTCTAGTTTCCAACCCCCATCTTGAGTAACACAGTCTTCTTATAAAGCAAGAATGTGTACTCAGCATTAATTACATGGCATTCACCAAGATTTTACCAGATATCATGCACCGCCAGGAGGGTGCCGAAAACATTTATTACAGCCATGTAGAGAAAAGGGAAAGGACATGCGAGTTCAAGAGGAGAGCTACTGACTGAGGATTTTCATCTTGAAAAATGGCAATTGACCTGTCCTCTCGACCCATGGCTCTGTAAACTTTGCCATTAATGCTTACTTTCCTACTTTGGGATGCAACAGCACATCACATACCCCTGGAGTTTCTTCCCACCAAGATCATAGTCACAGATATGAAGAAATCCTTCCCTTTGAAAATTTAAATCAGGACGTCGATCTCCATCTTTCCCACCGAGATTTACGGTGTTGATTATGCTGAAAAATCCCCAGCCAATGATATCGTGCCATGTCAGCACCCTATGCATCCATCGCTAACTTTTCAAATTATGTGAAAACTGATTATCCCACATTCACCTTGTAGTGACCTCCTCAACACTTTATAAACTAGGTCATGAGCACATATGATAGTCAGTGATTTTGCTCCCAACGACGCCAATTTAGACCTCATCATGATAGCTCTGGCTGTCAGATCAACACTCCTCACCTGATATTGAACATCACGCTGATATTACTTGCCACACTGATGATCCTCATGTTCAATATCTTGTCAGCCAGACCCCCAACATCACCAAACTTCCTAATGCATCACCTGATATTTCACATCACCCTAATGGGAAACGTCACACCCATTGAAAACATCACCCTGTGGGAAAAATCATCTGATGACCACCCTCATCGGTGCATCCTGATGCATCAGAGGAAGATCCTCCTACTATGCCGATATCATGCGTCTTATCAATAATCCTCCTCATCATATTCATACCAGATACTTCACTGATCAGGGGGATCCTCATCATAGTTGCTGATAATATCATGCCGAAGACCACATGATGCATCCCACTGGATCCTGATGACATCACCATCATATTGCAATATCAGGGGGATCTTCGTAAGGTGACCGATATTAGAAATATAACCCCCTCACAGAATATCAGGGTGATCGACAAGTAGATATCACCCCCCTCAAGAATATCAGGTCGAACTCTAGCTTTGTTATAACATCAGGGTGATCTTTGAATATGACTGATATTTGGAAATATCACCCCCCGCAAGATGCATGAAGCTGTTTGAAAGGCAAATATAGACCCTCATGAAAAATGATGTCCGCAACATCGAGGTGATCTTACAAACATGAGGTGATAAAACAACATCAAGGCGATCTTGACTAAGATCACCCAATATTCAAAATATCACCCCTCAGGCTGAAAATCAGGTCATACATGAAATGTGACCCCCCCCGTAAGAATATCAAGTCGGATAGAAACTTTTGCCTTAACACAATTTTTTGCTTGAAATCTTGACTGCATGTGCAGGCACCAACATTGGCTCCGATTGGGGATGTGCAGGTACAAGACTGTAGCGAGAACCAGATCACCTCCAAGAAGACTAGGTAAAACATAAAAAATGCACAACACTGACTATACAGAGCAATTTACAAATGTGCATAGAAGAAGTTACTTATGAAAAATAAGCTTTGAGGAATTGACCGTGCACAGGCAACTCCATTATTTCACCATTCAGAGCCTGGAGAAAATAGGAATCTTCTCCATGAGTATTGCTAATCTGATATGGGTCCATCCATAGGGGCTCAAACTTACCATGCTTACCCTTATCCTAACATTTTGCATTCCAAATAAGGACTAAATCACCTACCTGAAAATTTCTTTATGTGGTCCTTCTATCAAACAAATATTTAACACCCTATTGTTGCTTGATGTTTGTCTTGTGTGCCTCTCTTCTAACTTCATCTAATGTAACTAGATGATTTATCCTTTCAGTCATTAGGTCTTCAATCTCCTCATCATTTTCTTGTGTGAATTTATAGATTGGCAAGAGATTGTTCACACGCAACCTAGTTGTTGTGCCATATACTAGCTCAAAAGGTGACCTCCCAATTGCTTTCTTTATAGTTACTCTATCAGCCCATAGTGCCATCTTTAGCTTTGAATCCCATGCTCTTTTGTTCTTGTCTACCATCCTTTTGATAATTTTCATGAGGCTTTTGTTACTGGACTCTACCTGACCATTTCCCTGTGGATGATATGGTGACGCATATGACAAATTAATCCCATATTTGTTGCAAAAATCAACAAATTCACCAGATCTGAAGCACATGGCATTATCTGTGACCATTTTGAATGGTACTCCAAACCTAATAATAATGTTTTCCAGAATAAAACCCATCACCACTTTGCTTGTAGCTTTCATAGTTGGAATGGCTTCAATCTATTTGGTGAAATAGTTAGTAGCAACCAAAATCCAACTATGTCCTCCACTTGATTTTTCTGAAATCTCCCCTATAAAATCAATTCCCCATTGCTGAAATGGAGCCTCTACACTTACAGTTCTAAGGGGTAATGCACCTTCATACTTTAACTTTCCTGAAAACCTTTGGCAGGAATCACATCTCCTTACCAACTTTTGTGCATCTGAGAAAAGAGTTGGCCACCAGTATCCTACCCTACAAATTTTGTGAGCTGTTGTCTGGGCAATATAGTGTCCACCACACACTCCTTTGTGCATGTCACTTAAAAGATCTTTAGCTTGATTATCATCCACACACTTGAGTAGCACACCATCAGGATTCTTCCAATACAACTCTCCTTGAATAATAATGTACCTGATTGCATGTAGGTTTAAGGTCCTTTTCTAACTATCACTGAAATGGGAAGGACAATTCAAATTCTACAAATAATATACAATATCCTTGTACCATTCAGATTTTGACACATTAACAATTTCATTCTAAACTACATTCACTTGGCATGCTTCCAGATTTGACTGTGTCATTATCTTAGCCAGACCTTGTCCTCTTACCAGTTTTGTGATCTGTATCTCTATGTTGAATTCATGTAATTTGTTTATACATATGCATCTTCTTCCTGTCACCTCTTGCTGAGTAAAAATATCCTTGACTGCTGCATGGGGCACATAAGCAATTATCTGAGATCCCACTAGATATGGCCTAAAGCTTTTGACTGCTCTAACCAATGCATATGCCTGCTTCTCCATGATATCATATTTTAACTCAGCAACCTGCAATGACATGCTAAAGAAAGCAATAGGTTGTTCAAAACCTTCTTCATTTTTCTACAGTAAGCATGCAGCAACAATATGAAAAGAGGCAAATGAAAACAACTGAAATGGCCTAGAAAAATCAAGAGATTTTAACATAGGAGCCATTTCTATAGCCTCTTTGATGTTCTGAAATGATTCAATTGCTTCACCTTCCCACTTGATAATCTCACCCTTCTTCAGCATCTTAGAAATGTTCCTTGTAGTCTTTGCAAAGTTAGGAACAAATCTTCTAACAAAATTAATCTATCCAAAGAAGGACTGTATGCCCTTTATTATTTTGGGAACTTGAATCCTGTCAATTGCAGCAACCCTTTCAAGATCTATTCTAACTCCATCCTTGGAAACAATGTGTCCCAAGAGCTTTCCTTCAACTACCCCAAAAGCACATTTCTTTGGGTTGAGTGAAATGCCATATTCCAATGCTCTAATAAAAATCTGTTCTAGGTGCATGCAATGTTGCTCCTCCCTTTTTGAATAGACAGTTAGATCATCCTAATATACAGCCAAGATTGAATCAATCAATCCTACAAAAGCAACATCCATAGCCCTCTGAAATGTGGCACCTGCATTTGTCAGTCCAAATGACATTCTCACATATACATAGGTTCCCCATGGAGTAGTGAAGGCAGTCTTGAATTGTTCTGATTCTTTTACCATCACCTGATTGTACCCTAAAAATCCATCCATCATGGATAAAAGTTCACAGCCAGTTACCTTTTGCAGCATAGCCTTCATGTTGGGTAGTGGATAATTACCCTTCAAGGAAGATACATTCAGATTTCTAAAGTCAACACAGAGTCTTATATCACCATTCTTTTTTCTAACTAGGACAAGATTAGACACCCAAGTTGAATGTCTGATAGGTACAATTATTCTAGCCTCCCTAAGCTTCTTGAGTTCTTCTTGCATTTTTGGAGCTAGAGTAGGATTAATAGGTCTTTGTTTTTGTTTGAATGGTTTAGCTCTAGGCTTCAATGAGATTTCATGCTATAATAGGTCTTCTCTATAAGCCTTTAGGTCCTCATATGACTAGGCAAAGACATGCTTATACTTCTTCAACAATGCAATCAACATGTTCCTAATGTGTGGTTTGAGCTGTTTGTCAATATATACCTTTTTGGGGGCATGAGATGTCCCCAAGTTTATCTCCTCCAAGTCATCCTTGTTTGTAGGATATGCCTTTGTAACAAATTGGTCCCTATTATCAAATGCTCTTTCTAAAGCAACCAACCCTCTAGGGATTTTGTTTGTCTTTAGCTGAATTACTTCCTTCCCCAAAAGAGTCTCTTTTCCATCTACAACCTCTACAAAATTCTGAAAATCAATTTAATGGTTCTCATATTCATCTATGTAGTCTAGGAATCTCAACAAATCTTTGTCATCATCAAATACTTGCCAACTGCATATATTTTCTGGTACTGCAAGTTTGATTTTAACATCAACACTTGTAACATCAAACAGAGTTATATCATCTGGCCTTATGGCCACATTAGCTAAAAAATCTGCCATGACATTCTTTGATCTCTCTATCCAATTTATTGAAAATGCATCAAACAATTCAAGTGTATCCCAGACATCATGTTTATACTATTTTAGCCTCTTGTTTTTTGAAGCATATTTATCTCTAACCTGGGAAACAAATAACTTGAGTCTCCAAACACTCTTAACATTTTAATTCCATGCTTCAGAGCCATATTCAATCCTAGTAACAAAGCTTCATACTCTGCAATATTATTTGTACAAGCAAACTTCAGTAAGAAAGAGAATTTTAGAATCTTACCAGCTGGAGATAGAAATACAACTCCAGCACCAGAGCCTTCCTTTCCACAAGCTCCATCAAAATACATGGTCCATAGACCCTATCAGTCAAGCTCTTGAATGCAAAAATTCTTTTCTTTATTTCCTTGATCATCAGAGA
Source organism: Cunninghamia lanceolata (assembly GCA_027924645.1). Taxonomy (NCBI): domain Eukaryota; kingdom Viridiplantae; phylum Streptophyta; class Pinopsida; order Cupressales; family Cupressaceae; genus Cunninghamia; species Cunninghamia lanceolata. The sequence continues at coordinate 14,579,479 of BSBN01001121.1, read as the reverse complement.
CAACTTTGAAGTTATCACAGTCAGTATCAACAACACACACATGCTCTTCTGAATCTTGATCCTCAATTGTTTCTAGTGATCTTTCTTCTCTAACCAGTTTGACATCTTTGCCATTCATTGGGATCGTGGCATATGATAGGTCTAGTTGCATACTTCCACCAATCAGTGCTACCCATCTTCTTGATAACAGCATACCATATTGTGGCTTTATATCAACCACTGTTATGTTCATTCTATATGTTTTTTCTGGATATGCTGCTAACCTAAAATCCACATCCTTCATGATTCCAATAACTTGCACTTCTCTAGCATCCATGGCATAGCATTTTCCACATGCCTTGTCTATTTTTAATCCAACTTGTTGCATGATAGCCAGAGGCATGATATTTGTTGATGCTTCTAAATCAAGCATACAATTTTTGATTGTTTTTCCATTAATAAAAAGGGAAACATAAAATGGCTCAACCTATGAAGGGCATTTTGTCATGGTCACTCCCAGATAAATTTTAGGGACCTCATCCTGTTCAACACATAGGGCTTGTTTCTTACCTTGAGTTTCAACATTCTAATCAACTGAACAAGCTACGCCTAAGATCAAGGACACTGCCTTATTCCTGACGTCTTCAACCTTCATCAACTCCATCAATGGAAGAGAGACCTTTATCTGGGACAAGACTTGAGTTATGTCAAAAGAAGCATAATTTTGTATGACAGTTGAGGCTTGAGCTGTGGTTTTGCTCCTATCCTGAGTTGATCTAGCTTTAATCTTAGCAGCATGCTGACTGTTATCTATGACCTAAGGATCCTTGCTTTGATCCTCATCTTGAGAGGCTTCATTTTCTGATCATTGAAAATCATGACCCGCCTTTTGCTTGTAGTTTTTCTTATTATTGTTCGATTGTGCCTTTTGTGGTTTGGCCTTCTTACGATTATGTGTTGATTCTGGTTAATGTGGATCGCTCATCTGAGCTCTACCTCTGAAGTTATAATTGCTCGACCTGAGCTACTACTGTAGTTGTGAGAGCTCTAATTTCTTCATCAGAAGGTCTCCTTAGGTTATTTAGAAATATACGTGAGTCCTGAGCATATGCATAGTTATCTTCATTATCTTCATCGCAGGAAATCTACTGGTAGACCTGAATCCCATAACTTGTACTTTCATCTGCATCATAGGAGGAAAACTCCCCTTTTGTGGACAACATATTTACATTATCATCCTCCACACAATGTGGCTCATTACATTCATCACATGCAACAGCATTATCATATAGAGAGTGAGCAATCATACACATTGTGAGTGAGGCATCTGACATATTATGCACCATGGGGTGTCATCAACAATATTGACAGTCTTCTTCAAAGGATCAAGAGTTTCCTTAACATTTTGAGCCCTTTGATTAGGGTTGCTATTTGGAAGAACTGGTTTACTATTATGCCAATTTGTGTGATATGGCATATCATGCAATTATGGTCTCTTTTCTTGTCTCTAGTAAACCTGCCTGTCAGGACCCATTCCCTTTTCATTTTTTGCAAGTCTATAACTTAGGTCCTTAACAATAGTTGCTAATTTATCCAGTTTATCCTCAGAAGTAGATGAATTACCTTGAGTACTTTGAGGTTTGTTTGGATTTTGCAAAATCTTCACATCATCCCTTCTGTTTGTCTTACCAGATGCCTTCCTATTATTTTCAATATTTGTTGCAATCCTGAAAGCATCCCTGAGGCTAGTAGGGCCCTTGTCTCTTAATCCATAGGCTGTTTTGGCATCAAAAGCATTTATGTACAGTACCATGCACATTGGCTCATTAAGTCTCATGTGATGTGGCAATTTATTCAGCACTTTAGTAAATCTAGCATTGAAATCTACAACCTGCTCATTTGACCCCTTAGTGAAACTGGTAAATTCATTTACAAAAAAGCTTGGGTCAGTCTTGTCACCATACTATTCCTTGAAAGTCCTTCTAAAATCATCCCATGATGAGATACTCTAGTCAGGCAGGCCTTTATACCATTCCCTAGCTTCATCAACCAAGGACTGCATAAATAATTTCATGAAAACATCTTCATGCTCAACCTCAAAGTTATCCATGACATTCTGAAAAGCTTTCAAGTGGTCTTCACCTGATACAACATTATTTCCTAAAAATTTTGGCACCTATGGCCTCACATGTTTGTCAATGGGATTGGGGTAACCAAGAATGCCATCAAAAACTAACTGTTTGAATCTGTCTAGATGCATAGGTTGTCTACCAAACTGGTTAATATTGACATTTCTATCAGCATTTTGATTTCTCCCATTATTTAATGGTACTCTAGCATTGTTTGCATTCCATCTTTGATCATTATGCTAATGATGGGCTTCATCTATGTGTTGGTTTCTCGAGACACTTGCATTATCAAGGGTAAGGACTACATCTTGTTGGGCAATTTTCAGAGCTTGTACCTTTTGTCTCATATCATCTCTAATTTTCACAACCTACAGATACTCAAATTCAGCCCTCAGGCTCTTGATCTCTTCAGCTAATTGTTCATCTCTCGGCATGGAAGAAGATGGTTCCTTTTCTTATTGGTCATCATCATCATCATCCCTTGGAGATTCAGCCTCTTCAAATCTATCACTGGGATCTAAGAAAGGGTGTTCTTGAAACACTTCTAACCTCATTCTTAGACTACCACCTTGTTGTCTTTCATACATGTCTTGAATCTTAGCCTCTGCATTTGAAAAATAGAATGGATGCTGCCCTGAAAACCTAGGATTATCTTGGACATTACCATTATTCCTGGGGGAACCCTTATGACTAGCTGGGATAGTCCCCTTTTTCCAGTACATCATCTTTTTGGGTAATTCTTCAAACAGAGGATTACACAGGGATCTTCTCCCTTGCATACAAATTTTGTACTTTACTGGTTAGGAGATTGTTCAGAGTTGCCACCTACAATTAGGAATTATTTTCTTTTAACCAGGGTTCTTACACAAAGTTCCCCAGTAGAGTCGCCAAATCTGTTGGTTTTTATCCCAAACTAGATGCTTGCTCCCAGTTATCCCTACAAGGTAGCCATCAATGATTAATAGGATCTCTAGGCCAGGGGCCAATAGTACAGGAGATAGACTCTATAGATATCTCCTCTTCTTCTTCAGGCTCTATAAAACCTAGGGGGGTATTCCCTATTCAACATCCATAAGGTATGCTTGTGAACTAGGGGATGTTGACACAAAGCTGATAAATCCTCCTTTATGTAGACCAAAACTATGGGATAAGTGCAAAGGGGCTAGCTTTGGGCCTATGTCCAGTTGTGAGACAAATGATTTTGATCCTAAAATTACTTCTAAGCTCCTAATGGTTTGGTTTTGAAGTTTTAAGTTTGATTTTGTATTTGGATGCAAGACTGGGACCTTGGGTTATGACCTCAACACAAAACCAGACAGGTGCCTATCCAGGGCTTGGAGTCAATAAACATATATATGTGAATGTTTATCATAGGCTTGACATAATACTCAGATTTCAAGGGGGTTTTGTAGTTTCTACCTTATAGAGACTTCCGAAGATCAAGTATTCAGTTATCTCTACTTACAAGATCCTCACTACAATGTAATCTTCCCAACACTTATCCAAAACATTCAATCTACTCCTTGAGAAAAAGTAAAGAATCAAGCATTCAGTATGGCAATCCTATACTCTAGATTCTTAAACACCCCTTAACTGTTTAAATTCATAAGAAGAACACATTCAATTTGGAAACAGATAACAGAACACATGCAATGAATCATTACTCATGTATATCAACATGAAACTGATACATGCTATGCATAAAACATTCAGTCATACAACTCATAAACTCACAAGATACCAGAATAGAGCCACCAGTAGGATTGTATCTTCACACAGCACCCCAAGTTTTTCCAGTTTCCAACCCCCATCTTGAGTAACACAGTCTGCTTATAAAGTAGGAATGTGTACTCAGCATTAATTACATGGAATTCACCAAGATTTTACTAGATATCATGCACCACCAGGAGGGTGCCGAAAACATTTAATGCTATAGGAGTCCAGGACAACACTGAGAGGGGGGGTGAATCAGTGTTGTGTAAATTTTTGCAACTTATTATAACTTTTAATTTACAAGACTCAGAAAGAGCAAGTCATCAATAAACTATTACACATATATGTACAAGTTTGATAATGAAAATTATGAGTAGGGCCACATAGAGATAAATCTTAACATAGAAGAAAATACGCACATAGAAGCATATCATTAACACAAGAATCACTAGAGTGGAAAACCCTCTCAGGGTAGAAAAACCACTCAAAACTACCTCATCAGCTATACAAAATGTATCTAGGAGCACCAACTCCAATACCAAATAGAAGCACCCACTTCCAATAGATATACCTCACTGGCAAATAAATAGATCTCACTAACCTACAAGCCTTACTGGCTAATACAAGGCCTCACTGGAAAACTAAATCACCAATAGAAATAATGAACAAGATCAAAGGGATACTCTATTTCCATTCAATTCTCAATTCATTCACACCTGCATAACAATTCATCTGATTACCTCTGGATAACTCAACACACATACCTAGTATCATATTCTCATCTTTGTTTTCTCTTTAAGAGGATCTTGTAGAAAATGTCTTCATTTCTGTATAACTTTCCACATACACCCTCTGTCAATATACATGTGAAGCCAATAAATATAAGATACTTCTTCACCTTATGCAAAATCATTTTCATCTTTTCAAGACCTTTCATATTCTCCAAAAGAAAATCAATCCCTTGTAAGAAAGCTAATTTGACTTTGCATTTGAAACAAAATCCTATTATTTCATCTTCCTCAGTCTTGTTGAAGCATTTGGAAATTCTTTTCAAAAACTTCACATAACAAAATTTACAATATTTCATTTTTGTCTGCAAATGACCTTCATATTCAAAATCCAACTTCCCTATATATAAAAAAAGTTAAATCAAAATGAAATGATTTTTTTTTCATATTCCTCTGCAAATATAAATATTCTCCAAATATGATATCCATTAAAATTTCAAGTCATTCTTCAAAATTTTCTTCCAATTTGCCTTTTTAACCTTCATCTTCCTCTGCATCTTCTTTGTCCATCTGCATGAAGAAATAAAGTCTCCAAGAAAAAAATATCCTTTCTTGTCTTCTTAATTAATCATAATAGAAAAATCTCTCAAAAAGAAATCAAAAAGTTTCTTGCAAAAATGGCATATAATCTTCATTCTATTCAAGATGACATTAAGAGCCCTCAATAAAATAGGAGATAATAAAGAACATATAAAGTTTCTAAAATAAATAAAGCCACAAATGGCTTAGTGATTGGCTTCCTCTTTAGAAACTACTCTCCCCTAATATGATGCCTTTTTTCTATAATAAAAAATCTGCATGAAAATCAGGCTCCCAAAGCTTTTAAAAGAAAGGCATAAATAGTGCCTATTTATTTACATCTCATGATTTAAAAAAATAAAGCATTCCTTCAAAATAAACAAAGTATTCCAAAGCATTCCCCACGAATATGATATTCAATACCTTTAAAATAAAATAAAAACTCTCTTAAAAAATTTGATGCCTTGCATCTCTCCTTCAAGCTCTTTTTTAATGAAAACTCATGCATATTAGCATTTGATTAAACATCACCACCGATAGAGTAGGTTAAAGATGTAAAGTGGGCCGATTACATATGATTTCCCAACCCTTCAACCAGTCACTTTAAGTGACTTAACCTACTATACAAAGTCACCAACCTATTATAACATAAAGTGCACATTATATTCAATGGTCTAGGGAAGGAAACAAACTCTTAGGTTTCAAAGCATAATTAGGATTAAGTAGATGAATTTAGAGATTTAAAACCCTGATCTTATGACTTCTAACATCTACATCATGAACCTACAACTGCATCTACATTTGATCAAAAGCACCTGTATCTGAATTGTGAAAAATGTTGATAGAGATATCATATCATCCTCTGTCTTGCATTTGAAACCCCTTTGAAAACTCCAAACATCATCAACACAACCATGAACAATCTGATCAACCATCTTTTGAGCCTTAGATAACGTGAAGACCATACATGATGCCATGTTGCAAAGAATGCCACTGAGATCAAATGAAAACCATGAAGATCATGCCACTATATACCATGAAGATTATGCCACTGTATATTACTTACAAGAACTTATGATATCTTTGTTCAAAGCAATGCCTCTATATCATGCTAACAACTATATTGCAACAAATGTCATCAGATGATCACATCCTAAAATATTCTCTACAAGTACTACTGATCAAACAAGTTCTTCACTTTAGTTACACATTGACACAATGAAGATCCACTGAAGACATAATGAAGACATGAACATGAATCCTTAATAGGATCCTATATCTGATTTCACATGATCCAAGATGATCCAACAACACTCCATCACATGTAAGCAAAATGATATAAGGATATCATTATGATGTAAATCTCCTAATAGAACCTTGACTTGTCAAATGCAAGGATGTAGCAATGAAGGCATAAAACAAATTGAACTTGATTGAAGATCACATCTGAATTTACCTCAACCATATGAAGTTCATGATGAATACCTCATTAACCATCTCCTGAATAATGAAACAATAACAAATCAACTGAACACACTTTTGACATCAATGACAACCTAACACCATCAAATGCATCCGCGTAGAGAAAATGGAAAGGATAGGCGAGTTCAGGAGGAGAGCCGCTTACTGAGGATTTTCATCTTGAAAAATGGCAATTGACCTATCCTCTTGACCCATGCCTCTATAAATTTTTCCATTAATGCTTACTTTCCTACTTTGGGATGCAACAACAGTTCCCGTGCCCCTAAAGTTTGTTCCCGCCAAGATCACAGTCACAGATATGAAGAAATCCTTCCCTTTGAAGATTTAAATCAAGACCGTCGATCTCCATCTTTCCCGCTGAGATTTGCGATGTTGATTATGCTAAAAAATTGCTAGCCAATGATATCGTGCCACGTCAGCACCCTATGCATCCATTGCTGACTTTTCAAATTATGTGAGAACTGATTATCCCACATTCACCCCACAGCGACCTCTTGAACACTTTATAAACTAGGCCATGAGCACATATGAAAGTCAGTGATTTTACTCCCGACGATGCCAGTTTAGACCTCATCATGATAGCTCCAGCTATCAGATCAACACTCCTCACCTGATATTGAACATCACCCTGATATTACTTGCCACACTAATGATCCTCATGTTCAATATCCTATCAGCCAGACCCCCTACATCAGCAAACTTCCTGATGCATCACCTGATATGAAATATCACCCCGATATTTCATATCATCGCGATAGGAAACGTCACCCCCATCGAAAATATCACCCCGCAGGAAAAATCACCCGATGACCACCCTCATCGGTGCATCCTGATGCATCAGAGGAAGACCATCCTACTATGCTGATATCATGCATCTTACCGATAATCCTCCTCATCATATTCATACCAAATACTTCACCGATTGGGGGGATCCTCATCATAGTTGTTGATAATATCATGCCGAAGACCACATGATGCATCCCACCATATCCTGATGATGTCACCATCATATTGCAATATTAAGGGGATCTTTGTAAGGTCACCGATATTAGAAATATGACCCCCTTGTAGAATATCAGGGCGATGGACAAGTAGATATCACCCCCTGAAGAATATCAGGTCAAACTATAGCTTTGTTACAACATCGGGGTGATCTTGCAAACATGAGGTGATAAAACAACATCAGGGCGATCTTGACTAAGATCACCCAATATTCAAAATATCACCCCTCGGGCTGAAAATCAAGTCATACATGAAATGTGACCCCCTGCAAGAATATCAGGCTGGATAGAAACTTTGCCTTAACACAATTTTTTGCTTGAAATCTTGACTCCGTGTGTAGGCACCAACATAGTGGCAATCCTCTTTTGACATACTAAAGAAGAAAATTATTGAAGCCCCTATCCTAATATTCCATGATTGGAACATTCATTTCCATGTTCATGTAGATGCCTCAGGCATAGCAGTAGGAGCAGTATTAGCTCAACCCAAAGGAACTAAATATCATCCTATAGCCTTTGCTAGTAGGAAATAATCAAAAGATGAGAATAATTACACTACAACAAAAAGGGAAGTGTTAGCAATGGTCTATGCATTGCAAAAATTCAAACGCTACCTACTATCCACACCCTTTACTTTCTTTACCAACATTGAACCACTCAAATACCTACTAGACAAACTTATTATACAAGGATGAATATGTAGATGGATGCTACTATTCCAAGAATTTGAGTTTAACATCAAAGTGAAGCTAGGAAAACAAAACCAAGGCCCTGATTATCTATCAAGAATAGAAATAGGGGAGGAGCCTAATAGCCATGAAGAGGAACTCCCTGGTGTGAACCTGTTTAGGGTCACTATGGTACCAAAAGAACTCAAATACATTACATATCTACTAGCGATAGAAGTGTTGAACACACAAGGATACTAAGAAGGGGGTGAATCAGTATCTTATTAAACTTCAAGTCCTCCAGAGCAGATTAAAACTTAAGCTTTACAGCATCAACAAAAACATGAAAAATTAACACAATGCACATCAACACATAACACCAAATATACATGGAAACTCCAAGAAGGGAAAAACCAAGATGAGGATTAACTCACAATATATGAAGCTCAACACAAAATAACAAGTTTGTTTTAGGGCTACAACCCAAGGAAGCCACTACTCCCTGAAAACTTTGATTTAGGGTCACTCCCAAGGAAGCTACTATCTCCTGAAGACTTTGTTTTATGGTCACTCCCAAGGAATCTACTACTCCATAAATTGAGAACAAACTTACAAAAGATTACAGTATGATGGTACTTCTACTATCTAAAAACTGACATTGAAACTCACACCTTTGATGATTGCAATTCTACCTCTTCACACTTCCTTTTGATGATCAAAATAGTTAGGCACACTCTATACTTGATAACTATCATAAAGATGTCTTCAAGATGAATTAGGACAACATCTAGAACTTCTGATCTTTCTCCTTCAGTTGCACACCATAATGCATCCATTATGCTCCTTATCTCTCTTGCAATCCTTATCAATTACTTTGCAATCACCCTTCACCTAGATAAATTTGATTTACAATCTATACATGATATTACATTGATTACATTTCTTGTCAGCCAGAGACACATGAAAAATACATTTACAAGTCGGCCAGACAACACATAACATGAAACATGTAGAGGACAAGTCCTAAACAAGACTACATGCTACACCAATAGAAGATCCATGCCTTGCGGACATCAACACTTTCTTAATCAAGTCCAAAACATCCTTCACAGCATCAAACATCAAGGAATTACATATGCACACTCTGCTCATTTGAAAATAGGACAACCTTAAGAAAAGACATATGAAACTTGTGTCGCAAGTATGGGCCTAACCGGTGTTGTCATTGATGTCAACATACTCATGTTGCATTGATGTCAAGGATTGGATGAGTTGTATGCTGAGGATATTGAGAAAATTATCTCTATTAGAAATAGAGAAGAACACTAAAGACAATGAAGTTCTATGAAGTAAAGATTCTAGTTAGTTACAGATCTAAGAATGTGCATCAAAGGGTTTGTAGATATGTGCCTGAAGGTGCTCTTGTAAAGATTTCAGAGATCCGCATGAAGATTTGGAGAAGTTATGGCCATATGAGTAAAACTAGTTTTGGCAATTGTTTAGAGGTGACAAAGTGACACAAATAGGTCCGGTGAGATCTGGAATTGCAATATCTTGTTCTGCAGATCTGGTGGCATGTTTGGGAAGCCAATGTTAATTGACAACTCAATTGGTTCATGGTCTGGAGGTCCGCAAGCAATTATTCTTATGCGACAATGATGACCGGCTATGTTCTTAACATTCTAGATGAAAATTCGAATGATTTCAGTAAGCAGAAGTGGTGTGGATATTCTTGGTGATTCAGGAAAGCTTGTGGGGGTCTCTAGATAGTGTCCAGTTCGTGTTGGTGGTCCACATTGAAGATAGAGCTTGTAATTGAAGATTTACCTCTCAGTGATGGTGTTCTTCCTAGTCTTGGCTGATCGGATGTCTTACACATGTTGTGGATGATCTTGAAGATGTTTTACAAAACAAGGCATGTTCCTCGAAGAAAATTGAAGTCCCAGATATTCGTGACTGATGGGGTAGTGACACGCTTGAAGTTTTTGTAATAAATCAAGTTGTATTTGTGTAATTGCTCTGTAATAAAATAAAGTATGTGTTGTGTTGACTTTGATGATTATCCCAAAGTTGATGTCCTGTATAAATAAGATTTGTGGAGTCATTTCAAATATATATGTGGTAGTGATGATGAAGTGATAGAGAGGAAAGGAGTGAAAAGTAGAGCAAAAGTGTTCAGCTTAAATGGAACTGTCTCAAGCATGGTGAAGATGCTAATCTCTAGTTCAAGTATGTAATATTTATATTATTCTATAGACAGTGTGTCTCTTATAGGCAGTGTGCCTCTTGTGAGAAGTGTGCTCAGGTAGTGAGCCCCAATTGGCAAGTGCAATTTTTTCTTCTTATTCTTTTAACAGAGAATACAATCTTGGGTTAGTCACCCCGTGGTTTTTCCCTTAACCAAGTTTTCCACGTTAAAATCTTGGTGTCATATGTGTTGAATGTGTTTCTTCTCTTGAGTTATTTCATTTTTCTTTCATGATTGAATAATTATTAGTTAAGAAGGTTTTAAGGATTTAAAGTTTAGAAGGTTTGGTGACAACTAATTCACCCCCCCTCTTAGTTGTCTGTCCTAAAACTAACAATTGGTATCAGAGCTAAGTTCCTCTAAAAGAGCTTAACCACTTGAGGAGATCCAGGATGTCTTCCTACAAGAAGAATAGTCTGAGGTTTGATGGAATGAACTACACTCTTTGGAAAAGCTGCATGGAATGTCACTTGCAATGTATGGGATTTCAATATTGGAACATGACTATAAAAGAGTATATTCCTCCAAAGAATGGTCTGACAACTCTACATGAAATTAGAGATGCTGAAGATAACCTTCGAGGTAAAGAAGCCTTACTAAGTGCCCTATCTGAGATAGAGAAGACAAATGTTATGGATTTAAAAAATACATATGAAATTTGGTCAAAGCTAGAGATTTTGCATGAAGGAGAAAAATATGTTAAATGTGCCAAGCTACAAAGTCTGAAAGGAAAATTTAAAAACCTGAAGATGAATGAAGATGAGAGTATCACTACATTTATGCCAAAAGTAAATGAGCTTGTTTGTGGCATTAGATGTGCTGGTGGAACTTTGGATGAAGATGAGATTGTTGCCAAAGTTCTCAGATCCTTACCTCTTGCTTACAAACACAAGGTTGCTGCTATTGAGGAATTCAAATCTTTATCAAATATTTCAAGGGATCAATTGGTTGGGAAGTTAGCTACATTTGAATTGGTTGAGTTTGGAAATGCTCCTCCCAATCTTGAATCTGCATTCAAAGCTAGTGCCTCTACAAAAGGTAAACAAAGGTATGATCCAGGAGAGAGTTCCTCAAAGAAATTATCATGGTATGAAAAAGAAAAAAAAGATCTAGAAGAAGATGAGGCAAAAGCTACTCAACTTGAAGCCCTTATTGCAAAAATACTACCAAGAGGATCTAGTAAGTATGAAGGAAAGTTACCTTTCAAATGTTTCAATTGCAACAAGATTGGTCATTTTGCCTCAAGATGTCTGAAAAAATTTTCAAGGCCTAACCCTAATAGATCAAGATTTCAAAAGAAGTGTTACTATGTTCAAGAAGATGATGATGAAGGAGTAATAGATGATGAATCTAAGATGGGAACCAAATCTTGAAGTGACTAGGTGTTTATTGCCATCAAGGAAGAAGATCCAATGCCTATTGAATATGCCAATCTTAAGATAGAAAGGGCACTAGCTGCTTAGGTTGAAGAAAAGGATGAATGGGTCATTGACAGTGGATGCTCCCATCATATGACTGGTGATAAGAATAAGTTCATAAATATGGAAAGATATGAAGGAGGAGTTGTGAAATTTGGTGATAATTCTGCTGGCAAAATCAGAGGCAGAGGAACTATTTCTTTTTATGGAAAGAACAAAACTAGTGATGTTCTGTATGTTGAAGGTCTGAAACATAATCTTCTCAGTGTTGGATAGCTGGTGGACAAAGGCTATGATCTCCAATTCTGTTACCTTTTCATTCACTCTTATTCAATAATTTGTGATCCTTCCCTAAGCAAAAAGTCAACCTACCATCTTCCATTATTAGTCATATGTTTATTTCTTAAGTCAGATCTTTGTTTTTAAAATTCATTCACCTATCATCTCATGTGCAAAATTACTGTAGAATTGAACCTTCAAACTCGAACCCTTTTCAAGAGTTCAAGAGTTCAATGGTTCAAGAGTTCAAGAGTTCAACAGTTCAATGGTTCAATATTCAATGCTTCTTGAGAAGTCATTTACCCTTGGTCCCCTTGTGTAACTCAATTTGTATCTTTGAACCTCCTGATTGAACCCCATATCAGAGTTCAAAGGTTCAAAGGTTCAACGTTCCATGACTTTAGTCCCACTTTTCCTGAACTCTTCTTTAAGTCAAAAATTTGTGGGAGATTTTAAAAAGAAGAAAATCATTTAGAGGGAAATATATCCGGAACATTTTATGAAATGGAAAGTTTTAACTTTTGAAAGGTTATGGGTAATGATTACACATTAAGGTCATCTGCGAGAACTACTTACAATTAATGTATCTATCAAAAATTGTGTCTTATTAAGCAAATTCAGCACAAGTTAATTGATCTAGTAATTATTCGACCTGATTTCATGCCTTTTATCAAGAAAGGACAGGCCAATTTTAACAGTAAAACATACAGGGTGATACAAAGGGGGTACAACATTGGAGGTAAAAGATTTTTCTTGCCCAGTTTGATAGTGATTTCAGATCCATTAAAGGTGAGTTCGACTCTTCTTATAGTTGATACCATTTCTTTGTTGAAAAATAGAATCATTTTGAGTTTTTGGCATTATTAAAGAAGTTCAAAGCTTTTTCATTCTATTTATCCAATCTGTAGCCATGAAAGCTACATGTCTTGGTTCTGAACATTGTTCTAGCCTTGTTTGTTCTCTTCCAAAATATGGAGATACATTTTTAGCTTAGTGTGATTTAGAGGACTTTAAGGAAAGGGTTAAAAATCCTACGTCTGCCCCTATGATGGAAAGAATAGTGGAAAGTGGTTTAATCAAAGTTGCGGCCTTTCCTATAGCAGTACAATGCCCTGAGTTAGTTCTCGAATGTATGAGCAGATATGACCCCCAAAATAGATGTATTAGAACTTCTGATGGTAATGTGTTATTGCCTATTAATAGACAAACCCTAATGGTTGTAATGAAAATCCTGCCTAACTAACCATACTCTGATCTTAATATTACTTCCTCTTACAACTATTTTTCATTGAAAAAGGCAAATTACAAGAGTGTAATTGCAAGAAATTGGCTATTGAAATTTCAAAAGGGAGGTTCGAGACTACCCAAAGCACTATCAAGAGAACATATGATACCAGAAATAAAAGATATCATGGTATTGTTACACAGGTTAAAGGGCAGGTATCAAGCATTCTATTGGGAAGACTAGATGTATTTCTTCATTCAAGTAATCCTTCAAGGAGAACAGTATTTGGATTGGGCAGAAATAATAGCTAAATGTTTACATCAGGGTTTGAGTAATTATCTAAGAAATAAAGACTTTTATATGTCCTCATATCTCTTTTACTGCCTAGCATCCACAAGGGAATGGAGAGGATTACCTCATGCATCCTTAGTTGAAGATAGCAAAATTTATGATTATTACTCACATTTACAGACGCAAAACTATTATGAAAATTATGGAAGAGTTAACGATGTTTTCACTGGTAGGATGACTTATGAATTGATAGGCAATATTACTAAAAGGATGTATAATGAACCCATGCAGCTAATCAAGAATTATGGAAGCTTCTTCATTCAATTTCCCAGATTTACTTACATCAGAGTTGGCAATTTTGATGGTGAGCCTTTGAAACTACCTAGATATGTCTTTGACTGCTTTGTATTGATCGAAGTTTGTAGGCAATTAGCTCATGTAGATAAGAAATTTCCAATGAAGAGAGAGTCTAGTATATCTTTTCCCATTGAACTTGGTCACTATTCATGTCAATCAGTTTCTGATGCTTTAAATCTAGAGGTGGACCTGAACAAGTTCATTTTTTAGTATTATAATGCCAAACCCAAGTTTAATAGCAAAGGTTTTGCTAGAGACAATTTGGATTTTGAAGAGGGATTTTCACACATTCCCCAGATAGAGGACTATTGGGAGGATTGCCCAGATGAAGTTGAAGTTAGGAAAAGGCTTTGGTGCAGGTTCTCCTTAGGGCAAATAATTACCCTTAATTTGAATATGAATATCACCAGAATAATAGATGATGAGGAACAGGTAATCGATTCTCATTTCAAATAAATAAAACATCTGCCTATGCCAGAAGTTGATTGGAATAGAGATGAAGAGGATCGGATCGAAGTTAAAACCCTCCCTATAATAAGGAAAACTGAAAAATGGTTAAGGGAATGGAGACTGAAAGAGGTTCAAAATGAAGATTCCCAGCGGTGTGCACCAATTGATGAATCACCATCTCCTATAAGCTCTTCTAATCAACTTATTAATATCTGTGATGCAGGTACTCCCAAATCAAAAATTGAAAAAGGTTCTGTCATTAAAAGGTCCAAGAAAACCCTTGCAACTATTCTGCCTTCTCGCACCACCAGATCAAGAGCTAAAAGTAGGAGGAACAAGGAAATTTTAGAAATAATAGTTGTGGACTTAAACACTGAAGAAGATTTGGAAGAAGTAATGAGTGATAAAGGGTTTGGTTCACCAATGGTAGAAGAGATCAGTATGAACCAACAAGCAGAGGTTGCTTTAGATTCTACCGATCTGATGATAATATCAAATGCGCCTTCTGAACAACTGAATCCTCATAAAGAAGTTCTAATCCCTGCACCCAAATAGTTGGAAAATTCAATTAGTCACAAAAGAAAAATAGTTCCGTTTTCTTTACCATTGGAAGACATGGTTAGCAAGTGTCTAGGAAAGGTTCTGAAATCCAAGAAGCTGAAAACCACTTCCAGGAGGACATTGACCCTAATACAGGAAATTGGAGCGCAGAGATAGCCCGACCAATGGCTGATGAAGAAGTTCAAGACCCCACAATCTAGGATTTCGCAATAGAAAGAGTAGATCTTGGAACTGCATTGCATGTCACGGACATGCATCATCTCAAAGCATCTACTAAAAGGATAGTTAGTCGTATGTGGAAGGATGAAAAAGATAAGAGGGAGTTGAAACAAGCTTTATGATCAATGGCAGAGTATATTGATGCCATTCATAATCTAGATCCACAACCTGTTTCTCAACTATCTCCATCATTTGACCCAAAATCTCTAGTCAATCAGAAAATGCTCGATCAGATACACAGAAACAAAATGGCGACCAAAGTGTTTAATGATTGGATGGATGGTATCATCCAAAAGGGTACAAAATATATTAATGAATTGAAAAGTATATATGATGAAACCATGGCTACTATCAAAGATTTGAAAATACAGAATGCTTCATGGGAAAAAGATGAAGGGAAATGGATGAGTGTGATAAATCAAATTGGTGAAGTTCAGAAGTATGGGGTGACAAATTTTTTATCAAAAAAGAATATAACAAGTCTGAACGATAATATACTGTATGTAAGCAGGAGAAACATTGAATGGAGAAACTCAGTGTCTAGACAAGGACGAATGGAGTTTGCGAAGATGATTAAAGAGATAACTAAGTTTACTCAGTCTTTACAGCATGATTTGGATTGTATTGATGCGAAGTACATAAAAGATGATGGGGAGCCAAAAAAAGATATTAATACTGTGGTACAATCCTTTAGAGAGAAAATTAGTTTTGTTAAAGCAATGATAACTTGATAATTGATGATTTCTCTCAGATATCAAAAGTGGAATCACTCCTTCACCTTTGTGTCGATGCACTCCTAGAGCATGTGGAAAAAGTGGAAAAAATTTGAAGAGAAAAGGATGTTTGGAAAGCACAAGTTAAACACATTGGCATCCCTAACTTCCCAAAAATTCAAAAATTTATTGCCGTATACCAGGAATGGAAGCTGCACCATGTCTCTTCAATTGAACAAAGCAAATCCAAAGATTCCAACCCGTTGCCCTAGTCATGATCGTGCTTACATAATCTTTTCATTAAGTTATTTAGTTGGAGAATTATGTTTAAAAACTTTGTCTTTCAATCAAATTCTAAGAAACTAAATCCCACTATGGGTCAGAGTTTATTTTTAACTCTGGGTTTAAAGAACAATTAATGAGGGTAAAATATATATATGTTCTTAGTTTTTAAAACTAATATACAGGAGGGATAGAAAAAAAAGAAACAAGGAATTTTGGAGCTGAACTTTTATGTTTACAATGTATGTGATGTTTGTCTAAAAGATTTTCATCTGTTAATGCGAAGAAGAAATGATTGTTGTAGACTTAAATCTATGTGTTTAAGTGCTTGAAATTGAGTTTCTATGAGAACTCTTCTTTTATGTGGTAATTATTCTTTCATTGGATGACTCATCATATATGTTTTATCATTTATTGGTTCAGTGATACATGTGTATATTTATATATTAAGTTATTGTTGAAGATGGAATCTGTGCGTTCTGTCACTAAGTGATGTTACATGAAAGAAACAATATCACGTTCATAACACAGTGATGTATGGATGTTAGTTTGCCTTAGATGCTTTCTGGTTAAAAGTGTGTTCAAATGATTAGAATAGTTCGAATTCATTGAAGACTTAAAAGGGAGTTGTACCTTAATTCAGATGGGAATTATTCCTGATAGTTCACCCAGTTGTTGTTTAACTTATTTGTTCTAAAAAGAAAGGGTTATAAATTCAGAACAAAACATTTTTAGACGAAGGCAAATCAGTTAACCAACAGATTCAAAAATGAAAAATGCAAGATCTTTGAAAACTCTGGAACTGAGATTGCATCCGGTACTCAAACAAAAGGTAACATCTTCCACTTGGTTGGTACTGGCAAAAGTTGTTTATTTGTTCAAATTGATCAGAGTTGGTTGTGGCATAGCAGAATGTGTCATGTAAATTTTGATAATATCATCAAGATAAGCAACACTTAGGTTGTAAGAGATCTTCCAAGACTAATGAAACTTACTAACAGTTTGTGCAAAGAATGTCAGTTGAGTAAACAAAACAGAGTCACATTTAAAAGTAAGGAACAATCTTCTACCGGATTGTTGGACTTGGTACACACTGATCTATGTGGACCGGCAAGAATCAGGAGTCTGCAAGGTGATAGATATTTCATGTTACTGATTGATGACCACTCCTAGATGATGTGGATGACTTTCTTGAAAGAGAAATCTGAAACACTTGAGAAGTTCAAAATATTCAAGGCTATGGTAGAAAATGAAACTGGGCTAAACATAAATGTCTCGGGTCTGATACAAGTGGTGAATTCACATTTGGAGAGTTCATAGAATTATGTGAGAAACATGGGATAAAGAGACAGTTATCTACTCCAAGGACTCCACAGTAGAATGGAGTAGTGCAGAGAAAGAAATGGACCATCCAGGAAGCATATAGAACCACGATGATGGAAGCAAATGTCCCTCAGATCTACTAGAGAGAAGTTGTAAGCATTACTGTCTATACTCTTAATCGAGTACAAATCAAAAGCAATATTAGTAAGACTCCTTATGAACTTTGGTTTGGCATCACTCCTACTATGAAGTATTTCAGAGTCTTTGGTAGCAAATGTTATATCAAAAGAGATGAAGACCTTTGTGAATTTGATGCTAGAAGTGATGAAGGAATATTCTTGGGCTATTCTACTCAAAGCAAAGCATATCGGTGTTATAAAAAGAGATTGAGAAAGATTGTAGAAAGCACAAATGTGAAGGTTGATGAAGGCATTGAAAATCCCTCAAGGTTTTATGAGTATGAAGAAGATGATCAAAATGATGTTTCAATCCAAGAAGAACAAGCCCCAACTACAATTCAGATTCAGACTAATCTGGAGAATCCTGAAATACAGGAAGAAGAGATAAGTTTGAATGAACCTATCCAAGAAATAGAAGTGCAAGAAATTCCCAAAACTCCCAGGTATGTAAGACTGAATCATTCTGAAGACCAGATCATAGGAGATAGAAGCAAAGGTGTTCAAACAAGAAGAAAGATTGCTCAAGATTCAGTGAAGTATTGTCTGATTTCAAAGGTTGAACCAAAAACAGTAAGTGAAGCATGCAATGATGAAAGCTGGGCTAAAGCAATGGAGGAAGAGTTAATGCAGATTGAAAAAAATCACACTTGGGATATTGTTCCCAGACCTAAAGACAAAAATGTGATTGGGACTAAGTGGGTCTTCCAGAATAAACTAAATGAAGATGGTGAAGTAGTCAGAAACAAAGCCAGATTGGTCTGTAAGGGTTATTCTCAAGTAGAAGGAGTTGACTTTGAAGAAACTTTTACTTCGGTGGCAAGAATTGAAGTAGTCAAACTATTTCTTGCTTTTGATACCTTCAAGGATTTCAAAGTATATCAGATGGATGTCAAGTCTACCTTCCTGCACGGTGATTTGGAAGAAGAGGTATACATTGAGCAATCGAGTGGATTCTAATTGTCTGATCATGGTGATATGATCTGCAAGTTAAAAAAAGCATTGTATGGACTCAAACAAACCCCAAGAGCCTAGTATGAAAGATTAGATAAACATCTTTTGAAGATTGGTTTCAACAAAGGTACTACTAAGAGTAACTTATACTTCAAGATTGATCATGAAAATATCTTGATTGTTGAAGTATTTGTTGATGATATTATTTTTGGAGGAAAAGATTGTATGTGCAAGACTTTTGCAAATCAAATGAAAAGTGAATTTGAGATGTGTATGTTTGGGGAAATAAATTTCTTCTTGGGTCTGCAAATCACTCAAACAAAGAAAGGAATCTTCATATCACAGACGAAATATGTGAAAGAATTGTTGAAGAAATTTGGGATGGAAGATTCAAAGCTAATGAATACTCCCATGGAAACTAGGTGTAAACTAAGCAAAGATGATGAATCTCCTAAGGCTGATAAGAAAAAGTATAGGTCAATTATTGGAGGACTGTTGTACCTTACTCAAACTAGACTTAACATCATGAATGTTGTTGGTCTTGTTGCTAGATTCCAAGCTGATCCTCGAGAGTCTCATGTCATGTCAATCGAGAGAATTCTCAGATATCTGAAAGGAACAGTTGAGTATGGTTTATGGTATCCTAGGGATCATGGTTTCTCTCTTCATGCATATAAAGATGTCGATTGGGAAGGAGATGTGGATGACCGGAAGAGTACCAGTGGTGGTGCATTCTTTTTGGGGAAAAGATTGGTTTCTTGGTTGAGCAAGAAACAAGAGACAATATCTCTGTCCACTATAGAAGCAGAGTATATTGTAGTAGTAGGTAGTCGCACTCAAGTATTGTGGATGAAGGAAATGCTAAGAGACATCAGAGTGAAGTATGAAGAACCTATCACAATCTTCTATGATAACTCAAGTGCAATAAATATATAAAAAATTTAGTGTTACATTCAAAGACAAAACATATATCCATCAAGTTTCACTTTTTGAGAGAGCATGTGAACAAGAATGAAGTCATATTGGAGTTTGTGCCCTCAAAGGATCAGATTGCAAACATTTTACTAAACCTCTATATAAGGATTCTTTTGAGTATCTTAGGGAGAAGTTAGGGGTTACTAGCCCTTCAGTTCTAAATTAAGGTGCATTGATGTGCATCAGTCCAGTGGATCTCACAGTCATATCTTGTTGTCCGGATTGATGATAGGAAGCTGGTACTCAGGGGGAGCAATCTGTATGATTCTAAAGTATGATGCAACTATGTGCCCTTTTCCATTGATGTCAAAGGGGGAGAGAAGACATGTGAAAAACAAAAGAGATTGCTAATCAAAGGGGGAGAAATGAAGAAAGAAAAGATATGTGAATGATTGATGTTGTTAGGGGGAGCTAGTGAGGAGAAGTTCTTGTCTTGATGGTCAAAACATTTTTTCACATCATATGTTGCCATCAATGACAAAGGGGGAGATCGTTGCAAGTATGGGCCTAACCGGTGTTATCATTGATGTTAGCATACTCTTTTTGCATCGATGTCAAGGATTGGATGAGTTGTGTGCTGAGGATATTGAGAAAATTAGCTCTATCAGAAATAGAGAAGAATAGTAAATACAGCGAAGTTCTATGAAGTAAAGATTCCATTTAGTTACAGATCTAAGAATGCACATCAAAGAGTTTGTAGATATGTGTCTGAAGGTGCTCCTATAAAGATTTCAGAGATCCACATGAAGATTTGGAGAAGTTATGGCCATATGAGTAAAACTAGTTCTGGTAGCTGTTAAGAGGTGATAGATTGACACAAATAGGTCTGGTGAGATCTAGAATTGCAATATCTTGTTCTGCAGATCTGGTGGCATGTTTATGAATCCAATGTGAATTGACAACTCAATTGGTTCATGGTCTGGAGGTCCACAAGCAATTATTCTTATGTGATAGTGATGACCGGCTGTGTTCTTAAGGTTTTGGATGAAAATACGAATGATTTTAGTAAGAAAAAGTGGTGTGGATGTTCTTGGTGATTCAGGCAAGCTTGTGGGGGTTTCTAGATAGTGTCCAATTCATGTTGGCAACCCGCATTGAAGATAGAGCTCATAATTGAATATTTACCTCTTAGTGATGGTGTTCTTCCTAGTCTTGGCTGATCAAATGTCTTACACAT
Source organism: Cunninghamia lanceolata (assembly GCA_027924645.1). Lineage (NCBI taxonomy): Eukaryota > Viridiplantae > Streptophyta > Pinopsida > Cupressales > Cupressaceae > Cunninghamia > Cunninghamia lanceolata. The sequence goes on along the minus strand of BSBN01001121.1, from coordinate 14,558,552 downwards.
GTTGTAGATGATCTTGAAGATGTTTTACAAAGTAAGGCGTGTTCCTCAAAGAAAATTGAAGTCCCAGATATTCATGGCCGACAGGGTAGTGACATGCATGAAGTTTTTGTAATAAGTCAAGTTGTATTTGTGTAATTGCTCTATAATAAAATAAAGTATGTGCTGTGCCAACTTTGATGATCATCCCAAAGTCGATGTCCTATATAAATAAGTTTTGTGAAGTCATTTCAAATATATATGTGGTAGTGATGATGAAGTGATAGAGAGGAAAGGAGTAAAAAACAAAGCAAAAGTGTTGAGCTTAAATGGAACTATCTCAAGCATGGTGAAGATGTTAATCTCTAGTTCAAGTATGTAATATTTATATTATTCTGTAGATAGTGTGTCTCCTATAGGTAGTGGGCCTCTTGTGAGAAGTGTGCTCAGGAAGTGAGCCCTAATTAGCAAGTGCCATTTTTTCTTCTTATTCTTTTAATAGAGAATACAATCTTGGGTTAGTCACCCCGTGGTTTTTCCCTTAACTGGGTTTTCCATGTTAAAATCTTCGTGTCATATGTGTTGAATGTGTTTCTACTCTTGAGTTATTGCATTTTGCTTTAATGATTGAATAATTATTATTTAAGAAGGTTTTAAGGATTTAAAGTTTAGAAGGTTTGGTGACAACTGATTCACCCCCCCTCTTAGTTGTCTATCCTAAAATGAACAACTTGAAGCATAATGACCACAACAATTTGAAAACCTTGTGTAGTACTAGAAATAAGAAAGATCTTCATGAAACTTTTTTGGATGAGTCTACAAGACTCATACAACATCTCCAAACACTCCTTTACCTCTACACATCAAATATTTTGTGTCACACATCTTCAACCATGAATTCTGAGAGCAACAATTCATCTAAAACACACTGCAACATACTATCATTGGAAAATTGAGCTTACGGACTACCAAGAAACTTGAAACTACAAAGAAGCATGTAATGCACATCCATAAACATGTCCACAAAATCATAGAGGAAATCATTCACTTCTGCATGAGTGCGGACCATTCTAACAGGCCTTTAAAACACCACCTTACTTTGTCAGAACACATGTCGGTACACTATCAAGCATAACTTTCACAAGGGAAGGACAGATGATCTGAGACGTTGGAATTATCACCTTCACTATACCCTAATCATAGTTCCAAAAATGCATAGCAATAACTGCTAATGTGGAGCAATGCGGAGTAATCTCCCAGATAGTCTTCATAGTCAGACATCCTGTATCAACAACTGTCACCAACTTCCAGAGGCCAAACCTTCTTTGTATCAACACATGTATTCTTAGGAATAGCAGGAGAGATCATACAATATTCTTTAGGCCACTAGTAACATCTTCCCAAAATTAGCAACACATCTTCATACTCAACTCTTTATACTTAACTCTGAATTGATCAAGGCATGTCATCCAACCATGAACTTCAATAGCCACATTATATTCAACATGACATCCAACCATGAACTATATCTTCTCTATTGGATGGGGCATGACATCAAACCATGAACTTTAGTAACCTCATGACATCAAACCATGAACTTTAGTAACCTCATGACATCCAACCATGAACTGTATCTTCTCTGCTGGATAGGACATGACATCCAACCATGAAAACCATCACGCATCCAAGATAGTGTTCATATCAATGAGAACCTTGTGACAGTGTTGACATCAATGACAACTGTAGGAACCATATGTGTAACAATATCCTCCTTTGGCACTGATGGCAACACATACCTCCACATTTCTCTCCCTTTGATATCAAGGACAAAGGGCAACTTCTTCATCCTTAGGCCATAACTTCTTCTTGTAGCAAACAAACTCCTCCTATCATCAGCAACCACTACCCAGTCCCCCTGAGAGGTAGCCACCATCAGTCCAAGAAAATTATATAACATGAAATCCCCCTTGATAGATGCACCACTATGTATCTAGCAAGGAGGGGAAATTACCCCTAGCCTTTGCCAAAAATCCTCAAAAGTATCCTTTGCAAGAGCCTTTGTGCAAATATCTGCAATCTAATATTTTATTAGAACATATTCCAACTTCACTTCCTTATCTGCAACCTTCTCTCTCAAGAAGTGATACCTGATTACTATATGCTTAGTTCTAGAATGCATCACTAGATTCTTGGAAATATTGATAGCACTTGTATTGTCACACAAAATAAGAATAGGCTCATCATACAATACCTTGATATCCTTTAGGGTTTTCTTCATCCACAACACTTGTGTGCAGCAAGATATTGTTGCAATATATTTTGCCTCTATAGTTGATAATGACACTAAATCTTGCTTCTTTCTCTACCATGAAACCAATCTGTTTCCTAAAAATAAAGCATCACCACTTGTACTTCTTCTATCATCAACACAACCAGCCCAATCAACATCAATTTAGGCACTCAAATCAAAATCATTACCTCTTGGATACCATAATCCATAATCTGTAGTTCCTTTCAAGTATCTGTCAAATATCCTTTTCACTGTCTTCTCATGTGTTTTCTTGGGATTGACTTGATATCTAGAAACCACACATACTACATGCATAATATCAAGTCTAGAAGCAGTCAAGTACACCAATCTTCCAATCATAAATCTATAAATAGTCTGATCCACCTCCAAAGACTCACCATCCTTGCTCAAGTGATATCCCATAACCATGGGAGTACTAATTGGTTTTGAATCCTCCATACCAAACTTCTTCAACAACTCTTTGACATACTTAGCTTGTGAAATAAAGATACCACCATCTAGCTGAGTAATTTTAATTCCAAGGAAGAAAGACATCTCACCAATCTTAGACATCTCAAACTCTTTTTGCATCTCCTCTGCAAACCTCTTACACATATCATCATCTCCACCAAAGATGATGTCATCAACATATACTACAACTATGGATATCATGTCTCATTCTTCCTTGATGTAAATATTACTATCTATACCTTTCTTGAAGCCCTGCTAAAGTCAATACATATCCAACCTAGCATACTAAGCTCTAGGTGCTTCCTTGAGACCATACAGAGCCTTCTTGAGTCTGCACACCATGTCCAGATCTTTTGATAGCTGGAAACCATCTGGTTGTTCAATATAAACCTCTTCCTCTAGATCACCATTCAAGAAAGTTGACTTAACATCCATCTTATATACCTTGAAGTTCTTATGTGTAGAAAGAGCAAGGAACATTCTAATTGTCTCCATCCTGGCTACCGAAGCAAAAGTCTCCTCAAAGTCAATGCCTTCAACTTGTGTGTGTCCTTTACATAACAATCTTGCTTTGTTCCTTACAACTTCCCCTTCTTCATTCAGCTTGTTTTGGAACACCCACTTGGTTCCTATAACATTCTTATTGGCTGATCTAGGAACCAATTCCTATGTCTGATTCTTCTCAATCTGATCCAATTCTTCTTCCATGGCCTTTATCCATCCATCATCTTTGCTATCATCAGCAAAGGTTTTGGGTTCTTCTTTTGAACAAACACAAGTTTACTTGCTCATGTGTCTTAGCAAGCCTTCTCCTTGTTTGTTCACCTTCATCTTTATCTCCAATGATCTGATCTATTGAGTGATTCTTCTGAACATACTTTGCTGGAGTCTTAGGCATGTGCTCTAGTTCTTCTTCCTTTTCTTCTTTCACTTCTTCTTCTTCATCTTCAATGCATGGAAAGATATCAGATTCAGAGTCCTATGATTCTTGTGAGATCTGATACAAGTCTTCATCTAACTTGACATTCATTCTTTCAATCATTTTTCCAAACCTCTTATTATAGCATATATAAGCCTTGCTTCTAGTTGAGTAACCAAGAAAGATTCCTTCATTGCTTCTTGAATCAAACTTTCCTAGGTCTTCTTCATCTCTACTAATATAGAATTTGCTGCCAAAGATATTGAAGTATCTGACAGTGAGAGGTCTTCCATACCATAGCTCATAAGGGGTCTTAGTGTTGTTGACCCTTACTTGTACTCTGTTAATTAGATAGATAACAGGGTGAACTACCTCCTTCCAATACATATTAGGTAGATCTGCATCTTTCAACATTGCCCTAGACATCTCTTGCATAGTCCTATTCTTCCTTTCAACTACCCCATTTTGCTACGGGGTCCTAGGAGATGACAGATGTCTCCTAATACCATGATCTTCACAAAACTTTTCAAATTCATTTGAAGTAAACTCACCTCCTCTATCAGACCTTAAGCACTTGATCTTAGCATCCACTTCATTTTCAACCATAGCTTTGAACACCTTAAATTTATCAAGGGCATCTGATTTTTCTCTTATGAAAGTAACCCAAGTCATTCTAGAATAATCATATATATAAGAAACATAAAATACCTCTCACCTTGTTGACTTTTTACTCTTGTAGGGACACATAGATCAGTGTGAATCAGCTTTAATGGATTTGAAGAAGAGTACTCCTTGCTTTAGAAACTTGTCTTTGTCTACTTTCCCATTTTACATTCCTTGCATATTGTGTTTATAGGCTTAATTATCTTGGGGATGTCTCTCACTGCATGAGTAGAGTTGATCCTTACCATATTATCAAAATTGTTGTGTCCCATTCTTTTGTGCCACAACTAACACTCACTAGATTGAGCCAACAAACATGTTCTTCCATTTACCTCCTTCAGATTATAAATATCACCATATGTCTTGATACCTTCTCCAACTAGTTTTCTGGACCCTACTTTCCTAATTTCACAACCCTTGGCATGAAAGGTGAGATTATAACCTTTGCTACACATTTGACTAGAATTGAGAAGATTGTGTTTTAGCCCTTTGACATAGAGGACATAAATAGTCCTATTCTTCCCATCTATAGTTATAGCACCTTTTCCACATATTTGTGTTGACTCATCACCTCCAAACTTGATAGCACCACCATCCCACTTCTCAAGGCTAATAAACTTCTCCTTGTCACTAGTCATATGATCTGAGAAACCACTGTCAATTACCCAAACCTTAGCTTCTTCTCTTGCATGAAAAGTAGTCCATACAACCATTGATATGTCATTGTTTTGATTTGCTTGCAAGGCATCAATCTTCTCACATTTTTCAACATCATCCTTTTTGTCACCAACACTCAAGGCCATGAAAAGTGTTTCATCATTTGAACCATCATGATCCTCATCTTCTAAAGAACAACTACTCTCTATGGAATACAGACTTCTTTTGAACTTGTCTCTTTTGTTACTTTTATCTTTTGAGTCGCCCTTATTTATTTACTCATGAAATTCCCTAATCAAGATTCGATTTTCTATTTTGTCTTATTGGTCATGCCTTTGTTCCTTAAATCAGCTTTTTGTTCTTCAAAGTCCACCTACCTATCATCTTTGTATGTGAAATTACTCAAAATTTGAACCTTTGAACTTGAACCATTCTCAAAGTTCAATAGTTCAATGGTTCGATATGTTCAATATTTTTCAAAGCGAGCTGTTTTGTCCCTTGTGTAATTAAAATGTCTTTGAGGCTTTCGGTTGAACTTGAACCCTTTTTCAAGTTCAAAAGTTCAATACTCGATGCCTTGTAATAAGTCACATCACTTAGTTCTCTTGTGTAATTTAATGTATCGTTGAACCATTCGCTTGAACTCTATAGCGAGGTTCGATGGTTCAATGGTTCAAAGTTCAATGGTTCACTGTTTCATAGTTGAAATCCTTCTACAAAACTGCGTTATTGTTGGTCAGTCTATGTAGTTCTTGCGTCTTTGAACCTCCACATTGAACTACACCCCAAAAGTTTAATGGTTCAATGGTTCAAGGGTTCGGTGATTATAATCTCATTTCTCCCCGAGGCTCTCTAAGTCAAAATTTAGCAGGAAAGTAGGAGGAAAATATGTCTGAAACTCATTATGAAACAGAAAGTTCTAATTTTTGAAAGATCATGGATAATTATTATACATCATGGTCATGCGTGAGTAATGCTTGCCATTAATGAAGATATCAGAATTCATGTCTTTTCAAACATTTTCAGACGTATTATTTCGGGTAATAATTATTCGATCTAGTTAATGCCATTATTAAGAGAGAACAAGCCAAATTTAGCAAATGAACATACTGTGCAATGCGAAGGAGAATAGCACAGGAGGTATAAGGTTCTTGTTGCCCAAATTTCACAATAATTTCAGATATATTGAAGGTGACTTCTACTCTTCCTATATGTTGTTTCCATTTCTTAGCTGGAAAGAAGAATCTTTTGAGTTTTTGACATTATTTTCAAAGTTTGAAGCATTTTTCATTATATCCTCTAATTATATCTATGAAATCTACTTGTCTTGGTTATGAACACGGTCCTGGTCTTACCTGTTCTCATCCTGAATTTGGGGATACCTCTCTGGTTCAATATGATTTAGAAGAATTTAGGGAAAGGTCTAAAAATCCTGTACCAACTCCTATGATGAAGAAAATAGTAGAAAGTGGTTTGGTTGAAGCTGCAGCCTTTCCCATGGCCATACAGTGCCCCGAATTAGTTCTGGAGTGCATGAATAGGTATGAACCCCAAAATAGGTGCATCAGAAATGCAGATGGTGGTGTGTTGTTTCATGTCAACAGACAAACCCTAATGTCTGTGATGAGAATACCGGCTAAGGAAGCATATTCTAGCTTTAATATTACTTCTTCTTATGGGCATTTCTCACTTAAGAAAACAAATTATAGAAGTGTGATAGCAAGAAACTGGTTGCTGAAATTCTAGAAAGGAGGTTCAAGGCTGCCTAAACCACTTACAAGGGATCACATGATTCAGGAAGTGAGGGATATTGTGGTATTACTTCACAGGCTGGAGGGCAGTGCATAGGCATATTATTGGGAAGACTAGATGTACTTTTTCGTACAGGTTATCCTCCAAGGAGAGCAATATTTGGACTGGTCAGAAATTGCAATAGAATGTTTGCATTAAGGTCTGAGTAATTGTTTGAGTAATAAAATTTTTTATGTTTTCGTACCTCTTCTATTGCCTGGCATCTACAAGACAATGGTTGGGGCTACCACATACACCCTTGGCTGAAGATAGTAAAATTTATGAATATTATTCACAATTGTAGATGCATAACTATTATGAGAATTACAAGAGGGTTAATGATGTTTTTACTGGGAGAATGACCCATGAACTGGAAGGCAATTTGAATAAGAGAATGTCTAACGAAGTAATGCAGTTGGTCAGCATATATGGTAGTTTCTTTATTCAATTTTCCAAGTTCACTTATATCAGAGTTGGAGGATTTGACAGTGAACCTGTTAAGTTACCCAGGTATGTGTTTGACCATTTTGTGCTGATAGAGGTCTGCAAACAGTCAGCACATGTAGATAAAAAGTTCTCAGTAAAGAAGGGATCTGGTATCTCTTTTCCCATTGAACTTGGACATTATTCATGCCAGTCAAATCTTATGCTTTAAATTTAGAAGTGAACCTTAAAAAATTCAATTTTCAGTTCTTCACTACCCAATCACAATTTGATAGCAAAGGCTTTGTCAAGGATAACCTGGATTTTGGAACAGGGTTTTCACATATTCCTAAATTGGAGGATTATTGGGAGGACTGTTCAGAGGAGTTTGAGGTCAGAAGGAGATTGCGGTGTAGGTTCTCTCTAGGACAAATAATTACCCTCAATCTAAATATGGACATTTCTAGAGTTTTTGATAATGAAGAGTAGGTGATTGACCTGTCAAACAGATAAAACAATCACCTATTCCAAAAATTGACTGGAGTAAAAAGGAAGAAGATAGGATTGAGGTGAAGACCCTCCCGGTGATAAGAAGAACTGAGAAATGGTTGAGGGAACAAAAATAGAAAGGATTTTCAAACAAAGATTCCCAGCAATACACATCAATAGTTGAAGCACCATTCCCAATAAGATCCTCTAACCAGCCTATTGTTATCTGTGGTGCAGGTACTTCCAAATCAATAACTGGAAGGAGTCCTGTCATCAAAGAATCCAAGAAAGCTCTCACAACTATTCTTCCCCCTCATGCCACCAGATCGAGAACTAAAAGTAGGAGGAGAAAATAGGTTTCTGAGAGAATCATGGATTTGAATTCTAAGGAGGATTCAGGGGAAGCAATGGGTGATAAAGAATCTAGTTCACCGAGAGCAGAGGAGGTTCATACAAAACAAAAGGCAGAGATTGTTTTAGAGACCCTTGAATTGATGATGATTTCAAATGTGTCCTCTGGTCAATTGAACCCTGGAAAAGAAGTCTCAGCCCCTACATCCAAATGGATGGAGAGTTCAATTAGTGACAAAAGAAAGGTAATTCCATTTTCTTTGCCATTGGAAGACATGGTGAGTAAGTGTTTGGGAAAAACCCCTAAATCCAAGAAACTAAAAACAACATCTAGGGTAAGTATTGACCCTAATACTAGGAACTGGAGCGCAGAAATAGCCAGGCCGGCAATTGATGAAGAGGTTCAAGATCCCACAGTGCAAGATTTCACAATTGAGAAAGTAGATCTTGGAGCTACTTCAAGAGCCGCAGATGTGCATCATCTAGAGGTATCCACCAAAAAGATAGTTAGTCGAACCTGGAAAGATGAGAAAGACAAAAGAGAGTTGAAGCAAACCATGCATTTGATGGCGGAGTACATTGATGCCATTCATAACCCTAATCCACAACCAGTTTCACAACTTTCTCTGACTTTTGATCCTAAGTCTCCAGCTAACCAGAAGATGTTGGACCAGGTAAACAGGAACAGGATGGTAGCTAAGGTATTTGATGATTGATTGGATTGTATTAGCTAAGGTACCAAATATATTCATGAGCTAAAAATATATATGATCAAACTACAGCCACTATTGATGACCTTAAGGCACAGAATGCTTCCTGGGTAAAGGATGAAGGCAAGTGGGTGAACGTGCTGAATCAAATTGATGAAGTACAAAAATATGGGATAGCCAAATTTCTGTCAGAAAAGAATTTAACAGATCTAGATGAGGATGTACTGTATGTGAGTAAGAAGAATATTGAATGTAAGAATTTAGTATCTTGGCAAGGGCGATTTGAGCTCACAAAAATGATCAAGGAAATAATCGAATTCACCCAATCATTACAGCATGATTTATAGTGTATCAATGTAAAATATATAAATGATGATGGGAAACCAGAGAAAGACATCGATACATTGATTTAATCTTTTAGGGAGAAAATCAGCTTTGTTAAAGAAAGTGACAACATATTAATCAAGGATTTCTCACAAATTTTGAAGGTGGAGTCACTTCTTTATCTCTGTGTCGACGCACTCCCAGAACACAAGGAAAAGGTGGGGAAAATTCAGAGGGAGAAAGACATCTGGAAGGCAAGGGTAAAACACATCGGCATCCCCAATTTTCTAAAAATCCAAGAGTTTGTTGCGGCATTTCAAGAGTGGAAAGCTCAACGTACTTATCCCAAACCGCACAGAGCAAATTTGGAGATTCAAATCCATTACCCCAACCATAATCTTACTTACTCAGTTTCTTATATTCAATTTTTCAGTTAAAATTATTTTCACGAACTTGATCTTTAAATCAGTTTGTAAAAACTAAATCCCATATGGGTCAGAGTTACTTTAACTTTGGGTTTGGTTTGCATGATCAGATAATTAGGGCAACTATATGTATGTTTTCTGTTGCTAAAACATGGAGATAGAAAAAGAAAAGAAGATAGAAAATTTTGGAAGCTGAACTGCTGTTATTTTTCATAGCATATATGATTTTTATCTGAAACATTTTTTTCATCTGTGAATGAAAAGGAGAAACAATTACTATCTTCTTAGATTTGTGCATTTGAGTATTTGAAATTGGGTTTTCTGTGCGAAATCTTCTTTCATATGGTAATTGCTCTTTTTGGACAACTCATTGTATGTGTTTTATCATTTATTGGTTCAACAATATATATATGTTTATGTATCTGATCATTATTGAAAATAGAATCTATGTATTCTATCACCAAATGATGTTATAAAAGAGATATCACATTCATAGCATGATGATGTATGGATGTTAGTTTGCCTTTAAGCACTTTCTGGTTAAAAGTGTATTTGAATATTTAAAATAGATTGAATTCATTAAAGATCTTAAAGGGAGCTGTACCTAAATTCAGAGGGAAGTATTCTTGATAGTTCACCCATTTGTTGATTAATTCATTTGTTTTTGGAAGAAGAAGGGTATAGAGTCAGAATAGAATATTTTTAAATAAGGAAAAATATGTTAACCAATAGTTACTACCCCTTGATTCTTTAAAAGGACATTTAAAAGCAAAGTGACCAACCTTTCCACAATTAAAACATTTGAAGGGTAACTTACCTTTGTGTTTGTCAGTGCCTTTCTTCAGTCTATTCACAAAAATTTGCTTCAACTTCATCGAAACTATCATCTTCATCAGCAATTATGTCCTTTGTCTTCATACTAACTTTGAAAGCAGCTTCTTTCTTTGGACCATCACTGCCAAACTCTCTCATTTCAAAGGCATTAAGGGAACCAAACAATTTGTCTATAGTGTATGTTGATGGAACACTCCTGACCACTGAGAGGGGGGTGACTCAGTGGTCTCTAGAACTTTACAAACAAATACCTATTAAACCAATCATATGAACATCAATGCACACCATAACACATGCATGTATGTGGAAAACTCAAAAGGGAAAACCATAGGAGAAATGTTACTTGGATCTACTGTCCAAATCCAACCTCCAATATATCACAATTACAACCTCACTGGTTTATTATATGAGCCTTACTGGCTATACCTCACTGGTAACACAATATATGCCTCACTAGCAATACAATATATGGCTCACTAGCAATACCTCACTGGTTACATCAACTTCAAATACAACATACGAGGATATACAGAGCATTACTTTGTTTACAATAAAAACAAAGATTATAGATGAGTTCTATAACTCTCATTCTATAAAGATATTCAAAACATTACCATGCTCCACCTTTGCTCTCCTAGTACACATGTATTATAATCTCTCTACAAGAAAACCCTTATCTCATCAAACATGAAATAATCTCTTTACAAGAATTAAACTGATATTGCTATGAATAGGAAAGATGACACATAATAACCATTTCTTCTATCATGATTACAACCAAAACCTTATATCAGACCAATACAATCAATCACTAAAATAGGCTCACCATGTATTGAATCTTTATACTACAACAAATATCATACCCTTGCTATCACCATAGTTTGCCACCATCTGCATACTCTGTCTCTATCACATTTATACTTTGCAAATAATACATTTGCAATCATCTAACATCTCTATAAACATAGGATACATCACTGCTCTTTCTTCTAAGTTATCTGCTTATTTCAATGACAAAGGTAATGTTCTTTTGTAACAAAACCAAATATCATCATCGTGCATTCGTTTTCACATCATTTGACTTTGCACATACATAGAAATACCTCTCATACCATTTGACATCTCTATAAACATCTTGACTCTAACCTTTATGAATGATCAAACAACAAACACAAAAATGACTCTTACATAATCATATCCCCTTTCATGTTGATCAACCTTAGATAATGCTTCAATCAAATGGACATTGACACATTCTCTATACTCTCATTCCTTGCACACACCTTGATCTGCTATATAAGAATTCCTTCTGTGCATTGTTTTCAAAACATAAAAAATGGAAATAATTGTCTTCAAAAAATAATCTTACATTGGTCAGGGTTTGATCAAGAGAACTCTACAATGCACTCATAAAAAACTCATATATAGTCGCTGATAGGAAAGATAGTTACAAAACTGTAAAGTTACAGTTAGGGCACCAATGCCCATATGCCTATCAATTTTCAACCTTGATGAGTGCCCCTTACAATTTAAATAAACTTTAAATTGCCACGGTTGGTATATACATTCATGCCTAAGGATAATTGAATCTGTACCTTAGATTAGCTTTTGGAACTCAAGTGAATAAGAAGCACTGGATAGCACCAGTGGCTACTAGGAGGAGGGGCTGGTTGCCCTTGTATTTTTTGACTTAAGTCATCACTTAAGTGACTGGTGATTGCCTCTAGTAAGTCAACTTCAAAATAAAACAAAAGTAACATGTCAACAAAAGAAACCTTTGCATGTTGAATTATAGGGTTTAAACATAGGGTTTTAGGGCATTAGTCTTATAGGGATTAGTTCTTCAAAGAGAATTAAAGCCCTAATTTTTTAATCATTCCTCACTATCATGAAATACCACTGATCCTATACCAAAGACCTCCATTGCAAAGAAAGAGTTAAATGATAAAGACTTTTGATGCTAAGAGTGTAAGGAGACTTTAGGGTTCTTTTTGAGCAATCTTTAATGAACACAAGACATAACTCCTCAAGAGATTAACAAACTCTGAACCCTTAGACATCAATAATGACAAACTGTTGATTTGTATAGCTTCAATGCATATGGGTAAAGAACATGTATACAACTGATCGTGTATTGAGCCAACAAATGATCAAATCAAACTGAATATCAATGAGCAGTCAAATGATCAATTCTTCCATCATCACTTCATCACAAATTGGATTGATCCAATTGAGAGCACTCTAACTCTACTCAAATCACTCATGATTTTATACAAAACTATCCACTAAACACTTGATCATCTCATCATACCTCTGAATAAATACTTTTTCATGAAGCAACTCTTTTGTCATAAGAGCCACCTCTATCATAAGTATCAACAAGGAATGAACAAGTACCTTCACACCAATGAATGAACAAGTACCTTTGACACTAGTGACTTGCAAGGACAAATCAACCAATGAATGATCAACAATATCAAGTCAACAATCACCAACTCAATAGACCTTGAATGATCAAATCAATTAATGAATGATCAACAATATCAAGTCAACAATCACCAACTCAATAGACCTTGAATGATCAACAATATCAAGTCACAAACTCCCTTAACTCCATTTTGACATCAATGACAAACATCAACATATGTATCCAAGTCTACATTCTCCTCAATAGTAGATACCTTATGACTGTAAGATTTGTGAAGAGATCTCAGAACCTTCTTCATAATCTCATCTTCTTTCACTTCTCCACCAAGACCTGTGATGCCATTAACCACTTCATTCAACCAGAGCATATATCCAACAATGTCTTCATCCTCTATCATTTTTAGGGTCTCAAATTTGCTTTTGAATATTGGCATCTTTGCTTTCTTTACTTTCTTAGCTCCTTCATAAATGGTTCCAAGTTTAATCTAAACATCTTTAGCAGAACTACAACTCATTACCTTTGAAATTTCATCTAACCCACTCATGATAGCAAACTTTGCCTTGACATTGTTATCATACAACTTAACTTCATCTGCATCTGTAAGAATAGTAGCAGGAACTTTGTAACCATTTTTAACAAAGTCCCAGACACCACACCCTAGAGAATTGATATAAGCTTTCATCCTTAGCTTCCAAAAAGCATAATTTGTTCCATCAAACCTAGGTATCTTGTTTTTCCATTAAGTGCCATCTCAGACCTTCCTCAAATGGTTGAGCTTCCTTCTGAGGAACCTGGCTTTGCTACCAATTGTTGAACACACTAGGATACTGAGAGGGGGGTGAATCAATATCTTATTAAACTTCAAGTCCTTCAGAGAAGATTAAAACTTAAGCATTAGAACATCAACAAAAACATGAAAGACTAACACAATGCACATCAACACATAACACCAGATATACGTGGAAAACCCAAGAAGGGAAAAACCACATGGGGATTAACTCACAATATATGAAGCTCAAAATAACAACTTTGTTTTAGGTCTACAACCCAAGGAAGCTACTACTCCCTAAAAACTTTGATTTAGGGTCACTCCCAAGGAAGCTACTAATCTCTGAAGACTTTTTTTTAGGGTCACTCCCAAGGAAGCTACTACTCCCTAAATTGAGAACAAACTTACAAAAGATTACAGCATGGAAGTCCTTCTATTGTCTGAAAACTGGCATTGAAACTCACACCTTTGATGATTGCAATTCTACCTCTTCACACTTCCTTCTAATGATCAGATCAGTTAGGCACACTCTATACACTATCACTATCATAGAGATGTCTTCAAGATGAATTAGGACAGCATCCACAACTTCTACTCTTTGTCGTTTAGTCGCACATCATAATGCATTCATTCTGCTCCTTATCTTGCTTGTGAGCCTTATCAATTACTTTGCAATCACCCTTCGCCTAACTCAATTTGATTTACATTTTATATATGATATTACATTGATTACATTACTTGTTGGCTAGAGACACATGAAAATACATTTACAAGTCAACCAAACAACACATAGCATGAAATGTGTAGAGGACAAGTCCTAAACAACACTACACACTACACCAGCAGAAGACCCATGCCTTGAAGACATTAGCACTTGCTTAATCAAGTCTAAAACATCCTTCACAACATCAAACATCAATGATTTACATTAGCATAGTCTACTCATTTGAAAATAGGACAACCTTAAGCAAAGACATAAAACTTGAAGCATAATGGCTACAACAATTTGAAAACCTTATGCAGTACTGGAAACAAGAAAGATCTTTATGAAACTTTTCTAGATGAGTCTGTAGGACTCATACAACATCTCCAAACACTCCTTTACCTCAGCACATCAAAGATTTTATGTCGCACATCTTCAACCATGAACTCTGAGAACAATAAGTCATCTGGAACACACTGCAAAATACTATCATTGGAAAACTAAGCTTGCAGACCACCAAGAAACTTGAAACTATAAGGAAGCATGTAATGTACATCCATAAACATGTCCACAAAACTGTAGAGGAAACCATTCACTTCCAAAGGAATGCAGAGCATTCCAACAGGCCTTTAACACCACCTCACTCTACCAGAACACATGTTGGTAGTCTATCAAGCATAACTTTCATAGTGGAAGGACAGATGATCTGAGACTTTGGAATTATCACCTTCATTGCACCCTAATCATAATTCCAGAACTATATAGCCATAACTACTAATGTGAAGGAATGTAGAGCAATCTCCTAGACAGTCTTCACAGGTAGTCATCCTATAGCAAAAATTGTCACCAACTTCCAGAGACCAAACCTTCTTTGTATCAACACATGCATTATTAGGAACAGTAGGAGAGATCATATAATATACTTCAGGACACTAGTAACATCTTCCCAAAACTAGTAAGACATCTTCATACTCAACTCGTCATGCTTAACTCTGCACTGATCAAGGCATGACATCCAACCATGAACTTTAGTAACCACATTATATTCAACATGACATCCAACCATGAACACCATCATACATCCAAGATAGTGTTGACATCAATTACAACCTTGTGATAGTATTGACATCAATGACAACCCTAGGAACCATATGTGTAACAAGAAGAATGCCTAACTGGGACATCTTTGCATGACAAACAAATGCTTATGCGGAAGGCTTTTGCCTATACACTGATCGAAGGAGAACTACACATAAGAGGGAAAGATGACATAATAAGAAGGGTGATGTATGAACATGAAAGAGATGTTACTATAAAGGAAGTACATGAAGGGATAGCAAGAGGACATAAGTCCAGATATTTAATAGCAAGAAAAATAAAACTAGCAGGCTTGTGGTGGCCTACCCTATTTCAAGATACTAAAAGATATGTAAAATGTTGTGACATTTGTCATAGAATGGGTTAACCCACTACCTGAGATGAAATGAAATTAAGACCTATATTAGCACAACTTCCCTTTGAGAGATGGGCAATTGACTATATTGGACCCATAGATCCTCTGGCCAAACAATCAAAATCAAGATACACAATCACCAAAGTAGAATACCTTACAAAATGGGCAGAAGCTATACCTACAAAATACTATATTACAAAAATAGTAGCCAATTTCCTCTACAAAAATATAATCACTAGATTTGGATGTCCACTTAGTATCACAAGTGATCAAGGAAAGCACTTTGTAAACAACATGATTGTAGTGTTACTACAATCCTTTATGATAGTACACAACAAGAGCACACGATATCATCCCCAGGCAAATGGGGCAAGTGAGGCCTTAAACAAGATCATTGGTAAGACACTAACAAAAATGCATGATAGCAACAGAATGGATTGGGACCTAAAATTATCTACAGTACTTTGGGCCTACCGCACCACTTACAAAAGATCTACAAATTTCACACCCTATGAACTAGTCAATTGCCTAGATGCTATCATACCATACACTTCATACTTCCTAAATTTTGTACGGAAAAGAAGTTCTAAAACTAAATGCAAAGGAATCCTTGAATCAAAGAATTGAGGATCTAGAGAAGATCAATGAAAATAGGTTGATGGCATCCTATATTATGAATCTTGAGAGGAAGCGTAGAAAGCCTGGCATTACCAAAACTTGTAGATGGAAAATTTTAAAGAAGGAGACTTGGTACTCCTATATGATAGTAATTTTAAGAGACAAGGTAAACTCAAAATCATATGGTTGGGACCCTATTACATACATGAAATTGTAACATCTGGAGTGGTAAGATTGAAAGACATGGAAGGAAGAATAAATGCCAAATATGTTAATGGAGGTCAGTTAAAGCTTTATCACAAGCCCTTAGGATGAAAAGATCAAATGTGGTGAAATCTAGACATGTAACATACTAATTGTGTCATATTGTATCATATGATAGAATAAAGTAATTGTTAGCAGCTTCCCATAACAAACGGCTAGAAAAACCTGCAAAAATACATAACAGGTAAAAAATTTGAATGCAAAAAGCAACTTGTAGGGCTACTTATATCCCCATTCTAACCTAAAATTCTCATTTCCATCCTAAAAAGATTGAGAAATTGAGCTCTGAGCTACTTAGCAGTCAAACCCTAGCTAACATACTGTGAAAACGAAATGGCTACACTAGTGCTTATCGATGTGACGGAGAAATCACACCCTAAATACAAGAAACACCCATACAAAGAAATGGAAGTTGACAAAGAAGGAGCCTTTTTTAATATTCTGGTAGATTTGGTCTATATTGAGGATGTGAGGAAGTATATCCATGCTGCCATCATGGAGATCAATCATATCAAGTTTGAGGAGCTAAGAGACACACTACTCGGAGATGCAAGGTACTCCGATGAATACAAGAATATTTTTGCCAAGAAGTTAGACATATGGAATGACTACCCTAATTTCAGTGACACCCATGGGTGGGTAAGGATAATTATTAATAAAGCATGTTAAATAAGATACAACAATGATTAACCAAAAAAGATGTAATGTTAAATGAATTAAGACAAAATAATCATATCTCACTGAAATTAAAGCTAAACTAACTAATAAGTTTGTTTTTTAGAGTAATAGTTAACATACAATCTTAAGCATAAAATTTCTTGAGATATGTAGCATTAATAGGTTCTTTAAGAAGTGTACCTTGTTCATCAACTAATTTATATGCTACTGATCCAAAGGCTTTAGTAACAACGTATGGTCCAAGCCAATTAGGGTTGAACTTTCCTTTTTCTCCAGGAGGTGCATTTACATTGTGTTGATTCTCATATAGTACCAAATCTTCAACATCGAATGAACGATGTATGACATGCTCATTGTACGATTGTCAAATACTCTTTTGATGGGCCTTAAGGTGCTCAAGAGCATTGATACACTGTTCATCAAGTATCTCAAGTTCTTGTAATCTCCTCTCTTGTTCCATGTCATGATCAATAATGTCCCTTAGGGAAACTCTTAATGAAGGAATTTCTAATTCTAGAGGCATTACCACATCGATGCCATAAACAAGATTATATGGTGTAGTTCCAATAGCCATACGGATACTTGTTCTATAGGCCAACAACACATAGGATAATTGAGTATGCCAATATTTTTAATGTTTATTAATTGTTTTTTCATAAAATTTGTCTATTAACCTTGTTTGAAGCTTTTGCTTGACCATTTGATTGAGGATAGTATGGCGTAGAGAAGCGATGTTGAATATGATTTTTTTAAGAAATTTCTTCACGTCCTTGTTCTTGAATGGTGTTCCATTGTCAAAAACTAAGGCGGAAGGTATACCAAATCGAGAAATGATGTTATCTTGTATAAAATGACAAATTCCTTCAGTAGTCATGGATCATAGAGGAACCACTTCAACCCACTTCGTGAAGTAATTAGTAGCGGTGATAATAAAAGTATGTCCTTGAGAAGAAGGTGGAGAAATTTTACAAATTAGATCCAAGCCCCAAATAGAAAATGGTGAAGGTGAAACTTGGGCATGAAGTTCCTGGGCAGGTGCTCAGATTAAATGTTTGTGTTGCTAACATTGCAAACATTTCTTGACATATGCAAAGGAATCTTGTTCCATATGTTGCCAATAATATCCCATACACAATAACTTTTGTACCAATGATTTTGCTCTAAAATGCCCTCCACAAGCACCAGAGTGAGCTTCTTCTAAAGCTATCGGGATCTCTGAATTACTAAGACATTGAAGAAGAACATCATTATAACTTTGTCTGTATAAGACATTAGACAGGATGATATAACACGCCATGAGTTTGGGTAGGTGAACTCATGCCTTTTTAGATTTTGAGTTAGGAATGGTACCATCGTGCAAATAATTGACTATTTGGGAGAACCATTCATCAGAATTTGTGTTACAACAGAGGTTAGTATCTAAAGATGCAACATCTTCTAGTGTTAGTTTTTTAAGGTTATGGATGATGAAGGTATATTCGTTAGGTGAATTGATAGTGCATATAAGAGAAGTTGTGCTTTCCATAGCATCCGCGTGTTGATTGTCTTTCCTTGGAATAGTGTCAATTATGAATGATGTAAATTGTTTTAATATAGATAATGCATGAAGATCATGATATTGAGATAATTTGTATTGTTTATCTAGATATGATCCTATTATCTGTCACACAATTAATTGTGAATCACCATATATAGTGATGTTTTTGATGTTGATAGCCAAAGCGGCACGAAGTCCTATAATGAGAGCTTCGTACTCAACAATGTTGTTTGTGCATGAGAAGTTTAACTAGTAGGACATAGGAACCAGCTTACTAGAAGGAGGTACTAGTATGACACCAGCACTGGAGCCAGTTGGACATCATGAACCATCAAAATACAATTCCCATTTATCATCTGCATCTATATTTAGGATTTGATCATTAGGAAATGTCTCCTGACTTTGTATAGCAAAGGGTGAAGGTGTGTCAACTAAATAGATAGTTAATGCTTGTCCTTTAATCACTTTTTGAGAGATAAATTTAAGATCAAATTTTGTTAACAACATAACCCATTTAGCAAGGCGACCAAAAAGCTCTATTTTAGCGAAAACATGTTTCAATGGATCAAATTTCACCATGAAATGTATTTCAGCATTTAAAAGAATGCCTAAGCTTCTATGTTGCAAAGACTAGAGTTAAGCACTGCTTGTCGATGATAGTATATCGCACTTCATGATCAAGCAAAGGTCGATTGATGTAATATACAACACGCTCTTTGCCTTCAGTATCATGTTGTGCTAATAAAGTTGCAAGAGCATTATTAGATTCTAAGGTGTAAAGAATAAAAAGTTTATCAGCAGTAGCAGGCTGTAAAATAGGAGGATTAGCTAGATAACTCTTTAAGTCTTCAAAAGCCTTCTAACATTCAGAATTCCATTGAAATTTCAAACCCTTCTTTAGTAGTTGAGTAAAAAGGTGAGTCCTATACATGAGTTGTGAGACAAATCTGTGGATGGCCTGTATCTTCCCTTGCAAACTATGAAGTTGAAATATGTTCTTAGGTGCTAGCATATTAACAATTGTGTCAATCTTCTTCGTATCTACTTCAATACCACAATGCTAGACTATAAATCCCAACATTTTTCCACTATCTACACAAAAGACGCACTTATGAGGATTTAAGTGCATATTGTATTTCTTTATTCACTCAAAAATTTTATAGAGGATTGTGACATGATCTTGGCAACGAATAGACTTTGTAAGAATGTCATTGACATAATCCTCTAAGATATTATGCATGTAATCATGAAAGATAAGAGTCATAGCACGTTGGTAAGTTGCTCCTACATTCTTTAATCCAAATGGCATGACTACCCAACGAAATGTTCCCCAAGGTGTTATAAAAGTTGTTTTATATTGAACTTGAGGGTTGATGAAAATTTGGTTATATCCCAAAAAACCATCGATGAAGGAAAGTAATTCATGGCCAGCTATTGAGTCAACAATCATATCAATATTAGGCAACGAGAAATCATCTTTCAAAGAAGCAATATTCAAATCCCTAATATCGGTACACATCTGAATACGGACATCAGGTTTAGTGATGGCCACGATATTCGAAATCCAAGGTGAATAATCAATACGGTAGATAAAATCTACTTCTAAGAGCTTTTCTATCTTAGCCTTTACTAACAATAAAACCTTAGGATTCATCTTATGAATCTTTTGTTTAAACGAATTAGCATTTAGTTTTAATACAATATTATGTGTTACAATCTGAGGATCAATACCAGGCATATCCAAATAATTCCAAGAAAATAAATCTGAGAATTCATGTAAAAGTTTAATATCCCTATTTGGCATTTAGCCAACTCTGAGACAATTAGCCTATTCCCTTGAGCTTTTATAGGCTATCTAGTTTGGTTAGGGAGGTTTGTTTGTTGTGAAGAGCACAGGTATAGTTATTTATGATGCTTTGACTTAGCTTTGAGCTTAGTGATGTCTCAGGATGGTTATGCAACTTTTAGAAATTTGTTCGAGCTTCCGGATAGCTCTTCAAGATTCTTGGAGAAGCCGTCTATTTATAGTAATTCACCCAGATGACATCGTTCTTCATCCCTAACATCATAGAAGGTAGCGGTATGGTTTATTTTGTATTTTACTTAAGTTTGGGATTTTCCGCAAAGTCGGGTGGTTTAATGAGCTATTTAATTATTATTTTCACTTAAGTCTCCTAAGGGTGAAAATAAATAAAAAGTACCTAAGTGTTATAGCTCATTGGAAAGGTAATTAAGTGTTTTAAATGATAGACACTTAAAAAGGGGGCCTCAAATATGATATATTATTATTATTTCAAAAAAGGTTTTTTTGAGAGAAGAAATATGAAGAGTTAAAAGGAAAATAATAATATATTCCTCTCAAAAAGTTATAAAAGGGGAATGACAACTCATTTGAAGGGATGCTTTTTGGATTTGTATTGTTACTCTACTGGATTAAACCTACAAGTTCTTCCATTCCTTCTTGAGGACAAAAACCCTCTTGAAGATGATCAATTTCGGTGGTGAGAGATCCACCCTAGCTGGTAATGGTGGTTTCATCCTAGAACCACATAGAGCTTAATTAGATTTGATCTTCTGTGAGAGTTTGATTGTGAAGATTATTGCTATACCAATTGGTTATGGATTTTGGTGTGATTTATTTTGTTTCTGGATGTTTCCTTTGTTGTTGTTGATCGCATAAGCTTGTTGTTCTAACTTAGCCGTACATCTATATGCGTATGGTTGGAGATTTTTTTTATAGTGAATGATGTATGCATTTGTATGAGTGTCATTCGAATGATATTAGCTATATTGGAGCATCCATTTGATCAGTTATCAAGAGTGTCTTGATGCAAATTTGGATTGATGTGAATACCTCTTGGTTGGGCCATACAAACTAGGTCATACCATTAGGGTATGCAGCTTCCATTATTGGATTTTGTTAATATAGTACAATTCCTTCTTATGGATCATTTCAGACATGATGAGGCCACTAGTTTCCAGATTATATGAGAACATTTGTTGCAGGTTAGAAAGAACTTTTACCAGTCCGTACCATTTACCTGGGTCATACTATGACTTGGAGTTTTAGTTATTTTTTATGTGGGCAATCTTGGTAATGTTGGAATGACAATGGAATGTTATTGTCCTAGTTAAATATTCATTCCAAACCATTTTCATATTTTAGTCTATAGATTTTAGAATGCATCAGTAGGTCATACATTTACTAGAGTTGTACCATTTGAAGTCTGGACGTGGGGGCTGAATTGTTGATTAGACCCTATTTTAAGCATTGAATATTCTTCCAAGAGTGGTGCCTATGATGTGGTTGTAGGAGTTTTTGAAGGATGGAAGGAAGATTGAGTGGGGTCGAGTATACTATTGGGGTTTTGATTAGCTGTACAACAAGCTATAGGCCTGCAATTAGCAACATTGATGACAAGTATGCCAATAGTATCTTCCTCCATGATTCCTTTGGGGGTACATTTATGATTCTTCTTAATCAGGTCATATATGTTTCATTCTTCATTATTTAGAGGTTTCAAAGGTTCTAATTATTTGCATATTAGGGGAAATGATTTAATATTGCAAATGCTCTTCATTGTAACATTTACTTTATGTTGCAAACACATTTTAACCCCTAGATGGTTCTACCGCTAGTGTGGAGAAATTGTAATGTTCATCTTTCTTGTTCAATCACCCATTGAATAAGTGGAGTATTCCCACTAGATAAGTGGATGCCCATTGGATAAGTGGATGCCTGCTATATAGCAGATGATTGTAATCAGTTTCATTTGTAAGGCATTTAATTGTTAGCCAAGGCACTGTATGTTCTCACCTCGCTCATCTTGGGAACTTGGTGACCAGAAGGTGTGGAGGTTCTATTTAGTTGAATTATTGTGCTAACCCTGTTGTGATAGATTGTATAAAGTTGAAAAAAAATTGGGGTAGCTTATTACAATGGTATCAAAGCTGGTGATCTTGCTGGCCTATTTGGGTTGCAACTCACTATTTGCAGATCTTCAGTTGTGGGATAGAATTTTCAGCCTTGCATGTGGGTGATCAACACTTGCATGTGTGCTCAATGTTTGGCAAATAGATTCTAATCAATGAATGTGAGATCATGACATCTCACATGGAGGATGATTTGTGTGAAAGACTTTTTGATGCAAGACTGAAGATGAAAACTTTACAATGGTCATATTAGAGTCTCCTCAACTCTTTGGAAGAAGCTAAGAAATGTTTATTTAAAGTTCCTCAATCACCTTATGAGATTATGTGGGTGGCATTAATTCCTTCAAATATTTTTTTGTGTAAGCTGGAGTAGTTGAGGCATCCAGACAAGGATGTAAGATTGGTAGTTATCACATGTATCAGTGAAGTCATGAGAATATTAACACCTGAGTCTCCTTATAATGATGGAAAGATGAAGGAGATATTACAATTGCTTGTGAAAAGATTCTAAGGTTTAAGTGACATCAAGAGCCCTTCTTTTGATAAGAGGGTGAAAATCTTACAAACTGTGGCCAAGATGCAAGCTTGTGTGTTGATGCTGGACTATGGGTGTGAAATCCTAATACTTCAAATGTCTGGCTTTTTCTTTGCTGAAATTAGAAAGGATCATGATATGAGTATTATGCTAGCCATGCAAAGTATCATGACATTGGTGATTAATGATGGAGATGATTTTTCCCAGCCTCTTATAGAAGCCTTGTTGAACAACTTGAGAAGGGAAGATCAAGATTCTTTATCAGCTGCTAATATGCTAGCTGAAATGGTTGCTTACCAATGTAAGGAGAAATTTAAAGGTTACATGGCAGCAAAAGAAGGAGAAGGTGAAGACTTGATAGCTAAAATAAATGGATTTGAGCCTTTATATGATGAAGAAAGGGACACAAATCAAGTGGAGATATCTGATTTGGGAAAGACTATAGAAATTTGTGAAGTTGAGCCCAGCTTTGAAGGAACAAAAATGTTGCTAAATCAGATGTGTTGGACTTTGCAAGTCCTTCATTCGATAAGGATCCTGAAGATGCCACTTCATTGAAAAATGAATTGAGAATGATTGATCAATTTCTAGAAAGTGATTTAGCAGGTGAGCCTGAGAGCTTTGTGGCAGAGTGTTCTGATGGGGGCATGGCAAAAGGTGAATTTACAGAGGATGAAAAAGTTGATGTTGCTGAAATTTTTAGAATAGTACCTAATCAGGAGCATCTTCATCATGCTTGTGATTGTAGTTTTGATTATGAGTGGGAATTTCCCATGCAAAGTGAAGAATAGTCTGACTCCTCAAAGATCTCAGAAGAAGAGTATGGTGATGAAGACTTCAAATCAGCCTTTGGTGATGACTTGGTGATTGAGTTTGATGTTGCCATATCATTTGATCAAAGTGATGAAGAAGAGAAAATTTTAGAACCCTTGCTACTTGAAGAACCAAGTTATTTGAGTGAACAAAGTCCTAGAGAGTTGTGTGAGTTGAAGTATCAACTCTTTATCTCAGATGAGAAGGTGATTCATGTTCTGGTAAGTTTGGATAGCTCACATGAGTTGGTTGAAGGCCTCATTGGGGAAGACCAAATTAAGGAGAGACTAAAGGGAATTGAGAATGGAATAGCTCTTGCAAAATTGTAGATCATCAAGGAAATAGTGGAGGCCATGAAATATGAATATTTACATGTGGTTAGTGACTAGCATCATGCCATTGATATTGCAAGAGAAAAGGAGAGAAAAATAAATCAGCTCATCTTTGAGCTTAATACTACAAAAGACAAGTTACAGGGTACCCAATTGGCATTTCAAGAAGTTGACAATTAACTTGCTACTATTACAAACTTGAGGGATCTTGAAAAGGATCAATGGTTGAAGAAAAGAAGCTAGTGATCGAAGAGGATGATACTCTTCAAGAGGAGTATGAATTGGAAATCATGCCATGAAGTTCAGATGTTGTAAATGCAGTTTTAGATGGTGCTAAGCAAGAGGAAATTAATGATATACATGATTTTCATTATCCTCTCCTTGTCATACATGTAGAAGTAGATGATGATAATCCTCTTTTCATATTGGAGGATGTACCAACCCCTAATAGAGGCAACACACTTCATGAAAACATCAAGATATGGGATCTAGGAGTTGATCCAAAAATTGAGTTAGAGTGTGTTTTTCATCTTGGTGCTGATTTGAGCTCTCATTTTGTGGTTGCACCAAACCTTATGATTGGTAATCCCCCTAAGAGACCACCAGATTGGGAGTGTGCAAATGAGGATTCAGTAGAGTTGATAAGTTGCATGCCATGGCCATCATATGTTATAGATAGTGAAATTTTAGCTTGGGACATGATGATTTATGGTGACCCCAACTTGTTTGACATTGAGAAGCTGTCAAAATGGGGTTGTGTAGTTCCTAAAAATTTTATTATAGTAGCTGATAGATGGGATTTCAAGCTTATTCCTTATGAAATCTTGAAGAAGGAAGGACCTAATTGTGATATCTACTTGTTGGATAATCCATTTCTTGGAAAGAATGATGTCCTAACTCAAGCTATGTCTTCTTTGGGAGTGGTTTTTGAGATAGTTGTTACTCCATGTACTTTAGTGGCTGATGCTTTCATGAATGGAGTACAAGAGATTTTTGAAGAAGATACCAATTCCCATGATCCTTGTAGGGATAAGGATCAAAATTTCAGGCATTATAGTGTTATTTTTTCTCTACCACCTATTTGGTGATTACTTTTGCACTCTTACTAATGGAATGGAGAGAAATTTTAGCCATGACTTTGGAATATTCTAGTTTTAAATAATCCAAATCTCTTGTTATTTTCAGAGGATTTTAGATTTGTTGTTGCTGTCCCATTCTTAAGTTACTGAAATCAGCTTTTCAAGAGTTAATTTCATATTTTTACAGCCATGAAAATGTTATTTTTGTTGTCTTTGGCCCTTTGTGGGAGGTTGAAAGAAGGATTCAGCTGAAAAGGACAAGTGTTTCAACTAATATTGTTCTTTTGGTTGGTGAAAATCAGGTGATTCATAGCTATTCGGAGTTACCTTCAGCTTGTGTTCAAGTTGATTTATGTTCTTCTTTGGAGGATCATCTTAGATTTTGGGTCCCAACATTGATTTCATCATGGATAAATTGTATTGATGACATGTTGAAAGATGCTAACTCCTTCACTCTTAGATTTAGTGATGTTACAGATGTTTGGGATCCAAAAGACTGTGTGTTTGCAAGAATGTTTCAGAGGATTATACAGAGTGTCAGCTGTGCAGTTTCCAGTTACATCAAAGTGGCGCAGCAGAAACTGTGTGGGATATTCTTGAGATTGATTTGGAATCTAGGTATATTGTTGCTAATCATGTAGGTATTCCTATTGGATAGTATGTATTGCTTGAGGGAAAGCAATCTTGAGCAAGGAGGACTTGTAATATCCCCATTTGGCGTTTAGCCAAGTCTGAGACTAATAGATTATTCCCTTGGGCTTCTGTAGGCTATCTAGGTTGGTTAGGGAGCTCTATTTGTTGTGAAGAGTACAGGTTTAGTTATTTGTGATGTTTTGACTTAGCTTTGAGCTCAGTGATGTCTCAGGATGGCTATGCAACTTTCAGAAATTTGTTTGAGCTTCCAGATAGCTCTCCAAGATTCTTGGAGAAGTTGTCTATTTATAGTAAGTCACCTAGATGACATTGTTCTTTATCCCTAACATCATAGAAGGAAGTGGTATGATTTACTTTCCAGTTTTCTTAAGTTTGGGATTTTTCACAAAGTCAGGTGGTTTAATGAGCTATTTAATTATTATTTTCACTTAAGTCTCCTAAGGGTGAAAATAAATAAAAAGTACCTAAGTGTTATAGCTCATTAGAAAGGTAATTAAGTGTTTTAAATGATAGACACTTAAAAAGGGGATCTCACATATGATATATTATTATTATTTCAAAAAAGGTTTTTTTGAGAGAAGAAATATGAAGAGTTAAAATGAAAATAATAATATATTCCTCAAAAAGTTATAAAAGGGGAATGAGAGCTCATTTGAAGGGATGCTTTTTGGATTTGTATTTGTAGACATTAAAAAATGTCTATGTCTCAACACAACACCTTGTTGACATGACCTTGTGTGTTTTGCCCTAGGTCCTAGTTCATCTAACTTCATCCCACTTAATCCCATTTATCCCTAGGTCCTAGTTCATCTTAATCACATTTGTCCAACTTAATCATCTTCCTGATTAAATAAATAAACCCACTTTATTTAATTTATCCCACTTGATCACATTCCAATTAACTAAATAAGTCCCATTTGTTTAGTTAATAATACCCCTTCACATGTCTCACATAATTCAAATTAAAATTTTGAATTATTCCCTCACCTCTCATGACATTGCGACACATGTCACATGTCTCATCTCCCACTTAATATACCTTCACATGTCAAACTAATTCAAATATAATATTTGAATTAGATTCCTTTTATTCTCCATCTCACACTTGTCATGTGACTACAATCCCTCTTTGAGTGGGAAACCCTAATCCAACCCTAATCGATCTTGACCATCTATATCCTCCAACATAACTCTCAATCACAACTGTTCAATCCAATCAGCTATATCCTATAAACCTAGCCTCCTCTAAGCCATTTGTAATGCATCTTCTTCTAGTATCCATATGCTATCGAAATTTTATCTCAATCTCTCATCCATCTATCTTGCATTCATCCAATCATTCATCTATCAATCCCTATCCTTTCATTATGCTGCAGAATCAAGCAATCAACGTTCATCTCTTTGGGTAAAGCTAGAGTGCTTTGGGTGCGGCACTCTCCACCCTATCGATGGATCATAAGTTGTTATGATGTTTGCATTCGTTTGATTTTCATTTGTTATCATTTCCTTCATGTCAATTTTTCATGATTTCATTTGGCACGCCTGGTCTTGGATCTAATCGTGAGTTTTTTGCAGATTTTGTTGTCAAAATTTTGTTTTTTCTCTAACCCTAGTTTTGTCAAGTTTTGCAAAATATGGGAGTGAACTATTGCAGGTTGCATCCTAGGTAGAAAATAACCTCACCATTGCGATCAGGTCATCATTTCCATGAATTTTGACTATAAATTTGTCTATATTGCGTGACTGAAATTCTTGAAAAAAATTCAATTTTTTTAGGGTCGCAATTCCGTACAGTACGGATCCGTCCAGATCCCACAACCCCTATATATTATTGATCTTTGGTTCTATATTGCAAGTCTTGTTTCATATGTGTTTGCAGGTTTTATTTGGTAGGTTAAAAAAAATCCTTCATTGACCACTGGCATTGACTGGTTCTAACCCACTGTTGTTGACTAAGGAAATCCTAGCCACCTGCATATTGATCTTCCACTGGCTCCATTCTTTACAAATACTCTTTGCCTCTCATCGATTCACTTTGTTGACCTCTTTGTTGCATAAGCCCTAAGGACCGCACTTCATCAAAAACCCTCTATCACTGCCTTGTCCTAAGTCCCCTATCACCGCCTTCAAATCTACCGACCTCCACCGCTCCTATGGCATCACCATCATTTATTTACAGTTGACACCATAGCAAGTCCCTATCATCGCCTAGAAAAAACTATTGTCACCACCTTTCGTTTATCCTCCTCTGCTCATTCTGAAACCTTAACAATCTTCAAATCATTGGTCACAGTCTTTAGATTGTTGGTTGTAGTCCTTAGGCCCCAAGTCATAGTTTTCAAATCCTAAAGGTCGAAGTGTCTCCACCTATCTCCCATCATCCACTCCTCTCCCGTCGACACCCTCAAAGCTTCCCGGTTGCCTCCACTGAGCAACCTTGCCATCACCTACACCTAGCAGTTGCCACCCGAGACCTTGGTTGACTCCTACCTCCATACGCCCTACCATGGTTTGGTCACTACCTAAATCTTTGTAGTTATTGCTAACCTATGACTGAGTCACTCATCTCACAGACATCCCACAAATTTCTATCACCTACCTTACACAAGCAGTCCATAAACCCTAACTTCACCTCCTATATCCACCTATTCCCCAGCTGACCACCACCAAGAAATTCCTGTCACTGCCTGATCTACACCCATCCGCTGCTATCTGCAACATTGATCATGAACCCTAACCCACCTAGCTTGTTGCCTCCAAACCACCCTCCATCCGTCGCCCCTCTCCAATGCTACCATTAGTGGTTGCGACCACACAGTCGCCACCCTCTCTCCCAAAATCACCACTGTTCCTGGTGACTCAGCCCCCTCCATATAGTTTAGGGTTAGAATTTGATCGCTGGGCTTTAATCCATATTACGGTGGGAGGTGGTCCATTTAGTGACCAAGGGAAAGAGGGCCAGTGAGCCCCTTGCCCCTTTTCTCTTTTTTTTCACTCATCTAGGCCCTTAGTCATATGGAAGACCGAGGGCTACTCCCTATTTAGCCCCACTAAACATTGACCACCACAGGAAGCCTTGACTGCTAATGCTCAAACATATACATGTGACCACTTTCACTAAACCACCAACAGTTAACATCAAATAGTTAAGCCAGGTACCCTAGTGCCTTCTACATGCCATAAGAGGGCTATTTTTTTCTTCTGATCATAACTTGGCCATATGGAGGTGGATTTTCACAAAATTGGAGTCGTTGGAAAGATGGGAGAGAAAACTATGCAGTGATAGAGAAATGTTTAGTTGAAAGTGTCATTTTGACTAGTTTTTTCGTAGTCAAAGTCAAATCTACATGCAATCTTCAAATGCTCATATCTTTTGCATTTTCTATCGAATTTTCGCGAATTTTTTTTAAAGTGCATAGAATTTCATCTAGAATTTGTTTATGTACTTCATTTTTCTGTATCAGTTCATTTTTCATCATATTTAATCAGATTCTTGATTTTTGCATAACGGTCTTCTTGGCTAGTCTACTTGCTTCTTTCTCAATTTTGTGGCTTGCAGGTGACCTCAATGAGCTGGAGCAGCATTCACATCAACATCTAAAGTAGATTGGGATATCAAAACAATTAGGTGTATCCATTTCATCATTCATCTCTTTCATTTGATCAATCCATCTTGTTTGCATCACACATTTCAGTTTTGGCTTAAAATGAATATTGCTTTAGCATTCACATCAAAAAATTGGGCTAAAATTAACCATTGTCTTTAATTAAACATCTTGACTTTGGGTTATGGTGGTGCCCACCATTATTTGGGTTTCAAGAATTTGAATCCACAGGCATATTTCATTTAAACCCTTCAAATTTTCTAAGTATGTCGGCCTTCACTTTTTCATGCATGTATCTTTGTATATGCATTGTTATTTGTATGTGCATTTGAATGTGCAAGCGTGAATGTACATTGGTGGGCCCGAAAAATAAGTCAAATCGGCTTCAAAAAGTGTAAAAATTGGTTGTATACATCTTTGTATGCATATCGGGCTTGTATGTGCAATTTCGGATGTGAAAAGTGGATGTACATTGAAGATTCCATTCACAGATTCTTGGAATATTCCATGCTTGGATGTAAGGGTTTGCATGTATATTGCGTTGTATATTTGATATACAACGGGTAGATACAATAGCGATATGCAAAGGAAACATACATTGCCAAGATACAAAGGCAGAATGTACAAGGCAGACATACAAAGGCGATGTACAAAGCGCACATGCAAAGGAAGGATGCAAGGGTCTTATACATTTGTCACATGCAAGAAAAATATGCAAAAGGATCATCGGCGAAACAATATGTATCGGCAGCTCAACTAATAGTCTTTCCGATGGCCGATGATGCAAAAAGGAAATATGCAAAGTCAAGATGCAAAGGAGGAGATACAAAGTCTGGGGCCCACCAATTGCATGCAAAGGTGATTGTATCTTTGCACATACAATCACATATACAATGAGATATACATTTCTCAGATACAAGGCCCGGACCCAAAATAGATATACATTTTGGTTGATAAAGGCAGGTGTTTGTTTGCATATTTGTTTGTAAGTCTGCTTTGTATGTTTGCACATACAAGGGTCATATGCAAACAAACATCTACAAAATTTTTGTAATTTGATAGAAGATTATGAGGTACAGGCTAGAGATGTAGTAATGAGACTCTTTGTTCAGTCATTAGAGGATGATGCTAGGGTCTGGTTTTCAGACCTGCCTATGTGTTCAGTTTCTTCATGGGTAGATTTAGAAATTGCATTCCTAGAGTAGTTTGGTGAAAGATTTGATTTGGCCTCATTGATCATACATTTCATGAATATCCAAAAGGAAGATGAGGAACTCATTCCAACCTTTAATCTTAGATTTATTAAGTTGCTCAAGTAGATTCCTGAATATATGAGACCCAATGATGCATTGTGCTTGGCAATTTATTTGGCTGCATTTGATGAAGAAATGAGTTATTTATTCAGAGATAAAGAACCAGCTACACTTCACCAGGCCTACAAATTTGCTATGGATATTGAAAATAATCAGAAATATGGAATGCCAGTAGCTTTCATGGCTGCAAGTTTTCAAAATAGTTTTCAAAGTGAATATATTTTAGTTTTCCCAGTGTGTTCATTAAGAGATGATTTTGCAAAGAGGAATGTATTTCAGAACAATGGGTTGTTGATAACTGAGAGGGGGGGGTGAATCAGTTATCCTAATTATTTCCCTTATTGAACTTTCCTTTTAATTGAAGCAGCATAAAATCAAACACAAAACATTAACCATGAAATAAGAAACACATGACACAGTATTTTTGACGTGGAAACCCTGTTAAGGGAGAAAACCACGGGGTGATTAACCCAAGAATTATTCTCTGTTAGAAGAATAGGAAATTACAAAAATGGCACTTGCCAATTAGGGCTCACTGCCCGAGCACACTGCTCACAAGAGGCCCACTGCCTACAAGAAGACACACTGTCTACAAAGTGATGAGAATCACAGTCTTGAACTGATTGGAAGCATCTGCATATGCTGGAGTTCAGTTCCGGTTAGGCTCAGTACACTGATCTGCTGCACTTCATCTTTCCTCTGTTCTTTATTCTGCTATCTTTCACATACCAGATCCTTTTTGCTACCTCTGCTCTTTCTCTGGACTTATTCGCATTTTTCTCCACACTAACACACACTTCACAACTAAATCCATCCTCTATATATATCCGCACAAGTAATTTCATCACCTTTCTAGTCGGCATCCGGAACAGTCTAGTTTCTTATAAACTTTCATTCTGTCGGCTGAATCCTTCCTCACCAAGCAATGCGGATCAAGCATATACTTGTAGATATCATTAATCATGTCGGCCAAACATGATTCATGCCTTCACAACCTCTGTCATCAACAGTAACCCATCCGGAAAGCAGTCTGATACTCTGCCAGTCAGTTCTTCCTCTGTTTTCACTGTCTCTCAGGAATCCGGTACTCAACCATTCATATCTTTTTCCTTGTCCATCACCGGAGGCTAAATCCTTGGAATATACCACTCAAGGTAGTCCTCTTGACTTCCCCAAATCCGCACTGCACCAAGACACTTCCTCTGAGAGGTCTGGACCAATCTGTCGGACCTTGCCACATGCTCTGTTCTTCTTCACCGGACCACAACTTTCTTTATTCTGACTTCCGGTAGAGATACATCATGACTTGCGGATATGTGGGATGACCTTTGTTGCCATCAATGACAACAACCATGAATCCATATAGTGTCTCTTGCCAACAATCTCCCCCTTTGGCATTGATGGCAACACTTAGTGAAAAATGACTAAGTGTTTTCACTATGCTCCCCCTTTGCTGATGCTCTGTCTTTATATACAATTTCTGGAACTCCCCCTTAGTTGGATTCCTCATTTTTCACTGCTCCTCACTCCCCCTTTGACATCAATGGCAAAGGGTAGGGTCCGCATATCAAAATTTTCAAAAATTTCTTATACTTGGCCGCATATTTACATACTCACATATATTGAAGAATGTCTGCAAAGGATGTCTGTAATTGAATCATTTCGGTAGCCCAACTTTGCTTCATTCTGTCCAAAATTGAAATGTGACCACTTAACAAAAATGCAAACGCTTCTACCCGCTTGAGATCTGTCGGATCTTTTGTTTGGGCGGTGGTCCTAGCATCACTGATGGCCTCATGCATGGTTTCCAACTTAGGGATTATAATCCTTCTAAGTTCTCCCATCCGGTTGGTGATGTTCTTCCTTTCCTTCTCAAGATTCTTTATTTCGTTCAAGACTGCAATGGTCTGACATTCTTGATTTATTATAGAGGAAGAGAGAGGATCAAAACTTTGAGATAAGCTTTGTAGCTTATCCTGTTCCTCTTTTATTTTCTTGTCAAATGCTGCTGTTGCCTTTGACCAGGATATACAAAATTTATAGATATCACCGCCATCCTTAAGAGCATTCTCTAAGCTCTTTATTCCAATGCTTACAATCTTTCTGTCTTTAGAGATTAACTCTAATATTTCTGAAAATCTCTTATCCAAAAATTCCTTCCGGACCTTTTCTTCAGCTGATTTTTCAAGAGAATCAAAATGTGTATCAACACTGCTGACTAAGGTTTTTAGATTACCGGAAGTGGAGGCTGTCGGATCTATTTGGATTGATGGCATGATCTTCACAAGTACTCCAGAAGCAGCCTCTATCAACTCACAGTCTTCCATATGAGACTTCAGGAGCTTTTCATTTGCCTTGGCATTTGCAAATGAAGCTATCTTCATTGTTTGTACCGGAGAGAGAGAGTCAAAATCAAATGGACCTTTTAGAAGCTCCGGTTCATCAATCTCTAGAGTTTCTTTGCTCAAAAATTGTTGAACAGTTTGTGCAGTGTCTCTTGCCGGAGACAGATGTTTCTTTTCTTCTGCAGTCTTAGAACTGTCAACCTCTTTGTCTTTGACCACTGCTTCCTTCTCCTGTGATTGCTCTTCTTCTTTGGATCCGGAGGCTGTAGGGGAAACCGGAGGAGAGATGCTAGCTTGTTCATGGCCCATTTCTTCTGGAGCAGAGGGTCCCAAGTCCTCACTTGTCTGTTCAGGGCTCACTTCTTCCGGAACAGAAGATTCCAAATCAGCAGCTGTTTCTGCACCTAAGTCCTCTACAACAGGAAGATTGAACCTTTTGAAGGCCTTCCGGAGGATCTCTTCTGTTTCTTGGGCCACTTTGTCAGTCTCACCAAGCATGAGTTGATTCATCCTGGCTTTGCTTCTGAACTCATCTTTGCAGTCCTTGAAGATAATGTTCATTGTCTTGGGATCAATTTGAGGATATAGCTGAATAGCTATCTGCTCCCGGATCTCAAGATCTTTAGCATGAGCATTATTCTTTCTTACTTCCATTTCCTTCTCTAGGCTTTTAGGAATGAGAGATATGATCTCAATGAAAGCCTTATTGTATATGTTCAGATATTTAACTGTGGCTTCCTGTAGAGTCTTTTGGTCTGCCTCACTGAAGTCATCATAGGATTCAGTCATTGGTTGAAGGTTTCCATCCACCGTGACCGACTTGATTATGCTCTCTAGTGACAGAGTGGGCTTTTCAACAGTTACCTCTGCCATTTCATCCTTGTCTTGGCCTGTGGAGGGCTTACCGGATCCTTTCTTCTTCTGTTTCTTTACTTCTCTTACTCCCTCATCTGATTCTGTTTCCTCTTCATCCTTTTGGCTTCCATAAGCCCTTGTGGCTTTTGTCTTGGATCTCTTACCGGATGCCTGGACTTCCGGTTTTGAACTTTTGGTTGAGGGAGGTGCAGATCTCTTTGTTGATCTGGTCCGGGTGGGAGCTCCAACCGGAGCACTTTCTTTGCTTTTCTCTTCTTCCTCGGCCTTCCTCCTCTTTTCCCGGCTGGCATCAAGTGCCTCCTTTGAGATACCTAGGCCTTGAGCAATGTGCTCTACTTCTTTTCTTACCTTTCTTTTAATCTCAGGTTCCCTGAGTTCTACATGTAATTTTACACTCAGCTCCTCAAAGGTTCCAAACCTTTCTGCCTTAGGATCTTTGGGCTGACTTAGCATGTGTTGAACATGCAGCTCCACTATCTGTTCATCAACTTCATACCCCATGGGCATGATCCAGACAGTCCTTGGCTCCACTGCCTCCATTAGGCACTGATCAGTGTCAACCATAAAGCACACTGAGTCCTTGTATTTCTCAATGAGAGACTGAGGAATTCTCTCTCTTGCTTGCATCATGCTCTGAAAGTTTTTGAAGTATCCCCATAGAGCTGAATTTCTCGCTTTTGCATCCCCAAGTCCATGCAAGTAGTCTCTTATCTGGACTGCAACAGGTTTGTCATTCTGCCATACCCATCCACTTGTTCCGGGTAGCTCATTCATGAAGTAGAAGAATAGACATACAATAAGAGTACCATACTTGAAGGAATTCTTCTTATCCTTCTTGATTTTCTGTATATTTTCCATTAATTGGCTTAGCAGTAGTTCGCAGAGGTCATATTCTGCATTTTTCCTTAGCATTTCAAAAGCAGTGTATACTGCAGTTCTAGATACAGAATTCTCCCTGCTGGAGTGATAGATCTTGTATCCTATTATCATTGATGCATATTTGATATCCGGATCCAAAATATCTTCAATGGTCATTGCCCTCTTGTCAAATTTTGATCCGGTGGCCTCAGTTACAATGTTGTTCTTGACAGATTTGAGGATAGGTACCCCTCCGGAAGAGTATAGACCAGTTACTGCTCTAATTGCTTCTTTTGTGATCTTGCAGGGTCTGTCTAGCCATAGAAAGTTGTCATGCATCCTGCTCAGTACATACCGGACCCATTCATCTTCTTCAAAGCAGGGAAAATGAATAAATTGCTCAAATTGTTTCTTCTGAATATCCTTATACTCTGGTTTAAGCTCAAAAGCATTGTCTATCAGTTGCTTGTGATAGAGGTCTCTTAATTTGAATTCCCCAAATTCTTCAATGTTTGCATGTATGTAAACCCTAATGTCTTCGGTATGTAAAACTCCGTGAGGAACACTAGAGAAGGCTCCTAGTGGGTCTACCTCCAATGATTTGTAGGGATGTTTCTTGAATGAGGGGCGAGGTCTATCAGAGATCTTAACTATGTTTGGAGTAGCCATTCTTCAAAGATTTGCAGTGAGGTAATGAAAAACGGAGAATACCTTATGGTTGGATTGATTTCTTTATCCAATAGCTTCAGCAGGAGATCCTTGGTGTGTTTGATGAACCTTGTTGCAGAGCTCCACTTTTCGCTTCTTCTCGAGTGCAGAATGAGCAAATGACCTTTGAGAAATCCCTTAAATTGCTCCGCGAACCCTAATACCTGTCTGCAATAAATGCTTCACCTACATCATTCCGGTTTGCCCTGTCTGGATAGCTTGGAGTATCCTGGATTAGTCCTGATCTGTGGATATCATCCGGATCTTTCAATCATGAATAAATCGAGGTAGCATATTACAAGATCATCTCAAACACTCTGTCCAATCCGCAGAATATGATAATACAATTCCGGACCTCACCGGACCTTTTTGTGATCCTCTGTCACCTCCGGATACTTGCTGGACCCGGTTCTATACCGGCAGCCACAACTCCTTCCGATCTTCATGCGGACCTCTGAAATCTTAACTGTAACATCTCAAGACTCATATCTACTAACCCTTTAATCCGCATCCTGTGCCACATCCGGCACCACTTGTTTGGCTGGGGGAACAGGATTTTCTTTGAGTCTCCCCCTGAGCCTGAGCTTACTTTTTAATTTCCGGAAGAAATATCAGCACCAGAGTCTGGTGCGGATCCAACCTCTACATTCTCTGAACTTTTCTTCACCCAAATCTTGCTCATCTGATTCCTAACCTCATCCGCATTCATCTTTTGTTTACCCTTGTCTTGATTCTGATTATACACCGGACCTCTTTTGTCCTGATTCTTGTTTCTGCAGAATTTAGCATTATGACCGGACCTATTGCAGATTTGGCAAATAACATTTCTTTGCATATTTGACTGATATCCTCTTGATCTGCATTGATTAGCCATATGACCTATTCTATTGCATGTGAAGCATCTACCTTTGAATGATTTGTTTACTTGCATAATTCTGCATTCATGGGATTTGTGTCCATACCTTTTGCAGTTGAAGCACTGTCCGGAGAAGGATGAATTATTCTGATTCATTCTCATTCTGCACTGATTAGCTTTGTGACCAAAGTGGTTGCAGTTGTGGCAGTATCCATTGAAGGATGGATATCTTTGAGCATTTGGCTGTCTTACCGAAGGTCTTCTAGGCCTGCTCCTTGGATTTTCTGATCCAAGATTCTTCTGACCGGATCCGGAGCTTTCTCCTTTCTCATATCCCAAGCCATACTTGTCATCTGTCCTCTTTTGACTTCCAAGAAGAACTTCAAGTTGAGCAGAACTTATCTTGAATTTCTCTTTGTATTCATTTGCTGTTTGAAGGTCTCTTTTGAGAGAGGCAATTTGATCCTCAAGTTTTCCTTCATTATCTTTGGCATCTTCAAGATCAGATTCAAGGTGTCTGATAATCCTGTCCATCTGGTGGCATTCTTCTGATTTTTCTTTAAGAGATTGTCTTAGATTGTCTTCAGCCTTTCTTTTTTCTTCAATCTCTTGAGTAAACTTTATAGTTCCTGATTCCATTTCATGTCTTAACATAATGACTTCTTTTGATAACTTTTCACATAACTTGGTTTGCTCAGTCAATTCTTCATTTGTATTGCTTTCTTCACTTTGTCTTGCCAACTGTTGAAGCAGCTCCTTTCTCTTTTTCATAGAGAGACTTAATTTGTCTTTTAATTCTCTCATGAATTCATCAGCCTGTTTGAGTCTTTCCTTTAATTCACTGACTTCAGAATTTGACTGTTCAAGATCCTCAAGGGCAGTCTTGAGTTTCTCCCTTAAACCATATGCATCCATTTGAAATCCCAGATCTTCCTCAAGCTGTTAGGCTCTATTAGGAGGAACTTAGCTCTGATACCAATTGTTGATAACTGAGAGGGGGGGGGTGAATCAGTTATCCTAATTATTTCCCTTATTGAACTTTCCTTTTAATTGAAGCAGCATAAAATCAAACACAAAACATTAACCATGAAATAAGAAACACATGACACAGTATTTTTGACGTGGAAACCCTGTTAAGGGAGAAAACCACGGGGTGATTAACCCAAGAATTATTCTCTGTTAGAAGAATAGGAAATTACAAAAATGGCACTTGCCAATTAGGGCTCACTGCCCGAGCACACTGCTCACAAGAGGCCCACTGCCTACAAGAAGACACACTGTCTACAAAGTGATGAGAATCACAGTCTTGAACTGATTGGAAGCATCTGCATATGCTGGAGTTCAGTTCCGGTTAGGCTCAGTACACTGATCTGCTGTACTTCATCTTTCCTCTGTTCTTTATTCTGCTATCTTTCACATACCGGATCCTTTTTGCTACCTCTGCTCTTTCTCTGGACTTATTCGCATTTTTCTCCACACTAACACACACTTCACAACTAAATCCATCCTCTATATATATCCGCACAAGTAATTTCATCACCTTTCTAGTCGGCATCCGGAACAGTCTAGTTTCTTATAAACTTTCATTCTGTCGGCTGAATCCTTCCTCACCAAGCAATGCGGATCAAGCATATACTTGTAGATATCATTAATCATGTCGGCCAAACATGATTCATGCCTTCACAACCTCTGTCATCAACAGTAACCCATCCAGAAAGCAGTCTGATACTCTGCCAGTCAGTTCTTCCTCTGTTTTCACTGTCTCTCAGGAATCCGGTACTCAACCATTCATATCTTTTTCCTTGTCCATCACCGGAGGCTAAATCCTTGGAATATACCACTCAAGGTAGTCCTCTTGACTTCCCCAAATCCGCACTGCACCAAGACACTTCCTCTGAGAGGTCCGGACCAATCTGTCGGACCTTGCCACATGCTCTGTTCTTCTTCACCGGACCACAACTTTCTTTATTCTGACTTCCGGTAGAGATACATCATGACTTGCGGATATGTGGGATGACCTTTGTTGCCATCAATGACAACAACCATGAATCCATATAGTGTCTCTTTCCAACATGGGTGCAGTCATGATGTGATGCATAAACATGAAGAAGATGTTGTAGAAAATGTAGGCACATCATATAATGGTGAAGACAAAGATTGTTATCAGCCTCTAGAAGAAAGATCTGCAGATGCAAGATGCCCTTCAGATGATCAAATCAAAGACATACATGAGGTTGTGTCTTGTAGTAATAGGCATATCCCAGTTATTCATGATTATTTGTACAAGGCGGATATGCAGAGCTTCACTCTAAATATAGAAGATGCTGATTCAAGGGATGACAGTGAATATGCTAGTGACTGTCAGTATTTAGATGCATATGTGAGCCTTTCAGATGATGAAATATATATGGATGCTAAGTATGAGTGCTTCCTTGAAGATTATGACCACCTCTACAATGTAGAGGTTGAAACCTTTGTTGTTGATTATTAGTGCATTGGTGAAGAGGAAAATCAGAGCTACTATTCAGATGTGAATGGACGAGTTGCAGATGTTCATGTTGATACAGATGGGGATAGTGTTGGTTGCAGGGGTGACTATGAAGCTTTCAGTGTAGGGATGGACTCTGAGCTTTTTATGCCTTATCTTAAGGCATTCCAGGTGGACCTTAATGATAAAATTACTGAGCACAATGATGATGAATATTCGAATGTCTATAAAAATGAATATGATTATGAGATGTTGCTTTTGCCTGAGTATTGTTTGTTTGATACAGAGAAGCTCTTATTTTTTGAAGAAGGGAAAAATTCTAATGTGGACTCATTTGTTTCATGTGAGTCTGTTATTTTTCCAAGCAACATCAGTGACTCATATGATGATGACATTCTACAGTTGATGATAATGTATGCTGATGAAGCTTGTTGTAGATTTGTTAAAGAAATAGAAATGGGCAGCAACACAGCCAATTGCAAAGTAGGGTGCTGCAGACAACCAAGTATTTTTTGACTTCATTTGAAGAAATCAAAAGAAAATTAGATATTTGACAAAGGAAAATACTGGTTTTTCCTTTTTGGTGGCCCTGGGCCACCAAGTAAATTTTTAAAAAAATGTGATTTGTGATGTAGGTTGGTGCATTGTTTGACTTTGTGCCCAATGGATAGGGACTGGTCTGCATCCCAGAGATCTATGGTTCTCGCCATGCCTTCAAGAGGCATCCCCAGACAGAGCCAATGGTGGTGCCCACCATTATTTGGGTTTTGAGCATTTGAATCTGAGGCATTTTTCATTTAAACCCTTCAAATTTTCTAAGTTTGTTGGCCTTCACTTTTTCATGCATGTATC
Organism: Cunninghamia lanceolata; assembly: GCA_027924645.1. NCBI lineage: Eukaryota > Viridiplantae > Streptophyta > Pinopsida > Cupressales > Cupressaceae > Cunninghamia > Cunninghamia lanceolata. The sequence goes on along the minus strand of BSBN01001121.1, from coordinate 14,518,532 downwards.
TTTGTATATGCATTGCTGTTTGTATGTGCATTTGAATGTGCAAGTGCGAATGTATATTGGTGGGCTTGAAAAATAAGTCAAATCAGCTTCAAAAAGTGCAAAAATTGGTTGTATTCATCTTTGTATGCATATCAGGCTTGTATGTGCAATTCCGGGCGTGAAAAGTGGATGTACATTGAAGATTCCATTCGTAGATTCCTAGAATATTCCATGCTTCGATGTAAGGGTTTGCATGTATATTGCATTGTATATTTGATATACAATGGGTAGATGTAATGGTGGTATGCAAAGGAAACATACATCGCCAAGATACAAAGGCAGAATGTACAAGGCAAACATAAAAAGGTGATGTAGAAAGGGCACATGCAAAGAAAGGATGCAAGGGTCTCATACATTTGCCACATGCAAGGAAAATATGCAAAAGGATCATCAGCAAAACAATATGCATCGGCAGCTCAACTAATAGTCTTTCTGATGGCTGATGATGCAAAAAGGAAATATGCAAAGTCAAGATGGAAAGGAGGAGATACAAAGTCTGGGGCCCACCAATTGCATGCAAAGGTGATTGTATCTTTGCACATACAATTGCATATACAATGTGATATACATTTCTCAGATACAAGGTCCAGACCTAAAATGGATATACATTATGGTTGATAAAGGCAGGTGTTTGTTTGCATATTTGTTTGTATGTCTACGTTGTATGTTTGCACATACAAGGGTCATATGCAAAGGGAAAGCATACAATTCGGATCTGACTGGAGAATCAGATGCAATGAATAATCATTTTGGGTTCTGCGGCTTGTATAATGAAGTGCTTGTATATGCCAATATACAATTATTTCAATACAAACCAGATTTCAAAGGTTTTTTCCAATCTGACTGATAAATGCAATGGAGTCCGTAGTTGTATGTATATTGCACATTGTATGTGCAATATATAAGGTGATATACAAAGAACAAAGATACAAGCCAAACTTGAATTCAATTTCAATTTGTTTCATAAATATTTGGGGTCCGCTCCTTGTATACATTGCGATTGTTTGTATATGCAATTGCATATACAAATGCAAGATACAAAGGTTGACGCAATGGTCCTTTAGCAAGAATGGATACAATGGCTCATTGGCAGAACAATGCCTATCGGCAGACACTTCCAAGGTCTTTCCGACGACCAATGAAGATGCAAATAAACAGCGATGGAGAACCAATTAGGAGGTGACACGTGCCCAAGTTAGTTGTATGTATATACAATTACATATACAACAATTTGAAGGAGAAAAAGGTAAAATGAAAGAGGAAAAAGTCAGCGATGGAAAAAGGGTGCCTACGTGGTACGATCTCACTGGTGGAGGACTTTTCAATGTTGCCGATGTGGATTTTCAACCTGTATGGGTGGATTTGGACCACCAATCTTGCCTATTTGGAGCCCAGTTCTGTGGCTGAGTTTGAAGGATGAAGCGATTGTCTATTGGCACCATTTTTGCGCGCTCATTCCACAGTCAACCGACCTTGCTGCATGGTGATGGAAAAAACATCACATCTATTTATTTGCTCAAGGTCCGAGCTGCTTATGCCAGCAGTTTTCAGTATGGATCTGATGGCTTCAACGACCAAAAATTTAATGAAGATCAGATTGTTGCATCGAAAATCTAAAGAAGTGATCTTTGCATTTATGAATTTTGTCAGTGTGTAGGTGGACGAAAGCTTGTGTACTCCTTGAAAAAGGAATCCATGGCCATTCTACAGGGGGTTGAAGACTTGGGCAATTTTTGGAGAGAATAACAAAAAATAGAGCATTTCTTGGCTGATTCTATATCATTTTGGAGTTTATGAGTTGCATTCAAATGCATCTTGCACATATGTTCAGTTTCATGTGGTGTTTATATGAAAAATGCATTGTTGCATGTGTTTAGTTGTTTGTCTCCATTTGTTGTATGCATTGCTTCTTCTGAATCTGGTTGCTAAGGGTTCCTCAGAATCTAGAATATAGACTTTCTGTATTGCATGCTTGATTTGTCACTTCCATTCAAAGAGTGGATTAAACTGTTTAAGTTAAGTATGAAGAAGAATGTATGTCAGCTGGGATATGTGTAAGTAGAGGCAGCTAAATACTCACTCTTGGGTGGTGTTTGTAAGGAAAATACTAGTTCTAACCCCTTGAAACTTGAATGCCAGTGCAAATCATTCATTTGTATACGTCTAGTTGACTCCTTGCCCTGAGATAGGCACTAGTCTGCCCTTGTGTAGTAGTTATGATCCAAAACCCCCTATCTTGCATCCAAAATATTAAAACAAATCCTTTCAAAGCTTCAACCTATTAGTTTGTAGGAGTAGAGGTAGGACCCCTACATACTCTCATTCCTAACCAATTAGATATGTCCAAGAACATTGCTAGCCTAGTGACTTATCATGCAAATCTTGGTCCAAACATGAGAGTATTCTGCCCATTCTGAAAAGCTAAATATTTTTTTCATTGGGTGAGTCAAGGTTAAATATTTAGCTATATGGATACCCCCCTTAGTGCAACAGAACCAAAAGTGAAGGGGAGGTAGCTCACACAACCTCTTGTATTTGTTGGCCGAATCTGCCCGTGCATTGGAACTGGAAAACCCTTTGTTGATTCAGAGAAAAAACACCAACAAAGTGGCGAATCTGCTGGGGAGTTGAATTAAAAGTGTTATTTTTGCCCATCTAAGTCACCAACAAAGTGGCGACTTCACTGGGGATGTAATGACATATCCATGAAAGTGTAAGTCCAAAAGGCTGGAAAATCTCATTTCCAATGAAATTGTTGCAACAATACCAAGGAATGACCATGTGGTGCTCTCCTGGCATGATGAATCCAGAAAACAAAAGTGCCTTGTTGATATTTTGTCCTCTCTATGAGAGGTGGTGACTCTATTGATTGAACCTATCCAAAGCTGCAACATATTCCCAGGTATTCCATCTTTTAACTTGAAATGATTCAAATAGAGCAACAGTCCTAGTTGTTCTCTCAAAGAAGACCATTTTTTATTGAAAGATATAAAGCCCTGAATTTCAAAGGAATATGTGGTTACCCAAATGTTATTCCAAATAAGATTAGAAAATGTTTGCCGAAATATAGTGGATCAAATTCTGAGTCTACAAACAAACATCTGTAAATTTTTTGTACTTTGATAGAAGATTATGAGGTAGAGGCTAAAGATGTAGTAATGAAACTCTTTGTTCAGTCATTAGAGGATGATGCTAGGGTCTAGTTTTCAGACCTGCCTGTGTGTTCAGTTTCTTCATGGGTAGATTTAGAAATTGCATTCCTAGAGCAGTTTGGTGAAAGATTTGATTTGGCCTCATTGATCATACATTTCCTGAATATCCAAAAGGAAGATGGGGAACTAGTTCCAGCCTTTAATCTTAGATTTATTAAGTTGCTCAAGCAGATTCCTGAATATATGAGACCCAATGATGCATTGTGCTTGGCAATTTATTTGGCTACATTTGATGAAGAAATGAGTTATTTATTGAGAGATAAAGAACCAGCTACACTTCACTAGGCCTACAAATTTGCTATGGATATTGAAAATAATTAGAAATATGGAATCCTAGTAGGTTTAATGGCTGCAAGTTTTCAAAATAGTTTTCAAAGTGATATATTGCATCTTTCCTAGTGTGTTCATTAAGAGATGATTTTGCAAAGAGGAATGTATTTTAGAACAATGGGTGCAGTCATGATGTGATGCATAAACATGAAGAAGATGTTGTAGAAAATGTAGGCACATCATATAATGGTGAAGACAAAGATTGTTATCAGTCTCTAGAAGAAAGATCTACAGATGCAAGATGCCCTTCAGATGATCAAATGAAAGACATACATGAGGTTGTGTCTTGTAGTAATAGGCATATCCCAGTTATTCATGATTATTTGTACAAGGCAGATATGCAGAGCTTCACTCTAAATATAGAAGATGTTGATTCAAGGGATGACAGTAAATATGCTAGTGACTATCAGCATTCAGATGCATATGTGAGCCTTTCAAACGATGAAATATATATGGATGTTGAGTATGAGTGCTTCCTTGAAGATTATGGCCACCTCTACAATGCAGAGGTTGAAACATTTGCCATTGATTATCAGGCATTGGTGAAGAGGAAATCAGAGCTACTATTCAGATGTGAATGGATGAGTTGCAGATGTTCATGTTGATACAAATGGGGATAGTGTTGGTTGCAGGGGTGACTATGAAGCTTTCAGTGTAGGGATGCACTCTGAGCTTTTTATGCCTTCTCTTAAGGCATTCCAGGTGGACCTTAATGATAAAATTATTGAGCACAATGATGATGAATATCCGAATGTCTATAAAAATGAATATGACTATGAGATGTTGCTTTTGCCTAAGTATTGTTTGTTTGATAAAGAGAAGCTCTTATTTTTTGAAGAAGGGTAAAATTCTGATGTGGATTCATTATTATTTTTCCAAGCAACATCAGTGACTCATATGATGATGACATTCTGCAGTTGATGATAATGTATGCTGATGAAGCTTATTGTAGATTTGTTAAAGAAAGAGAAATGGGCAGCAGCGCAGCTAATTGCAAAGCAAGGTGCTGCAGATAGCCAAGTGTTTTTCGGCTTCATTTGAAGAAATCAAAAGAAAATCAGATATTTGCAAAGGAAAATTCTAGTTTTTCCTTTTTGGTGGCCCTAGGCCACCAAGTACATTTTAAAAAAAATGTGATTTGTGATGCAAGTTGGTGCATTGTTTGACTCTGTGCCATGGATAGGGACTGGTCTACATCCTAGAGATCTATGGTTCTCACCATGCCTGCAAGAGGCATACGTCCCCAAACAGAGCCAATGGTGGTGCCCATCATTATTTGGGTTCCGAGCATTTGAATCCGCAGGCATTTTTCATTTAAACCCTTCAAATTTTCTAAGTCTGTTGGCCTTCACTTTTTCATGCATGTATCTTTGTATATGCATTGTTGTTTGTATGTGCATTTGAATGTGCAAGCGTGAATGTACATTGGTGGGCCCGAAAAATAAGTCAAATTGGCTTCAAAAAGTGCAAAAATTGGTTGTATGCATATCGGGCTTGTATGTGCAATTCCAGGCGTGAAAAGTGGATGTACATTGAAGATTCCATTTGCAGATTCTTGGAATATTCCATGCTTGGATGTAAGGGTTTGTATGTATATTTTGCATGTATATTGCATTGTATATTTGATATACAATTGGTAGATACAATGGCAATATGCAAATGAAACATACATCGCCAAGATACAAAGGCAGAATGTACAAGGCAGACATACAAAGGCGATGTACAAAGCACACATGCAAATGAAGGATGCAAGGGTCTTATACATTTGCCACATGCAAGGAAAATATGCAAAAGGATCATCGGCGAAATATTATGCATCGGTAGCTCAACTAATAGTCTTTTCGATGGCCGATGATGCAAAAAGGAAATATGCAAAGTCAAGATGCAAAGGAGGAGATACAAAGTCTAGGGCCCACCAATTGCATGCAAAGGTGATTGTATCTTTGCACATACAATCGCATATACAATGTGATATACATTTCTCAGATACAAGGTTTGGACCTGAAATGGATATACATTCTAGTTGATAAAGGTAGGTTTTTCTTTTCATAGTTGTTTGTATGTCCGCGTTGTATGTTTACACATGCAAGGGTCATATGCAAAGGGAAAGCATACAATCTGGATCTGACTGGAGAATCAAATGCAGTGAATAATCATTTTGGGGTCCATGGCTTGATAATGAAGTGCTTGTATATGTCGATATACAATGAGTTTGATACAAGCTAGATTTCAAAGGTTTTTTCCAATCTGACTGATAAATGCAATGGAGTCTGTAGTTGTATGTATATTGCACATTGTATGTGCAATATAAAGGCGATATACAAAGAACAAAGATACAAGCCAAACCTGAATGCGATTTCAATTTGTTTCATAAAAATTTGGGGTCTACTGCTTGTATACATTGTGATTGTTTGTATATGCAATTGTATATACAAATGCAAGATACAAAGGTTGATGCAATGGTCTGATAGCAAGAATGGATACAATGGCTCATTGGCAGAACAATGCCTATCGGTGAACACTTCTAGGGTCTTTCCGATGACTGATGAAGATGCAAATACATAGCGATGGAGAACCAATCAGGAGGTGACATGTATCCAAGTGAGTTGTATGTATATACAACTACATATACAAAGATTTGAAGGAGAAAAGGGTAAAATGAAAGAGGGAAAAGTCAGCGATGGAAAAAGGGTGCCTATGTAGCGCAATCTCACTGGTGGAGGACTTTTCAATGTTGCTAATGTGGATTTTCAACCTGTATGGGTTGATTTGGACCACCGATCTTGCCTATTTGGAGCTCGGTTCTATGGCTAAATTTGAAGGATGAAGTGTTTCTCTATTGGCGCCATTTTTGTGCGCTCATTCCACAGTCAACCGACCTTGCTGCACGGTGATGGAAAAAACATTGCATCTGTTTATTTGCTTGAGGTCTAGGCTGCTTATGCCAATGGTTTTCAGTCTGGATCTAATGGCTTCAATGACCAAAAATTTAATGAAGATCTGATTGTTGCACCAAAAATCTAAAGAAGTGATCTTTGCATTTATGAAGTCTGTCAGTGTGTAGGTGGTCGAAAGCTTGTGTGCTCCTTGAAAAAGGAATCCATGGCCATTCTATAGGGGGTTGAAGACTTGGGCAATTTTTGGAGAGAATAACGAAAAACAGAGCATTTCCTGGCTGATTCTGTATCATTTTGGAGTTTATGAGTTGCATTCAAATGCACCTTGTACATATGTTCAGTTTCATGTTGTGTTTCTATGAAAAATGCATTGTTGCATGTGTTTAGTTGTTTGTCTCCATTTTTTTATGCATTGCTTCTTCTAAATTTGGTTGCTAAGGGTTCCTCATATTCTAGAATATAGACTTTCTGTATTGCATGCTTGATTTGTGACTTCCATTCAAGGAGTGGATTAAACTATTTTAGGTTAAGTGTGAAGAAGAATGTATGTCAGCTGGGATATGTGTAAGTAGAGGTAGCTAAATACTAGTTCTAACCCCTTGAAACTTGAATGCCAGTGCAAATCATTCATCTGTATACGTCTAGTTGACTCTTTGCCCTGAGATAGGCACTGGTCTGCCCTTGTGTAGTAGTTATGATCCAAAACCCCCTGTCTTGCATCCAAAATATTAAAACAAATCCTTTTAAAGCTTCAACTTGTTGGTTTGTAGGAGTAGAGGTAGGACCCCTGCATACTCTCATTCCTAACTAGAAGTGACTTATCTTGCAAATCTTGGTCCAAACATGAGATTATTCTGCTTATTCTGAAAAGCTAAATCTTTTTGTCATTAGGCGATTCAAGGTTAAATCTTTAGCCATAGGGATACCTCCCTTGGTGAGGCAAAACCAGAAGTGAAGGGGAGGCAGCTCACCCAACCTCCTGTATTTGTTGGCTGAAGCTACCCGTGCATTGGAACTAGCAAACCCTTTTCTAATTTGGAGAGAAAAACACCAACAGTTTAAACAAGAACAAATGTCTTCATTTCTTGGTGAAGTTGCATGTGATTAGTGGTGTGTATGCTCTTCTCATGTGCTTTGTGTGATCTTGAGAATCAAAAACACCTCTTATCCATCCACATTCACACCTCACATTTTGATTTCTAAGGGCTAATGCTACGCCCTTAATATTAGTGTACATAGGGTTATGAATAGTTGGCTTGTGGCTATCTTAACTCCTAATTAAGTCATATTATCATTATTATATTGTTATTTAGTTGTTTAGGTCGGCCTAAGGCTTCTATAGGTCTATCTAAGTCAGCCTGGGTGATATCCTAGGCATAAATAGGTATATATAGGAGGTAGTGAGTCTCATTTCATATCATATTCAGTATTGTGTTCTCATTGAAGACTGTTGGAGGTATCCCCCTCGAAGTGGATTAGGAGGTTGCCCCCTCGAAGTGGCATATTATTATCAAGTATTTTCGACATATTTACTATTATATTCAGATATTGTGCAAGTTGTTTCATTACAAGTGGTATCAAAGCGTGATCTTGGCACCGTAGAGGCAAGATTTTTTCTCAACATTGGAGGCAATTTTGGGAAGAGCATAACTTTCAGATTTTAGCGAATTTTTTAAATATTTTTAAAGGGTTTTTGAAGACCATATTAAAGAATATATAGTCCATATTTTAGAGGAATTGAAGCAAAAATAAGTGAGTTATTGCAAAATTAGGGTTTCCAACAAATTCGCTCTCAAGGCAGCATATTTGCTAAGTTTTTGGATTTTTTTCTGGGTAAGTGGTATCTTGGCCTTAGTAAGTTACAGTAAAAATTTCATAAAATTTACATTTCATTTGTGTGATTTATTTCAAAAATATTGGTTTCCATCATGACGGGGCCTGCAACAAGAGGCAAAAAGAATGCTACCACACCGGGGAAATCCTCTGATAAGGATGAGGAAATAATAGAGGATAGTAATCCCAATGAGGAAATGAGTAAGGTCAAAGAAGATGTGTCCTCAATTAGGGATATGTGTGACCTAAGAGGAGATATATCAGATCTACGAAGCATGTTCAGCGCCTATATGAATGAACCAAGAAAGGAGTTCTCAATCAACCAAGGTGAAACCTTCAAGTCGGCTAATAATGACACAAATTTTAATACTCCTATGGCATCTAGGAATTTCTTTCCTAAGGTGCATATGCGCAAGTTTGATGGTAAGGATCCTCTAACATGGATTAACCAAATGGAGAATTTTTTTGAAGTACATCAAATCCCATATGGACAAAAGGTCACAATGGCTTCCCTATAACTAGAACCAGATCAATTCATTTGGTATCGTTGGCTTTGTATTCATCGGAGAAAAAAGGGTCTCACCGTCTCATGGTCAATTTTTACAGAAGAACTCCAAGCACAATATAGCAATAGTGTGACAGACAACTTCTTCAGCCAGCTTGCTAAACTTCAACAAACAGGATCAGTTAAGGATTATATTCAAAAATTCCAAAATCTATCATTAAGAGTGGATACAATTACAGAGGAGAACTTGAATGATTTATTCTTGGGTGGTCTCAAGGATTACATTCAACATGAGGTACGTATGTTTAGTCCTAGCTCAGTAAATGAGTCTTTTAGCTTGGCACGCAGGGTAGAGGAGAAATATTTGATTCCTAGAAAGCAAGGGGCTAATATGACAAGAGAGAAAGGATATTCAACACCTTCTCTTCCTCAACCTACTAGGTTGACTCCCCAGCAAATTTAGGAGAAAAGAGCAAAAGGGTTGTGTTTCAATTGTGATAGCAAATACAGTCAAGGACATAAATGTAGTGAAAAGAAATTGTTCTATATTGAAGGTCCAAGTGAGGAAGAAGAGGAGGAACCCATATTAGAGGAGGATAGGGAGTCAAGTGAGGAATCACATGATTCTCAGCCAATCATTTCTTGTCATGCACTCTCAGGTTTCAGTTCACCACAAACTCTCAAGGTAGTGGGTTTCTTAAAGAAGCAGAAAGTAACAGTGTTGATTGACTCAGGTAGTACTCATAATTTCATCAACAAAAAGTTGGCAACTCATCTAAATTGTTTTATATATCCAGCCCCAGAGTTTCAGGTTTTGATTGCAGATGGGGGTACAGTTAGTTGTTCAGGGAAGTGTCATAGCATTAAATTATCCATGGGAGATTATCAACTTGATACCCCAATGTATGCAATATCCATGGGTGCAGCAGATATTGTTTTGGGAGTACAATGGCTTACTACATTGGGAACAATTGAGATGAACTTCCAAGAACTATTCATGAGATTTCAATCAGAAGGAAAGGTAGTGGAGCTAAGGGGGTTGAAGGCAAAATCCCCACAGATGGTAAGCTCTCATCAAATGCAAAAGTTGCTTAAGAAAGGAGCAGATGGATTTGTGGCCTAGCTATGTTCATTAGAAGTCTCTCAATCTAATACTCCTACTCATCCAGATTTACAAGAAATAATTGATCGTCACTCAGTGGTTCTTGGAGATATGCCTAAAGGACTTCCTCCTAAGAGGGATCATGACCATGCCATACAACTAGTTCTAGGGAGCCAACCACCAAACATCAGGCCTTATAGGTACCCACACATACAAAAAAGTGAGATAGAAAAAATTGTTGAGGAGATGCTAGAGGCAGGAATTATCAGGCATAGCCAAAGTGCTTACTCCTCACCTGTGGTGATGGTGCGTAAGAAGGATGAAACTTGGCACATGTGTCCATATTATAGAGTGCTCAACATGTACACCATTAAAGATAAGTTTCCTATTCCAGTCATTGATGATTTGCTAGATGAATTGAATGGAGCTATGTATTTTACCAAGTTAGATCTTAGATCTAGTTATCACCAAATTCAGATTAAGGAGGAAGATATTTGTAAGACAGCATTCCGAACTCATGAGGGTCATTATGAATTTTTGGTGATGCCATTCGGCCTTACCAATGCACCATCTACATTCCAAAGTTTGATGAATTCCATTTTTAAGAAGTTCTTGAGAAAGTTTGTGTTAGTGTTCTTTGATGATATATTGATTTATAGCAAGACTTGGGAAGAACATTTGCAACATGTAGATCAAGCATTACAATTACTCAAAGATCATCAACTCTATGCTAAGCCATCCAAGTGTGCTTTTGGTCTTAAGGAGGTGGAGTATTTGGGACACATAGTTTCACATGAAGGAGTAAAGGTGGACCCTAACAAAATTAAGGCTATCATGGAATGGCCTATTCCAAAAACCATTAAGAAACTGAGGGGTTTCTTGGGATTGACAGGGTACTATAGAAGATTTGTGAAGAATTATGGTCGTATAGCAGCACCCCTCACCACTCTCTTGAAGAAGGATTCTTTTCATTGGAATGAGTCTGCTAATGTAGCATTTGAGCAATTGAAGGAGGCTATGTGTACAACTCCAGTGCTTGCCACTCCGGACTTCACCAAGGAATTCATTGTGGAATGTGATGCTTCTGGAAATGGGATAGGAGCAGTTCTCATGCAAGAAGGTCGACCAATTGCTTTTGAGAGTCATCAATTAAAGGGTAAAAATCAGCTCAAACCTATTTATGAGAAGGAAATGCTAGCAATCCTTCACGCAGTTAAACAATGGAGGCCTTATTTAATGGGTCAACACTTCAAGGTTAAGACAGATCATGATATCCTAAAATATTTTTTGGAACAAAGACTATCCTCTGAAGAGAAACAAAAATGGGTCACTAAGATGTTGGGATATGACTTTGAGATTGTATATAAGAAAGGGAAGGAAAATATTGTGGCTGATGCACTTTCTAGGAAGGATGAGAAGGATGAAGCCTTATTGTGTGCCCTTTCAATATTACAAGCAAATTGGGTGGAAGAAGCCAAAGTAGAATGGCAAAATGATGTTGCAACAAGTAATCTCATCCAACAATTAAAAAGTGATCCTAGTAGTTCAGATAAGTTTTGTTTGAAGGGAGATATTCTTTGGTATAAAGAGCATTTGTATCTCTGCAAGAATTCCACTCTTAAACACAAGATTCTCATAGAGCTACATGAGTCCCCAGTTGGTGGTCATTCAGGATTTTTGAAGACATATCATCAGATCAAGCAAGATTTTTTTGGGAAGGGTTAAAAGGTGATGTTCAAAAATTTGTGGCTGAATGTTTGGTTTGTCAAAGAAATAAGGGGGAGACAATTAAGACACCAGGTCTCTTGCAGCCCTTATCTATTCCTAGCCAGCGTTGGGAAGAGGTATCCATGGACTTCATCACAGGGCTTCCCAAATCTAAAGGTCATAATGTCATCATAGTAGTAGTTGATCACCTCACTAAATATGCACATTTCATTGCATTATCACATCCTTTTACAGCAAGTGCAGTGGCAAAAGTTTTCTTGGAGAATATCCAAAAGCTACATGGTACACCTAAGGTTATTGTCAGTGATCGTGATCCTATCTTTACTAGTCACTTTTGGAAAGATTTATTCTCATGTTTGGGTACTCAATTGGCTCATAGTTCTTCATACCATCCTCAATCAGATGGGCAAACTGAGGTTGTTAATAAATGTTTGGAAGGATAGCTACGTTGTTTCACTTCAGAAAAGCAATCTCAATGGGTAGATTGGCTACCACTGGCAGAATGGTGGTATAACACTTCTTTTCATAGCTCATCAAAAATGTCTCCATTTTTGGCACTTTATGGATATCATCCTCCTTCCATCACATCATCATTAAAGGTGTCACCAAGAGTTCAGGCAGTAGAGGACCACTTGCATCACCAACACCAAGTACTTTCAGGACTCAAGGAGAATTTAGCTATGGCACAAAATCGAATGAAACAACAGGCGGACCAACATCGTAGTGAAAGAAATTTTGAAGTTGGGGATTGGGTCTTCTTGAGATTGCAGCCTTATAAACAAATCTCAATGAAGCAACACAAAAAGAATAATAAGTTGTCTCCAAGATATTATGGGCCATACCAAATCATGCAAAAGATTGGTAGTGTTGCCTACAAGCTAGAGTTGCCACCAACAACAAAGATACATCCAGTTTTTCATGTTTCTTGTTTGAAGAAGGTAATTGGGCAGAATATTCCTACTCAAATAGTACTACTAGAACTCGATGAAGAAGGAAGAATAATTTTGGAACCAGAGGGCATTCTTCAAACTCGCACAAAGAAGCTGAGGAATAGAACCCTCAGTATCTCATCCAATGGAAGAATTTACTAGTTGAAGAGGCCACATGGGAGGATGAGGAGTTCATTCAAAAGAATCCACACTTGGTTAGCATTGAGGACAATGCTTCTTTGAAGAGGGGGGGCATGTTACGCCCTTAATATTGGTGTACATAGGGTTATGAATAGTCAACTTGTGGCTATCTTAACTCCTAATTAAGTCATATTATCATTATTATATTGTTATTTAGTTGTTTAGGTCGGCCTAAGGCTTCTATAGGTCTATCTAAGTCAGCCTGGGTGATATCCTAGGCATAAATAGGTATATATAGGAGGTAGTGAGTCTCATTTCATATCATATTCAGTATTGTGTTCTCATTGAAGACTGTTGGAGGTATCCCCCTCGAAGTGGATTAGGAGGTTGCCCCCTTGAAGTGGCATATTATTATCAAGTATTTTCAGCATATTTACTATTATATTCAGATATTGTACAAGTTGTTTCATTACAGCTAATTTACAAGTCTGAGTGTGAATCAAGTGTGTGTGTGTGTGTGTATTCTCTCTCCTCGCACCACAAGGTGATCTTGGAGATCAAAAACACCTCACTTGGTTCACTTTTGTTTACCCTTCTTAGGAGGCCTACTTGGAGACACACCACTCTAAGGGACAACCTCATTCGAGGCTGAATCGAAAGACACCCTCATTGGGAGTTGGAATCTTGTCACTCTTGGCTAAGCCCCAAAGAACTTTATACCTTTGGGAAGTGAAGGCGAAGGGTGGGTTACGCCTTTCTCCCAGCTGTGTGGCAAGATTTCGATTTCAAATTCCTAGTCAACCTCATGTAAACATTGCCCAAGACCTAGTTGGCCATACCCTATTTCAAACTAGACAACAAGCTTGTTGATGTGTCTTCCATGTGTGCTTGTTTAATTATCATTACACTCTTCCACTTCAAAATTCAAAATTTCTTATGTGTCTTGCATGAGTGAATCATGTTTGTACATGTGTGATCATTTAATTAAACATTGTTGAATCAAGCTAAACACCAAACACATAAGACAAGTCCTTCAACTCATTCTTCCAACACATTCAAATCCAATCACATTCATCCTAATCACCCATTCTTAACCACTTCATTCCTAATCATATCCAAGTCACCATAATTCAAACCCTAATCATTCCATATCAAATCCTAATCATATCCAAGTCATCATCCCATCACATCAACATCATCCTAATCATTCCAAGCCAAATCACATCCCAACTACTTTCATCCTAATCCAAATCCAAATCAACCCAATCAAAAATCAAGACCTTAGTTGATCATCATCAATCGTTATCCTAACTTGCTTGAGAGCATTAGTCTATCTTGAGTAACTCAACCAATCAAATCAATCCAATCAACTCTCTATTACTTAAGTGTCATTAGTCTACCTTAAGTATAGAGAATCAATCCAATCAACTCTCTTACTTGAGATCATTAGTCTATCTCAAGCATAGAGAGCCATCCATAAAAAACAAAACAAATCAAATCATCCTATGGTCTTAAAATTTGATCCCAATCACTCCACATCATCACCTACATTTCTCATTTAAACCACTATCATCCCAATCCATTCATCCTAATCACCTCAATCCAAGTCATCCCACCTTGTTATCCCACATCACCCTTACCATTATCCTAAATCATCCTACTCACCTAACCTAATAATTTAACCATCATTCATCCTAATTCCTTCAAGTCATCCAATCTCATCGTCCTAGTCATCTTCGACATCCTAATCATCATCAATATAGCCCTCATCATCCAAGTAAAACCCTAATCATTTTTGGCCATTACACATCATCAAATCTTCATCCAAATTACTCCACATATACCACTTGTAAACATGGACATGTCATTTCTAAACAAAACCTATGAGAATGATCCTTATGGCACCAAAATAATTCTTAATCAACTTAGTCAACTTAGGTGGTTGTATAGAAAGGAAGAAGACCCTATGTCACCACAACATCAACAATTCCCACAACATCAAATCCTAGGCCAATATCAACGAGCCCACATTCAATCACAAGCCCAACAAGCACATAATCCAAACACTAATGCCACCACATCCATACCACAAATCACCCTCACTATTCCTAGCAACACCCCAAACACAAGTACTTCCATAAGTCTACCATCCAATGATCCTAACTCCATTGCCATCATATCACAATTAATTTCTCAACAAGCTTCCAACATCAGCCAATGTCCACAATAATCCACCTCACAAAACCTTTCACCTAGATATCCTATCATGCCACCTCATCACCAAACCTATCCTAATGGCAATCAAATGTCCTTACAAGAACAACATGCAAGTCCACATGGCCCTATGTACATAAATCAAGAAAGTCCAAGTCATCTTATGCAAGCCCTAAAATCCTTTGACAAGGGAGAAACCAACCTAGAAAGTACCTCCTTTGAGTCACCTTCACCATCCAATCATATGTCAACACATGAGCCAACTAGTCCCATCTCAACACTTTTATCAAGCCCTTCATCCCCATGTTTCACTAATCCTTCATTAAAATATTCCATAGAGATACTTTTAGAGAAATTGTTCCAAGAAAATTTGATTGAGCTATACATGTTCAAAGCATATTCTCCATTTATGATTAAACCTAGAGGGTATAATGAAAACCATTATTGTGCATACCATAGGTATAGGGGCCATACCATATCCACTTGTGTCTAATTTCAAAGATTGGTCAAGAACCTAGAAGATGGTGGTAAGATTGTTTTGGATAAAAACAATCCCTCTAATTCCATTATATTTCCATCTAGCCCAAATCCTAATCCCATTATCCATCCAACAAATCCTAATCCTAAGCCTTCAACTTCCACTATTATCATTCATCCACTATATTTCCCATTCACCCATACAATTGCAAAGGATGTGATCCATTGACTACTAGAAAGGAATAAAACATTGCCATGTCATCAAACACCTATTCTTGAGCCTCCCCATGAGTCTTTAAACACTTTGTCTAGCTTATTAAAGAGCCTTCCACTTCCCTTCAA
The DNA here is from genome assembly GCA_027924645.1 of Cunninghamia lanceolata. Classification (NCBI taxonomy): domain Eukaryota; kingdom Viridiplantae; phylum Streptophyta; class Pinopsida; order Cupressales; family Cupressaceae; genus Cunninghamia; species Cunninghamia lanceolata. The sequence continues at coordinate 14,502,783 of BSBN01001121.1, read as the reverse complement.
GAAAACCAAGAGTTATGTCAAGATCATGATCCTAATCATGAAGAAACAATAGCCCTTAAATCTAATCAAGATCAAATCATCCCCATCCAATCTATCCATAACATGTACCTTCTTTATGATCAAGATGATACCTATGAAGAAGCTATCCATGAGCACCTTGATCCTATCCATAATCCCATATCCATTAATGAGAAAAATATCCAAATTGCTCCTAGTCATCCTCCATCTAGCCCAATCCATGATCCTATAACTTCCACTTGTCATGATGAGACATGTGCCTCCAAAGCAAACATAGAAGATCAAACAAGTAATTTGGATCCCAATGAACATAAGAAAGATCCTAATGATCCTTCCACATCCACCATTGATCCCATTTCAAATCCACCATATCCTACTAGTCTATCCACATTCATTCATGAGTGTCCCTCCTTAGAACACCAACAACCATTATCCACTTTACCTTCTCCATTCAATAATCAACTCAAGTCTAGTGTCCAAACTACACCTAGTCCTATAGTCAATCACATGATCCAAAACATGAACTACCAAGGCAAAGGTTTAGGCCTACATGAACAAGGCATTTTGGAGCCAATCCATGTCAAGGTCCCTCCTCGCTCATTTGGCCTTGGATACACACCCCAAGGTCAACAATCTAATGATGTTGGTACTTCCTCCACACTTCCTAAATCCACTTCCTTCCATTATAAACCCTGTCATATTCCTAAAACATACATTGCCATTCCACCTCCCTCAGCCTACAAATGTCAAAAGCATGTGACCATTCACCTTCCACCATCCACTTTACCTCCACTCCTTCAAACTCCTAATATCCCTCCATCTACGTTGCCACCATTGCTACCAACACCCCCTTACCCAATCATTCATAAATACCCTAAATATCCTAATCATGACCAACAAATGCATGCATTGTATAAACAAGGAGCTTCCACTCATTTCATCTACCACATGGGATTCAAAAATAAACATTTGGATGCTTCCATTAAAAAAGCCACAAATCCTAAGTGTCCTAATGCCTTAGGAAATCAATCCAAAAATTCAAAGCAAGGTACATTCAAAAATCCATCCAAGCCCATAACTCCAAAAGCAAAATCAAAAACTAAAATGATATGGGTCCCTAAACAAAAATCAATAAAGTCAAATGAGGCATCCACCTCTCAAAATCCCAACCATCTCCCTCCATTCAAAAATGCCATTCCATTCAAACATTTCAAACATCCCACATGAAAAGCAAAAATCAGAAAAATACTAAGTCCATGTGGGTTCCAAAAGTCCTAAATCATCCATCTCCTAACCAAACATCACCATTGCTTCCTACACCACCATCCAATCAAAAGCTTCCATGTTTAATATAGTGTGTATAGCCGTTGGTCATGATTCCTTTCCATACATCCATCACTCCATCATTCACTCATTATCCTACATATCTCCCCCATCACCTTCCTATGGTCCATGCTTTTTGCATAAGTCCATTATAATCCACATCATAATCCACTTTCACCCCTACATAATCCACATCATAAACCACTTTTGATCCCTCCATAATCCACTTTCACCCCTACATAATCCACATCATAATCCACTTTTGATCCCTCCATTATCCACATCATAATCCACTATCTACTTGATCCATCTCACTTTCATGCCATCTCCCTACCAACATCGACGAGCATATTTGATATGGTCCATGTGACATTACTCTCCAATGGGACTATCACCTTTCATGGCACTAGACACTTGAGTCCATCTTGTCCATATCCACCTTCTTCCATCCAAAAAGTCAAAAAAAGTTAAAAAAAAAAATCAAAAAAGTAAAGAGAAATCCCTTCGTCCAATGGTAAAAACCTGGTAAACAGGTGCCTTGGATAAGTATCATGATGAAAACTTGGTAAACAGGCATCATGAGTAGGTCGATCTTCTATGTCACTTACACTTGGGGGCACCTTGTCTCAAGTCACTTACACTTGGGGGCACCTTGTCTCATCCTACATATCATTTTCATATCCTATCCATTGCATACGCATTCCTATCATATCAAATCCATCCATGCTCGCTTCCCCTTTTGATCTTGATAAAGATTGGGGGCATAATGTTGACAAATGTTTTGGGTATCTCTTGACATACCTTATCTTGACATTATCCTATGGTCCTTTCCAATCCAATCCTATCATTATCCTCTAGTCATTACCCATTCATCCATCTTATCCAATCCATCCTGTCATCCCATTATCCTAAGCATTGTCATGAAAAAGCCTAAGTCTACTATCTAGACTAGGGCATGTTATTCCTATGCGACATAGCCTTTGGAGATCACATCCTTATGCATACATCCATTGTGAGTTTTTCATCCTATCCACTATCGTGCATCCCTTTATCCATCCATTTATCATGATCCTTTCATCCATCCACTATCGCCCATCCTTTTGTCCAATCCCATTCATTCCCTTGCACCTAGACTTGGTTTCCCCCTTGTCATTGGTACCTAGCATAATGGCTATCAAAATGATCATCCAATGCCAAACGTTTCAAAAAGCCAAAAAAATCAAAACATGCCAATAATCCAAAAAAATCAAATATTTCAAAAATCTAAAAAAATCACAATATTCCCAAAAACACAAAAAAATCAAAAGATTTCAAAAAACCCAAAAAAATCAAAACATTTCAAAAAATACAAAAAAATCAAATATCCCAAAAAATCAAAAAAAAATTCAAAATATCCAAAAATCCAAAAACAATCAAAACATTTCAAAAAAATCAAAATATTTCAAAAACACAAAAAAATCAAATATTCCCAAAAAGACAAAAATCAAAATATTTCAAAAAATCAAAAAAATCAAATATTCCCAAAACTCCAAAAAATCAAATATTTCCCAAAAATACAAGAAAATCAAATATCCAACAAAATCCAAGCAATAAAACCATTCCACATCAAATCATCAAAATCACATTCTTCCAATTAAATCAATCCCAATCATCAAATCCATCACATCAAATCCATTAAAACAAGTCCAATCACATCATCAAATCAAGCCAAACTATCAACCATCCAATCTATCAAACAATCAAAAGTAAATCAAATAACATCATTCAATCAATCAAAATCAATCCATAACTTGATCAATTCAACCCATATCATCCCATCAATAAAACACAAATCAAAACTACATACAATCTCTATTGTTAAATGTCTTGATCATGTGGATATAGGGTATGTAGGCAGTCTGGAATACGAAGGAAGTGCTCAAATTTAGGTACGGACGATATTCCTCTTTCTTCTTTCATCATTCTTCTATCATCTATCTTCATCACTTCATCAATCAATTCTTCAATCACTTAATCAAATCAATCTCCATCAAATCCAATCTTCCATTCATCCTTATCAAATCAATCCAAGCAATGATCCAAATGCAAGCCATCATTTATCCATACCAATCAAGTTAATCAATTGTGTCAAATTATCCAATCACATCCATGGTCTTGATCCTAGTCTTGTCGTAAACCAAATCAATCAATCATCATCATCATCATCATCAATGGGATATATCATTCCCACATCCTTGTGTTGATCTAAGGATATATTGTTCCCCGCCATGACAACACTATCTTTATTTATCATCAAATCAATCAAACAATCTATCATTGGTTTATAGCTTGACAAGGGCAATACCTCATTTGTTTTTGTATCATTTGTGCATGCTTGTTTTCTTGATTGTGTGTGTTATTATTTTCAACTTTCATTTGCATCAAATCTAAATCAACCCAGCTAATATTCATATCTTGTCTCTAGCCAAGGTTGTATTATGCTGGGGCACAAGACACATCATCACCTTGGTCCTTATACCTTGGTGCATAATGTCTCGTGCTATATCAAACATCATGGTTTCTCACCTTCATTGCAGCATATTGTAGCCATCCCTTCTTCTATCCATTCCATTATCTTTTGCCATTCCTTTCATTTTGAGAGCCTACCCGTGTTTGTCCAACCCGCCTATCCTCTCAAGGGGGCATCATCATCCTATCCTTTTCCTCTATCCATACCTTAGCTTCTTTGAAATGATGTTACTCGACACAAATCTTATCATCTCGCAACATCATCTCAAAGAGGGACAAATGTAGACATCAAAAAATGTCCATGTCTCGACACAACACCTTGTTGACATGACCTTGTGTGTTTTGCCCTAGGTCCTAGTTCATCTAACTTCATCCCACTTAATCCCATTTATCCCTAGGTCCTAGTTCATCTTAATCACATTTGTCCAACTTAATCATCTTCCTGATTAATTAAATAAACCCACTTTATTTAATTAATCCCACTTGATCACATTCCAATTAACTAAATAAGTCCCATTTGTTTAGTTAATAATACCCCTTCACATGTCTCACATAATTCAAATTAAAAATTTGAATTATTCCCTCACCTCTCATCACATTGTGACACATGTGACATGTCTCATCTCCCACTTAATATATCTTCACACGTCAAACTAATTCAAATATAATATTTGAACTAGATTCCTTTTATTCTCCATCGCACACTTGTCATGTGACTACAATCCCTCTTTGAGTGGGAAACCCTAATCCAACCCTAATTGATCTTGACCGTCCATATCCTCCAACATAACTCTCAATCACAACCGTTCAATCCAATCAGCCATATCCTATAAACCTAGCCTCCTCTAAGCCATTTCTAATGCATCTTCTTCTAGTATCCACATGCTATTGAAATTTCATCTCAATCTCTCATCCATCTATCTTGCATTCATCCAATCATTCATCTACCAATCCCTATCCTATCGTTATGTTACAGAATCAAGCAATCAACATTCATCTCTTTGGGTAAAGCTAGAGTGCTTCGGGTGCGGCACTCTCCACCCTATCAATGGATCATGAGTCAATATGAGGTTTGCATTCACTTGATTTACATTTGTTATCATTTCCTTAATGTCAATTTTTCATGATTTTAGTATTGTTACTCTTCTGGATTGAACCTGCGAGTTCTTCCATTCCTTCTTGAGGACGAAACCCCTCTTGAAGATGATCAGTTTCGGTGGTGAGAGATCCACCATAGCTGGTAATGGTGGTTTCATCCTAGAACCACATAGAGCTTAATTGGATTTGATCTTTTGTGAGAATTTGATTGTGAAGATTATTGCTATAGCAATTGGTTATGATTTTGGTGCGATTTATTATGTTTCTAGATGTTTCCATTGTTGTTGCTAATCACATAAGCTTATTATTCTAACTTGACCATACATCTATATGAGTATGGTTGGAGATTTGTTTATAGTGAATGATGTATGCATTGTATGAATGTCATTTGAATGATATTAGCTAAATTGGAGCATCCATTTGATCAGTTATCAAGAGTTTCTTGATGCAAATGTGGATTGATGTGAATACCTCTTGGCTAGGCCATACAAACTAGGTTGTACCATTAAGGTATGCAGTTTCCATTGTTGGATTTTGTTAATATAATACATTTCCTTCTTATGGATCATTTCAGGCATGATGAGGCCACTAGTTTCCAGATTATATGAGAACATTTGCTGCAAATTAGAAAGAACTTTTACCAGTCTGTACCATTTGCCTGGGTCATACTATGACTTGGAGTTTCAGGTATTTTTGATGTGGGCAATCTTGGTAATGTTGGAATGACAATGGAATGTTATTTTCCTACTTAAATATTCATTCCAAGCCATTTTCAGATTTTAGTCTACAGATTTTAGAATGCATCAGCAGGTCGTACATTTACTAGAGTCATACCATTTGAAGTCTAGATGTGGGGGCTGAATTGCTGATTAGAACCTGTTTTAAGCATTGAATATTCTTCCAAGAGTAGCGCCTACAATGTGGTTATAGGAGTTTTTGAAGGATGAAAGGCAGATTGAGTGGGGTCAAGTATAATATTGGGGTTTTGATTGGCTTCTACAGTAAGCTACAAGCCTACAATCAGCAACATTGATGACAACAAGTATGCCAATAGTATCTTCCTCCATGATTCCTTTAGGGGTATATTTATGATGCTTCTTAATCAGGTCATATATGTTTCATTCTTCATTATTTGGAGGTTTTAAAGGTTCTAATTATTTACATATCAGGGAAATGATTTAATATTACAAGTGCTCTTCATTGTAACCTTTACTTTATGTTGCAAACATATTTTAACCCCTAGATGGTTCTACCACCAGTGTGGAGAAATTGTAATGTTCATCTTTCTTTTACAATCACCCACTAAATAAGTGGAGTATTCCCATTGGATAAGTGGATGCTCACTGGATAAGTGGATGTCTGTTATATAGCAAAGGATTGTAATCAATTTCATTTGAAAGGCATTTAATTGTTAGCCAAAGCATTGTATGCTCTCACCTCACCCATCTTGGGAACTTGGTTACTATAAGGTGTGGAGGTTCTATTTAGTTGCATTATTGTGCTAACCCTATTGTGATAGATTGTATAAAGTTGAAAACAAATTTGAGGTAGCTTATTATAGAAAGCTTGGTCATATCTTCTTTTTCTTCTATGTTTAAACAATCACCTATAGGGATAATCTTTTCAGCATTATCTTTGTCCATAGAAACTTCAATAGTTTTTCCATTAAGTAAAGTACTAGGTTCTATAAGGTTGGGTGATTGTGGTAATTCTTTAGATTCTTCCTCAGATTTTAGAGTAGTATTTACCGAGCAAGTGGACTTCCCAAAATATGCATCTTTGTTAAAACAATAAGGTATTCCATGTTTATGATGATAACGAGGAACATTGTCATAAGCTCCCAAGAATTCAATTATTGCTTCATCTTTTGAAAAGGTATCCAAAGGAATCTCTCCTGGAGGACAATTAGTGTCAATCATCTTAGGAAATATCAAATTAAGTGTTGATATTGTGTTCACATTAAGATTAGGATGTTTGCGGGCTTTAGATTTCTTGAAAGGATTATATCCAATGCCACTTGAGTAATGTCGCGAAGCAAATTCTATAGGTACTCGAATCCCTTGTTGATTAATACCACAACCATTACCTACATAGTCATAATTCTTATAGAGGATCTAAAATCCTCAACCATAAAGAGAGGCCATCTCCTTAGAGAAGGTGGAGCCTCATAGGTCTCATAGTCTATAGTGTAAGTAAGAGTTTTATCTGTGTTTGTTACCAAAGAGGCTTTAGATTTTGAACTTGAATTTTTAGATGAAATCGATGCAACATTTGATGTTTCAGGATTATTGTTGTTAATTTTATATTCTTCTGTAGAGGGGGATGTAAAATCTAATGAACCCCAATTATCACCAAGGAATGCACTTGATTGTTTGGAATCTTGCACAACATTGTCTATGGCAAGAGGAGTTGATGGATCAACTTTCAAGTTGTTTAAAATCTTATGGTGAACAACTTTCTTTTTTAATTCGATTTGTAAATAGTTACCTAGTTTAGGACCAACCTCAATAGTATGAAATTTATCTTTATAAATAAACTTAAGTGAATGATGAAGTGTAGAAGGAACTGCCCCAATGCATGAATCTAAGGTCTACCAAGAATAATGTTGTATGATAAGGAACCAAGCATGACATGAATCAGGGTGGAAAAAGTCACAGGCCCAACTTGTACAGGTAAAGTTATAGTGCCTACAAACTATCTTCCAACATTATCAAAGCCACAAATGCTTATTCTATCTAGCTTAATCAAAGAGGTGTCAACCTTAATCTTATGTAACAAATTAATACCACAAACATTAATAGCCAATCCATTATCAATCATAATACACTTGATCAATTTATTGTTTATTGTAATGAAGATAATCAAAGGATCATATTGATTTTGAACTTCAAGAGAAGGGAACTCATGTTGTTGAAATAGAATGTCTATTTTTGTTGTGTGCATACAATCTAAGAGAGCTCTTACATCATTTGGCTTGATAGCAAGTGGTACGATCACCTTTTGTAAAGCTTCTTGGAGCATTCCATGGTATGTAGGTGAAGTTTGTATAAGTTCCCAAAGATAAATCTTAGTAGGAGTAGCACGAAGCTGCTCAACAAGATCATAATCTTGACAAATGTTATGTGTTAAACAAGGTGCTTGAGGAAGCATAGGTTGAGAAGCTGGTAAAGATATCAGAATGCTTGATTGTTGTTTTCTTTTTTTGTTATTTTGAGTATTATATGTATGAGCAACCATAGTATGACTAGGTTGTTGTGAACTATGATGTGTTATTTGTTTAGCATAGTTATAGATGTAATCAGGAGGTCGATAAGAAAGCGGAAGACCTCTAACAGTGAGCAACGGTTTAGAGTGTAATTGAATGACATCCAAACATAGGTTGACCACTATTTTTGGCTTCATAGGTTCTTCTTGAGGTTTAGGAACATAGATTGCATTTACTAATCTTTAAAACAATGATGATTTAGGAGTCATAGTGGAATGTTCAATAGAGATAAAGTCCTCAAGGGCTTCATCAAACATATTTAAGTCATCACAACTAAGTAGCTCATCATACACATGAAAGTCTTGTAAAAAGTAATCTGACATTATAACATGTTCTAAATAACCCAAGACTTAAATGTAAAGTAATATAACATAAAATTTGTAGAAATAAAGAAAAATATCACTATGCAAATCACAAAGTTGTAATTTCAAACTCTTTTAATGAAAGGCTAAGGAAATCAATCAAGATTCAATGTATATACTTTCATAAAAAAGGGTTTGCAATTTAAATGTTATTGTTGGTTTAGGTCTGAACAACTGAGAGGGGGGGTGAATCAGTTGTCCCACATATTAATCTTTTCTACATTTAATCTTCCTTTACAACTTATAATCAAATTAATTATATAAACATTTCAGCATCAATCAGTAACACATGAGCAAAAACATAAATAACACATTTGACACCAAGATTTTTGACGTGGAAACCTGGTTAAGGGAAAAACCATGGTGGGGTTAACCCACAAAGATTATACTCTGTTAAAAGTATTATAATGGGGAATGCACATGCATTTGGGCTCACTACTCAAAAGAAGGCTCATTGCCTACAAGAAGAAGATTACAATAAATTTGAACTGATATTTAGCATCTATCAATGCTAGAGTTAAGTTCTGGTTAAGCATAGAAACTGACTTGACACACTTCGTCCTTACTCTGCTCCTCTTACTACTCTGCTAACTTCTGAACTTTTTATCTCTGCTCTTTTTCGCAATTACACCATGTTCGCAACACTCACACACCAAAATCATCCAATTCCATTAGATATATATATCTGCAACATGATCTACAATCATTTTACGAGTCAGCTTAAAGAACATTTAGAACTTTGTCAAGTACTCTACTCTGTTGGCTAGATCCATACATAATATGAGATGCAGACCAAAACTTGCACTCGCAAATCATCAATCATGTTGGATACCATCACTGATTATCACCAATTGCCCAATAAATAACTTCTATACATCTAGAATTAAGATCATTCATAAGGTCAGCCTATTCTTCTTCTATCTGTTCTATCAAACTAAAACCTGATACTCAGAAGCTAATATCTTTTGAGTCCTTCATCACCAGAGGACAAAACTTTGGATTTAGAGCGTCTTGACAATGCTTACAACTACCTTAGATCCGTAGTAAACCATGTCTTTCCACCAGAGAGATCCGGACCAAGATACCAGACCTTGTCACCTGCTCTATTCCTAACTTCCCGGACTTAGACAAATTCTGATTCTGACTTCCGGTGTGAACAAATTGTGTTATATAGATGATTGGGCTAATCTTATTTTCCATCAATGACAACACCTATCAATGCGAAGCAGTGTCTCTTGCCAACAATCTCCCCCTTTAGCATTGATGGAAACACTTAGTGAAAAATGACTAAGTGTCTAATGTAGCTACCCCTTACTCTGTACACTTGTACTTCTCTATTAATTCTGAAGCTCCCCCTTTGCTAGACTCCTCATTTTTCACTACTCTTCACTCCCCCTTTGACATCAATGGAAAAGGGTGGGGTCTCAAACCAAAATTCTCCAGAAATTCTGTATATACTACCGCATATGTACAACTAATCATTAAGTTATATTTACATAAACTTGAGAATGTCTACAAAGATGGTTTTTATTTGCACAAGTTCAAAGGCCCAAGTACTCTTCATTCCATCCAAAATTGAGATGTACCCACTCAACAAAAATGAATATGCTTCCGCCTTTGATAGATCTGATGGATCACTAGTCTAAACTGTAGTCTAAGCTTCAAATAGGGCATTATACATTGTCTCTAACTTAGGTGCAATCAATCCCCAGAGCTCACACATTATCTTCATAATGTTGTTTTTCTCTTTAACAAGTCTCTTTATCTCATCGGTCAAGCTAATTACTTGACATTCCTGACTTATGGGTGAAATAGTTAGAGGATCAAAATTATTGGATAGATTTGACAATTTTAGTTCTTGTTCCTTTATCTTCTTCTGAATATCCTCACTTACTTTGGGCCAAGATAGACAAAATTTATATACATCACTTCCATCACTTAGAGCATTTTGAACACTCTTTATACTGATAGCAAGTATAGTCCTATCATACCCTATTAGACTCTTAATTTCACCAAATCTCTTATCCAAAAACTCATTTCTGACTTTTGTCTCTGCAGACTTCTCAAAATGAGTATTTACAGAACTTACAAGATTTTTCAGATGTCTAAAGGGGGAATCAGATGGACTCTTCTAGTAGGAAGGCATTAACTTTTTCAAAATCCCGGTTGCAAGCCCCAGTATCTCATTGTCCTCCATGTGGAACTTTAACATCTTTTCTCTAGCCTTTACTTGAGTGAATGATGCTATTTTCATCAATTGAATTGGAGAGAGAACATCTGGATTGGCTAAACCTTGGAGTAGTTTAGGCTCATCAAGCTCAATCATCTCTTTTTCAAGAAGACTTTTCACTACATCTGCAGTGTCTCTTGCAACATTTTCTAAACCATCCTTTTGTTCATCAGATTTCTCAATATCTGCTTTAAGTGCTTCAACATTTGCACCATCTTCTTCTACTTTATCTTTCTTTCCTTTTTCTTCCTCTTTCTCTGCTTTACTTTTCTCTGTGTTCTCTATAGAGGGACTCTTTCCTGTTTGTTCACCACTTGCTACCTGATCTGAAGGGCTCCATGAAGTAGTAATATTATCTTCTTTTCCTGACAGATCAGGTGGATTAGGAGTATCTCCTGCATCAACTACTTTATCCATCATTTTTGTATCATCCTGATTTACTTGTTCCACTTTTGGAACAGAGGCTTCACCCAACTCAGATTGTTGCTCAATGATGTTCTCTTCTTCACCATCTAGAACTTCTGTGACTATGGGAAAATTATGCTTTTTCAATGCTTTCAAAAGAATTTCTTGAGTTTCTTTAACGATTTCACTTGTTTCTCCAAGCATGAGTTTGTTCATTCTCTTTTTTCTTCTAAAGTCATCTTTGACTTCCTTGAATATCATATCTATTTGATCAGGTGAAATCTGAGGACACAAATTTATTAGCTCATGTTCCCTGATCTCCATGTCCTTGCTCTTGGCATTTTCTTTTCTCAACTCCAAAATATTTGCTAGACTTTGTGGCAACTCAGAAGTTATCTCAATCAGTGCCTTGTTGTAGATGTTGAGATATCTGACAGTTGCTTCCTCCAACACCCTTTTATCCACATCACTTTATTCATCATTAAATTCAATCATGGGTTTTAGATTACCATCTATAGTGACTGACTTTATCACATCCTCTAGGGAAAGTGTGGGCTTCTCAACATATTCCTCATATGCTTCTATCTTTTGCTTTTTCCTAGCCCTTTTGCTTCCGGAGGACTTTTTTTTGGTTACTTTTGCAACTTTTGTTCCGGTGGCCTTTAGTTCCTTGATTTCAATGTTAGAATCTATATCTTCTTCTTCTCTTATGCTTTCATAGGTCAGGGATGCTTTTGTTTTCTTTCTTTTCTCCCATTTTCCAAATGATTTTGCTTCCAGTTTTGCAGTCTTGGAAGGAACAAGGGCAGTAGCAAAGCTCCTAGTAGTTCTTGAAGTGGAAGAGTTTTCCACCAGAGCACCTGTTTGTTTCTTATCTTGTTTCTCTTTCTCAGCCTTTTCAGTTCTTTCTTTGGATTTCCTCACAGCCTCCTTAGTTAGGCCCAGATTTTTAGCTAACTATTCAACTTCTTTTCTTACTTTCCTATTGGTTTTAGGTTCTCTGGGCTCAGTATGCAATTTTAAATTTAGCTCTCATAAGTTCCAAATCTTTTAACTGTTGTGTCTTTAGGGTTGCTTAGAAGATGTTGAGCATACATATTCAAGATTTTTTCAAATACTTCATACCCCATGGGCATGATCCAAGCAGTTATGGGTTCCACTGCTTCCATTAGACACTGATCAGTATCAACCATGAAGCATATTTCATTTTTGTACTTCTCAACAATTGATTTAGGGATTCTTTCCCTTAAGTGTATTATACTCTAAAAATTCTTGAAGTAACCCCATATTGCAGTTTTTTGAGCTTTGAAATCACCAATGCTATGAAGATGATCTCTGATCTAAATGGCAATTGGCTCATCCTTAGTCCAATGCACACCTTTTACCCCAGGTACCTCATTCATAAAGTAAAAGAATAGACATAGAACCAATGTACCATACTTGAAAGTGTTTTTCTTATCTTTCTTGATTTTGTTTAAATTTTCAATCAGTTGATTCTATATAATTCACACAAGTCATAATCAGTATTTTCCTTTAGCATCTTGTATGCAGCATACATGGCTATTCCAGAAACAAAATTTTTTCTGCTCGAGTGGTAAATCTTGTACCCAATTACCATGGAGACGAATTTGACATCCGGTTCTATAATATCATTAATGGTCATTGCCCTTCTATCAAACTTGGCACCACTAGCATCAGTCACTGTCTAATTTTTCACAACTTTCAGTATAGGCAATCCTCCAGTTGAGTTTAACCCAGTTACAATTCTAATAGCATCCTTGGTAATCTTGAATGGTTTTAACAACCAACTGAATTCATCATGCATCTGACTCAAAACATATCGGACCCATTCATCCTCATCAAATGTTGGAAACCCCATAATCTAAATAAAGTGTTTATCCTATAGTGCCTTATACTCGGGTTTAAGTTCATGATTTTCATCCCTGAGTTGTTTCTCAAACAAGTCTACATACCTTGAATCTCTAAATTCATCTATGTTTGCATGAATATAAACCATAATGTCTTAAACATGTAGCACACCATACGGAACACTTGAAAAAGCAGCTAACGGGTCAACTTCTATTGATTTTTGAGGATGCTTCTTAAATTTGGGTGGAGGCCTTTTAGTAATGTCAACAACATGAGGAGTAGCAATCTCAATAGATTTTAGATTCAAAGCTTTACAGATTGGTACCTTTTTCTTTCGTAGGGTTAGGGTTGATCAGTTGCTGGTTGAATTCACTCTTTGAGCCTCAGTCTCTAGATTTGTAGCTCAAATGCTCTTCTTCTTATTTCCTCCAAATGCAAAGTGATTCAAATGAGTGACCAAGTGACCTTTTATCTTTTGCAAAACCTAATTTGGTATTGTAATAAGTGTGTTGCCCTAACTATATCTGGTTACTCTATTTTTGATAGTTCTTCATGAATCACTCCTCAAGTTTTCATATCAACATCTTTTCTTCCAGAAATCCTTCCAAAGGTTCTAAACCAATTCAAAATATTCTCTTTTATTGTGCTAGATTCAGGCACCCACTTACTAACTAGGGGAATTTGATGTTCAAGGTAGCTCCCCCTAAGCCAGAGCTCGTGACTTACTTCCCAGAGGAATTATCAGCACTTGATTCTAGTGCGGACGCATCACCATTGTTTATTGTACCTTTCTTTACCCAAGTCTTGTTCATTTCTCTCTGTATCTCATTCACATCAATTTTTTGTTTGCCTTTGTCTTGTTTCTACTCATCTGCTTTTCTATTTACCGACCTCTTCTTCCATTGTTCCTACTTCTGCAGAATCTTGCAATATGACCAAATTTATTGCAGTTAAAGCACACAACATTTATTTTCTTATAAACTTGAGTTCCTCTTGATCTACACTGATTAGCCATGTGTCCAAACCCATTGCAAACAAAATAGTAACCATTGAAAGAATTGCTAATTCCTATATTGTTAGCATTATTCATTATCATACTTCTGCATTCATTTGATCTATGACCATACCTCTTACACTTGAAGCATTGACCGAAGAAGGATGGATCATTTTGATTTACTCTACTTCTGTACTGAGTAGCTCTATGACCAAATTTATTGCATTTGAAACAATTTCCATTGAATGATGGATATCTATGAGCATTAGGTTGTCTTACTAGAGGTTTTCTAGTTCTATTTCTTTTATTCCTTGGTTGAAAATTTCTTTGTCTGGATCTGGAGCTTTCACCTTTCTCATATCTAAGATCATGCTTGTCATCATCTTTTTTCTGTTCTTCAATTAGTGCTTCAAGTTTAGCTGAGCTTATCTTGAACTTCTCCTTATACTCATTTGCAATTTCTAGGTCATGTCTGAGAGTGATAATCTATCTCTCAAGTTCTCTCTCATTGTTTCTACTTGTAGATTAGATTCTAGGAGACCATCTATTCCATCCAATCTACAACATTCTTCAGTTCTCTCTTTCAGATTTTGCTTCATTTCTTCTTCAGTTTTCTTCCTATCTTCAATTTCCTTGGTTAGTCTCATCACCCCAGTTTCCATCTCATGTTTTAGAACAACTTCTTTAGCTAACTTTTCACATTCCTTTGTCTGATCTTTCAGGGCCTTGTCTTCTAATTGAAAAGGTTGCTCCTTTTCTTTTGCATTGGATTTGCTCAATTTTTCTTTTAAAATCTCAATGAAGTTTTCAGCCTTTTTGAGGTTATCTTGCATCTCTTGGACTTCTACCTTGGACTGCTTAAGATCATCTAGGGCAAGATTAAGTTGCCCTTAAAGGTTATATTCATCCATTTTTACTTACTTCCTAGATCTTCCTTAAGCTGTTAAAATTTTCAAAAGGAACCTTTCTCTAATACCAATTGTTGGTTTAGGTTCAGACAACTGAGAGGGGGGGTGAATCAGTTGTCCCACATATTAATCTTTTCTACCTTTAATCTTCCTTTACAACTTATAATCAAATTAATGATATAAACATTTCAACATCAATCAATAACACATGAGCAAAAATATAAATAACACACTTGACACCAAGATTTTTGACGTGGAAACCCGGTTAAGGGAAAAACCATGGTGGGGGTTAACCCATAAAGATTATACTCTATTAAAAGTATTATAATGGGGAATGCACATGCATTCAGGCTCACTGCCCAAAGCTCACCATTCAAAAGAAGGCTCACTGCCTACAGGAAGAAGATTACAATAAATTTGAACTGATATTTAGCATCTATCAATGTTGGAGTTTAGTTTTAGTTAAGCATAGAAAACTGACTTCACACACTTCATCCTTACTCTGCTCCTCTTACTTATCTGCTAACATCTGAACTTTTTATCTCTACTCTTTTTCACAATTACACCATAGTCACAACACTCACACACCAAAATCATCTAATTCCATTGGATATATATATTCGCAACATGATCTACAATCATTTTACCAGTCAGCTTCAAGAACATTTAGAACTTTGTCGAGTACTCTGCTCTGTCAGCAAGATCCATACATAATATGAGATGCGGACCAAAAATTGCACTTTTAAATCATCAATCATGTCAAATAACATCACTGATCATCACCAATTGCCCAATAAACAACTTCTATACATCCAGAATTAAGATCATTCACAAGGTCGACCTATTCTTCTTTTGTCTGTTCTATCAAACTAAAACCCAATACACAGAAGCTAATATCTATTAAGTCCTTCATCACTGGAGGACAAAACTTTGGATTTAGAGTGTCTTGACAATGCTTACAACTACCTTAGATCCACAGTAAACTATGCCTTTCCACCAGAGAGATCCAGACCAAGATACCGGACCTTGTCACCTGCTCTGTTCCTAACTGCCCAGACTTAGATAAATTCTAATTCTGACTTCTGGTGTGAACAAATTGTGTTATGCAGATGATTGGGATGATATTAGTTGCCACCAATGACAACACCTATCAATGCGAAGCAGTGTCTCTTGCCAACAATATAGGATAGAAAACTATTCCAAATCTGATGTTAAAAAGGATGCAAGTTCTTTTAAAGCATAGGTTTACCAAAATATTTAGTGGAAAATGTGGGATTATGATAGTTTGTCAAAACCAAATCAAGTCCCACTCTTTCACATACTAAACATTAGGGAAGTAGAACTAAGCTTGTTCTTAATGAAGGATCAAGCTACAAATTTCTAGATCCCTTTTTATGCTAGATATGACTAAGTAGATGTTTTGATTAGGCCTTCACAAGCTTGTAGTATTCACAAAGCATAAAACCCTAATTTGTTAATTAAATTGCAACAAACTAGTTTCAGACATAGATATGGGTAAACAAATCACAAAAAATATAGAGAAGAAGGTACAAAGAATGTTCACCTAGAAATGAGGGCATGTTGGTCAAGGGCACCCATTCCTTTGCTTCATAATTTTTTGACAGTCAAAATCTTCAGTACCAAGTTTTAGGGTGCCTTTAGAGGTTGCCAAATCCAGAAGAAAATGTTCAATTGGGCTAGGGCACCTTCTCTTTTGACCTGAAAGTTTTGCAACACTGAAATCAAAAGTTTTGTGATGATTGTATCTGATTTGTCCCTCTTTCTACCACTTCATTTCACCAGATCTTTTTGAATGTAATCTACACATATAAAAGGATGAGAAAAATGGTTGTGTCTATATAGGATCTTGCCTCAGTCAAGCCTTGTTTTTAGTTTCCTACCTCAATAATAGCCAATGATAAAGATCTGCAGATGTGTGTGCTCATCTATCAAATGTGTATGCAGAAATATCAAACCCTAGATGACTCAAGCATCAAGGAAAGATCAACACTTTGTTTCACTCAAGGAAACAATAACATCACCTCAAGGAGATGAGGGCAATGAAGACTTGTAGAACAAGAAAGCGAGATAGTCGTATCCGCAGAGGATTCCCAAGCTCAAGTTTGAGGCTTCAACCCTTCTCCTGATCATACAAAGGGTTATGTAAACCCTAGGAAGAGAAAGATAGTCTCAAGATCTTGATTCCTAATCTCCATCAAATATCTCTATGATAGCAATCTTCAATATCATCTTCAATAGAAAAAATGGCAGAGTTTTGGCATAGAAAGCTTGCATATCGATTGTGTGTGATAAAATGATTTTCAAATGTCTTTAAATACCTAACCTTAGAAATTCAAATATTTGGAATAACATGTCAACATCGCACAAAAAATGAAAATTTGAAATCAGAATCCTGAGGTGCACGGCGGGAGCTGACACCCTGCCAAAATTTAAAACCCCAAAAAATAGGGTAGGACAAGGGCACAAGCGCCCTTGTCTAGGCCCTGATTTTTCCATCACGTCTATATCAAGGAGGTCCAGAATGTCCAAAATCCAAAGTTTCTTTTCAGGAGAAGCCAACTGTTACTTCAGAATATGACATTTCTTTAGTTATCTATAGGTCAATCAGGGTTTAGGGAGGATAGAAATAAATAGGTTGAAAGGACACCAAAGGAGAGGAGCTAAACTATGAGAAATTGTACCATTCCATGTAGGAGGAAAATTTTTGACATAACAAATATATACATTGATTTCATCAAAAGTCGGCCAATACAATAATAATATTACATTTTACAAGTTAGCCAGAGATCACAAAACATGAAACATAAAGAGGGAAAGCTCTAACATGAACTACACATTACTCCAAGAAGAGATACATGCTTTGTGGATCCTGGCATATACTTATCCCAATCCTAAACATCCCTCACAGCAACATCCTTCAAGGAATAATATATGCACGCTTCATAAATTTGAAATAGGTCGCCCTTAAGCAAGAACACATGTAGCTTGTAGCACAACGGTCTTCACACTCTTGGCAATACTCATGAATGATTAAACATTGCTTATTCTTGTTCCAAATGAGTCATCAGGACCTATACACCATCTCAAAATGCTCCTTGAACTCCACACAGAAACAACTTTGTGGTGCACATCATCAATACTCCTCAGTTGGCTTCAACCACAACAACTCTTCATAAACTGACTTGAAAACTTTGTTTGGTACTAGAAACATGAAGGATCTTCATGAAATTCTTCTAGATGAGTCAGCTTGATTCATACAACATCTTCAATCACTCCTTGAACTCCGCACAACAAAGATTTTGTGCCGCATACCTTCAATCATGTGACCTAGGAATAGTTAAGCATCTGGAACTCACTGTCACACTTCTGTCATTTGAAAACTAAACTTGCAGACCTCCAAACCACCTAAAATTGCAATGTAGTGTGCATTGAACATTCTTGAACATGTCCACAAAGCCGCATGAGAAATCCTTCACTTGTGGAGGAATGCGGAGCATTCCAATCAACCTTCATCATCACATTACTATGCCAAAGTACAGACCAGAACTTTGTCTCTCATAACTTTCACTACAAAGGAGCAAATGATCTAAAACTTTGGATTTAACACCTTTACAACATACTGAACTTAACCTCTGAACCACATGACCATATCTTCAAATGTAGAGGAATACAGAACATTTTACTAAGCATTCTTCCAGGTAGCTTCCTGCAACAACCTTCACCAACTTCTAGAGACTAGAACTTTCATGTAGCAACTCATACTTTCTTAGGATAATCAAGAAAGAGCATATAATATGCTACATGTCATCAGCAATATCTTCTCATCCTCAACATAGCTTCTAATTCCCATCGTAATATATCATCATGAAATCATCTCTGCGGACCACAACATGCTCAATACAACATTAATCAAGGCATGACATCCAACCATGAACATCAGGAACATCACTGAACATTAGCAACCCTGAACATTAGCATCATCACTGCATCTCACTTCATCTCTATTACTACACGAGTATATCATCATCACAAACTGAGTGTTGATCTCACTTTGAGTGTTGACATCAATGACAACACATATTTCCAACAGACCTTTCTAGCCTTCTCAAAGCTTTTTTTCTTCTATGCTTCTTATTCTTGGTACTGCTACCTTTTTTTGTGTACTCTCTCCTACTTTGTAAGGTCTTGTGGGATTATCTTGTTCTCATGGATTTAATTCTATGATTTGTCAAGGTAAAGTAAGATAGGATAAGGACTCGTAAACTTGTTGATGAGAAGGGGTCCAATATAGGACTCCATCATAGTTCAATAACACCATGAGCAAGTTGAACTCATCTTGCATATAAACTTTGACTTCAACATGTTCTTATATACTCTACAAGAATTTAAATAGCTCGAAGGGAGTTTGAGGCTGCCTTTGATCCTATGGGGGAACAAAACTTATGCTCATCTTGCCATTTTTCTCTAGTCGTAAGTCCATGGAGTATCCTATGTATTTCATTGGTAGCTCAAGAATAGCATGGTCTTCTGCTCCTAGGGTTATTTGCAATTTGTAGTCTTTGTGAAACTCTCCTTCACTAACTTCATCTTCATGAGGAAGCCTCTCAATCATTTTGATTTGAACTTGCGGTGCTTCCCATGTATCATTAGATTGTATAAAGGTTGAGGTAGAATGAAATTCATAGACATTAGGAGCTATGAAAGCCTAGGATGAGGCTCTTAGAGCATTCATGGATTCATTGTCAATTGAATAATCTTGTTCATGATCAGTAGCTTCCACTTTTGTCGAGGGTGTCTAAGGCATGTAAGTTTCTTTAGGAGGTGAATGTGGTAGATAAGAATCACTCACTTCCTGAGTTATAGGTATGTATGATTTTCTTGATGACATCTCTCTTGGTGGTGGTAGAGGAGTGTAGCTTTCCAAGGTTTCTTCTTCAGGATCAGAAAAGGCACTTGGATCTACTTCTCTTAGATCTATTGTTGTAGTTATGAGAGTTTATGATTAACTCAAAACACCAGGATCACCTGCAAAACCTAAGATTTACCTTCCACAAGAGAAAAAAGAAAAGAAGAATAATTTGCACAATATTGGATGCAATTAATGAAATGGATTAATGAATTGCATGTGAGAACTTGCTTTTATATTTAAAAGTTAGAGAAAACCCTAATATGACTTAAGAATAAACTAAGACTAAAATTAGCCCTAAGTCAACTTAATAAAGTGTAATTAAATATTTAATTGCACCAACACCCCCCCCCCCCTTAAGTGCAAAATAGGGAGAAATGGAAAACATGCAACTAATGTAAGAATGGGTCCCAGCTAAAAGGTCATGTTAGGTACCCATGAACAACAAGAATCTCTCATAAAAGGAGAAAAACCCTGTGGAAAAAAAACCCACTCCAAAAGAGAGAAAAAACTTGCAAAAAACACACAAATAAATATGTACAAGTGATGGAAGAAGGGCTCCAACTAATACCCCCTAGAACTGAATCCATCACAAGAGTACAATCATGAGCCCCCCATAAGAGGGAAAGATAGAGGCGATGAAATCCTCCAACACTGTACAATCTCCAAAACCAGAAGAGAATGCTCAAACACAAATGCAAAATCCAATCCACTTATGGCAAATCACATTTCTTCCCTTAGAAAGAAATAGCTCAACCTGTGAATACTGAAGAACCTGTGAAGTAGGTGGCCTTAAAATGAATATCTCTGAAGACTGGATGGATGCCCACATGCCAAAATCTAAAGATGCCACAACAAAGTTAGGAACAACCTACTGAATCCATGAAGGTGACAACTAAAGACAAAATGGAAGCTTTGAATCAAGTGTCTCCAAAGACAGAATATGATTGGCAATACTAGTGTCATGATTGTCAGCAAAGAGGGACTGCAAACTCTCAAGAGTATCATCATCCTGCTTAACCAAGGAAGAATCAATCTCAATAGAAATAGGTTGTGGAGGAGAAGAATGAAGGGAACTATGATGTAAAAATGAATCAGTAGCAAGAATACCAAGATTTAAATACCCAATCTTCTTCTCAGAAGTAATATTCATACAAGAAGTGTGAGCAACAGTCAAAGGATCTGAACCATCATCTGGAGAAAAATCAGAAAAGGTATATAATCGAGATGCATGATCAACCACCCTAGTAGCATGAATCTCTGTGGTCTCCAAATCTCTAATGATAACTAGATCAAGTGTGAATTCTATTATTTTCCCTAGAGGGTAAAAGTACAAAGTTGTGTCACACTTTTATAAAGGAAACAACCAACACTGATCTAACATTTAAACTTGAATCACTAGAAAGTGGCATATATGTTTTAAATTTTGAAATGGTGTAAACTAATAAAATGTGTATTTTTTAGTATATTTTATGTTTGTATTTTTTTGACAAAATTAAAAAATTATTTGAATATAGTGTTTTTAAAAATTAACACTATAATTTAGTTGCTAATTAAATGCTGAAAAATGACATTACATGAGACGTCAAGCTTTATATAGTAAATTTCCTTTTTTTTTTCCTTCAATTTTTTTGTGTATATTTATAACTTGAAACTTTACGGCATGGATATATTTTTTGCAATTTTATAAATATATATTTTTAAATAAATATTTAAATGCGGGTGTATTAAAACATAGTTGTTTCCAGTTGATGTCAACTTTTATATTAAATATTTATCTAAAATAGAAAGCAAATTATACTATCTTAATCTAGATTCTTTTATCTAGGGCATCATATTTTTTTTTAATAAGTTTTAGTATTTTTCTTGACATGGTAATCAACCTAATATTTTTGTGTTGATAACCTAGTTTTAGTAAAAAAATAAAAATAAAATATAAATAATAATTGAACTATTAAAATAAATATATATTTGAAAACTACACTTATGGATCTACAAAAGGGTATTTTTACATTTTAAAAAAATGTTATTTATATGAGTAGGATTTGTTGAAACATTAAATTTTTCAACTAATTTCATTTTTTTTAGTAAATTGGCCTCAAAGTGGTGCTACATATGCATTTAGCCAACAATTTTAGTTGGAAAAGTTGTGGACATATTTAGCTTATCTAGAATGAATCTTACTAGATCATATGCTTGACCAAAATTGATTTTTAGTTATAAATACTAAAATTCACTTGTGTTGATAAGTCGGCCGAAAGTGTGACATAGCTTTATACTTTTACCCTGCACCACTATGAGTAATCTAATAGACATAAAGTAGATTATATGTGATAAGGAAGGCACACACAATACATCATGAAAATTACCCCCTCCAATATTAATAGATCCCTTTCCTATCACCTTCATGTAATTATTATTACCTATCAAGATTGGTGGCATATCACAAGGCTCAAAAGTAGAAAACATAGACAAAGAGGAAGCCATGTGATGAGAGGCTCCTGAATCAATAAGCCATTTCCTCGATCCATGAGATGTAGTTGCAAAAAGTACCTTACCTTTGTATTTGTCATTTCCATTAGTAATACCCACATGTCCTTTCTCAGTAGATCCTGACTGTTGTGATGAAGGAGTAGGAGATGATGAACTAGAAATCAAAGATGAAGGAGAACTAACACTGTGTTTTTGAACAAGATTCTTCAGCTCATCTATCTATTTGCGGTAGAAAACAATATCATCGTACCCATGTTTCTTGCAATGGATGCATGTGGGTATCTCCTTGGATCGCTCCTTTTTGCTAGATGAAGATGAACCAGGAGGTGCATGTGAAGTTGACTCCTTGGCTTTCTCTTGATGTTTGGGTTTGTGTTTCTTTTCCTTACCACTTGAAGCCTTTTCATCTTTGGTGCCTTGACTTGCAAGAAGTGCCTGAGGCTTTGTAGGCTTCAATGTGCCCATCTAAACCAATTTTGCCTACTCCTTAATGAGTGATGTAGAAAAGTCATCAAGTGAAGGCATTTTGAATTTAGTTCCAAGAGCATCCATGGTAGCATAGAATGTGGAGACAAAAACAGAATAATTTGAACCAAGCTTGGCAAGTATGGAGAGAATCAACTAGGTGTCCTCTTTCTAAATACCACACTGTTTGAGCTACAATCTGAGGAATTTGAGTTTGGTGAAGAAGTCCTAGATGCTATCAAAATCTGTAGGATTCAGACCAATAAGCTCATTCTCCAACTGAAAACTCCTCAAAGTATCCTGCTTGCCAAACAAAAGCTCTAATTGGGCCCATACTTCATTTGGTGTTGTGCAAGTATCAACATCGAAGAGTAGATCAGGTAAAATCAATTGACATAATGTACCAAAGGCCTCATCACACCTATTAAACCATTTCCTCTTTTCAACATCCCCTATAGATTCAGTTTCTGAGCCCATAGTCACTCTGTATAACCCCAATTTCTTAAGATGGATCTCTATGTCTTTCTTCCACCCATGATAATTGTATGGCGTAAGTGGAGCAATTTTGGGTTGATCCATGATGTGTGAACATAAGAAGATAGAGAACAGCAATATACTCCTCACAATGTAAGAATATTCCCCCTTTGTTCAAAAAAATTAGCCACTTGCATGCACTTTTTCCAAAAAAACTAAAAAAACAAGATCTGACTTCAAGCAAAAAAATCAGGTTCCTAATGAATTTTTCTAGAAAATATAAGTGTACTAAAGTGTAGATCACAGAATTAGCTTTCCAATGATATTTTGTTTGCCTAATTTCGACACTGTATGCAAAAGATATGCCCAAAATACTAAAGGTTGCGTTGAAAGAGAAGACCTGACTTTTGGTGAAAATAGCACGCTATTGAGAAAAAACTAAAAAAATACCTGTACCACTAGAAATTTAACTGAATCCTATCTCTAGCGATATCTCGGTTGAACAAAAAAGAGTCTGGATGCCCGAGTTATGACCGTTTGAGTGAAACTGCTCCTTTAGGGTTTTAAGGGCAAAAAAAAGGCCCCCTTTGAACACTATAGTGGTGGCTTCTGAGTGGCACCACTAGTGGTCGTGGAAGAATGAGGTGGCACCTCTGGTGGTGGTGGTTGTTGGGTGAAGCCTCCTGGCAGTGCAGTTGATGGGCTGCTCGGGTGACGGCGGTGGTGTTTGGCCGCTCTGGGCGGCGGATCAAAGGTGGCATCACTGCTCTATGGAGGCGGCCACTAGCCCTGTCCACGGATAAAAAACTGGTCCACGGGCCTGTCCTGGCCTACGGGCCATAAAAAATTTATTTATTTTTTAAATTTTTTTATTGTTATAGAGCTGTACAGAGGTCGTACGACATGTAAAATAAAAAATTTTGCTTTTTTTGCTCCTAAGGTGAAGTTGGACAAATGAACAAACGTTCCTAGGGTTTTTAGCCCTTCTGAGCACGTTGGTGATGATGATTTTTGTCAAAAATGCTGCAAAAATACTGCTCCCCTCTGGATCCAAAAAAATTCGTGAAACCTTCATAGATCAAGCCTCACAAGACCAAATTCGACCAAACAAAAGACAAATCTACCTTTTTCAACTACTCCGGATATGATGAAAATGATGGATCTACTCAAAAAATCACCCAACAAAAGACTCTCTTTAAAATTTTCCTAAATTTGAGAAGGAGGTAGTAGATCTGCTTTGATACCATGTGAGAGTTTATGATTAATTCGAAACACCAGGTTCACCTGCAAAACCTAAGATTTACCTTCCACAAGAGAAAAAAACAAAGAGGAATAATTTGCACAATATTGGATGCAATTAATGAAATGGATTAATGAATTACATGTGAGAACTTGCTTTTATATTTGCAAGTTAGAGAAAACCCTAATATGACTTAAGAATAACCTAAGACTAAAATTAGCCCTAAGTCAACTTAATAAAGTGTAATTAAATATTTAATTACACCAACAGTAGTCTGCAATTAGTCTTCAAACTTAGGCCACTTCATTACAAGAGGAACTTCACCCATACTTTGTTTTATCGAGATGGGTTGAACATCTTTTCTTTCTTAGCATCAGAGAACACGTTGATAGTGCACACGTCTAAGGGAAACTATATGGGGCCATCTCTTTCCAATAACCCCATAATCTTGGTTGTTGTTTCCTTTGGAATCACCTATCTTTGCTTTGATGGTTCTACCTTCTCAAATGTTCTCACTTCTATGTTGTGTACTGTCTCATTAGATTTTTCTATCTTCTTCATGTGTATCAATTGAGGGATTGGATCTAGCACGGTAATTTTGTTCATCGATATCTCATAGTCAATAGGGATGCCTATCTTCTTCTTGGTAGCATCTACCTTGAACATGTTGAATGATTTAGGGTCTCCCATCACAACATAAATATTTCCAAGATGTAAGAACTGAAGTTCTTGAAATAATGTGCAAGGTATTTTATTCATCCTGTTAATCTATGGTCTCCCTAACAAGTTGTAGCTAGTATCCTTATCAATGACATAGAATACTGTGGGAACTATTTGGATCCCAAGGAGACTGGGAGTATAATTGTTTTTATAATTACCACTTTCAAATTGTCATAACCTCTTAATGTGTACACACCATGATATTGGTGTGCCCATATCCCATCCTTTCAAGAAGGGAAAATAGGACTATGTTCATAGCATCTATGTCATCAATTAGCATCCTCTTGATACAAGTTCCATAAATCCACCCTTGTAAGTATAATATTGGATCCCCTTTTTTGGTTAACTCAACCTCTAAAGGCATCTATTTTAAGCTGAAAAAGAACCTGGGATCTTGAAGTTTAGCATTTGGTGGGTTCATGTCAAGGTCAACTTGGTTAATTTGTTCATTAGGAGGATGAGTGATCTAATCCAAATACTTCAATCCTATCACCTGTAAAAGGGTGGACTGATGTGATGGGGATTTTTTGAGAAGATCTATAAAAACAATCTTTGTTGGAGTAGCCAAGATCAACAAGCACAAATAGAATAACCTTCCACAAGTGAAAAATGGAGCACAATAACATATCTATCATATATAATGAGAGTGTTTAAAATACAATGAGAAGCCTTGCATAAATAGGCAAGGAGAAGGAGGTAGGAAGGTAGGACTGAACTACTGATTACCACTATAAGCATGCAACACTTGTCTAACTCACATGACATGTGTGAGGGCAAGTGGCAAGTCAAAAAGAAAGAGGTGTCTCACATAGCTAAGGACACATGTCGAAGTGAGACAAACTCCTAAAAGACTAAGTAAACTTAAGCCTATGTGTGAATAGGTCAAACCTTCAAAGAGGTGATAGCTAAACTAGTTAGATAATGACAGTATTTACACTAACACCCCCCTTAAGTGGAACTTAGAAAGAATACAAAGATGATGGGTCTTGAATACTAGGCCATGTTAGGTACCCATGTACAAATGAATTTCTCATAAAGTGGAGAAAGAAAGAAAACCCTGTGGGAAAAAACTTTCCTCCAAAAGAGAAATGATGCACAAGTGAAGATGAAAGAAGGAGGACTATACATGACCCCCCAAGGACTACTTCTAAAATTGATGTACAATAGATATCCCCCCATAGGAGAGAGAAAATGAGAAGGTCTATGTGACCCCCCCAAAAAATGAGGAGTAAACTCCATGTGAAGAGATGGATCCTCCCAAAACTAATATAAACTAACCATGTAACCTCCACTCAAAATACCTCCTATAGTTCTAGTAGATGCTTGAGACTGGATATTGAAGATGATCCACAAATGCTAAACAAAATTTCTCCCCTTAGGAAGAAATTGAACCACAAAAGTGTGCAAGTGATCTTCCCATTCCAAATAGGAACATACAAGAAGTATGAAGGTCTCAAAATCCCACACATGATCCAAAGACGCGGATGATGCCCATGATGTCTTCAAAGGATGCTCAAGGATCTCCAAGCCAATGCTGACAGGTGACAAATGCTAATATTCAGGTACAGGGACCATAGATGTATGGTGATAACTAGACCCAGAAGA
Source organism: Cunninghamia lanceolata (assembly GCA_027924645.1). Taxonomy (NCBI): domain Eukaryota; kingdom Viridiplantae; phylum Streptophyta; class Pinopsida; order Cupressales; family Cupressaceae; genus Cunninghamia; species Cunninghamia lanceolata. The sequence continues at coordinate 14,475,879 of BSBN01001121.1, read as the reverse complement.
ATCTGATATTGCTACAACCAATGTCAAAATACATGATGACGGAGTCGAATATGTGGACTCATAAATATCTATAGAATCTGTCACTATAGAAGCTAATGTAGGCAAGGTAAGAGCAATCATAAATGAAGAAGACAATGATGATGCAACTTCATAAAAGATGTCATTGAAAAGAAGATGAATGTCCTCAATGGTGTCTCCCAAATCTGTGATGTGGGACTCTATGAAAAGACATGAAAAGTCAAGTAGATATGCACCCCAATGTGGTGGATCTGGAAAGATGATAATCATATCCTGGTGCAGAGAATCACTGGAATCCATGGAGATATCAACTCTGGATTTAGATGTAGCAATAGGTGATGATGGTGTAGATGGGATCTCAATGTAAGTCATCTAACTACAATGTGCATACCAAACTGATAGTGTCTCACAAGATGGCTTAGTGAGATGGGACTTTTCTACAAGTGCTTTATTAAGATCAATAGAAAGTTGATATGCATGAAGTGTTAGACTTAGGGCACACAACTGAGAGGGGGGTGAATCAGTTGTGCGAAACTTTCTCTAATTAAACACTTAAATCTTCTTTAGTGATTAGCAGAATATTAATCATGAACCATAATGCATTCAAATCAAAAGTAGAAACATATCAACACATAAGACACCAAGATTTTGACGTGGAAAACCCGGTTAAGGGAAAAACCATGAGGTGATTAACCCAATAATGTATTCTCTGTTAGAAGAATAGAAAGAACAAAATGGCAAATACCAATTAGGGCTCACTGATCGAGCACACTGCTCACAAGAGGCTCACTACCTACAAGAGACACACTATCTACAAAGAAATAAGTATCACCTTCATGAACTGGAGAATAGCATCTTCACCATGCTTGAATTAGTTCCATTTAAGCCCAATACTTCTGCTCTGCCTTTCGCACTTCTCCTTGCTACCACACACTCATCACCACAAGACACCTTTGAAAATGACTTCACAATCCCTTATTTATACAAGGGATCAACTTAGGAACAATCATCTAAGTCGGTAAACACCTACAAGAACATCCGAAAGACGTGTAATACATCCGGTCGGCCAGTCTCAAGAAGAACACCAATATCCGGTGGTTATTCTTCAAATGCAAACTCTAACTTCAATGCGGACCACCAACATGAATTGGACATGATTCAACGATCATCATAACCTTCCCTGAATCACCAAGAACATCCGTACTTCATCATCCTACTGGAATTCTTCTCTCCTTCATCTGGAGCTTCAAGAACATAGTCTGTCATCATTGTCACAAATGAATAAGCTCTTCTAGACCTTCAAACCACGAACCAATCTAGTTGATACTTCACAGGGATGTCCTCAACACTCCCTCAAATCTACAGAATAGGATAATAAAATTTTGGATCTCACCGGACCTATCTGTGGCACTCTGTCACCTCTGAACACCTTCCGAAACTAGTTCTACTTGAGAAACCATAAATTCTTCAGATCTTCATGCAGACCTCTGAAAACTTGACTGGAGCATCTCAAGACTTATATCTACAAACCCTTTAAACCACATCCTCTGATACTCAACCTATTGAGGACTTTTACCTTCTTATCATCACTGTTCCTGATTGAGACTAATTTTCTCAATATCCTCAGCACACAACTCATCTAATCCTTCTCATTAATGCAACATGAGTATGTTGACATCAATGACAACACCGGTTAGGCCCATACTTGCAACAATCTCCCCCTTTGTCATTAATGGCAACATATGATGTGAAAAACCATCAAGACAAGAACTTCTCCTTGCTGTCACAACTCCCCCTAATAGCAACAACTATTCACATGTCTTCTCTTCCTTTATTGCTCCCCCTTTGATCAGCAACCACTTATTTTTCACATGTCTTCTCTCCCCCTTTGACATCAATGGCAAAGGGCTCATACTTACAACTCCATTACTTCATAACATACCAGCTACTCCCCCTAAGTAGCAGCTCCCTATCATCAATCTGGATCACAAGATATGAATGTAATATCCACCGGATTGATGCACATCAGTGCATCCTAGTTCATCACTGGAGGGGCAATAACCCCTAACTTCTCCCTGAGATACTCAAAAGAGTCCTTGGGAAGAGGTTTAGTAAAGATATCTGCAATCTAATCCTTAGAGGGAACATACTCCAATCTAACTTCATCCTTGTTCACTTGCTCTCTCATGAAGTGAAACTTGATAGATATATGCTTAGTCTTAGAATGCAACACTAGATTCTTAGAAATATTTATTGCACTTGAATTATCACAGAAAATTGTGATAGGCTCCTCATATTCTACTTTAATATCTCTTAGCATTTGCTTCATCCACAAAACTTGAGTGCAACTACCTGCCGCTGCAATGTATTCTGCTTCAGTTGTAGACAGGGATATTGCCTCTTGTTTCTTGCTTAGCCAAGAAACCAATCTTTTTCCCAAAAAGAATGCTCCACCACTGGTACTCTTCCTGTCATCCGCATCTCCTGCCCAATCTGCATCTGTATATGCATGAAGAGAAAAATTATGATCTCTAGGATACCACAGACCATACTCAACTGTTCCTTTTAGGTACCTAAAAATCCTTTTAATTGCCATGACATGAGATTCTCTGGGATCAGCCTAGAATCTCGCAACAAGACCAACAGCCAGAATTAAATCTAGTCTAGTTTGAGTGAGATATAATAATCCTCCAATCATTGATCTGTACTTTGTCTGATCTGCCTTAGGGGAGTCATCATCTTTGCTCAACTTGCATCCGGTTGCCATGGGAGTGTTCATTGGCTTTGAATCTTCCATTCCAAATTTCTTCAACAATTCTTTCACATATTTGGTTTGAGAAATAAATATTCCTTTCTTTGTCTAAGTAATTTGTAGACCCAAGAAGAAATTTATTTCACCGAGCATTGACATCTCAAACTCACTTTTCATTTGATATGCAAAGGTTTTACACATACTGTCTCTTCCTCCAAAGATGATATCATCAACAAATACTTCAACAATCAAGATGTTTTCATGGTCAATTTTGAAATATAAGGTACTATCAGTAGTACCTTTGTTGAAACCAATCTTTAAAAGATGTTTGTCCAATCTTTCATACCATGCTCTTGGGGCTTGCTTTAGTCCATACAATGCCTTCTTTAATTTGCAGACCATATCACCATGCTCAAATAATTGAAATCCATCCAGTTGTTCAATGTACACTTCTTCTTCTAAGTCACCATTCAGGAAGGCAGATTTGACATCCATCTGATACACCTTGAAATCCTTGAAGGCAGCAAATGCAAGAAATAATCTAACTGCTTCAATTCTTGCCACCGAAGCAAAGGTTTCTTCAAAATCAATTCCTTCTATTTGAGAGTAGCCTTTGCAGACCAATCTGGATTTATTTCTGATTACTTCACCAACTTCATTTAGTTTGTTCTGGAAGACCCATTTGGTTCCAATCACATTCTTGTTTCTAGGTCTGGGAACAAGATCCCAAGTGTGATTTTTCTCAATTTGCATCAACTCTTCCTCCCTTGCTTTGGTCTAGTTTTCATCATTGCAGGCTTCATTTATTGTCTTAGGTTCAATCTTTGAAATCAGACAATATTCATCTGAATTTTGAGCAATTTTCCTTCTAGTTTGCACACCTTTGCTTTTGTCACCTATGATCTGATCTTCAGAGTGGTTCAATCTTACATACCTTGGAACTTTGAGAGTTTCTTGCACTTCTGCTTCTTGATCAGGCTCATTCAGACCTATCTCTTCTTCTAGATTTACCGGATCAGTCTAAATCTGACTTTTAGAAGAGAATTGAGCTCCTTGAACCAGAACACCATTTTGATCATCTTCATCATATTCATAAAACCTTGAGGGTTTCTCTATTCCCTCATCAACATTTACATTCGTACTTTCTATCATCTTTCTTAGTCTCTTGTTATAACACTAGTATGCTTTGCTTTGAGTAGAGTAACCCAAGAATATTCCTTCATCACTTCTAGCATCAAACTTACCTAAATCTTCATCTCTTTTGATGTAACATTCGCTACCAAAGACTTTGAAATATCTTATAGTAGGAGTAATGCCAAACCAGAGTTCATAAGGGGTCTTACCGGTATTGCTTCTGATTTGAACTCGATTAAGAGTATAAACTGCAGTGCTAACAGCTTCTCTCTAATAGATCTGAGGAACATTTACTTCCATCATCATGGTCCTAGATGCTTCCTGGATAGTCCGGTTCTTTCTCTCGACTACTCCATTCTGCTGTGGAGTCCTTGGAGAAGACAACTGTCTCTTAATTCCATGTTTCTCACAGAATTCTATGAACTCACCGGATGTGAATTCTCCACCTCTATAAGACCTCAGACATTTCAACTTTATTCATGTTTCATTCTCTACCATAGCCTTGAATATTTTGAATTTCTCAAGAGCTTCTGATTTCTCCTTTAGAAAGGTTTCCCACATCATCTGAGAATAGTCATCTATTAGTAGCATGAAGTATCTATCACCTTGAATACTTCTGGTTCTTGCCAGACCACAAAGATCAGTGTGAACTAAGTCCAATAATCTGGTAGAAGACATTTCCTTGCTTTTGAATGTGACTCTACTCAGCTTACCCAACTAACATCCCTTGCACAAGCTGTTAGTAGGTGTCACCAATTTTGGAAGATCTCTTACAGCCTGAGTATTGCTTATCTTGATGATATTATCAAAATTCACATGACACCCTTCTATGCCATAACCAACTCTAATCAACTTGAAGAAATAAGCAGCTTTTACCAGTACCAACCAAGTGGAAGATATTACCTTTAGTTTGAGCACCGGATGCAATCTCTGTTCCAGATCTTTCAAAGATTTTGCATTTTCCATCCTTGAATCGAAGATCATAGACTTTGTCCACCAACTATCCAACACTAAGAAGATTGTGCTTCAAACCTTCAACATACAGTACATTACTAGTTTTGTTTCTTCCATCAAAAGAAATAGTTCCTCTTCCTCTGATTCTACCAGCAGAATTATCACCAAACTTCACCACTCCTCCTTCATACCTTTCCAAGTCTATGAACTTATTTTTGTCACCTGTCATGTGGTGAGAGCAACCACTGTCAATGACCCAATCATTCTTTTCTTCAACTTGGGCAGCCAGAGCTCTTTCTACAACTTTATGATTGATAGATACAGAGGATATTGGTTCTTCTTCCTTGATGGCAATAAACACCCATTCACTTCCGGATTTGTTTCCTATCTCTAATTCATCATCTATTACTCCTTCATTATCATCTTCTTCATGAACATAGTAACAATTCTTTTGGAACCTTGATCTATTAGGATTTGGCTTTGAAAATATTTCTGGACATCTTGAGGCAAAATGACCAATCTTATTGCAGTTAAAACACTTAAAAGGCAATTTTCCTTCATACTTACCGGATCCTCTTGGCAGTCTCTTTGCAATGAGGGCTTCAAGTTGAGCAGTTTCTACTTCTTCTTCTTCCAAGTCTTTTCTTATTTTTTCATACCATGACAGTTTCCTTGATGAGTTCTCTCCTGGATCAAATCCTTGTTTACCTTTCACAGAGGCACTAGCTTTGAATGCATATTTAGTTTTCGGGGGATCATCTCCAAACTCAGTCATTTCAAAAGTAGCCAGTTTGCCAGCCAATTGGTCTCTTGTGACAGTTGTATGGGCTCTGAATTCATCAATGGCAGCAACCTTGATTTTGTAAGAGGCAGGAAGGGATCTGAGAATTTTACCAACAATCTCATTTTCATCCAAGACTCCACCAGAATTTCTAATTCCACAAACCAGCTCATTCACTCTTGGCATAAAAGTGGTAATATTTTCATCATCTCTCATCTTTAGTTTTCAAATTTCTCTTTTAGACTCTGTAACCTTGCACATTTAACATACTCGTCTCCTTCATGCAAAAGTTCTAGTTTAATCCAAATATCACAGGCTGTTGGTAGGTCAATAATATTTGAGAGCTCTAAGTCAGTTAATGCGCTTAGAAGAGCCTCTTTGGTCCACAGATTATTTTTAGCATCTGTGATTTCATTTAGGGTTGTTGGACCACCCTGTGGAGGTACATACGCTTTTGTGACCATCGACCAGTACACCATTCCCATACACTGCAAGTGACATTTCATGTGACCTTTCCAAAGAGCAAAGTTGGTTCCATCAAACTTCAGACTATCCTTCTTGTATGACGACATCCTGGATCTCCTCAAGCGGTTAAGCTCCTTTTAGAGGAACTTAGCTCTGATACCAATTGTTAGGCTTAGGGCACACAACTGAGAGGGGGGGTGAATCATTTGTGCAAAACTTTCTCAAATTAAACACTTAAATCTTCTTTATTGATTAGCAGAATATTAATCATGAACCATAGTGCATTCAAATCAAAAGCAGAAACATATCAACACATAAGACACCAAGATTTTGACGTGGAAAACCTGGTTAAGGGAAAAACCATGGGGTGATTAACCCAAGAATGTATTCTCTGTTAGAAGAATAGAAAGAACAAAATGGCACATGCCAATTAGGGCTCACTGCCCGAGCACACTGCTCACAAGAGGCTCACTACCTACAAGAGACACACTATCTACAAAGAAATAAGTATCACCTTCATGAACTGGAGAATAGCATCTTCACCATGCTTGAATCAGTTCCATTTAAACCCAATACTTCTGCTTTGCCTTTCGTACTTCTCCTCGCTACCACACACTCATCACCACAAGACACCTTTGAAAATGACTTCACAATCCCTTATTTATACAAGGCATTGACTTAGGAACAATCATCTAAGTCGGCAAACACCTACAAGAACATTCGCAAGATGTGTAATGCATCCGGTCAGCCAGTCTCAAGAAGAACACCAATATCTGGTGGTTATTCTTCAAATGCAAACTCTAACTTCAATGCGGACCACCAACATGAATTGGATATGATTCAATAATCATCATAACCTTCCCTGAATAACCAAGAACATCTGCACTTCATCATCCTACTGGAATTCTTCTCTCCTTCATCTGGAGCTTCAAAAACACATTCTGTCATCACTGTCACAAATGAATAGGCTCTTCCGGACCTTCAAACCATGAACTAATCTAGTTGATACTTCACAGGGACATCCTCAACACTCCCTCAAATCTGCAGAACGGGATAATGAAATTCTGAATCTCACTAGACCTATCTGTGGCACTCTGTCACCTCTGAACACCTGCCAGAACCAGTTCTACTTGAGAAACCATAACTTCTTCAGATCTTCATGCGGACCTCTGAAAACTTGACTGGAGCATCTCAAGACTTATATCTACAAACACTTTAAACTGCATCCTCTGATCCTCAACCTATTGAGGACTTTTACCTTTGTGTCATCACTGTTCTTCACTATTCCTGATTGAGACTAATTTTCTCAATATCCTCAGCACACAACTCATCTAATCCTTCTCATTAATGCAACATGAGTATGTTGACATTAATGACAACACCGGTTAGGCCCATACTTGCAACATGAAGAACTAACAATCTTAATATAGGTCTTCTTCAAATCCTCTATTAAGTTATAAGGTCTAATTGGGGAAGGTGTAGATTCTACAGCTGAGATCATTTTTCCTTGAAATTTAGCTTCTTATTCAATACATGGTTTGTTATTCTCCTCATCGTGCACTATTTCTACTAATCCCAGCATTCTTGTCTCTTCTTTTGGTCCTAGTTGGGTGGGGATGTTTGAATCAGAGGTTTTCAACAAGTTGGTTGATCTTGAAGTTGTTGTGTTTTGGTTGCTCATTTCACCATTCTAGTGGGCTAGGAACGGATCTTGGAATATCCTCATGTCTACATTCTATATCACAATAGGTGTGTGATTAGTATTCTTATTGTTTTTTTTGCCATTACCTCTTGAGGATTAAGAAACATTTCAATGAACAATTGTTGTTGATCTTTTAGTAGCCTTGCTATAAATCTATTGTATTCTTAGAACAACTCAGTGTTGTTCCCCCTTGCCCTATAGAAAGAATAAAATTGATTATACTCATAGGGTGGGCGATACGAGTCATATCAATTGTCATTCCAATTTTAATTACATGATTGCTAATTATCCCTCTATTCTAGTAATTGTTGTTTTAGGGATAGTCCACAGCCTTGGTGTTCTAAGGGAAATAATCTCTCTAATTATATAGTCATCCCTTACTTTGTTCCTTATCGGGGGTTGATCTGTCACCCTGTCTATGGTCACATTCTCATTATTCTTCAAAATTCTAATAGTGGAAGAGTTACTTCCATTGTTTCCATTGTTGTTGTCTATTTGAGTTATTAATAGGCCATTTGCACCATAAGTTGTTTTCCCATTATTGATCGTAGCTTGTTCAATTCTCAATACACTTTCCAAAGCTTCCTCATAGGACCTATACAGTAATTTTTGTACTTCTTCTCTCTTATCCCTGTTAATGGAATGCAATAAAATGTCACACAATTCTCTATGGTCCATGTTCGAGATGCTTGTTGAAGAGTACATCACTTGTCTCCATTATGTGACAAAATGTTCCACTAATTTGTTTGTATCTTGCTTCATGGTCAAGAATTCCTGTATTCCTATCCTAATTAGCTTATTCATGTCAAAAGTTGTGACAAACTCCCTTATAAGTTGGCAAAAGGAGTGAATTGGGGCTTCAAGAAAGTGATAATATCAATCTAAAGCAATCCCTTAAAGCATTTTAGGAAAAAATCTCACTACAACTCCATCCCAAGGAAGGATCTCTCTTATAGCAATAGTGTGAGATTTTATGTGAGAATTCCCAGGTCTCCCTCCCCTTTGAATTTTGATAGGTCTAGGAGAGGACACAATAGAAGCACATTGTGTATGTTATGGTCTAGGGGCTCTTTCAAATATTTGAGGTAGGTCCCTAAAAAAGTGCTTTGAGATATCAATGTCGATAGCATGAGCCCTACAGATGGGACTTGTTGATTTGAGCCATGATATCTAGACACATTCATGAATGTTAGCTAAACTTGTGGATAACTCTAAGGAGCTTGAAAGTTTGAGTTGGATAGGGCCCGCCTATTTGTGGAAGTTGTTGTATTGTGTCGTTACTTCCATTGCACGAATAAAATTTCAAGGGGGGTTTTGAGTTGCCTTCTAGTCTTGTTTAATCGTATCATTATGTGAGTCTACTTGTATTCTATTTCTTTGGTCATTTTTTCCTTAGGGAGGCTATTCTATTCGTGTAGCTTCTAATGTCCTAATCCGGTGGACCACAATGGCTATGAGGTTAGTAGGGGTCACAGCTCCCGTTCTCTATGCTTCTCTAGTTTGTTGTGAACTTTCATGGTTTTTTCCATTCATGTGCTCTCTCAAGGAATTTTATAATTACTCAGCCCGATATGTGATACATAAGGCCTCTTGGGCCTCTATAGGTGATTTTATAAATGTTTCACTTTGTTGTCTAATTGTGTTGTTCTTGCATAGCTAGTTGATGGTTGATCTACTTGATGAATTTCTAATTGTATGAACACTTGGGATGCTCTACCTTGGTTAGAGTGCATTGGTCATGCTATTACTTCTTGTTTTCAAGTGGGAATGTCAAATGTAAGAGAATGATGAGTTTCTCACCTATCATTCTCATAATTTGAATCTTTATAGTTGAAGTAATTGGTGATTGGTGCCATTGGATTAGAGGCACATACCTATCAAATGAGGGTGTTTTAGGCTCTCTAGAGGGAATATTCCTTGGATTTCCTTCTGATGTTGTCATATTCAAGGGTTTCCTTCCAATTTCATCATATTCCAAGGGTGATCCAAAATGGCAGGATGGATCTCCAAGGGTGACTTGCCCTACTAAAAGGGGAGACCCTACCCCATGCCATAGCATGCTAAAATATGATTAGAAAATTATGAAAATGATAAAAATTTAACACATGAAAACTCACCAAATGACAAGAAGCCATAATCTAGACAACTACAACAAAGAAACTCAAAAAACAATGAGTTCATTGCAAGAAAACAACAAGAGGAAATCTAGGGTTTCAAAAGAGGGTTTTTTTCATTTTTTGTACCTAATGACTAGTAGGGGAAGAATAGTGGCCATAATATTGATCTCCTCATTGAACTATCTCTCTCTATCGCTTGTCCACTTGCACAATTTCGTCACTGGTTGGCCACTTTACCTCTGGATTCACCTCTTCCTTCTTCTCTTAGCTTAGTTTACATTTAGGAATTTGATTTGTTTTAACTTTTGTAGTGCTTTCCATGTCCTCATTTTGTGTGTGTTATGCCAAGTGTTGATGCCTTGCAACAATGGATTATTAATTTTTTATTTTGACATTATCTTTAATAAAATATGATGCCCTACTTTTGTGGGATCCTATGACAAATTCTATGATGTGTAAGAGATAGATTTAGAGGGAGTTATTAGGAATCTTGACCAACCATGATAAAGTGTTTATTATTTGTCATAAGTGCTTATTTTAAACTGGAATCTTGACCAACTTGGGTGCCAATGTATTGGGTGGATGTAATTAGTGATTTATGACACTTGTAAGAGCATAAGAGAATAAGCTATTTTTAGCCTCTCATGGTTTTGTAAAACCACAATGGTTTCCAAGTTGCTAAAAGCCTATAAATTGAGAGCTTGAGGAATAGTTTGTATTATGAGAGTTTGCAAGCACACAAGTGCTGCTAGAATGCTATCAGAATTACTTCATATTTGGATGTTACTGTATTACTCCTATAAAGACTTGCATTGCAAGTGTATTGTAATCTTCTATTGATTTGATAATACATTGTGTAGGTTTTGAAGTGTGAAGTTTTTCTCTCAAAAGAGTTTTTCTTTCAAAAGAGTTTTTCCCATATAAATAATTGTGTTATGCTTTATTGCTTATTGTTGATTTTTATGTGTTTCTATATTTTTGTAATAAATTTAAATTAGTTTTAAAATTATTTGCATAACACTCCTCTCATAGATTAGAGTAGTAAATTGTTTGGCATACCTTCTTCCTTACAACCATATCTAACTTTTTAAACTATAAAATACAATCAAAACTTTTGGAAAACTGTATCAGATGAACGCTGGAATTTCGAGTGGTCCTGTCAAAAATTGTAGGGATTATAATGATTTTCATGGATTAAAGACGGTTTACAAACACATACAGCCAAAGATGGCACAGTAGACAAAAACTAAAACAACAGCCTACAGAGAAATGAGCTCCCGCGGAGAAAGGCTACAGCAGGGCTATTTTTAAATATCATCCACTTCGATAGTCAAAGGTCAATTTTGGCCAATAAAAATAGGACAAATATTTACCACTTTTTGTTGTGAATGAGGTGTAAAATTGCCATTAACTGTTTGACCACTGAAAATGGATGATATTTAAGTAGACTGCTACAGCAGTAGCAGACCGAGCCGATAAACAGTCCTAAAACACTACTTAGAGCTAAAGGGCTTGTTGTTAGAGTGCTGTTTTTTTCCTTCTCGGAAGTTAGAACAACTTTTAATGGCTGCAATTCTCTTTATAATAATCAGCTTTGTTCGATTAAAAAAACACATTTAATACATAAATTGAGGTTCATACATTTGAGAAAATCTTAAAGCTCGAATTCATCGACAATAACTGATAGCTGAAATATTTGTTCAATGTTTGATTTAGAGCAATGTTAACAGATAGCTGCCATAAGAAATTTACTTGAGAGTTGAGGTCGACCGTCAAATTCATCCCTGGATTGATTTAATTGTTTCGACATATAAAGATACGTTTATGGCACTCTGCATTATGTTAGTGTGCTGGTATACTGTGCCTTCTTTATATGCATTTAAAAATACAACTTAAATTGGGAGAAGAAAACAATGTTCACAGAAACAGAGTTCAGATCATTCGGAATAGAAGATGCTCATTGATTTTATAAATGATAATTGAGTTACATAAAATGAACTGAAGACTGGAGAGCAATGAGCTTTTTAGCCGGCACTTTATTCTTGATTTTATTCAATAGTGCAGCCATGAATAAATGAATTTCTCTCAGTACTGAAAGAAATAGAATGAATAATGCTGTACACAGAGAGAGCATAAAAAGAGACCCCTATTCTTCACTGCTGAAGACAGCCAAATATTTCTCCACAGCTTTCGTTGAGCTTCAGTTTCTTTTCAAATGCCCCGTCTGAGTGATACTATTAACAATTAACTTATTACTAACAAGTACAAGTAGCAATACTGATCTTCTCAAGTTCACAAAACTTGCAGAGACATACGCGGCAAGCCTTCTGAACAGTGTTATTTTGACACCAGCTACATTGTCAAACAATAAATAAAATGGAGGTGGTACTGTCCCAAAGATTCCTGTTTTATGTGAGCAGACAGTTATTATGTTGTATGTTTCATGACCTACAAAACATCAGAACAAGGAAATCATTAATTCATAGTTATCATATGTAATGCCTTGACAAAACTAGTCTGTAAGGAACAGAATTCAGAAATGAACTTTAAAAATAACTCACCTAATGGGAGGCAACACTCTTGGTGACAGCAGTCTAAAATGGTGGAGGTGGAGACTGGTAATAGTATGGTGGAGGAGGAGAAGGAGATGGAGGAGGTGGGGACTTGTAGTAGTAAGGTAGGGGTGGGGATGGACTTGGAGGAGGAGGGGACTTGTAGGTGTAAGGTGGAGGTGGGGATGGAACTGGAGGTGGTGGGGACTTGTAGTAGTATGGTGGTGGTGGAGAAGGAGATGGAGGTGGTGGAGACTTGTAGTAGTAGGGAGGTGGAGGGGATGGAGATGGCGGGGGAGGAGACTTGTAGTAGTAGGGAGGTGGAGGGGATGGAGATGGTGGGGGAGGAGACTTGTAGTAGTACGGAGGTGGGGGTGAAGGAGATGGCGGGGGAGGTGATTTGTAGTAGTATGGTGGAGGAGGAGAAGGTGAGGGTGGAGGAGGAGACTTGTAATAATAGGGAGGTGGGGGTGAAGGAGATGGCGGGGGAGGAGAGCTGTAGTAGTATGGTGGAGGAGGAGAAGGTGAGGGTGGAGGAGGAGACTTGTAGTAGTATGGGGGTGGAGGTGAGGGAGATGGTGGAGGAGGAGACTTGTAGTAGTATGGAGGTGGAGGTGAGGGAGAAGGTGGAGGAGGAGACTTGTAGTAGTATGGTGGAGGGGGAGAGGGTGATGGAGGAGGAGGTGACTTGTAGTAATAGGGAGGTGGAGGTGATGGTGATGGAGGAGGAGGTGATTTGTAGTAGTATGGGGGTGGAGGTGAGGGAGATGGTGGAGGCGGAGAGTTGTAGTAGTATGGTGGGGGTGGAGATGGTGATGGAGGTGGAGGTGACTTGTAGTAGTAGGGTGGTGGTGGTGAGGGGGATGGAGGAGGAGGTGATTTGTAGTAATATGGGGGAGGAGGAGAGGGGGATGGTGGAGGTGGTGACTTGTAGTAATATGGTGGAGGAGGTGATGGAGATGGTGGAGGAGGAGACTTGTAGTAGTATGGTGGAGGGGGAGATGGGGATGGAGGAGGGGGTGACTTGTAATAATAAGGAGGTGGAGGTGAAGGGGACGGAGGAGGAGGTGATTTGTAGTAATATGGGGGAGGAGGAGAGGGTGACGGTGGTGGTGGGGACTTGTAATAGTATGGTGGTGGAGGGGATGGTGATGGTGGAGGTGGGGACTTGTAGTAGTATGGTGGGGGGGGGGATGGTGATGGTGGAGGTGGAGACTTGTAGTAGTATGGTGGAGGGGGTGATGGTGATGGTGGAGGTGGAGACTTGTAGTAGTATGGTGGAGGGGGTGATGGTGATGGTGGAGGTGGGGACTTGTAATAGTAAGGTGGAGGAGAGTATGGTGATGGTGGAGGTGGGGATTTGTAGTAATATGGGGGAGGAGGTGAAGGTGATGGTGGAGGTGGGGACTTGTAGTAGTATGGAGGAGGTGGGGAAGGAGATGGAGGAGGGGGTGACTTGTAGTAGTATGGTGGAGGGGGAGATGGTGATGGAGGAGGGGGCGACTTGTAGTAGTATGGTGGAGGGGGAGATGGTGATGGAGGAGGGGGCGACTTGTAATAATAAGGAGGTGGAGGTGAAGGGGATGGAGGAGGAGGTGACTTGTAGTAGTATGGTGGTGGAGGAGAAGGTGACGGGGGAGGAGGGGACTTGTAGTAGTATGGTGGTGGAGGAGAAGGTGATGGGGGCGGAGGAGACTTGTAATAGTATGGTGGTGGAGGAGAAGGTGATGGGGGAGGAGGAGACTTGTAGTAGTATGGTGGAGGAGGGGATGGTGATGGTGGAGGTGGAGACTTATAGTAATATGGTGGAGGGGGAGATGGTGATGGTGGTGGGGGGGACTTGTAATAGTAGGGTGGAGGAGAGTATGGTGATGGTGGAGGTGGGGACTTATAGTAATATGGGGGAGGAGGTGAAGGTGATGGTAGAGGTGGAGACTTGTAGTAATATGGAGGAGGAGGTGAAGGTGATGGTGGAGGTGGAGACTTGTAGTAGTATGGAGGAGGTGGGGAAGGAGATGGTGGAGGCGGCGACTTATAATAGTATGATGGTGGAGGTGATGGTGAGGGTGGAGGAGGAGATTTGTAATAGTACGGTGGAGGTGGAGGAGACTTGTAATAATATGGAGATGGTGGTGGTGGAGAATTGTAATAGTACGGAGGGGGAGGAGATTTGTAATAATAATGGCCGGAAGATTTTTTATGGCAGTGACCAAATGGCTTGGAAGGAGCATAAACGAAATCCTTAGCATGGAGAACTATCTTCTTGGAAGACTTTGACTTAAGTTTAAGCCAAGCTCCTGATTTCCCGTGATTCACATCAGTGGGCAAGCTGAAGACAGAATCTTTGGGTGGTTTGTAAAGCTTAGCCTTGAAGCTCTTGACTCCCCACTTCTTGTAGTCGTACCCACTAAGATGAACCGTGTATTTTCCTTTGTCCTTGGTCACTCCATAAGCCTTTAGCGTTTTGTCTCCAACCTTGTAAGTGACAAGAACAGTGGCACCTGCGTAGACAACGGAATCAGCAAACATAACAGAAAATTAACTTCTAATATAATGCATTTGGACATCTGTACTTATCGGGTCTTATAACCTATAAGAAGACTTCAATTTTTTTAACAGCTGCGCTAAATCAGCGAACACAACAGAAAATTAACTTCTAATATAATGCATTTAGCTTCATTTGACCAATCGGAACACTTTAATCATATTTTTGACAGCTGCTCTGAATCAGGAAGAAGATACTAAACTGAATCAGCAAACATAACAGAAGATTAAATTCTGATATAATGCATTTAGACATCAAGATTTTAATCATATTTTTGACAGTTGCGCTGAATCAGGAAAAATACAGTCACTAAACCGAATCAAGTAAATATAAAGAACCACAAAGGAAAGGAAAGCACATACCCTTGAGACTCTTTTTGTCATATGAGTCCTCAGGCTTGGTCCAGTTATAGCATCTGTAGCCGAAAACCCTACCCTCCACCATCACTTTAGTGAAGACTGGATGATGATAAGGAGGTGGAGGAGGAGACTTGTAGTAATAGGGAGATGGTGGTGGTGGAGACTTGTAGTAGTATTTAGGAGATGGTGGTGGCGGCGGCGATTTGTAGTAGTATGGAGAAGGAGGAGATGGTGAGGGAGGGGGTGGAGATTTGTAGTAGTAAGGTGGGGGAGGAGAAGGCGAGGGAGGGGGTGGAGACTTGTAGTAGTAAGGGGGAGGAGGAGATGGTGATGGAGGGGGTGGAGACTTGTAGTAGTAAGGCGGAGGAGGAGATGGTGAGGGTGGAGGGGGAGATTTGTAGTAATAAGTTGGAGGAGGAGATGGTGATGGTGGGGGTGGAGACTTGTAGTAATAGGGAGGAGGAGGAGATGGTGACGGTGGGGGTGGAGATTTGTAGTAATAGGGAGGAGGTGGAGATGGCGATGGTGGGGGTGGAGACTTGTAATAGTATGGAGGAGGAGGAGATGGTGATGGTGGCGGTGGAGACTTGTAGTAATAGGGAGGAGGAGGAGATGGTGATGGTGGTGGTGGAGACTTGTAGTAATAGGGAGGAGGAGGAGATGGTGATGGTGGAGGTGGAGACTTATAATAGTATGGAGGAGGAGGAGATGATGATGGTGGAGGTGGAGACTTGTAGTAATATGGAGGAGGAGGAGATGGTGATGGTGGTGGAGGGGATTTGTAATAGTATGGAGGAGGAGGAGATGGTGATGGTGGAGGTGGAGACTTGTAGTAATAGGGAGGAGGAGGAGATGGTGATGGTGGTGGAGGGGATTTGTAGTAGTATGGAGGAGGAGGAGATGGTGATGGTGGTGGAGGGGATTTGTAATAGTATGGAGGAGGAGGAGATGGTGATGGTGGAGGTGGAGACGTGTAGTAATAGGGAGGAGGAGATGGTAATGGTGGTGGAGGGGATTTGTAGTAGTATGGAGGAGGAGGAGATGGTGATGGTGGGGGTGGAGACTTATAATAGTATGGAGGAGGAGGAGATGGTGGTGGTGGTGGAGGGGATTTGTAGTAGTATGGAGGAGGAGGAGATGGTGATGGTGGTGGAGGGGATTTGTAGTAGTATGGAGGAGGAGGAGACGGTGATGGTGGGGGTGGAGACTTGTAATAATATGGAGGAGGAGGAGATGGTGATGGAGGTGGAGGGGATTTGTAATAATATGGAGGAGGAGGTGATGATGATGGTGGTGGAGGAGAAGTGTATTGATATTCACTCAAAACACGACCCTCCCCTGCATTTGCAGAAGCAGCATTGCTAATGCTGGCAATGAATCCCAGCAGCAGCACTGTAACAAGCCGGGGGCAGAGGCTTCCGCCTCCTCCCCGTTCAAAATCCACCATGTCTGCCTCTCTCAAGCCAAAACAACAGTATATAATGACCCGCACTTATCTTCTACTGGACAGAACCAGCTCTGCTTCTTCTTGCAGAGGAGCACAAAAACTCCTCTCCCTGATATCCAAATCAATCTCTGAATTTTCCTGCAGAGGAGCACAGAAACTCCTCTCTGATATCAAAATCAAACTCTCAATCTCCCTGCAGAGGAGCATAGGAACTCCTCTCTGATATCCAAATCAAATGCAAGCAAGTGTTTATATAGCAGAGATTTTGGCTTCACCGGCCCAATCGACAATTGGCATTTTTTTGACCGTGTCCCAACAAAATCACCAGTC
Organism: Cunninghamia lanceolata; assembly: GCA_027924645.1. Taxonomy (NCBI): domain Eukaryota; kingdom Viridiplantae; phylum Streptophyta; class Pinopsida; order Cupressales; family Cupressaceae; genus Cunninghamia; species Cunninghamia lanceolata. The sequence goes on along the minus strand of BSBN01001121.1, from coordinate 14,458,723 downwards.
GATCTCAAACAAGCTGTCCCCAAAGCCATAAAAAAAAAATTATTTTCAGTCCCAAGCAATGAATCCAACGGCTATACGGACAGATAAAGTAATTAACAATACCCAGTAGCCCTGTATTTTAGCACATGTCTCAACATTTAACTAGATTTAGAGGCGGCTGTCACCATTACGTCAGCCCGGGTCACCCGGCGGCCTACGAGCAGCAGCCCACATTACAACTGTGCTCAATTACAATGACTTGGCCTTAATTTAATTCACTTACGTGGACCCGTGACTTCTTCAGATTACGCGTTTTCCATTCTCCATATATTTTTTTGTTCGTTCACGTGGACATATTGAATGCAGAAAAGCATATATTGAAACAAAATCACATGCCTAGGGCAGGTGAAAGGTTTACCTACTCGCAAACCAGAAAGAACATTTCCTTTGCTATTGTCATCTTGCATGCGCATCTTATTCTTAATGTTATAATAATAATTAATAGGTGGAACATTTTGAGATTTGGATATGCTTGCTTAGATGCCTTGCATTCTTTCATCTATGAGGTGGCCACCAAAGACCATTTCAAATTAGTGGCACATCAAACTGGGGTGGAAATCATAACAACTTTCTTCTATTCAATGCACAATCATTTCAATTTTATTTGCTGATAAAGACTGGCACTAGTGCCAGTTAACTAGCTCTTTCAACTTCTCTTATCTTCGATTACACATTTTTCAAAATAGATTCATTATAATGCTTTGAATGCTTTTAATATATATATTTTTACTTTAGAGTTGAGATTATCTAATTTAAATCATTTGTGCCTTTAGTTTGAAGTATCTTTTCTTTTTTTCTTTCTAATTTGAAGTATCTTTTCTTTTTTTCTTCCTAATTTGAAGTATCTTTTCTTCTTTATAATTGAGTAGGAAGCAACTTCATATGTAAACCATAAAATAATATTTTGATTAGTTATTATATACACCTATTATTTTATTTTATTTAAATTTATTAAAATTATGGATTCCTTTAATAAAGATTAACATTGTTATCATTAAAATATATATTGTAATGGATTCATGTTCTCTTCTCTTGTTCTCTATTTCTTGATGATGGTTCACTAGTGTGATCCCAAATGTTGAGGAAAAATATCTAACAAATCCAATATATTGTAATGTTAACGTATACAATGTTAAAAACAAATGTGGGTAAAAAGCTGAAATAAAATGTTAAAAATCAAATGCTGGTAGAAAGCACTAATAAAATATGTGGTAGAACTAGAAAGTTTCTAATTTATAAGATACTGCAGTGGAAAGTTGCTAATTATTGTATGTTTTATTTTGTAAGGAACGTGGTATAAAGTTGCGGTGTAATTAATTTGGCAATACGTAACGTGGTATAAAGTCGCTGCGTAATTAATTTGGGTATGCAAACTTTTGGCTTTTCAACGAGGGCGATAGAAAGCTGCTAAAAAAAAATGATCCGGTGTTAGTCTCACTAGGAATCAAATCGTGGTTGAAAAACTCAAAGCCTTAAACAATATTTAATTGACCGAATAATCGGTGTAGAACGTTCCTAGCAAATATCAAGATCATCATCATAATAATAATAATGATAACAAAGTCTCTTCTTCTCCCCATTTAAATGCTATAATTAAAATGTTTGCAATCTCATCCACAACCTGTTACGATTTAAGAAATATTGTTTGGTGTTTATTTGATGGAAGATTTTTCTTGCTGCTCAACGACAAAACCGTATTTTAGATATTTTTCTTAGTTCAAATGAGCTTGCACTCGCTCACGACAGATTTTATATGGATATCACTCGTATTAGTGTTTAAATTATTAAGATACATAGTGGCTTTGTTGGTTAAAAAATAATTAAAATAATTTTTAAAATTAAACAATATTTTAAATAACATTTTCAAACCTGAATTAAATTTTTTAAACTTGAAAACTCAAAAAAAAAACGTATTGACTAATAAAGTCACTTTAACGTACATTTTATCAAACGAAATAACCACGAAATTTCCCGTCAATTGCGGGCAGTCTAATAACGTAAAAGCATTTCCAGCGGAGCCGGAACAAGCAAGCAGGCGTGGCCACTGGGCAGGCAAGCCGATCACATTTAAATAAGCAGGAAAACTTTCGTTAATTAATATATAAATCTGGAATCCAAACCTTTTCATTTGTATATTATAATCCCCCAAAAGCAAACGCAATGCTTATCGCAGACAATTCCGGCGACGGATTTATTTCCAGGTGTCAAACAATTATGATCCGTATAAAGTTTATTGGACGTTGACTTTGTATTCACAAGTTCTTTCAACTTAAAAAAATCCACATTAACGAAAGCTCGGGTTTACCTGTTGTCTAAATATGATTAAAAGGATACACTCTTAACCTGATTAAAAATTCATATATATATCTTTTTAAAAGAATAATGTTATTTTGCCATTTAATAAATATATACTTCGTCGGACGGCGTCATAACAAAATAATAATGAGATTGTTTATAACTACTTCATTTTATATATAGATAAACGTGAAACTCTTGGAAATATAAATTTTATTTATTATAATTTTCAAGCGTTTGTTATGTAGAGATATATCTTTTTATTTAAAAGGTCTTTGGATCCTAAATAATATAGGGTACATATATTTCAAGTTTTTCATTTTTTATAATTGGTATTAGAGTAAGGTTGTAATATTGCTAAATGCTACATTAGATTGTGCATTAAAATGAATAATATTAATTTCAATAGTTGGAGAATAGTGGGAGCTTGTTTTGAGACAATCTTGTAGGAATTGACTTAAATATTTATATTTAGAGAAAATGATATTAAAAAAACTTTCAAAAATCCAACCATATATTTATGTTGTGAGAATCAACAATGAAAGTTAATAATTGTATTCAATTCAAACTTATTGTGCATTTTTAAATTCAATCTTAACAGATTGGCTCGTGAAACTTTTTACATTGTGATGTCCACTCTCATGCTAAATATGATTCATAAGATTGGCATTTTCTCTGCTAAGCCATGGTGGAAAGATTGGTTATGGTCTCCTAAGACCGCTTTTTGCCACTATAAACCAAGACTTGGATATTGTTGGTTATCTCCTCATTTGCCAATGGTATCCTCTCTGAATAACCGATGGCATTTACAGTCTTCACCTTTTGTTTGGCAACAATGTTTTCAGACTATTTGGTCTGCATCTTTTGAACCCAAGCTGGCTCATTTTGTTTGGTGTGTGATTTTCCAAGGATTGCCCATTAGGGCTCGCCTTCGCTATTTAGGCGTTGCTGATCCTAGATGCCCATTTTGTGGCCAACCAGAGACTTTATGCATATCTTCTGGTTTTGTCGGCGTACCCAGACCCTTTGGAACTGGATTCATGACTTCTTTCGGCCTTTTTCTTGGCATATGATTCTGTTGGGAGACTGGCCTTGTCTTCCTTCAAGATTTGCTCAATTATGGCATGTTTTCTGGGGGGGATTTTTTTTCATTATGGAAGGATAGGAACTCTGCTAACTTTGCTCATCATACTATAACTTCTGATGTTTCTATGTTTACTAAAGATTGTATCTACAACAATGTGCTTATTCATATTCAAGTGCAAGCCAACAAAGTGGCTTTGGAGGTCTCCCACCTTCAGGAGCTTCTGGACCACTGGGGCAATGCCCCTTGCACTGTGGCTCAGGTCCCTCCTGATGCTTCTACTTCTTAGGGCTATTCCCCCTCTCGGGGACGAAGGCGTAGCAGGAGTTCTCTCGAATGCCATTCTCAGAACCCCTGTTCCCAACCCCGACACCACTATGGCAGCGGTGTTATTCCTAGGCAACGCTCTACCTCTCCCTTGCGGGGTGGACTTTCTCAGCGATGCTCTACGTCCCCTCCACGTGGTGGTTCTGCGTGGGGATCTGAACAACACACAGGCAGTGCTAGTGGCTGGTAGGGGTCTAGTTGGCCAGATTCTTCCAAAGTTTTTCCTACTTTGGCCCTAGCTATCTCCCTAGCGCATGATGAAGACAAAGACAGAGAAGCAGAAGATGGGTGGTTCATTCTAGAGGACACCCCGGACCCTGCTGATATATGGGGCAACTCAAAGGATAGAGATCCTCCTCCTCCATCTGCTGGTATTTCTCTTGCCGCTTAGTTGGTTGTTTCTAATGTTTTAAGGACTTCTATTTTTCTCTGGGCGTTGCCCATTTGATGCTAGACTTTGTGGGGTGACCTTGTGTCCCTCAACCTTTTTTTTGTGAATATGTATTATATTTAAACTGGTAATAGATATGCATATTCATCAAAAAAAAATTATGAAGGTTTAGATTTATAGTTAATTTTGACTAGAAGAAAGGGATTTTGGAAAGAAGCATGGTGTGTTAGACTAATTCCAAGTTATGTGCAAAGGAAGTTGAATTTCTCTAAATTTAGTAGTATTTGTTCTGAATTAGTTCAAATTATATTTAAATGAAACTAAGTTTCTAGAAAAACAAGAGTTTATTTCTTTTTATTTTTGTAAAATGGCAAATAATATATTGGGTGCCATCTCCATAAAGTTGACTGGCATTGACAACTTTGGAGAATCACATCATCATATGAAAAGCATTTTTCTCTTGTTAGACCTCACCTTCACCATCAATAAAAGCTACAACAAAACATCCCACAAATGCTCATCTACAAGAAGAATTTGACAAGAAATCATGCCAAGCATTGTTGCATTAGCCTTGATAAACTTGTTTATTAGTGGTACATTGATAGAAAATACACAAAATACAACTACACAAAAGGAAGCTTGGGACACAATCACCACAATCTTTGAGCACAAGAATGGTGTAAAGCACACATGCTCCAAACTCATTTATATGTAATCTAAGAATAAGCGATTCAATAATTAAGCATCTCTCATAGCTCAAGGGTATTTTAAATCATCTTGTTAGCAAGATACGGGGCATGGAGCAAAACTGACTGGGAGTTGGTGCATACATCATGCAAAGGCTAGGATCTGGCCTAATATGCTAAATGACACATGCCTATATGTAATAGATACAATATATATGTAGGATATGATAAGTAAGAGAGAATATGATGATATAGAAGTTAGATAAAGCATGTATGTAGGATGGTGAGGTAGAGACTTAGACCTGTCGATAATGGATGTATGATGTTTTGGGGTTGCTGTATATATATATATATATATGGAGATCTGTTGGTATCTAATAATTCTTTGGTGTCTTATTGTTATGATATGTCTATGATACTCTGCATATATTATACTTCGTACTTTGCTATCAATCTCTAACTACTTGATCAAGGTATAAACTAACTACAAAGACTTGGCTGAGGACCGGATCTCTGGACTGATATCCCTCCCCATTTCTTACCAACATTTGGTTATATTGACAGGACACTAGAAGAGGGTAGTTAAAGATTGAAGAGGTGAAATATTCAAATAAGTAGCATGGAGTACCAGAAAGAAGAGAAGACTAGGTTGGTGGAGAAAATTTTTAATTCGTAGAGAAATTTGGGTCTCCTTAAGTTACTACCTATGTGAGAGGGGGGCCGACACTTAACGGGATGGCAAATTGAAAGGAGGTAGGATCTGCAGAGATCTTTTAAATGATGTGACTCTTCAAACAAGGATACCATGGGATATAAAAGGACTAATAGAACACCAAATCAAGAAAACCCATGGCAAAAGGGGAGAAGCGAAAGGAAAGAGAGATTAGCGAAGACATCAGAACCGAAATGCAAATAAGCAGGGAAGAAAAATTGAAGCAAACTTAAGAACGACAGGAACGTTACCGCAGAAGGATGGAAAAGGCACAAGAGGTTAGAAAATATATGATAACAAAAGTGAAAGGAAGCTAGGTGTGCAGAAATCGCTTCCTACACTAATCTAAAGAGGAGAGATGAGTGCAAATTCATTTTAATCTTTATAGTTACAACAATGTTAACATAACAACAGAGATATTGCAACAATACACAATACAAGAATGTAAGACAGAAGAGAGAGAGACAAGATATAACGTGGGGAAAACTCTTATCGAGTGAAAAACCCCACACTCCAAAACCTGCACAATGTATTATCGAAACAACAAGGTTTACAACACACTTGCTATGCAAGTCCTTACAAGAGTCTTCAACACTCATATATGGAGACAAACTGATAGCATAACAGTACCTGTCAATCACATAATATATCTCCTCTCAAAGCACCTGCCTAAATAGAAGTTTACAAGGAAAAAATGAACCTTTCTTGGAATAGGCGTCCAACTTGGCCTCATGGCCCAAAACGCACGCCTAAGGACACTTGTCCAACACTACAACATGGTCTTGACACTTGTCATATCACCCCATCCCAATATGGTCACCTATTCCCAAGTTGGGCAATGACAGATGCTCTTACGCATCTTACGACCGTCATAGAATTTGTCATACTGACAATACTTACAGTTGTAAGAGAATCTGTCATACACTGACTAAAAATAGCATATTCTCTCACATGTCATAACCCTCCTTAGGGCGCCTAAAGATGCCTTCTTCCAAGATGCCTTTGACACATGTCTTCACCTGTTATAGAACATTCCATTTACAACTCTTACGCATCATAGATTCTGTCATAGGAATCTATCATAACTGTTTCGGTCAAGATTCACTTACACACTAGTCAAAGTGTTGACACATGGAAAAATACCTCTACCACTAAGTGGGACACCTATCTCCTCATGTGAGGACAAAATTACATGTGGTCACCTTCCGCATAGGATGACACATCACCCTGCCAAATCCAACAAGATGAAGAAATAGGACTTGCATCCAAAACACATTAATAGGCAATAAATAAATAAATACAATTAATTAATACAAGGAATTACCAAGGTTGAGACACCTTAATTCCCAACATTCTCCCACTTGCCGAACACCTTGTCAGAGCCAATGGAAATGATAGGATTTAACTGCCATAGGCCGAGAGGCCCATAGACTCTAATGTTACCATCTAAACTGTTTGTGCCCACTGGTTTCGTTAATGCATCTGCAACATTCTTCAAAGTGTCTACCTTCTCCAAATTCACCTTCCCATCCTCTATCATGTCTTGCATGAAGTGAAACTGTACATCAATATGCTTTGTTCTGGCATGGAAAGTTGGATTCTTTGCTAGGCAGATCGCACTCTGACTGTCACAATAAATCGTAATCTATCCTGCATCAACACTAATATCTGAACACAATCTCTTAAGCCAAATGGCTTCCTTGGAAGCATGAGTTTCTTCCATATACTCAGCTTCTATCATGGACAAAGCGACCACAGGTTGCCTCTTACTCATCCAACTAATTGTACCACCGAACATAGTAAACACGTAAGCACTGGTGGATCTCCTACTGTCAATGTCACCCGCCCAATCAAAATCCAGGAATTCATGAATATAAACAGAATGTGGAGGTCCTGTAGGATTACCATGATAGCATATGGAATACTCGGAAGTACTCCTCAAATATATGAACACTTGCTTTACTACATCCCAATATACCCATCCAGGATTAGCCATAAATTAGCTAAGGACTCCCACTGCTTGGGCAATGTTTGGTCTTGTGCAGACCATGGCATACATCAAACTGCGAACAACATTAGCATAAGGTACTTTGCTCATGTCCTCCACCTCAGAAGGATATTTTGGACAATCATTAACAGATAACTTTATCCCCAAAGAAACAAGAACATACAATGGTCTACAATATACCATGCTGAACCTATCCAACATGGTCTTCACATACTTACTCTGGCTTAACCAAAGTTTTATGTTAGCTCTGTCTCTTTTGATTTCCATTCCCAGAATGTACCTGGCTGCACCTAAGTTTTTCATCTCAAACTGTGCTGACAACTGAGACTTCAAATAAGAAATCATATTCTTACCATTCCCAATTAACAACATATCATCAACATACAAAGCAATAATGAGAGTGCGATCATTGTCAAATTTGTAATACACACAATGATCTGATTTTGATCTCAGAAATCTAATCGAAAACACAAAGGCATCAAATTTCATACACCACATCCTAGGAGACTACTTCAAACCATACAAAGACTTTTTTAGCTTGCAAACCAAATTTTCTTTACCTTTCTCTATGTAATGCTCTAGCTGTGACATGTAAATCTCTTCTTCCAAATCACCATGAAGGAAAGTTGTCTTCACATCCATCTACTCGACCTCTAGGTCATACGTTGCTGCAAGAGATAACAAGAATCGAATGGATGTCAGCTATGCAATGGGAGAGAAAATTTCACCATAATCAATTCTCTCCACTTGTGAGTACCCCTTCACAACCAATCTAGCCTTGTACTTTTCAACACTACCATCTGCACCAAATTTCTTCTTGAACACCCATTTGCTGTTGGTAGGTGGCAACTGATCAGGAAAGTACTGTACACTAGCCATGTATCCTCGCCGGGGTTCGGGGCCGAGCTGGGCCCCGAGCGGGGGTTTGGGGGTGGCAGCTCCCAAGAAGCGAAGGTTCGGGGGTGGCAGCCCTCGAGAAATTTTTTTTAGGGCCGACTTAAAAAAATCCTATTTTAATGACCGACATAAGAAAACCCTAATTTTTGTAACCGACAAAAAGGCTTGATAAAAGGTGGCCAAGGGTTAGGGTTTGGGCATTGTATTGTAGCATTTGCAGCGGTATTGAGTTGCAGGGATTGCTGATTGTAATCGTTTTGATTTACTGGATAATAATATTGGACTCTTTGTTTGGTGGATGTAGCCCGAGTTTGGGTGAACCACGTTAAATCTTGTCTCTCGCTGTTATTAATTCTGTGTATTTCCATTTCTCTGTTTAATCTTTATTTGCATTTAATTGATATCTTCTGCCGACTAACCCTAACAAGTGGTATAAGAGCGGGTTGTGTTCGATTATCATCTGCAGGAAAGTCTCACGGTGTAGTGGGAGCAATGGTGGACGAGAGAAGATTGAAGGTCGATAAATTCAATGGGCAGAACTATCAATTATGGAAGATGCAGATGGAGGATTACCTCTATCAAAAAGATTTATGGATGCCGTTGGAAGGAGTAGCCAAGAAATCGGCAACAATGTCTGATGAGGATTGGAATCTTCTTGACAGAAAGGCACTGGGAACCATTCGGTTGTGCCTGGCACCGTCGGTGGCATTCAATATAACGGAAGCGAAGACAACAGATGGTCTGATGAAAGCTTTGGCAAAATTGTATGAAAAACCCTCAGCCTCAAATAAGGTATTTCTTATGAAGCGTTTGTTTAATCTGAAAATGGTTGAAGGTGGATCTGTGACAGATCATTTAAATAAATTTAATACGATTGTCAGTCAATTGACTTCTGTAAATGTAAAATTTGATGAAGAAGTTAGAGCTCTCTTGATATTATGTTCATTACCTGAAAGCTGGGATAGTTTGGTAATGGCAGTTAGTAACTCTGTTTCTAGTTCAAATACCCTGAAATTTGATGATGTTGTTGGTGTTATTCTGAGTGAGGAAATTCGTAAGAAAAGCTCAGGTGGATCCAAATCAGGCAGTGTTTTGAATGCAGAAAGCAGGGGCAGATCAAAGGAGAGAGGAAAAGGTTCTAGAGGTCATGGGAAGTCACGAGGAAAATCAAAGGACAAAAGATCCCAAACTAGAGGACAGAAGGATTACTGGTACTGTGGAAAACCAGGTCATCTGAAGAAAGATTGCTGGTCTCAGAAAAATAAAGAAGGAGACAAACAAGAAGGCAATAAGGAAGCAAATGTGGTAAGTAATAAATCTGAAGATGACGCTTTGATTCTTTCCCTAGATAATGCTGATGATTCATGGGTTTTAGATTCAGGGGCCTCATTTCATGCTACGCCCCATAGAAGTTATTTTCTTGATTATGTCCAAGGGGATTTTGGGCTAGTTTATTTGGGAGATAACGAACCCTGTCAGATTGTTGGAAAAGGAAGAATCAAGATTAAGTTGCAGAATGGGAATCATTGGCTACTACAAGAGGTAAGGCATGTTCCAAGGCTTAGAAGGAATTTAATTTCAGCAGGGCAGCTAACTAAACAAGGTTGCACTGTTATATTTATTGATAAAAATTGGAAGGTTTCAAAAGGTGCCTTAGTAGTAGCAAAAGGTGTGAAAGTAGGCACCTTATATCTTTGTACAGGTCATACTGTTCCTTCTACTTTAGATGTTATAGAGGAAAAACAAACAGGTTCAGGAATAGTTGCTGCAGGTTTACAGGAAGAGACTGGAAAAGTTGCTACAGGTTCTGAAACAACACTGTGGTATAACAGACTTGGGCATATGAGTGAAAAAGGTATGAAGGTACTTCATTCTAAGAAAGTTTTACCAGGTCTAAAATGTATTAATATGGATTTCTGTGAAAGTTGTGTGTATGGAAAATAAAAGAGAGTCAGTTTTCTCAGAGATGGGAAGCAAAAGAAAAATAAAAATTGGAGCTTGTGCATACAGATGTATGGGGACCAGCTCAGGTATCTTCTTTCAGTGGCTCTCGGTATTATGTTACATTCATAGATGATGCAACTAGGAAGGTCTGGATTTATTTCCTTCGACAGAAATCTGATGTATTTGAAACATTTAAAAAATGGAGAAGCTTGGTTGAGAATGAGACAGGTAAAAGATTAAAATGTCTCAGATCTGATAATGGTGGTGAGTATTGCAGCAAAGAATTTGAAGATTATTGTTCCTTTAATGGAATTCGTAGGCAGAAAATAGTTCCAGGGACTCCACAGGAAAATGAAGTGGCTGAACGCATGAATAGGACAATAATGGAGCATGCAAGGACCATGAGATTGCATGCTGGGCTGCCTTTAAACATGTGGGCAGAGGCTGTCAACATTGCTGTATATTTAATTAATAGAGGTCCTTCAGTTCCTTTGGGTTGTGGTATTCCAGAGGAAGCATGGACAGGTAAGAAGGTGAGTTATTCTTTTCTGAAAACCTTCGGCTGTGAAGCATTTGCACATATAGATTCTGAAAATAGAACCAAGCTGGATGCGAAATCACAAAAATGTACCTTCGTTGGATATGGCATTGATGAATTTGGTTATAGGCTTTGGGATTTTGAAAATCAGAAAATTGTGAGAAGCAGGGATGTTATATTCAATGAGAAGGTGTTGTACAAAGATTAGTTGCAGCAGCATGAGAAGAAAGAAAAGGATTATGTGGTGCTGGATGATACTCCAAATAGTGACGTTCCAGTGGCTCCTCATGCTCCGCAACAGCAACCAGAAATACCACAAACTCTAGTGAATGTTAGACGGTCAACAAGGATAAGTAGACCTCCTGAAAGGTTTTCTCCCTCTTTGTATTCTATTTTGTTAACAGATGCTGGTGAACCAGAAGGGTATGATGAAGCTATGCAGGTGAATACACAAGTTCAGTGGGAGCTTGCCATGAAAGAAGAAATGGACTCCTTGCTGAAAAATCAGACTTGGGAATTATGTAAGTTACCTGCAGGTAAAAAGGCTTTACCAAACAAATGGGTTTACAGGTTGAAAGAGGAAGATGGAGGTAAGAAAAGATTTAAGGCCAGGTTAGTTGTAAAAGGATTTACACAGAAACAGGGCATTGATTTTGATGAGATCTTTTCTCTGGTTGTCAAGATGACTTCTATTCGTATTGTTTTAAGTATTGTGGCTGCTGAAGATTTGCATTTGGAACAGCTAAATGTGAAAACTGCCTTTCTCCATGGTGATTTGGAGGAGGAGATATACATGGCACAACCACAGGGATTTGAGGTCAAAGGTAAGGGGAAACGAGTGTGTAGATTGAAGAAGAGTTTGTATGGCCTGAAACAAGCACCTCGACAATGGTATTTGAAATTTGATAGTTTTATGGCTGAGCAAGGCTACAACAGGTGTAATTCTGACCATTGTGTTTATTTTAAGAGGTTAGATAATGACAGCTACATTATTTTATGTTTATATGTTGATGACATGCTTGTAGCTGGGTCTAACATGGATCACATCAGAGAGTTAAAACATCAGTTAGCACAGTCATTTGATATGAAGGATTTGGGGGTAGAAAAACAAATCCTTGGTATGAAAATTTGCAGAGATAGGAAGAACAGAAAATTGACTCTATCTCAGGCTGCTTATGTTGAAAAGGTGTTGCAGAGATTCCATATGGAGAATGCAAAAGCTGTCGGCACACCTTTGCCTAGTCATTTGAAATTGACTAAGGAGATGTGTCCAAAGACACAAGAGGAGGAAGAAAAAATGTCCAAGGTTCCATATGCTTCAGCTATAGGAAGTTTAATGTATGCCATGGTATGCACGAGACCGGATATTGCACATGCTGTCGGAGTCGTTAGCAGGTATATTAGTCATCCCAGATTTGAGCATTGGAATGCAGTCAAATGGATTCTCAGATATTTGAGAGGTACATATAATAAACACTTATGTTTTGGGGGCTCTAATACTGATTTAGCAAGTTATGTAGACTCAGATTTGGCAGGGGATATTGATACCAGGCGGAGTACTACAGGTTATGTCTTTACTATAGGTGGAACATTGGTGAGTTGGATTTCCAGGTTGCAAAAGGTGGTTGCTTTATCCACTACAGAGGCAGAATATGTAGCTGCAACAGAGGCAAGCAAGGAGATGATATGGCTGCAATCTTTTATGGAAGAATTGGGTAAACAACAGGCTAACAGTTCTTTGTATACAGACAGTCAGAGTGCCATACATCTTGCAAAGAATTCTGCCTTGCATTCAAAGACCAAACACATACAGTTGAGGTATCACTTCATTCGGTCAGTGTTGGATAATGGACAGTTAAGGCTGGCAAAGATACATACAGATGAAAATCCAGTAGATATGTTTACAAAGGTAGTGACAAGGGAGAAGCTGAGCTCCTCTTCAGCTTCGGTTGGTCTTCTAGACTGAAAACAACAAAAATAGAACAGTAGAGTCCAGGGTGCTTATTTCCAGTAGGAGCTGCATGCGCAGCGGTGTCATCCAGGATCAGTCTCCAAGTGGGAGATTGTGTTGGTGTGGAGCCTGATCAGTCTCCAAGTGGGAGATTGTTGGTAGGTGGCGACTAATCAAGAAAGTACTGTACACTAGCCATGTATCCTCACCGAGGTTCAGGGCCGGGCCGGGCCCCGAGCGGGGGTTTGGGGGCGGCAGCCCCCAAGAAGTGGGGGTTTGAGGGCAGCAGCCCCCGAGAAAAATTTTTTTAGGGCCGACTTAAAAAATCCTAGGGCCAACTTAAAAAAATCCTATTTTTTATGACTGACATAAAAAAACCCTAATTTTTGTAATTGACAAAAAGGCTTGATAAAAGGCGGCCAAGGGTTAGGGTTTGGGCATTGTATTGTAGCATTTGCAGTGGTATTGAGTTGTAGGGATTGCTGATTGTAATCGTTTTGATTTACTGGATAATAATATTGGACTCTCTATTTGGTGGATGTAGCCCGAGTTTGGGTGAACCACGTTAAATCTTGTCTCTCGCTGTTATTAATTCTGTGTATTTCCATTTCTCTGTTTAATCTTTATTTGCATTTAATTGATATCTTCTGTCGGCTAACCCTAACATTTGCATCCAACAGGTTTTTGTCCTTCAAGAAACAACACCAAGTCCCATGTTTTATTCTTCTCCAAAGAAGCCATTTCATCTTTCATGGCCTCCTTCCAGGAACCTGCATCTTTCATGCCCATAGCCTTTGTCATAGTTCTAGGCTCATCAGTGTTAGTAAGCAAGGCAAAAGCACAACTAGAATCAAGCAATGAATAACTAAACCTATCAAGTTGCTTTCTTGTTCATGTAGACCTCCTCAATGGTTGAGGTTGAGGTTTTTCTTCTTCTTCTAAGCTTTCAGAGCTGCTAGAGCTCTCCTCATCATCAAGTCTCACATGGTCTATCGGTTCAGTCTTCTCAGGGGTAGAAGGAAACTGAATCACATCCTCTTTCATTTTTGTCTGTTCTGGCTGTAGAACAATGGAAGAAGGTGTTATCTCTCTGAAGATAACACTTCTTCTATACAACACTTTTTCAACCACAGAATCCCAAAGCTTGTATCCTTTCACACCAACACCATAGCCAATGAAAATACACTTAACAACCTTGTTCTCCAATTTAGACTATTTCTCCCTAGGCACATGTGCATATGCCTCACAACCAAAAACATGAAGATGTCTAACTGAAGGCTTCTTACTAGACCACACCTCCATAGCTGTCTTACCAACAAGAGTTGATGTAGGAGACTTGTTTACCAGGTAGCAAGCAATGGTTACAACTTCAACCCAAAACTTTTGTTTGAGGCTTGCTCCACTAAGCATACTCCTAGCCTTCTCCATTAGTGTCCTGTTCATCCTCTCTACAACTCCATTTTGTTGCAGGGTGTATGGAGTTGTCTTATGTCTTTCAATCCATTTCTCTTTATAGAACTTATTGAACTCTGTCAAACAAAACTCACCACCATTGTCAGTTCTTAAACACTTAATCTTTTTACTAGTCTGATTCTCAACAAAAGCTTTAAACTCTTTGAACTGACTAAAGACTTCAAACTTTCTTCTAAGACAATAAATCCATGTCCTTCTACTGTAATCATCTATGAAAGATACAAAATATACATATTTAGAGATCGAAGGAACACTAACATGACCAAACACATCAGAATGAATAATGTCCAATACACTAGAAGACTTGTGAGAACTAGAGTAAAACTAAACACGATTTTGCTTTCCATATATACAATGTTTGAAAAAGTCAAACTCGAGATTACAATCATTTAACCCCTCAACAAGGTTTTTATTTTTCAAGGTTCTAAGACCCTTCTCACCAATGTGGCCAAATCTCTTATGCCATAACATTGTCTTTTCAGTAAGAAGCTTAGCTTCCAAAGCATGAGCACCCTTGGATGCCCAAAATGCACTACCATCAAAATTTGATACAACAAATTTCTTCACTACCAGTTCCAATGGTGTGGATGAAGTGACTGCAGCTCTTTTCTTCAAGTTAGAAGAACTATTGCACTGTGAAGTGCATGCCTCCAGCTGAAACAGAGTACCTCTCCGAGTACCCTTCGCAAGCACTAATCCTCTAGTCATTTTGTATCCGTCCTTCGAAAAGACAACTTGCACACTTGTATCATTCAACTCACTTACAGAAAGCAAGTTCCGTGCCAAGGCTGGGATGTGCATGACCCCAGTGATCCCCTTCACTCGTCCATCAGGGAATCAGATTGAGACTCTTCCACGTCCAACAATCTTCAAATGAGAATCGTCACCTAGGTACACTCTTCCACTATCAAACTCTTCATACTTTGTGAACCAGCTTTGATGCAAGGTCATGTGGAATGATAAACTAGAATCAATCAACCACACATCATTAGATGCATGGGTGGCCAGAGTTGCGATGAAGGCATCACCATCATCTTGTGACTTGTCAGAATTTGAGTCTGGGACATTCTTCTTCTTCTTTGCATTCCTTTCAAAAATGCCTAGTTTTACCATAGTTCCAATAGAGAGCCTTGGATTTTCTAGGAGATTTGGATCTCCCACAAGATTTAGATCTACCCTTTTCACCTTTCTTGTCCTTCTTCTTCCCTTTCTCCTTGGGTCTTCCATGAACTGCAAGAACCTCTTTGGCTGACTTGGTTGTCTTTCTCCACATTTCTTTAGATAACAGTGAAGACACTACCTCATCCATCTTGAAGGTGGTTGTAGTGCTTCCTATGGCCATGACAAGATGATCCCATGAATTTGGTAAAGAACAAAGCAAGGTCATACATCGATCCTCCTCCTCCATTTTCACACCCACAGATGTCAACTAAGAAATAGTCATGTTAAAAGCATTCATATGGTCTACAACAGATCCTCTGTCTTCCATCTTCAAAGCAAACAACTTCTTTTTCAAAAAAAACTTGTTCACCAAGGACTTGGCCTGATAAACATCTCCCAGCTTCTTCCAAAGATCTTTCGCAGTCTTCTCTTCATGGACATTCAATAGGACAGAGTCAACTAGACAAAGTCTTATGAGACCCTTAGCCTTCCGATCTGTGAGGTCCCAATCAGCTTGTGGTGTTGCTGTAGGTTTTGTTCCACTAATGGTTTCCCATAGGTCACGATCAACAAGCATATCTTTCATCTTGAGTTTCCACAACTTGAAATTTGTGCCATTAAACTTCTCCACTTCTACTCTTCCAGATGTGCCTGACATCTCCTTCCTACAACAAGATTCAAAATACTTTGTATAGACTCCCACTCAACCTAAGATTAGCTCAAAAAACCCCTACCTAGTAGCTAGAACCAAAACTGGCCAGGCTCTGATACCAATTGAAAGGAAGCTAGGTGTGCAAAAATCACTTCCTACACTAATCTAAAGAGGAGAGATGAATGCAAATTCATTTTAATCTTTACAATTACAACAATGTTAACATAACAACAGAGATATTGCAGCAATACACAACATAAGAATGTAAGACAAGAGAGAGAGAGAGAGAGAGAGAGAGAGAGAGAGAGAGAGAACCCTTATCAGGTGAAAAACCCCACACTCCAAAAACTACACAATGTATTATCGAAACAACAAGGCTTACAACACACTTGCAATGCAAGTCCTTATAGGAGTCTTTGACACTCGTATGTAGAGACAAATTGGAAGCATAACAGTACCTTTCAATCACATAATACATCTCCTCTCAAAGCACCTACTTAAATAGAAGTTTACAAGGCAAAAATGAACCTTTCTTGGAATGGGTGTCCAACTTGGCCTCATGGCCCAAAATCCATGCCTAAGGACACTTGTACAACACTGCAGCATGGTGCTAACACTTGTCATATCACCTCATCCCACTATGGTTGCGTATTCCCAAGTTGGGCAATGACAGATGCTCCTACACATCTTACGACCATCATCGAATCTGTCATACTGATAGTACTTACAGCTCTAAGAGAATCTGTCATACACTAACTAAAAACAGCATATTCTCTTACAACATGTCATAACCCTCCTTGGGGTGCCCAAAGATGCCTTCTTCCAAGATGCCTTGTGACACATGTCTTCACCTATCATAGAACATTCCATTTACGACAGTTACACGTCATAGATTTTGTCATAGGAATCTGTCATAACCGTTTCAATCAAGATTCACTTACACACTAGTCAAAGTGCTGACACATGGAAAAATACCTCTACCACTAAGTGGGACACATATCTCCTCATGTGAGGACAAAATTACATGTGGTCACCTTCCACGTAGGATGACACATCATCGTGCCAACTACCACAAGATGACGAAATAGGACTTGCATCCAAAATACATTAATAAGCAATAAATAAATAAATACAATTAATTAATACAAGGAATTATCAAGGTTTGAGACACCTTAATTCCCAACAAGAAGTTGCAGAAGGGAAAGAGGAACAATTTGTGGTGTGTGCCACTGAGGATGCTACTGGAAGGGAAGAAGAAGACTAGCACGTCATGAAGGATGCTGCTAAGCACATCATTGTGGGTGCTGTTGAAGAAAGGAGATTAGAAGGAGAAGAAATAGTGTGCATCATGGAGAATGCTACTGAGCACACCATTATGGGTGTTACCGAAGAGGAAAGCAAAAGGGAAAAGGAAGAAAGAGGTGAACTAGGGCTTCACCAAGCTTTAAACTTGTCACAAACTGACAGAAATTCTGAATTAACAACAAAAATTTTGAATTTGGTTGAGGAATACATAGGGGAGCTAATTCAAGCCGAAGCATAAATAAGACAAGAGGAAGAGGAGAAGATGCAGTAAACATTGAGAGGAGTTCCTAGGATTTTAGAAGGTTATTTCAATCGTCACTTGACGACGACATGATGTCGTTGACAAATAGAAGAGTATCCCCTAATTTGAAGAGACACTATGAAGAGACACAACCCCTCGACCATGAGTCACCCCAAGTGCCATATAAAGAAAGAAGATTTTTTGAGGAGGAAGCAATTCAAGAAAATAAGGAAGCAGACATAACAGAAGAGATCTGGAGTAATTTTGAAGAAGTTTTAGGAGAAGATTACTTTGATATCTGACTACATAGAGACAAGGGAAGAGAAAGAACAACCTAAGTTGATAGAAGAAAGCCTAACCAGAAGAGCAGACCAGAGGAAACCTACCGCAAATTACCAGAGACATTGAGAAGACCGACCATGGATATTCCTATTAAGTTACCAGTATTTGAGAAGAATGCTACTAAAGCATCAGAGCATAGTTTTGTGTTGGAGTCTATTTGGAGCCAGAATGGGGTAACAAAGAATGAAATCAAGCTATTTGACTTCATAGGCACCTTGCGGAATGAATCTTTGAAGTGGTATAGGAAGAAATGTCCAAAACGTGATAAGGAATGGGATAAAATCAAGCAAGAATTCTTGGAGAATTTTGGAGTTTCAGTTATTCCTACAGAAGGGGTCAATAAAATGAGAGATTCGATGGATAGAGAATCAATAAAGGACTTTGATAAAAGATTCAAGGAGACAACTAGGAAGTTGGAGGAACCATTGACTGAGAAGCAAAAGATAGAATGGTTCATCTCCAGAATAAGCCCTGAAATAAGATTTGCCCTAGATGGAAGAACATTTGCAACATATGTGAAAGTAGTGACACTAGCCTGCCGAATAGAGTCCCAATCCCGACACAAACAAGACAAGATGAAGGAAAACCTATAAATGGAGAAGTTGAAATTAAAATTAGAGAAATTAAAGTTGAGATAGGAGATTTGGGTCAAGCAAGAGGAGAATACACATAAGCAAAGACCTAATATTTGGTGCTCATATTGTACAAGGGAAGGTCACTTAAGAAACAAATGCCCTAGAGTAAAAGGTGAAAGGCAAGCTGCACAATGAAGGTAGACATCAAAACAACAACAAAAATTATAGTATATTGTAGATTGTGTAGAGAATGGGATGACCATGAAACACTAGATTGTTCTTCATAGAACGTCAAGAGGAAAAGAGATATTGATGATGAAGAAGATGAAACATGGTACAGTAGAAATAACACAAACTCGGTGGAGAATAACAACATGACATATGTGAAAGACATAGCAGAAAGAAACTCATATGATCAAGGCTACAAGAAACCAAATTGGAGAAACCAGAGGAATGTCAATGTAATACAAGATTCAAACTTTAGCAATCCATCTTATGGGAATAGCTACAATAATGATGACAGAGAGTAGTTTGAAGGCTACAGAGGAGGCCAAGGTTGTGGAAGAGGTCAAAGAAGGAGAGGGGATGCCACATGTTTCAAATGTAGTAAGCTAGGATACTTTCCTAAGAATGTTAGGGTGAAAGAAAAACACAGTGTTCATTCTATAGTAGTATAGAGCATGACCTATTTTCTTGTGATAAAACACAACAGTACTTCCAAAATGCACCTCCACAATCTAAGAGTGATGAGTTACAAAACCTGAATACACAAAAATAATTTGACAATAAATTATGCCAAGCATTGCTGTATTAGCCTTGATAAACTTGTCTATTAGTGGTACATTGATAGAAAATGCGCAAAATGCAACTACACAAAAGGAAGCTTGGGACACAATCACCACAATCTTTGAGCGTAAGAATGGTGTGAGAGCACACATGCTCCAAACTTAGTTATATGTAATCTAAGAATAAGCGATTCGATAATTGAGCATCTCTCATAGCTCAAGGGTATTTTAAACCATCTTGTTAGCAAGATACAAGGCATGGAGAAGAACCGACTAAGAGCTGGCACATACATCATGCAGAGGCTGGGAGCTGACCTAATATGCTAAAGGACACATCCCTATATGTAATAGATACAATATATATGTAGGATATGATAAGTAAGATAGCATATGATGATATAGAAGTCAGATAAAGTGTGTATGTATGATGGTGAGGTAGAGACTTAGACCTGCTGGATAATGGATGTATGATGTTTTGGGGTTGCTGCATATATATATATATATGGAGATCTGTTGGTATCTAATAATTCTTTGGTGTCTTATTGTTATGATATGTCTATGATACTCTACATATGTTATACTTGGTATTTTTCTATCAATCTCTAACTACTTGACCGAGGTATAAAATAACTACAAAGACTTGACTGAGGACTGGATCTTCGGACTGGTATCCCTCCCCATTTCTTACCAACATTTGGTTCCATTGCTAGGATTAGTTAATGATTTAAGGGGTGAAATGTTCAAAGAAGTAGTGTGGAGTACCAAAAAGAAGAGAAGACTAGGTTGGTAAAGAAAATTTTCAATTTGCAGAGAAATTTGGGTCTCCTTAAGTTCCTACCTCTGTGAGAGAGGGAAGACACTTAACGAGATGGCAAATGGAAAGGGAGTAGGATCTGCAAGGATCTTTCAAATGATGTGACTCTTCAAACAAGGATACTATGGGATATAAAAAGACTAATGGAACACCAAATCCAGAAAACCCATGGCAAAAGGGGAGACACGGAAGGAAAGAGAGATCAATGAAGACATCAAAACCAGAATGTAGATAAGCAAGGAAGAAAGATTGAAGCAAACTCAGGAATGACAAGAATATTACCGTAGAAGGATGGAAAAGGCACAAGAGATTAGAAAAAAATATGATAACAGAAGTTGCAAAAGGAAAAGAGGAACAATTCATGGTGCATGCCACTAAGGGTATTGCCAAAAGGGAAGAAGAAGACCAGCGCATCATGGAGGATGTTGTTGAGCATGCCACTGTGGGTGCTACCGAAGAAAGGAGATTAGAAGAAGAAGAAATAGAGTGTGTCATGTAGGATGCTGCTAAGCATGCCACTGTGGGTGCTGCTGATGGGGAAAGTGGAAGGGAAAAGGAAGAAAGAGGTGAACTAGGGCTTCACCGAGCCTTAAACATATCACAGACTGATGAAAATTCTAAACTAATAATAGAAATTTTGAATTTGGATGAAGAATACATAGGGGAGCTAATTTGCTAAACCATAAAGAAGACAAGAGGAAGAGGAGAAAATGCAGTAAACATTGAGAGGAGTTCCAAGGATTTTAGAAGGTTATTTCAATCATCACATGACACCGACATGATATCATTAACAAATAGAACAATATCCCCTAATTTGAAGAGACGCTATGAATAGACACAACCCCTGGACCATGAGTCACCCCAAGCGCCATATAAAGCAAGAAGAATTTTTGAGGAGAAAAATATTCAAGAAACAAAGAAGCAGACATAACAAAAGAGATTCAGAGTAATTTTGAAGAAGTTTTAGGAGAAGAGTACTTTGATATCCAACTACACAGAGACAAGGGAAGAGAAAGAACAATATGAGTTGATAGAAGACAACCTAACTGAAAGAGTAGACTAGAGGAAACCTACCGCAAATTACCGGAGACATTGAGAAGACCAATCATGGATATTCCTATTAAGTTGCCAGTATTTGAGAAGGATACTACTAAAGCATCAAAGCATATTTTTGTGTTGAAGTCTATTTGGAGCCAGAATGGGGTAACAAAGAATGAAATCAAGCTATTTGACTTCATAGGCACCTTGTGGAATGAATCTTTGAAGTGGTATAGGAAGAAATGTCCAAAAAGTGATAAGGAATGGGATGAAATAAAGCAAGAATTCTTGGAGAATTTTGGAGTTCTGAATATTCCTACAGAAGGGGTCAGTAACATGAGAGATTTGATGTAATTGGACAGAGAATCAATAAAGGATTTTGATAAAAGATTCAAGGAGACAACTAGGAAGTTGGAGGAACTACTGACTAAGAAGAAAAAGATAGAATGGTTCATCTCCAAAATAAGCCCTGAAATAAGATCTGCCCTGGATGGAAGAACATTTGCAACATATGCAGAAGCAATGACACTAGCCTACCGGATAAAGTCCCAATCCTGGCACAAACAAGACAAGATGAAGGAAAACCTAGAAATGGAGAAGTTGAAATTGGAATTAGAGCAATTAAAGCTGAGACAGGATATTTTGGCCAAGCAGGAGGACAATACATAGAAGCAAAGACCTAATATTTGGTGCTCATACTATACAAGGGAAGGTCACTTGATAAATGAATGCCCTAGAGTAAAAGGTGAAAGGAAAGTTTCTGCAATGAAGGTACACATCAAAACAACATCAAAAAGTATAGTATATTGTAGATCGTGTGGAGAATGAGATGAACATGAAACACCAGATTGTCCTTCATAGAACTTCAGGAGGAAAAGAGATATTGATGATGAAGAAGATGAAACATGGTACAATGGAAATAACACAAACTCGACAGGGAGTAACAACATGACATATGTGAAAGGCATAGCACAAAAAAACTCATATGATCAAGGCTACAAGCAACCAAATTGGAGAAATCAAAGGAATGTCAACGCAATACAAAATTCAAACTCTAGCGGTCCATCCTATGGGAATAGCTACAATAATGATGATAAAGAGAAGTTTGGAGGCTACAGAGGAGGTTGAGGCTGTGGAAGAGGTCAAAGAAGGAGAGAGGATGCCACATGTTTCAAATGCGGTAAGCTAGGACACTTTGCTAATGAATGTTGGGGCAAAAGAAAACCACAATGTTCATTCTGTAGCAGTACAAAGCATGACCTATTTTCTTGTGATAAAGCACAACAATACTTCTAGAATGCACCTCCACAATCTAAGAGTGATGAGTTACAGAACCTGAATACACAAAAAGGGGCTAAGGTCATAAGAAGGGAACCCAAGGGTCAAGGAGAAAGAACTTTGTGGAAGAACAACAAGGAGGAAATAGACACATCTTCAACAAAATCTACAGAAGAAGAGTATTACAAGAGAAGCAAGTCAAAACATATAGGAAAATATAGAAGAAGAATGAAGGAGAAAGCTGTAGTATTGACAAGACAAAGAACGAATACCAGAAGACATTACACTATTGAGACAGAAGAGGAAGACAGTAATGAGGAAGAAGAATTTGTTCCTACTAAGAAGCACCATGAGGAAGTTTTGGAGAAAGCTAAGGGTATGTGCAGGATCATGATGGGCCAAACTATACCTCTAAGTGGCAATGAAAATACAAATAATCAAACTTAATCAAGTTCATGTGAAAATTTGAATAAATTATCTACACAATTTGAACAAGATGTAAGAATGAAATTTGTAGGGAATTGAATCTAGTTTATGGGCTACTTTTTTTTTAAACTAAATTTACTTAGTGAAAAATGAATATTTCAATGAACAACTATTAAATTTTTTAGAAAAAATAAAAAGTGGGTGTCATTCTAGCCAACCTAACTATGAGCAATTTTTTTTTTTTGAAACTTTCAAAATAAGTAGAGGACTCATTCCCGGATGTGATGCATATTTTTTTGAAATTTTTTTTCCAATAAAATAATTAGTTATGATTTTTTTACTGTGACTTTTTAAAAAAACTAAAAAGTAATTTTCTAGCCAACCTAACTTGATAAAAAAATTCAGAATTCAATTTTTTTTAACCTATAGCCAGAAAAGCATAGAGTGTGACGCAACTTTCAAATATAAAAAAGGTGAAATAGTTTGAAAGTTATGGATGTTTTTCAATCAGTGTGTCCATCAGGATTTCAGACACACACTATATAGAAAATTATTAATAATTATTTAATAAAATGATAACCAAACAAATCTTATATTTTTAGAAAGCTAACAATTTCTTCTATAAACCCTTTTCATTTTATCAATTTTGCATAAAAAAAAGTTGTCAACACGAAGGGTGAAGTTCGAAGAAGAGTGAAACCTGCAAGAATGTTAGAATTGAGGGAAAGTCAACTATGACAGTCCCAAGCCTACATACAAGGTAAAACCGAAGCAAAATAGATATTCCTTATTAACTGATATCTGTTTTACTTTACCCAATTCTTTTCATTATGTTTTAGTTTGTTGTCTTAGATTAAGTTATAGTTCATTTTATTGTTCTTTAAGTTAAGATTCTAAATAATTGTATTCTTTCATACCAAATGTTTGGACTAAGGAACCATGTTGCAATTGGTCAACATACTATGATAGAGGAGTAACTTAAATAATATGATCAAAGACAATGATACAAATGTATTATCTATCTAGTAACATTTAAGAAAGATCATGATAGTATAGAAAACCAATAGAAACAATATGGGACACTAGATTTTATGTTAGAAACCCTTATGCGAGAAAACCTAGTAGTAAAAGATAGTTACCATTATATTATTTAGAATCCATTGATTTAATAGAAGAATTATTTTGATAGAGTTGATATCTACATGCTTATAGTATACTTTTCTTCAATGTTTCTCACATCCAACACCTAACTAATCACAATCCAACCATTCTCCATTCACATGAGTAGATAGGTATATGCATCAGACGATAGAATACCAATTGTCTAACTATCCAACCAACCCATGGAATACCAAGAGTCACAAAGATATATGTTGACCATATCATAAAATTAATATATCACATATATCACCAAACATGACGCCTCCATGTCGATAATCATTATAGATGACTATATGTTGTTACACATTAAATATCAATAGTTTATTACTAACTATAGTCAATGTATTCATGTCTTTTTGTATAACAACCACTACCAACCATAAGATTGTGGTAACACATACAACTGTCTAACCAATTCTTTCAACCTGTAGTATTGTAGAACATTCTCTTTGTTACAAGTATGGGCCTAACCGGTGTTGTCATTGATGTCAACATACTCCTGTTGCATTGATGATAAGGATTGGATGAGTTGTATGCTGAGGATATTGAGAAATTTAGCCCTATCAGGAACAGAGAGGAATAGTGAAGACAGTGAGGTGAAGATCCTAGCTAAGATGCAAATCAGAGGATGCGCATCAAAGGGTTTGTTGATATGTGTCTTAAGATGATCCAGTAAAGAACTGAGAGGTTCGCATGAAGATCTGAAGAAGTTATAGCCACTTGTGAAAAATGGGTTTTGACAGATGTTCAGAGGTGATAGAGTGACACAGATAGGTTTGGTGAGATCTGGAATTGAAATATCTTGTTCTGCAGATTTGGTGGAGTGTTTAGGATGTCAATGTGAATTAACAACTCAATTGGTTCATGATTTGGAGGTCCGCAAGCATCTATTCCAATACAACAATGATGACAGACTGTGTTCTTGAGCTTTCGGATGAAGGAGAGAAAGATTTCAGTAAGAAGAAGTAGTGTGGATGTTCTTGGTGATTTAGGCAAGCTTGTGGAGGTCTTTGGATTGTGTCCAGCTCATGTTAGTGATATGCATTGAAGTTTGAGCTCGTAATTGAAGAATTACTTCCGGATGATGGTGTTCTTCCTAAGTTTGGCCGACCAGATGAGTTACACATCCTGCTGATGATCTTGAAGATGTTCTGTGAAGATTGACGCATTCCTAAAGGAAGATTGAAGTCTCAGATCTATGTGGCCGATAGCGTGTTAATCTGTGAGAAGTCTTTTTGTAATTAGTCATGTTGTATTTATGTATTTGCTCTGTAATGTATGCTGACTTGGATGATTATTCCAAAGTCAAATTTCTTGTATAAATAAGATGTTGTGAAGTCACTTCAAAGTGTATCTTGTGGAGATGAGTATGTGGTAGAGAGGAGCAGAGCAAAAGGCAGAGTAGAAGTATTGGGATTAAATGTAACTGACTCAGGCATGGTGAAGATGCTATTCTTCAGTTCAAGTATGTAATATCTATTATTCTGTAGATAGTGTGTCTCCTGTAGGCAGTGGGCCTCTTGTGAGCAGTGTGCTCGGGCAGTGAGCCCTAATTAGCATGTGCCATTTGGTTCTAATTCTTTTAACAGAGAATACAATCTTGGGTTAGTCACCCCGTGGTTTTTCCCTTAACCAGGTTTTCCATGTTAAAATCTTGGTGTCTTATGTGTTAATGTGTTTCTGCCCTTGATTTAATGCATTATGTTTCCATGATTGATTTATTATTATGTTGCTGAATTACAAAGAGGTTTAAGTGATTAATTGGAAGAAAGTTTTGGACAACTGATTCACCCCCTCTTAGTTGTCTGTCCTAAATCTAACAATTGGTATCAGAGCTAGGTTCCTCTAAAAGAGCTTAACCGCTTGAGGAGATCCAAGATGTCGTCCTACAAGAAGGATAGTCCAAGGTTTGATGGAACCAATTACACTCTTTGGAAAAGCCGCATGGAATGTCACTTGCAATGTATGGGAATGCAATATTGGATCATAACCTCAAAGAAGTATGTTCTCCACAGAATGGTTCAAGAACTATAGATGAGATCAGAGATGCTGAAAATAATCTTCGGGCTAAAGAAGCTCTATTAAGTGTCTTATCCAACTCAGAGTTGACAAATGTTGTAGATCTAACAAATGCATTTGAGATTTGGGAAAAACTAGAACTTCTGCATGAAAGAGACAAGTATGTCAAATGTGTCAAACTACAGAGTCTGAAAGGAAAATTTTAAAACCTAAAGATGAGAGAAGATGAAAATATCACTACATTTATGCCTAGAGTAAATGAGCTTATTTGTGGCATTAGATGTGCTGGTGGAATCTTGGATGAAGATGAGATTGTAGCTAAAGTTCTCAGATCTCTACCTGCTTCTTACAAATACAAGGTTGCTGCCATTGAGGAATTCAAATCCTTTTCAAATATCACAAGAGATCAATTGGTTGGTAAATTAGCTGCATTTGAATTATTTGAGTTTGGAGATGCACCCCCCAAGACCGACACTGCATTCAAAGCTAGTGCCTCTATAAAAGGTAAACAAAAGTTTGATCTGGGAGAGAACTCTTCAAAGAAACTATCATGGTATGAAAAAGCAAGAAAAGATCTGGAAGAGGATGAAGCAGAAACTACTCAACTTGAAGCCCTTATTGCAAAAAGACTGCCAAGAGTATCTGGTAAGTACGAAGGGAAATTGCCTTTTAAATGTTTTAACTGCAATAAGATTGGTCATTTTGCCTCAAGGTGTTCGAAAAGATTTTCAAGGCCAAATCCTAACAGATCAAGGTTCCAAAAGAAATGTTACTATGTTCATGAAGATGATGATGATGGAGTAACAGATGATGAATCAAAGACAGGAAACAAATCTGGAAGTGACTAGGTGTTTATTTCCATCAAGGAAGAAGATCCTATGCCCTCTGAATCTGTCAATCATAAAATTGTAGAAAGAGCTCTAGCTACCCAAGTTGAAGAAAAGGATGATTGGGTCATTGACAGTGGATACTCCCACCATATGACAGGTGACAAAAATAAGTTCATAGATTTGGAAAGGTATGAAGGAGGAGTGGTAAAATTTGGTGATAATTCTACTAGTAGAATCAGAGGTAGAGGAACTATTTATTTTGATGGAAAGAACAAAACTAGTAATGTACTGTATGTTGAAGGTCTAAAGCACAATCCTCTCAGTGTTGGATAGTTGGTGGACAAAGGCTATGATCTCTGATTCAAAAATAGAAAATACAAGATCTTTGAAAGCTCTGGAACAGAGATTGCATCCGGTACTCAAACAAAAGCTAATATCTTCCACTTGGTTGGTACTGACAAAAGTTGTTTATTTGTTCAAATTGATCAGAGTTGGTTATGGCATAGGAGAATGTGTCATGTGAATTTTGATAATATCACCAAGATACAACACTCAAGTTGTAAGAGATCTTCCAAGATTGGTGAAACCTACTAATAGTTTGTGCAAAGAATGTCAGTTGGGTAAACAAAGTAGAGTCTCATTCAAAGGTAAGGAACAGTCTTCTACCAGATTATTAGACTTAGTTCATACTGATCTATGTGGTCCGGCAAGAATTAGGAGTGTGCAAGGTGATAGATCTTTCATTTTATTAATTGATGATCACTCCCAGATGATGTGGGTAACCTTTCTGAAAGAGAAATTTGAGGCCCTTGAGAAATTCAAAATATTCATGGCTATGGTAGAAAATGAAACCAGATTGAACATAAAATGTCTAAGGTCTGATAGAGGTGGAGAATTCACATCCGGTGAGTTCATAGAATTCTGTGAGAAACATGGGATAAAAGACAGTTGTCTGCTCCAATGACACCACAACAGAATGGAGTAGTGGAGAGAAAGAACCGGACCATCCAGGAGGCATCTAGAACCATGATGATGGAAGCAAATGTTCCTCAGATCTACTGGAGAGAAGCTGTAAGCACTGCAGTCTACACTCTTAATCGAGTAAAAATCAGAAGTAATATTGGTAAGACTCCTTATGAACTCTAGTTTGGCATCACACCCACTGTGAAGTATTTCAGAGTCTTTGGTAGCAAATGTTACATTAAAAGAGATGAAGATCTAGGCAAATTTGATGCTAGAAGTGATGAAGGAATATTCTTGGGTTATTCTACCAAAGCAAAGCATACCGATGTTATAACAAGAGATTGAGAAAGATTATAGAAAGTACAAATGTGAAGGTTGATGAAGGTATTGAAAAACCCTCAAGGTTTTATGAATATGATGAAGATGATCAGAATGATGTTTTGACCCAAGGAATCCAAGCCCCTTCTAAAATTCAGATTCAAACTAATTCGGTGAATCAAGAAGAGATAAGTTTGAATGAACCTGTGCAAGAAATAGAAGTGCAAGGAAGTCCCAAAATTCCCAGGTATGTAAAACTGAATCACTCTGAAGACTAGATCATAGGTGATAAAATCAAAGGTGTTCAAACAAGAAGAAGGATTGCTCAAGATTCAAAAGAGTATTGTCTGATTTCAAAGATTGAACCTAAGATAGTGAATGAAGCATGCAATGATGAAAACTAGACTAAAGCAATGGAGGAAGAGCTTATGCAAATTGAGAAAAATCACACTTGGGATCTTGTTCCTAGACCTAAAAACAAGAATGTGATTGGACCCAAATGGGTCTTCCGGAATAAACTGAATGAAGATGGTGAAGTAGTCAGAAACAAAGCCAAATTGGTATGCAAGGGTTACTCCCAAGTAGAAGGAGTTGATTTTGAAGAAACTTTTGCTCCGGTGGCAAGAATTGAAGTAGTCATATTATTTCTTGCCTTTGCTGCCTTCAAGGATTTCAAAGTATATCAGATGGATGTCAAGTCTACCTTCCTGAATGGTGACTTGGAAGAAGAAGTTTACATTGAACAACCGGATGGTGTTTGATCATGGTGATATGGTCTGCAAGTTGAAGAAAGCACTATATGGACTTAAACAAGCCCCAAGAACCTGGTATGAAAGACTAGATAAGCATCTTTTGAAGATTGGTTTCAACAAAGGTACTGCTCACAATAACTTGTACTTCAAAATTGATCATGAAAATATCTTGATTATTGAAGTGTTTGTTGATGATATCATTTTTAGAGGAAGAGATAGTATGTGCAAAACTTTTGCAAATCAAATGAAAAGTGAATTCGAGATGTCCATGTTTGGGGAAATAAATTTTTTTTTGGGTCTACAAATCATTCAAACAAAGAAAGGAATCTTCATTTCCAAACCAAATATGTGAAAGAATTGTTGAAGAAATTTGGGATGTGTTGGTACCCATTTTGGTCTGGATCTGAGCACAGATGTTGGAGGGTTTTTTCTTTTTGGGCCCTAAGTTTCCTTGTTCATCACTGTGACTTTCTCTATCGGCGAAACTTCTTTTTGAGTGCTCAGATTATGATTGAACCATCATTTTGAACCACCGCGTTGAACCCTTTTGGTTCATGGTTCAACGGTTCAAGGCTTTGTGTTTGTGTTCGGCAAATGTTCTTTTTGAAGTGCTCCGTTCGGCGTTGAACTTCTCGGTTGAACCATCCGTTTGAACCGGTTCATGGTTCAAAGGTTCGGAGCTTTATGTTTTTGGTTCATTGGAGTGATCGGCATCATCGGCGAGCTATTTTTTGTTCCCTCCGATGTGTTTGGTTTGGCTGATGGAAATGCCATCGGTGTGATATTCATTATCGGCAGGCTTCATTTGTGTTTGGCCGATGGTGACTATCGGCGTGAGTTGTGTTGTCGGCAAGCGTGATTTTTGTTGTGCCGATGGTCTGTCTCTGGCCGACGAGGGTGTGTTTTGATGGCGATTGAAGAGACTTGGTAGATCGGGTGAGCTGTGGAATGCTTGGCCGATGGTCTATATCTTGGCGACAAGTGTGTTTTGCTTGGTCATCGGGGAGAGTTGGTCTATCGGCCAGGGAAGCTTTTGGCTAGTTCGATGGTAGTAGTCTGGCCGACAGGGAATTGTGATAGGCATCGGAGAGAGTATTGATGTCGGCAAGAGGATTTGGGAGTGTACCGATGGCTCGGGTCTTGGCAATAGGCTTTGGACAAAGGCTTATGCGTCGAGCGCGGTAAAAGTGCTTGACATTTGTTATACATGCGGCCGTGTTTTTAAAATGATAAAGTTGTCTCCGCGGCACCAATGTGGGACTAATCTCCCTGCATTATTTTGAACCTGTGGTAAACGCATTTTGGCGGTAACTTCATTTTGATTGCTGCGACTGATTTCTCGATGGCTGTGGGTGGTTGAGCCATCAATGGCGACTGTAGCTGGGGCATGGGCGAGTTGTTGAATAGTCATGTACCCAATTTTTGGCGTGAGGACTTCCAGATGGTGGCACAGGGCTCGAGGCCACCATTGTCTACTTTCTATCTCTGCAGCAATAAATTTTGAGCGCCATTCCTTTGAAGGATCTGTATCTGGCAGATTTTTGTAAAAGCCTTGTAATTAATTACTGTGGTACACTTTCTGGCTGATATAAGCAGACTGTGTTACCATTGTTTTGGTTGTTGAAAACTGGACATTTTGGCTCTGTAATAAGATACAACTGGTTTTGGTTGCTCTGTGCAGCAAAACTTGCGAGTTTATGTATCTCCTGTTGTACGTTTGTGCATGAATCCACTGATTTCATGGTCAATTTTATATGAATAATGCTATGTTTGCATGTGTTATGCTGATTCTGTCTCTAATTTTGCATGTATCTTTCTTCTGAGTCCAGGTATTCAAGGAATGTCTGAGATTCTAGAACATAGAATTCCTGTGTTAAATGTTTAATCTTTTAACTTCTACTCAAGGGGTAGATTAAACTGTTTTCAGATTGAATATTGGGAAGGGTATACTGCAATAGGGATGCCATAAGTATAGACAGCTTAACACTCTGTATTGGGAGATATCTGTAAGGTAGATATCATGTATATCCCCCTGAAATCTAGTTTTAGTTGTTCATGCTGATCATTCACAGGTGTATGTCTACCGACTCCAAGCCCTGGATAGGCACCAATCTAGCTCTGTGTTGAGGTTATATACCATGTCCAGCTTTGCATCCAAAAATCAAATCAAACCATTTCATCCTTCCACCTGTTAGTTGTAGGAGTAGGATTAGGATCCCTGCATACTCTCATACCCAACCAGACATATATGTCCAAGAATGTTGCCAACCTTGTGATTTGTTATACAAATCTTGGTCCTTACATGAGAGTATTCTGCCTGTTGCTGTCAAGTTATATCTTTCTGTCATTGAGCTAGTCAAGGTCATACTTTTATCAAATAGGGACACACCCCTTGGTGCGGCAGAACCAGAAGTGAAGGGGAGGAGCTCACGCAACCTCCTGTATTCAGTTGGCTGAATCTGCCTGTGCATTAGAACTGGCAAACCCTAATGCTGATTCAGAAGAAAAACCAACAAAATGGTGACTCTACTAGGGATGGTGATTTTGAAATTGTTATTTTTGTCCTCCCTGGTGAAATATCTGTGTGCCCATCCGAGTCACCAACAAAATGGTGACTGTACTAGGGAGATCAATGTCATATCCATGAAAGTTTGAGTCTATGAGATTGAAGAATTAGGCCTGGATGTGTTTGTTGCAGCAGAGAAAAAGATTGTATATGTGACTCCGCTGGTGGATGACCCAGAAAGAAAGAAATCAATTTGCATCTTCAGCTTGTTTGAAGCTCATTCCTCTTCAAGGAGGTGGCGACTCTGCATCAAAGAACCTGATAAAAGAACAAAATCAGTCAGAAAAGAATTTGCAGCTCCTGCAACATATCTAGGTATTTCATATTGTTTGACAGACTCCCTATTTGGTGAGATAGCACTGGTTAAAAAGGAAACATTGGTGAAAGCAGAGCTTGCATGCTTTTATTAGAACTTATTCTGTATTTCAAAGGGCATGCAATGTTGCTAAAAAGACTCATTTAAAGGACTTTAGGAAAGTTTGAAAAAATAGTCTAAATTTTGAGTGCCTAAAGTCATTGTTTGTAGAAAATCTGAGTAGAGAGGAGGGTTGCAAAAACATAAAGGATGTATTATCAGCCCATGCACCCTTGTGAGGTGTCAAGTGCAAAAATGTATAGTAGTCAGTCCCAACAATGTAATAAAAGAAGTTTCAACGTAGATAGATATAAGCCCATAAATTTTAGTGGCATTTGTGGCTACCCAAATGCTCTTCCACCTAAAATCAGAATTTTTTTGCCTAAATTTAATGGTATAAAGGATGAATCAGCTGAGAGACACTTGCAGCAGTTTATGAATGTGATAGATGACTTTGAGATTGACCATGAGGATGTGGTTATGAGATTATTTGTTCAATCTCTAGATGAAGATGCAAGGGACTAGTTTTCCTACCTTCCAGCTCACTCTGTCAGCTCTTGGCATGGTTTTAAATCTGCATTTCTAGTACAATATGGTGAAAGAATCTCTGAATATGCAATTATTAGTAATTTTATGTACATCCATATTGAAGAAGGTGAGTTGATCCCAGCCTTTAACCTCAGATTTATGAGGGCATTGAATAGAATTCCAGAATGCATGAGACCTAATGATGCACTGTGCTTAGTTGTCTATTTGGGAGCTTTTGATAAGAAAATGAGTTACAGATTAAGAGAAAAGGAGCCCACCACATTGCATCAGGCACATCAGTTTGTAATGGATATTAAAAACAATTGGAGGTATGGAATACAAAAGGGTTATTTTTCTGAAAATTTTTGTTGTCCTGCAGCCCCCGATGTTAATGAAAGATTTAATTCAGGAGTTGACAATGAATGTCAAAGTATTCACACCCCTGTTGTCCCAGTTTTTGCATCATTTCAAGTTGATGATGTTTCTATTATAAAGGAGGATGTCTTGTTTTGCCCAACAAATGAAGTTGAAAACAATGGTCTTTCAAGTAATATTTACATACCAGCCCTTATCAAAGAGCCATCATGTTTAAATGATCCAGTTGTGCAAGGTTGTGATCATGTGGATCAACAGTCAGTATCAGTTTCATCAGGAAGTATTAGAGGGATGGAGAATGATGCAGATAGCTCAACTTTAGAATGCATTGAAACAGCAGAAATCTTGTATATGGGGCAATCAGTTGATAGAAATGATATCCATGATCAATTCATGGATCAGGTTTGTTCTTCTTATGACTCTGGATCTGATAGTACTAAAGAAGAATTGGAGTATCATGAAGAAGAAGCAGAGGCCTTTGCGGTGAGTGTTAATCCCCTTTATGATGAGTCTACAGATGCCTTTGATGCTGTGAATCTTGACTTTTAGTGGTGTAGGATTAATCCTCTTTTTGAGGATGATGATGAATATAAGGAGACTGTTGACCTTGGTGTTACATCAATTTGTGAGTGGGGGGCATATGAATCAGAGATCTTCAGTTCTTGTGAAGATGCTATGGATTTGCAAACTGTGAATGATGGATGTTCATCATCACCTGGTTTAGATATGTGCAACATTGGGTGTGTGGATCAGGATTTGTTTTCAATATCAGTTGATATTGGGGGTCTCATTTTTTCTGAGTATTTTGAGTTTTTGGATCAGCTGGATGAGTGCCTGATGGTGTGCAGTAGCCAAATAAATGATGAAGACTGCCAAGAGCAGTATGATGTACCATCTGAAGAGTATAACATGCATATGTTGCTTAATGCTGAAGGATTTTTTAGCATGTATGGTTGCATGTTTGATTTTGAAATGCAGAGTGACAGAGGCAATACTACAAGTGGCAAGCTCTCAAAGGTGGTGGAATATCTAATTGAGCAAATGACCTTATGGACAAACTATGCCAATTTTTTTAGTTGGGATTGGGATCTTTCAGTTTGGAATCAGGCATTTGGCAGGAAAAAATTCTGGTTCTTCCTTTTTGGCTACCCGGGGCCACCCAAGTGATGACTAAAAATATAGTTTTTGTGCAGGTTGGTGCAATGATCGACTCTCTTGCCCAATAGATATGGCCCAATCTGCGAAACCAGAGATTCTGGGGTCCTCGCTGCAGTTTTGCACCTGCACGTCCCCAGACAGAGCCAGTGTTGGTACCCATTTTGGTCTGGATCTGAGCGCAGATGTTGGAGGGTTTTTTCTTTTTGGGCCCTAAGTTTCCTTGTTCATCACTGTGACTTTCTCTATCGGTGAAACTTCTTTTTGAGTGCTCAGATTATGATTGAACCATCATTTTGAACCACCACGTTGAACCCTTTTGGTTCATGGTTCAACGGTTCAAGGCTTTGTGTTTGTGTTCAGCAAATGTTCTTTTTGAAGTGCTCCATTCAGCGTTGAACTTCTCGGTTGAACCATCCGTTTGAACTAGTTCATGGTTCAAAGGTTCGGAGCTTTATGTTTTTGGTTCATCGGAGTGATCGGCATCATCGGTGAGCTATTTTTTGTTCCCTCAGATGTGTTTGGTTTGGCCGATGGAAATGCCATCGGTGTGATATTCATCGTCGGCAGGCTTCATTTGTGTTTGGCCGATAGTGACTATCGGCGTGAGTTGATTTTTGTTGTGTCGATGGTCTGTCTCTGGCCGACGAGGGTGTGTTTTGATGGCCATCAGAGAGACTTGGTAGATCGGGTGAGCTGTGGAATGCTTGGCCGATGGTCTATATCTTAGCGACAAGTGTGTTTTGCTTGGTCATCGGGGAGAGTTGGTCTATCGGCTAGGGAAGCTTTTGGCTAGTCCGATGGTAGTAGTCTGGCCGACAGGGAATTGTGACAGGCATCGGAGAGACTATTGATGTCGGCAGGAGGATTTGGGAGTGTGCCGATGGCTCGGGTCTTGGCAATAGGCTTTGGACAAAGGCTTATGCGTCGAGCGCGGCAAAAGCGCTCGACATTTGTTATACATGCGGCCGTGCTTTTAAAATGATAAAGTTGTCTCTGCGGCACCAATGTGGGACTAATCTCCCTGCATTATTTTGAACCTGTGGTAAACGCATTTTGGCGGGAACTTCATTTTGATTACTGCGACTGATTTCTCGATGGCTACGGGTGGTTGAGCCATCAATGGCGACTGTAGCTGGGGCATGGGTGAGTTGTTGAATAGTACTGTACCTGATTTTTGGCGTGAGGACTTCCAGATGGTGGCACAGGGCTCAAGGCCACCATTGTCTACTTTCTGTCTCTGCAGCAATAAATTTTGAGCGCCATTCCTTTGAAGGATCTGTATCTGGCAGATTTTTGTAAAAGCCTTGTAATTAATTGCTATGGTACACTTTCTGGCTGATATAAGCAGACTGTGTTACCATTGTTTTGGTTGTTGAAAACTGGACATTTTGGCTTTGTAATAAGATACAACTAGTTTTGGTTGCTCTGTGCAGCAAAACTTGTGAGTTTATGTATCTCCTATTGTACGTTTGTGCATGAATCCACTAATTTCATGGTCAATTTTATATGAATAATGCTATGTTTGTATGTGTTATGCTGATTCTATCTCCAGTTTTGCATGTATCTTTCTTCTGAGTCCAGGCATTCAAGGAATGTATGAGATTCTAGAACATAGAATTCCTGTGTTGAATGTTTAATCTTTTAACTTCTACTCAAGGGGTAGATTAAACTATTTTCAGATTGAATATTGGGAAGGGTATACTGCAATAGAGATGCCATAAGTATAGACAGCTTAACACTCTGTATTGGGAGATATCTGTAAGGCAGATATCATGTATATCCCCCTGAAATCCAATTTTAGTTGTTCATACTGATCATTCACAGGTGTATGTCTGCCGACTCCAAGCCCTGGATAGGCACCAATCTAGCTCTGTGTTGAGGTTATATACCATGTCCAGCTTTGCATCCAAAAATCAAATCAAACCATTTCATCCTTCCACCTGTTAGTTGTAGGAGTAGGATTAGGATCCCTGCGTACTCTCATACCCAACCAAACATATATGTCCAAGAATGTTGCCAACCTTGTGATTTGTTATACAAATCTTGGTCCTTACGTGAGAGTATTATGCCTGTTGCTGTCAAGTTATATCTTTCTGTCATTGAGCTAGTCAAGGTCATACTTTTATCAAATAGGGACACCCCCCTTGGTGCGACAGAACCAGAAGTGAAGGGGAGGAGCTCACGCAACCTCCTGTATTCAGTTGGCTGAATTTGCCTGTGCATTAGAACTGGCAAACCCTAATGCTGATTCAGAAGAAAAACCAACAAAATGGTGACTCTACTGGGGATGGTGGTTTGAAAATTGTTATTTTTGTCCTCCCTGGTGAAATATCTGTGTGCCCATTCGAGTCACCAACAAAATGGTGACTCTACTGGGGAGATCAATGTCATATCCATGAAAGTTTGAGTCTACGAGATTGAAGAATTAGGCCTGGATGTGTTTGTTGCAGCAGAGAAAAAGGTTGTATATGTGACTCTGCTGGTGGATGACGTAGAAAGAAAGAAATCAATTTCTAGCTTCAGCTTGTTTGAAGCTCATTCCTCTTCAAGGAGGTGGTGACTCTGCATCAAAGAACCTGATAAAAGAACAAAATCAGTCAAAGCAGAATTTGCAGCTCCTGTAACATATCTAGGTATTTCATATTGTTTGACAGACTCCCTATTTGGTGAGATAGCACTGGTTAAAAGGGAAACATTGGTGAAAGCAGAGCTTGCATGCTTTTATCAGAACTTATTCTGTATTTCAAAGGGCATGCAATGTTGCTAAAAAGACTCATTTAAAGGACTTTAGGAAAGTTTGAAAAAACAGTCTAAATTTTGAGTGCCTAAAGTCATTGTTTGTAGAAAATCTGAGTAGAGAGGAGGGTTGCAAAAACATAAAGGATGTATTATCAATCCATGCACCCTTGTGAGGTGTCAAGTGCAAAAATGTATAGTAGTCAGTCCCAACAATGTAATAAAAGAAGTTTCAACGTAGATAGATATAAGCCCATAAATTTTAATGGCATTTGTGGCTACCCAAATGCCCTTCCACCTAAAATCAGAATTTTTTTGCCTAAATTTAATGGTATAAAGGATGAATCAGCTGAGAGACACTTGCAGCAGTTTATGAATGTGATAGATGACTTTGAGACTGACCATGAGGATGTGGTTATGAGATTATTTGTTCAATCTCTAGATGAAGATGCAAGGGACTGGTTTTCCTACCTTCCAGCTCACTCTGTCAGCTCTTGGCATGGTTTTAAATCTGCATTTCTAGTACAATATGGTGAAAGAATCTCTGAATATGCAGTTATTAGTAATTTTATGTACATCCATATTGAAGAAGGTGAGTTGATCCCAGCCTTTAACCTCAGATTTATGAGGGCATTGAATAGAATTCCAGAATGCATGAGACCTAATGATGCACTGTGCTTAGTTGTCTATTTGGGAGCTTTTGATAAGAAAATGAGTTACAGATTAAGAGACAAGGAGCCCACCACATTGCATCAGGCACATCAGTTTGCAATAGATATTGAAAACAATTGGAGGTATGGAATATAAAAGGGTTATTTTTCTAAAAAATTTTGTTGTCCTGCAGCCCCCGATGTTAATGAAAGATTTAATTCAGGAGTTGACAATGAATGTCAAAGTATTCACACCCCTGTTGTCCCAGTTTTTGCATCATTTCAAGTTGATGATGTTTCTGTTATAAAGGAGGATGTCTTGTTTTGCCCAACAAATGAAGTTGAAAACAATGGTCTTTCAAGTAATATTTACATACCAGCCCTTATCAAAGAGCCATCATGCTTAAATGATCCAGTTGTGCAAGGTTGTGATCATGTGGATCAACAGTCAGTATCAGTTTCATCAGGAAGTATTAGAGGGATGGAGAATGATGCAGATAGCTCAACTTCAGAATGCATTGAAACAACAGAAATCTTGTATATGGGGCAATCAGTTGATAGAAATGATATCCATGATCAATTCATGGATCAGGTTTGTTCTTCTTATGACTTTGGATCTGATAGTACTAAAGAAGAATTGGAGTATCATGAAGAAGAAGCAGAGGCCTTTGCGGTGAGTGTTAATCCCCTTTATGATGAGTCTACAGATGCCTTTGATGCTGTGAATCTTGACTTTCAGTGGTGTAGGATTAATCCTCTTTTTGAGGATGATGATGAATATAAGGAGACTATTGACCTTGGTGTTAAATTAGTTTGTGAGTGGGGGGCATATGAATCAGATATCTTTAGTTCTTGTGAAGATACTATGGATTTGCAAACTGTGAATGATGGATGTTCATCATCACCTAGTTTAGATATGTGCAACATTGGGTGTGTGGATCAAGATTTGTTTTCAATATCAGTTGATATTGGGGGTCTCATTTTTTCTGAGTATTTTGAGTTTTTGGATCAGTTGGATGAGTGCCTGATGGTGTACAGTAGCCAGATAAATGATGAAGACTGCCAAGAGCAGTATGATGTACCATCTGAAGAGTATAACATGCATATGTTGCTTAATGCTGAAGGATTTTTTAGCATGTATGGTTGCATGTTTGATTTTGAAATGTAGAGTGATAGAGGCAGTACTACAAGTGGCAAGCTGTCAAAGGTGGTGGAATATCTAATTGAGAAAATGACCTTATGGACAAACTATGCCAATTTTTTCTGTTGGGATTGGGATCTTTCAGTTTGGAATCAGGCATTTGGCAGGAAAAAATTTTGGTTCTTCCTTTTTGGCTACCCGGGGCCACCCAAGTGATGACTAAAAATATAGTTTTTGTGCAGGTTGGTGCAATGATCGACTCTCTTGCCCAATAGATATGGCCCAATCTGTGAAACTAGAGATTCTGGGGTCCTCGCTGCAGTTTTGCACCTGCACGTCCCCAGACAGAGCCAGTGTTGGTACCCATTTTGGTCTGGATCTGAGCGCAGATGTTGGAGGGTTTTTTCTTTTTGGGCCCTAAGTTTCCTTGTTCATCGCTGTGACTTTCTCTATCGGCGAAACTTCTTTTTGAGTGCTCAGATTATGATTGAACCATCGTTTTGAACCACCACGTTGAACCCTTTTGGTTCATGGTTCAATGGTTCAAGGCTTTGTGTTTGTGTTCGGCAAATGTTCTTTTTGAAGTGCTCCATTCAGTGTTGAACTTCTTGGTTGAACCATCTGTTTGAACCGGTTCATGGTTCAAAGGTTCGGAGCTTTATGTTTTTGGTTCATCGGAGTGATCGGCATCATCGGCGAGCTATTTTTTGTTCCCTCCGATGTGTTTGGTTTGGCCGATGGAAATGCCATCGGTGTGATATTCATCGTCGGCAGGCTTCATTTGTGTTTGGCCGATGGTGACTATCGGCGTGTGTTGTGTTGTCGGCAAGCGTGATTTTTGTTGTGCCGATGGTCTGTCTCTGGCCGACGAGGGTGTGTTTTGATGGCCATCGGAGAGACTTGGTAGATCGGGTGAGCTGTGGAATGCTTCGCCAATGTTCTATATCTTGGCGACAAGTGTGTTTTGCTTGGTCATCGGGGAGAGTTGGTCTATCGGCCAGGGAAGCTTTTGGCTAGTCCGATGGTAGTAGTCTGGCCGACAGGGAATTACGATAGGCATCAAAGAGACTATTGATGTCGGCAGGAGGATTTGGGAGTGTGCCGATGGCTCAGGTCTTGGCGATAGGCTTTGGACAAAGGCTTATGCGTCAAGCGCGGCAAAAGCGCTCGACATTTGTTATACATGCGGCCGTGTTTTTAAAATGATAAAGTTGTCTCCGCGGCACCAATGTGGGACTAATCTCCCTGCATTATTTTGAACCTGTGGTAAACGCATTTTGGCGGGAACTTCATTTTGATTGCTACGACTGATTTCTCGATGGCTGCGGGTGGTTGAGCCATCATTGGCGACTGTAGCTGGGGCATGGGCGAGTTGTTGAATAGTCATGTACCCAATTTTTGGCGTGAGGACTTCCAGATGGTGGCACAAGGCTCGAGGCCACCATTGTCTACTTTCTGTCTCTGCAGCAATAAATTTTGAGCGCCGTTCCTTTGAAGGATCTGTATCCGGCGGATTTTTGTAAAAGCCTTGTAATTAATTGCTGTGGTACACTTTCTGGCTGATATAAGCAGACTGTGTTACCATTGTTTTGGTTATTGAAAACTAGACATTTTGGCTCTGTAATAAGATACAACTAGTTTTGGTTGCTCTGTGCAGCAAAACTCGCGAGTTTATGTATCTCCTGTTGTACGTTTGTGCATGAATCCACTGATTTCATGGTCAATTTTATATGAATAATGCTATGTTTGCATGTGTTATGCTGATTCTGTCTCCAGTTTTGCATGTATCTTTCTTCTGAGTCCAGCCATTCAAGGAATGTATGAGATTCTAGAACATAGAATTCCTGTGTTGAATGTTTAATCTTTTAACTTCTACTCAAGGGGTAGATTAAACTGTTTTCAGATTGAATATTGGGAAGGGTATACTGCAATAGGGATGCCATAAGTATAGACAGCTTAACACTCTGTATTGGGAGATATCTATAAGGCAGATATCATGTATATCCCCCTGAAATCCAGTTTTAGTTGTTCATGCTAATCATTCACAGGTGTATGTCTACCGACTCCAAG
The DNA here is from genome assembly GCA_027924645.1 of Cunninghamia lanceolata. Lineage (NCBI taxonomy): Eukaryota > Viridiplantae > Streptophyta > Pinopsida > Cupressales > Cupressaceae > Cunninghamia > Cunninghamia lanceolata. The sequence goes on along the minus strand of BSBN01001121.1, from coordinate 14,418,139 downwards.
CCCTGGATAGGAACCAGTCTAGCTCTGTGTTGAGGTTATATACCATGTCCAGCTTTGCATCCAAAAATCAAATCAAACCATTTCATCCTTCCACCTGTTAGTTGCAGGAGTAGGATTAGGATCCCTGTGTACTCTCATACCCAACCAAACATATATGTCCAAGAATGTTGCCAACCTTGTGATTTGTTATACAAATCTTGGTCCTTACGTGAGAGTATTCTGCCTGTTGCTGTCAAGTTATATCTTTCTGTCATTGAGCTAGTCAAGGTCATACTTTTATCAAATAGGGACACCCCCCTTGGTGTGACAGAACTAGAAGTGAAGGGGAGGAGCTCACGCAACCTCCTGTATTCAGTTGGCTGAGTCTGCCTGTGCATTAGAACTGGCAAACCCTAATGCTGATTCAGAAGAAAAACCAACAAGATGGAGGACTCAAAACCAATGAGTACTCCCATGGCAACCAGATGTAAATTGAGCAAAGATGATGACTCTCCTAAGGCTGATCAGAAAAAGTACAGGTCAATGATTGGAGGATTGTTGTATCTCACTCAAACTAAACCTAACATTATGAATGTTGTTGGTCTTGTTGCTAGATTCCAAGCTGATCCTAGAGAATCTCATGTCATGACAATCAAGAGGATTTTTAGATATCTAAAAGGGACAGTTGAGTATGGCTTGTGGTATCCTAGAGATCATGATTTCTCTCTTCATGCATATACAAATGCGGATTGGGAAGGAGATGTGGATGACCGGAAGAGTACCAGTGGTGGAGCATTCTTTTTGGGAAGAGATTGGTTTCTTGGCTAAGCAAGGAAACAAGAGGCAATATCTCTATCCACTGTAGAAGCAGAATATATTGCAACAGTAGGTAGTTGTACTCAAGTATTGTGGATGAAGCAAATGCTAAGAGATATCAAAGTAGAGTATGAGGAATCTATCACAATCTTCTGTGATAATTCAAGTGCAATAAACATATCAAAAAATCTAGTGTTACATTCAAAGACTAAACATATATCGATCAAGTTTCACTTTTTGAGAGAGCAAGTGAACAAGAATGAAGTCAAACTGGAGTTTGTGCCTTCCAAGAATCAGATTGCAATATTTTTAATAAACCTTTGCCGAAGGACTCTTTTTGAGTATCTCAAGGAGAAGTTAGGGGTTATTACCCCTCCGGTTCCAAATAAGATGCACTGATGTGCATCAGTCCGGTGGATCTCACAGTCATATCTTGTGGTTCGGATTGATGATGGGTAGCTGCTACTCAGGGGGAGCAACTGGTATGATGCAAGTATGTGCCCTTTGCCATTGATGTCAAAGGGGGAGAGAAGACATGTGAAAAAACAAGTGGTTGCTGATCAAAGGGGGAGCAGTTAAAGAAAGAGAAGACATGTAAATGGTTGTTGTTGATAGGGGAGTTATGTCAGTAAAGAGAAGTTCTTGTCTTGATGGTTAAAACAATTTTTTCACATCATATGTTGCCATCAATGACAGAGGGGGAGATTGTTGCAAGTATGGGCCTAATCGGTGTTTGTCATTGATGTCAACATACTCTTGTTGCATTGATGATAAGGATTGGATGAGTTGTAAGCTGAGGATATTGAGAAATTAGGTCCTATTAGGAACAAAGAAGAACAATGAAGACAGTGAGATGAAGATCCCAGCTAAGATGCAAATCAGAGTATACGCATCAAAGGGTTTGTTGATATGTGTCTTAAGATGATCTAGTAAAGAACTAAGAGGTCCACATGAAGATCTGAAGAAGTTATAGCCACTTGTGAAAAATAGGTTCTGACAGATGTTCAAAGGTGATAGAGTGACACAGATAGTTCTGGTGAGATCCAGAAATGAAATATCTTGTTCTACGGATTTGGAGGAGTGTTTAGGATGTCAATGTGAATTAACAACTCAATTGGTTTGTGGTCTGGAGGTCTGCAAGCATCTATTCCAATACAATAGTGATGACAAACTGTGTTCTTGAGCTTCCGGATGAAGGAGAGAAAGATTTCAGTAAGAAGTAGTGTGGATGTTTCTTGGTGATTCAGGCAAGCTTGTGGAGGTCTTTGGATTATGTCCAGTTCATGTTAGTGATTCGCATTGAAGTTTGAGCTCGTAATTGAAGAATTACTTTCGGATGATGGTGTTCTTCCTAAGTTTGGCCGGCCGGATGAGTTACACATCCTACGGATGATCTTGAAGATGTTCTGTGAAGATTGGCGCATTCCTAAAGGAAGATTGAAGTCTCAAATCTGTGTGGCCGACAGCATGTTGATCTGCGAGAAGTCTTTTGTAATTAGTCATGTTGTATTTATGTATTTGCTCTGTATGTATGCCGACTTGGATGATTATTCCAAAGTCAAATGTCTTGTATAAATAAGATGTTGTGGAGTCACTTCAAAGTGTATCTTGTGGAGATGAGTATGTGGTAGAGAGGAGTAGAGCGAAGGCAAAGCAAAAGTATTGGGATTAAATGGAACTGACTCAGGCATGGTGAAGATGCTATTCTTCAGTTCAAGTATGTAATATCCTATTATTTTGTAGACAATGTATCTCCTGTAGGCAATGGGCCTCTTGTGAGTAGTGTGCTTGGGTAGTGAGCCCTAATTGGCATGTGCCATTTGGTTCTTCTTATTCTTTTAACAGAGAATACAATCTTGGGGTAGTCACCCATGGTTTTTCCCTTAACTGGGTTTTCCACGTTAAAATCTGGTGTCTTATGTGTTAATGTGTTTCTGCTCTTGGATTTAATGGCATTATGTTTCCATGATTGATTTATTATTATGCTGCTGAATTACAAGAGGATTTAAGTGATTAATTTGAAGAAGTTTTGGACAACTGATTCACCCCCCTTCTTAGTTGTCTATCCTAAATCTAACACTCTTAACATAACCAAGCCTCTAGATTGTTCCACTTCAACTTCAACTCTGCTACAAGTGCACCTGCATTATTATTTTATGCTTCTACTAGCACAATTAAATATGTAGTTGTGAGTACTTATTCAAATGATTCATGGTTAAATTTCCATAGCATCACCACATGTAGACATATCTCCATGCTATATCACATCCAAAACTCACCACATCCTACCACATTACATTTATCATTGTTCAAATAGTTTCCATATAAACTCAGGAACTCTCCATCTCCCTCTCCCTATCTCTCCCTCTCTCCCTATATGTTTATCTCTCTCTCTCTCTAACCTATCTACCTCCTAGTTAAATCCTTTTCCTATATTTCTTAGTTTTTCTTTTCCTTTCCAATTTCCCTAGGAGAGAGAGAGACAGAGAAGGAGAGTCCTAGTTTTCTTGTTTTCATTAACTTCGTCAATAAGGGAGAGGGAGAGATAGAAGGGAGAGATAGGGAGATAGAGGAATGATAGGGGGGAGAGAGGAAAGAGAGAGATAGCTAGATAGAGAGAGAGGAGACAAATATGGAGAGATAGAGGAGACAAAGGGGAGAGATAGGGAGATAAAGAGTGAGTGAGATGTCTAGAGAGATAGAGAGAAGGATTGAGAGGGTAGAAGGATGATAGAGATAGGGAGATAAGGGAGAGATAGGGAGATAGAGGTTTAGGGTTTCTCGGGTTTATGGTTAGGGTTTAGGGGCACTATTTAGGGTATTGAGGTTTTGGGAGAGAGGAGAGAGAGAGTTGGGTTGGGTTTAGGGGCATTATTTAGGGTTTATGAGTTAAGCATTGCTCAAGTTTAGGGTTTAGGGGTTTAGGGTTGCTCAGGTTAGGGTTTAAAGAGAGATAGAGAGAGGGGAACTGATAGAGACTGGGAGAGATAAAGGAGATAGAGGGGAGAGATAGGGAGATAAAGAGTGAGACATGTCTAGAGACATAAAGAGAGAGATTGAGAGGTAGAGGGATGATATAGATAGGGAGATAGGGAGAGATAGGGGAGATAGAGGTTTAGTGCTTGGATTTAGGGACATTATTTAGGGGTTTAGGGTTTATGGTTTTGGGGTTAGTGGTTTAAGGTTTAGAGGTTTAGGGTTTAGGGTTTAGAGAGAGATAGAAGACCAATGGGGAGATATAGAGGAGACCTAGGGGAGAGATGGGGAGATATAGAGTGAGGGACATGACCAGAGACATAGGGAGAGAAGATTGAGAGGTAGAGGGACAAATGCAATAGGGAGATAGGGAGATAGAGGTTTAGGGTTACTTGGGTTTGGGGTTTAGGGTTTCTCAGGTTTAGGGTACATTATTTAGGGTTTAGGGTTTATTGTTTAGGGGTTAGGGCTCCAGGTTTAGAGGTTTAGTATTTAGGATTTATAGAGAGAGAGGAATGATAGGGAGATATAGAGGAGACTGAGGAGAGAGATAGGGAGATAGAGAGTGAGGTATATGGCCAGGGACATAGGGAGAGAAGATTGAGAGGTAGAGGGATGATAGAGATAGGGAGATAGGAGAGAAAGGTAGATAGAGGTTAGAGTTTCTTAGAATTTAGGGTTTAGGGGTTTAGGGTTGCTCGGGTTTGGAGATAGCTAGATAGAGGGAGAGAGGAGACAGATAGGGAGAGATAGAAGAGACATAGGGGAGAGATAGGGAGATAGAGAGTGAGTGAGATGTCTAGAGAGATAGGGAGAAGGATTGAGAGGTAGAGGGATGATAGAGATAGGGAGATAAGGGAGAGATAGGGAGACAGGGGTTAGGTTTCTTAGGTTTAGGGGTTAAGTTTAGGGGCATTATTTAGGGTTTAGGGTTTAGGGGTTTAGGTTTAGAGGTTTAGGGTTTAGTGTTTAGAGAGAGAGGACCAATAGGGAGATATAAAGAGTGAGGGACATGGCCAGAGACATAGGGAGAGATAGGGGATATAGAGAGTGAGGAACATAGCCAAAGACATAGGGAGAGAGATTGAGAGGTAGAGGAATAATAGAAATAGGGAGATAGAGGTTTAGGGTTGCTTGGGTTTAGTGTTTAGGGTTTAGGGGTTTGGGGGTTTAGGATATAGGGGTTTAGGGTTTCTCAAGTTTAGGGTTTAGGGGTTAAGGGTTAGGGCTTTAAGGGGCATTATTTATGGTTTATGGTTTAAGGGGTTAGGGGTTAGGGTTTAGGGTTTAGGAGCATTATTTGAGGTTTAGAGGTTTAGGGTTGCTCAGGTTTAGGGCATTATTTAGGGTTTATGGTTGCATGTCAAAAAATCCCTCAACCCTAATAATGCCCCTAATCCCTAACCCCTAACCTGTAACCCCTAAACCCTAACCTGAGCAACCCTAAACCTCTATCTCCCTATCTCTCCCTTATCTTCCTCTCTTTATCATCCTCTACCTCTCAATCTCTCTCCCTATCTCTCTATACATCTCACTCACTCTCTATCTCCCTATCTTTTCCCTCTATCTCCTCTATCTCTCCCAATCTATCTCCTCTCTCTCTACCTCATCTATCTCTCCCTATCTCTTATCTCTCTCTCCCCTATCATTCCTCTATCTCCTTATTTCTCTGGACATCTCACTCAATCTCTATCTCCCTATCTCTCCCCTCTGTCTCCTCTATCTCTCCCTATCTGTCTCCTCTCTATCTCTCTCTAACCTAGATATCTCTCCCTATCTCTCTATCTCTTGCCTCTCTCCCCCTATCATTCCTATATCTCCCTATCTCTCCCTCTCCCTTATCAATGAAGGAAATGGAAACAATAAAACTAGGACTCTCTCTCTCTCTCTCTCTCTCTCTCTCTCTCTCTCTCTCTCTCTCTCTCTCTCCTCTCCTCTCCTCTCTCTCTCTCTCTCTCTCTCTCTCTCTCTCTCTCTCTCTCTCTCTCTCTCTCTCTCTCTCTCTCTCTCTCTCTCTCTCTCTCTCTCTCTCTCTCTCTCTCTCTCTCTCTCTCTCTCTCTCATCTCTCCTCTCTCTCTCTCTCTCTCTCTCTCTCTCTCTCTCTCTCTCTCTCTCTCTCTCTCTCTCTCTCTCTCTCTCTCTCTCTCTCTCTCTCTCCTCTCTCTCTCTCTCTCTCTCTCTCTCTCTCTCTCTCTCTCTCTCTCCATGCACATACCCATTAGGTAGGCTATTTTGCATATGGTGGTCATATCCTTAGGTCCAATCACCTCCAAACTTCACAAATAGATATAGAGCATAATTCATAAGCATCTTTCATAAAGACCACTTCTCTACATAGGTGCAACTAATACCACTTTGTCATTGTTTTCCACATTTAATACTTATTCTTTTCCATTTTCTAAGTCCTACATGTGTCCAAGTTGTATTGTTTGTCAAGTTTTTAGTCTAATTGTTAGTCCTAGCTCTCATGGTTATTAAAATGTTAGTATAGTTACATTTATCCTTAGGTAACATAATTTAGACATTGTTGCACAAATAACCACACTAAAAAAATAACCTTACCTAATTAAGGTTAATCTTTAAGGTTCTTTCATTTGGTGAGCCTAACAGATCCAACTAGTTCAATCTGCTTATTGTGCATGCGTAAACTTCCAAGAGAGTCCATGTCATGTTAACTTTGCATTATGTCCTCACTTTCCTATTGCTAGTTGTAGTACTCTTTTTTTCTAATCCTATCCCCATATCATACTATTGTTGTTGACTTTTCTTTCCATCTTCATCATCATAGTCCTAGTTATCCTATTTTGATCCTACCATTTATCCTTAGCCATGTCTTGTACTTCTTCTATTCATGTCAATTTTAATGACCTCCAAATTTTTCATAAATTCTTCTCCACCAAACCCTAGACTCTCACCCAAATCCTTACTTTCCTAAGTTCTTCCCCAAACATCATTTGATCATGTGGCTCTTTCCATCACTAGATAGGTGCCTCTACTTTCAATTATTCATCCAATACAATCCAATGTCATAGCTCACATTCCACACCTACATTCATAGACTCCATTCCCCCTATCGACACCATCATTGATAATCGTTTTAATGAATAATCATTAAACCATGGATTATCCCATATTCCCATCTTACACTTTCCTCACCTTTGAACCCTTACAAGATGACATTTAGCTACCCCCACCATTACCAATCACACTTTCTAGCAATCCCACATAAGACACCTTACCCATCACTTCACCTAGGTCATCACCAATTAAATCACCTCATTACTCCATTCAACCATACCCATACCACTCCTTTCTCACTCCACAAACCTATATTAATGCATGATTCACCCCATGACATGCTACAGTTACCACAATGCCAATTCACTCTACCATCATTCTTCATATTATCTTATGAATCACCATCCTTTCTTCCCATTCCTTGAGACATCATACCATGACACACATCCCTCCCTCCATTAAATCCTCCCCAACCCTTTCCCAACATTGATAGCCTACTACCCATGCCACCTCCTTTTCATAACACATTTGACCATAACATTGCCACAACAATCATCACTCATCCTAACACCATCCCTCCATGTGGCATTTATCTAACACATACATTCCCAATTATAATTATATCTACACAAAACTCAAGGTGTTGTAAGTGCAATTAGAAGACCTTAACCCTCCCCCTCCTCCTTCCTCATCAATAGGATGGATTAAATCGCCACTATCAATTGACGTCATCTTACAACCATCTCCTCCTAAACTGGTCTTGCTCAAATTTGATAATATAACGTCCAAGGCAATCTCATTGCACATATGAGACACTTCTTTGTCCAAGCCACAATTGTCACCATTGATGATTATGTCCTTGCTAATAATTTTCCCTCCACATTGATATAATATGCCCTTGTATGGTTTGACACATTACTACTTGGTTCTATGAAATCAATTTAGATCTCATGTATAGCTTTACCAACCACTACCAATTCAACATCAAGCCTAAGGTTTTCTTAGTGCATCTCACACATTGCAAACAAGACTCACTAGGGATTACTAGAGAGAGAGATAGGTTCAAATTTTAAAGAGATGCAACTCAATTGGTTGAAAAGATGTTAACCATGTAACAATAGAAATTTGCAAGTTCAATTGTAAGTTCTATAAGTTCTAAGCATAAAATAATGAAAAGAATAACAAAAAATACCATTTGTATAGTTCTAGAAATGGATATCTATTTCTGGAAAATGGATATCCATTTCTAGAAAATGGATATCCATTTTGGAACAGATATCTGTTCCAAATAGATATCCATTTTGGTTTGGTATCCAAAACAAAATGGGTATTCTTAACATGCCTATGAAAGTCAAAGTTGGCCAATTCATGAATTTGGCTAAGTAAAGACGTGATTTTTTTTTCTATTGCCACTATTTGGCCTACGATGATCCTGCACATACTCCTAAACAAACAATAAGGAAGGAGCAAGAAAAGGAGAAACAATATAATCAATTTTTCATTGAAGAAGAAGTAGAAGCTCTCAAGCAATTATCCCAATTGACACAACACAGACTCATTGAGAAACTTAAGCAATTTTCTAAATACTAGAATAGGGAACAAGGTCAAAAGAGCCAACTCTGGAGGATGAGAAGGATAGATAGAGCATGGAAGACAAAGCCACTTATGGTGGATGTTCATATAAATCACAGAAAAGTCCAGAATGTCATGATAGATCTGGGAGCAGATGTCAACATGCTGACAAAAAAAGCTTTGGGAATAGTTAGGAAGACCTAAACTAACAAAGACAACTTACAATATAATCTTGGTAGATGGATCCAATATGTAGACAATTGGAACATGGAAACAAGTGGAAGTTAACCTAATGGGGGTCAAACAAGTCTTAGACTTTGTCATTGTAGCCATGAAGGATCAAGGGGAAGCTTTCAATGCACTTTTGGGTTTGAGATGGTTCATCGATGCAAACGGTATCATAGCCTCCCAGAAAGAAGAGCTATCATTTTCTAATGATAAAAAAAATTGTCAATATTCCTTTGGGATCATCAATGGAAGAAGCATACACAAAAGTTTAGTCAATCAGGCAAAAGATAGTGATAAGGATTGAAAGAATATCTACACAATTTCAAGGTTGGAAGCAAAAGAAACAATAGAAGAGCCCAACTTTGAGGGAGAATTAGAGATAGAGGATGATCACTATAGCACAGATAGTGAGGAAGTTCTAGAAGCCTAGTTGAGAGAAGAATAGAAAGTAAAAACAAGAAAAATGGTTGGTTATCAAAGGATATTCATGGTCAAAATTGGTGAGGAAGACGCACCGCAATCCTCCACACTTCATCAAAAGTCACCGTAGATGACTTGTGACAGATCACTTATATATATATATATATATATATATATATATATATATATATATATATATATATATATATATATATATATATATATATGATTTGTTGGTATCTAATAATTTTTTGGTGTCTTATTGTTACGATATGTCTATGATACTCTACATATGTTATACTTGGTATTTTGTTATCAATCTCTAACTACTTGATCGAGGTATAAACTAACTACAAAGACTTGGCTAAGGACTAGATCTCCAAATAGGTATCCCTCCCCATTTCTTGCCAACACATCTCACTAATGTAGGTAAGACTATTATTGATGATGCAGTTCAAAAATTGAGAAACCAAAGAGGTTTGTCAATTGTTGTAGCCTCCTTTCAAAAAAATCAACACAAGCAATCTTTAAACAAAATCTTCAGCACAAGAATATTTATTTGCATTTAGGAAATATTGGAACTCTACAAGTATAAAAATAATTCAACAATTAAATCCTCCATGAAAGATCCATCGGCAACAACAATCATCTACATGCAAGATTAAGAACACATATGCAAAGTCTCTACAAGCAAGTTCTGGAAATGGATAAAAAATCAGCTACAATTTCACAATCTTGTCACTTTCTATCTATTACTTCTCCTTCATTATCTCCAATATTTTAAAATTATTTTTGGGTTTTGGGCCCCTTGTTCCTATCTTTCCAGATCATTTTGAATTTCTCAATTTTGTTAAGAAATGAGAAAGTTATGCCTCTTTTTCTAAAACTAGGTCTCACAAATACGACCCAGACAATCTCTCTCTCCCCAATAATGCCAGTCCAACCTCCACCTCCTCCATTCTGGGTGTGGTAATTCATGCAATTGGCCTCTTTAATGCTTTTTCTAGCAAATTCAAATTTTTGCTAAAAAATTACCATCCAATTCCTCATCCGGTGACTCCACTCCCATCATGCAAAATATTTTACTCCATATCATTTAATTCTTCTTGGGAGTTACAAAATAATAAAAAATACATTTCCCAATTGGGGTGTGAGATGTCCTTTACCAAATGCAATGCTAATTTACTTGAATTTCAAGCCAATGAAATATATGAATAAGACTATCTTCAAAGGTTGCTGAAGAAAGGTGAAAGGAGATCAAAATCATGCCTGCAACACAAAAACAAGCCAAAAATTGAAAGAATAAAATAAAGATATTTTTGGTTGTTCAAGATTGCACTTCGCCCCTGATGCTCCTACATCAAACATCTAGGGTAAGAAAGAATGTTTCATGAGTGTAGACTAATGAACATTTGAAAGGATTTGGTATACCAAGCTTGAGAAGCTCAGGGGAAGCCACCCATGTTGCCTCTTCCATCTTCCTTCCCTTCCATTTGATCAAGTACTCCTTGTATTCCTTGCTTCTTGTCCTTCTCACTACTCTTGAGTCAATAACTTAATCTACCTCTTCACATTCTCTTTCTAGAAGTTGCTTCTCTCAACTCTGTAAATCTAAAAAATCAGTCTTCTCCTCATGTGTTTGATCACCAATAAAATGATAAAGATCAAAAACATTGAAGATGGGTGAAATATCCACTCCTAGAGGCAGTTCTATCTCATATGCATTAGCTGAAATTTTTTTGAGTATTTTGCATGGTCCAATCTTCTTACTTTTCATCTTGTTATAAGTGCCTTGGGGAAATCTTTCCTTCCATAGGTGTGCCAAAACCAACTCTCCCACTTCAAATTCTTGTTCTCTTCTTTTCAAATCAGCATGAGCCTTGTACTTGCTTGTATTGGACTCCAACCTCTCCTTGACCTCTGTATGCAACTCATGTAAATAATCAACAAAATCCTCTGCTACTGCACTTTTCTTTCCAAAATCTGCATTATCTCTTAACTCATGAACACCTTTGGGACTATAACCATAGACAATCTGAAATGGACTCTTACCCATGCTTCTATTGATGGAATTATTGTAGGCAAATTCATCTTGTGCAAGCACCACATCCCACTATTTTAGTCCCTCATCTATCAAGCATCTTAACAAATTTCCAAGACTTCTATTTACCACCTCCGTTTGGCCATCCATTTAGGGGTGATAGGCTGAGCTATAAGTTAAATGTGTGCCCAACTTCCATAATATTCTCCAAAAAATACTAACAAATTTAGTAACCCTATTCGAAACAATGCTTCTTGGCAAACCATGCAACCTTACAACCTCTTTGAAAAATAAATTGGCAACATGTGAAGCATCACTTGACTTCTTGCAAGGAATAAAATGAGCCATCTTTGAAAATCTATCAACCACAACAAAAATAGAATCATTACCTTTTTGGGTTCTTGGAAGCCCAAGAACAAAATCCATACTCACTTCCTCCCATGGCTTATCTGGAATTGGCAAAAGCTGATATAACCCTGTGTTTTGGCTAGTCCCTTTGGCATGTTGATATATTGAGCATCTTTGAACCATATTCTTCTCATCCCTACCCATACTTGGCCAATAGGATGTTTCACTTAGCTGCCCCAAAGTTTTATTGACTCCAAAATGTCCACCAAGTCCTCCACCATGTTTTTCCTGAATCAAGTTTTCCCTCATTGATCCCCTCAGTATGCACAATTGTTGCCCCTTGAACAACAACCACTCTTGAAGGAAATATTCTAGCCACTTGGTTCTATCACTCTCTATTACAGACTTACAAGATGCCCATGCCTCACTAAAATCAAGATTCTTTTCATACAACTCTTTCATCAAATCAAAACCCATAACATTTACTTGCATTTTATTTAGCAACAAACACCTCCTACTCAAAGCATCTGTTACCTGATTTGACTTACCACTTCTATGTTTAAGAACAAAAGAATAACTTTGTAAGAACTCCACCCACTACATATGCTTTTGATTTAGCTTACCTTGGTTGTTAATGAATTGTAAGGCTTGATGGTCTGTGTAGAGGACAAACTCCTTGGGTAACAAATAGTGTCTCCACTTCTTGAGGGCCTGCACAATAGAATAAAACTCTTGATCATACACTCAATATTTTCTCTTAGATTCATTTAACTTTTCGCTGAAGTAAGCTATGGCCCTTCCTTCTTGACTAAGACTCCTATCACTGCCCCACTTGCATCACAATCAACTTGAAACACTTTGTTAAAATCTGGCAATGCTAATATGGGTTGTTCAGTCACCTTTGCCTTCAAAATGTTAAAACTTCTCTCTATTGCAACTGCCCATTTTAAGTCCTTTCTTTCTCCCTTCATTGTGTCTATGATTGTTGCACAAATGATACTAAAATTTCTAAAAAAATTCCTATAAAAACTTGCAAAACCATGAAAACTCCTTGCCTCAAACAGGCTCTTAGGTGATGGCCATTCTAGGATTGCCTTAACCTTTTCCAGATCCATCCTTAAGCCTTCCTTTGAGATTACAAACCCTAAATATACCAACTCCTCCTTCATAAAGACACATTTATTAAAGTTGACCAGAAACGTTTCCTCTCTTAATTTTGCAAAATAGCCCTAACATGCTCTAGATGTTCATCTCTTTCTTTGCTAAAAACCAAGATGTCATCTAAACAACCCCAAACTTACCAAGGAATGGTTTGAGCACCTTGTTCATCAATCTCATGAATGTGCTTGGCCTATTTGTGAGTCCAAATGGCATAACCAATCACTCATATAACCCCTCCTTTGTTTTGAATGCGGTTTTCCACTTATCTCCTTCTCTAATCCTTATTTGGTGGTATCCACTTTTCAAATCAATTTTGGTGAAATATTTTTCTCCGCTTAAGCAATCCATCAAATCATCCATACGAGGCAATGGGAACCTATACTTGATTGTTATCTTGTTAATAGCCCTTGAATTCATGCACATACGCCATTCTGCATCCTTCTTGGGTGCCAAAACTACTGGTACTACACATGGGCTCAAACTTTCTCTTATCAATCCTTTGTCCAACAATCCTCACACTCATCTATTTATCTCTTCATTTTCTTTTGGGCTCATTCTATATGTTGCCTTGTTTGGTAAGCTTGCCCCTGGTATCAAATCCATGCAATGACTTACACTTCTGATTGGTGGGGGTCCATCTGGAAGATCCTTCATCAAAATATCTTCATATTCTTGCAATATCCTCTTGATTTCCTTAGGAATTTCTTGTTCTTCACTTTTTGTCCCAACAACTTGTGGGTTGGAAACTAAAGCATAACATACTTCTTCTTCTTTTAACTCCCTTAAAAATTACTTACCAGTGATCATGCATACCTTGGCATTGATATCCACTTCAGTTTACTTCTCTTTCAGTGGGTTCATGACATACTTTTTCTTGTCCTTTGTGATTGTAGATGTGTTAGCTTCACCATCATGAATTGCCTTGCGATCATATTGCCATGGCCTACACAATAGGATGTGGCATGCATCCATTGGCATCACATCACATAGTATGTCATCCTTATAGTTACCAATCTAAAAATTTACCAGACATTGCTCTCACCAAAAGTTGATGTCCCTTTTGTAACCAAGTGACCTAGTAGGGATTTGGGTGCTTCAACCTTTCTAACTTCAGCTTCTCCACCATCTCTTGGGACACTAAATTATCTGTGCTTCTGCTATCCACTATTATAGTGCAACATTTTCCTTAAGCCTTACAAACTGTTTTAAACAAGCTCTTCCTTTGTGCCAGTTCTGGAAGCTCCTGTTGATAATTGAGAGGGGGGCTGAATCAGTTATCCTAATTATTTCTTCTTTCTAAACTTTATTAATAATCAATGTAACATTAATTCAAATGAGTAAACATAACCATGAAATGGAAATACACATGACACAATATTTTTGACGTGGAAACCCTGTTAAGGGAGAAAACCACGGGGTGATTAACCCAAGATTGTATTCTCTGTTAGAAGAATGGAAATACAAAATGGCACTTGCCAATTAGGGCTCACTGCCCGAGCATACTACTCACAAGAAGGCACACTGCCTACAAGAGACACACTGTCTACAAAAAGAGTGTTATACAATACTTGAACTGATTGGTAGCATCCACATATGCTGGGGTTCAGTTCCGGTTAGGCTCAGTACACTAATCTGCTGCACTTCATCTTTCCTCTTCTCTTATGCTTCTTTCCTTTCACATACCGGACCCTCCTTACTGTTTCTGCTCTGCTCTGCTTTTATTCGCACATCAATAATCAATTCCACGCTTCTCACAACTAAATCCATCGTGTATATATATCCGCAAAAGTGATTTCATCACCTTTCTAGTCAGCACCTGGAATAGTCAATCTTTTCACAAACTTGATCTGTCAGCTGAATCCTTGCACACCAAGTGATGCGGATAAATGATATACTTGTGGAAATCATTAATCATGTTGGCTAAACATAATTCATGCCTTCATAACCTTCACCAACATCAGTAACACATCCGGAATAATGTCTGATGTTCTACCAGTCAGTTCTTCCTCTGTTCATACTGTCACATGAGAACCTGACACTCAAACATTCATATCTCTTTATCCTTTTCACACCGGAGGCTCAAACCTTGGAATCTATCAGTCAAGATACTCCTCTTGAATTGCCCAAATCTGCACTCCACAATGATACTTCCTCTGAGAGATCCGGACCTGTCTGTTGGACCTCGCCACATGCTCTGTTCTTGTTTATCGGACCACAACATTCTTCACTCTAACTTCTGGTAGAGACATACCATGTCCTACGGATGTGTGGGATGAACTTTGTTGCCATCAATGACAACATTCATGAATCCATATAGTGTCTCTTGCCAACAATCTCCCCCTTTGGCATTGATGGCAACACTTAGTGAAAAATGACTAAGTGTTTATACTATGCTCCCCCTTGGCTGATGCTCTATTTTTATATACATTTTTCGGAGCTCCCCCTTAGTTGGATTCCTCATTTTTCACTGCTCTTCACTCCCCCTTTGACATCAATGGCAAAGGGTAGGGTTCGCATTCCAAAATTTTCAAAAAAAAAAATTTACTATACTTAGCCGTATAAGTATATACATATGAAATACTTACATATACTGCAGTATGTCTGCAAAAGTTGTTTTCAGTTGAATGAATTCTGTAGCCCAACTTTGCTTCATTCTGTCCAAAATTGATATATGACTGCTCAATAGAAATGCAAACGCATCTGCCCTTTTGAGATCTGTTGGATCATTTGTTTGGGCTGTGATTTGAGCTTCTTTTGTGGCCTCATGCATGGCCTCTAACTTAGGGACAATTATCCCTCTGAGCTCACTCAACCTACTGATTCTATTTTTCTTCTCTTTTTCAAGCTGCTTAATCTCATTCAAGACTACAACTGTTTGACATTCTTGATTTATTATGGAAGCAGTAAGTGGATCAAAATTTTGAGAAAGATTTGTCAGTTTATCCTCCTGTTTTTTCATTTTCTTCTCAATCTCCACTATTGTTTTGGACCATAATAAACAAAATTTGTACATTTCTCTGCCATCTTTAAGAGCATTTTCTAAGCTCTTTATCCCTATACTCATATTTCTCCTATCATTACTTATCAACCCTTGTACCTCTGATAATCTTTTTGCAAGAAATTCCTTCCGGACCTTATCTTCTGCTGACTTCTCTAGTGAATCAAAATGTGTGTTAACACTATTGACTAGAGTTTTGAGATTACTGGCTAAGGAGGCTATGGGATCCTTCTAAAATGAAGGCATAATATTTTCTAGCACTCCAGAAGCAGCTTCTATCAACTCACAGTCTTCCATGTGAGACTTTAGGAGTTTTTCTTTAGCCTTTGCATTAGCGAATGAGGCTATCTTCATTGTCTGTACCGGAGAAAGTGAATCAAAATTAAATGGTCCTTGTAGAAGCTCCGGTTCATCAATCTCCATTATTTCTTTGTTCAAGAATTCTTGGACAATTTTTGCAGTGTCTCTTGCCGGAGACAGATGTTTCTTCTCTTCTGCATTCTTAGGGCTGTCCCTTGGAGCTTTCTCTCCTTCTGCATTCTTACCACTAGCAGTTGTGGTTTTCTCTGTTGGGGTCTTCTCTCCCTCTATAACCTTGGTACTGTCAACTTCTTTTTCCTTCACTCCTGCTTCTTTCTCCTGTATTCTGTCTTCTCCTTTAGATCCGAAAGCTGTAGGGGAAACTGGAGGAGAAATGTTAGTCTGTTCAGGGCCCACCTCTTCTGTCATTTTCTCAGTAGATTCTTCTACAACACTAGTGGTCGAGGGGTCAGTACCCAAGTCCTCTATAATTGGAATGTTGAATTTCTTAAAAGCATTCTAGAGGATCTCTTTGATCTCTTTTGCCACTTTGTCAGTTTCACCAAGCATTAGCTGATTCATCCTGGCTTTGCTCCGGAACTCATCCTTGCAATCTTTGAATACCATATTCATTGTATTGGGATCAATTGAAGGAAATAGGTGAATTGCTATCTGTTCCTAGATCTTGAGATCTTTTGCTCGAGCATTATTCTTCCTCATTTCAAGCCTTTTCTCTAAGCTTTTGGGTATTAGAGAGATAATTTCAATAAAAGCTTTGTTGTAAGTGTTCAAAAACTGAACTGTGGCTTCCTCCAGAATCTGTTTATCTGCTTCATTATAATCATCATAGAATTCTGTTTAGGGTTGCAGGTTTCCATCCACAGTGACTGCTTTTACTACAACATCTAAGGATAGAGTGGGTTTTTCAACAAATTCCTCTTTTTTCTCTTCTTCTCCTTGACCAGTAGAGTGTTCACCAGATGATTTCTTCTTCTTCTTCAGTTTCTTTATCTCCTCATCTGATTCAGTTTTCTCTTCGTCTCTTTGACTGGCATAAGCCCTTGTGGCTTTTGTCTTTGATCTTTTCTCTCCTTTGCCGGATGCCTGGACTTCTGGTTTTGATGTTTTTGAGCTTTTGGCTGTGACAGGTGCAGATCTCTTTGATGATCTGGTCCGGGTTAAGGTTTCTACCAGAGCACTTTCCTTACTTTTCTTTTCTGCCTCTTTCTTCTCTTCCTCAGCCCTTTGCCTCTTTTTCTTGTGGGTATCAAGTGCCTCCTTTGAGATGCCAAGGCCTTGGGCAATATTTTCTACTTCTTTTCTTACCTTCCTTTTGATCTCTGGTTCTCTAAGTTCTACATGAATCTTTATACTTAGCTCCTCAAAGGTTCCAAACCTTTTTGCCTTTGGATCCTTTGGCTGACTTAGCATGTGTTGAACATGCAGCTCTACAATTTATTCATCAACTTCATACCCCATGGGCATGATCCATACAGTTCTTGGTTCTACTGCCTCCATTAGGCACTGATTAGTCTCTACCATAAAACAAACTGTGTCTTTGTATTTTTCAACAAGAGACTGGGGAATCCTTTCTCTTGCTTGCATCATGTTCTGAAAATTTTTGAAGTATCCCCACAGAGCTGTATTTTGTGATTTGTTATCACCAAGTCCATGCAAATAATCTCTTATTTGGATAGCCACTGGTCTATCATTCTCCCACACCCAGCCACTAGATCCGGGAAGCTCATTCATAAAGTAGAAGAATAAGCACAATATTAATCCACCATACTTCAATGAATTCTTTTTATCTTTCTTTATTTTCTGCAGATTCTCCAAGAGTTGGTTCAAGAGAAGCTGACAAAGATCATAGTCTGCATCCTTTCTTAGCATTTCATAAGTGGTGTAGATGGCAGTTCTAGGTACTAAATTTTCCCTGCTAGAATGATATATTTTATATCCAATGATCATGGAGGCATACTTGACATCCGGATCAGAGATGTCATCTACTGTCATTGCTCTTTTGTCAAACTTGGATCCGGTAGCCTCACTCACAGTTTGATTCTTCACAGATTTAAGAACAGGAATCCCACTGGATGAGTGTAATCCAGTAACTGCCCTGATGGCATCTTTTGTGATTTTGAATGGTTCGTTTAACCACAAGAAGTTGTCATGTATCCTGCTCAAAATATACCTGACCCATTCATCCTCAGTAAAATAGGGGAAATGTATGTATTGTGCAAAGTGCTTATTCTGGAGGCCCTTGTATTGGGGTTTGAGCTCAAATGAATCATCTAACAGTTGTTTGTGATAGATATCTCTTAGTTTGAATTCCCCAAACTCTTTAACATTTGCGTGTATGTAAACCCTAATATCTTCGGTGTGCAAAATGCCATGTGGAACACTGGAAAATGCTCCTAGGGGATCTACCTCCAAGGATTTGTATGGATGTTTCTTAAATGTGGGGCGAGGTCTATCAAAAATCTTTACTATATTCAGAGTAGCCATCATCAAAGAATCTTACTGAAAGATATCAAGAATGAAGAACACCTTTTACGTAGTTTAGGGCACACGATGAAATCTAGATTGAGCTGTATGAAGAATCGTCTTGATCTTTGCAGAGCTCCTTTTCTCTCTTCTTCTTGAATGCAGAATGAACAAGTGATTAATGAGAAAACCCTTATATTGCTTCGCAAACCCTATTGTCAGGTTGCAATAAATGCTCGACCTAAGTTATTTCGGTTGGCCTTGTTCGGATAACTTGAAGAACCAGATTAGTCTTGATCTTTAAACATCATGTGGATCTTCCAAATCTTAACCAAAGTTTGTTTGGATGTTTCCCTTATGAACCCTTCAATCTGCAACTCTTCTTGTGCCAGTTCCGGCACTGGTTGACTGGTTGGGGGAACAAGGTTTTCTTTGTGTCTCCCCCTGAGCCAGAGCTCACTTTTTAATTTCCAGAAGGAATATCAGCACCAGAGTCTAGTGTGGATCCAACCTCTACATTCTCTGTACTTTTCTTCACCCAAATCTTGTTCATCTCACTTTTAACTTCATCTGCATTCACCTTTTGTTTACCCTTATCTTGATTCTGATTATGATATACCAGACCTCTTTTGTTCTGATTCTTGCTTCTACAAAATTTTGCACTATGACCGGATCTATTGTAGATTTGGCAAACAACATTTCTTTGCATATTTGACTGATATCCTCTTGATCTACATTGATTAGCCATATGACCTATTCTATTGCATGCAAAGCATCTACCATTGAATGATTTGTTCATTTGCATATTTCTGCATTCATGAGATTTGTGACCATACCTTTTGTAGTTAAAACACTGTGCGGAGAAGGATGAATTAGTCTGATTCATTCTCTTTTTGCACTGATTAGCTTTGTGACCAAAGTGATTGTAGTTGTGCTAGTATCCATTGAAGGATGGATATCTTTGAGCATTAGGCTGTCTTACCAGAGATCTTCTAGGCCTGTTCCTTGGATTTTCTGATCCAAAATTCTTCTGACCGGATCCGGAGCTTTCTCCTTTCTCATATCCCAAACCACACTTGTCATCTACCTTCTTTTGACTTCCAAGAAGAACTTCAAGTTGAGCAGAACTTATCTTGAATTTCTCTTTATACTCATTTGCTGTTTGAAGATCCCTTTTGAGAGAGACAATTTGATCCTCAAGTTTTTCTTCATTATCTTTAGCATCTTCAAGATCAGATTCAAGATGTCTGATAATTCTATTCATCTGGTGGCAATCTTTTGATTTCTCCTTGAGAGATTGTCTTAGATTATCTTCAGTTTTTCTTTTCTCTTCAACTTCTTGGGTAAACTTCATGACTCCTGATTCCATTTCATGTCTTACCATAATGATTTCTTTTGATAACTTTTCACACAACTCAGTTTTTTCTTTCAGCTCTTCATTTGCATTATTTGCTTCACCTTGTCTTGCCAATTGTTGAAGCATCTCCTTTCTCTTTTTCATAGAGAGACTTAATTTGTCTTTTAGTTCTCTCATGAAATCATCAGCCTGTTTGAGTCTTTCCTTTAATTCATTGACTTCAGAGTTTAACTATTCAAGATCATCTAGGGCAGTCTTGAGTTGCTCCCTTAAACCATATGCATCCATTTGAATTCCTAGATCTTCCTCAAGCTGTTAGGCTCTGTTAGGAGGAACTTAGCTCTGATACCAATTGTTGATAACTGAGAGGGGGGGTGAATTAGTTATCCTAATTATTTCTTCTTTCTAAACTTTATTAATAATCAATGTAACATTAATTCAAATGAACAAACATAACCATGAAATGGAAATACACATGACACAATATTTTTGATGTGGAAACCCTGTTAAGGGAGAAAACCACGGGGTGATTAACCCAAGATTGTATTCTCTGTTAGAAGAATGGAAATACAAAATGGCACTTGCCAATTAGGGCTCACTGCCCGAGCATACTACTCACAAGAAGGCACACTGCCTACAAGAGACACACTGTCTACAAAAAGAGTGTTATACAATACTTGAACTGATTGGTAGCATCCACATATGCTGGGGTTCAGTTCCAGTTAGGCTCAGTACACTGATCTGCTGCACTTCATCTTTCCTCTTCTCTTATGCTGCTTTCCTTTCACATACCGGACCCTCCTTACTGTTTCTGCTCTGCTCTACTTTTATTCGCACATCAATAATCAATTCCATGCTTCTCACAACTAAATCCATCATGTATATATATCTGGAAAAGTGATTTCATCACCTTTCTAGTCAGCACCCGGAATAGTCAATCTTTTCACAAACTTGATCTGTCAGCTGAATCCTTGCACACCAAGTGATGCGGATCAATGATATACTTGTGGAAATCATTAATCATGTCAGCTAAACATAATTCATACCTTCATAACCTTCACCAACATCAGTAACACATCCGGAATAATGTCTGATGTTCTGCCAGTTAGTTCTTCCTCTATTCATACTATCACATGAGAACCCGACACTCAAACATTCATATCTCTTTATCCTTTTCACACCGGAGGCTCAAACCTTGGAATCTATCAGTCAAGATACTCCTCTTAACTTCCCCAAATCCGTACTCCACAATGATACTTCCTCTGAGAGATCCGGACCTGTCTGTCAGACCTCGCCACATGCTCTGTTCTTGTTTACCGGACCACAACATTCTTCACTCTGACTTCCGGTAGAGACATACCATGTCCTACGGATGTGTGGGATGAACTTTGTTGCGATCAATGACAACATTCATGAATCCATATAGTGTCTCTTGCCAACAACTCCATCTCTGGTTTTAAGAGAACTCTTTTTAGCATGAGAACTTCTCCATCTTCAAGGTCTACTGGCTCTGTCTCATTTTCAGCTTCTGCAGTGTATGCTTTTCCAGCGTTTGTCTTTTCGACCTCTTGTATTTGAGGGCACTCAAAGGCCCGATGACCCATTTCCCCACAATTGAAGCATACTCCTGAAAATCCCCTTCCTCTATCATATTCTCCTCTCCCTCTTGAACTTTCACCTCTTCCTCTTGAAAAATCTCCTCTTCCTCTTGCATTTGTCCCATGACTTGTTTGTGACAAGCTTGTTTCCTCTTCCTTTACTGGTTACCCTCTTCCACTATTTGCTTGTACCCTACCTTGTGGAGGTTTTCCTCTTCTTCTAAAGCTTCCTTGTTGCCTTCTTGCTAACTTCTCCTCTGCTTTCAATGCATACTGGTAGGTTCTTCCACTGTCCTTATCAAGACCATGCTGATCTCATCCTAAATGTTAATCCTCAAGCCATTTACATACCTTGCTACTTGCTCCTCATCATCCTCTACATGTCTAGTATGTATACTTAGTTTATAGAACTTCTTTGTGTACTCTATGACACTCAAATCCTTTTGTTTAAGGTTTTGCAACTTTTTAATTAAATCAATGTGATAATCCATAGGCAAGAATTTTGCTTTCAGTTTCGTAACCATCTTCTCCCATGATTTTATCTTCTCTTTGCCTTTCCTCTGTCTTTCAATTTGCACTTGATCCCACCATAGGGATGCATGTCCTTTCAACCTTGTGCCAACATATTTCACCTTCTTCTCTTCAATGGCTTCCAAATCCAAATATTTATCCATTTCTGCAATCTAGTCAATAAGCTCTTCTAGATTCATACTCCCATTGCAACTCAATGGGTCCATCCTTGGTTTACTCCCAAGCTTAGCCAACACTTGTAAGAATCTCTCTTCATGTGCATCTTCTCCTTGCATTACTGCAACCTCTGGAACTTCTTCCTCGTCCTCACTAATGTCTTCAATAGGAATCCCTCTTCTCTAAGAAGTTTCTATGGCCTCCAACCTTGCTAAGATTCCCCTTATCAATTCCATAAGTGCTGGATTTTCTTCTCCTCATGGGACTCTTCCTCTGCCCCATCCTCTATGTGTTATTTGTTCTCCAAATATGTATAATCCTGCTCTGATACCAATTGATGTAGTTCAACAATTGAGAAACCAAAGAGGTTTGTCAATTGTTGCAGCTTCCTTTCAAAAAAATCAACACAAGCAATGTTTAAACAAAATCTTCAGCACAAGAATATTTATTTGCATTCAGGAAATATTGGAACTCTACAAGTATAAAAAAATTCAACAATTAAATCCTCCATGAGAGATCCATTGGCAACAACAATCATCTATAGGCAAGATTAAGAATACATATGCAAAGTCTCTACAAGCAAGTTTTGGAAATGGATAAAAAATCACCTACAATTCCATAATCCTGTCACTTTCCATCTATTCCTTCTCCTTCATTATCTCTAATATTTTAAAATAATTTATGGGTTTTGTGCCACTTCTTCCTATTTTTCCAGATCATTTGTAATTTCTCAATTTCGTTAAGAAATAAGAAAGTTATGCCTCTTTTTCTGAAACTGGGTCTCACAAATACGACCTAGACAATCTCTCTCTCTCCCCAATAATGCCAATCCAACCTCCACCTCCTCCATTCTGGGCGTGGTAATTCATGCAATTGGCCTCTTTAATGCTTCTTCCAGCAAATTCAAAATTTTGCCAAAAATTTCCATCTAATTCCTCATCTGGTGACTCCACTCCCATCATGGCAAATATTTTACTCCATATCATTTAATTCTTCTTGGGAGTTACAAAATAATAAAAAATATTTTTCCCAATTGGGGTGTGAGATGTCCTTTACCAAATGCAATGCTAATTTACTTGAATTTCAGGTCAATTAAATATAAGAATAAGACTATCTTCAAAGGTTGTTGAAGAAAGGTGAAAGGAGATCAAAATCATGCCTACAACACAAAAACAAGCCAAATTTTGAAAAAATAAAATAATGATATTTTTGGTTGTGCAGGATTGCTCTTCACCCCTGATGCTCCTACATCATTTGATAAAGATCTCAATATCTCTAGATAACTCTTAATAGTCTGTCAAAGTCATTGAAGATTTCAATGCTTGTATTGAGTAGAAAATTAGAAACCTTGAAATTCAATGCTTGGGAGGATCCATTATTGCAACATGAAGGTCTACTATTGCAACATGAAGAAATACTTAATAGAGATGATGAAGTTGCATCACCACATATGTTTTCCTCTAAGTTTGAGGATAAGAAGCCTTAATGGAAAAGATGCCATGTTTATGATAATTGTGAGCACAAGAAAGGATATGATCGCTATTATTGCAATCATCCTGGTAATTTCAAGCACCAATGCTTAAAGAAAAAGAAAGATATGAACAAAGGTAAATAAAGAGCTTCAATGGAAACACAAAAGAGACCCAAAATGAGAAAATTATTCTATTATATCGAAGGATGCAAATATATAATGATGATTGAGTTGGCTCATATGAGAGAAAGAGGTGGCTATTTATAGGATACACCACCAAGAGAAGTGAATGTATAACTAATGTGGTATAAAGGAGATGTAGTACATGTATGTAATATATCTCCACCAAATAAGGAAAATACAAGTCACATGATGTAAATGCAACCTATCTAAGTAGATACCTACCTAAACAAGCTTATCCTATCTTAGGTGCATATAATACAATAAAGTAATTAACTAAATGTAAAAAATAAAATAATGCACAACACCCCCCATAAGCATAGTATAGATGGGTAGGAAGGATAAAATGGGTCTAGACAAATTTGTCTATGTAACATAAAAAATTACATACCTTTGCAATTTCACATTATATTTTGGGCTTTCTTTAGTGTCTATTCCCTTAGCATGTGTTACAGATCATTTTTAGCCTAGCCTTAGCTTTTTCTTTCACTAGATTGTCAAATTTCTCTATCAAATTCTAATTCTTCTTGTTGTCTTGGGAACACATGTTGAATTTTGAACAATTTCACTAGAAGTACTAGCATGATGTGCTAGTTGTAACATCAGAAAATGTCCCCTTGGGGGTTTTTCCCTCATAAGGTTTAGCTCTGGGGTCTTTAGAGTGCATTTAGGACATATTACATCACATTTCAACATCCCAATGAGAAAACCCCTAAGTGTCTTGGCAAATGGGACCTAGGGGGACCACTTGAGATAACCCCTACCCAAAATAGGGGGAGGACTTGGGCGTCCATGCCCTAGTCCTACCCTATTTTGGGGCAGTCCCAATTTTTGGGTGTCAGCTTGTGACCGTTATTTGGGTCCTATGCCGACACGGTAAGTTTGAATTATGAAATTCTTGGCGGGATTGTTTGTAGTTGCATATAAAAGCATGTTTAGGCATTCATTTGTAAACTAGAGCATTACTAGATGATTACAAGATTTCAATTAGCATCCTAAAGGTGATTCAAGGCTTTATTGTGTTGCAAGAGTAGATTGGTGTTGCTTATGTGTTTGTGTTTGCAGATTTGAGCAATCATCTCCTCATGGCATGAAGAGCTTCTTCCTCCATGAGATCTTCACTACAAGGTGACATTCATTTGTGTTTGTAAGTATTATCATTTGGTTTTTGCCTCTGCCTCCCTAGGCACACATTCTCTATCTAACAATGATGTTTGGAAGACTTGAATGTCTCTCCGGGGCTTGACTGAGGCAAGCCTCTAAACACCACAACCTCCTCCCAAAGTTTTCATGATTGTAGGTTATAGGTTGGAATTGCAGACAAAGTGAAGTTGCAGGAGGGTACAACAGAGTGTCGAAATTGCAGATCAGTGAAGAAAACAACTCCCTGGACTAGGGTGCCCGCTCATTAGTCCTCAAAGTTTCGTAATGGGAAAATTTGTGGTACAACAGATACAGGTTGCAGACTGATTTTCTAGATCTTGACAAAAAGTAGGGCATTTGACTTGGGCGCCCACTCTTTAGTCCTGGACTTTTTTGCCTTGAAACCCCAAAAATAGGTGCACAATTATTTGTCATTTTACATCTCTGTGTAGTAGCATTTTCTGATATTTGTTCGTTTACTGTCGTATTTGCATAATTAGGGTTTTAAGGTATAATTGATCATAAGAGAAGATAATTGGCAATCAAATCATAAAAATCCAAGTTTCCCTACATTTCAATAGTGACCTAGGGTAGGATAGTACATTGTAACTCGACCCTAGGTCCTTGAATGAAAGGGTGAAAAGAGGATACATACACCAAAACTACCAAAATCAAAACATCCAAATTTTACCCCTTTACATTTTGGTGAACATATGTTATTGGACTTATTTGCACCTTTCTAAGTGTTTTACTTCAGATTTATAGTAATTTCATTCATTCATATGGTCATTCATCTTATTGCATTGGAAAACTTACAAAAAAATTGAAAAATTAGAAAAATTAAAAAAAATTACATGCTAGGGTTTTGCATATTGCATCAATTGATTTGAATTTCATCAAATTTCTCATTTTTGAATTAGATCTGATTTAAATTACATAAAATTACAAAAATTCATTAGTTTGCATTGCATTTTCATCATAAAATTGTTGATAACTGAGAGGGGGGGGGTGAATCAGTTATCCTAATTATTTCCCTTATTGAACTTTCCTTTTAATTGAAGCAGCATAAAATCAAACACAAAACATTAACCATGAAATAAGAAACACATGACACAGTATTTTTGACGTGGAAACCCTGTTAAGGGAAAAAAACCACGGGGTGATTAACCCAAGAATTATTCTCTGTTAGAAGAATAGGAAATTACAAAAAATGGCACTTGCCAATTAGGGCTCACTGCCCGAGCACACTGCTCACAAGAGGCCCACTGCCTACAAGAAGACACACTGTCTACAAAGTGATGAGAATCACAGTCTTGAACTGATTGGAAGCATCTGCATATGCTGGAGTTCAGTTCCGGTTAGGCTCAGTACACTGATCTGCTGCACTTCATCTTTCCTCTGTTCTTTATTCTGCTATCTTTCACATACCGGATCCTTTTTGCTATCTCTGCTCATTCTCTGGACTTATTCGCATTTATCTCCACACTAACACACATTTCACAACTAAATCCATCCTCTATATATATCCGCACAAGTAATTTCATCACCTTTCTAGTCGGCATCCGGAACAGTCTAGTTTCTTACAAACTCTCATTCTGTCGGCTGAATCCTTCCTCACCAAGCAATGCGGATCAAGCATATACTTGTAGATATCATTAATCATGTCGGCCAAACATGATTCATGCCTTCACAACCTCTGTCATCAACAGTAACCCATCCGGAAAGCAGTCTGATACTCTGCCAGTCAGTTCTTCCTCTGTTTTCTCTGTCTCTCAGAAATCCGGTACTCAATCATTCATATCTTTTTCCTTGTCCATCACCGGAGGCTAAATCCTTGGAATATACCACTCAAGGTAGTCCTCTTAACTTCCCCAAATCCGCACTGCACCAAGACACTTCCTCTGAGAGGTCCGGACCAATCTGTCGGACCTTGCCACATGCTCTGTTCTTCTTCACCGGATCACAACATTCTTTATTCTGACTTCCGGTAGAGACATATCATGTCTTGCGGATATGTGGGATGACCTTTGTTGCCATCAATGACAACAACCATGAATCCATATAGTGTCTCTTGCCAACAAAAATTGCTAGGGTTTTGTTGAAAATTGTGAATTTTGCATATAACCTAGTAATTCCAAAATCTAGGGTTTGTAGGTAAAATCTTGTTTCAGATTTTTATACTGATTTTAGAGACTCATTAAAATTTGGATTTGTCTGTAGTTTTGCATTTTAGAACAAATTTGTATTTAGATTTCAAAAATTTGCATTTTTGCATAGAAAATTTCAACAAAAACTAGCATTTTCATTGTTTTTTCATTAGATTTGCACTTGCATTTTGCATGTTAGAGCATGGAAATCATTTTCAGATCTTAGAGCATGTAATTTTTGTCATATATCAGCTTGCAAAATATTTATATAGCATTTTACATCAAGATCTCAAATATAGGGCTTGAAAATCATTGATTTTCACTAAATTTGGCCTTATCGACTCTCTAAATTTGCACTAATTGGCTGATATCAGGGGTATTATCTTCTTCCCCTCCTAAAATTCTTTACAACACCTTGTTATTAGCCTCTTGTATTGAAAATTTGGTGAAAAATTGCATATTTTTGCTATTTTTGCCCTAGGGTTTGGCCTAGTTTGCACCATAAGCATGTTGTGACAAATTTTATGGATTGAGGTAACTGATATCATTGTTATTATTTTCTTCACCTCCTTAAATTCTTTACAACACACCTTTGGCTAGGTCTTGGAATTGAAAAATTGTGCAAAATTGCATATTTTTGCTATATTTTCACTAAGGTTTGACCTTGCATGGCACTATAAGCATGTTGTGATAGATTTTTTGGCACTAAGTGGCTGTTATTACTGATATAATTTTTTTCCCATCATCATTTTTCTCACAACACCCTTTGTCACTCTCTTTTGCATTGAGATTTGGTGAAAAACCGCTTATTTTAGTGTATTTTCACTAGGTTTTGGTTTATCATCATCTTAGATTTGCATCAAGAGTGTGTTGTGAATGATCCTATTGTCATATTGGACTGATATTAGACATATAATTTTCTACCCCTAATCAAAATCCTTACAACACCTTTGTTTTCACTTATCTGCATTGAAAAGGTAGAAAAATCAAGCATTTAAGGTCACTTTTGCACATTGTTTTACACTCATCTTTTGCAACAATTTTGACAAGATTTCAAAATATGATTTGGCATTGATTTGAGAATTTAAACATGGCCTCTAATCACAACAATAAAAATAGGTTCCCTCCTAGACATTACATGAAGAGAAAGGTCCTTGAACTTGAAATTATGTTTACACCTCATGATAGAACAATCAGAGACACTAACGAACCTTTTTACATCACTATGAAAATAATGGGAAACCCCGTGGATGGAACACTTATTGATCCTAATTGCATGACTAATGTTGCCACAGAAGAGTTCCTCTATTTACATAATTTGATGCAAGGATCTCTTGACCCTTCGAACATGATGACTAAAACACATAATGGAACTTTTATAAACCCTTTGGGTAAGATATCACTATTGGTAATGGTATTTGAAAAACACGTAGAACAATGGTTTGATGTTGTCCCCATTTTTTACCACTTTTGCATCAAATTGGGACACCCTTGGTTAAAGGCTATGAAAGTTGTCCCTTCAACAATTCATAATTGTCTAAAATTTCCTTTTGAGGGACACGTGATTACCATCTCTCGAAATAAATATAAACCTTTGGTTGAAAGAAAACATTGCATATTGGATTACTTTTGGGACAAATTTGAAGAGAAACCTGAACCATGAACAAACTTTAACTTCTTGAGCTATAGAAATTACAAAGCAAAATTGTTACATCCAATGGCCAGACCCTCTATGCAAGAAATGACAAAAGACAAGCAACCTGCATTTGTAGAGAACCATAGAGCGAAAGGACAAGGTCCCTATGCTGAGGTTCCTCCCCCACCATCCTAACAAGGATCGGGAGGTAATTGTCAACAAGAGAACATTCCACCTAGACAAATGAGATTTGATCCTGGTGCTTCTTCTTTGAGAATGAAAAAACCCATGAAAGAACAAATCCCTATCTTACAAGATATAAGTGGTAGAACAAAACAAAATAGAAAAGAAAGAGAAAGAAGAAGAAGGAGACAAGTTTATGCCATAAACCTTGCATCTCAACAAGAAAACAATGATCCAAACATTAAACAAAACATAGATGATCCCAACAAAGACAAGAATTGGGCTATGGTACCTTATGTCCCACTTTCCTCTAGTATTCGGGAGTGGGAGGATGATGATGATTTACTTGATGATGAGACTTAGCTCGGAAGATCCTACCAGGTAAGTATCTCTAACCCTTTATCTCTCTCATGATGCGCTTCCCCCGTGATGTGTTATGTGTTGTTTAGGCCTCCTGGGATGACCCCTGATTCTCTTGTAAGGTCCGAGATACTAGGAGACTGCCTATGTTGTGACCTTCTTCTATTTGTATCATCATTCTTCTATATTGCCTCTCTCTCTAATTTCATCGTTGTGTGTTGTGTCTTACAGACATAACATTGCAGTTGGTGACTTGGGGGTACCCTCCTACATGACTGTCCCTAAGACACTTGTTTCTCCTCTCTTATTTATTGTTTCCCTTTCTCTAGTGTTTATATCTAGTGGGTAGATGACAAAAAACATTTATGCTGATGTGGACCTAGCGTCCCTTTCACGAGAAATCAAAAATTGGACTTAGTTCCTAATATGACGATGGGGTTGTATATCTTGTCTGATGCTTGGCTAGTGGAAGCACTCATGCTTTCCGCATAGTGATTTTGATGATGTTTTTACCTCATTTACAAACCTTACCAATACTGATGCTCTACGCACTTTGTTTGTCTTTGAATCTAGCCTTGGTGGTACTCGATTCAGAGATCTTCGTCATATAGCCCCATGGTTATCCTCAAAATTTGAATTCGTAGTATAACCTTGGCTCTTTGTGTGGTTAATCATATCCATTGATGTTGTTGTTTATCATGATTATGTAGACACTAACATGTTTCTTGCAGGGATGTGTTTGTGGGAACATTTGGCGATCGTAAAGGGGGAATGGGCTTTGTGAAAGTTTGTGTTCCCTTGTGTGTTTTCTTCCTACCTTAACATACTTGATATTGATAGTTGATATCAACCACCTTAAGGTGGGGGCATATATAATGTAAGCTATCTGTTATAGATGTTAGCAATGTGCTTGTCCTCAAGTGTAGTTTAAAGACTTGTGTGATGAGTACATCCTTTACTCTGAGTTTGTTTGCAATCAATTAATCATTTAAGCCCTCTACGGAGGTGGGATATCGTGTATATTCTTTTTATCTTAAGCTCTCTGCAGAGGCGGGGGTGGTGTATTTCTTGGAGAAGATTGCATCATCCTGTCATTTTCAAAAGTCCTCTGCGGAGGCAGGGAGCGGTTTTGTGACTAACTCAACCCTTAAGCGTGTCTTCAGTGATTGTTGTGGCAAAGCCCAATCATTGGTGTTTGCCTGTAATGTGCCTAAGATGGTGTTGAATCTAGAAATAGGAACACTCCATCGCTTGTCTGTCATGTTTTCTCCATGTCTTCAAAGTGTGTGTTTGGCGTGCTTTCTTTGTTTGGAGTGTTTGTTGCCCCATTTGCAGTTTAAAGACATATGCTATGAGTACATCCTACATTTTGGGAGGTTTTTGCGTGTCTTGTGTGTGTGTGTTGCCCCATTTATGCAGTTTAAAGACCTGTGCAATGAGTACATCCTACATTATGGGAGGTTTGTTTACTTTCCTGTACTTGCATTTGCATTTCATATATATGAGCAAAAGAAATGAAAAAAAATCATTCCTACATCTTCTATGCATTAATGTGTCTTCTTTGCATTCAATGTATTCTCCATGTTTTGTGTGCCTGTCATTTTCTTCAATGTGGCTGGCGTGTCTTCTTCATTCTTGGCGTGTTTGCTGTGTTTGTTGACCATACTTTAGTGCATGTATTGGCCTCACGTTTATACATACATTAAAGTGGGGGCTAAATGTAATGTCAAAAAATGTCCCCTTGGGGGCTTTTCCCTCATAAGGTTTAGCTCCCAGGTCTTTAGTGTGCATTTAGGACATATTACATCACATTTCAACATCCCAATGAGAAAACCCCTAAGTGTCTTGGCAAATGGGACCTAGTGGGACCACTTGAGATAACCCCTGCCAAAAATAAAGGGGAGGACTTGGGCGCCCGTCCTGCCCTATTTTGGGGCAGTCCCAATTTTTGGGTGTCGGCTTGTGATCGTTATTTGGGTCCTATGCCGACACGGTAAGTTTGAATTATGAAATTCTTGGCGGGATTGTTTGTAGTTGCATATAAAAGCATGTTTACACATTCATTTGTAAACTAGATGATTACAAGATTTCAATTAGCATCCTAAAGGTGATTCAAGGCTTTTGTTATGTTGCAAGAGCAGATTGGTGTTGTTTATGTGTTTGTGTTTGTAGATTTGAGCAATCATCTCCTCATGGCATGAAGAGCTTCTTCCTCCATGAGATCTTCACTACAAGGTGACATTCATTTGTGTTTGTAAGCATTTATCATTTGGTTTTTGCCTCTGCCTCCCTAGGCACGCACTCTCTATCTGACAATGGTGTTCGAAAGACTTGAATGTCTCTCTAGGGCTTGACTAAGGCAAGCCTCTAAATACCACAACCCCCTCCCAAAGTTTTCATGATTGCAAGTTACAAGTTGGAGTTGCAGACAAAGTAAAGTTGCAGGAGGGTACAACAGAGTGTCAGAATTGTAGATCCGTGAAGAAAACAACTCCCTGGACTAGGGCACCTGCCCATTAGTCCTCAAAGTTTTGCAACGGGAAAATCTGTTGTATAGCAAATACAGGTTGCAGACTGAGTTTCCAGATCTTGACAAAAAGCAGGGCATTGGACTTGGGTACCCGCTCTTTAGTCCCTGACTTTTCTGCCTTGGAACCCTGAAAATAGGTGCACAATTATTTGTCATGTTACATCTATATGTAGCAGCATTTTCTGATATTCATCCGTTTACTGTCGTATTTGCATAATTAGGGTTTCAAGGTATAATTAAGCATAAGAGAAGATAATTGGCGATCAAATCATAAAAATCCAAGTTTCCCTACATTTCAATAGTGACCTAGGGTAGGATAGTACATTGCAACTTGACCTTGGGTCCTTGAATGAAAGGGTGAAAGGAGGATACATACACCAAAACTAACAAAATCAAAACATCCAAATTTTACCCTTTACACTAGCATTCCATGAGTTTCTAAAAATTGAAAACATTAGTTTCCCACCCAGCTACCTGCTGCCACCTTCTATAATGCTTGGTTCTTAGAAAAATACCTTTTAGTGTCTGAATCTGACCCTTTAACTTTCTGACAAGACCTATGCAAAATTTATTTTTAAAATCTATCTCTCTATTCTTCTTTTGGCTATGCTTAGATACACATACCTCTATTGTTGAAACTTGTTGAAGCTACATGCTACTAAAATAACACTATTAGTTATTTTTGAAGCTCTCTCAAGGATTCACATTGTTACACTTTAGTTGACTCCCCCAAAGAGCTCATTTCTTATTCTTCTACATCATATTGGTAATATTGTTCTTGTTCTTACTTTGAATAATATTACTACAACTTCTTTATCATATTTCCTCTCTATTCACTTTGGTAAATCTTAGGTGTAGACCACCACCTTATTTATCTTCATACACACACTAGGGTATTCTTCCCAATAAACAATTGATACTTATAAATTTATTTTGTTGTCACTACTCTTAATTCCTAGATGCACATAGGATATGAGCACAAACTATTTTTCTACTCTCTTTATTATTGACTATCCATGGAGGTTGAAAGACCAACATAGGGGCTTGACCTAAAGGTAAGCTTCCAAACAACCCCAACATTTTCTCTTGTTTTAGCTATAGGTATTCAAGAGAGTATTCAACCACATGAAGGTTTGTTAGTATCTCTTCCATTCTTTTGTTCATTTTATTATTTCATTTGATTTAGATATTTTAGCTCTATTTTATCATTTTCATGTATTCTAGTAAGCCCTGGTTTTTTATTTTGGTTGTTTTTATTTCTTGTTGTGTAGCGTGAGTTTGAAATCTGATTTTACAACTTTATGGGATGACAATGTGGAAGTTAGACTACAATGCAATGCGTAGACCGAGACAGTGAACATATTTTGGTGCTAGGTTCCTTTATTTCTCCTATTTACAATTCTAAATTTAGTTTGTTCATTCTATATTTTAGTTTCCTGTAAATTAGCATTTTCTATCCTAACTCATATTTAATGTAATATAGAAGTTAAAGGTATCTCTTTTTATATATTACATTTTGACCTGAACCTAACACTTTAACACAAAAATTCTTTTTCATTCAATTTTCTTCCAAAAATGAAATCAATTTTTTTTCTTTCCTCAATTTTTTTAAGCACTGTCTTAAACCCCATTCTATAGTCCTAAAGGAGAAAAACAACGACCTTGATTGAACTGCCAACACCTTTCTTTATCATTTTTTTTAATCATGAATTCTTCTAGTTCTTTCTCTTGGTAATGTTTACATTCATACATGATGGATTGAGATATTCTCTCATTTCATTAATATTTATCCATATTTCTTGGATAACATAACCTACATCTGTAACATAGATATCTCTAGATGTTCCATGCATGAGATCCTTTATTGTATATCTAATCTTCCTACCGTCATGGATCTTATGCATGTCTCTCCATGGCCTATCATGAGATAGATGATGTTGATAGTTCTTATTCCACTTCTACTACATCTTCTATATTCCATGTGATAATTCTATGTCTCTTACCATTTCTCTCCCTCCTTTGGCTACATGTTCAAACCCCTTGGATATCACCAAGGATGTGGAGACCTATTTCTCTTCTCTCCCTTCTTTGGTTGCATGTTCAAATCCCTTGGGCATGACCAAGGATGTGGAGACTATTACCAAATTTTTTGGCCACAGCTCAAAAATTGGCTGAGCAGATGTAACACTATCATTTTGAGTGAGGTTTGATTTACTTCTATTATGAGTTAGTTGCATAGTTATTATGTTTCAATGTTAATATAGTTCAATTGTTCATGAAAGAAAGTAAAGTTTCAGATCAATCATTGCATTGCAAAACAGTCAAGTGAGATAAGTATTTCATTCATCACAATGGTTATTCATTTACAAGTTGAAATACATAAAGGAGTAAGCATTGCATTGAAAGAAATGATGACATATCAAATGTCCCACACAAGCCATGGGTTATAGATGAACACATGCAAGATATAAACAAAATACTATGCATCTAATGAATGAGAAAGGAGAGACATAGCCATCATTGCCTTGTTTTGTCGATCTTCAGAGTAGCCTCCTGTCCTGCTCCTGATCTCAACATGTACCTGGAAAATGTGGGAAAGGTCCCATTAGAAGCTCCGGTTATGAAAATCATTTATCTATCAAAAGAGGAATAATACTCTGATTATAGTACATTGATCAAATGAACATCATCCATATGCAGAAGGAACTAAAAAGAAGCAAACATGGAGCATCACTGTTTTATTCTAATCTATTTGTTTCATGTGCAGGTATAGGACAAATCATGTAGCTGATTGAAGACATTTAGCATGTGGTGTCAAATGGGCTCCCACAAGGGTAGAGCTCAGCATGCTGCCCCTGAGTCTCAAGGAGAATAAAGAAAGAGTACTTATATTGTGTAAAAAGAGCATTCCTACTATAAAGAATGATTCACAAAGCATTTATAGGAGCCTCAAGCCTAATGATCATTCATGATTATCAATTCAGGGTCTGAGATAAGAATCATAGATAAACAATGAAATCCTTGGAGTGAATGAAAGGCATTTAGAAGCATCTAAATATCCATATCTGCTGTCACAATATCATATATTATGCATGCCTTCAAAGTCATTAGGACAGCCAAGCAATAACTACAGATTGATAAGTTGTGATTCAAGTATCATAGAACAGCTGTGATATCCTTATCATATCATGCACGACAAACTGAAGGAGTGTCAAAGGAATCAAGAACACCCTCATGATTGCAATTCAAAGCATGAAATGAAACTATAAGGGTGTAACTGAAATCATTTAGGGCAGCTGCAATTTTTGCTTCAACTATCATTGAATAAAGTAGGATTTATAAGAAGGTACAGGAGCAGTCATAATCAATACAGGAAATAGCATGTCTATAGATGGAGAACAACTCACATCATGATTGGCTTTCATAAGAAAGAGGATTTTGGCTCCTGTCTCAAGAGTGACAGGAAAGGAGTAAGTGAACTCTTTCCTTTCATTTAATATTCTTAAAGGAGCAAGTGATAACCATAGAAGTTTCATGAAGTAGTAGTCGGGATACCTTATTTTGTTAAGGAATTATATGAAATACACAATACCATGGAAATAGTGCAAAAACAAAGTTCATGTACAACTACAGGAAGGTGACAACAGAACATATCTAAGTCATCCTGTAGTGGAAGTCGTAAATCCATGTGTATGCTGCCATGTTACAAGAAAAAGAGTTTATACAAAAGGGACAGTTAACTGATGCCATCACCATACACCACATATGTCATAATATAGTAGGAGTCATCGAGTATATATAGAAGATAATGTTGATGCTATGAGTTGTTCATGCAAAACTAAGATAAATAAGGGAGCCATGACCATTGGATACCAATGAAAAAGGTGTTGCTACAACTAGTAAGATAGCCATGATGGCATGCTTGCAAGATATATAAATAGAAGTATATTGCATTAGACAGTCAAGATTCAAAGGAACAACCAATTGATAATCATCACGTATATCATGATGCTATGTTACTAGAGAAATGTTGTCATTCTAAATAGCATATGGTATAATTACCAAGTGAATGTGCCATGAGAAAGGAACAAACATATAATGTTCTAGTTGTCATATGCAGATCAATTGTGATACATACAAAAGCAATGTTAAGATAAAGAAACTAATATGTGTTTCAATTCTTCTTATTCCATCAATGAACACAGCTATTACAGTGTGAATGGAGCAATTAAATTGTGATAGAAAGGAGATGATCTTAGTGTCATGCGATGCTACAGGAGCAACTATCAAGATGGCATTTCAATAACATGTAACAGGTCAAAAGCTAGAAATGTTGTTGTAAGTTCCTTGAAATTGAAAGATACAACATAAAGAATTTATGAGAATGGTTATGACCTCACTGGCATGATGATGTAACAAAGAGCATGCTGAGTATTGGCTGGAAAATTACAGTTTGATACAAATACAATGATAGGAGCAGCCAAGAATGTCTTTTCTTTTCTTCATCTGTATCAAACTCATGTTAAAATACTAGAACCAAGTAGGGTAACCAGAATGCAACCTTCATCAATTGAAATGTTCATGAGTACAAATGCTGAGTATGTGCTGAAGAGCTACACAAATACATTTGGAACAGCCATGAATAAAAGCCCCATACGGGAAAATGCCAAAAGTATATATCATGAAAGTGTCCTCACAGCGACAGACCGCAGCCTCTTAGAAAGACAAATGAAGAAAGGAAGAAGATACAGTAGAGTGAAAAAGACACAAATGATCATGTAAGAGACATTTCTCTTTATTCAATGCCCTTACAAGCTTAGGTGTGAAAGATGCAGTCAAGGGATAGAGGGAGACAAAATGGAGTTTATCATATGTTCTTGTAGAAGAGTAAACTACAAGCCATGCCACAGAAGGCATCTTTTTTGCAAACCCTCATGCATATTTTTCAAAAGCCTTGAAAGCATCAAGAGGAGGGGATAGTCAAATAAATAGGTGAAGGAGAGTCGATCTCAGCCATATATTCCTGCAATGTGAAAAGAGGCTACAGGCCGTGCATTTTTTAAACCCTCATCATATAGTGCAAACCCTATATTTTTAAATACAAAGAGGAACATGAAGAAAAGAAAGGTATAGCAGCTATAGCCGTGGCCTATAGGCCTTCTTTTACAAAAGAAAGTCAAGAGAATGCTAGAGGAAATGGAAGAAAATATAGATGCAAGCTTCATAATAGAGAAAACCCTCATAATACATGGCCTACTGTGTAAAATGGAGAGCTTGAATCACAAAGCATAGCTATGGCAAGGAAACTTACCCAGGTTGCTGAAAGAAGATGCATTCGAAGTCCCAAATTGAAAGCCCTCCAGATATGTACATGGCGGCCAGTATAATGAAAAAGGGTCACATACAGAGAAGATACCAGCAAATTTATCAGAAATGCACAATAGGCCATTTTCATCTCAGAAGAAATGAAAGAACATCAAAAGAGGGAGAATCATATTAGCATCAGATGATGCTTTACCTTCATGCTCTATGAGAAATCCATGGGAGTCGTACTTAAATGGCAGAGAAAATCAATTTTGAAATCCCTAGCATTGGCGGCCAGTGTGCAGAGCAAAGTCTCCAAAGTTGCAAAGATGAAATGAACCGAGAAAATAGGGCATAGAAGTTTTGTTGTTAGGGTTTCTTAATGCCTTGAAAGGAGCAACTGAATTTGGTTCACATTGTTTTATGTTTCGAGGCCCTCACTAATATCCATGGGGTGTTAGGTGATGATGTTAGAAACTAGGCTTTAAGCCTTAAGGGTTTATGACCACCTTTTATAACTCAAATCATTTCCTTCAGAGATAAAACTCAATACCTTTAGATATTCTTTTGTAGATCAAGGAAATTTCTTGGAAAGGCAAGTCTGGAAAGTCCTTTTGAAACCTCATGAAGCCTTGGGACAGATTATTTTTTTAATGCCTTAGAGATATTTTGGGGATGGAGCTTATACCTACAAACCTCTCTTTGGGAACATGAGACAAGTTTGTATGCCTATGTGATGTAGAGATAGGTCGCATGAAAGCAAGCCTTCGAAGGCTTTATTTTTGCAGAATATAGGTAATGCCTTGTATTTTTATGATTTTTTATAGAAAATCAAGTGTTGTAAAGGTAATGTACTTGGCAAAATTAAGCAAATTAAAAGCCTTGTATATTTCCTCGTAAGAGAAAATCAAATCAAGACCATATTAGGCAAATCAGAGAGATAAACTACAACCCTTGTAAAGTTTTAGTTTCAAAGCAATCAATTATAATTTGCTTTTAAAATTTAACTATTTTAAGCAGTTAGAGGCAAATAAAGCAGATGAAATCTTGCTTTCTTTTGATTTGCTTTCTTCTGGGCGAGTTGAGCAGAATAGGACAAATTTTTTGCTTTTATGAGGCAGATTGGACAGATTTGGTGGGTACCACCTAAAGAATCAGTTTGGTAGCATGATTTTTCAGTTTGGAGGCATTTTGAGGAGCTTTTTACCAATTTTTTCCCTTAGCTCGAAAATGGATTTCTTTTAATCTATTTTTAGAGAG
Source organism: Cunninghamia lanceolata (assembly GCA_027924645.1). Classification (NCBI taxonomy): domain Eukaryota; kingdom Viridiplantae; phylum Streptophyta; class Pinopsida; order Cupressales; family Cupressaceae; genus Cunninghamia; species Cunninghamia lanceolata. The sequence continues at coordinate 14,379,941 of BSBN01001121.1, read as the reverse complement.
CTTTTTTGGAGATCTTGGAGAGAGAGATATATTGAGGAGAACTAAATTTTTTCAGTCAGTTGATACCAGTTTCTTCTCTCTTGTTCGTAGGATAGTTGTATACAGGTAGTTGGCTCACTTATTTTTTACATGCATTGTACTCCTAGTTTAGAATAGCAAATTTTCCTATTTCATCTATTTATGTGTTTTGTAGCCTCAATTTGATGTCCTATTGTGACAATTTCTTGCCCTTTATCATGTCTCAATGCTGTTAGATTGCATGTTTGCTCCTGGTTGTAATTTATGTTTAAAATAAACCTTATTACAAATTATTTAGGGACCAAATCTCATAGGTGAAGTTGTGAAGGTTGAATCTTGAAGGACTATTTGTGAGTGAAGTATTCATTTAGATTAAATCTTAGAGTTAGTTTTCCATTTCAATCATTTCTCTCATCCCTTTTCCCCTATAATTCATTAGTTTAGGAATCATAAGAGAACTAGCTCACTCTGGAGATTCATTCTTATTATAGGAGACCCACATCCGAGAATGATTCCATGTTTCAATAGGTAGCTAAGTTTATGTGAACTTACCAAGGGTGCATACTTGATTGACAACAAAGACCTCTTTCTCTTCTCTCCCTCCTTCATGCATGTGGGAGAGAGTACAAAAATGTGTCACACTTTAGGCTAAGCGAGTAATTTCAACCGAGTAGGAGTCAGCCGAGTGGTATTCGGTTGAATCAATGTGGCACCTTTTGGTGCCGACGTGGCACCGATGTGGCATGTATAGTCTCGGTCGAGTCCTACTCAGCCGAGTGGGTTTTAGCTGAGTCCTTTAAAAATAAAAGCAAAAAAAACTGTGGAGGTGTTGTATTTTGTGTTTTCAGCCAAAATGCTTGCGTCTGGACAATGCTCGCCCAACACCCTCCAGCCTACAAATCCATTCAACCCAGGTAACATGTTTCATTCAACTTTAAATGATATCTCAAGAATTGTTTTTGTTCAACTTGGTTATATGTTTGTTTGTTTTTTGTTTGTCTGTATTGTTGTTTTTGTCTGTTTGTCTATATGTATGCATTTGTTAACCCTAGGAGATTCTAAATTTTGGTCTGCCGCAGCCCCTGTCGGCTGGCCATTGGTGGTCACATGATGGACCATCATATGACCTCACAGGTCGCAAAAAAAGATTAGGTTTAAATGTCAACTTTTGACCGGGCTTGAAGACATGAAGAGTTATTTATTGACCACAATTCCCCCAGCAGGAAATCAACTAAAACCCATAATTCGACCTCCAAAATCAATTCATATGCATACATAACCAATTTATAGAAATTTATTAGGGAAGAGGCAATAGTTTAGATTCTTCAGAGATAATCTATTCTCTTGCTTTCAGAAACCAAGCTATGCGAAGAATAGAAAATGCCTATTGGTCTAAATATAAACATAAAAATTCATTCCAAATTGAAGTATAAATATAACTAATTAGTCCATTTAAATAGTAACTAGCAAGACCTTCTGTAGGTGCAAATAATTTTGTATTTGAACAAACTATTAAATGTTACATTAATGATTTATTTGGTTTCAAACTGCATAAATCAAGTCCAAATGTTACCTATGATTTATTTAGTACCAAACTTCTACATTCTTAGCCTTCTTACTTACACAATAATATTAACTTAAAACAATAGCTTTGTCACATTATACTGACCATTTTGTACTTTATACTTCAAAATGCATCCAAACACAATTTTTACAAAATCTTTTATTGTGTTATATTGCACTGTATATACATTATTTTGACAAATTGAATATTCTAATAAATTCTTCTGGTTGGTTTGGCTTGGTTTATTGGTATGGATGACAAAAGGATAAGTCCTTTTAAAACAAGTTATCTTTATAAAATAAAATAAATTTCATTTATGATATCATTTCACATCTCATTTACTAAATAGATACAGAAGATTTCATTTGATTTGGCATAATACATTCATCGATACATATGTTGTGCATTGAACTAGTTTCGTTTATGATATCATTTCACATCTCATTTACTAAATAGATACAGAAGATTTCATTTGACTTGGCATAATACATTCATCAATACATATGTTGTGCATTGAACTAATCTCTAATGACTATAGCTTAACAGGCCATAGATGTAATTGTAATTGAGCTTTGAACACATAAAGTCTAAAATACCAAAAGATAAAATACTTCTTAAAGTTTCATATCAAAACAAATCTATAGATAGAATTCAAATTTTATGTTCAAAACTAAACTGACTGACTTAAAGCTCAGATGTTCAACTCAAGGATATACAAAACATAAAATCTAGAGAAATGGGAGATGCAGCTCCATTTTACATGGTGAAACTATATTTGGAAGGAATGCATGTACCATCTGAGATGTTATTCTAGTAGTCCTTAGGAGTGGATAGTAGGATAGAAGGTGTCCATGGACTCACTAGGATCTACTAACAAAACAACTTATCCACACACATCTTGGGTACCTCCAACTCTAGAGGTTTCAATTTAGTTTCATTGAATGCAACCATGCAGTCCAAAAGCTCTTCATCATCACTTTTATTCACAGAACACAATCCTTCATCCATGGATTTGCTTTCAAAATTCATCAGCTTATAATCACGGTTGCAATTCAGTAAAGGAATGTCACTATGTGAAGAAGAAGGATTCTCATTAGCTGAAACTACTCGTTCTCCTATGGCTCATCGCTCCAAAGTTTTCTGAGAAGTGGGTTTTCTATATATGCGACACAAAACTACATCCTTCTGCACCCACAATTTGTAAAAAGGATTCTATTATTCTATAGGTGTAACAATTTTTGTTTTATGAATGTATTTGTTAAAACTATTATAAACATTAACCTTAGTTGAAGGGCAAGAATCTAGCATTTTGTACTCGTTCATGATCCAGTCTGTCTTCTCCCCTCGTGGGGCTTTGCCTCTATAAAACACCAGGGTCTTCTTAAGGCCAATGCACTGAAGCCTTCTATTGTGAATTGGTCTGTTTGAACCAGTAGCTTTCCAATACCCTGAGGCTGTAATCATGCTTCTTCTGATGGTAGCACACTTTTTATCCTGAGGAACAAAGTAAAACCATTCTCTTTCCCCAATAAAGGCTAGACCTAAGATAATAATAAAGACACAACCCACAAGCATATAAATCTAGGTTCTAACAATCATATATGGTAAAAAAATTATCAATGAATGATTGACCCAGCAGACCACCATTGAGTTTGCTTACAATAATCCAGAATTCAACATCCATTATGTAAATCCCAAGTGTTGTATCACTGAATTTAAAATCACAAACTGACCTCTTTCACTCCACATGAGGATGAGGGTACAAAAACATGCTATATTACTTCCATTGTTTGGGTAGTCCCATATAATCAGGGTACTAGCAGTCATTAGTCAAAATATTCCCATAATATCACTATCCTCTCATGGTTAACTTTCATCCTTATGACTGTCCTAAATTATGAGAACCTTCTAGACTTTGGTAGAAATCTATTAAAAATCTCATGATATACAATGATGTGGTTGCTTTCCATGTTTTAGTATTCAAACCCTTTCAAAACATAACTATCCTCAAACTGTGGTAACCTTTTAGTGCATACCCACTGAATATGATGAAGACTCTTTGTTTCTTAATTGTAACCTTTCCTCGCAATGGATGCATTGAAGCTTTCAAAACAAATTAAGATTTCTGGACTTTACAAATATTTTTGAAAACATGTTCATTGAAGTGTATTTCTTCCAAAGATTTTTGTAATGCTCAAAAGGTGCATTCAGGCTAACAGAAAGTATTAAAATTTATTCAAAAAAGAAAACTCAAACAATGACAAAATTAAGCAAATTAAATTAGTAGATGTACAAAATTAAATTGTTTGAAACAGACAATTATGTGTTGAATTATAATTACAAAACCTTATTTGTACCACTCGCTATAGTTGCATTAGGATGGCCATGTTGAACCAATTCATGACTAATATGTCTCACCAACATCAATGATAACTAGTTCTTTGGAAGTTGTGGAACAATATCAACATACACACCGACATCAGAGAAGAAATTGTATGTTGATAGGCGAGCGCAACATAACATCCCTATCTATTTTAATGTAGGTGTATAGTTGATACATTTGTTCCATAGTTCAAAGTAGACACTATCAATGATGTTGGTGAGACATATCAGTCATCAAGTGTAGAGAATTGGTTCAACATGGCCATCCTAATGCTAGAAGATAGCACCACCAACAAAACACCTACCCACATCAATATGAACAACCACCACTCAAAAAATACTTAAACAATCACAACTAGAAAGAAGAATAGCCACCAAAAGATAAAAGGTTAATATTCTACTGATGTCCATAATAGGAAATAAAATGCACAATCCCTAGATGCTCCTACATAACATTCTATAGAACATCATATAAATACTAAGCTTCTTGCCCCACACAAAGGATCTATCTAATCATTAAAGAACTTCCTTGAGGGTAAGGCCTCTAGGGTAAGACAAAGAAAGAAAATACCAACCACTTTCAACCTATTTTATTACTTCTCAATCACAAGCACCACATCTTTATTAGAGGCCAAGGAAAATATAGAAGATTGCTCACCTTGTTTACCTTTTACTTTCTCTTGTGCTTGACTAGGCCCTCCACTAAAAATTGCAAGAAATTTTCTTCTGCACAAACCTCCACCCTTTCCTAACAAATCAAATCTTCCTTAAATGTTTTAAAGCCACCATTTTGTCCATAGGTTTATTCCCTCCACTTCCAACCTCCATTTTAGATGGCAATAGATACAAATTAAAAGTTGCATGTATTGCCTCCACTATTCTCTCTAGGCCTCTTGTCTTCTCTATGAGAGAATACCACTCAATTGATACTATAGGCATAAGGCTAAGAAAAGAAGGACAAAAAACACCCCAACAAAAACCTTGTTAAGTGAGTGCATCAAGACACTATATAAACAATTAAAATAGCACAATCTAAAAACACAACATACATTCCCAAACAAATAACATGTAAATAACCGTGAGAAGGACAAAGAAAACAAAGAGCATTCAAACCAAGTTGCATCAAAGTTGCTAGTATCTTCAGACCAATCAATAGTGCCTCCAACTCATTGGCATGTCTATTGATAATCTTCCTTAGAGTCCTCCCCTCACCTTCTTCCCTCAAAGGAGATCATCAACAAGGTTGTCACCAAGAATATATACCAATGAAACATTAAGGTCACTTGGATGTAATTATTGTTGTACCGTAATTTTCCTTGCATCTTTCTTCCGTTATGTAGTTATGAAAAGTTGAATCATGTGAATTGCCCAAGCTTATCTTGGAATCTTTTTCCTTTGCATCCAAATCAAAACTCTGTGTTTATTTAGATGATCTATAGGTTGCATTTTTATATTTTTGTATGCTTAAAAGAAAAATGCTTGTACATATTTAATTTTTTTTGTTTTAATTAAATGCAGATCTCTTATATCTAGATATGGCTGATGATGAGGGATCTCATCATTCCACACAGTCTCAGCGCGAAGCTGATGCTAGGAATAATTTTTATAATGATAGCATATCTAAATTAGATAATGCTTTGAAATGTTTGGACCAAATAATATAGAACTCCCCAAATTTGGCTAATAGAGATAGATTAGTCAATATTCAGTCTGAGATTATACATATGATTGAGATGATAAAATCATACAATCCATATGATGATATTAGCACTGAGGAGTTTTATAGGTCCCTTTCTAGGACTGTTACTGGCAGAGAGAATATCAAATCTATTTCTCGTAGAGTTTCATTACATAATGTGCATAGTATGTTCCCTTTTTATAGTGGGAAGGACAAAGTTAGAGGATATACTATTACCAGGTGTACAGATCCGCTTGTTGGTCGATTTATATATCCTAGATTTTTGGCAGCCAATCATAGATGGCCTCATAATAATGATTTGCCACTATATTTTTGCAAACAGTTATTGCTAAGTTCTATTTAGGATTATTTGTGGATTACACATCTATGCCCACACATACTGGACAGGGCAAGGGGAGGTTTGCTGATAAACCTAAATTTAGACGTCCAAATTTGGCACCGCCTGAAAAGAAGAGGCATTAGTTGGTCCAAACCTTTTGGTTCTCCCAAAACATTTGGAACTAGCAACATGAGGAGATGCAGCAATGGCACCGACTAGATCTAGGATTTTTGACAAGATGATCACGATTGCTACTCAGGTTGATTAGATGTCATTTGATCATGTAGGGAGATACTTATTATGTCCATGGATTATCCTTCCTCCCACTGAGGCTACATCTATGAATTATGACCCCTACATTCATGTGGATATACCATCCCCATCAGATGTGGCCCATATGAGTGACAACACTATACATGATGCGTGTTTAGCTACCTTTGTTGATTTACTATCAGCATACTAGTATATCAGTGACAAGTATGGGATTCCTTTGGATCCTATACCGACTCATATTAGATGACATAATGGTAGACAATTGGGTCAGGGTGAGGCAACTTTAGAGAACCAGAATATTCCAGACTAGCCTACAGCCCCCACACAGCATCAGGCTACACCTCATGTACATGGCACATATAGCACACTTCTCTTTGGCACTGGTCCTTTGGCTTCAGATCTAGGTGTCCTTGATGTTACCATTCGGTCTTCTGACATTAGTGGGATTGGTAGAGTGCTCCAGGATGTGCAGGTACTTAAATAATTTCTATATTTTACGTTCTACAAATTCACATGTGTATATATTAAATAAACTCGACTTAAAAGTAGTTCTCACTATTCATTAAAATCTTGTATTTGAAAATTTCTAGAAACAAGAGGATAATTTGTCACGCTTCAGAGATTTGGAGCATGCAGAGGATCCCATGCACGATGCATTTGAGGTACATTTATAATATATAAATTACTTAATAAATTTACACATGTTGAAAGTACAATTTAACTTTAAGATAACTTTACATATATATACACATGTACATTAAATTAAATTACGTACTTTCTTGTGAAGGGAGGTGCATCAAGATAGGGATCGAGATCCAAAGAGATCAAGACATGGATCCAGAGAGAGATCGGGACATGGATCCACACATGGATCAGGATCTAGAGAGATTGAGACATGGATCCACACATGGATCAGGAGATAGATCTATACATATGTAGTCATATTAGACACCCTACTCTCTGACTTGTTATGGTTTCACATGTTATTAACCTTTCACGTTATGGTTCATGTCTTATTATGTTTTACAATATATACATTTTACATTATGGTTTCACATTATATACATTTTATATTATGGTTTTGAACATTATGGTTCATGTCTTATTATGTTTACAGTATATATACATTTGACATTATGGTTTCACATTATATACATTTTACATTATGGTTCTTAAATTGTGATTTAGGAAAAACATATATTCTTGCTCACTTGAAATGTATATAAAAAATTGAGTTAATTTAATGTTCATAATCAAATTTACGAAGAACATACAAAAAATACATCACATATATAGTGCATTGCTAGTTGATAAAAGGAAATTTGCATGACTAGTTAATTTAGCTAATACTAATCTTGGAATCACAATATCTTGAATTATGTACCAAAAATATAACTCAATTCAATTCACTATGATCTACAACTACAAGAATTGACAAGTCACTATCATTCTATAATAAAAAATAACTAGTAATAGATAACCAAACATGCAACTTAACATTATAACTAATAACAATCCAATCATTTAGGGGGATTATGCATAATAGAACCTAATGTTTACTTGTCACTACTGTTCAAGTTATGCAAAAAAAAAAGATCATATCAATCATATAAGTAAACTAAGGAATGATATTGAAACTCAATAAAATTTCATTCACTTGTATAGACACAATTACATTGAATTTGGATATTTAGATAAAAGAAATATCTAAGTATAACAATATATATCACTAACATTAAGCTATTAAAGACTAAAATAGTTCTAGAGTCTACATCCCTCACAAATGTCAAGGAGTCTAGTATATAGATCTCCCTTGTTCAAGAACATAGAAAACTCCCTCATTTAATTCTATATATAGGGTTGGTGAACATATAATTAATACATAGATACCCCCTTAGGTGTAAATCAATTTGAGGCAAATAAGATCTTTTAGGCAATAAGATCAAGAATCCCTTTGGCAATGTGGTAACATTCAACTCTATAGACACTTAGTCCCTCAAGGATTTTCATTTCAAATTGGTTACACAAGTCCTTTATACAACCTTTTTTTAATTTTTTCTCATATCAAGACATTCTCCTTGAATTGTATTATATTTAAAAATAAGGTAAATTTGAATGAAAGTATGCAATCATAGTCTCTACTACAACAAGATCTAATTGGTTCAATTTGGAAGCAAATAGGGAATCATTAATCTAATTAGACATCACTACATTAGGATTTGAAACTCATCAACACTTGAAACCAATTTCCAAGATTCGAAGTTTAAAATTTATATTAGATGTACATTAAGCTATCAAGGTATTCTTATATACAATGACAAAAAAGTCCCATCATGAGATTTAAATAAATAAATACATTAAGCCAAGAAATACATTAGATTTAAATAAATAATTAGAAAAGATAAAATTATTGTTCTACAAGTAATTAAAAAATGTGTCCACTTATGCCAACTAGATAAGAGGGAGCAATAATTTCACCTATAAATAAGAAAATAAAAGTTTCTCCTTTATTGGTCAATAAGACCAAAAATCTCTTTCTGAATAATTGTTATGTACTTTGTGATTCCAAATCCTGTCTTTTGCAAATTTGGTTCTTCATCATAAAAAATCATGGTATGATAATTCTAATACAACTCCTTAATTTCTCTATTCATGTTCAAGTTTGTGGCTCATAGCTAGCCTTGTAAGACATTCATTGTATTCTTGATCATAGGGAAAATATCACTAGAAATAGTATTCATCTAAATACAATTAATTGATGACTTGTCTAATGTCAAAAACCACACCTCATGAGGTCCCTTTGCCTATGTTATTTCTCCATTCATTTTTCTCTATTTTATTTCTATTTCCAACTAGAATTTAACTTCATATATTTGAATTTAAAATACCTATATAATGAGAGCCCTTCTAAGAAAATTAAAAGATTGTTATGTTGTGTTGCACTTGTTAAAATAATCATGCATGATGTAGAACTATATATTTTAAAGGGAAATATAAACCTAATTTACAATTATTTTCATGCATGACATATGCATATTGTCGAGAGTGATTCAAAAACCATGATTAAACAAGCTTGTATAATGAAATTTAGTGATAAAATTTCTAGGAGTTTCATGTGCTCATGGTGGGATTGCTATCAAGCTTGCTTATATTTTATTTGTTTCACTTTAATTAGTGTACACCTCAAATCTTAGGGACTAACCTCCCAAGCTTATCTATCCTAAAGAGAAGAATTTTAACCTTGCCTTAAGTATTGGCCTTGAACTATCCTTTGCCTAATTAGAAGCTATAGTTCTAAATTGGTCTTGAGATTGGCATTCCCTACCCTCACAACATAGCTCAAATCACCAACATGTTGATTTAACAAATAACTTGGTGAACACATTTAAATGACTACACACATACATCATACTCAATCATCTAGAATATTTGAACCTATAAATACTTATTAGGCCTTAAAAACTAAACTTTATCATGACATCCAAAAATAACTCAATTAAATTAAGCTACATTAAGATAAAAGAAGATAGCCAATAACTTTATCATGACATCTAGAATTTTCTTCATAGAAGATAGCCTCTAATTTCATTGGATCACAATATCTTAGGATGACCTGAATATCAGGTAAGATCTAAACACCAAAATGTAGGAAAATGAAACATGCGGGCTACAATTAATTGATGACCTGTCTATTTTGATGATTAAGAAAAAAGTAATGTATCACCACATTGAATGAAATTATTTGAATTCAACATAAAATAAAAAGATTTTCAAATTTAGGTCCAAATGTTACATATATATATATATTGTCATAGAAAATATATACATGTACAAAAATAGCTTAAATTTCTTGGTACATATAAGCTGAATCCTCTCCATCTTTTATTATCTCTAAAATCTTTTCATGATCTTCAATAGGCAACCTCCACCTTTGTTTGGCACATCCTCTTTTTGGTAAAGTTTCAAGATTTATTCGTGTTGCTATAACTAAGTGACTATAATATAAAACCTTTTGACTTGGCATATAATCAATAAATATAATACCATTTGTATCTATCTTTTTTTGTTGATAGTATGTGCCTTCAACAACCACTGATCCAGTAGGATACTCTTGTCCATCGCCTTCTATCATTGATTCTGATAATTTGTATTTTGGTTGCGTACATCTTAGTAGATAGTAATCTACACCTTCTGTATTGTCAGGATCTGCAAGAACAGTAAAAATATCTCTTGTACACACCATGTAGTAAACCATGCTCAACTTAAGTAGAATATATTATAAATCAAATGTACAAGTTAAAATTCAATTTAAAATTTACCTGTAACAACTAAATCTGATACACGTTCGTAATCAACTAAATACAAAGGATCATAGACATCTACAATGTCATTATCTTCAAAAGGGTCTGACGTGGCCACTAATTGTTTTATTTCCCATTCTGAAACATGCCCATCTCTAATATTCTCACATTGTAGAGTATTTGCATTGTTCTCAATGCAATCAACACAAAAACATGATTTTTCTCTCACTTGAATTATAGGAGGCCTGCTATGTCCTGCTATTCAAACTTCTAATACCACTAATTGTTTGACAATTAGTAAGAGTTGATTGGTCAATATCTGTTTAAATTTCAATCATCCAATTAAAAAGTGTATAAAATTGAAAATTCAATTCATGTACACACATTGAAATTCAAAAAAAAAATATTTATGTGCATTTAACTTCCCAAAAATAGTGTGTGTTGTATATTGAGTCACAGATGGCAAAATGACTTTTGCTCCATTCAACAATTTCATTTGCATTCCTTATGGCATTACCTACAAGTTCATGTTGGTGAAATGTTAGGTTAAGAGGTTTTCTAGTTGAAAGGAAAAGATGATCTCAAAAAACATAATTAGATTTTTTTTAAAATCCAATAGAAGAAATATTGAAAATCTACAACATTGGATATATATCAAAACCACTAAATTGCATAATGGTTTAAGCTTCCACTTCTCAACACATGCAATATATTAAGATCTACACTTTTTTCGTAACAGGTTTAAATTCATTTAAAATATATTTAAGAATTTAAATTTGTAGTCCATATGGTATTCCCTGCAAGTTCATGTTGTCGAAGTACACACTTCACACATGCTTTAGCTCCATCATGCTCTCCTTTTCCATGCCCACTCTCATAGAAATTCCACAAAAATTGTATGTTTCGTTTAATATGTTGTTGGCTTAACCAATTAAAAGTTTTTGTAGACTTAAATTGCCCTATGAAGTTACAAACAATTTCAAATTTAAAACCAAAATATTTATAAAAAAACTATATACATACCTACAACATATTTAAGTAACTGAACAATTCAAGTCTACAAGTTAATTACACAAATAAATATTATATATTTTTAAAAAAAATTAAATCAACACTTACCAGCACATCCATCAGACCATATCCAATGTTGTGAAGCATCTATTTGATGTCGTCTCAGGTCTTCAAAAAATATTGCAAAACAATGGGCTATATAGCTTCTTTCATGACCTGTATCATCACTGATATAAAAGTAAACCTCTTTGATGATAATTCGTTCATCTTTGCTACTTTGTACACCATCCACATGTTCTTTGGCATGCCTATAACAAACTTGTACAAATATTGCAACTTGCTCTGAATGATAATATTGACTTTGAATCTCATTTTGAGGACTAAATGTATAGTTCTCAAAGAAATCAACAATAAAGAGAATACAACCTGATGGAAAGCAATTCTTTGAGTCACGAAATTGCTTAGCTTGCCATCTAGCACCATGACAATGTTCAATATGTAAATATATGATATTGCAAAATTTATTCATAAACTCATTGTAAGACAATTCACTCTCTTTGAGAATAATTTTTTTGCTCTCAACTCCTGACTTTGTTGAGTACTTCTCATATTCAAATCTTTTCCACATAACTTGCATTGAATGATCAATATTGTCAACCTATACAATATTCTTCAAATTTTCACAATCATTACATATATTTTTTATACATTGCACTTTGAATTCATCTGAATCTTCTAATTTTTCACATAGAAGAGACTTCACAAATTGTGTTGTACTTCCAAGGATGACTATATTTGGATTAATTACTGCCATAGCTTTTTTATATGACTGTAGGTGTAGATGAAATTTGACATGATTTCGACAACAACAAGTCTCACGTACCTTATTTATGCGTACAAAACATGGTCGTAGTCTCTCAAACATCCTTTGACAAATCTTCACATCTAAAAATTCTTGCTTGAATGCTTCAAAAAGTTCACTTTGTATTGTATCTATAAAATGTTTTGGATGTGAAATTTTTGTACCATCTTCACCTTTTATCTTATAGTGTCCCTTGTATTGGAAGAAACACGAGAGTGGCTGGTCCAATATTCAATCACCTGTTCCTTTACATCTTCTGAGATTCTATCTTTTCAAGGAACCCTGCAAATATTTACCCAATTATTCTCAACATTTCCATCCAATCTATTTCTCTTTGCAATATATCTTTGAACAGTTCTCCTAGAAACATTGAGTAATTGGGAAATTGCTTGAACTTGTCTTCTATATGATAATTTCTTACTAGAAATTACAGTCATCAATGCTCTATGTGCAACACTTAAATCAACAGCTCGACTCTTGCTTTCAATAGAATTCAATGCTTCTTGTAGGTTTTGAACTATTGTTTTCTTTAATGAACCTAATGACTTTTTCTTATTATCAACCCCTAACAACTCCAAAACAGGGGTCATCTCTTTCCTCCTAAATAACTTTGCAAATAACTATGCTCTTCCAATTATAGACTTATTTTCAAAAAAAATCGTCCCATATTTTTTTAAGAGTGTAATTTTACTATGCTTTTAGATACCATATCTTTAGATGAAATATTTTTGAAAATAGAATCCTCATCCATCTCCATCAGATTTTCCATACCAAGGAAAAAAATTCTATCACAACCTTCAATTTGTTCTAGTACCTGTACTCCTTGGTCATCAACAATTTCCATGGGTTGTTCTTGAGTAGATGTTCCTTCATCGACATTTGTAGTATCTCTTCTTCGATCATACAACCTTTTTTTTGTCTTTTTATTGCCCATCACAAATTCTTCAAATTTGAATTCACCTGCATACAAAAATAACACATACAAATACTTTAACCTCTATTTTTGAAGATATAGGTCTACATTCAATAAATCAATGATTTAATCAATTACACGTTTTAGATCATGGTACCTAAGAATACAACTCTGCCCCTGTTGAAATCAGTGGTTCTTTTTTCTCTAAATTTCTATAATTTAATAATTTAAAAAAGCCCAAAAAACTAAAAAAAAAAGATTAAAAGGCTAAAAAAAGCCAAAAAAGCCATTAAAAAACACTTTCACATCATTGTGTTTTTGAATATGACTCTTCCCTGTCGAAATCAGTCTTTTTTTTTTCCTAAATTTATAGTAGTTCAATAATTAAAAAAAATTAAAAAATCTACAAATTCTTTTTTTTTTAAAGCAAAGAAGTAGTTTCGACCGAATGGGATTCGGCTGAATCACATTAGATAGAACCCATTAGGTCGAATCTGTCTATGTGGCATCCTATTTGGTAGCCAAGTCACCATTTTCTCAAATTTTTTAAACTTCCAACTTCTGCTAAATATTTCTACAATCAAAATTATTTAAAAAGAAAAAAGAAAAATACCCTTTTGTAGAGCTTGGAGTGCTAAATCTGGAAATATATACATTTTTATATTTTGAGTAATTTTAGGATATAATTATTTAAAAATAATGCAAGTAGGTTGTTCAAGTTCAAAAAGAGGCTAATTTGAAATTTAAAAAAAATAGTAAAACATGATTAAAAAAATTGAAAAATATATGATGCCCTAGAGGAGAGAATCCTCTTCAAAAGGGTATAATTTGTTTTTTGAAAATGAAAAAAAATTAAACAATAATTGACGTCAACTGAAAACTATCAAAATCAGGTAAGTTTGACTTTAAAATATTACTACGAGAAAAATATAGATCAATTTTTTTTTTCCATGCCCTAGATATTGAAGTCACCTATTTGGGGAAAAAAATCAAGAGAAAATGCATTTTTTTTCTATTTGTTTCTTAACGTCAACTGAACGTCACTTTTTCTTCAAATTTTTAGCATTTCAAAATCTGCTCTTAAATTGATAAAAAAATTATCAAAAGAATTTTTTAAAAAATCTAAAAAATTAGAGTAATAAACTTCAACAAGAGATCTACATTTTCTTAGTTTACATCATTTTGAAATTCAAAACATAAAGACCACTTTTACATGGTCGAAGTTGAGATTTGCTTTTTATGTTGGTTGATTCCTTTATAAAGTGTGACATAGGTTTGTGCTTTTACCCATGTTCAAACTCTTTGGACATCACAAAGGATGTGGAGACCTCTTTCTATTTTCTCCCTCCTTTGGTTATGTGTTCAAGCCCCTTGTACATCACCAAGGATGAGGAGACCCTTTTCTCTTCTCTCCATCATTTAGCTGTGTGTTCAAGCTTCTTAGACCTTCCCAAGGATGTGGAGACATCCTTCTTGTCTCTCCCTCCTTTGGTTACATGTTCAAACTCTTTGGACCTCCCAAAGGATGCAGAGATATCTCTCTCCCTCTCTTCCTTCATCACCTATGAGGATCCTATCCTTATGGTTAATGATACTTCTTCACCACATGGTTCTCAAAATTCTATTGACAATCTTTCTTTTAGTGCCCTTAATGACTCTTCTTTGAGTGATGATGAGGTTGATTCTTCTATTGATCATTTATCTTGCTAAGATGGACTCTTTTCTTGTTCATCCCCTCCTCTTTATTTGGAGGATGAATTCCCTCTTGCAGATAATGGTGAGCATGCAAGTATCATTCATCACTTCCTTAACATCACATTGGATGAAAGACCTCCTTCAATACATATTGAGCATTCTTCTAATGAATCTCTTCCCCCCATTCATTCTTCTTTACTTGAACCATCTCAAACT
This sequence comes from Cunninghamia lanceolata, assembly GCA_027924645.1. NCBI lineage: Eukaryota > Viridiplantae > Streptophyta > Pinopsida > Cupressales > Cupressaceae > Cunninghamia > Cunninghamia lanceolata. The sequence continues at coordinate 14,364,688 of BSBN01001121.1, read as the reverse complement.
AACATAGATCCAACAACCTTCATTTCTTTTAAGCCTGTCAATAAATAGATTTGCCATTGCAAATTCTTGATATGGCCCACCTAATGCGCAATGCAAATTTTCTCACAATTGGAGAAGTTGTTATAATTTAACATCTTTCCTCTACATTTGAAGCGGCAACTTCCTCATATTATAAATATTTTATTTTTGAGGTATATTTAATCTAAAAATACCAAAGGAAAAGGAAACTAAAAGGAAAGAAAGATTTTAAATAAACCATAACAACATGCATACAAATGTTGACCCAAATTTCACACATTTAATGAATAGCAGTAACAAGGGCCTTACCATGAAAGAAAGAAACTACTTTCTTGAATCTTTAGGATCAAATTTTTAACAACTAACTCAACATGTGACTAAGATTGAAGAAAAGATGATTCACAAATATTAATGTGCAATAAGATAGATTTATATCAACAATATTTAATGTAAAACCTCTCACAGTATAACTACATACTCCTTCAAAACTATACAGTTCCAGTATGCTTTATGAAATAAGACTAATTGTTTTCACAAAAGAACAAAGGGATGCAAAGACCATTATCAATTTAACATATGAAAAAATCAATAACAATACACAAAAAACACCATGACCATTGTCAAATTATCTTCTATTTCTTTATAGAATTATAAAACTCTAAAACCCATATACCAAAATTGTGAGAGCCAAAAAGTCCCCCTTAATATAACATAGCCTTGTGTATATAGGATTTTTCCCTTGTATGAATTAGAACACACTCTTTTCCTCCTATATCTCATAGATGAATTATACACATGTTATGGAAAGTCTCTCTAGAAAGAGGAAGAACCTCAACAAGGTATGAAAACCATTTAAGCATACAAATAGACTCATCAATACTTTAAACAAAATACACACAAAGGATCATTGAATTAGACTCCCATATCTTAAGACTTCATTAATGGTCTTCCAAGTTATATTTTCAACAAAAATGAGTAACATAATAAGTAGAAGTATTTTAACCTTTTCTACAGACTCATGAAAAGAAAAAGCATACCTTTTCCATAGAGAAAAATGTTAAATAAGAAGAAGAACGTGAAAAAATAAGGTCTACTTCTTATAAGATTTAAATCCTTATGGATGCAAGATTGTGATACTCAAGTCTCTTTCCAAGACCACTTTCCAATTCCTAATCCTCTTTCCAAACTAAAGAACACCATTCCAATCATAAAAAATCCTTCTCTAGCTCAAACCCTCATGATCTTTCTTTTCATCTCTTCTCAAGATCCCCAAAATCCTTTTTTTTCATAATGTAATAATAAACTCACAAAGAGGCAATCCCTTCTCCTAACCATCTCCCATGATTTAATAGATTCAACTCTAGTTCAAATTCCAATCATCGCCAATAATAGATTGACATGTGTCCATTCTCTTCAAAGTGAGCCAAGGATTCCACAAAGAAACTTTTGAGGATAATATGAAAGTTTAATTCTAATAATAAGTCAAATCTAATATATTTATTATTCACCCAAAATATCCAATTCAAATGAAAATTCAAAAGCAACTTGAAGGAAGAAACTCTTACATGCCATGTGACCTCCACAGGGACTTCAAGAATATCCTTGAACTAACATGAGTGTTTCCAAATAAAATTTAGGTAATTATCCATGTCCAAGTAGCCAATTAAGGCCTTATAGAAACTTCTAGAAAATCCCATCCATATCCACATCAATCCAAAATCCAAATTTCACTTAAACAATAAGAAATTGCCTTTTTAAATTCCTTAAAGATTCCATTTTTGCATAAATCCATCTAAGAATTTTCCAATTTAATTTAAACATTCAAACACATGCAAATCATTTTCTAATACTTGGACCACATTTAGACATCAAATGCATTCTTGCAAAATGCCTCATTTACATTTAGTGTAATGTTGTCTAGTGTCATACTTTTTATTCTTCACCTCATGGGATTGAGCCAATGGTGCCAACATGTTAGGGTGGGTGGTTGAATGCTAGAGGAGGCCTTGTTTCATTCCCCAAGTGTTTTGATTCTTCTAGGCCAAACAGTTTTGGCAAAGTCTCTTAAGAAACCTAAGAGAAAAAAACTACCAAACTTTGACAAAGAGGTTCTTAGAATCCATGACACCTAGGAATGTTCTTTTTGGACCTACAACTAAATGTTAGGTCCCTATATAATAGCCTCTCTCAGTTTTTGTCAACTCATTTCCATTCGACCATGCCAACAATGAATGCATTCTTGCAAAATACCTCATTTACATTTAATGTAATGTTGCCTAATGTCATTTTTTCATTCTTCACCTCATGGCCTAGACTGAACTAATGGTACCAACATGTTAGGGTGTGTGGTTGAATGCTAGAGGATGACTCATTTCATTCCCCAAGTCTCTTGATCCTTCTATGCTACATGGTTTCGACAAAGTCTCTTACGAGAACTAAGAGTAAAAAATACCAAAATTTGATGGAGTGGTTATCAAAATTTGTGACACCTAGGAATATTCTATTTAGACCTACAACTAGATGTCAAGTCCCTCTATAATAATCTCTCATTTTTTTCCAACTCAAAACCATTCGACTATGCCAACAATGAATGCATTCTTGCAAAATGTCTCATTTGCATTTAGTCTAATGTTGCCTAGTGTCATATTTTTCAATTTTCACCTCATGGGACCAAACCGATGGTGCCAACACATCATAGTGGGTAGGTGAATGCTAGTGAAGGTGTCATTTTAGTGGCCAAGCATCTTGATCCTTCTGGGCTACATTGCGTCGAGAGAGTCTTTGAAGAGCCCTAAGATGAAAAAGGTGCCAAACTTTGGCCTTATTGTTTTCTCAAACCATTGCACCTAGTAATGTCTCATTTGCATATATAGGTGTATGTTGGGTCCACCTACAAATACTTACCTCATTTTTTTCAAATCCAAATTCATTTTCCCATGGTGGCAATGAATGTGATATTGTAAAATACTTCAGTTTCTTTCAATAAAAGGGTGTTAGGAGTGAAATTTTGCATTTTGCACCCATGGGACCAAATTGACAGTGCCAACACATTAGGGTGGGTGGGTGGGTGAATGGTAGTGGTGGTGTCTTTTTAGTGACCAAGCATCTCAATTCTTCCAAGCTACATTAGACTAAGAGAGCCTTAAGACCAAAAAAGTGCCAAACTTTGGCCCTATTGTTCTCTAAAACCATGCCACCTAGGAATGTCTCATTTACATGTACAAGTGGATGTTGGGTCCACCTATAAATACCTACCTCAATTTTTTTTCCTATGGTGGAAACGAACACAATGTTGTAAAATACCTCAATTCCATTTAGTAAAAGGGTGCTAAGAGTGAAATTTTGCATTCCACACCTCATGGGATTGAACTAATAGTGCAAACACATCAAGGTGGGTGGGTGAATGCTAGTGGAGGTGTCTTTTCGGTGGCCAAGAATCCTGATCCTTGTGGACTACATTAGACCAAGAGAGTCTCTTAAGATCCAATAGTCATGTTTTTTCTTCCACACCTCATGGGACTAAACTTATGGCAACATGTTAGGTTGGGCAAGTGAATGCTAGTGGGGGGTTTTTTTTTGTGGCCAAGCATCCCAATCCTTCTAGGCTACACTAGACCATGAGAATCTCTTAAGATCCAATAGTCATATTTTTTCTTCCACACCTCATGGGACCAAACCAATGATATCAGCATGTTAGGGTGGGTAGGTGAATTCTAGTAGAGGTGTCTTTTTAGTGGCCAATCATTCTAATCCTTTTGAGCTACATTGGACTAGGAGAATCTCTTAAGAGCCAATAGTCATATTTTTTCTTTTACACCTCATGGGACTAAACTGACAATACTAACATGTTGGGGTGGGTGGGTGAATACTAGTGGAGGTTTATTTTTGATGGCCAATCATCCTAATCCTTTTGGGCTACATTAGATCAAGAGAGTCTCTTAAGAGCCAATAGTCATTTTTTGTACCTCATGGAACAAAATCAATGGTGCCAACACATTGAGTTGGGTAGATGAATAATAGTAGAAGCCTCATTTGGTTCCCCAATTCTCTTGATCCTTCTAGGCTTCATTGCATTAAGAGAGTCTCTTAAGAGCCCTAAGAGAGAAAAGGTGCCAAACCTTGACATAGTGATTCTCAAAATATATGATACCTATGAATGTTTCATTTGCACCTAAGAGTGGATGTTGATTCTGTCTACAATAGCTTATCTCATTTTCTATTAAATCAATGCTATTTGACCATGCTAATAATGAATGCATTCTTGCAAAATGCCTCATTTGAGTGTAGTGTAAAGGTTTCAATAGCCATATTTTTTTCTTATGCACCTCATGGGACCAAAATGATGATGCCAACATGTTGGGGTGGATAGGAGAATGCTAGGGGAGGCCTCATTTTATTCCCCAGGTCTTCCAATCCTTTTGAACTACATTGTACTGAGAAAGTCTCTTAAGAGCCCTAAGAGCAAAAAGGTTTCAACTTTGACACAATTCTCAAAATTCATGGCATCTAGAATGTTTTTTTTGCACATACAAGTAGATGTTAGGTTCATCCAAAATAGCCTATCTTAGTTTCTATCAACTCCAAACCATTTGACCGTGCTGACAATGAATGCATTCTTATAAAATGTCTCATTTGAGTGCAGTGTAAAGGTGCCAGTAGACATATTTTTTCTTCTGCACCTTGTGGGAGCAAACTGACAATGCCAACATGTCATGGTGGGTAGGTGAATGCTAGTGGAGGCCCCATTTTATTCCCTAGGTCTCTCTATCCCTCTAGGCTACATTGGACTAAAAGAGTCTCTTAAGAGCCCAAAGAGCAAAAAGGTGTCAAACTTTGACGTAAAAATTCTCAAAATTTGTGGTACCTAGGAATGATTCATTTGCACCTATGAGTGGATGTTGGGTCTAGCTACAATATTATATCTCATGTTTTATCAACTCTAAATCATTTGATCATGTAGATAATGAATGCATTCTTGCAAAATGTCTTAGATACGTCTAGTATAAAGGTGTCAATATCCATTTTTTCATTCCACACCTCATGGGACCGAACTAATCATGCCAACCTGCTGGGGTGGGTAGGTGAATACTATTGGAGGCCTTATTTCATTCCCCAGGTCTCCTAATCCTTCTAGGCTACATTGGATTGAAAGAGTCTCTTAAGGGCCCTAAGCTAAAAAGATGTCAAAATTTGATGTAGTGATTCTCAAAATCTATGGCACCTAAGAATGTTTCCTTTGCACTTATGGGTGGATTTTGGGTCTGTCTATAATAGCCTATCTCAATTCTTTGTCAACTCTAGACTGTTTGACCATGTCTACAATGAATACATTCTTACAAATGTAAAGGGGCCAATAGCCATATTTTTTCTTCTACACCTTGTGGGACCAAATTGACAATGCCAACATGTTAGAGTGGGTAGGTGAACACTAGTGGAAGCCTCATTTCATTCCCCAGGTCTTCTAATCCTTAGAAGGTGAAGTTGTACTTTGATTGCACAACTTAGTTTGTGTTAATCCTTGAAATTACGCAATAACTTGTGTTAATTTCTTAATTAGTTTCCACATGGTCTTTATGTTTTAAGGCAGTTATGACAATTCTTTGACCATACACATAATGATACATCCAACTCACAAATCAAAAGAAAAATATCTCCATGCAAGTCTACTTAGCTACCACTATATTTTTGTGTTCTTAGATGAACGTAAAATTCTTAAGTTTGAAGTGAGTGTTAAAACCATTTAAAATAATGATATTTATTTGAGGATTCAACTACGAAAAATATCTCCTACTTATCATAATTTTTCATGTTGCGAAAAATATCTCCTACTTATAATTTAAAACAATCTTAAGTTTGAAGTGAGCATTAAAACTATTTAAAACATTTATGATCACTCCTAGAATAAAAAGTTTAGTCTTGAGCCATATTATTCAAACCAATCAAACAATTTTAAACCATTTAAGTCATCAATATTGAAAAATATTTATATATATTTATCTCAATAAGGCCATTAAGGTATACATAATGTCATGAAAGTGCCATAAGTCCTACAATGCCATACATGAATATGATGAATGTATAAACGAAGTCATATAGGCATATAAAGATATGTACATTGGTAAAACACAAAAGTATGCATACAAATCTATATCTAGGTGTACAATGATATACATTGGAAAAATACAAATCTACATCTAGACATGTGTTGTGAAGGCCTACACCAAAATGTCCAAACATATAGAAACTATGGAGTGCCATGAAACAATCGATGAATCTTTCTCTATCAAGAATATGGAGAACTAATATCATAGTTGACATCTATCCTCCACTAACTAGACCTCCTCTCAAAAACAATGTGTAGCTCTACCTATTAATACAATTAAACAATATACACATTAATATAGAAAACATGAAACATACAATGACATAAGTAAATAATCACTTATTGAAAGCCGATGATCATCCTCAACCATCTACTACTTCTCTTCATCCACCTAAGGGTTAGGTGCACGAAGTGGAGTTGTGACCTCCTATGAAAAGCATGAAGAAGTAAATTAGACTGAAGATGAATATCATTTATTTACACTAAATGATGTAAGATAAAACAATAAATACATAATGACATTTACATTATTACCTCATACCTTTGTCAAAGGCATTGAAAACAAAACTACTGCAATAATGCCCATCTCCATTATTTCATAAATATCATGAGGAGTCTATGCTAATGTCATCAACTAAAAATAGGAACAATGCTATTGGACCAAAATCTACATAACATTATTTAGATACATAATGATTAAAAATAGTAAGACTTACCTCAATGAAAGTTGATATTTGACTTGTACCACCAGCATGTCTTGATGTTGGAGGTCCAACATTCACCTATTCATCATCAAATTGTCATTTTAAGATTACTACTAATATATGACAAAAAAATTCATATGTATATTTACTATTTTGTTACAAATTACATACATTTGGACTTGACATGTCCATAAAACCATGTGATGAAGGGATGATAGATGTAGGATGCATGCTTTAACCTTGGAATTTTATAATACATATAATTTTTTGCATTAAATTTAACTCATAATGGATTAATATAGTTAATTGTAGATCAATAGGAAATATACTAAATTACACAACTTTATTGAAAATTACCTATCAGTGAATGCTAAAGGTCACATCCAATAACTTGTCCGTCAAGACCATACTATCTAATATGGATGTATCATGTGCTTGACCCTATGTAGCATACTCCTCAAAGTGTGGAGCATCCTCTTTGACTTGTGTATCAACATCATGACCATGTGCATCATGAGTTGTATACCTTATCAAATAATCCTCAAGCCTATAGTCACATGTAGATCCACAAGCATGATAAATGTGTGGTGAGAATTTACACCTAGAAGGCTCATCCTCATCACCCTACAAAAGAGGCATGCTATGCTATAATAAGGTCTATGTGAGGGAACTGATGGAATGGAAGGTCTCCATCTCAACACTCTCCTTGACAACTAAAGGGACTGTGATATATTGAATAAATGGGTGGGTAAGGGGTCTCACTGGCTAGTATTAGATATGACATGCCCCCTATCTATCATGTGAAGCCTTTACCTCTACCCTCAAAATCATGCATATCAAAATAATTTAAAATTTTATTGAGGATGAACTTGCAATAGAGTTTTCTCAAGAAATATTGAGGCACTTCATTGTTTTTGCATGAGGGATGATAAAAAACCATCCACCACCTATCCAAAAAATTATCCTTTATTCATTAGTGTTGGCACCAATGAATAGGAAATCATTTGCAACTGCATGCATGGGCTCATTGGTTCTAGGGTCGACAAATAATGCACATAAATCAACTTTCATATTTCTTTTTCTTTTACTTATTTATATGACAATTTTAAAGAATAATATTAACGAGCATTCTCTCTATGATTTTCCCATGTGTTTATTTTGCCACTAACTGGATCTTTGTGAGAAATTATAGATTCAAGGGATGTTGCAAGAGCTCTCTGATGTATGAAATTTGAATTTGGATATTTTAATGTTGCTACCAATATTTGATGTTCTTTCTTGTTTTGTTCAATTTTCCCTAATTTATTTTCTTGGGTCTCATGAGGATGTCTTCGAATGGACATAAGAGTTTGAGGGGGGTTAATTTGTGCCTTATCTTTAGCAAAAGTTTTCTTGTGTACGTTTCATCAGGTGAATTAGGGTTTGAAGGTGTTAAGGGTTTTTTATTTGCTAAAAATTTAAAAAATGAATCAACATAAAGAAAAAACAAAAATATTTCATTTTAATTGAAATTGCTAGAAAATTCACCGAACTCACCTCTTGCACATCATGGCAACATGATTCCTTCATCAAATTAGCTACAAGAGGCTAATAACCCACTCACAGAAAAGCCCTATCGTGTTTTGGAGAAAATGAAGAATGAGGCCATGAATTTTTTTTCTTTTAATAGTTTAAAATAGAAATGCATTATGGCTTGGTAGTGATCGAGCCTTAGGTTGGTCACTACCAAACCATAATGTGATCATGTTATTTGTAACATAATCACGTTATTAGTTATTTTGACCAAAAAGCTTTTTTTTACCACTCCTTTGTCCCCTGTTTCCATGCACTTACCCCAATAGGTCATTTAGATCTTGCAATGCTTGTGTGTCATGATTTTGATCTAGTATATCAACATCTAGGGGCTTGACTTGCAACCAATGCATGCCTAGACCATCACCTCTTTCCTTAAAAGCAAGCCTCAATGTGTTTGTTATCATAACCCCATTTCAACATGTTAAAAGATGAAGGTGCAAAAAAATTTATAGGTCACATCAACATAAGAATAGGTCACATAGTAAGGACTAGTCTTATGACATGACCTTGTCTAGACTGAGGTTACATGAGATGGCCTTGTCTAAGACTAGGTTGAATGACATGGCCCTACCTAGGACCAAGTCACACAACACACACATGTTTGTATCATGTCAATTTCTAGTAGAGCCTTGTCACAAGTTCCTAAAATCATAGCCATAACTAAATCAAAATCTTGATGACATGTAGTAGCACATCAACAAGTCAACATCAAAAGTTAAAATATATTATTTTGGTTCTATATAGGGCTCCCAACCTAGCAAGAACAAGAAAATAACAACATATCTATATAACATATACAACTGTAGACACTGAAATATGTCTAGGTCTTGTTTACACATGACCTTGTATGTCTTTGCCCTAGGTCCTAGTTACACAACACATTGTCAATATGAACTTGTATGTGTTCTCCTAAATCCTAGTTCATCCCAGTTCATCTAACCTCATCCCACTTAATCCCATTTATCCCTAGGTCATAGTTTATCCCATCTTAATCCCATTTGTCCAACTTAATCATATTCCCAATTAATTAAATAAATCCACTTTATTTAATTAATTTCCCCTTTCCTCTAATTTAAATAAATAAAATATTTATTTAAATTATCTCCTTTCACATGTCCTCACATAATTCAAATTAAATATTTGAATTAAATCACTCACCTTTCATCTTATTCAAACAAGTGTCACATGCTACATCATCCACTTAATCCCTTCACATGTCAAACTAATTTAAATAATCTTTTATTTAAATTAGATTCCTTTTTATCACAATCAAACACTTGTCCACTTTCCTTTTGTCTCATTAGTACATCTTGCATTTAATACAGATCACATGTGCAAGCTAATTCAAATAAAATATTTGAATTAGATTCCTTTCATTCTCCTTCGCACACTTGTCACATGACTACGATTTCTTGAGGTGTAAGGAAACCTAATCAATCCTGGCCATCCATGTCTTCCAAACCCTAATCGATCTTGTCCATCCATTCTAACTAGGTCTTTCCTATAAACCTAGCCTCTCTTGAGCCATTTGTAATGCATCTTCTTCTAGTATCCTTACTCTTCCAAATTTTCCTCTCAATCTCTCATCCATCTATCTTGCATTCATCCAATCTTCCATCTACCAATCCCTATCCTATCATTATGTTGTTGAATCAAGAAATCAACATTCATCTCTTTGGGTAAAGCTAGAGTGCTTTGGGTGCAGCATTCTCAACCCAATCAATGGATTGTGGATTAAATTGAGGGTGTGATTTGTTTGCATTTGTTATCATTTCCTTCATGTTGATTTTCATGATTTCATTTGGCACAATCATATGCTAACACATAAGCCAACTAGTCATATCCCAACACCTTTATCGATCCCTTCATCACCTTCATCCCCATACTCCACTAATCCTTCCTTAAAAGATTCTATGGAGATACTTTTAGAGAAATTGGTCCAAGCACATTTGATTGAGCTATACCCATTCAAAGCATATTCTCCATCTATGTTTAAACCTAGTTGGTATAAAGATGATGCATATTGTGCATACCATAGGTATAGGGGCCATACCATATCCACTTGTGTCTGATTTCAAAGATTACTCAAGAACCTAGAAGAATGTGGTAATATTGTCTTGGATAAAACCAATGCCTCTAATTCCATTATCTTTCCATCTAGCCCAAATCCTAATCCCATTATCCATCCAACAAACCCTAATCCTAAGCCTTCAACTTCCACTATTATCATCCATCCACTATATTGCCCATTCACCCATACCCTTGCAAAGGATGTGATCCATTAGCTACTAGCAAGGAATAAAACATTGCCATGTCATCAAACACCTATTCTTGAGCCTCCCCATGAGTCTTTAAACACTTTGTCTAGTCTTCTAACCCCATCATGTGATCTACAAGCTATCAAGCTTATTAAAGAGCCTTCTACTTCCATTCCAGAAAACCAAGAGTTATGTCAAGAGAATGATCCTAAGCATGACGAAACAATAGCCCCTAAATCTAATCAAGATCAAATCATCCCCATCCAATCTATCCATAACATGTACCTTCTTTATGATCAAGATGATACCTATGTAGAACCTATCCATGAACAACTTGATCCTAGTCATACCCCCACAACTATCCAGGAACAAGACACCCAAGACCTACATGCTCCATCTAATGGAAATCTTGTTGACTTACTTGAGCATTCACCCCGTTTCATGGCCTTCATTCAAAGCAAGGATACCTCTCCACCTAGGCATGATCCCACAATATCCACTTGTCATGATGAGACACTTGTCCCCCAAGCCAACATAGAAGATCAAACCAATAACTTGGATCTACATAAACATGACCAAGATCCTAATGATCCTCCTTCCACATCCACCACCGATCCCACCTCAAACCCACCATCATATCTTATTGGCATATCCACCTTCATCCATGAGTGTTCCCTTTAGAACATCAACAACCTTTGTCCACTTTATCTTCTCCATCCAATAATCAACTCAAGTCTGGTGTCCAAACTACACCTAGTCCTATAGTCAATCGCATGCTCCGAAACATGAACTACCAAGGCAAAGGTTTAGGCCTACATGAACAAGGCATTTTGGAGCCAATCCATGTCAAGGTCCCTCCTCATTCCTTTGGCCTTGGATACACACCCCAAGGTCAACAATCTATCGATGTTGGTACTTCCTCCACACTTCATAAATCCACTTCCTTCCATCACAAATCCCATCATATCCCTAAAACATACGTTGCCATTCCACCTCCCTCATCCTACAAATGTCAAAAGCATGTGACCATTCACCTTCTACCATCCACTTTACCTCCACTTCTTCCAACTCCTAATATCCCTCCATCCACTTTGCCTCCACTTCTACCAACACCTAATTATCCACTTATCCATAAATTCCTTAAAAATCCTAATCATGACCAACAAATGCACATATTGTCTAAACATGAAGCCTCCACTCATTCCACCAAACCCCCTTCCATCATGTCCATGGGATTCAAAATCAAAAGTTTGGATGCCTCTATCTATAAAGCTAAAAATCCTACCAAAAATCCTAAGGGTCCTAATGCCTTAGGATATCAATCCAAAAAGTTAAAGCAAAATACATTCAAAAATCCACCCAAGCCCATACCTCCAAAAGCAAAGTCCAAAATCAAAATGGTTTGGGTCCCTAAACAAAAATCAATCAAGTCATATGAGGCATCCACCTCTCAAAAATCCCAACCATCCCCCTCCATTCAAAAATGCCATTCCATTCAAACATTTCAAACATCCCACATGAAAAGCAAAAATTAGAAAAATACTAAGTCCATGTGGGTTCCAAAAGTCCTAAATCATCCATCTCCTAAGAAAAAATCACCATTTCTTCCTACACCACCAACCAATCAAAAGCTTTCATGTTTAACACGGTGTGCGCAACTATTGGTCATGATTCCTTTCCATACCTCTATTACTCCATCATTTACTCATTATCCTACATATTTCCCCCATCACCTTCCTATGGTCTGTTGGTGCCTGCATGAGCAATCAAGTTTCAAGGATTTGAACATGCAGGCGCCTTCCCAAAAAATCCAAAGAAGTCCTAAGTCTTCAGCCTCCTTAGCATTTTTCAACTGCAACATCATTTTTTCTTTGGAGGAGGTCATCATCATCATCATGTTTCCAAACATCACCCTGATATTTCTTATGAGGGTCATATTTCACACCAACCTGATCTTCTGCCCGCGGGGTGATATTTTAACATCAAGTGATCTTAGTTAAGATCATCCTGATGCTGTTATTACTAGGTTTCAAGTATGACCTGATATTCTACAGGGTCATAATATTGGAATATCGGGTGATCTTTGTTAAGATCACCCCGATGTTATTTTATCACCTTATGTTTGTTCCAGCATCATGATGATGCTGACGTCAGGGTGATATCCACCTGTTGGCTTCATCATATTCCGAAGGAGGGGGTGATATTTCTAAATAAAACATCACCCCGATGTTACAATGAAGCTACAGTGCACCCTGATATTTCTATCAGGGTGATATTTCAAATATCTGGTTATCTTCCGAATATCATCCTGATGCTGACATGATGGTGACGTCATCAAGGTCCGGGGGGTCATATTTTAACATCAGTCATTTTATGGAGATCCCCTGATGTTGCAAATATGACGATGACGTCATCCGGATATGAGGAGGTGCGCGATAGGCAGATATGCTGATGACGTCAGCAAGATATGACGGTGACGTCATCATGATGTTCATCGGCCAGACATTTGGTATCGGTGAGGCAGGAGGATCTTTCTCCGACGCATCAGGTTGTGCCGATGAAGGTGAATATCAGGTTGATATCTCACGCGAAGGTAAGGTTGGTCATCAGGCTGATATTCAAACATCAGGGTGATATTTTTTATCAGGTGATGAGGTCCGGATATGCTTTCCTACAGGGTGATATTTTCTGCGGGGTGATATTCATATCAGGGTGATATGAATTATCAGGGTGAGTTCAGCAGGTGGTTTGCTGATGTCAGGATTATATTTTGTGCATCCGGATATCATGCAGGAGGATGATGAAGGGGTTTTATGTTGATTTCGTCGGGAGCAAAAGCACCGACATCATATATGCTTACGACTCAGTATATAAAGATATGAGGAGGTCACTGCAGGGTGCATGTGGGATAATTTGATCCTACATAATTTGAAATATCAGGATGAGGTATTTTGGCGGGAAAAGTTTGTGATGCACAGTATGATGTTTTTCCCAAGGCCACGAGTTGGTGCACCATTAATGGCGGTTGTTGCAGGGTATGGGCGATGGCGTGGACGGATCCAGTACCCGACTGAAGATGTGAATCCCTAGGTGGTGGTGCACGGCTTGAGATCTCTTCCTGTCTCTTCCTCCACCTGCTGCATTCAATGCATTGAGCGCCATTTTCTCAATGTACTGTATCTGGCAAATTTTGATCTGCCATGTAATTAATGCTGAGGGCATTCCTTGCTGTATTCAGGAGGTTGTGTTTCTCATTTGGAGGTTGTTGAAAAACTGGACATATCTGGCTCTGTAATAATACACAACTGGTTCTGGTTGCTCTGTGCAGGTGACCTTGTGAGTTTATGTATCTCTTGTTGTATGTCTCATGCATGAATCTACTGATTTCATGATTGATTTTATGAGTAATGCTGTATTTGCATGTGTTTTGTTAATTTTGTCTCCAATATTGCATGTGTCCTTCTTCTGAATCCAGATATCTAAGGGGTGTCTAGTATTCTAGAATATAGAATTCTGTATTGAATGCTTGATCTTTCAACTTCTGCTCAAGGGGTAGATTAAAGTGTTTTCAGATTAAGTGTTGGGAAGGATATACTGCAATAGGGATGCCATAAGTAGAGATAACTTAACACTCTGTATTGGGAGGTATCTGTAAGGCAGATACCATAACATCCCCTTGAATTCCAGTTTTAGTGTGTTCATGCTGATCATTCACAGGTGTATGTCTACTAACTCCAAGCCTTGGATAGGCACCAATCTAGCTTTGTGTTGAGGTTATATACCAGGTCCAGGTTTGCATCCAAACATAAATCAAACTCAAACTTCTAAATCAAACCATTAGGACTGTAGAAGTAGTTTAGGACCAAGATCCTCTGATTCACAACTGAACATAAGCCCAAAGCTAGCCCCTTTGCACTTATCTCACAGTTTTGGTCTTCATACAGGAGGATTTATCTGCTTTGTATCAACATCCCAAGCCAACCCACAAGCATATTCTCATGGGTGTTGAATAGGGAATACCCCCCTAGGTTTTGAAGAGCCTAAAGAAGAAGAGGAGATAAAAATAGAGTCTATCTCCTATACTGTTGGCCCCTCGCCCAGAGATCCTGTTGATCACTGATGGCTACTTTGTAGCGAAATCTAGGAATGAAAATCTAATCAGGGAAATAACCAACAAGGTCCATGCTTTTGCATAAGTCCATTATAATCCACATCATAATCCACTTTCGCTCACTCCATAATCCACTTTCACCCCTACATAATCCACATCATAATCCACTATCTACCTTATCCATCTCACTTTCACGCAATCACCCTACCAACATCTTGAGCATAATGACTTGACATGGTCCATTTGTGATGACACCCTTCTCTAATGGGACTATAACATTACATGAAACTAGAGACTTGAGTCCCACCCATCCATATCCCCCTTTTTTCCCATTCAAAAGTCAAAAAAGTAAAAAAAGTAAAAAAAATCAAAAAAGTAAAGAGAAATCCCTTCATCCAACAGTGAAAACCTGGTAAACAGGCACCTTGGATAAGTACCATGATGAAAACCTAGTAAACAGGCATCATGTGTAGGTCAATCTTCTATGTGGCTTACACTTGGGGGCACCTTGTCTCATCCTTTTCCAAACTATCATACCATTTCCATATACATACCTATCACATTGCATCCATTCATCCCCCCTTTCTCTTTTAATCTTGACAAAGATTGGGGGCAACTATGGACAAGTGTTTTGGATATCCCTTGACATACCTCATCCTTTCCAAATGAACCCTATCATCCAAGTCATAAGCTTTGTCATGTCAAATCCTATCATCCTATTAAGCATTGTCCTGAAAAATATTAAGTCTACTACCTAGACTGGGGCATGTTATTCCTATGCAACATAGTCCTTGGAGATCACATCCTTGCTCTCTTACACATACATCCATTCTATTCCATAGCTTATTTTTTTTACCCTATCCATTTATCATGATCCTTTCATCCATCCACTATCACCCATCCTTTTATCCATCTAATTGTCATGTCCCCTTTTTAGCTGATGTTGTTTGCGGATGGTTTAGCCTATTCCTGACCCTCGTAGGCTAATATACATGGTTAGGGGGTCTTCTTGAGGCAGTCACCTGGTCGATGGTTGGTTTCCTGGATTCAGTTGGATGGGAAAAATAAGGGAGATAATAATTAAATTAATTATTTGTAAGGTTATTAAATAAATAAATATTATAAAGTGACCTTATATTTAATTAATTTAATAAAGTGACTTAAATAAATATTATTACATAAAGTCACTAAAATAAAATAATATTATTTTTCTAGAAGCTTCTTGAAGTGGGATTGAAAAAGTATAAAGGAAGGGGGAAGGCAAGCTTCCAGGCATCCAGGAATTGATATTTTCTCTGATGTGATTGTTTGGTGAAGGAGCCAGCAAGGGTTTCTGCCATTGAGCCATTGAGAACGAAAAATCTCATTGGTTATGCAATTTTGAGGTTGTGAAATATCAGCTGAATTATTGCTTCATTGTGGGCTTCATCCAAGAGTCCAATCTGTGCTTAAATTGGAGAAGACATTAAGTTTCACAAGAGTTCCAAAGGTTAATCATTTACAGATTTGAAATTGTTGGTGACATGAATAGTGGTGTGAATAGTGTCGCGCTACAGTAACCAGCCATAGAGTTTTTAGATTTTCATTGTTGGAGGCCTATCTAGACACTTTTTTATTTTGGGTGTTTGAGGGATCAATTCTTCTTGTGAAGACAATCATTTCTATACCAGTTTGGAGGTGTTTCAAGGCTGCAATTAATTCATTCTGAGGACTGATATACTACAGCAAGGGTGCCATTGGCAAGACATTTTTGTTCATATCTCATCAGTGAAGCATCCTATGGTTCTGGGCATTGTTGCATTTTGATCCTTTGATCCTACCAATCATTTCAGGTACCATAAAGTGAAGTTTTATTGTTGCATTTATTTTTAGTTAAGATTGTCAATCAAGGGCAAGGGCGGCTACTTCTAGGAGGTGCAATTTCATGCAAGGAGGCTCAATAAAATCGAATAAAAATCAGAGATAGATATCATTGCATCTGTTAATCATTCTGGACTTCATAATTAGGTTCTTTGATGTATTTTGCATTGTCATATCAATTCGCATAAGGTGCTGCTGTAGATGGTCATTTTATATCAAATTTGGCATTGTTGTATATATCATTGTAAGCCAAGAGTCTTGGCAAATACATAGCATCATTGTACTTTAGATTGCACTCAATTAAGGAGATATATGTTGCATACCATATGTTTGATGAAATGTCCATCTTATAGCATACATAATCAGCATAGTAGTTTGCATGCCAATTGTTTGACAAAATGTCAATTGGTTGTAGGAGTTTATTTACACTTGCATTAGTCATCTATTGCATTTGGAAAATGCTAAGACACTTGCATTTCATGCTATACTTGTAGTTTAGTCATTTAGCATTTATTTCAAGGCTTTTGCATCATCTTATCTTCCAATTTCATCAAGCAAAGCAAACTAAAACTCAGAAACAACAAGAACATACTTTGCATACAAAGTGTTTGACGATATTCCTTGAGCCTCTAATCAGCAAATTGAGGTCCGAATTGTCAAGGGATATTACAGTGGTATCAGAGCTTTTGTCCTGCCATCCTGTTGGGTAGATTGGACATTGAATCAGCTAGTTAATCATGGTTACTTCAAGTACTCAGAAGCAGTGGGACAAAAATATGGAGAAACTTAAACAAAGTTTGAATAAGTTGGATGAAAACTAGAAGAGGATGAATAAATTGCTTTCACACCCTGCAAACATAGACAAAGCAGCTCGGTTTATGGCATCCATTTTTAAGGGGTCTACATCACAAAACAAAAAGGAGAAACAAAAGGTCTCTACAGGTGAAGTATCTAGAAACCTCTACAATGAATTTTCAGCAGTTAGTGACCAGCATTCAACTGATCTTATGGAGAACAAAATGGACAAAGGTGATGAGTAGGAGATGCCTTCTTTTGGGTTACAGGTTTCATCTTCTCTTCAGGAGGATAGCAATGGTATGGATTCTTTTAATGATTCCTTTGGGGCTGATGTCAAATGCACTCACGAAAATCTAGAGGGAAAAGTAACAAGTGAAGTGTGGCCCAGTAGTATTGAGCTCGGGTCTATTTCAGTTGATCTTCACCCAGTTGATGTTACAGAAGATAGAGAGGAAGAAATAGTGGATCCTACAGGACAGGGTTGCACGAGTCTCCTAGTTGGTGACATGGAGGTTATGATTGGGGACTCTTTCGATAGTCCTAAGAGTGATCTTACCTCTCTGCATGAGGTTAGCGATTCATCATCCATTAAGT
Source organism: Cunninghamia lanceolata (assembly GCA_027924645.1). Classification (NCBI taxonomy): domain Eukaryota; kingdom Viridiplantae; phylum Streptophyta; class Pinopsida; order Cupressales; family Cupressaceae; genus Cunninghamia; species Cunninghamia lanceolata. The sequence goes on along the minus strand of BSBN01001121.1, from coordinate 14,346,667 downwards.
CTATTTTTTTGAGGGATGATGAGGAGTTTGGGTTGGGAACTACTGCTGCTCTAGTTCCAAACCAACATGAGGACACTTCAGAAGAATATTTTGATGAGAGTCAAGCTCTCCATTAGCAGCCCACAACTTCAACTAATGAATATTCCTTGGTCCCTAAGTCTGATTTGGAGAACCAACTAAAGGTTGGTGAAGATAAGATTGTTACAGCGCTATCCCATTTTGATCATTCCCACAAGATGGTGGAAATTCATCTATGGAAGGTCCAACTAGAGGGGAGACATAGAAGTGTTGAAGAGGCTTCATCAATTTCTGATTTGCAAGCGTTTAAGATAGCCATGGAGATTATGAAAAATAACTATTTAACTCTTCTTTCCGATAGAGATCACCTACTTGAATTGGGTGTCATATATTCAGATGCATTGAAGAGGAAAGAGGAAGAGGTTGATCAACTCACCACGGAGCTAGTGAAGACTAGAAAATCTTTGGAAGACTCTCAAATGGCTCTCCTTATGGTAGAAAATCAGATTGAGGAGTTGAATGTGCAGTTGAGTTTGGCTCATGCTTCACCAAAGAAATCAGAAAATCAGTCTTCTATTGCAGCCTCTTTGGATGGGCAAGAATCTTGTGTTGTGCATATGATTGAGGGACAAGGAAATGAGGGAAAAGAAGAGCAAGTGATGGGTGAAGACAAACCAGTTACATTAGAGCAGCTACATGAAGATATGGTTTCTTGTGATGCTTTATTAGGTGAGTCTAGCATTGCTTCATCCTATCATGGTAAAGAATTAGATGGTGCTTCCATGAATGTTATTCGTACATATGAAAGTCCATTGAAGGTCCAAGATATTAAGGTGGATGTGAAAGTTGATCCTTTGCTTAGTGGAGCAGCCACTAGTGTTTTGAATACACATGATGAAGAAGATAGTTTACAATGGCATGATGTCATCACTGATTTGTTTGAGGACAACAGCATTATGTCCCATCATTCTTGTGAGATAGGAGCTTGTGATCATAAGAAAGCCAATGATATGATATCACCCATTGATGGTAGCCCTACACCATTTGGTAGACATGAAGATATCAAGGATAAGAGGACTGATTTTGTATATTTTGGCATCGAAGAGGTAAAGAAGTCCAAAAAAATTAATGAAGAATAGTTGCAAAAAGCCAAAGAGGCTAGATTAGTGGCTGCCAATGCAAGACAGCATCTTCAAAAAGTGAAAGAAAAGATCAATCTCATCAACATAGCAAGACAAGAAAGGATAGATAACATTAGAAGACTCTTTATTCAAATGAGGGATGAATCTGAAAATAAACTTGATTCCCCTAAGGTTAGTTCCATGTCAAGGGATACAAAGCAAGACTATGATGGTCAACTATTGACGGATGTTGGTAATTTTTACCATGACTACATAGTGAGGAGAGTTCATCACCTTTCTTTTAGTTCACATGTAGATGATTGGTTGATGCATCGATATGGATTGATGGGGGGCTTATACCATCCATTGTGGGATGAAGAGTTGCCATCTACAAAAGATGGAACTAGAGCCTGCAAGTACCCGACTCAGTTGTGTATGAGGAATTACTTGCAGGGACAGCAGTCAGTTATCCATCATGCTATTATATATCTGACAAGGTTTGCTACTTCTATGTCACAGAGATTTCACACAGATACATGGTTACAGGATGATTATGGGGGCAGTACGTATGATGGCTTGGTTAGTCAGCACGTCCATAGGAATTGGGCAAAGGATAGAGGTTGTGCTTTCATGCTTGCTAGGCAGTTGTATGGTGCACTCGTGAGGGAAGAGGCACAGATATCCACTTCTGTTGATGCTGAGAGGGATCAACCCTCCACATTTGCATTGATTAGTGCAACTGGCTTTATGAGTTGGTGTCAGAAGCATTCTTCTTCTAGCTTTGGCAGTTGGAGTATTATGGGGACACCAACATTTGTAGATGAGTTAGGAGATACTCATCTTTTCCGACAGTTGTTTGGGTCCATAACCCACAGGTCTCAGTATCAGGGAGTAGCCTCTTGGCAGATTAGTGATTCAGTTGCATACAGTATGGTGCAGTAGGTGCCACCAGTTGTCATTGGTAGTGGATTGTTGATTCTGTTTTGGGATCCTGGTGGTGACGTGTTTGATTCATCACTCTATTTTGGTCCTGATGAGGTGTTCTACCACTCTTGGTGCTATGTCAGTGGTTTATGTAGAATGGTATAGTGGAAGTCAACAGGTGCGCTTTGTGACGGACTTCTAGTTTGGCACTGGGACCCAGGGATTGACATCAGAAGTGATATGTTTATTTCAGCTACAGAATTGCACAGTTTGCTAAGTTTTGGTAGGTTCTATGGCTGCAGCTATTTTCAGCAAGATTCTGATGCAGTTCCTTACAGATTCATTTGGGATCCGGGCATTAGTTGTGGGATACTCTCCAGTATGTTGAGGAATCCTTTGTGTGCATCAAGGTTCACTATTGAGTTTTGCAGCATGTATATGAGGGTGATTACTTGCAGTTGCACTTTTGATCTTTATGTACATGATCTGTTTCAGACGCATAGCTCAGTTGCGTATATGCTAGATAGTGTGTATGACAGCTTAGCTTGTGCAGTTATGGGAAGCAAACATTGTCGGTATTCAAAGTTGCTTCCACTTAATGCTTATGCTCTTGCGACATCTGGCGTTGGGGTTGATTTGATTTAGTAGGTTCAGTCAATTGTGCTAGTACTGGTGTTACAGGAGCTCTTTGGTGACAGCAGGGACATTACACAGATCCTCCCTTGGGATCCAGGCAGGGAGAATTGTCTTTGTAGCCAAGATTGCTTGGGGACAAGCAATTTCAAGGAGGGCGGACTGTAATGTCCCCTTTTTAGCTGATGTTGTTTGCGGATGGTTTAGCCTATTCCTGACACTCGTAGGCTAATGTACATGGTTAGGGGGTCTTCTTGAGGCAGTCACCTGGTCGATGGTTGGTTTCCTGGATTTAGTTGGATGGGAAAAATAAGGGAGATAATAATTAAATTAATTATTTGTAAGGTTATTAAATAAATAAATATTATAAAGTGACCTTATATTTAATTAATTTAATAAAGTGACTTAAATAAATATTATTACATAAAGTCACTAAAATAAAATAATATTATTTTTCTAGAAGCTTCTTGAAGTGGGATTGAAAAAGTATAAAGGAAGGGGGAAGGCAAGCTTCCAGGCATCCAGGAATTGATATTTGCTCTGATGTGATTGTTTGGTGAAGGAGCCAGCAAGGGTTTCTGCCATTGAGCCATTGAGAATGAAAAATCTCATTGGTTATGCAATTTTGAGGTTGTGAAATATCAGCTGAATTATTGCTTCATTGTGGGCTTCATCCAAGAGTCCAATCTGTGCTTAAATTGGAGAAGACATTAAGTTTCACAAGAGTTCCAAAGGTTAATCATTTGCAGATTTGAAATTGTTGGTGACATGAATAGTGGCATGAATAGTGTCATGCTACAGTAACTAGCCATAGAGTTTTTAGATTTTCATTGTTGGAGGCCTATCTAGACACTTTTTTATTCTGGGTATTTGAGGGATCAATTCTTCTTGTGAAGACAATCATTTCTATACCAGTTTGGAGGTGTTTCAAGGCTACAATTAATTCATTCTGAGGACTGATATACTACAGCAAGGGTGCCATTAGCAAGACATTTTTGTTCATATCTCATCAGTGAAGCATCCTATGGTTCTAGGCATTGTTGCATTTTGATCATTTGATCCTACCAATCATTTCAGGTACCATAAAGTGGAGTTTTATTGTTGCATTTATTTTTAGTTAAGATTGTCAAGCAAGGGCAAGGGCGGCTACTTCTAGGAGGTGCAATTTCATGCAAGGAGGCTCAATAAAATCGAATAAAAATTAGAGATAGATATCATTGCATCTGTTGATCATTCCAGACTTCATAATCAGGTTCTTTGATGTATTTTGCATTGTCATATCAATTCGCATAAGGTGCTGCTATAGATGGTCATTTTATATCAAATTTGGCATTGTTGTATATATCATTGTAAGCCAAGAGTCTTGGCAAATACATAGCATCATTGTACTTTAGATTGCACTCAATTAAGGAGATATATGTTGCATAACATATGTTTGATAAAATGTCCATCTTATAGCATACATAATCAGCATAGTAGTTTGCATGCCAATTGTTTGACAAAATGTCAATTGGCTGTAGGAGTTGATTTACACTTGCATTAGTCATCTATTGCATTTGGAAAATGCTAAGACACTTGCATTTCATGCTATACGTGTAGTTTAGTCATTTAGCATTTATTTCAAGGCTTTTGTATCATCTTATCTTCCAATTTCATCAAGCAAAGCAAACTGAAACTCAGAAACAGCAAGAACATACTTTGCATACAAAGTGTTTGACAATATTCCTTGAGCCTCTAATCACCAAATTGAGGTCCAAATTGTCAAGGGATATTACACTAATCCCATTCATCCATCCTTGCCCCTAGACTTGGTTTTTTTCCCTTGTCATTGGTATTTAGCACAAAGGCTACCCAAATTGTCATCCAATGTTGTCCAAAAACAAAAAAAATCAAATATTCCCAAAAAGACAAAAAAATCAAAATATGTCAAAAAAACCCAAAAAACATTAAAATCCAACAAAATCCAAGCAATAAAACCATTCCACATCAAATCATCAAAATCACATTCTTCTAATCAAATCAATACCAATCATCAAATCCATCAAAACAAGTCCAATCACATCATCAAATCAAGCCAATCTATCAATTATCCAATCTATCAAACAATCAAAAGCAAATCAAATAACATCATCTAATCAATCCCAATCAATTCATAATCTGATCAATCCCATCCATATCATCACATTAATAAAACACAAATCAGAACTACATCTCATCTTTATCGTTAAATGCGTTGATCCCATGGATACAGGGTATGTAGGCAATCTGGGATACGAAGGAAGTACCCAGATTCAAGCATAGGCGATAGACCATAGACCTCTTCCATCATTCTTCTAATCTTCATCAAATCATCATCTGCATTCATCAAACAACTTCCTCCAATCAAATCCACTTCTTCCATCAAATCAAATCATCAAAAAAATCAATCCAATCAATCACAAATCATTTCTTCAAATCAATCCAATTCTTCAAATCAATTCATCAAACAATTCCAAACAATGATCCAAATGCAAGTCATCCTTTATCCATACCAATCAAGTCAATCAATTGTGTCAATTTATCCAATCGCAATCAATGGTCTTGATCCTAATCTTGTCGTAAACCAAATAAAATATCATCATCATAATCAATGGGATATATCATTCCCACATCCTTGTGTTGATCTAGGGATATATCATTCCCCGCAATGACAACACTATCATCAATCAATCACTTAATCATTGGTTTACAGCTTGACAGGGGCAATACCTTGTTTGTTTTTGAATCATTTGTGCATGCTTTCTTGCTTGCTTGTGTGTGTTATCATTTTCAACTTGCATTTGCATCACATCAGTATCTTCCTAGCTAATATTCATATTTTGTATCTAGACAAGTTTGTATTACGCTGGGGCACGAGACACATCGTCACCTTGGTCCTTATACCTTGGTGCATAAAGTCTAGTGCTATATCAAACATCATGGTTGCTCACTTTATTGTAGCACAATGCATCCATCCCTTCTTCTATCCACTCCTTTATCTATTGCCATTCCTTTCATTTCGAGAGCATACCCGTGTTTGTCCAACCCGCCTATCCTCTCGAGGGGGCATCATCATCCTATCCTTTCCCTCTATCCTTTTCCTTAGCTTTTTTGAGATGATGTTACTCGACATAAATCTTATCATCTCGCAACATCATCTCAAAGAGGGGCAAATGTAGACACTAAAATATGTCTAGGTCTTGTTTACACATGACCTTGTATGTCTTTGCCCTAGGTCCTAGTTACACAACACATTGTCGACATGAACTTGTATGTGTTCCCCTAAATCCTAGTTCATCCCAGTTCATCTAACCTCATCCCACTTAATCCCATTTATCCCTAGGTCATAGTTTATCCCATCTTAATCCCATTTGTCCAACTTAATCATATTCCCAATTAATTAAATAAATCCACTTTATTTAATTAATTTCCCTTTTCCTCTAATTTAAATAAATAAAATATTTATATAAATTATCCCCTTTCACATGTCCTCACATAATTCAAATTAAATATTTGAATTAAATCACTCACCTTTCGTCTTATTCAAATAAGTGTCACATGTTACATCATCCACTTAATCCCTTCACATGTCAAACTAATTTAAATAATCTTTTATTTAAATTAGATTCCTTTTTATCACAATCGAACACTTGTCCACTTTCCTTTTGTCTCATGTGGGGTAGTACATCTTGCATTTAATACAGATCACATGTACAAGCTAATTCAAATAAAATATTTGAATTAGATTCCTTTCATTCTCCTTCGCACACTTGTCACATGACTACAATTTTTTGAGGTGCAAGGAAACCTGATCAATTCTGGCCATCCATGTCTTCCAAACCCTAATCGATCTTATCCATCTATTCTAACTAGGTCTTTCCTATAAACCTAGCCTCTCTTGAGCCATTTGTAACGCATCTTCTTCTAGTATCATTACTCTACCGAATTTTCCTCTCAATCTTCCATCCATCTATCTTGCATTCATCCAATCTTCCATCCACCAATCCCTATCTTATCATTATGCTACTGAATCGAGCAATCAACATTCATCTCTTTGGGTAAAGCTAGAGTTCTTTGGGTGCGACATTCTCAACCCAATCAATGGATTGTGGATCGACTTGAGGGTATGATTTGCATTGATTTGTTTGCATTTGTTATCATTTCCTTCATGTTGATTTTCATGGTTTCAGCAACACCACCACCTGCATAGAAGATAACTTATGACACAATCATTTTATACTATTAACTGGAAGAACTGTAAACCTTGCATAATAACCAACTAAAAACAATAGTATAGATCACCAAACACTATATCTCTCCCACAAATCCCAATTGACCAATCATTACCTTTACACACACTAAAAAAACCCTAAAACAAACCAAGGGAGAGACCAAAGACAAAATTACTACACATAGCAGAAACTATTACAACCCAAACAAGACGAACCGTAAGGTTACATATGCTTACAGAGTCTACCACTAATTGGAGGTACAATAACCCATCGTTTAGATGCATAGTTATAAACTTTATTATTTGTCAACACATTATTTAAATTAACTAGCACTCTTATCCCTTCACAATTACAATTTAGTTTCTCACCTCTAAAAATGATTATTTCTCATAAATTTATTGTCTATATTAAATCAAAATCATTTTATATAGAAAATAATGAATCTAAAAATTTAAAGCAAAGCACATTTATTTCCTTAAGAAAATTAACTAAAGTAAGTTGTTGTTTCTATTTAAAAATCTATTACTAATTATTAATAAATAAAAAAATCCTCAAATAAAAATTGAGAAAAATTCCACAAACTATGAAATCACTTTCATGCATAAACTTTGTACGCTTTAGATTCACAAAAATTCAAAGACTTCTAGCTTAATTTATGGAATAAAAGAGACATTTTTTTTTATATTGAACAAAACAGAAAAAAACTTTAAAAAAACAATTAAAAAAAGTCACACAGTTATAAGCCATTTCAAATCAAAAATTACAACAAAATAACATTAGAAATACTACACCATCATATACAATATTAAAGCATGATGTTACGGACTGATTAGAACAGCATTAGAAATACTACACCATCATATACAATAACAATAATAAAGCATGATGTTACAGACTGATTAGACAGCATTACGAATACTACACCATCATATACAATAATAAAGCATGATGTTACGGACTGATTACAACAGCATATAATTTTCTTATCTTGAAGAGCATGTGGTTAGACTAGACTTGTTTTCACCATGATCTGTCGTGTCTTACGTTGTGACTAGGTAATGTAAGTCTGGGATCCATTTCCATTGCTGACACAAAATCCATTTCAGACCTATACAATTGGTGAAAGCCCCAAGTACAAAACGGGAACACTGGAATGGACGGTGTACATTCATTCCGAACAATATGGAATTTGGGAACCAAATATGGAGTCTGAATGGAAGACAGCATTATGCAAATATCATGATCAGGCATGTTAATATCTTGACAGATGATTTATGGTATGGTTTATTTAGTGAGGGGACAGTTGAGAAAGTGGGGCCCATCATTAATTTGAACAAATGACGAAATGAAATACAAAGAAAAAAAAGACACGAGTGATTATCCCATAAACTATTTTTAACCTCATAAACGTTAAAAGTTATTCTATTCATTCTATTCTTATTTCTAAAGCACCATTATGAAATTTTACAGCATTATCAAAGCACACACTTACAGTCAATGGTTTTCTTAGTTACATAGCAGAGCCCACAGTTTAGAAAAGCCGTCATGCTTACATAGACTATTGAATTGTAAGAGATGCTTATGTGGAGATTCTCTTCTTGTTTTGGTCGAAATTTTTACATTATACTTCCAGTCATGATGTGCATCAAGTAAATTTGTTTGTTACTTGGCTCGTGCTGGAAAAAAGGTCGTGTGCTAAAACCGTGGACTACACGAAATCTACCTAGTAGCTTTGACACAGAAATTCAAGATTTAAAACGCTTTAGATAGGACGTCTTGAAAGAATCAAAAGTAGAAAACAACCCTTTATGACTAATGTACACTGAGAGTTTGTATCGAATTGGGACACTCGTTTTGTTTGGACAAGTTTTCTCTCATACAAACAATGTTTTCTTGGGAAGTTGAGCTCGTCTTGGAAGTCCAACTCCCAAACTGTGATTGATGCTTACACCCCCAATGCTGAACATAATCTTTCTTATTTTATTCAGAAGTAGGAAGCGAGCATGTGAAGCACTTCAAAGAGATTCTTAGAAGAGAGTTATTTGAGTTTTAATTTCCTAGAGCAATCGTAGAGAGAAGAGGTTAATGAAACAATAAAAAAGTGAAACCAGGCAGAGAGAGACTAAGGAGGAGAGGAAAGGAGAAACAAGAAGAGAGAACAAATAGGGAGATAGGCAGCATCAAACCAACAAAAAGCTAAATAACAAACACCCATCCTTTTATTAATATGGATATCAAAGAGGCCAGTGAACATTTGTTCATCTTGGAGTCTAATTGGAGGGCGTTTAGAATCAATGATGAATAGACCGAACTATTTGATTTTGTACGAACACTCAAGGATGATGCATTAAAATGGTATATGAAAGAGTGTCCTAAGAATCACAAGACATGGGATGACTTGATGGCCCTATTTGTGACAAACCTTTGTTCCCCTAATGGTCCATTAGAAAGTGTAAGCAAGATGTGAGATATGCTACAAAGTGAGAGAAAGTTAGTGAAAGATTATGATCAATGCTTCAAGAGTGTGGTTCAAAAATTAGAAAAGCCCTTGTCAAAAAAGTAAAGAATCAAATGGTTCATTTCAGGGCTGACCCATATATAAGGGTGGTAGTTGATGGGAAGGTGTTCCCAACTTACAATGATGTCATGGAATTGGCGACTAGAATAGAATCCTAATAATTGAGATGGGAGGGAGAAGCATAAGATAAAAATGAAATGGAGAAATTAAGATTGTTAGAACAGTTGAAGCTCAAAGAAGAAATATTGACAAAGGGAGAGAACTCGGGTGCATCTCCCCTTTCTAGGAGAAATGAAATTTGGTGCACTCACTATTGCAATGGAATACACTTCAGGAATGAATGTCAAATGATTGAAGGCACCAAAAGGGTTGTCGCATTAAGAGTTGAATTTGTCAAAAAGCTCAGAAGGTTGGAATCTATATATATTATAGTTTATGGAGGGGAGAAGGATTAGAACTAAAAATATTTACAATAAGCACTAAGAATACGTTTTAGTTTACATTGTATAATTTCAGGGATTGGAGAAGATAATGACAATCAGAGCACAAAACCAAGCTTTGGAAGTATTACAAATCTATGGTTTGGAAGAACTGAAACTGTGATCATTAGATTCTACAGGTAGTGTTGTTTCTTCTAAGTTAAATGTGCTCACTACTTTGTTGAGCAATAACATTGAGTGAAAGTCTCATCTCCACTGAAAGGTTTTTGGTTCAATAGGTATACCTATTGAACAATTATGGGCCTAACCAGTGTTGTCATTGATGTCAACATACTCTTGTTGCATTGATGTCAAGGATTGGATGAGCTGTGTGCTAAGGATATTGAGAAAATTAGTCCTATCAGAAACAAAGAAGAACAATGAAGGCAGTAAATCTCTATGAAGTGAATATCCCAGCTAGATGAAGATCAGAGAATGTGCATCAAAGGGTTTGTAGATATGTGTCTAAAGGTGATCCAATTAAGATTTGAGAGGTCCGCATGAAATTGTGAAGGAGTTATGGCCTTAAGAGTAAAACCGGTTCTGGCAACTATTCAGAAGTGACAGAGTGACACAAATAGGTCTGGTAAGATCTGGAAATACAATATCATGTTCTGTGGATCTGGTGGCATGTTTGGGAAGCTAATGTGAATTGACAACTCAATTGGTTCGTGGTTTGAAGGTCCACAAGCAATCCTTCTAATGTGATAGTGATGATCGGCTGTGTTCTTGAGGTTCCGGATGAAGATGCGATTGATTATAGTAAGCAGAAGTAGTGCGGATGTTCTTGGTGATTCATGCAAGCTTGTGGGGGTCTCTAGACTGTGTCCAGTTTGTGTTGATGGTCCACATTGAAGATTGAGCTCGTAATTGAAGATTTACCCTCCGGGAATAGCATTCTTCCTAGTCTTGGCTGACCAGATGTTTTGCACATATTGTGGATGACTTTGAAGATGTCTTGTGAAACATGGCATGCTCCTCAAAGAAGATTGAACTCCTAGTTGTGTGTGACAGATAGTATAGTGATGCGCATGAAGTTTTTGTAATAAGTCAAGTTGTATTTTTGTAATTGCTCTGTAATAAAATAAGTGTATGTTGTGCCGACTTTGATGATCATTCCAAAGTCGATGTCATGTATAAATAAGAGTTGCGAAGTCATTCAAAAGTGTGCGTGCAATGAGAAGGTGGTAGTGAAGAGGACCGAAAAGCAGAGCAGAGGGGTTGAGCTTAATGGAATTGATTCAGGCATAGTGAAGATGCTAATCTCCAATTCAAGTATGTAATACTTATATTCTTTTGTAGACAGTGTGTCTCCTATAGGCAGTGGGCCTCTTGTGAGCAGTGTGCTCGGGCAGTGAGCCCTAATTGGCAAGTGCCATTTTGTTCTTCTTATTCTTTTAATAGAGAATACAATCTTTGGTTAGTCACCCCATGGTTTTTCCCTTAACTAGGTTTTCCACGTTAAAATCTTGGTGTTGTATGTGTTGAATCTGTTTCTACTCTTGAATTCATGCGTTATGATTGAATCTTTGATATGTTATTAAAATTGAAGAAGCTTTAAAGTTTATAAAAATAGAAGTTTAGTAACAAATGATTCACCCCCCCTCTTAGTTGTCTGTCCTAAATCCAACAATTCTTATTAGAGTCGAGTTCCTCTAGAAAAAGCTTGACCGCTTGAGGAGATCCAGGATGTCGACCTACAAGGACAGTCCAAGGTTTGATGGAACAAACTTCACTGCTTGGAAGAACCTCATGGAATGTCACTTACAATGCATGGGATATCAGTATTGGAACATAACCTCAACTAAATATGTTCCTCCAAGGAATGGGCCAACAACTATAGATGAAGTCAGAGATGCATAAAATAATCTTCAAGCTAAAAAAGCCCTACTGAGTGCATTGCCTGATACAGAGCTGACAAATGTTTTGGGATTAAAGACTTCTTATGAAATTTGGACAAAGCTTGAAAATCTATATGAAAGAGACAAGTATGTTAAGTGTGCCAAGCTGCAAAGTCTGAAAGGAAAGTTTGAAAACCTAAGGATGAGTGAAGATGAGAACATCACTTTATATATGGCAAAAGTAAATGAGCTTGTATGTGGCATTAGGTGTGCTGGTGGAGTACTGGATGAAGATGAAATTGTTACTAAAGTTCTCAGATCTTTACCTCCTGCATATAAACACAAGGTCACTGTTATTGAGGAAATCAGATCTTTAACAACTATCACAAGGGATCAATTGGTTGGTAAGATATCTACATTTGAGTTGGCTGAGTTTGGTGATGCACTTCCCAAGACTGGATCTACTTTCAAAGCTAATGCCTCTGCTAAAGGCAAATAGAGATATGATCCAGGGGAAAGCTCCTCAAGAAAATCATCTTGGTATGAGAAAGAAAGAAAAGATCTAGAAGAGGATGAATTAGAAGCTGAACAACTTGAAGCTCTCATTGCAAAAAGACTGCCAAGAGGATCCGGTAAGTATGAAGGAAAATTGCCTTTTAAATGCTTTGTCTGCAATAAGATTGGTCATTTTGCCTCAAGATGTCCAAAAAGGTTTTCAAGGCCAAACCCTAATAGACCAAGGTTTCAGAAAAAGTGTTACTATGTTCAAGAAGATGATGATGAAGGAGTAACAGATGATGAATCTGAGATAGGAAACAAATCTGGAAGTGACTGGGTGTTTATTGCCATCAAGGAAGAAGATCCAATGCCTATTGAATCTGCCAATCATAAGATGATAGAAAGTGTTTTGGCTGCTCAAGTTGAAGAAAAGGATGAATGGGTTATTGATAGTGGATGCTCTCACCATATGACTGGTGACAAGAGCAGGTTCTTAAGCTTGGAAAGATATGAAGGTGTACTTGTAAAGTTTGGAGATAATTCTGCTGGCAGAATTAGAGGCAGAGGAACCATTTCCTTTAATGGAAAGAACAAAACCAGTGATGTTCTGTATGTTGAAGGTCTGAAGCATAATCTTCTCAGCGTTGGACAATTGGTGGACAAAGGCTATGATCTCTGATTCAAAAATAGAAAATGCAAGATCTTTGAAAGTTCTGGAACTGAGATTGCATCCGGTACACAGACAAAAGGTAACATCTTCTACTTGGTTGGTACTGGCAAAAGTTGTTTATTTGTTTAAATTGATCAGAGTTGGTTGTGGCATAGGAGAATGTGTCATGTAAATTTTGATAATATCATCAAGATAAGAAACACTCAAGTTGTAAGAGATCTTCCAAGACTGGTGAAACCTACTAACAATTTGTGCAAAGAATGTTAGTTGGGTAAGCAGAATAGAGTCACATTCAAAAGTAAGGAACAATCTTCAACTAGATTGTTAGAATTGGTACACACTGATCTCTGTGGTCTAGCAAGAATCATGAGTCTACAAGGAGATAGGTATTTCATGTTGTTGATTGATGACCACTCCCGGATGATGTGGGTAACTTTCTTGAAAGAGAAATCTGAAGCACTTAAGAAATTTAAAATATTCAAGGCTATGGTAGAAAATGAAACTGACATAAACATAAAATGCCTCAGGTCTGATAGAGGTGGAGAGTTCACATCCAGGGAGTTCATATAATTATGTGAGGAACATGGGATAAAGAGATAGTTATCTACTCCAAGGACTCCACAGCAGAATGGAGTAGTGGAGAGAAAGAACCAAACCATCCAGGAAGCATCTAGAACCATGATGATGGATGCAAATGTCTCTTAGATCTATTGGAGAGAAGCTGTAAGCACTGCTATCTATACTCTTAATCAAGTACAAATCAGAGGCAATATTGGTAAGACTCCTTATGAACTTTGGTTTGGTATCACTCCTACTGTGAAGTATTTCTGAGTCTTTGGTAGTAAATGTTATATCAAAAGAGATGAAGACCTTGGCAAGTTTGATGCTAGAAGTGATGAAGGAATATTCTTGGGATATTCTACTCAAAGCAAAGCATACCGGTGTTATAACAAGAGATTGAGAAAGATTGTAGAAAGTACAAATGTGAAGGTTGATGAAGGCATGGAAAATCCCTCAAGGTATTATGAGTATAAAACAGATGATTAGAATGATGTCTCAAATCAAGGAGAACAAGTCCCAACTCCAGTTCAGATTCAGACTGATCTGGAGAATCTTGAAATACAACAAGAAGAGACTAGTTTGCATGAACCTGTTCAAGAATTAGAAATGCAAGAGCTTCCCAAAACTCCCAGGTATGTAAGACTGAATCATTCTGAAGACTAGATCATAGGAGATAGAAGCAAAGGTGTTCAAACAAGAAGAAAAATTGCTCAAGATTTAGTGAAGTATTGTCTGATTTCAAAGATTAAACCAAAAATAGTAAGTGAAGCATGCAGTGATGAAAGTTGGGTTAACATAATGAAGGAGGAATTGATGCAGATTGAAAAGAATCACACTTGGGATCTTGTTCCCAGACCTAAGGACAAAAATGTGATTGGGACTAAATGGGTCTTTTGGAATAAATTGAATGAAGATGGTGAAGTAATAAGAAACAAAGCCAGATTGGTCTGTAAGGGTTATTCTCAAGTAGAAGGAGTTGACTTTGAAGAAACTTTTGCTTCGATGGCAAGAATTGAAGCAGTTAGATTATTTCTTGCTTTTGCTACCTTCAGAGATTTCAAGGTGTACAGATGGATGTCAAGTCTGCTTTCCTAAACGGTGATTTGGAAGAAGAGGTATACATTGAGCAACCGGATGGATTTCAATTGTCTGATCGTGGAGATATGGTCTACAGATTAAACAAGGCATTGTATGGACTCAAACAAGCCCCAAGAGCCTGGTATGAAAGATTGGACAAACATCTTTTGAAGATTGGCTTCAACAAAGGTACTGCTGACAGTAATATGTACTTCAAGATTGATCATGGAAATATCTTGATTGTTGAAGTATTTGTTGATGATATCTTTTTTGGAGGAAAAGATAGTATGTGTACGACTTTTGCAAATCAAATGAAAAGTGAATTTGAGATGTCTATGTTTGGGGAAATAAATTTCTTCTTGGGTCTACAAATCACTCAAACAAAGAAAGGAATCTTCATATCTTAGACCAAATATGTGAAAGAATTGGTGAAGAAATTTGGGATGGAAGATTCAAAGCCAATGAATACTCCCATGGCAACCAGATGTAAGCTGAGTAAAGATGATGAATCTCCTAAGATTGATCAGAAAAAGTACAGGTTAATGATTGGACGACTACTCTACCTCACTCAAACTAGACCTGATATTATGAATGTTGTTGGTCTTGTTGCCAGATTCCAAGCTGATCCTAGAGAGTCTCATGTCATGGCAATCAAAAGAATTCTTAGATATTTGAAGGAAATAGTTGAGTATGGATTATGGTCTCCTAAGGATCATGATTTCTCTCTTCATGCTTATACTTATGTTGCTTGGGTAGGTGATGTGGATGACTGGAAGAGTACCAATGGTGGTGCATTCTTTTTGGGTAAAAGATTGGTTTCTTGGATTAGAAAGAAACAAGAGGCAATATCTATGAACACTGCAGAAGTAGAATATATTGTAGTAGCAGGCAATTGCACTCAAGTATTATGGATGAAGCAAATGCTAAGAGACATCAGAGTGGAGTATGAAGAACCTATCACAATCTTCTGTGATAATTCAAGTGCAATAAATATTCAAAAAATCTGGTGTTGCATTCAAAGACAAAACATATATCCATCAAGTTTCATTTTTTGAGAGAACAAGTGAACAAGAATGAAGTTAGACTTGAGTTTGTGCCCTCAAAGGATCAAATTGTAGACATTTTTACTAAACCTCTACCTAAGGACTCTTTTGAGTATCTCAGGGAGAAGTTAGGGGTTATTACCCCTCTGGTTCTGAATTAAGGTGCACTGATGTGCATCAATCTAGTGGATCCCACAGTCATATCTTGTGATCTGGATTGGTGTTAGGAAGCTACTACTCAGGGGAGCAATCAACATGATTCTAAAGTATGAGAAGTGGTTGCAAGTATGTGCCCTTTGCCATTGATGTCAAAGGGGGAGAGAAGACATGTGAAAAACAAAAAGTGGTTGCTGATCAAAGGGGGAGCAGTAAAGGAAGATAAAACATATGAATGATTCTTATTGATAGGGGGAGCTATGTCAGTCAGTGAGGACAAGTTCTTGTCTTGATGGTTAAAACATTTTTCCACATCATATGTTGCCATCAATGACAAAGGGGGAGATTGTTGCAAGTATGGGCCTAACCGGTGTTGTCATTGATGTTAACATACTCCTGTTCCATTGATGTCAAGGATTGGATGAGCTGTGTGCTGAGGATATTGAGAAAATTAGTCCTATTAGAAATAGAGAAGAACAGTGAAGACAATAAAGCTTTATGAAGTGAAGATCCTAGCTAGATGAAGATCAGAGAATACGCATCAAAGGGTTTGTAGATATGTGTCTAAAGGTGATCCAATTAAGATTTGAGAGGTCCGCATGAAATTGTGAAGGAGTTATGGCCTTAAGAGTAAAACTAGTTCTGCCAACTATTCAGAAGTGATAGAGTGACACAAATAGGTCTGGTAAGATCTCAAAATACAATATCATGTTCTGCGGATCTGGTGGTATGTTTGGGAAGCTAATGTGAATTGATAACTCAATTGGTTCGTGGTTTGGAGGTCCACAAGAAATCCTTCTAATGTGACAGTGATGATCGACTGTGTTCTTGAGGTTCCAGATGAAGATGCGATTGATTACAGTAAGCAGAAGTGGTGTGGATGTTCTTGGTGATTCAAGAAAGCTTGTGGGGGTCTCTAGACTATGTCCAGTTTGTGTTGATGGTATGCATTGAAGATTGAGCTCATAATTGAATATTTACCTTCCGGGAATAGTGTTCTTCCTAGTCTTGGCCGACTGGATGTTTTGCACATGTTGCGGATGACTTTGAAGATGTCTTGCAAAGCATGGTGTGCTCCTCGAAGAAGATTGAAGTCCCAGTTGTGTGTGGCCAATAGTATAGTGATGTGCATGAAGTTTTTGTAATAAGTCAAGTTGTATTTTTGTAATTGCTCTATAATAAAATAAGTGTATGTTGTGCTAACTTTGATGATCATTCCAAAGTCAATGTCATGTATAAATAAGAGTTGCGAAGTCATTCAAAAGTGTGTGTGCAATGAGAAGGTGGTAGTGAAGAGGACCGAAAAGCAGAGCAGAGGGGTTGAGCTTAATGGAACTAATTCAGGCATAGTGAAGATGCTAATCTCCAGTTCAAGTATGTAATACTTATATTCTTTTGTAGACAATGTGTCTTCTGTAGGCAGTGGGCCTCTTGTGAGCAGTGTGCTCGGGCAGTGAGCCCTAATTGGCAAGTGTCATTTTGTTCTTCTTATTCTTTTAACAGAGGATACAATCTTGGGTTAGTCACCCCGTGGTTTTTCCCTTAACCAGGTTTTCCACATTAAAATCTTGGTGTTGTATGTGTTGAATATGTTTCTGCTCTTGAATTCATGCATTATGATTGAATCTTTGATATGTTATTAAAATTGAAGAAGCTTTAAAGTTTATAAAAATAGAAGTTTGGTAACAACTGATTCACCCCCCCTCTCAATTGTCTATCCTATATCCAACAAGAGAAGATAATGACAATCAGAGCACAAAACCAAGCTTTGGAAGTATTAAAAATCTATGGTTTGGAAGAACTAAAAATGTGATCATTAGATTCTACAGGCAGTGTTGTTTCTTCTAAGTTAAATGTGCTCACTACTTTGTTGAGCAATAACATTGAGTGAAAGTCTCCTCTCCATTGAAAGGTTTTTGGTTTAATAGGTATACCTATTGAACAATTAAAGGCATTATATGGGTATCTACCAATTTAAAATATAACTTAACGAAATATTGCACTAATAAAGGCATTACTAAATTTAAATTCTGGTAGGGGAATTGGATTAATATTGCATTAGTAAAGGCACCTATTCTATTTAATTAAAAAATCCAGTTAAAAAAAAGGTAAATGGAGAATGATATCTTTTGAAATTAGATTTTACAAAAGATAGGTATGCTAATTTTATTTACATTGTTTAAAAAATGATAATAAACTTTGTAATTTGGTATTTATTGATTTTGTAATTCTTTTGAAGAGAGGTTTGAAGGAGATGTATAAATTTACAATTAAAAATAGTATATAGTAGTATTAAGATACATATCATTATCTGTAAAGATCTAAAATCCCTACAGTTGTAGCTGGGTGGAAGAAAAGAGCCTCCAGATTCTAGATTTTGTGTTAAAAAAACCTAAAAAAGAATTGGAATATTTGTAATTTTGAATCTAGTAGTTGTTGTTTCATTTCAAAAATTACAAAATCAATAAATATCACATTACAAAGTTTATTATTATTTTTTAAACAATGTAAACAAAACTAGCATACCTATTTTTGTAAAATCTAAGGCCAAGAGACATCATTCTAGAGGCACCTATTTTTTTATTGAATGAGGTTTGAAGGAGATTTATAAATTTACAATTAAAAATATTATATAGTAGTATTAAGATACATATCCTTATGTGTAAAAATCTAAAATATTTAATTATGTTGAGAGGCATTTTACAATTGTAACGGGGTGGAAGAAAAGATCCTTCAGATTCTAGATTTTGTGTAAATAAAAACCTAAAAATAAATTGAATATTCATAATTTTTAATCTAGTAGTTGGTGTTTCATTTCAAAAATTACAAAATCAATAATTATTAAATTACAAAGTTTATTCTTATTTTTTAAACAATGTAAATAGAACTAGCATACCTATTTTTGTAAAATCTAAGGCCAAGAGATATCATTCTCCATTTACCTACTTTTTTATTGGATTTTTTAATAAAGTAGAATAGGTGCCTTTACTAGTGCAATATTAATCCAATTTCCCTATTAGAATTTAAATTTGGTAATGCCTTTTCTAGTGCAATATTTTGTGAAGTTGTATTTTAAATTGGTAGATTTAGATCACACCCAATAAATGTTTCATTTAATAGAAAGTAGAAATCAATGCCAAATATGTGTGTTTATGGGTCTGTCTCCATTCTCTCCACTTGAAATCTAGTAGGAATGACCTTTCAAAGTTGCATGATAAATGGTTTCAACCATGGTGAAAATAAGATATTTTACAAGTAATTGTTATTATCTTGATATTTTTATCATGATGTGAATGCCATGAAAAATACATATATGATGCATAAAATTACTACTTTAAATTTAGATAGGGAAATTTAAATTTTATTTCTCAATAGTTTAATTTTTATTTTTATGAATAGTTTATTTATTTTATGACAGATCCCTACCAAAAAAGTACTAAGTCCATTTATTTCCTAACTATTGAACGAACTAGTGTTCACTAAAGGAGTTCAAATTACTAAACAATGTAAAGGTGTAGATTCATTCACAAGAGCTTGGAGTGTATGTACATCATCATGTATAAGAGTTATTTGAGCAATTTTAAGCATTTTTACATAATTTTAATTTTAATTATTTTTTGTTTCTTTGGGATAAGGATTTTATTTGTTTCTATAAGGAATTATAGGTACAACAATGAGAATATTAGACATTCAAACTTAAAACCTACTTGTGATTAGTGAGATTTTCCACCACCAAAACACTTGCCCTTTCATGATGGAAACTTTCAAATTTTATCAGAAATATTTCAATTCTACCACACCCTCTAAAATAATCCAACCATAGTTACCATGGTCAAGTAGGCAGAAAAGAGATCAAACAAAAGTCAATGTAGACAACATGGTGCAGGGCACCTAGGAGCACCTTGGTTCCTAAAGTCATTTTGATTGCATTTTTTTTTAAAGTTGTGGTTTTCTTTGTAATAAGGCTTTAGCCATGGATGTAAGGTCCTCTTGTGTGGTCAAGATGATTGGGGTAATCATATAAACCTCAATCATGCTTAGTCCACTTGGACCCTTGTGCCAATTAGGCCTATAAGGTCTAAGGATTGGTTTTTGAGTTTTTTTTGTTGTTTTGGTGTTTTAATATGTTTTAAGGAGTGTGTTGATCATTGGAGATCCATTGGACAAGCCAAACAAATCAACCTCCTTATGTTAAGGCAAAACAACATAATTGTTAAAGTGTGTCATGTAGTAGGTCGGTTCAAAAACCACTTTGGGTGGTTGAATGTTGTTGAAGTTAGACACCAACTTGGATTGGTTGAAAAACATTGTAGTTCACTCTTGTATCGCAGAGGAGGTCTGGTACGGAGTTTTGGGCATTCAAACAACAGAAAACAGTCACTTTTTCTTGCTTTTCTTACTGTGTATGGCCTGTACGAACTTTTCAGGTGAGAAAATGTAATTTTTTTTAAAGTACTTGGAGTCAGGGTTCAAATGCAACTAGTTTGAGGTCTTGAAGTGGTCAGAGTCAAAAGATATCAAATTTTTTTTTAAGACTAGTCTAGAAACCTTATTTTCTAGGGCAGTCATAGAAATCCGGCCCTAGAATGCATTCCCACTAGTGAAAATTCATAAAAACTGGTGAAATACAGGCTAGGGATGTACTCTACAGGATTCCAAAAGCATTTGGCTGGGAGAGACTATTTTCAAATTTTAAGGTGATGCCCTAGGTCAAGTATTTCCTTGTATTTGACCAAATTTATGCTATTTGAGGTTGTAGATGATAGAATCTTGATAGGGTGAGTGAATGGATGGTGGTTTTGTGTTGTTTGGGCATGGTAGAGGCATTCCAAATTCCTGCCCCTGATCTATGCACCCAATTTTAATCACTTGCTTTGTAACCTAGCCCTAAACTGATCAATTAGGCCTAAAGACCTAGTGAGTGTTCTGGATTGCTGGAGTAGAGTTGGAACAGGAGACTTGGAAGTTTGATAGGGTCCCTTAAAGGGTATCTAAAACCATCATTCACTTACCTAGTCATTTGGGATTTTGTCAAGTTGTGTTGAGAAAACCTAGTTTGGAGGACTAGTAGCCTTACTAGTCAAGGTATAGTTTGGAGAGTTTTGGGAAGTTGAGGATCAAACCAACTACATAGAAGGTGATTATTGATCTATCTTAAGGTGTTGGAGAAGCCTTGAAGGTTGAGTCATCACCCGGATATCAAACCCTTCATATACCCTTGAATGTGCCTTTGGTTGCTTGGTTGAAGGCTAGGTGAAGTGGGTGAGTGGGCAAAGGACAATAGAGTAAACCCTTGTGTGTTGCTTCACTTGCGCCACTCTGCATCAAGTGATATCAGAGCCATCAAAGAGATGGTAGATAGAGAAGAGGAGGAGGAAATTCCTCAAAGAGTGACAAATGCCGAATTGGCAAAGATAGTGAGAGAGCAAGAAACCAAGAACAAAAGGATGGAGGCTGAGATAGAGAAGTTGAAGAAAGACAAGGACAAGAAGAAGAAGCCAGAGGTCATCTTAGATTTAGATGAAGAGGATCAAGATGAAGAAAAAGAAGTGCCAATGGAAGAGCCACAAGGAGGCATGTTAGAGAGACAATTCCTAGATGCACTTGGAAAGTTGAGTAGGAAGGACACTAAGGTAGACTTACCTATGTTTCCTGGGAAGATGAACCCAGAGGAGTGCCTTGATTGGATTGAGGCAATGGAGAACTATTTTGAATGTGAAGAAGTGGCAGAAAATTAGAAAGTGAGGATTGCCAAATCAAGAATGAAAGGGCCAGCCTTGAGTTGGTGGAACTTTATTCAAAATGAGAGGATAGAGGATGATAGGAACCCTATCTCTACATGGAGGAAGATGGTGCTTGAAATCAAGAAGCAATTTGTTCCTGAAGACTATGAAGTCAATTTGCACAAGAAGTTGCAAAACTTGAGACAGAAGGACATGGACGTGAGCACCTACACAGAGGAGTTTCACAAGATGTCATTGAAAGCTAAGATGCCTAAGAATGAAAAATAGAAACTTGCAAGGTATCTAAATGGTCTTAAGTTCTCCATTCAAGATGAGTTAAGTCTCTTTAATCCTAAAATAGTCCATAAGTGTTTTCAAATGGCATTGAGGATTGAGGACAAACAAAGGAGAAAAGGTGATTCAACCAGCGGAGGCAGAGGTAATATGAATTTCAGAGCTAGGGGCAGATTTCAAAATAGAGATAACTTTCCTAGATACCAAGAAGGTAGATCACAAGAAGGTAGCCAAGGACAGGCTGACAAAAACAGTGCTGATAAGGGTCAGTTTAGAGGGAGAGGCAAAGGCAGAGGAAGAAGTCAGGGCAGGGGTCCCAATATGTTTACTGGAAGGTTCTTCTCTTGCAATTAGATTGGACATCAGTCCTTTAGGTGCCTGGAGATGATGGGAAACACTGCTGCAAATTAGAAAGAGAGAAGGGTGCAACTCCTTCAAGAAGAGGACTGTCAAAGCACCACAAGTTATCAAACAACCTCTTCCAAGTCTGCAGCACCTGAGAGTGGAGAATGCATCATGTTTAACAGATCCCTTATCATGCCAGCCACCAAGGAGCAGCCCCAAAGGAACAACTTGTTCAGAACCACTTGCAAGGTGAAAGGAAAAGTTTGCAAGGTAATAGTTGATTCAGGTTCTTCTAAAAATTTGGCTTCTAATGAAATGGTGACTAAGTTAGGATTGGAAAGGATACCTCATCCTAACCCCTATAGAGTCTTTTGGCTAACCAAGGAACAACAAATTGTGGTGAAAGAGCAATGTTGGGTTGAATTCAAGATAGGTGAATATCATGATAGGATTCTTTGTGAGATAGTGGATATGGATGCATGCCACCTTCTTCTTGGAAGGCCTTGGCAACATGACACAAGTGCCCAACATGATGGTAAGCAAAATGTGATTCATTTGTCCGAAAATGGTGAAAAGTTTACAATGACTCCTTTGATTGATGATTGCAAAGAGAAGGTCATTTCTAGTTCAGTTACGTTGGTAGGTGAAAAAGAGTTTTTGGCTAACCTCAAGGAAGAGAAAGTGCCATGTTTTGCAGTAGTTATCAAGCCCAAGGATGTAAATCCCAAGAAGGCCAAAGTGCAGCAACCTCTTAGGAGGATTGGACCAAAGGAAGTGGAAGAACTATTGGAAAGGTTCCATGATGTGATAGCCGATGAGAGTAAGGATGCCCTTCCACCAAAGAGGGAGATTAGTCATTGCATTGATCTCATCCCTGGATCCACCCTACCAAACCAAGCAGCCTACAAGTTGACCCCAGAGCAAAATGCTGAAGTGGTAAGACAAATCCAAGACTTGTTGGATAGAGGGCTTATCAGGAGGAGTATTAGTCCATGTGCAGTACCTGCAGTACTTGCACCCAAGAAGGAAGGAACATGGAGACTATGCACTGATTCCAAGGCCATCAACAAGATCACTATCAGGTATAGATTTCCAATGCCTAGAATAGAAGATTTAATGGATTGCTTGGGTAGGGCTAAGTATTTTACCAAGATAGACCTAAAAAGTAGTTATCACCAAATCAGGATAAGGGAGGGGGATGAGTGGAAAACTGCCTTCAAAACCAATGAAGGACTATTTGAATGGGTTGTCATGCCTTTTGGCTTATCAAATGCACCAAGCACCTTCATGAGATTGATGAATGAGGTGCTAAAACCTTTCCTTAACAAGTTTATTGTTGTGTATTTGGATGATATATTGGTTTTGAGTGACAGCAAGGAAGACCACATAAGGCATATCCATCAAGTGCTCAGGAGGCTTCAAGAGGAGAAGTTGAGAATCAACCTTGACAAATGTGTCTTCCTACAAGAAGAGTTGATATTCTTGGGGTTTGTCATCTCTAAGGGTAGCCTAAAAATGGATCCAAGCAAGGTGGAAGCCATTCTTAATTGGCCCACACCTACAACATGTTGGCAAGAGACACTATATGGATTCATGGTTGTTGTCATTGAT
This sequence comes from Cunninghamia lanceolata, assembly GCA_027924645.1. Taxonomy (NCBI): domain Eukaryota; kingdom Viridiplantae; phylum Streptophyta; class Pinopsida; order Cupressales; family Cupressaceae; genus Cunninghamia; species Cunninghamia lanceolata. Next base: position 14,322,905 of record BSBN01001121.1, on the reverse strand, counting down.
GGCAACAAAGGTCATCCCACATATCCGCAAGTCATGATGTGTCTCTACCGGAAGTCAGAATAAAGAAAGTTGTGGTCCGGTAAAGAAGAACAGAGCATGTGGCAAGGTCCGACAGATTGGTCCGGACCTCTCAGAGGAAGTGTCTTGGTGCAGTGCGGATTTGGGGAAGTCAAGAGGACTACCTTGAGTGGTATATTCCAAGGATTTAGCCTCCGGTGATGGACAAGGAAAAAGATATGAATGGTTGAGTACCGGATTCCTGAGAGACAGTGAAAACAGAGGAAGAACTGACTGGCAGAGTATCAGACTACTTTCCGGATGGGTTACTGTTGATGACAGAGGTTGTGAAGGCATGAATCATGTTTGGCCGACATGATTAATGATATCTACAAGTATATGCTTGATCCGCATTACTTGGTGAGGAAGGATTCAGCCGACAGAATGAGAGTTTGTAAGAAACTAGACTGTTCCGGATGCCGACTAGAAAGGTGATGAAATTACTTGTGCGGATATATATAGAGGATGGATTTAGTTGTGAAGTGTTGTGTGGGTGTGGAGAGATATGCGAATAAGTCCAGAGAAAGAGCAGAGGTAGCAAAAAGGATCCGGTATGTGAAAGATAGCAGAACAAAGAACAGAGGAAAGATGAAGTGCAGCAGATCAGTATACTGAGCCTAACCGGAACTGAACTCCAGCATATGCAGATGCTTCCAATCAGTTCAAGACTGTGATTATCATCACTTTGTAGACAGTGTGTCTTCTTGTAGGCAGTGGGCCTCTTGTGAGCAGTGTGCTCGGGCAGTGAGCCCTAATTGGCAAGTGCCATTTTTGTAATTTCCTATTCTTCTAACAGAGAATAATTCTTGGGTTAATCACCCCGTGGTTTTCTCCCTTAACAGGGTTTCCACGTCAAAAATACTGTGTCATGTGTTTCTTACTTCATGGTTAATGTTTTGTGCTTGATTTTATGCTGCTTCAATTAAAAGGAAAGTTCAATAAGGGAAATAATTAGGATAACTGATTCACCCCCCCCCCCTCTCAGTTATCAACAATTGGTATCAGAGCTAAGTTCCTCCTAATAGAGCCTAACAGCTTGAGGAAGATCTGGGATTTCAAATGGATGCATATGGTTTAAGGGAGCAACTCAAGACTGCCCTTGAGGATCTTGAACAGTCAAATTCTGAAGTCAGTGAATTAAAGGAAAGACTCAAACAGGCTGATGAATTCATGAGAGAATTAAAAGACAAATTAAGTCTCTCTATGAAAAAGAGAAAGGAGCTGCTTCAACAGTTGGCAAGACAAAGTGAAGAAAGCAATACAAATGAGGAATTGACTGAGCAAACCAAGTTATGTGAAAAGTTATCAAAAGAAGTCATTATGTTAAGACATGAAATGGAATCAGGAACTATAAAGTTTACTCAAGAAATTGAAGAAAAAAGAAAGGCTAAAGACAATCTAAGACAATCTCTTAAAGAAAAATCAGAAGAATGCCACCAGATGGACAGGATTATCAGACACCTTGAATCTGATCTTGAAGATGCCAAAGATAATGAAGGAAAACTTGAGGATCAAATTGCCTCTCTCAAAAGAGACCTTCAAACAGCAAATGAATATAAAGAGAAATTCAAGATAAGTTCTGCTCAACTTGAAGTTCTTCTTGGAAGTCAAAAGAGGACAGATGACAAGTATGGCTTGGGATATGAGAAAGGAGAAAGCTCCGGATCCGGTCAAGAGAATCTTGGATCAGAAAATCCAAGGAGCAGGCCTAGAAGACCTCCGGTAAGACAGCCAAATGCTCAAAGATATCCATCCTTCAATGGATACTGCCACAACTGCAACCACTTTGGTCACAAAGCTAATCAGTGCAGAATGAGAATGAATCAGAATAATTCATCCTTCTCCGGACAGTGCTTCAACTGCAAAAGGTATGGACACAAATCCCATGAATGCAGAATTATGCAAGTAAACAAATCATTCAAAGGTAGATGCTTCACATGCAATAGAATAGGTCATATGGCAAATCAATGCAGATCAAGAGGATATCAGTCAAATATGCAAAGAAATGTTATTTGCCAAATCTGCAATAGGTCCGGTCATAATGCTAAAATCTGCAGAAACAAGAATCAGGACAAAAGAGGTCCGGTGTATAATCAGAATCAAGACAAGGGTAAACAAAAGATGAATGCGGATGAGGTTAGGAATCAGATGAGCAAGATTTGGGTGAAGAAAAGTTCAGAGAATGTAGAGGTTGGATCCGCACCAGACTCTGGTGCTGATATTTCTTCCGGAAATTAAAAGTGAGCTCTGGCTCAGGGGGAGACTCAAAGAAAATCTTGTTCCCCCAGCCAAACAAGTGGTGCCGGATGTGGCACAAGATGCGGATCAAAGGGTTTGTAGATATGAGTCTTGAGATACTTCAGTCAAGTTTTCAGAGGTCCGCATGGAGTTATGAAGAAGCTATGATCAATCAAATAAGACCTGTTCAGGGAAATGCTCCGGTATGATAAAGGTTTACAAAAGGGTCCGGAAAGATCCAGAAATGCACTATCTTGTTCTGCGGATTGGACAGAGTGTTTGAGATGATCTTGTAATATGCCACCTCGATTTACTCATGATTGAAAGATCCGGATGATATCCACAGATCAGGACTAATCCGGGATACTCCAAGCTATCCAGACAAGGCAAACCGGAATGATGTAGGTGAAGCATTTATTGCAGACAAGTATTAGGGTTCGCGGAGCAATTTAAGGGATTTCTCAAAGGTCATTTGCTCATTCTGCACTCGAGAAGAAGCGAAAAGTGGAGCTCTGCAACAAGGTTCTTCAAGCACACCAAGGATCTCCCGCCGAAGCTATTGGATAAAGAAATCAATCCAACCACTCCGTGCAAACCGAAGGCGCATAAGGTATTCTCCGTTTTTCATTACCTCACTGCAAATCTTTGAAGAATGGCTACTCCAAACATAGTTAAGATCTCTGATAGACCTCGCCCCTCATTCAAGAAACATCCCTACAAATCATTGGAGGTAGACCCACTAGGAGCCTTCTCTAGTGTTCCTCATGGAGTTTTACACACCGAAGACATTAGGGTTTACATACATGCAAACATTGAGGAATTTGGGGAATTCAAATTAAGAGACCTCTATCACAAGCAGCTGATTGACAATGCCTTTGAGCTTAAACCAGAGTATAAGGATATTCAGAAGAAACAATTTGAGCAATTTATTCATTTCCCCTGTTTTGAAGAGGATGAATGGGTCCGGTATGTACTGAGCAGGATGCATGACAACTTTCTATGGCTAGATAGACCCTGCAAGATCACAAAAGAGGCAATTAGAGCAGTAACTGGCCTATACTCTTCCGGAGGAGTACCTATCCTCAAATCTGTCAAGAACAACATTGTAACTGAGGCCACCGGATCAAAATTTGACAAAAGGGCAATGACCATTGAAGACATCTCTGATCCGGATATCAAATATGCATCAATGATAATAGGATACAAGATCTACCATTCCAGCAGGGAGAATTCTGTATCCAGAACTGCAATATACACTGCTTATGAAATGTTAAGAAAGAATGCAGAATATGATCTCTGCGAACTACTACTAAGCCAATTAATGGAAAACATACAGAAAATCAAGAAGGATAAGAAGAATTCCTTTAAATATGGTACTCTTATTATATGTCTATTCTTCTATTTCATGAATGAGCTACCCGGAACAAGTGGATGGGTATGGCAGAATGACAAACCTGTTGCAGTCCAGATAAGAGACTACTTGCATGGACTTGGGGATGCAAAAGCGAGAAATTCAGCTCTATGGGGATACTTCAAAAACTTTCAGAGCATGATGCAAGCAAGAGAGAGAATTCCTCAGTCTCTCATTGAGAAATACAAGGACTCAGTGTGCTTTATGGTTGACACTGATCAGTGCCTAATGGAGGCAGTGGAGCCAAGGACTGTCTGGATCATGCCCATGGGGTATGAAGTTGATGAACAAATAGTGGAGCTGCATGTTCAACACATGCTAAGTCAGCCCAAAGATCCTAAGGCAGAAAGGTTTGGAACCTTTGAGGAGCTGAGTATAAAATTACATGTAGAACTCAGGGAACCTGAGATCAAAAGAAAAGTGAGAAAAGAAGTAGAGCACATTGCTCAAGGTCTTGGCATCTCAAAGGAGGCACTTGATGCCAGCCGGGAAAAGAGGAGGAAGGCCGAGGAAGAAGAGAAAAGCAAAGAAAGTGCTCCGGTTGGAGCTCCCACCCGGACCAGATCAACAAAGAGATCTGTACCTCCCTCAACCAAAGGTTCAAAACCGGAAGTCCAGGCATCCGGTAAGAGATCAAAGGCAAAAGCCACAAGGGCTTATGGAAGCCAAAAGGATGAAGAGGAAACAGAATCAGATGAGGGAGTAAGAGAAGTAAAGAAACAGAAAAAGAAAGGATCCGGTAAGCCCTCCACAGGCCAAGACAAGGAGGAAATGGCAGAGGTAACTGTTGAAAAGCCCACTCTGTCACTAGAGAGCATAATCAAGTCGGTCACGGTGGATGGAAACCTTCAACCAATGACTGAATCCTATGATGACTTCAGTGAGGCAGACCAAAAGACTCTGCAGGAAGCCACAGTTAAATATCTGAACATATACAATAAGGCTTTCATTGAGATCATATCTCTCATTCCTAAAAGCCTAGAGAAGGAAATGGAAGTAAGAAAGAATAATGCTCATGCCAAAGATCTTGAGATCCGGGAGCAGATAGCTATTCAGCTATATCCTCAAATTGATCCCAAGACAATGAACATTATCTTCAAGGACTGCAAAGATGAGTTCAGAAGCAAAGCCAGGATGAATCAACTCATGCTTGGTGAGACTGACAAAGTGGCTCAAGAAACAGAAGAGATCCTCCGGAAGGCCTTCAAAAGGTTCAATCTTCCTGTTGTAGAGGACTTAGGTGCAGAAACAGCTGTTGATTTGGAATCTTCTGTTCCGGAAGAAGTGAGCCCTGAACAGACAAGTGAGGACTTGGGACCCTCTGCTCAAGAAGAAGTGGCCCATGAACAAGTTAGTATCTCTCCTCCGGTTTCCCCTACAGTCTCTGGATCCAAAGAAGGAGAGCAACTACAGGAGAAGGAAGCAGTGGTGAAAGACAAAGAGGTTGACAGTTCTAAGACTGCAGAAGAAAAGAAACATCTGTCTCCGGCAAGAGACACTGCACAAACTGTTCAACAATTTTTGAGTAAAGAAACTCTAGAGATTGATGAACCGGAGCTTCTAAAAGGCCCATTTGATTTTGACTCTCTCTCTCCGGTACAAACAATGAAGATAGCTTCATTTGCAAATGCCAAGGCAAATGAAAAGCTCCTGAAGTCTCATATGGAAGACTGTGAGTTGATAGAGGCTGCTTCCGGAATACTTGTAAAGATCATGCCATCAATCCAGATAGATCCGACAGCCTCCACTTCCGGTAATCTAAAAACCTTAGTCAGCAGTGTTGATACACATTTTGATTCTTTAGAAAAATCAGCTGAAGAAAAGGTCCGGAAGGAATTTTTGGATAAGAGATTTTCAGAAATATTAGAATTAATCTCTAAGGATAGGAAGATTGTAAGCATTGGAATAAGGATCTTAGAGAATGCTCTTAAGGATGGCGGTGATATCTATAAATTTTGTATATCCTGGTCAAAGGCAACAGCAGCACTTGACAAGAAAATAAAAGAGGAACAGGATAAGCTACAATGCTTATCTCAAAGTTTTGATCCTCTCTCTTCCTCTATAATAAATCAAGAATGTCAGACTATTGCAGTCTTGAACGAAATAAAGAATCTTGAGAAGGAAAGGAAGAACATCACCAACCGGATGGGAGAACTTAGAAGGATTATAATCCCTAAGTTGGAAACCATGCATGAGGCCATCAGTGATGCTAGGACCACCGCCCAAACAAAAGATCCGACAGATCTCAAGCGGGCAGAAGCGTTTGCATTTTTGTTAAGTGGTCACATTTCAATTTTGGACAGAATGAAGCAAAGTTGGGCTACCGAAATGATTCAATTACAGACATCCTTTGCAGACATCCTTCAATATATATGAGTATGTAAATATGCGGCTAAGTGTAAGAAATTTTTGAAAATTTTGATATGCGGACCCTACCCTTTGCCATTGATGTCAAAGGGGGAGTGAGGAGCAGTGAAAAATGAGGGATCCAACTAAGGGGGAGTTCCGGAAATTGTATATAAAGACAGAGCATCAGCAAAGGGGGAGCATAGTGAAAACACTTAGTCATTTTTCACTAAGTGTTGCCATCAATGCCAAAGGGGGAGATTGTTGGCAAGAGACACTATATGGATTCATGGTTGTTGTCATTGATGGCAACAAAGGTCATCCCACATATCCGCAAGTCATGATGTGTCTCTACCGGAAGTCAGAATAAAGAAAGTTGTGGTCTGGTAAAGAAGAACAGAGCATGTGGCAAGGTCCGACAGATTGGTCCGGACCTCTCAGAGGAAGTGTCTTGGTGCAGTGCGGATTTGGGGAAGTCAAGAGGACTACCTTGAGTGGTATATTCCAAGGATTTAGCCTCCGGTGATGGACAAGGAAAAAGATATGAATGGTTGAGTACCGGATTCCTGAGAGACAGTGAAAACAGAGGAAGAACTGACTGGCAGAGTATCAGACTACTTTCCGGATGGGTTACTGTTGATGACAGAGGTTGTGAAGGCATGAATCATGTTTGGCCGACATGATTAATGATATCTACAAGTATATGCTTGATCCGCATTGCTTGGTGAGGAAGGATTCAGCCGACAGAATGAGAGTTTGTAAGAAACTAGACTGTTCCGGATGCCGACTAGAAAGGTGATGAAATTACTTGTGCGGATATATATAGAGGATGGATTTAGTTGTGAAGTGTTGTGTGGGTGTGGAGAGATATGCGAATAAGTCCAGAGAAAGAGCAGAGGTAGCAAAAAGGATCCGGTATGTGAAAGATAGCAGAACAAAGAACAGAGGAAAGATGAAGTGCAGCAGATCAGTATACTGAGCCTAACCGGAACTGAACTCCAGCATATGCAGATGCTTCCAATCAGTTCAAGACTGTGATTATCATCACTTTGTAGACAGTGTGTCTTCTTGTAGGCAGTGGGCCTCTTGTGAGCAGTGTGCTCGGGCAGTGAGCCCTAATTGGCAAGTGCCATTTTTGTAATTTCCTATTCTTCTAACAGAGAATAATTCTTGGGTTAATCACCCCGTGGTTTTCTCCCTTAACAGGGTTTCCACGTCAAAAATACTGTGTCATGTGTTTCTTACTTCATGGTTAATGTTTTGTGCTTGATTTTATGCTGCTTCAATTAAAAGGAAAGTTCAATAAGGGAAATAATTAGGATAACTGATTCACCCCCCCCCCTCTCAGTTATCAACACAACAGCCTCTAAGGTAAGGAGTTTCCATGGTCTGTGCAGCTTTTATAGAAAGTTCATTAGAGGGTTTAGTGGTATCTGTGCTCCACTTGTTGACACCATAAAAAGGGGGCAAGAAATGTGTATTTGTGTGGACAAATGAGGCTAGTCAAGCCTTTGAACTATTAAAGAAAAAAATATTAGAACAACCGATCCTTGTTCTTCCTGATTTTGACAAGGTCTTTGTGGTAGAGTGTGATGCAAGTAAGAGGGTTGTTGGGGGAGTCCTAAGTCAAGATGGGAGGCCTGTAGCCTTCTTTAGTGAGAAGTTAAATGAGGCAAAATAGAACTACTCCACCTATGATCTAGAATTATATGCCATGGTTCAATGATTGAGGAAGTGGAGACACTATTTATTGCCTAAGGAATTTATAGTTTTTACTGATAACCATGCATTGAGCTTCTTGAATAGGTAGCAAAAGTTGAGTCACAAACATGTCAAGTGGATGGAGTACATCCAAGCGTACACTTTCTCAATAAAACACAAGAAAGGAGTGGCCAATAAGGTAGCTGATGCCTTAAGTAGGAGGAATCTTGTTGTGCAGACCATTCAGTTGGAAAGTACAGGTATTCATGCCATCAAAGATCAGTATGCAGCAGATGAAGACTTCAAAGAATCATACCTATCTTGCAAGGCCATGACAGGAAGGTATAACACTGATTTTTCTGATTTTTTGTTACAAGATGGATATCTTTTCAAGGGTAGCATGTTGTGTATCCCAAGAGGGTCTGTTAGAGAGAATATTATTAAGGAAAAGCACTGTGGCAGCATGTCAGGTTACTTTGGCATTGATAAGACCCTAGAATTGGTTAGGAAATACTATTTTTGGCCAAAGTTGCCAACCGATGTAAGGAAGTTTGTTGAAACTTGTCAAATTTTCCAAAGAGCAAAGGGGCATACATCAAATGTAGGTCTATACACTCCACTACCTATTTCTTCAAAGCCTTGGGATTCCATAAGTATGGATTTTGTACTTGGTTTGCCTAGGACCAAGAATGGACATGATAGCATCTTTGTGGTTGTTGATAGGTTCTCAAAAATGGATCACTTCATCCCATGTTGATAGGGAGGACTCTAGGCTGCCTGCTCTGCATCCTGTAAGTGTACAAGACTGTTGACAACACTAGCCTTCCTACCAATTCAAAGTGCTAAAGACATACTCCTTGCAGAGATGGAAAACTCTACTTCTCTGCTTGGTGTGGGACACATACATTGTCCTCACTGCTTCCCAGATACTGCCTCAATGGCACATAACTTTCTGAGCCCGTTGCCCACCCTTCTCACTCTGTTCAAGGGTCTAGACTGCTTGGTGCTCACTTTCTTTCTCTCTACTTTTCCACCTCTGCAAATCTATTTATCCTACTTGTCTATCTAGCCGGACTCCTCACTGAGCTCGCCTAGAACAAGCATGCATTTCCTCTAGCCGGCAATCCGACCACCACAAAAAAAAAAAAAAAAAAAAAACAAACAAAAAGCATGGCTTTGCAAGATGGCCTCCATACTGTACAATGGAACTTGAGGCATCATCAATACAGAGTCATGGTTTGCAAAAGAGAACAAAACTATAGAAACAGAAAGGACTAATCTACTTCAGAATAGTAAACTGAAAACAGAAAAGAAATACTCAAATGATCGAACTACTAAATTTGATTCTTATTCAAAAATTGCCTTTACATTAGAATGCTTCTCCAATTGAAATCTTTTTCTCGTTTCTTCTGCTCCTCCTCATACAGAAAGAATGCTGCATTTTATAAGTATTCCATGTCCATTACAGGACGGTTCCAATTCCAGAACAGTTGGTATTCCCACTGTTGATTCAGCTTTTAAAATTCCATTGCAAGGCCCATACATCACCTAAACATGTGCATTTTTCATTATCGGCAAGATCACATCCATATCTTACCGAAATAGATATTCCCATTACCGTCGGCAACACTTCTCTTATCGGCCACCTCCTAATTTCTTTCACCGATATGCTATTCTTTTCGATGGTTAGAAACCATCGCTCAGACTTATACTGTCAGGGTGACTCCTCCGTTGTCCTCCGATATACATACTTACTCCGATGGCCTCAAAGGCTCCTTCAAACTGCACTATCGGCGAGACTAATACCGTCGGTCAAACATTTCCCAACCTCGCCGATGCACTTTGACCTGTCGGTATGACTTGGACCGTCGGTAGCACCTCCTCCTCATCCGCCGATAATACATCTCTCACCGATGAGCCTTCCATCGGTTAGACCTCGTCACACTCGCCCCGACGATAAAGTTTATGCCGATGTACTCCTGCTATCGGTGTGACCCATTCTATCGGCGAAGCTTCTAACACTTCTCCCGACGGTGCATTTCACGCCGATATTTCTTGTCGGCGACACCTCACCACAGTCTCCCCGATCGGTATGACCTTCAACCGTCGACCCACGATCAATTTCTCAACCTGATGCTTATGCTCACGCTGATGCCTTCGGCCAACTCCACATCGGTGAAACTCGATGTTTATCACCCCGATCGGTGAGATGATACACTATCGGCTCACGATTATTTCCTCAGCCTGATGCCAAGGCTCACACTGATGACCCACTTTGGATAAGCAAAAACTTCTTCCCGCCAAGGCTTATCACGCCAAAATGCAATTATAAGAAAATTTCACATCACACCAAAAATGTGCAGTATATACATGGGCTCCGAGCCCTTGGTGCTCCTGCACCATACTCCCCCTGTGCGGAAGAAGTCAAGTCACCTCCGGTGACAATGAGGCAAAATCAATGCCCCTCTTTTTAAATTCTGACTCTGCAACCCAGGTAGCTTCTGCTTCAGGCAACTGCTTCCATTTGATCAAATGCTCCATGTAGACACCATGTCTGGTTTGCTTCTGTACTCTTGAATCCAGTATTCTCTCTGCCTGCAGTTTGGGTTTTAATGGCAAAGTCACATCTTTTGTTGTCTGTTCCTTCTCTGAAATGGATCCATCTGTTGCTGACTGAGGACCCCTGTATTGCACCAGGTCTTGGACATTAAACACTGGTGAGATTGCCAAATCTTCTGGCAATTCAATTCTGTATGCATTGTTACCATACTTGTTCAGGATTCTGCAAGGACCAATTCTCCTCATCTGCAGTTTGGTTGGTGTGCCTTTCGACATTGTGGCTTTGTTCAAGTGTACCATAACCAGATCACCAACCTCAAACTGAATATCCCTTCTGTGGGCATCTACTCTGTCCTTGATCTTCTGTGTGTTCTCTGTCAAGGTTTTCTTCACCTGCTCATGCACTTCTTTCATGGATTGTGCAAAATCCTCTGCATGTCCACTTCTGTTCTCCATGTTTCCCATAATCCTGAGCTCACATATACCTCTGGGATGCATTCCATAGACTATTTTGAATGGACTCTTACCAGTAGTCCTATTCACACTGTCATTATAGGCAAATTCTGCCTGATGAATGACAAGATCCCAACTCTGTCCATATCCTTTGGTTATACACCTTAACAGGTTGCCCAATGTCCTGTTTACCACCTCTGTCTGACCATCTATCTGTGGGTGATATGCTGAACTGAAAGACAAATTTGTTCCCAATCTCTGCCACAATGTTTTCCAGAAATGCCCCATGAATTTAGCATCTCTGTCAGACACAATACTTGCTGGAAGTCCATGAATTCTGATCACTTCTCTGAAAAACAAGTGTGCTATATGACTGGCATCATGAGTCACTTTACAGGGAATGAAATGGCTCATCTTGCTAAACCTGTCCACTACTACATATATGCTATCATAACCAGTCTTAGTCTTAGGCAAACCAACTACAAAATCCATGCTTACACATTCCCATGGCCTGGAAGGAATGGGTAAGGGTTGGTACAGTCCTGCATTAGAAGTGGTTCCTTTGGCCTTCTGACATACGGTACACTGCTCTACATACCTTCTGATGTCTCTGTGCATCCTTGGCCAATGATAGAACCTTTGGACTAGCTCCAGTGTCTTGTTCAGACCAAAATGGCCGCTCAGACTGCCATTATGCTTCTCCTGTATGAGATTTTCTCTCATAGATCCTCTTGGCACACATAATTGTCCACCTTTGAATAGCAATCCCTGCTGTAAGGTGAAATCTGCAAATTCACTGTGAAAGTGATTCTCAAAATCTTGACATACCTTGTATGCCTCAGCAAAATCTTCATCATCTTGGTAAAGATTCTTGAAATCTTCAATCCCAATGCTCTTCAATTGCACTTCCTGCACTGTGAGCAATCTTCTGCTCAAAGCATCTGCAACTCTGTTCAGCTGCCCCTTCTTATGCTTAATTGTAAAGGTATAAGACTGCAGGTACTCCATCCATTTGATATGCCTGCTGCTTAACTTATCCTGTGAGTTCAGAAAACTCAGAGCTTGGTTATCTGTGTAGACCACAAATTCTTTAGGTAGGAGATAATGTCTCCACTTCCTCAATGCTTGGACTAGAGCATACAACTCTAAGTCATATGAAGAGTACTTACTCTTTGCTTCATTCAGCCTCTCACTGAAAAAGGCTACAGGTCTGTTTTCCTGATTTAGCACTGCTCCTACAGCTATATTACTTGCATCACATTCAATAGTAAATAGCTTATCAAAACTAGGCAACAACAAAATAGGTTGTGTTGCTACCTCTTTCTTCAACCTTTCAAAACTTCTATCTGCAGCTGGTGTCCATCTGAATTTTGCTTTCATTCCACCCTTAATTGTATCCAACATAGGTGCACATATTCCACTAAAATTTCTGATAAACTTTCTGTAAAACTGGGCTAAGCCATGAAAACTTCTCACCTCTGTGGCTGCTCTGGGAGTAGGCCAGCTCAATATGGCTTCTACTTTGGACTTGTCCATCTTCAACTCTCCCTGGGACACCACAAAACCAAGGTATACCAATTCCTGCTTCATGAATTCACACTTCTCCAGGTTGATGGTTAGTTATTCATCATGTAATTTTTGCAAAACAGTATTTACATGTTCTAGATGTTCTTCCTTGGTCTGACTAAAAATTAGAATATCATCTAGAAAAACAACAACAAATTTACCAATGTAATCCTTTAGGACTTCATTCATGAGTCTCATAAAGGTGCTGGGTGCATTTGATAGACCAAATGGCATAACAAGCCATTCATATAGTCCTTCTGTGGTCTTGAAGGCTGTCTTCCACTCGTCACCTTCCTTGATTCTTATTTGGTGGTAACCACTCTTCAGGTCTATCTTGGTGAAATACTTTGCTTTTCCAATACAGTCCATGAGATCTTCAATTCTGGGAATTGGGAATCTATACCTTATAGTTATCTTGTTTATGGCTCTGGCATCTGTACACAATCTCCATGATCCTCCTTTCTTGGGTGCCAACACTGTGGGCACTGCACAAGGACTAATACTCTTCCTGATCAATCCTTGATCTAGCAATTCCTGCACTTGCCTGGAAATCTCTTTGTGCTGATCTAGAGTCATTTTGTAAGGTGCCTTGTTTGGCAAAGATGCTCCTGGAATCAGGTCTATCTGATGGCTTATTGCTCTCTGTGGAGGCAATGTAGTTGGTGTACCATCACTGATTATGCCTTTATACTTCTCTAGTATAGGCTGCACTTCTTTGGGAATCTCTGTCTTCTTACCCTGCTGTCCTTCTTTTGGTTTCACTATGATGGCATAACCAATACCATCTTCCTTAAGAGTATTCAGAAACTCTTTTCCACTCACAACCAAGATATTAGGACTCTTTGTCTGAACTGCATCTTCATCCTCCAATGACTGAATCTTATAGGTGACACCATCCTTCTGAAAAGAATAGGCATTCTTCTCACCATCATGTACTGCTTTTCGGTCATACTGCCATGGTCTGCCCAATAAGAGATGGCATGCATCCATGGGTAGTATATCACATAATACCTTATCCTTGTAGCCACCTATACTAAACTCTACCCAACTTTGTTCATTTACTACCACATGTTGACCCTTATTCAACCATGTGACTCTATATGGGTTTGCATGAGTAATTCTTTTCAAATTCAGTTTCTTAACTGCCTCATCAGAAATAATATTATCAGTGGATCCTGAGTCTATAATAATTTTACATACCTTATTCAAAATCTTGCACTTGATTCTGAATAGTGCTCTCCTCTGGCTTGGTTCAGATTTCACTGGTTCTTTGATCAATGTTCTCCTTATCATCAGGTTCTCTCCATCTTCTGAGTTTAGATTGACCTCAGGTGACTGGCTGCTGGATGCATTATCTTGGACATAGTGATTTCTCTTATCACCTCCTTGAGAAGAGGATGTGGCCTTTTCTGGACACCTATATGCTGGATGACCTAGATTGCCACAGTTGTAACACTTCATGTTGGTAAAATAGGATCCTCTGCCTGATCCTCCTGACCTTCCTCTGTTAGATCCTCTTCCTCTGTGGTTTCCTCTACCACTTGACTCCCCACTCTGCTCTGTGAGTTTGGATTCTGCTTGGGATCTATTGTCAGTATTTCTTCCACCAAAACCTCCTCTGTGTCCTCTGTTATCTCTGCCTCTTCCTCTTCCTCTGCTATTTGAGTCTTGTTTCCTCTTATTCTTTTCCTCCACTTTCAGTGCTAGCTGATAGCATTTTTACACTGTGGTAGGGCACAATAAACTGATTTCTTCTTGTATATTCCACTTCAGACCATTAAGGTACCTTGCTACCTTTATGCTTTCATCCTCCATTACTTTGGACCTTAAGCATAGCTTTTGGAATTCTTCAGTGTATGCACTGACATCTAATTCCTTTTGTCTCAGATTCTATCTCTTCCTGTGCAGCTGTATTTCATAATCTTCTGGCATATATGCTTCTTTAATTTTAGCTACCATTCCCTTCCAAGTAGCTATGGGCTTCTTATCTTCTTTTGCTCTTTCAGTCTGCACAAATTTCCACCAGGTTAAGGCAGCTCCCCTGAGTCTGGATTTGGCCACCTTTACTTTCTGTGCCTCGCTTACACCATCACATTCAAAGTGATTTTCAAGTCCTTCTATCCACTCCATGACCAAATCTGGGTCCATTTTCCCACTGAAAAGTGGTACTCCTTCCAATGTTTTACCACTCATTGCTTTCAAAGCTTTCAAGAATGGTTCTTCTTCCAATTTAGGATCAGGTGTGGGCTCTTCATCTTCTACAGATACACCTTTTCCCTTATCCTCAGAATATTTAACTCTTTGGCTGACTTCCTCAGTCTTTTGCAACATTAAGCCTAGCTTACTCTCCATTTCTGCTAGTCTTTCTTGTAGGAGTCTATTCTCCTCTTCTTGATCCTCAACCTTCTTTGCTAACTCTGCATTAGTCACCATTTTCTTGGATGAACTAACAGACTCACTTGAACTCGGTGATGACATACAACTCTTCTATTCCTATCTAGGAATAACCCAAATCTTACTGCTCTGATACCAATTTGATAGGGAGGACTCTAGGCTGCCTGCTCTGCATCCTGTAAGTGTACAAGACTATTGACAACACTAGCCTTCCTACCAATTCAAAGTGCTAAAGACATACTCCTTGCAGAGATGGAAAACTCTACTTCTCTGCTTGGTGTGGGACACATACATTGTCCTCACTGCTTCCCAGATACTGCCTCAATGGCACATAACTTTCTGAGCCTGTTGCCCACCCTTCTCACCCTGTTCAAGGGTCTGGACTGCTTGGTGCTCACTTTCTTTCTCTCTACTTTTCCACCTCTGCAAATCTATTTATCCTACTTGTCTATCTAGCCGGACTCCTCACTGAGCTCGCCTAGAACAAGCATGCATTTCCTCTAGCCGGCAATCCGACCACCACAAAAAAAAAAAACAAACAAAAAGCATGGCTCTGCAAGATGGCCTCCATACTGTACAATGGAACTTGAGGCATCATCAATACAGAGTCATGGTTTGCAAAAGAGAACAAAACTATAGAAACAGAAAGGACTAATCTACTTCAGAATAGTAAACTGAAAACAGAAAAGAAATACTCAAATGATCGAACTACTGAATTTGATTCTTATTCAAAAATTGCCTTTACATCAGAATGCTTCTCTAATTGAAATCTTTTTCTCATTTCTTCTGCTCCTCCTCATACAGAAAGAATGCTGCATTTTATAAGTATTCCATGTCCGTTACAGGACGGTTCCAATTCCAGAACAGTTGGTATTCCCACTGTTGATTCAGCTTTTAAAATTCCATCGCAAGGCCCATACATCACCTAAACATGTGCATTTTTCATTATCGGCAAGATCACATCCATATCTTACCGAAATAGATATTCCCATTACCGTCGGCAACACTTCTCTTATCGGCCACCTCCTAATTTCTTTCACCGATATGCTATTCTTTTCGATGGTTAGAAACCATCGCTCAGACTTATGCTGTCGAGGTGACTCCTCCGTTGTCCTCCGATATACATACTTACTCCGGTGGCCTCAAAGGCTCCTTCAAACTGCACTATCGGCGAGACTAATACCGTCGGTCAAACATTTCCCAACCTCGCCGATGGGAACACTTACGCTGATACACTTTGACCCGTCGGCATGACTTGGACCGTCGGTAGCACCTCCTCCTCATCCGCTGATAATACATCTCTCACCGATGAGCCTTCCATCGGTTAGACCTCGTCACACTCGCCCCGACGATAAAGTTTATGCCGATGTACTCCTGCTATCGGTGTGACCCATTCTATCGGCAAAGCTTCTAACACTTCTCCCGACGGTGCATTTCACGCTGATATTTCTTGTCGGTGACACCTCACCACAGTCTCCCCGATCGGTATGACCTTCAACCGTCGGCCCACGATCAATTTCTCAGCCCGATGCTTATGCTCACGCCGATGCCTTTGGCCAACTCCACATCGGTGAAACTCGATGTTTATCACCCCGATCGGTGAGATGATACACTGTCGGCTCACGATTATTTCCTCAGCCTGATGCCAAGGCTCACACCGATGACCCACTTTGGATAAGAAAAAACTTCTTCCCGCCAAGGCTTATCACGCCAAAATGTAATTATAAGAAAATTTCACATCACACCAAAAATGTGCAGTATATACATGGGCTCCGAGCCCTTGGTGCTCCTGCACCACATGTAAAACCACACATGATGCCTCACACATAGCAGGTCTTTTCTTCAAGGAAATAGTCATATTACATGGTTTACCTTTGTCCATAATCTCTGACAAAGACCCCAAGTTCATAGGACACTTCTGGAGGAAACTTTGGAAGAGACTAGGTACAAACTTGTCATTATCATCTGCCTATCACCCTCAGTCTGATGGACAAATAGAGGTGATTAATAGGTCACTTAGCAACCTCTTAAGATGCCTAACAAAGGAGCAGGATGCTAGTTGGGATTCAATTTTGGCTCAGGCAGAGTTCTCATACAATGACACTGTCAATAGAAGCACCGACCTGTCTCCTTTCCAAATTATTTATGGCACTCACCCAAGGGGTATTCTAGAACTTAGGGAGGTTAAAGGACTAGAAAACAACAGTGCCTTGGCTGAAGACTTCATTCAAGTGATGAAAGATGTCCATGAACAAGTACAACAAAAGTTGCAGTCCACTTCTCAGAAATATAAACAATTTGCTGACAGAAGGAGAAGGGATTTGTAGTTCAAAGAAGGGGATTTGGTAATGGTCCATCTCAAGAAGGAAAACTCCCTGCAGGTAAATATACCAAGCTACTCATGAAGAAGATTGGGCCTTGTGAAGTGCTCAAGAAATGTGGAGAAAATGCATATAAAATCATACTTCCAGATGGCATTGCTTTGTCTCCAATTTTTAATGTTTCAGACCTTTATCCCTATAATGGAACTGATCCTCAAACTACTATTGAAGAAGACCAAACTGATCAGACACTTCAAGAACTGGTTCCTTCATCTCCTGATCAGATTGAGTGTATTTTGGATCACAGGGTTGCTAAAAAAACTAGGAGGCACACCTATCATGAATACTTGGTGAAGTGGCTCAAAAAACCTCAGAAGGATGCCACTTGGATGAGTAGAGCAGACATTGAGATGGCAGGTTTCACATTTGATAACATTCCTAACTCAAGAGAATTGAGTTCTATTTGACAGTGGGTGTATGGTGCAGGGCACCTAGGAGCACCTTGGTTCCTAAAGTCATTTTGATTGCATTTTTTTTGAAAGTTATGGTTTTGTTTGTAATAAAGCTTTAGCCATGGATGTAAGGTCCTCTTGTGTGGTCAAGATGATTGGGGTAATCATATAAACCTCAATCATGCTTAGTCCACTTGGACCCTTGTTGTGCCAATTAGGCATATAAGGTCTAAGGATTGGTTTTTGAGTTTTTTTTGTTGTTTTGGTGTTTTAATATGTTTTAAGGAGTGTGTTGATCATTGGAGATCCATTGGACAAGCCAAACAAATCAACCTCTTTATGTTAAGGCAAAACAACATAATTGTCAAAGTGTGTCATGTAGTAGGTCAGTTCAAAAACCACTTTGGGTGGTTGAATGTTGTTGGAGAAGTTAGACACCAACTTGGATTAGTTGAAAAACATTGTAGTTCACTCTTGTATGATAGAGGAGGTCTGGTACGGAGTTTTGGGCATTCAAACAACAGAAAATAGTCACTTTTTCTTGATTTTCTTACCGTGTACGGCTTGTACAGACTTTTCAGGTGAACAAATGTTATTTTTTTGAAATTTCTTGGAGTCAGGGTTCAAATGCAACTAGTTTGAGGTCTTGAAGTGGTCGGAGTCAAAAGATATCGAATTTTCTTTCAAGACTGGTCTAGAAACCCTGTTTTCTAGGGCAGTCATAGAAATCCGGCCCTAGAATGTATTCCCACTCATGAAAATTCATAAAAATTGGTGAAATGCAGGCTAGGGATGTACTCTATAGGATTCCAAAAGCATTTGGCTAGGAGAGACTATTTTCAAATTTTAAGGTGATGCCCTAGGTCAAGTATTTCCTTGTATTTGACCAAATTTATGCTATTTGAGGTTGTAGATGATAGAATCTTGATAGGGTGAGTGAATGGATGGTGGTTTTGTGTTGTTTGGGCATGGTAGAGGCATTCCAAATTCCTGCCCCTGATCTATGCACCCAATTTTAATCACTTGCTTTGTAACCTAGCCCTAAACTGATCAATTAGGCCTAGAGACCTAGTGAGTGTTCTGGATTGCTGGAGTAGAGTTGGAATAGGAGACTTGGAAGTTTGATAGGTTCCCTTAAAGGGTATTTAAAACCATCATTCACTTACCTAGTCATTTGGGATTTTGTCAAGTTGTGTTGAGAAAACCTAGTTTGGAGGACTAGTAGCCTTACTAGTCAAGGTATAGGTTGGAGAGTTTTGGGAAGTTGGGGATCAAACCAACTATATAGAAGGTGTTTATTGATCTGTCTTAAGGTGTTGGAGAAGCCTTGAAGGTTGAGTCATCACCCGGATATCAAACCCTTCATATACCCTTGAATGTGCCTTTGGTTGCTTAGTTGAAGGCTAGGTGAAGTGGGTGAGTGGGTAAAGGACAATAGAGTAAACCCTTGTGTGTTGCTTCCCTTGTGCCACTCTACATCACAACATATAGCAAATAATAGAAAAATAATCCAAACATGTAAAAACTCTACAAGATACTTCTAACAAATTTTACAATTTCTTCTAAAAAAAATCAGCGTACCCATTGAACCTATTGGTCCAATTGCTAGTATAGTTTATGGAGGGGAGAAGGATTAGCACATAATAGATGAATGTCCCAACTCAATATTTAATAAGCCCATAAATAAAGAATTATATGATAGAGAGTTGTCTAGGGTACAAAGACTAGCAGACCTATCTTTTCATGCCTTAGATCATGGTTACTAGGTATTGTATTGGAACCCTAATTCTAGAAAAGCTAACTATATAAATCAAGCAATGCCACAAATTTAAGATGTAGGCCCCTCCACTAGCTATCAAGAAGAATATACCCAAGGAGGTGTTAAGGGAGGCTACCACAACAACAATAATGGAGGAGGCTATTGAAGAGGAAGTAATCAAAGGCAAACATAGGTAACACGTTACAACCATAGGAAGCTAGGCCACTATGCCAATTAATGGAGGGGAGATAAGGAGAAGAAATTAGCATGTGGATTTTGTGGTGAGAGTTCACATGATGCATTCAATTGTCCCAAAGCTGTGCCATTTATAAAAAAGGGCTAGAACTAGGAATGAAGAGCAAGGAATTATTAGGAATGAGTGCACCCCAATGCACTAAGACATTAACAAAAATCCCAAAAATGAAAGGGTTTAATGCTAGGTGGTGTCAAAAATTGGATATGGAGAAAACAAAATCGAGATAGTGGAACCTTCAATGACAAAGGAGATTTTGGAGAAGGAATATAGAGAGAAGTAGAGCCTAAGAAAGAAGACAATTAAAGACTTAAGAAAGAAAGGAAATAGAGCCATGATTATCACCTAGAGAGGGGTTGACATCGATAAAATGAAATAGATGCAAGAAGTATTTGAGGAGAGTGATTAAGATGAAAGATATCCAAAAAAAAAACATGATTTGGTAATGACCAAATCAAGAGAGATAATTGAAAAAGAACAAAAGAGAGAGGAAGATTCAGACAAATGGAGACAAGATGCATAGAATTACTCGCTTTCATATAAGCCCCAAATCAAGGAAAGTATTCTGCTATATAAATAGATAATTGTTAACAAATCTATTCCTATTTTGCTACTGGTCTCTATTCCCACTAATTTTCCCAACCCTTTGTAAAAATGAGAGCCTCCCTTTTACAGAACAAGGGAGCCTCTTACAATGCAATAGATGGGTGACACATGCCACCATCAAAGTCACCAAGTGACTCCTAAAACAAAAGAAGACAAAGCATAAAGGTTTGTTAAGAGTGCAGTATATTCCAACTAGATGCCATGGAGATGAAGAGCGGGTAGTTAGGTGTCTCCTAGACCACCCAAATGTGATAGTCTTCACCTACCAAAGCTGAGGTGTCAATCACTGCTGGATGCCATGGTGGAGATGAGTGAGATAAAAGAAGTTGCTTTCCTAGCTTCTTTGACTTTGTTAATAAGTGTTGGCCATTGGAAACTAATAACTTCCTTCATCTCAAAAAGAGCATATGTAGATAGTTGTATAGGCCTAGAAGTGAAGCCCATGGTGCATCAGGTTCCAACCATTGGGAGGTGGGGTCTAGGGACGAAGGAAGCTACCATAACAATTGATACTCTATTTCTACTACGATTGAACCTACCTCACCAAACTCGACATGGAAAGAAAGATAGAGAAAACCTATTGCCAATTCCGTTCAATCCAAAGAGAAACTCCATTGTCTCTTTATTTCTGAAACAACACAATTGAAGCCAAGAGAACAATGAAAAACTCTTTGTAATGATGGGAGACATGATGAATACTTCAAAAAGAAAGGCAATAGTGTTTTGGCAAAACAAGAAATAGAATGAGTATTCCTTATATGTTAGTTTCCTTATATAGCCAAAATTGAGCCAATTTGCTTTGGGCTCGACCTTCAATCTCTGCTAGATCTTCATAACTATACCTTATCTCGTGCTCGTGTCATCAGAGATCACACACATTCCTCCTTTAATAACCACCCTCTTTGAAACACCAAAATGGCCAAAAATGGCAAAGCAATCATTACATTAGATCATGTACCTTTGAACCTATGAGGAAAATTCTTCTTTGGATAGCCATGTATGCTGCAAGACTTTTTCTTGACTTTACTTAGGTGGGTTGTATACCGAGCATCCAAAAGTACCTTAGACTCTTTAACAATGTTTCCAAGCCTAGATTCCCAACTCCAACAGCTTGTCTAGCTCCTCATTGCATAAGATTGGGTCAATTTTATCCCCCGATGAAACGGAAGAAATAAGACTTGGGATGATGTCATTGAATTCATTTCTCCATTTCTGAGATGTCTTTTCCACACCATTTGCCTCTAAGATAGGTGGCAACAAATATTTTTCTAGGGACTTGATGGCACTTAATTATCCCTTAACATCACATCAAGCCTCCCCTAAAAAGTTGAGATGTCATTTAAAAGTCCAATGAATTCAAAAGTATTTGATATGCCAGCAGGGGCGTCAACATTAGATCTTGAGCTATTGAAAATAAGGCCCATCACTTGCAAATGTGGAATCCACGTGCTCAAGATATCCTTTAAAATTTCCTCATTGTTAATATAGCTGTCAAAAGTCTTTTCACAATATTATAACATAGCCAAGCATCATCCACCTTAGGAATAATATATGACATCCTATGGGTGAAAATATTATTTATCAAAGCAATGTGTTCATTCTTGTTCTCCTTTTTTATCCTACCAATAGTATTGTTTGTTGATAACCGAGAGGGGGGGTGAATCAGTTATCTAAATTAATTTATCTTTCTGATCTTCTTTAGCAACTAGTGCAGCATCAAAACAAATAAGCATCCATAACCATGAAAGCAAAAACAAAATCAATACACATAACACAATGATTTTGATGTGGAAAACCTTGTTAAGGGAAAAACCACGGGGTGAGTAACCCAAGATTGTATTCTCTGTTAAAATAATAGAAGTACAAAATGGCACTTGCCAATTAGGGCTCATTGCCCAAGCACACTGCTCACAAGAGGCTCACTTGCCTACAAGAGACTCACTGTCTACAAGTTATAAATAAGGTAACAAGATATTTGAACTGATGAGAAGCATCCACATATGCTGAAGTTCAGTTCCGGTTAGGCTCAATACACAGATCTACTACCCTTCATTCTTCCTTTTCTTTGGTGCTGCTGTCCTGTCACATACCGGACCTGTATTATTGCTTCCACACTGCTCTTTGCTTTTCTTCACACTACTCATCACACCACACACACCTTCATACTGAAATCAATTGGGTATATATATCTGCATCAATGATTTCAATCATCTTTCTAGTCGGCATCTGGAGAACTCAAGATATTTGCAAACTTTGGTCTGTCAGCTGAATCCATGCTTACTAAGTGATGCGTATCAAAGAGATGCTTATAGAAGTCATAAATCATGTTGGTCAATCATGAATGATACCTCAAGAAACTTTATCACCATCAATATCTCATCTGGATTAAGGTCTGATGCTCTGTCGGTCAGTTCTTCCTCAGTCAACTCTGCCAAACAGGAACCCAATACTTAGGTGCTCATATCTCTTCATTCTATCATCACCAGAGGCCCAAACTCTGGAATATATTATTCATGGTACTCCTCTTGACTTCCCCAAGTCTGCACTTTACAAAGATACTTCCTCTGAGAGATCCAGACCTGATTGTCAGACCTTGCTACATGCTCTGTTCTTGGTCACCGGACCAAAATACTCTTCAATCTGACTTCTGGTAGAGACACACCATGTCCTGCAAATGTGTGGGATGGACTTTGTTGCCATCATTGACAACACTTATGAAGCCACATAGTGTCTCTTGCCAACAATCTCCCCCTTTGGCATTAATGGCAACACTTAGTGAAAAATGACTAAGCGTTACACTATACTCCCCCTTGGCTGATGCTATGTTCTAATGTACACTTTTTCAGAGCTCCCCCTTAGCTAGATTCCACATTTTTCATTGCTCCTCACTCCCCCTTTGACATCAATGGCAAAGGGTAGGATCCGTATACCAAAATTTCCAAAAAAAAATTAACTACTTAGCCGCATAAGTATATATACAATTTATACTTACACATACTTAAGTATATCTGAAAAAGTATTCTTCAACTGTACAACTTCTATCGCCCAACTCTACTTCATTCTATCCAAACTTGAGATGTGACCACTCAATAGGAATGCAAAAGCTTCTGCTCTCTTGAGATTAGTCGGATCACAGGTCCGGGCTATGGTCTGAGCATCAGTTAGAGCCTCATGCATGGCCTCTAATTTAGGGATAATTATCCCTCTAAGTTCACTTAACCTATTTATTCTATTTTTCTTCTCCTTCTCAAGCTTCTTTATTTAATTTATGACTGCAATAGTCTGACACTCTTTATTTACTATGGAAGAGGAGAGAGGATCAAAACTTTGAGATAAACTTAACAGTTTATCCTCTTGCTCTTTTACTTTCTTCTCAATATCCTTTGTCACTTTAGGCCAGGATAAACAAAATTTATATATATCTCCACCATCTTTAAGAGCACTTTCTAAGCTCTTTATCCCAATATCCATAACTCTCATATCATTTATTATTAGACCCTGCACCTCAAAGAGTCTCTTTCCCAAAAAATCTTTCCAGACTTTATCTTCAGCTGACTTTTCTAAAGAATCAAAATGTGTGCTAATTGAATTGACAAGTGATTTTAAGTTACCGGATGAAGAGGCCGAAAGATCCTTTTGGAAGGATGGCATGATTTTCTCTAATGCACCGGATGCAATTTCTATTAACTCACAGTCTTCCATGTGAGACTTCAAAAGCTTTTCTCTTGCCTTTGCATGGGCAAAGGATGCTATCTTCATAGTCTAAACTGGGGAGAGAGTATCAAAATTGAATGGTCCTTGAAGCAGTTCCAGTTCATCAATCTCCATCATTTCTTTGTTCAAGAAATCTTTAACAATTTCTGCAGTGTCTCTTGTCAGAGACAGAGTCTTCTTTCTTTCTGCAGTCTCAAAACCGTCTCCTGGGGTCTTCTCTATTTGATCTTCTTCTTTTTCCTTCACCTCTTCTTCTTGATTGATTTTCTCCTCTATTCTTTCTTCTCCTTTAGATCCGGAGTCTGCTGGGGAAACTAGAGGAGAGATGTTTTCTTCTTTAAGGACTTCCTCTTCCGGAGTAGAGGAATCTAGATCCTTAGTTTTCTCCTCACCTTCCTTTGTCTCTTCTGCAACTGTCTCAGTAGATTCTCCTTTGTCATCCATGGTAGAGGGTTCATCACCTAAGTCCTCTATAACAGGAAGATTGAATCTTTTAAAAGCATTCCAGATGATATCTTCTGTTTCTTTTTTCACTTTGTCAGTTTCTCCAAGCATAAGCTGATTCAGTCTAGCTTTGCTCTGAAACTCATCCTTGCAATCTTTGAAGACCATGTTTATTTGCTTTGGAGTGATGGAGGGATAAAGTTGGATAGCAATCTACTCCCAGATTTCTAGGTCTTTTTCCATGGCATTGTTCTTTCTTATTTCAAGTTCCTTTTCTAGACTTTTAGGAATCAGAGATATAATTTCAATGAATGCTTTCTTGTAGATGTTTAAATACCTGACTGTAGCTTCTTGCAAAATCTTCTGATCAGTTTCACTATAATCATCATAAAACTCATTCGTTGGTTTCAAATTCCCATCCACAATGACTGATTTGATTATATCATCAATGCGGAGAGTAGGCTTTTCAACAAATTCTTCTGCCTTCTCTTCCTTGTCTTGACTGGCAGAGGGTTCACCGAATGTTTTCTTCTTCTTCTTAATTTTCTTGACTTCCTCATCTGACTTAGTCTCTTCATCATCCTTTTTGACTAGCATAAGACCTTATGGCCTTTGTCTTAGTTCTTTTCTCTCCCTTTCTGGATGTTTTGACTTCCAGTTTTGATGCTTTCTAGTTCTTAGAGGTGGCAGGTGCAGAGCTCTTGGAGGATCTGGTCCGAGAAGGGGCTTGCACCGGATCAATTTTCTTTTCTACATCTTGTTTCTCTTTCTCTGCCCTTTCCATCTTCTCTCTGTTGGCATCAACTGCCTCCTTTGAAATTCCATGTCTCTTGGCAAATTCTTCCACTTCTCTTCTCACTTTTCTCTTGATTTCAGGTTGTCTTAGTTCAACATGAACTTTTACACTCAACTCTTAGAAGGTCCCAAACCTTTCTGCCTTAGGGTCCTTGGGTTGACTCAGCAGGTGTTGGATGTGTAGCTCTAGGATTTTCTCATCAACCTCATACCCCATTGGCATGATCCACACTATTCTAGGTTCCACTGCCTCCATCAGACATTGATCAATGTCCACCATAAAGCACACTGTATCCTTGTACTTCTCAACCAATTATTGAGGGATTCTTTCTCTGGCTTGCATCATACTCTGAAAGTTCTTGAAGTAGCCCCAGAGTGCTGTATTATGTGCCTTGGCATCACCAAGCCCATACAAATAATCCCTGATTTGTATGGCAACGGGTCTGTCATTTTACCATATCCAGCCACTAGATCCTAGTAGCTCATTCATGTAATAGAAGAATAGACAGAGTATCAAACCACTGTATTTGAAAGAGTTCTTCTTGTCCTTCTTTATCTTCTGCAGATTCTCCAAAAGTTGGTTCAGAAGGAGCTCACAAGATCATAGTCAACATTCTTTCTTAACATTTCATAAGCAGTATATACAGCAGTTCTGGATACATAATTCTGCCTGCTAGAGTGATATATCTTATAGCCAATTATCATAGATACAAACTTGATTTCCAGATCAGTGATATCTTCTATAGTCATTACTCTATTGTCAAATTTTGATCCGGTAGCCTCACTCACAATTTGGTTTTTGACAAATTTGAGAGTAGGCAACCCACCAAATGAGTGCAATCTAGTTACTGCCCTAATGGCATCTTTAGTGATCTTAAATGGCCTATTCAACCACATGATGTTGTCATGCACTCTGCTCAAAACATACCGGACCCATTCATCTTCTGCAAAATGGGGGAAATGGATGCAATGTCTAAAATGTTTGTCCTGGATAGCCTTGTACTGAGGTTTGAGTTCAAAAGAATCATCTATTAACTACTTGTGGTAGATATCCACCATCTTGGATTCCCCAAATTCTTCAATGTTCACATGAATGTATGCCCCAACATCTTCTACATGCAAAACCCCATGCGGAATGCTTGAAAATGCGCCTAGGGGATCAACTTCTAGGGATTTATAGGGATGTTTCTTGAATTTAGGGCGTGGCCTATTAGTAATCTTCACAACATTCAAAGTAGCCATCTTTCAAAGATTTAGAGAGAGATTTCAAGAGCGGAAAATACCTCTTACGCTTCTAGGGTTCACGATATGAGCCGAATCGAGTTGCTTGGATGAATCAACTTCTGTGGTTTGATCTTTGAGAGGATTGAGATAACTTGTTGCAGAGCTCCTTTTCTCTTCTTTTTGAATGCAAATGTGCTAATGCTGAACCAAAGAACCCTTTTATTTCTGCGCAAACCCTAATTCCATTTTGCAATAAATGCACAACCTAAGTTATTCTTGTTGCTTTGTTTTCCTTGTTTCGAGAGAGATCTTTCCGGATCACTAGTATGCACTATTAGTTGTCTATCTATCTTTCTCAAATCATTCCACTTATCCACAGATCAAGATACCTCAAATTTGAGTCATACCAGATCTAACTGTGAGAATCCTATTCTTACCAGATGACTATTAAACCAGATCAATCTAGGAAGATTAACCTCTTCTAAACTTCTTACGGATCTTCCATATCTTTACCAAGGCTCATTTAGATGTTTCTCTGAGAACCCTTTAATCCACAACTTTCCATGTGCCAATTTCAGGCACCAATTGACTAGCTGGGGGAACTTATTTTCTTTTGACACTCCCCCTGAGCCAGAGCTCATCTATTTAGTTTCTAGAAGGAATATCAACACTAGATTCTGGTGTGGATCCATCCTCAACATTTTCTGTACTCCTCTTTACCCAAATCTTGTTCATCTCCCTCTGAATTTCATCCACATTCATTTTTCCTTTTCCTTTGTCTTGGTTTTAATTATCATGCACTGGACCCTTTTTGTCCTGATTCTTACTTCTGCAGAATTTGGCAATATGACCGGATCTATTGCAATTGTAGCAAACAATATTTCTTTGAATATTTGACTGATATCCTCTCGATCTACACTGATTAGCCATATGTCCCATTCTATTGCATGCAAAGCATCTACCATTGAATGAATTGTTCATTTGCATATTTTTGCACTCATGAGATTTGTGACCATACCTTTTGCATTTAAAACACTGTCCGAAGAAGGATGAATTAGTCTGATTCATTCTTCTTCTGCACTGATTTTCTATATGACCAAAGTTATTGCAGTTGTGGCAGTATCTATTGAAGGATGGATATCTTTGAGCATTAGGTTGCCTTACCGAAGGTCTTCTAGGCATGTTCCTTAGATTTCCTGATCCAGAATTCTTCTAACCGGATCTGGAGCTTTCACCTTTCTCATACCCCAAGCCTTGCTTGTCATCTACTCTCTTTTGGCTTTCAAGAAGAACTTCAAACTGAGCAGAGCTTATCTTGAATTTCTCTTTGTATTCATTTATTGTTTGAAGATTTCTTTTTATAGTGTCAATCTAATTTTCAAGTTGTTCTTTATTATCTCTAGCTTCTTCCAGATCAGATTCCAAATGCTTGATTATTCTATCCATTTTGTGGCATTCTTCTAATTTCTCTTTGAGAGATTGTTTTAGATTATCTTCAGTTTTTCTCTTCTCTTCAATTTCTTGGGTGAATTTCATAACCCTTGATTCCATTTCATGTCTTACCATAATGACCTCTTTTGATAGCTTCTGACATAATTTGTTCTTCTCATTCAGATCTTCATTTGCATCATTGGCTTCATTCTAACTTGCTAATTGCTGAAGTAGTTCCTTTCTCTTTTTCATAGAGATACTCAGTTTCTCCTTAAGTTCATTTATGAAATCATCAGCTTGTTTGAGTCTTTCCCTTAAGTTATTTACTTCAGAGTGAGATTGTTTAAGATCATCTAGGGTAGACTGAAGTTGTTCCCTCATACCATACATATCCATTGAGATTCCCAGATCTTCCTCAAGCTGTTAGGCTCAGTTTGGAGGAACTTAGCTCTGATACCAATTGTTGATAACTGAGAGGGGGGGTGAATCAGTTATCTAAATTAATTTATCTTTCTGATCTTCTTTAACAACTAGTGCAACATCAAAATAAATAAGCATCCATAACCATGAAAGGAGAAACAAAATCAATACACATAACACAATGATTTTGACATGGAAAACCCTGTTAAGGGAAAAACCATGGGGTGACTAACCCAAGATTGTATTCTCTGTTAAAAGAATAGAAGTACAAAATGGCACTTGCCAATTAGGGCTCACTGCCTGAGCACACTGCTCACAAGAGGCTCACTACCTACAAGAGACTCACTATCTACAAGTTATAAAGAAGGTAACAAGATACTTGAACTGATGAGAAGCATCCACATATGCTAAAGTTCAGTTCCGGTTAGGCTCAATACACTGATCTACTGCACTTCATTCTTCTTTTTCTTTGGTGCTACTGTCCTGTCACATACCAAACCTATATTACTGCTTCCACACTACTCTCTGCTTTTCTTCACACTACTCAACACACCACACATACCTTCATACCGAAATCAATCAAGTATATATATCCGCATCAATGATTTCAATCATCTTTCTAGTCGGCATCCGGAGAACTCAAGATATTTCCAAACTTTGACATGTCAGCTGAATCCATGCTTACTAAGTGATGCGTATCAAAGAGATGCTTATAGAAGTCATCAATCATGTTAGCCAATCATGAATGATACCTCAAGAAACTTGATCACCATCAATATCTCATCTAGATTAAGGTCTGATGCTTTTCCAGTCAGTTCTTCCTTAGTCTACTCTTCCAAACAGGAACCCAATACTTAGGTGCTCATATCTCTTCATTCTATCATCATCAGAGGCTCAAACTCTGGAATATATTATTCATGGTACTCCTCTTGACTTCCCCAAGTCTGCACTTTACAAAGATACTTCCTTTGAGAGATCCAGACCTAATTGTCAGACCTTGTTGAATGCTCTGTTCTTGGTCACCGAACCAAAATACTCTTCAATCTGACTTCTGGTAGAGACACACCATGTCCTGTGGATGTGTGGGATGGACTTTGTTTCCATCAATGACAACACTCATGAAGCCACATAGTGTCTCTTGCCAACATTGTTTCTCTCCCTTAATTTTTATTTCAACTCAGCAACAGTAGAAGAGTCTCCCTCGTGCCCTGATACATTCCTCGGGCTAGAAGAAGGGGTAGCATATGTCATCTCAATTCCTGCAGGACTAACAAGGGACTTCAAAGTAGTATACTCTTGCAGAAACTTTACATAGTCCTCGTTCAACTTATCATAATCTAACTTTAATTTCCTTGTTGTAGCCTCACTAAATTTTGTTATACTTACTACTAGAGATGCAGCTAGGGGCGAAGATGTGTCTGTTAGTCTTCTCACAATTAGATGCACAGTGAGTTCATTGTTATCCTTGACCTCCTGAGGCTTACTCTTATCCAAATCCATAGCCCATATTGCCAAGGTTTCATTCCTAGCACTAAAACCTGATCCAAATAATCTCTCAGCCTACTCCTAAGTCATAATTCCATCTTCAATATCTTCCTGCCTCCTGAGAGTATCCATAGCTATTGTTGAGAATATATCCCATCCAAGTAATATTAGAACTCCACTTTCTTTGACTAAGTGTCTACCCTCCTCAGGAGTGATCTTGTTGAGGTCCATGTCAATCTCTTTCAGGACTGATTAAGCTACTTCCTTCATTTCTTCTTCTTCTACTTTCCCTTGCTCTTCATTCAATATTTTCAAATACATATCAGACTTTTTCTTTATCAACAAGGATTTAAATTCTTTAGACCTTATGAATTGGTCATCAGATAAAAATTATTTGTAGGCAAGTTTTCTCACATCTTGCACTGCCTTACTTCCCTCATCTAAGCTCAATAAGGCTCTTGCAAGGGGCACCATGACAACCTCATTCCTATGGGGAGACCTCAGTATTTTTTGGACCTCTTGTAAATCAATTTGATTCTCTCCCACCTCTTCTATCAAGGAATAATCAACCAAAGGTTGATTCATAGCAGGATGCGCAAGGGGAAGCAACTCTTGCCAAGCTACTTCTGCTATTCCTTCCATCTATGAACAAACAGGCTACTCAACCTCCTACTCCTCTAGTTGTTGCATCTAAAGGGATTTTGTTTTGACAAGCTTCTTTTTGGGAACAAATTTCAACTCTTCTACATGCTCAAGCATTACCTGCATTTTAAGAATAGGGTAAATTAGCTCCCTGAAGGCTCCTTGGTAACCACCTGGGCACTTTTATCATCCTATGTCTTTCTCCTATAATAATGAGACCCCAATTTTCTCTCCTCTACTTTTCCTCAACCTTAGATAAACAATTTCTAATCAGGTCTTCCTTATCAATAAAGTGATGCTCATAACCTAATTTCCCCTTACTCCTAATTTGATCAATAAAATGCTCAGGATCATAATTTCTATGGTCAGTGACCAACATTCTGTATCTCTATAGCATGCTATTGGAAATTAAGGTGTCTCAACCTTGGTAATTCCTTGTATTTATTTATTGTAATGTATTTATTTATTGCCTATTATTGTAATTAGGACGCAAATCTTGTTTCATCATCTTGTGGGAGTTGGCACGGTGATGTGTCATCCTACATGGAAGGTGACCACATGTACTTTTGTCCTCACATGAGGAGATAGGTGTCCCACTTAGTGGTAGAGCAATTTTGCCATGTGTCGGCATCTTGACTAGTGTATAAGTGAATCTTGAATGAAACGGATATGACAGATTCTTATGACAGAATCTATGATGATGTAAGAGTTAGAAATAGAAGGCTCTATTATAGGTGAAGACATGTGTCAAAGAGCATCTTGGAAGAAGGTGTCTTTGGGCACCCCAAGGAGGGTGATGATGTGTTGTAAGTAGAATATGCTATTTTTAGGCAGTTATGACAAATTCTCTTATAGTTGTAAGAGCTGTCAGTTATGATGGATTCTATGATAGTTGTAAGATGCGTAAGAGCATTTGTCATTGCCCAACTTGAGACTAGGCACCCATATTGGGATGGGGTGATGTGACAAGTGTCATGACCATGCTGCAGTGTTGGACAAGTGTCTCTAGGTGTGGGTTTTGGGCCATGCAGCCATGTTGGACACCATTCCAAGAAAGGTCCAATTTTGCCTTGTAACTTCTTTATAAATAGGTGCTTGGAGAGGAGATGTATTATATGATTGACAGGTACTGTTATGCTGTTGAAATATCTCCAGATACAAGTGTTGAAGACTCCTACAAGAGTATTGGCTCTGAAACTGTATTGTAACCTTGATTGTTTATTGTAATACATTTGTTTTGGAGTGTGGGGTTTTTCACCTGTAAGGGTTTTCCCCACATATATCTTGTCTCTCTCTTCTATCTACTTTCTATGTGTATGTGTATTGCTGCAATATCTTCATTGTTGGGTTAATAACATAGTAATTGTAAAGGTTAAAAAGAATTTGCACTCATCTCTCCTCTTTAGATTAGCGTAGGAAGCATTTTCCGCACACCTTGCTTCCTTTCAGTTGGTATCAGAGCCTGGCCATTTTTGGTTCTAGTTTCTAGGTAGGGATTTTTTAAGCTAATCTTAGGTTGAGTGAGAATATGTGCAAATTATTCTGAAACCTTTTTGTAGGAAGGAGATGGCAGGCACATCCAGAAGAGTAGAGGTGGATAAGTTTAACGGCACCAATTTCGAGTTGTGGAAACTCAAGATGGAAGACATGCTTGTTGATCGAGACCTATGGGAAACTGTTGATGGCATAAACCTATGGCAACTCCACAAGCTGATTGGGATCTCAAAGATCAGAAGGCTAAGGGTCTCATAAGACTTTGTTTAGCTGACTCTATCCTATTGAATGTCCATGAGGAGAAGACCACAAAAGAACTTTGGAAGAAGCTGGGAGATGTTTATCAGGCCAAGTCCTTGGTGAACAAGCTTTTCCTAAAAAAGAAGTTGTTTTCTCTGAAGATGGAAGATGGAGGATCTATTGTAGATCATATGAATGCTTTCAACATGATAGTGGCATAGTTAACATCCATGGGTGTGAAAATGGAGGAGGAGGATCGATGTATGACCTTGCTTTGTTCTTTGTTGGATTCGTGGGATCCTCTTGTAATAGCCATCGGAAGCACTACAACCACCTTCAAGATGGATGAGGTAGTCTCTTCGTTGTTATCTAAAGAAATGCAAAGAAAGACAACCGAGTCAGCCAAAAAGGCTCTTTTGATTTGTGGAAGACCCAAGGAGAAAGGGAAAAAGAAGGAAAAGAAAGCTGAGAAGGGTAGATCCAAATCCCATGGGAGATCCAAATCTCCTGGATAGTCCAAGGCTCTCTGTTGGAACTATGGTAAATCTAGGCATTTCCGAAAGGAATGCAAAGAGGAGAAAAATAAGAAGAAAAAGAATGTCACAGATTTAGATTCTGACAAGTCACAAGATGATGGTGATGCCTTCATTGCAACACTGGCCACCCATGCATCTGTTGATGTGTGGTTGATTAATTTTGGTGCATCATTCCACATGACCTTGCATCAAGACTGGTTTACAAAGTATGAAGAGTTTGATGGTGGGAGAGTGTACCTGGGTGACGATTCTCATCTGAAGATTGTTGGTGGTGGAAGAGTCTCAATCTAATTCCTTGATGGAAAAGTGAAGGGGATCACTGGGGTCATGCACATCCCGGGCTTGGTATGGAACCTGCTTTCTATAAGTAAGTTGAATGATGCAGGTGTGCAGGTTATCTTTTCGAAGGACGAGTGCAAGATGACTAGAGGATCAATGGTGCTTGCGAAGGGTACTCAGAGAGGTACTCTGTTTTAGCTAGAGGCATGCACTTCACAGTGCAATAGTTCTTCTAACTCGAAGAAAAGAGCAGCAGTCACTTCATCCCCACCATCTAAACCAACAATGAAGAAATATGTTGTATCAAACTCTAATGGTAATGCATTTTGGGGTAAATGCACAAAGATGAGTCCACTTAAGGTGGAAGTTTTAGACTTAGAAAAAAACTTGAAATTGGGTAAACCAAAACGAGATCCCGCTTTTTATGAAACAGGATCTTGTTTTGCATCGAGATCCCAAGCCAAAAGTAAGATATTGTTTTCTAGAAACGAGATCTCATTTTGAAATGGGATCCCATTTTAAAATAGGATCACATTTCAAAATGGGATCTCCCATTTCATAAAAGGTTAAAATATTAACCTTTTATGAAACAGGATCCCGTTTCTACAAACGAGATCCCGTTTCATAAAATTTGAATTTTTGACCCAATGTTTGCTATGGATTTTGGGTCAGAAAAAATGCTTAGGAACCCAACCCTTGGCTTTGGACCTGGTTTGACCTACAAGTTGAAGGTCCTATCATTGTAACAACAAAATAGTGACTTTGGGCATATGTCTGAAGGCTTTTTTTTGCAAATTTTTTTGATGAAATTAAAACCCATTATAGACGAGATAGTGTAGATTCTAAATATGTAATTTTTTTACAATTGGATTATTTTTTCTATTTTTCAATTAATTTCTGATGAAATAGGTCCATAAACTTGAATTATCAAGGTTTTTTAGTATTTTAATAACATTTTATTAAAATAATTTTTTGTAAAAAAATTGTACGAAAATGTACTTCAGATAATTCTTTTCAATTTGAAAAAAAAATCAAAAAATGATAAGTTTAGGTCATCTTATGCATGACGTACAGGATGATTTTTAAAACACCAAAAATGGCCAATAAAAAATTAACAAAAAAAAATTACAAAAAAATATCAAAAACGTGCTTCGGTGAGTTACAAATCTTTTCCCAAAAGGATTTAGAAAAATATGATTATTTAGGTCAAAATATGGATGACGTACACGTGCATGGTATAGTTAAAAAAAGTGACTTTTAAATAGTGGTTTTAGAAACGCATATTAAAAACCAATTTGCATCATCTGGGTATTAAACAAAATTACATATTTGGAAACTAGACTCTAAGTACTACATTTCATATTTATCGACTTTTTCAAGATTCCACCTTTAAGTGTTTCAAATTTTTAGGTCAAATGTGACAAATTCTAAAAATCATGGAAAACACTTCCACTTTTTGGCCAAAAAGTGGACTCAACTTCTTGCACACACCCTTTGGGTACCCAAGGGTGCTCATGCTTTTGAAGTCAATCTTCCTACTGAAAAGACAATTTTATGGCATAAGAGATTTGGCCACATTGGTGAGAAGGGTCTTAGAACCATGAAAAATAAAAAACTCGTTGAGGGGTTAAATGATTGTAATCTCGAGTTTGACTTTTGCGAACATTGTATATATGGAAAACAAAACCGTGTTCAGTTTTACTCTAGTTCTCACAAGTCTTCTGGTGTGTTGGACCTTATTCATTCTGATGTGTTTGGTCATGTTAGTGTTCCTTTAATTTCCAAATCTATATATTTTGTAACTTTTATAGATGATTACAATAGAAGGACATGGATTTATTTTCTCAGAAGCAAGTCTAAAGTCTTTAGTTGGTTCAAAGATTTCAAAGCTTTTGTTGGGAATCAGACTAGTAAAAAGATTAAGTGTTTGAGGACTGACAATGGTGGTGAGTTTTTTTGGCAGAGTTCAATAAGTTCTGTAAAGAACATGGGATTGAAAGACACAAGACAACTCCATACACCCCGCAACAAAATGGAGTTGCATAGAGGATGAATAGGACACTGATGGAGAAGGCTAGGAGTATGCTTAGTGAAGCAAGCCTCAAACAAAAATTTTGGGCTGAAGCTGTAGCCACTGCTTGCTACCTGGTAAATAGGTCTCCTACATCAACTCTTGTTGGTAAGACACCTATGGAGGTGTGGTCTGGTAAGAAGCCTTTAGTGAGACATCTTTGTGATTTTGGTTGTGAGGCATATGCACATGTGCCTGGGGAGAAAAGGTCAAAATTGGAGAACAAGGTTGTTAAGTGTATTTTCATTGGCTATGGTGTCGATGTGAAAGGATACAAGCTTTGGGATCCTATGGTTGAAAAGGTGTTGTCTAGAAGAAGTGTTATTTTTAGAGAGCTAACACCTTCTTCTATTGTTCTATAGCTAGAAAAGATAGAAAAGAAAGAGGATGTGGTTCAGTTTCCTTCTACCCCTGAGAAGACTAAACCAACAGACCCTGTAAAACCTGATGATGAGGAGAGCTCTAGCAGCTCTAAAAGCTCAGAAGAAGAAGCAGAATGTCAACCTCAGCCTTTGAGGAGGTCTACACAAACAAGGAAGCAACCTGATAGGTTTGGTTATTCATTGCTTGATTCTAGTTGTGTTTTTGCCTTGCTTACTAACACTGATGAGCCTAGAACTGTGACAGAGGCTATGAGAATGAAAGATGCAGGTTCCTAGAAGGAGGCCATGGAAGATGAGATGGCTTCTTTAGAGAAGAATAAGACTTGGGACTTGGTGCCTTTGCCTAAAGGATGAAAACTCATTGGTTGTAAATGGGTGTTCAAGAAGAAATTTGGTACAAATGGTAGTGTTGAAAAGTACAAGACTAAACTGGTTGCGAAGGGGTACTCACAAGTGGAGGGAATTGATTATGGTGAAATTTTCTCTCCCATTGCAAAGATGACATCTACTTGGTTCTTGTTATCTCTTGCAGCAACATATGACTTAGAGGTAGAGCAGATGGATGTGAAGACAACATTCCTTCATGGTGATTTGGAGGAAGAGATTTACATGTCACAGCCAGAGAAATATATAGAGAAAGGTAAAGAAAATTTGGTTTGCAAGCTAAAAATGTCTTTGTATGGTTTGAAGCAGTCTCCTAGGATATGGTATATGAAATTTGATGCCTTTGTGTTGTCCATTAGATTTTTGAGATCGAAATTCGATCATTGTGTGTAGTATAAGTTTGACAACGATCGCATTCTCATCATTGCATTGTATGTTGATGATATGTTGTTAATTGGGAATGGTAAGAATATGATTTCTAGTTTGAAGTCTCAGTTGTCAGCACAGTTTGAGATGAAAAACTTAGGGGCAGCCAGGTACATTCTGGGAATGGAAATCAGAAGAGACAGAGCTAACATAAAATTTTAGTTAAGCTAGAGTAAGTATGTGAAGACCGTGTTGGATAACCATTGTGTGTTCCTATTTATTTGGAGACAAAGTTATCTATTAATGATTGTCCAAAATCTCCTTCTGAGGTGGAGGACATGAGCAGAGTACCTTATCCTAGTGCTTTTCGTAGTTTGATGTATGTTATGGTCTACACAAGACCATACATTGCCCAAGCAGTGGGAGTCCTTAGTCGATTTATGGCTAATCTTGGATAGGTACATTAGGATGCAGTAAAGTGAGTATTCAGATATTTGAGGAGTACTTATGAGTATTCCATATGTTATCATGGTCATCCTATAGGACCTCCGCATTCTGTATGTATTTGTGGATTTTTGGATTCAGATTGGACATGTGACATTGACAGTAGGAGATCCACCAATGCTTATGTGTTTACTTTATTCGGTGGTGCAATTAGTTGGATGAGTAAGTGGCAACCTGTGGTCTCTTTGTCCATGATAGAAGCTAAGTATATGGCAGAAACTCATGCTTGCAAGGAAGCCATTTGGATTAAGAGATTGTGTTCAAATATTGGTGTTGATGCAGGACAGATTACTATCTGTTGTGATAGTCAGAGTGCGATTTTCCTAGCAAAGAATCCAACTTTCCATGCCAGAACAAAGCATATTGATGTATAGTTTCATTTTATGGGAGATGTGGTTGAGGATGAGAAGGTGAATTTGGAGAAGGTAGACACTTTGAATAATGATGTAGATGCATTGATGAAACCAGTGGGCACAGATAAGTTTAGATGGTGTTCAGAGTCTATGGGCCTCTCTGCCTATAGCAGTTAAATCTTATCATTTTCATTGGCTCTTACAAGGTGTCAGACAAGTGGGAGAATGTTGGGAATTAAGGTGTCTCAACCTTGGTAATTCCTTGTATTTATTTATTGTAATGTATTTAGTTATTGCCTATTATTGTAATTAGGA
Source organism: Cunninghamia lanceolata (assembly GCA_027924645.1). Taxonomy (NCBI): domain Eukaryota; kingdom Viridiplantae; phylum Streptophyta; class Pinopsida; order Cupressales; family Cupressaceae; genus Cunninghamia; species Cunninghamia lanceolata. The sequence continues at coordinate 14,285,709 of BSBN01001121.1, read as the reverse complement.
TGCAAATCCTGTTTCGTCATCTTGTGGGAGTTGGCATGGTGATGTGTCATCCTACATGGAAGGTGACCACATGTACTTTTGTCCTCACATGAGGAGATAGGCATCCCACTTAGTGGTAGAACAATTTTGTCATGTGTCGGCATCTTGACTAGTGTGTAAGTGAATCTTGACCGAAACGGTTATGATAGATTCCTATGACAGAATCTATGACACATAAGAGTCAGAAATAGAAGGTTCTATGACAGGTGAAGACAAGTGTCAAAGAGCATCTTGGAAGAAGGCATATTTGGGTGCCCCAAGGAGGGTGATGATGTGTTGTAAGTAGAATATGCTATTTTTAGGTAGTTATGACATATTCTCTTACAGATGTAAGAGCTGTCAGTTATGACAGATTCTATGATAGCTGTAAGATGCATGAGCATCTGTCATTGCCTAACTTGTGAATAGGCACCCATATTGGGATGGGATGATGTGACAAGTTTCATGACCATGCTACAACGTTGGACAAGTGTCCCTAGACGTGGGTTTTGGGCCATGTTGGATGCCCATTCCAAGAAAGGTCCAATTTTGCTTTGTAACTTCTTTATAAATAGGTGCTTGGAGAGGAGATGTATTATGTGATTGACAGGTACTGTTATGCTTCTATAATATCTCTAGATATGAGTGTCAAAGACTCTTGCAAGAGCATTGGCCCTGAAACTGTATTGTAACCTTGATTGTTTACTATAGTACATTTGAGTTGTGTTTTGGAGTGGGGTTTTTCACTCGTAAGGGTTTTCCCCACATATATCTTGTCTCTCTCTCTTCTGTCTACTTTCTATGTGTATGTGTATTGCTGCAATATCTCCATTATTGGGTTAATAACATTGTAATTATAAAGGTTAAAAAGAATTTGCACTCATCTCTCCTCTTTAGATTAGCGTAGGAAGTGTTTTCTGCACACCTTGCTTCCTTTCACATGGGACCCGCCACATCCACTCTCTCCTTGGAAATGATCATGAAGCTAGGGAACACAATACTTGAGGTGATGAAGGATCCTTTTTTATGCAATCTCAAGTTTGTTTTATCAGATTCATTCAATTTCCATATGATTTCAAGGAAAGCAATCCTATTTGGCACCTTCTTAGGAAGAAGGTGAGGCATAACCATTGAACCATATACTCTTGAGTGTTACATTTGAATATAAACACCAATCACCCCAATTATGGTCAACTTTACTATTTGGCACCCTTTCTTTTGGTCTCAAGAAGTCTATGATTTCCTTTGACAACCTTGGCTTCTCCTATCCCAATAACCCCAAAATTCTTTACACAAAATATTCTTCAAATTGGTTGTAACTTGATTTTTTGCAATGAGAATCCTATACATGTGTTCTGCCTTGGACAGGCATGAGGGTTCCTTCTGTAGTCAAGCTTTGTATCTGTAACTCCTTGCCCCAGAACTTACCACTACAATGCAACAAGATGTAGCACAACACTGAATATCTCTTGAAAGAATGAGCCTCATTCTTTTGCTTATAGTCACTAGCTCTTTGTGAATTTAGTTTGTAATGTATGTAGCATAGTCAAAAATTTTGTTGTAATAATGATCCTAGATGTCAACTATCATAACCATGATGTGATTTGGTATCAAGGGATTGTGATCAAGTCCAATGACTTGACACAGATCAAAATAAGTCATTATAAAATACTCTTCAAACCCCTTGTATCTGAGAGGCTCAAGTTCATTGTCACCAATTTGTACAATCTTCCATCATTACCTCTTGGTTTGTGGCAAGGCAGATGGCACATTATGTAACCCTACCTATCTCTTTTTATATTCCTTTTTAAAAGCATCGGGGTTAATTTCAACATTATCCAATGGGTCTAAACCAAATACCTCCACAATTAGTTCTCTATTCGCTTTAAAGAGTGGCCCTCCATTACTATTTGACAAATCCTGGTTGTAGCATTATAATTGTTGCTAATAGCCTAGACTAGGTCCACATTTACAAACACATTTGGAACAACTAATTTCTTAGGGCTAAGCTTCTAGATATTTGATATAGGTTTGTCAAGGGAAAGTCAGTAATAGCAGTATTTGAATAAGTTCCATCCCTCTACTGGTAAGGTTGCATCTCTAACATGTGAATGAAAGTCATAAAACCTATCAATTAAAACCCCTGTGCCCTAGGCATGTTTATATTTCTTTGAAGACCTAGGAAGTTTCTCAATGATGTCTTGGGATAGGTCTTGCTTAGCTTTATTGCTAGAGGATGGTTTCTAACTCATGTTTGTAGTGGAATTTTTCTTAACCAAACTAGGGATTGCTTACAGCTTGATGGTTTCTTTCAAATAAAGGAATTATGTAAAAGGCCCTAAATCCCTAGAAAACCCTTTAATGCAGAGAGGAAGGACTTTAGGACTTACCATGGATACACTTGTAGATTGGAAATAAAACTGAGAATTCTCCAAGTACCTTCTTCACAAGTTTGCCTACAGTTGAATTCTCAGCTCATCAAGGGATAGAAAAGAAATACCTAATTGCATTTGACTATAATCAAATTCACCTCATTATTCATTAATTGCTTAAACGGGCTAAAGTTTGCATCAACATCAACGTGCTGCAAACATCACCAACTTTGAAAATTAGTTGTTGATCTCCTTTGACACCCAAGTCAATGGAAAGTGCATGTAATAGTAAGTAGTGTAAGCTTCCCTAAACAATATCTTTATTAGTTTGCACTGAGAGAATAGTGTGCATTGCACCGTTGGATCACCACTTAGTACCCTAGTTAAAATACCACCGTCAATTTAAATTTGCTTGAGAGGACACTTGTCAAAATATCACATTGATGCCGCTTTGGGTTAAGCAAGTAAGTGCTAAGCTATGCTAAGGTGGGACTAGTGAGCAATGAATAGGATTGTGCCACTTGGTGTATAAAGATTTGACACTTTGCAGGGTACATGTCAAATAGTTTGAACCACTAGGGCCATGCCATGTGTAAAACTAGGATAATATCTCATGCAATGGCCTACTTAATCCTTTGGAGAGATTTGAGGACACGTGGTCATCAAGCACAACATCACATCTTTAGGAACGAAGCAAAATGGAAGGTTGTGTGGGGACAAAAACTTGGTGCTAGGAAGAAGATGTTGTCATGTGGCAATACACAATACGTAAATATCAACCAATTAAGAAAACAAGCAAAAGAAGAGCATCTTTGAGATTCTTGGTACATGTGGCCCAATAGTGCTTTAGCGCAACCTTCAGATAATTCATCGATAATGAGGTTGTGCTAGGGAAAAGTGCTTGCACTAAGAATATTTTATCAAATAAAAAGCAAGGACCACAAGTGCTAAGCAAGGAAACACTCTAAAGTAGTAAAGGGGACCAGTCATGTTACAATAACAAGGGGCTTCACAAAGCAACTTAAGTGATTATTACCAAGAGATTAAGTTACCATAAAAAGAGACACCGAGACATAAGATTTGAAAATTTTAACAGAGGTAGCTAGAACTAGGAAAAAACACTTAACAAAGAACAGAGAACCCTAGAATTTTATAGAGACTAACACACAACATAGGGGAAAGAATCCTAAACCTAATGTGCATGGAAAGATGAATCAAGGCTCAAGAGAAGTAATGCTTTAGGAATTGTCCATGCACAGGCAATTCTTGAAATTCTCTAGTTATGCTCTGAATAAAATATGAATCCTCACTGTTGGTGCCTGAATTGACTGTCAGTTTCTGAGCAATTTTCATGCAGGCACCATCCCAAAATATCCAAAAAGTTCTAAGTTTTGGCACCCCTTCAGTGTTTTTCAACATCTGCATCTCAGTTCTTGAGGAAGGGGCCATCATGTTTTCTCCATCGACATGAGTTTGTTTATGTGTCTTCGAACTTCTGGTTTGAACTTAAACCCTTTGCTCAATGGTTCAAGGTTCAATAGTTTGATGCTTCGAGTTTCTTGGCCGCCGGTCAAGTGTTTTGCCGATGGGAGTATTTTTGATGTTTGAACCTTGGCATTGAACCATCGAGTTGAACCAGTTCATCGGTTCAATGGGTTCGCGGGGTTGCTTTTATGTTGCTGACTGAGTTGGTATCGGTGTCGAACTTCTTGGTTGAACCTCTCTTTTGAACCATCAGGTTGAACCGGTTCAAGGTTCAATGGTTCAAAGTTTTATGTTTTTGGTCTTATCGGAGTAATCGGCTTCATCAGCGAAAGATTTCTTAAGTGCTCCGATTGTTTTGGTCTGGCCGATGGATGTCTATCGACGTGTGTTTGGTCATCGGCGAAGCAATTTTTTGGGCCGCCAATGTAAGGTGTCTGGCCGATGAGGGATGTTCAAGGTGGTCGTCGGTAGGACTTGTGCTATCGGCCAAGGATTTTCTTGTTGCTCTGAGGGATGATGGTCTCACCAAAGACCTAGGATATGGTATGCCATTGGAGTGAGATTGTGTATCGGGATAGCTATTGAAGGGCCCACTGATGGAGTATTCTCTGGCCGACGGGAGGATAGAGTGGCTATCGGGTAGATTTCGCGTTGGTCTCACCGATGAAGTATTATCAGTGAGAGTTGGTCTATCGGCTGGGGAGATTTTGGTTGCTCCGACGGTGTAAGTCACACTGACGAAGGTGGTCTTCGGTGTGACTTTTGCCTATCGACGAGGAGTTTTTGGGTTGGCCGATGGTAGTAGTCTGGCCGACAGGGGATTGTGATAGGCATTGGTGTGACTGTTGATGTCGGCAGCAAGATTTTCGGCTGGGCCGATGGCTTAGGTTTGAGCGATGGGTTTTGGAGAAGGAGCGTGCGTCGAGCACAGCAAAAGTGCTCGACACTTAGTATGTTGGTGGCCATGTTTTTAAAATGCTGAAGGAGTCTCCGCACTATGCATGTGGGATTAATCTCCCTACATTATTTGAACCTACGAAGAAGCGTTTTGGCAGGAAATTCCTTTTTGAATGCTGCGACAGTTTTCAAGCGGCCGCGGGTGGTTGAGCCATCAATGGCAACTGTGCAGGGGTATGGGTGATGGTACGTGTGATCAGGCTGCTTGATTTATGGGTGAAGACTTCTAGATGGCGGCGCAGGGCTCGAGGTCTCTCTTGTCTGTTGCAGCAATAACTTCTGAGTGCCATTCCTTTGTAGGATTTCTATCTGGCAAATTTTTTGTCAAAACATGTAATTAATGCTAGAGGTACACTTTCTGACCGATATAGGCAGACTGTGTTACCATTGTTTTGGTTGTTGAAAGTTGAACATTTGGCTCTATAATGCAATACAACTGATTTGGTTGCTCTGTGCAGCAAAACTTGTGAGTTTATGTATCTCCTATTGTATGTTTTTGCATGAATCCACTAATTTCATGGTTAATTTTATATGAGAAATGCTATGTTAGCATGTGTTTTGTTAATTCTATCTCCAGTATTGCATGTATCTTTCTTCTGAGTCTAGATATTTAAGGAATGTTCGAGACTCTAGAACATAGAATTCCTATGTTGCATGTCTAACCTCTTAACTTCTGCTCAAGGGGTAGATTAAATTGTTCTCAGATTGAACATTGGGAAGGGTATACTACAATAGGGATACCATAAGTATAGATAGCTTAACACTTTGTATTGGGAGATATCTGTAAGGCAGGTATCACATATGTCCCCCTGAAATCCAGTTTTAGCTATTCATGCTGATCATTCACAGGTGTATGTCTACTGACTCCAAGCCCTGGACAAGCACCGATCTAGCTTTGTGTTTGTGTTATATACCATGTCCAGCTTTGCATCCAAATATAAAATCAAAATCAAACTCTAAAACAACCATTAGGACAGTAGAATTAGTTCTAGGATCCAAGTCCTCTGTCTACAACTGCAAATAGGCCCAAAGCTAGCCCCTTTGCTCTTATCTTACAGTTTTGGTCTACTTACGGGAGAACTTATCTGCTTTCTGTTAGCATCCCAGCCTTTGTATGCATATCCTCATGGATGTTGAGTAGGGAATACCCCCCTAGGTTTTGCAGAGCCTGAAGAAGAAGAGGAGATAAAATATAGAGTCTATCTCCTACACTGTTGGCCCCTAGCCCAGAGATCATGTTGATCATTGATGGCTACCTTGTAGAGAAATCTGGGAGTAAGCATCCAGTCTGGGAAAAAACCAACACTCACCATGAGTATTCATAATAGAGTATGGCCCTAACCATAGGGGGTCAAATTTCCTTTGTTTCCCCTTACCTTTCAATTGGGCATTCCATACTAAAACCAAGTCACCACACTTAAACTTCCTAGATCTAGCCCTCTTATCAAATAGATATTTGACTTCTTGTTACTTCTCCACAGTAGTAGCGTAAGCTTCCTTTCTGATTTCATCTAACTCAACCAGCTAATTGATTTGGTAAGTCATGGCAAAAGCAACTTCTTCATTAGACTCCTGTATGAATTTATATATTGGCATCAAATTGTTAATGAGCATTGAAGCATTCATACCATACACTAACTGATATGGAGACTTCCTAGTTGATTTCTTAGGTGTTACATAGTTCATAATGCCAACCTTAGTTTTGAATCCCAAGACTTCTTGTTTTTTCGCAACATTCTTTTAATGATCTTCATTAGGCTTTTTTTTGCTTGACTCAACTTGACCATTTCCCTAGGAATGATACAGGGATGAATGAGATAGATTTATGACATAATTGGAATAGAGATCCACAAACTGAACAAACTTGAAACACATAGCATTATCATTTATAAGCTTGTTCGGGACTCCAAACCTTGTAATTATATGCTCCAAAACAAAGTCCATGATAACTTTGTTGGTTTCATTCCTAGTAGGGATAGCCTCAATCCATTTGGTGAAGTAATTTATCACTACCAGTATCCATTTAAACCCCCTGCTAGACTTTTTTGTGATCTCACCAATGAAATGGATTCCCCTCTATTGAAACGGAGCTTCCACTATCAAAGGACTTAAAACTAAGACCCCAGATCCCTTTAATTTATTAGAGAATCTCTAGCATGTGTCATAGCTCCTTACCAATTTATGGGCATTAAAAAACATGGTGGGCCACCAGTATCCTGTCCTAAGTATTTTATGGGTTGTTGTTTTGGCCATGAAATGATTGCCACATTCTCCACTATGTATTTCTTTCAAAACGGTGTCAACTTCACCCTTAGCCAAACATTTGAGAAGAATGTCATCCCAGTTTCTCTAGTATAACTCATGGTTGACTATAGTATATTTCGCCACTTGCAACTTTAAGGTCCTTTTTGGTTATCACTCATTTGACTTGGGCAATTCAAATAATGTAAGTAGTATACCATATCTCAGTACCACGAAGAGTCTTTTAATTTATATTTCTTCTCTAGAACTTCTTCCTCCACATAGTTCGCCTCTGCCACCTCTAGATTGGATTCTACCATGAGTTTAGCCAATCCTTGCCCCCTAACCAATTTTGTTATCTAAACATCAATATTAAATTCCTAGATCTTATCAATCCACCTACACCTTCCCCTTGTTACTTCATGTTAGGTGAATATGTCATTGACAGTCAAATGGGGTACATAAGCCACAATCTTTTCTCCTACCAGATATGGTTTGAAATTCTTTACTACTTTAACCAATGCATAAGCTTGCTTTTCCATAGTGTCATATTTCAATTATGCGGCTTGAAGAGACTTACTGAGAAAGAGATTGGCTATTTGAATCCATCATCAATTTTTTGCAGTATCACGACATCTACTATATGGAAGGATTCAAAGGAGAATAATTGAAAAAGTTTTAAAAAATCTAGAGAAGCTAATACTGAAGTCTACTTAATTATTTCTTTGATACCCTAAAAAGCCTCTGTAGGTTCCTCCCCCCAAGCTATATTTTGTCCCTTTTTAAGTATTTTTGAAATGGATTTGGTTTTCTTAGTAAAATTTGGAACAAACCTCCTAAGAAAGTTGACTTTCCCAAAAAATGATTGAATACCCTTGACTATTTTTTGCTATGAGATTTTTCTATAGCAGTAACTCACTTTGGATCAAGCCTCACTCCATATTTTGACACATGTGCCCCAACAGCTTGCCTTTTTTGACATCAAACATACATTTCTTTGGATTCAAAGAAATTCTAAACTCTAAGCATCTCTTGAAATTTTTTTCTAAATGTCCACAATATTCATCCTCTTTCTTAGAGAAAGTTGTGAGGTCATCCTGATACAACACCATAATAACATTGATTAAATTAGAGAACGCCACATCCATTGCTCTCTGGAAAGTGGCCCCTGCATTTTTTAGACCAAAAGGCATCCTTATGTAAACATAAGTGCCCCATGGAGTAGTGAAGATCATCTTGTATTGTTCTGACTCTTAACCACGACCTGATTATATCCCGAGAATCTATCCATCATAGATAGGAGTTTGCAACCTATCACTCTTTGCAACATAGCTTCCATGTTCAGCAAGGGATAGTTTTCTTTTAAAGATGAAATATTAAGGTTCTTGAAATCAACACTAAGTCTAATGTCACCATTCTTTTTTCTGACAGGAACTAGGTTAGACACCTGGGTAGAGTGCCTGATAGACTTGATGATGCCTCTGTTGGGAAAAGGGAGAGAGAACAAGGTAAAGTTACAGCTATGTAGCTTTAAAATGTTTTCAAAAATGAAATTAATATCATGTGTAAATATAAAAATTACTTTCAATTTAAATGTTAAAGTATTTCTCCAATTTAAATAGTGTAGTAGAAGAAAATAGCTTACAAGAAGAAGACAAGTATTTATGTGGAGAAACCCCTAAGGGAAAAAAAACTCCACACAAAAGGTGTTTATGCTTGTATTAAATCTCTTGTGAAAGATTACATTCAATACTGAAATCCTTTGATTCCTTGATGCACTTTAAAAGCTTCTTCAATCTTCAAACCTGTAAAAACTTCAAGAAAAAGCTTCTTGATTTTTTTCTTCTAAGTAAAAAAAGCTTCTTTCTTTTTTCTTCTAAGTCAAAAAAGCTTCTTGCTTTTTTCTTCTAAGTCCTTTTCATAATTCAACTCTCTGGAAAATGTATGGGGTTTTTTAATTAATACAAAAGCTTCTTAATTTTAAAGCTTAAAACTCAAATTACAATAAATTGTAATTGATAACATAGGAACAAATCCTCATGCAAAAACCAAGCGCTCCAAATAGAGAATATTGAATTCAAACAAAGTCAAGCCTTTTGTTAACTACCTATCCTGGATGTGGGCACCCAAGTTTGCTCAGGTAAACTTGGCCAACATCAAATACATTTCCAAATAAAAGAAACAACAGAAAGTCCTCAAATTGGGCATCCAAGTTTGCCCAGTCTCTTTCTGTTAACTAAAGTGATCAACACACACCAATCTCATGCAAACAACATGCAAGATTGATGTCCCCAAAGTTATTCTAAATTACCTTGTCCTGTACATGTAAGTGACATGCAAATACCTGATTCAACATGCAACGGATACCCATTATCTAAAACACTGAGATGTACCATCCTGCAAGTTTTTGGAGTTGGAGTATTTTGTAAGTAATCTCTCAAAACTGACATGCAATAACATGCAAGATTATATAACTAGCATGCAACAACATGCAAGCACATGCAAGTCCATAGGAGTGACATGCAACAACATGCAAGCACATGCAAGTCCATAGGAGTGACATGCAACAACATGCAAGTCCATAGAAGCAACATGCACCAATATGCAAGCACATGCAAGTGACATTTAACAACATGCAAGAGCATGCAAGTCCATAGAAGTAACATGCACCAATATGCAAGCACATGCAAGTGACATGCAAGCACATGCAAGTCCATAGAAGCAACATGCAACAAATTGCAATCACATGCAAGTGACATGCAACAACATGCAAGCACATGCAAGTCCATAGAAGCAACATGCAACAATATTCAAGAACATATAAGTAACATGCAACAACATGTAAGTACATGCAAGATTTTATGAACTCATGCAAGCAATATCCAATTCATGCATCTCTAACACTTTAGTTAACTCCAACATTATATCCATGCAAGGTGTCTCAACATTATCCACTCATGTACACAAAAAAGTACAACTCCATGTCTAAATATAGGTCCCCATCAAAAGGAGACGTCCAAGTTTAACTCCCACTTACTAGGAGTTATCAAACTCTTAAAATAGACTTAGGAGAAGTCAACAAAGTCTTCATAGCCCCCACTCCAAAAGTGAGCGCATAAATTTGACCCTATCAATTAGGAATTGATTGCAATAAGTCAAAGTGATATAATTAATAAATAATTAATCTCTCAAAGTCCTTATGTGTTGGGGAACACATTCCAAGAACTTTGGAGACACATGAATTGGTTAGGATTGCAAGTTAATGGCAACTTATCCCAACAACCTCCATCTTTGAGCTTGTCCAATTCTTGTTGCATTTTTGGGGCTAGTGTGGAATTGATTGGCCTTTATTTATGCCTAAAAGGCTTCACATCTAGTTTCAAGGGAATCTCATGTTGAAAAAGATCCTCCCTATGATTTTAGGTTGTCATAACACCAGGCAAATACTCTACAATATTTTTGCAACAAAGTAATCAACATTGTTCTGACCTTAGGGCTCATTTTCTTCCCAATATAGACTTTCTTCAGTGTAGACTCAGTCCTATGTTAATTTCCTCCAAATTTTCATTCTGAGTAACAGGTGGGCTTAGCCAAGCCCCTATTTGCTTTTTCAAACACTCTTTCCAAAGCAACCAG